>OY728160.1:600216698-602716698 GCA_963277665.1 Viscum album
GTCATAAAATTTATCCTTAAGAAAAAATTTACTTTAGTTATCCACTTTCCAGATTTTCTCTAATGAATTCATGTATCATGTCATAATCTAACCCATTGGGGCCTACCAAACTATTATAAATCAAAGAGTGACACACCCTTCCCAAATAAAATTGGATATATGATAGATAATAGAGATGAGTATGAATATAACCCACTGGGGAGGCCTTAGACTAATGTACCTATACACAGGCACACATCTCTACACACCCATATAATGAATAAGGTGAATAAATGATAATATAAATGAATTCATAACCTCTAATACCACATTAGAGTATATAAAATGTGTACAGAAATGAAAAAAGATGTCCAAATACATGTAAACCAATACTATAAATTATTCCAACCTTATAATTAAATGGGACTTATAGAAAACAATAACATTGGGATCAATCTACAATACATCTATCCCAAATATGTTTCACAAACTTCTCATCCATCTTGGACTCTGTCAAAAAGATTGTGATCTATATAAGACATGAAACATGTGGGAATAGTCCATGTAGGTGTGAGTATAAACATACCTATTATAACCCCCCCCCCAAATAATCAAACACAATGAATCAAAGAGGTATTATGCATTAAATCCAAAAATTAATGATGATAAACAATATTAACATCAATATGATCAAAATAAAACTCCATGTCTCTGGGATTCATATTTCATCATTGCCAGAATATGGATTATACTAGAGGTTCAATTTCAACACTCTCTCAAGAAAACACACTTGTCAAGTCCTTTTACATTGATGAAACTCATCTGATAGGTTTTACTTATCGATAATATCGATGTTGATGAATGAATAATCTAATAGGGATCATCCAAGATACTCACTTGATTATGATACACCTCATCAAGACATAAATATGTTGATACATGGGTAGGGTATCACACCCAGGTCATATGGGGGATACCTTCCCATGGAATAAACCAAAAAAATTAGATTGCATGTCTTGAATGTATGATATGGGATACCTGACCCAACCTATGGAATATTGAGATAGAGGATCAAACATTAAGCCATGTGTAGGGATACTTGAATATATTTAGATCTATCCCACATAGGTTATCTATTATCCTATACTCAAGATATGATGCCACATTATACCATTATAGGGATGGGTTAAGGGAATATACCCATACTGGATCAGGGTGGGGTAACTCACTCATGCTAGAACTCAAGATAAACTACATAATTAAATGACTCCAACCTACCCTAGAAGGACTTTATGGTGTGTCTAGGGGGTATATAATGTGTCTTACTAAGATCGAGCCTACACATTTTGTACGATCTTAGATATAATTTTATTATACAAGGTGTGTTCTAATGACAAATAGTGTGTAGAGGTTGGTTCATGTACATGATCTTGTTTCTTCTATCAATTAACAAGTACTCTATGAAGTACATAAGGTGTACCCTAAAACACATAGCATGTAGGGTCACATGGATTATTGGGTGTCTACTATGTTTACATGATGTGTTGTTCAACTAAGAATTATACAGCTTGTTGATCCCCCACATGGTGTTTGTTATTTAATTCTCTATATAAACCCTCTTTGCCACATAGAAGTGGCTATATAGGAGGTGTTCTTCCAAAGTTCATGTTGTTTAGTTTAGAAAATAATAGAAACCCTTGTTTATCTATATGATTCCACCTTCACCACTTTCTACTTATATTGTACTACTAAACTTACTTGAATGGTTAGATCCATGTTAAATGATCTTATTTCTTCAATGGTCACCAGATTCTAGACAACCCCTGCTTGAAAAAACCCATCAACATCGCTTCTTGTGTTGTCCACACACCTCGGATCTTGAAAACTAAACCTTTGATCCATCCTTGTATTTATTTCGTTATCCATGAACCCCCATCACCCCATGATCTCTATAACATTACCCATATCCCAATTCCTCATAACCAACAATCATTCATTCTATGAGTTTTGTTTCTTGAAAATAGTTAAACCATCATTCAATAAAATAACTATTTTGGTCTCCCTCTTCAAGGAGAGACCTTAGAGAATATATTCTCTCCATCGTCAAACTCTAATGGCCTCCATAGTTAGTTCTAGTAGAACCTATGACTTTTATAGGCTTTCTACATGCACCTTTAGATGATATTCACCTTATTTTTCAACGCTTTTACTAACTCTAGACTCGTAAGTGTTGTATGTCCCGACTCTATCTTGAAAAATGGTAACCTAATGGGTATCCCATATAAGGCCTCCAATAGTGCCATACCATTGGATTAATGGTAATTATTTTTATAAAAAAATCCAGTATGAGTATTTTCTCCCCCCCAACTACAACCAAAATCCAATACACAATCCCACAACATGTCCTCCAAAACTAGAGTGGTCCACTCTGTCTGGATGTCTATTAGGGGTGGAACATCGTTCTCATTTGAAAATAAATAATCCAATAATCTTATCCATAATTGATATCTAAATTGATCATCATAGTTTCAAATAATCATTAAGGTAACTCCTTGAATCCATACTATCAAATGTATGTATATGCATCCCAAACTCTCCAATAAAATATACTCTAGGATGGTTATGAAGTGGGCCAATTTGGTGAGTCGATCTACGGTGACTTAGATAACTTATAGAACTCTAGATAATCATGGATGTATTATCTTGAAATACATATAAATTCCATATCACTTCCAATTTTTCACCTCAAGTGGTCAGTCTAAACTCATTGGAACAAGGTTCTTAGCTTTCACATGTTGGAAATTGAGGCATCAAGGGATAAAATTGGAAATATTCCTCTTTATCACTAACCACCAAAATCATATCTAAATATTATGGAAAGACTTCACAAATCTATCATATAAATCTATGGGTGTGTTTTAAAATCCTTCAACACCTCCTCTTGTAGTGTGACTAGTACCGTCATCCATTTTAAAAAAATGATGACATTTTACGCTTCATTAGAAATACATCTAAATCATGATGAATTTTATTTTTCAAAATTTAATCAAGCTGACACTTCAAAAACTACAACTATTATGTTTCCATATTGTTCAGGCCACTTCAAATCTACTGGAAGTGTTCATTATTCAAGTACTGTTGATGATAATTCTTGTACCTCACTTATATAAAAACATGAAATAATAAGTAGATAATTTTACGTAATGTTGTAAGAAAGGATAAAAAATTACTATGGTTACATATTTACACATGATTCCCCTAATTTTTTGTGTTTTATTATTTTATTTTTCAATTTTTATTTACATTACCCTCCTTCCATGGCACATGATGCGGGAAAGAAGTGGCTTTGGATATTTATTCATCAATAATTATGTAAAAAAGAACATAATTATTTTTTGTTAAACACCACATAAAATTAATACAGTATATTTAAAATACATTCCTTTTTTTCATGTGAATTGTACCTTATCCTTTCTTTATAAATGGATATTATGGTTTAGATGAATGGTATTTATTTTCAACAATCATTTTTTGTCTCATAAATTAAAAAAATAACGTAAAAGTTAATAATTCAAACAATTTCAATGAAATTGTTACCAATTAAAATGCACCTAAAATGATTCATCCATATAGTTACCAAAGAAATAATTTTTTGTTTCTTGTGTTATTATGTGTACTTACAAATCTGGTGAGAGGATCTTTACTTTCCCCATAGTATCCCTAAGATGTAACCTCATCATAAGTGTCTATAATACTCTATAAGTCTTACTATAAATAATTAATAAAAATTATGAAATAGTATTCTAAAACAAATTTCGACTTAATGTTATAATTAAAATTAACTAAATTTTTCTATAACATTTTGAGATTTTAAAGGGATAAACTTTGTTTTATAGTGTACATGATGCGCTACATCGAGCTTAAGTGAACAAATAAATAATATTAAAATGTTTCCATTAAAACCGAGATGTTAGAATGGAATGAATGAATAGTATTATCTACATTACTAAAATATGATTTAATCATGTATATATAATTAATTATATTATAAAAAATTAAATATTAATGAATATAAACACCTTTTAAAAATAAAAGGGAATTTTTTCTGAAAAACTATTGAAATGTGAACAAGTGTGTTTTATACCAATAAATTGATAAATCACCCTTTTTATATTATATTAATTAATAATATATATATATATAGTTAATATTTTATTTAATTTTTAACAATAAATGTATGTTTTTTCTATAGTTTATATAAGAACAAATCCATTTTTACGAAAAAAAAAGTAGTATTTTTCAAAAAAAGATAGTTTTGTCACCTTTTGATGGAGAACCTATATTAAATATAGTTTTTCATAGTTTTATAAATTATATATGAAACAATAAACTTATTATTAGAAAATGATATTACCAATATTTACTTTGGTTGAATTTTTGGTATTTTTATGATAAAATTTATGTGTTGATGAATTATAGAATAAAATATTGCATTTAAATTGAAAACAACATCTTACTCTATAAAATTTATAAAGTTAAATTACATTTTTGGTTTATTTTAAAGTATAATTAGATCATTTTTTAAAGATTTAATCCAATTTAGGTCATCTTAATCAATTTCACATTGAAATTTGATATAAAAACATTGAGAACATTTGAATGCTTTTACATCAAAAACATGTTTTCTCATTCCATAAATAGGAATAATTTTAATTAATTTCATCCAATCAGTTGTTTTGAATTCATAGATATGGATTTCATATTGGGAATCAAAAATATTAAAATTATTTAAATAGTTCCCTTTTATTTTTGTACATTATGAATTGTAACATTAGTAATATTTTTTATTACTATAGTTGTGGGTAAATTAGGTAATTAAATATAAAAATAATATTATAACTAATATATCATTACCCTAAAACTTGTGATAATTTAATTTTATTTGTTTTTTTATAATATAATACTCCTTGGGATGATTTTATGTCCACTTTTAGGACATTAACACTTTTATAGTATTATATTCAATTGAAAGACAATTTTGTCACACTATTGTTTTTAACTAGAGATGTATTTTTAATATGGGGTAATATAAGAGATATGTTCAACTATACATAGTATTAAGAAAGATAAAATGTTTTCCTACATCATGGTAATTTATTTATAATTTTCACTAAAGAAATAACTGTATTAAATAGTGAAAAAATGCTGATGCAGTAATTGCTTATTTATTCGAAGAATCATATAAACAATTTCAAATATATTAAAAGAAATAAATTGATAAAATTGATGACATAAATGAATTTTATGGATTAATTTTACATTTTAGGGTTGATTTAATGTTGTTCTTTTTGGAAATATCAAGTTTTTATGATAATTTTTAAAAGTCATGTAATAAATAACGTCAAAATTGGCATTAATGATATTTTGAAATAAGTAATATTTCCTCAAAATATATAAAACTAGTAAGAAATACAATGGAAAATTAACTATTATAAGTCATAAATTTTCATCATTGACTCATTTAGTGGTCTTTTTTCATTTTATTGTAATTATATTAACCATCAAATTTTAAATTACATGATATCACTATAGGAGTTAAAATGGGGTAAAATGAACAGATAAGGATTAAAAATTGTAAAAACTAATATAATTTTAATTTGGTGAATTTAATTTGACCCAAAATAATCATATATTTTAAATAAGTCGCTTTTAACTCATTTTTAATAAAAAATAAATTAATATTAAATTAATATTTTGATGAAATACAAGAATGCCCCTCCCCTCACCTATAAAATGGCACCCATTATTCTCCTTTAAATACACTTAAAACCCTTTTTCCACCATTATCCACCCAAATACCTTATTATAGTCATTCACCACATTTTATATTCATTATATTATGAATAAAACGCTCATTATAGGTGTTAAGGTGTTAATAAAATTAGATTGTCTGAAGAAGAGTCATCATTATTAATTAAGTGTTTCTATATTATTTCTAATTCCAGATTCTTAAAATATTGTTTAGACACAATTAAATAATAAATATCATATCCTACATATAATTAGGTTTTATTATGTTAATATCATCACCTAAATCAGTCTCAAATTCCATCAAATGGGAGAAGAATTAATTGTTTTTGTGTATGTGTGATCTTTCACCTCCACAAACCGATATAATTTTTTTTCCATCACCGTCACTCAATACTTGTTATAATGACATAATTATTTTTATATATGATATTTATAAAATATATATCATTACATGTTAATAATATTTCAATAGCATTATTACTTTTCATGTACAAAAAATGATAATGTCATCTGTGTGTACTTGTGAACTATCACCTCCATGAAGTGATGTGATTTATTTTTAATCACCACATTACATGGATAATATATATAATTATATTTAAATTATAAATAAGATATTAATTATATTATGATTATTCTTAATATATTAAATAATAATTACCTTCTTCCCATAATGATCATCAATAAATGGAAATGTCACACATCCAAACATACAGCCTACCCTCCCCATGATTATATTATTGTTAATTTTTATAAAGATAATTAATGGTTTGATTTAAAATTATAATTTATGTATAAATATGATAACCATGTCATGAATATTATTCATGATATGATGTACTAATTCAAACATTGACTATTGCTGTCATTTCAAGTCATTTTGGATTCAAGTACCAAATATCGTCTAAACATCCAATGTGAACTTAAATAATTACATAATTATTATATAATGAAAATAAGTGATATAAAAGGAATCATAAACTATAAAAATTTCCTAAATAAAGTAAATAATTAACCTAATTTTACTATTTAGGAAGACAAATATTCTACATGATGAGTCAGGCTCATGGTTAGGGATTTCATCTCAATCTCTTTTCATTGAGGCATTTCTTGATGATATGCACCGTTAATATTTTATAAGGTTTATATGTAGCTAAAGTAACATGTAATATCCAAATTTTATCTATAGAAATTTTATTTAATGTTTTGTAAATTTTATTCTTTCATAGATATTATGATTTCAATGTTCAAAGTGGTATGGGACACCTGGAATGTTTCAAGATTTAATTATCGAATATTTTTATCCATGTCAATATTCATGATATTATTTTATAGATTTATTTATATGGATATGAAATTATTTTAAAGGAAATTTTATTCTTGTTTTTAATTACATTCATTTTTTTAAAAAAAGGAATCTTTTTACATTTTTTATATGTAACTTTTTCCCAAAATAACAAAAAATAATGTTCTATTATTAATTTTTATGGAGATAATGACTTTTTTCCACCAGGGATAGTATTTTATTTTCCTTTTGATTTACAATATTTCATGTTTTTTTTAAATTAAAAACCATAGTTATCCTTTTGGGTTTTTGGTATTGAAAATGGATTTTCAATGAAAATTGTATTTTGGTATTGAAAATGTGTTCTTGAAAAAAATGCTATTATAATCCAAAAATGTTTATATATGGGATTAAAAGAGTTTTTAAAATGGATTAATGATAAAATTGTTTTATTAATTATTTTTCACTTGAGGATTATAGGAAAATTGGTGAGCCCAATAGAGATTAAACACGGGGTTTCCTAAATAGCATCAGTAAATCCCTTTATAGCATAATATGGGGTGGCCCAAATACCATCGGGATAGCCCATTATAGATTAACATTGGGTGGCCTAGATAGATCTAGGTAAACACATTACATATTAACATGGTGTGGCCTAGATATCATCGGTTTATCCCAATATAGCTTAACATGGGGTCACCCAGATAATGATAGGTAATTCTAAAATATCTTAATTTGAAGTCAGTCACATGGTTATTCTAATTGAATGGGTTTCAAAAGGATTTTATATATATAATGCTCTAAGTCACCTAAAGGAGTTTAAATTTCTTGATATGTGTTTTAGTTATATTATTTGAGTAAAATGTGTTTTTTTCATATAAAATTTTTTATTTCATATTCTTGATGAACATTGATGATAAATGTAAAAATTATATTAGTTTTCATTTTTTTTTAAAAAAATTATTTTCTTTTGTTTTATATCCCTTAATTAGATTTTTTCTCATTCCATGTTTTAAAATATCATTCATAGGACTTTTGATTGGTAATTAAAAAGAATATTTCATGATGAAAGTAGTGATGATTTTTCTTGGAAATAAATCACATTTTATTTTAAAAGGACTTCCTTTAATAGAAAAACAGATACTGAGTATATGTTTCCATTTGTAATGTATGGGTTACATGGTAAGAGTTTTTCTATATTCTATAAAACTATAAACTGAAAAGATCCTAGAATGTTAATTATAGTAGAAAAACTCAATAATAAGTTCTGTTTAAAGATGGTTCCTTACAGTTGGTAACAAAGGAAGGTATATAGTACTTTAGAGGTTAGGATATTGTTAATATCATGCCCTTATAAGATTTTATGTTGTGGTTAAGTTGAAATTAAGTATCATTTTAATATAACCTTGTTTCTCCACCTAAACTATGTCTGTTCAGAATGTGTTTTCATAGAGGACATAGGGAAGATATAATGGGAAGACACCAAGAGGAAAATAACCTTCCAAATCAATATCCTGATATGGTTGTAATTGGAATAGAATAGTTTTTTTCCGTGATGGATCTGCTGACACATGCTCTAAATGGAGGGGGTATCCATGATAGAGAATAATTTGAGTACCATGAAGGAACATGTCTATATTGGATCATTTTATGAGGAAACATTCCACATCATTCAATGGACCATATAACACAGTGGTAGTCGAATGGTGGATCAATTCTCTATATAGGAAATTTAAAGTCGTGGGATATTCAGAAAATCAAAAGGTAGATCTTTTTATTTATCATTTTGAATGATAATCTTACCAATGGTGTTGTTTGGTTAAAAATACAATAGATAAAGATAATATCGATTCTATGGAATGGGAAACATTTAAAAATATCTTGCTTGATTAATATTTCCCTAAGTTTATTTTACTTTAGATAAAAAAAAGTTAATGCATTTGAATAAAATGATGATGATTTAGTGGTCGCCTATAATTAAATCTTTTAAATATTGGAAAGGTATGCTCTAGATATTATCCAGGACATGGATAGTAAAATTAATACAATTTACTATGGATTTAAACCATGTCTATGAAGATATTTTCCATCACAAGAATTAATAAGACATGTGAAAGTGGTTCATTGTGCATAACAATTCGAGAGGGAGATTACCGACAGTCATATTCTATAAGATAATAAGAGTAAAATATGGTTAATATGTCTGGGAATGTAGAAGCAACCAATTAATAAATCTGGAGGTAAGCCCCCAAAATTTTCCAAGTGTGAAAATATAATTTCAAGGAAAGCTTGAATAGATCAGGAATGTTTTTTTGGTGTGGAAAATTTGGTTACAGGATCTGTGACTATAAATAATAGTGTCTTGAACAACCAAATAGTGAGTTAACCAATAGCAATCCAAATGTGAGGTATTTTAGTTGCAATGAATTTAGTAATTATTATAATGTTTTTCCAAAGTTATTTATGAAGGAAGTAAGTCACTTTGATTGGAAACAAAAAGGTGTGTGAAAATATATCTTTCCTACTGTAGTTGATATTGAGACAACTTCTTAAGATATATAAGATCTAGGGAGCCCGGTATTTTTCTAAGGAAAACCATAAGTTCAAGGTTTTAAAGAAACCCTCTGAGATTTTATGTTCTTTAATTGTAATTAATTAAGGAATTTTTCGTGAGATGTTTTTTTTTGTTTAGTTTTATATATGTTTTTTGTTTAATGAAAATTTTTCCTTTACTTTTTGACATAATTTTTGGTTTAGATTTATGGTATTGATAACCCTTAGGGGTTATCTAATCTTTGGAAATTGTGTTTATTTTTTGGAATATATATCATAATTATAGAATTTTTTTCGGATGGAAAGGTGATTATAAAATGGAAATATATAAAGTAATTATGTTTCATTATTTTCATATATATTAAAGTAATTATTAAACTCTAGTAAAAGTATTTTGATCAAAAAATGATATTCATATACTTTTCTTACTAAGAAATCAATTACTATTTAACCCATCTTAGATTTATGGTTTTTTTATTACTAACTTTTCTATGATTATATTCTCTATCACTATCCATCGTAAAATGATAGATATTTTTCTCTTCCATATCCATGTTTTCTTATATGGAACTCGAGTATGTGTTATCTTGGGCGACCATCGTACTTCCTTTTATTTTATAATGGATGTCTAATTAATCCATCTTTCTGATGTGGGATTTTAAAAAAAGGTTTTTTGAAATGTCAAACCCTATCAATAAATAATGAGTTCAAATTATGAGAACACATTTTATTAAATGATTGATAATGTAACATCCCATGTTTTTTTAAAGGAAACACTGTGTTCGATAGCATACATGTTGTGCCACATCAAGATTAAGAGAATAACTAAATAATATTTTAATATGACTGTTAAAACCTAGTTGTTAGAATGGATGGAATGAATAATATTAACTGAATTATAAAAACATTGTTTACAAATTTATATATAATTAAATATTTAGTGAACAATTAATTTTAAATTAATGTATATCCCTTTTTAAGATAAAAGAAAAAAAATTCTGAAAAACTATTTAAATGTGCACAAGTGTATTTAATACCAATAAATTAATAAATCATTATTACTAGATTATATTAATGTAATATATATATATAATATATTTAATTTAATTTTTAACATTAATATTTTTTGTTTTCTAGACTATATATTAAAACAATCCAATTTTTATTAATAAAAGAATTATTTTTAAAAAAAATGCATTTTGGCACCATTTCATGGTGCACCTCTATTAAATCTAGTTTTTACACTTTTATCAGTTCTATTTGAAAAAAAAACTTCTTATTCGAAATATGAGTATTAAATGTACATTTTTGTAATTTTTGTTATTTTTCTGATCAGTTTCATGTTTTGATGAATAGTAAAATAAAATACAGCATTTTTATTGAAAATATATTTTTCATCTATATAATTTATAGTGTTAAATTATATTTTCTATTGGATTTAAAATATAATTAGATAAATTTTTAATCATTTAATACAATTTATTTCATTATAATGAATTTCACATTGAAATTGGATATACAAAATCTTTGAACTTTTCAAAAAATTTTACTTTAAAAACATGTTTTCTTGTTCCCTCAACAGGATTAATTTTAATTAATTTGTGCAATTTTTTTTTGAAATTTGAAAATTGGATTTCATATTTGGAATCAGAAGATCCAAATTATATGAATAGTTTCCTTTTATTTTTGTAAATTATGAATAATAACCCTAGTTATATTTTTTATTACCATGGTTAAGAATAAATCATGTAATTAAAGGTAAAAATAATATTATAACTAATATAAAATTTCACTAACATTTATCCTAATTTCATTGGATGTTTTTTTGGACTGAAATCATATTTGGTATGATTTTATGACCACTTGGAGCCACTTGGAATAATTTAACACTTTTATAGTATTATATTCAAAAGAAAGACTATTTTGTCACACTTTTGTTATTAACAAGAGAAATATTTTTAATATGGGGTAATATAATTGTTACGTTCGAATATAAATATTATATAAAAATATAAAACTACCACATAAATCATGAAAATTTATTTATATTTTTTAGTAAATGAATAATTATATTAAATTTTCATACAGTGATGATGGAGTAATTGTTTAATTAATGGAAGAATCAAATAAATTATATTAAATTAATTTAAATAACAATAATTTTACATAATTGAGGACATCCATGAATTTTATGGATTAATTTAAAATTTTAGAGATTATTTAATATATTTTTTAATAAGATATCCTTTTTTAATGAGATTTTTAAAAAAATCATGTACTAAATAGTGTTTGAATTGTCATTAATAATATTTCAAAATAAATAATATATTATTAAATGATATAAAATTCAAAAAAATCAGTACTCTGGACAACATAATTTTATAAGAAATAAATTTTCATAAATGACTCATTTTTTTATCTTTTATAATTTTATAGTAATTATATTAACCCTTGAATTTAAATTATGTGATATAATGGTAATTGTTAAAAGAGGTTCAAACAAAAAAAATAAGGATTAACAAAAATTCAGAACTTAAATAATTATCATTGGATGAATTTTATTCGACCAAAAATAATAATATATTATAAATAAATCAATTTTCACACATTTTTTATAGAATATTAATTGATATTAAATTAATATTTTGAAGACTTCCAAGAATTCCCCACACCTATCCTATAAAAGTTCACCCATTCTTCTCATTTCAATACTCTTAAAACCATTTTTTCCAAGATCTTACCAATAACTTCTTATAAACCTTCCCCACATTATATATTCCTTATATTGGGCATAACACCATCATTATAGGTGTTAATGTGTTAATTAAAGGACATCGTCTGAAGAAGAGGTATCGTTTTTAATTAAGTGCTTCTATTATTTTATTCTTCCACTTCCTTAAAATATTATTCATCCATGATGAAATAATAAATCAATTATACTCAATATATTTAGAGGTTATTATACTAATATCATCACCTAAATCAGTCTCCACTTCTATTCAATGGGAAAAGAATTGATCGTTCATGTGTAGTGTGAATTAACACCTCCAAGAACATATATAATTCTTTTTCCATCACCATATCTCAATATTGGTTATAATGATTGATTTAATGTATATATATGATATAAATGACATATTTATCATTATAATTTAATAATATATCAATTATATTCTTTCCTTCTATGAACATAATAATGATAACGTCGTTCATGCGTTTGTGTGAACTATCACCTCCACAAAGCGATGTGACTCGTTTTTAAACACCACATCACATAGATAATATATATAAGTATGTTTTAATTACTGTTATAATATTATATATATTAATACTATTCCTAAAAGACAAACTATTACTTTCCTTCTTACCATAATAATCATCAAAAAATGGAAACGTTACTCATGTGTGCGTACGACCTACCATCTCCATGTTTATAATGTTGTTCTTTTTCAGAACCATACATAATAGTTTGATTTAAAATTATAATAGATATATAAATATTATAAAATTTTCATTAATATTATTCTTTATATAATGGACTAACTACCACCATATCTATAGACATCATATCAATTCATTTTAGACTCTCAAGTACCAAATATTGTCAAAATGACTGACATGAACATAAATAATGAAATAATTGATATATCATGAAAATAAGTTATTTAAAAATAATAATAATCATTAAAGAGGACCTCAATAAATTAAATAATTAACCTAAGTTAATTATTCAAGAAGGTTAATATTGTACATGCTAATTCAGAGTCAAGGTATGGTATTTCATCGCAATCACCTTTCGTTGAGGCATTTCATGATGATATGCACCTTTATTCATTTATAAGGTGTATATACAGATAATATGAAATTTTATATCAATATATTATCTATAATTATTTAATATAAGGTTTTGGTAAATTTATTCTCTAATGGATATTATAATTTAAATGTTCAATGTGCTATAGGACACCTTGAAAGTTTAAAGATTTAATTATCAAATATTTTTATCCATGTCAATATTCTTGATATTATTTTATATATTAATTTATATGTTTATAAAAATATGATAAACTAAATTTTATTTATATTTTTAATTTCATTAAATGGATTTTAAATGGGCCTATTTTTACATGTTTTATACGGAACATTTTTATAAATGAAGAAAAAATGTTCTATATTTAACGTATATGAAAATGATGGCATTTCTTCCCCCGTGGACATTATTTTGTTGTCATTTTTCATTAAAAGATTTAATGTTTACTTAAATGAAAACCCAAATTTATATTTTTGGGTATTTTTCTATAATAAATGTATTTTCAAGGAAAATGGTGTTTGGGTATTTAAAATGTGTTCTTGAAAAAAAAGGGTATTATTATCTGAAAGTATTTACATATGGGATTAAAAGAGTATTTCAAAGGGCTTTACGAAAAATTTGTTTTATTAATGATATGGTTCATGAGGATTTTAGGAAATGGTTGATCCTGATACATATTATAAATGGTTTGTTCCAGATAGCATCCGGAAAGCCTATTACAACTTAACATGGGGTGGCCAAGATAACATGAGGATAGCCTATTACAGTTTAACATGGGGTGGCCTAGATAGGGCCAGGTAATCCTACTATATTTTAACATGATGTGGCCTTGATATTTTTAGGTGTCCATATTATATCATAACTTGGGGTTTCCCATATAACATCAAGTAATACCACAATATCTTAATTGGAAGTCATCCGTACGGTTTATTACAATTGAATGGGTTTCAAAAGGGTTTTATGTATACAATTCTCTTAGTCAGATAAAAGAGTTTAAATTTATTGTTATGGGTTTTTATGATATTATTTGAGTAAAATGTTTTCTTTTCATGTGTAATTTTTTTGTTTCATATTCTCAATGAAAATTGTAGATAATGTTAAATTTTATATGAGTTATCATGTTTTTACTAAATAAACAATTTTATTTATTTATGTGTCCCTCACTGATATTTTTGTTCTAATACCAAGTTTTAAAATGTTTTTCATAGGAATTAATATTGGTAGTGATAAAGAAGATTTCATGATGTATTTCTTTTTGTCAAAAATGTATACAGAGTATAAGTGTCCATTGGTAATGTGTGGGTAAATTTGTAACAATTTTTCAAAGTTCCCTAAAACTCTAAACTGAAAAGACCCTTGAATGTGATTCTATCTCAAAGACACTATCATAAGTTATTTTTCTGTTTGGGTATTTATTTTTTCTTTATATTATTTTTTCATTAAAATATAGAAATTATATCATAATTTTTCCCAAATGTCTTCCCAAATTATTGTCTTTAATATGGGTAGAACATTGTTCCACATATCTTTTTCAATCACCAAATTAAATTGAGTTATGACCATAATATAACTAATAATAATTAAATTGTTGGGGTAAATATGTTGTTCATTTTGATTCCACCCAACCTTTAATTTTATACCTTTTCTCTTCCCTTGAAAACTTTTGTTAACACGGCGGTGGTACACTACACATTTTTTTCATCCACATATTGTTTAAATCCTAACTGTCCCTAGTTTAAACATCAATGAAATTGTGTTCCTTAGTATTAGTATCATTGGTATATATAGAATTCATTTTATATATGATTATTTTATCTTTTAATTTGAATTAAATTAATCAATTAGTGAACACATAATATTATGATCTAATAACAGTATATTTTAAAAAATTACCTATACATTAAACACCCTTTTTCTTCTTTAAAGGATTAAGGGATTTGTATCCACTATCATGTATCCAAATAACCTCCTTGTATTCCCTACTATAGTATAAGACACTTCATATATTAGGACCCTCATTAAATGATTGTGATGTCACAATGCAAGGGTCATCCTTAATTGAATATTCAATTAAAAAATTCTAATTTCTAATATAAAATTTAACCAATTTATATTTAGAGTATAATACATATAAAATAATTACATTGAATGTGATTAAATATAAAATGTTCATCCTTTTACCCTTCCACACTATACTCTTCTTCATGAATCCAAATTCATAGACTTTAAATACCCTTATTTTGCCAAACAATTTGAAATACAAACTTAGCACTTTAAATTTTGTATAATCTAACTCATATATTTATTTGATGATTCCAAAATATGACATATTAACTTAAATTTTATTTTTCTCCTTGGTATCAAACACATCATCACTTATATAAAAATAGTAACTCGACTATTTTTTTCAGATTACTAAATTAAAAAATGTTCTTTTGTATAGAACATATTTTTTTGAAATATATAACCATTATAATATAATAACAGTATACATGGTCCCCTAGCTATCCATAAAAGTCATTCAGAAATTGAATTCATATTTTTATATAAATCCATTAAAAAATGATCACAAAACCATCATATAAACTTTTAATTATGTGTATTTGATATCCATATTTCATTCCTAGATGGATTTAAATTCCTAAGAATTACTTTTTTGGAATTAAAAAAATAAATCAACCTCTATAATATGACATAAAATTTACATGTTATATTTCACCTAATCTATAATGTTAATTATAACAAAAAATCATTCTAAAATCTCATTGCCTACATGGCGTACATTGTGATGAGATTTTTTGAGGAAAATGATATCAACATCAGAAGGTATTTATTAAAAAATTCAATAACTATGTCAATGATATATTTAATTTCAATAAAATAGTCTTTCTAACTTTTATTTTTGGAATTAGCTTTCAAAATCCACAACTACCTCTCAATGGGTTACATCATCATTTAATGTATAGAAACATATAGTTGGGTCTCTTTAACCAAGTGAACCATAATATTAATGAATATTGGGGAGAAGTGCATTATCAATTCACAAAATATGATAAAAATTTCAATTTCTGTAGTTAGGAAAAATATAAAGTCTAATATTTTTTTGATATATCATTTCTAAATAAATAAATCATGGTTAGTGTCTATCAAACAATTTTTAATCAAAAAAAACATAAAGCTTCAGGAACTAAATGTTATATTAAAACATTAATGTTATATGATTTTCGGAAAATTAACTTTAAATAATTCATGTATATAATATTCTTAATATTTGATAAATACCAATCTAGAACCATTTCAAAATTTAAACCATGAAAAAAAAAACAAAATCTCTCTTTCTTGGAAAGAGTTTAATTTGTTGGAGGAAGAAAATCCATCATTTCACCCTTCGCTGGTGCCAAATATTCCCTTATAACCCTGTCAATCATATCTAAACTAACATTAATTTTATACTTTGTTTTATTGTATGCATTTAGAAATGTTAAAATTACACTATAATATATTTTTATCCTATATGAATGAAATCAAAAGAATCTATGACCTAGAAAACTATTCCAATACAGTAAGATTAAAAAATGATTATTCTTCCCAAAAAAAATTAATATGTTTTTTCAATGAATTTTTTCAAAAAATGGTGACATTGTCCTTTACACTCACAAACTATTTATCTCTTATTAATCAATATGGTTCTCTACCTTGTTCTATATTCTCATCGAATGATTTCATCCAGGATTGATATTTATTTCATTAGGGTAAGAAAAATTTTATCCAAAAACCATAGTCATCCTAATAAAACCTAACTAAATTTTTACATTCTTCAATTATGGGAAATCCTATCATTCCATTAATGTTATATACTAAAAAAATTAATAATAAGTAAAATCATTTGTAATCTTATACAACATAGCTCTCACTATAAACTCTTCACTTCTATGAGAATCATAAAATGTAACACTTGTATCCCACATCAATTACATATATTTGGTCAATGGAGAAAAATAAGTGTTAATATCATTACCATGTAGATTTTTTCTAGATATAAGTATGGGCAAAAAAATGTATTTGAGAGTTATGCATAACCATGGTATAAAGTTATAATTATTTCACCCCATACATGAACTCCCTATACTTATCCCATAAATACATAACATATATAATCTCTTTGATACATATTATAAAATACTAGATATAATCACACTTAATAAAATAATAAATAATTATAATTTCATGTCTTACATACCAAATATCATTTTATGTTTACAGTTTTAGATATTTAGGGCACATCATTGACTAATAAAACTTATCAAATACACATTATTCCCCCATGATATTAAGAGTTGGTTAATCCATAAAAATTCTTCAAAAATAATTAAAATTTATCCAATGAAGATATCTTATTATACATATAATGTTTAATAATTTGATTCAAAACATGGGGAAATAGAAATCTAAAAGGGGTGAGATAAAATTCTTGGACTATTTAAATATACAACTAAGGAAATCATGGAATAAATATTATGATAGGAATGAGTAATTATCATAATTCGATAAGTAACTAAAATTGAGAGCATAATATATCCTTGTAGAGAAAGAAAATAGACCACATTGATAACAATAACTAAATCTTTTGAAGGAATGAAAAAATATGAACATATTTATCATATCATCAATGCATAAACCAGGAAATAATTATATATTTCAAGGTTATATAGAATAAATAATTCTTTTGATCAATATCATAGTCATGAAATCTTACAGAAATGGGTAGGCATATGCAAAATACACAAAAAGGTTTGTAACATGAGACCTACGAATTCATTGAAGTGATAAATAATTCTTGGCCCCACCCATCACTTGTTTAAGTCCAATGCATTAAAATCCTGATATAATGAGTAAATGATGCATAATCAATTTTTCCATCAATCATATGTCTGGGAATAATAACATATACAATGCTAATACCTTTATCCATGTTAATAAAAGTGGTAAATCGTTTATAACCCATCTAGATAAATAATTTTCATTCTTAAACAATAAATATTCAAATTTCCTGAGTAATTAATAAGAATTTATACCAAAATAACAAATATATTATTTTTTAATAGTTTCATAATAAATAATTGGAATATATTTCATTTTATGAATCCTTTAAACTAATTCTATATAGATTAATGGGAATGTGGTAAATTTAAAATTTTCTCTAATCAGTAGATGAATGGAATCTAGGTGAATACACTTCAATCAACAGAATAGAAAATAAGGTATTAAAGAATTAAATTCATTAGTATAAAATTTAATCATATTCAACGTGGATGGTTAGAAAAGATAAATGTAGTGATGGATCATATATTTGATAGAGAATAACATTACATAATCCATCCAAATAAATATGGTGGATGGTCACATGTGAAAATATCCCTAGTGTAACAAAGTAAACTCATAAGGATGTTGACCTATGTGAAAAAAATCCTTGAAAAATAATGATTTGAATGATATCACTCAAGAATAGATCAAGAATAAAATTATTTAAAAACATAAGTTCAATCCAAAAAAATATATAAATTTATTAGAGGATAAATCATGTACCATAAATCCCATGAGTCTAAATCCATTTTAATATGAAACTGAAAAAGGAAGTGAAAACATAAAAGGGATTTTAGAAAACATTTTTAACATTGAAATAATATAAAAACATTCATGTCACATTAAAAAGTAACATTTGAAAAGGTGATGTGAAAGATTTTAAAAATTATGATTTTTAAAAATAATCTCCAATAATATTTTGTCACACCCTAACCTGTGAGTATAGATTTATTTAATTATTTTCAGCCTTAAATAAATTTTTCTGTGGTTCGGGTGTGTCCCGGATGAATTTTTTCATTGAGTTATGTTAAAACGTGTGCTATTTGGCATCGACGTCATCGGGCACTTGAGCAGAGCGGGAATTTGGAAGCCGCACGACCTTGCACTGATAGATGTGCATCCTGTTGTCTTCAGAAATTTCAAATAAAAAGATCCTATTTTTAAAGTGCTCATGAATTTTCATTTCGTATAATTTTATTTTGTTAATAAAATATAGTGTTTTTTATTCAACGTTGTTGGGAACATGAGCAGAACTCATCTTAGAAAGTCTGCACAGCTCCACTCGGGTAACTGTGCTTCTCACTGTCTTCGAAAGATTGAAATAGAAAGTTTTTATATTTAAAACACACGCCAATTGTCGTCATTTAATATTTCTATTGTTTCTAAAGTTTTTATTATCATTAAGAAAAATACATACTTTTATTATTTTTTTATTCTTACCATCATGATTTTATTATTATTATTATTATTATTATTATTCATTATTATTACTTTTATTACTTTATTATCATGATTTTAATTGTTTTTTTTTGTTTTTTAGGGTGTTTTTTAGGGGGGAAAATGAAAACCCCTAATATCCCACCCCTTCCCTCTTTTCACGGCGGACTCGACCCCCCCCCCCCCCCCTCTACTCAGTGCGACCCAGCGCTCCCCTCTGGTGCGCCCTCCCCAGCGCCGGCCAACATTCCCCCCCCCCCCGGCTCCCGTCCAGCCGCCTCAACCCAGCGGCCTAACATCCTCCACCATCAATTTGGCCGTGCCAGTTGACCCCGTCACCCCTATTCAGTGTGCTCCTGTCGTACACTTCATTCAATACTCGTCATACCTTCTACACCCAATTCCCCCCCCCCCTACTGCGTTCGAGCAGGCCGAGCTGCTGGTTGCAAAACTCCCAGCGATCCTCCCTCCGTGCAGTGAGACCCCCACCGTTGCCTCCTTATTCTTATCGGCACAACACCCCTCATATGTCTTGTTCACCATCAGTGCTTTTTCCCTCGGTTGACCGAAATTCCAGCCGCACGATCCTAATCCGGCCAGCACCCCCTTCCGATGATTTTCCATTCACCGTCTGCCTCCGACAGCCCTCGTTCGGTGTGTTCTCTTTCCTCTTGTTTGGGGGGTTTTCCCTTGGTGAGGAATTCATTTCACTAAAACCTAACTGTAGGTTCATCCAATTTGATGTTTATTCTTTGATGGGGGTGTGAAACATGCCTCTAAGAACCTCTGTATGTGATTTTTGGTGTTCTCCATCGAAGGTGAGGTATTTTGAATCATCCCGGGTTACCGCTGCCATTTGAGGTGAGTGTTTCCTCCCCACTGCTTGGTTTCTCATACACTAGTTGAGGTTTTTGGTATTTGTTCAAGACCTTGATTTTTTTTTTGAATCACGTTGGACCTTACCGCGTGGTTTCTAACACGTGTTGTTATCATTGCACCTCGTTTCCCAATTTTCCTTATCGTCGCGCCATAGTTTCAAGGTTGTGTTGTCGGAGCACACCAATCTCGAGGTAGGTTCTCATCGCACTACTTTTAAAAATTTAAGTTACATTATTTATTGTTTTTTGTGCACACTAATTTTTCAAATTAAATATTTTATTAATTTTAATAAATTTGAGATATTATAAGATAATTAAATTAAAATATAAGACAATTAATTTCTAAATGATTATTTGGTGTAAAAAGAGCCGTTTATTTTATACATGACACTTGAAATATTTTCTTGATTAATGGACACCCAGTAGTGAAAAAATTCCATTTTAGATTTTAAATATAATTCACGGAATTTCAATTATAGTTTATCTTTTCATGATAAATGATTTCTTATCAAGCATGAACAAACATTTTGGTTCTTTTCAAAGTGGTGACTGTGAAATTTATTTAATTCCCATTTGGAACTTTATGGAAAACGATGAAAATGTTTTGAAAAAAAACCATTCTTGGATAACTCTCCTTCTTTAGTTGCAATTGTTTATTTTGGAGGCCGTGCTTTGAGGCTGTCGGGTACTTGAGTAGTTTAAAGGCAAGAGGTTGTCCCATGGATTGGCTAGGGTGAGGCCTTTTGTGCGTTATTATATATATATATATATATATATATATATATATGTATGTATGTGTTTGTGATTGGATGCTCGGTTGGCATCTTTTGCTCACCCCCTTTCCAAAAACTTGAGACATGAGAATCTAGAATATTGAGAGAATACACTAATAATGATTTTTGAACTAGTAGGTTATGGTACTAACCAGTGGCCCATAGTAGGTGGATATATTGGGTTTATTAATATGGGATTTTCACTCAGCCTGCTTGAGAAATGTTGGTCAACTGTATTGGGAGTTTTGATTTCATCATGTGTGACATGTCAATTAGGATAATTTCTCATGTATTGGTGTCTTCTAGTTTATTCTTGATCTCCTAGGTTCACCCATGTCTGTTGGCTTTCAGCTAATTTCTATGATGAATATGGTACTTGTATATATTTTCTTTTCATTTCCCTTAATGTCTAACTAATGTAGTTTTTTCATTTGTAGTGTTTTTACTAGAATTTGATGTGTGGTTTTAAAGTGGTTTATGAAAACTTTTTTAAAAGAAAGGTGTTTTTTATACTTTTTGGGTAAATGGAAAATGTAAAAATCACTTTCCCTTTTGAAAAATGCTAATGTCTCACTAAAATAATTACATGGGTTTTTGAGAAATAAATAGGGGCAATGACTCATACTTTGTTTTTGAGTAAAATGTAGTAAACCTTACTTTTATAAATTTTAGTTCAAACGTGAAATGGTGTTTCTTTTATTTTAAAGGTAGTGCATTGGGAATAGATATTGGGCTAGCATAATAAGTTTTAATACTCATTCCTATAGTTCTTTTCTGTTTTTAGTGTTTGTGCAGGCTACACCTTGAGTGCGCTTGCCTTGGGAGGCGCCTGACCGTTGAGTCGGAGAGCAACCTGCAAGGTTTCACGATGTTAGTTCGTACATCGTGTTTGGTTGGTGTTATATTTCTTTTGTTCCTGTTTGGTCATTTTGTTCGTTTTACTTTTCTGTATTGATCTGTTTTATTTCTGCTACTTTATTTATTTATATTAGGAGAAGTCATTCTCATAGCCTCTGTTGATGCCCTGGCACTTGTCGCCAGCCCGGGAGGATTGGGGACGCCTCTCGGGTCATGTTGCGGACCAGCACAGGTGATCGGTTTAGGGTCGACCCGGATTGGTTCGTGAAAAAATAGTATTAGAGGGAGGTTATCTCTTAGTGGACCTCACTTTTTAGAGCGCCCTATGATATTTAGGACGTCAAGGTAGATGGAGTAGGATTTTAGCGACTTGAGGGGTAGGTTCAGGAAGAGAGTCGTGAACTCTTGCCCGTACTGATCCTCATGATTCCATGGGAAGTTCGGTTTAATTTGTTTATTTGGGTTTTTATGTAAATGTTCTGTGATTGGGATATGACAAAGGGATTTTGGGATACTATTCCTCCTAACCCGCACGGCCTGGCAAGCCATGCAGAGCTAGGGGCATGGTCCAAGAAGGCTCTCTGTGTTGGTGACGTATTTGGCATATGGCCACCAACCATATGGTCAAGTCACTCACTAACACTAGTTCCCTACTTGAGTTGTTTTTGGTTTCCTTTAATTTCTAGAAGTGGTCTGAATCAGAAAATTTGGTTTTCCAAAAAAAGGTTGTTTGAAATGACATGTTTAATTTGTGAATTATTTTAAAATAAGTGGTATAAATGATTGGTTTTTGGAAAATAAATTTGCCTTGTTTTGCCCTTGGTGTTCCTATGGGTGCTCAGATGCATAGTGGTATGTCGGAAATGTGGATGGATTTCTGGTATGGTGGATGGATACCCGGGGTGGTACGGATACATGCATGTGAGTGGGACTCTAAGGGATTCCAATGGCGTGAGTTTAACTCACCAATCTTGTTTTAAATTAAAGATGTTTTCAAAAGAAATGTTTTGATTTTAAGACGGCTCGTTTTCTTATGTTTAGATCCTTTCATATATGTGGTGTTGGTTTTTAAGGATATTTATTTATTGATTTGGACTTGAATGTGTTTTTGACTTTACTTGTCCAGAGGTTATCCCTTGAAGCTTCGATGAGTGATCGTAGTGCGGTTGATCAACCTAAGGATTTTATTCTTGAGTTTTGGAAGCTGGATCCACCTCTCTTTTATGGTCAAGCGGACTCTTCCGTATCAGTGGAGCGGATGCGAAAGATTGAAATGGAATTTAACCTCGTTGAGTTTCTCGAGTCTTTGAAGGTCAATTTTGCGACCTTCAAGCATGAAGGTTCACCGTGGATGTGGTGGAAGTCAGTGTCTCCAAACAAGCCCCGTCAAGAGCTTACATGGGAGTTTTTCAAGGCCTCGTTCATTTGTCAGTATTTCTCTATGGAAGAAAGGGTGAGAAAGGGGATGGAAATGTGAATGTGTTGTCTGCAGTAGGGAGACAGATCCATGTTGGAATATTTCCAATTCTTTGTGGAGCTAGTCCCTTAGGATTCAGGGTATTCCAAAAATGACCCCATGAAGGCTCGACGCTTCGCGGCGGGTCTCTGCTCTGATCTACAATCAAAGGTGTCGACATCCAACCTAAATTCAATTTGTGATGTGGAGAAACAATCATTTCATATCGAATCCATGATGGTGGGAGTGCTCCAAGTGTTCCTCCCTCTAATTCTTAGGAGTTGTGGGGAGACTTCCAATAAAAAGATGAGTAAGTCGTTGAAAGGCGATGGAGAAGGTCGTCGAATCTAGAGGCCTCGGGATCTTTCATCAACCTATTTAGAGCGGGAGATCCTCATGTGTAATCAGTGTCGAAGGCTTGTACACAAGAATCCATCATACACAAGCCCTCTGAATCCCTTCTAAGCATGTGGATGCCAGGGCCACTTGCGACGATTCTATCAGGGAATTACTAGAAAGCGTCACGGAGGAAGTTCTTAGAAGTGATGTGATGTTGGGTTTTTGTTTAAAGTTTCTTATGTATGTTTCCCTCCAGTGTAAGGGATCCTTTATCATAGTGGTTGTATGGGTGTGTTTTGGGTTTGAAATGTATGGGAATGTTGTGGGATTTTGATGAACTACTATTTTCAATGTCGGTGTAGTTTTCATTTCAAAACTCACCCTTTTCTTTTTCAAATCAAAAGATGTTTATTTCTTTTTTAAATTATGAGAACATGACTGCAAGGCAGAAGATGCTTCATCCATCAGAGCTCCTGCCCAAAGGTCTCGGAGTGAAGCCGGCACGTAGTCATGAACCCTAGGGAATTTTAAGGAGTCTGGTTAAGGTTACGCCTCTACTATGTGGTGAGATAGTTTTGGTGTTTCTGCTCTGGTTTGTTTGTTGTTGTAATTCTTCTCTTGTCGAAAAGTGCGCGATGGACTTATCCCTCACGCAATGTCAGGGACTGTGCCTTTTTGGATGAAAGTTGTTGATCAGTGACCTTGTGTGGTCTACCCATGTGAATCAGTTGCGATTTTGGTTTTTGTTCATCCTGAAGTGATGGACCATGGGTGGTCATCCATCATGGTCACAGTGATCCAATCCTTGGGGCCTCCCTCCCTGCCAATGGGGTAAGGATTTTAGGTTTGCGCAGACTTTTCATATCAACACATGTCCCTTTCGGATGGGAGTGAGTGGTTTAAATGTTTTTGTTGTGATTTTTATAGCTTAGGTAAGGCCCGGTTCTGGCCTAAGATGGATTTCTAGTTGTTCGTTAAGAGGCCAGTCCTTTATGGTGGGGAGACCCACCGTGATTCTCTTTGTGTTTCATATTAAGTCATTATCAGGTTCCAGTTGAGTCCTTATGGTGGGGAGTCCGTTCAGGCCCCCCCTTTACTGGTAATCTGTTTCAGGAAATGAAGTTTAGTCTTGTTGGTCGTCAATGTAATGTCCTTGGGATAAGAGGTTGGGTCGTGTTTATGTGAAATCCTTAAGTGTTGATTGATCGGCTGGATGGTTTTGTGGATTTCTGGGGGTGGAAAGCATTATAGTGGAGAGAATTGTCACATCCTGACCCATGAGAATAGATTTATTTAATTATTTTCAGCCATAAATAAATTTTTCTGTGGTTTGGGTGTGTCCCGGATGAATTGTTTCATTGAGTTATGTTAAAACGTGTTCTCTTTGGCGTCAACGTCGTCGGGCGCACGAGCGGAGCGGGAATTTGGAAGCCACACGACCTCTCCCTGACAACTGCGGATCTCGTTGTCTTCAAAAAATTTAAATAAAAAATGTCTATATTTAAAGAGCATGTGAATTATCGTGTCATCTAAATTTTATTGTGTTAAAAAAATCGTGCGTTTTCTATTCGACGTTGTTAGGCGCGCGAGCGAAACTCATCTTGGAAAGTCTGCACAGCTCCACTCGGGTAACTTTTCTTATCACTGTCTTCAAAATTTTGAAGTAGAAAGTTTTTATATTTAAAATGCACACCAATTATTGTCATTTAATATTTGTATTGTTTCTAAATTTTTTATTATCATTAAGATAAATAAATACTTTTATTATTTTTTTATTCGTACCATCGTGATTTTATTATTATTATTATTATTCATTATTATTATTTTTATTGCTTTTATTATCATGATTTTATTTTTTTATTTTGATTAGGGTGTTTTTTTAAGGGGAAAAATTAAAAACCCTAATATCCCACCTCTTCCCTCTTTGCACGGCGAACTCGACCCCCCCACCCCACCCCTCTGCTCAGCGTGACCCAGTGCTCCCCTCTGGTGCGCCCTCCCCACCACCGGCCAACATCCCCCTTGGATCTTGTCCAGCTGCCCTGAACCAGCAGCCCAACCTTTTCCACCCTCGATCTGGCCGCACCAGCTGACTCAATCACCCCATGTTCGGCGTGCTCCTAGATCACCCTTCATTCAACACTCAAAATACCTGCTACCCCCAATTCCCCCTGCTATATTCGAGCAGGCCGAGCAACCGACTAAAAAACTCCCTGTGATCCTCCCTCCGTGCAGTGCGACCCCCACTTTTGCCTCCCTTCTTCTTATCGGCTCAACACCCCTTGGATATCATGTTCACCAGCGGTGCTTTTCCCCTCGTCCGACCCAAATTCAAGCTTCACGGTCCTACTCCGGCCAGCGCCCCCCTTCTGATGATTTTCCATCCCCTGGCTGCCTCCGATAGCCCCCATTCGGTGTGTTCCCCTTTGTCTTGTTTTGGGGGATTTCCCTTGGTGAGGAATTTGCTTGACTAAACCATTAGTGTTGGTTAATCCAATTTTGTTCTTTATTCTTTGAAGGGGGTGTGCTACTTGCTTATCCAAACCTATGGAGGTGAGTTTTGGTGTTCACCGTCAAAGGTGAGGTGCTTTGAATCATCCTAGGTTACCGCCGCCATTTTATGTGAGAGTTTCATCCCCACCTCTTGGTTTCACATACACTAATTGAGGTTTTTTGGTATGTGTTCAATCCCTTGATTTTTATTTTTGCAGCATGTTGGACCTTACCACATGGTTTCTAACACGTGTTGTTATCGTCACGCCTCGTTTCCGAAGTTTCCTTGTCGTCGCGCTTTGGTTTCGAGGTTGCGTTGTTGTCTCACACCGATCTCGTGGTAGGTTTTCATCGCACTGCTTTTAAAAATTTAAGTTACATTATTTCTTTCCCTTTGTGTACACAAATTTTTCAAATTAAATTTTTTATTAATTTTAATAAATGTGAGATAATGTAAGATAATTAATTTTTAATATAGGACAATTAATTTTTAAATGATTATTTGGTGTAAAAAGAGCCGTTTATTTTATACATGACACTTAAAATATTTTCGTGATGAACGGACAACCAGTAATGAAAGAATTCCAGTTTGGATTTTAAACATAATTTACAGAATTTCTATTAAAGTTCTGGTTTAAATGATAAATGATTTCTTCTCAAGAATGAAAAAATGTTTTGTTTCATTTCAAAGTGGTGATTATGAAATTTATTTAATGCATATTAGGAACTTTATGGAAAACTATGAAAATGTTTTGATAAAAACCCTCCAAGGATAACTCTCTTGCCTTGGTTGCAATTGATTATTTGGGAGGTCGTGCTTAGAGGCTCTCGGGTACTTGAGTAGTTTAAAGGCAAGAGGTTGTCTCATGGAGTGGCTCAGGGTGATGCCTTTAGTGAATTATTATTATATATATATGTATGTTATTGGATTCTCGTTTGGCATCGTTGGCTCACCCCCTTTCCAAACACTTGAGAAATGGGAATCTGGCATATTGAGAGAATAGTATAAGAATGATTGTTGCACTAGTAGGTTATGGTACTAACCAGTGGCCCATAGTTGGTGGCTATATTGGGTTTATTACTATGGGATTTTCCCGCGGCCATCCCGAGGAATGATGGTGGAGCGTATTTGGCATTTTGATGTCATCATGTGTGACATGTCAACGAGGATGATTTCTCATGAATTGGTGTCTTCTGGTTTATTCTTGATCTCCTAGGTTCACCCATGTCTCTTGGATTTTAGTTACTTGTTGTGATGAATATGGTACTTATATATATTTTATTTTCATTTCCCTTACTGTGTAACTACTGTAGCATTTTCATGTGTAGTGTTTTTACTAGAAAGTGATGTGTGGTTTTAAAGTGGTTTATAAAAACTGTTTTCAATGAAAGTTGATTCTTTATACTTTTTGTGAAAATGGAAAATGTAAACATCAATTTCCCTTTTGAAAAATGCTAATGTCTCACGAAAATATTGAATTTTTTTTTGAGAAATGAATAGGGGCAATGACTCTTACATTGTTTTTGAGTAACATGTAGAAAACCTTACTTTTATAAATTATAGTTCAAAATCGAAATGGTGTTTCTTTTATTTTAAAGGTAGTGCATTAGGAATAGATATCGGGCTAGCCTACTGAGTTTTAATACTCACACCTATAGTTATTTTCTGCATTTAGTGTTTGGGAATGCTACACCTTGAGTGCACTCGCCTTGGGTGATTCCTGACCGTTGAGTCGGAGAGTGACCCGCAAGGTCGCACGGAGTTAGTTCGTATGTCATGTTTCATTAGTTTTATTTTTCTTTTGTTTCTATTTGGTCTTTTTATTTGGTTTACTTTTTTGAATTTCTCTATATTATTTCTACTAATTTATTTATTTATATTGGGAGAAATCATTCCCACAGCCTCTGTTGATGCCCTGGCGCTTGTCGCCAACCCGGGAGGATCAGAGACGCCTCTTGGGTCAAGTCGCAGACCAGCTAGGGTGACCGATTATGGTTTGACCCGGGTTGGTTCATGACATATTGAATTCAAAATAATATAATTTTTCTTTATAAAATTTATATTCAAATATAAAACATTTTATAATAAAAGGAAATGAATATTTTTAATATTTTGAAAGTAGATTTATTGAAAACCTAAATTGTAAAAATATAAATAAAACCATCATTGTATTAAAACATTATTTTCATAAATAGGATTATAAAATAGTATATAAAAAATATTTTATAGGGAGAACCCAATCATGGAACATTAATTTTCAAAATAAAAATTTTTGACTCAAAGAAAAGATATTTGAGTTATCCACAACCATTATGGGAAACAAGCATCATAAGGTAAAAAATATTCATCAAGGGTTTATATGTTAATAATTTATATCCATGTAAATATTATAAAATACAACATAATACAATAAATGGAATAATTTACCAAGTTATATGAAATAAGTTAAATAGAATTATCTTACCCCAATGAATGAAAGTTGAGTTACCAAAAATCCATATTACTTGGATAAAATTTAATCAATATCCATTTGAATAAGGAAATATGTTTTGGTTATTAAATACCATTAAAAATATGATAAAAATACAATAATTTATATTAATTACACTATAAAAGGAATACATGGTGCACAAAATCTATCATGTCTCAAATAATCAGAATTGAGGCCAAGAAAGATCATACCATTTATCTTGGATTCTAAAAATTTCATATAACTTTATTTATAAAAATTATAGATCTATTAATAACTTGTTTCATAACATTAATCACATTTTTAATTTATATTTTTTATTTATAATAAATCTATATATTAATTCTAGTTAGTTATTATTTATTTTCAAGATCAGGTTTAAGTAATCTTCAATGTTTTGAACCAGTTTTCTAAAAACAGTGTTGGTATTGATTCTTGTTACAAATTTCTTCATCATGAGATCATTATATATACTATAATAGAAGTTCCATGGTATGTATAAAATTATAATTTAATTATATTGTAGTTTTTGTTAAAATCCATGAAGATGAATTCAATAATGATCATGTTTCTATGATTCTTAAAGAACAAAATGTGTTTTCTTAATTAATGAGTTTAATGATAATTGTGCCATCACAAAACCAAAAAAAACTCAATATTAATTTATTTATATCATATAATTCTATTAACTATGTTCCCATAGTCATCCATGATATAAATTCATAGCACTATTCAAGTTGGTGGTTAAACCAGCGCAAACATGAATACACCACGATTAAGGGATGATTATATAGTTTTATGCTATAATATCATTATACCAGAAGAATAATGTTATTATTTAGTATTTATTATTGATATTTGTAATAATTTTAGTTATTTATATAAAGAATTAATGGATATTAAAATATTACAGAGTAGGAATAAAAATATTTTTCTCTTAGTATGCTTAGTTTAAACGATCAAATTAAAAATGATTCTTTATTGATCATATCATTAATAGCTACTCCAATATTTCATACCAGTAACATAATTAAATGATACAAAAATATTCATCCATTAAAACCTTTCTTATTACCGTCCATTAAATGGTGTGATTGAGAAAACATGTTTCTTTGGGAAGGCAGTAATTCCACACATACGCATGAATTGTATTTTCATTTTTATTAAGGAAATTTGGGAGAGGTGGTAGATAGTTATTACATTAGATTAATAAATTTTAGTATAAAACCATTATATATTTCATTAAATAGGTATTTTAAAACTATAATTGAAAAGTTATGAAATAAATGAAATAACATAAGTAGAAAAGGATTTCTTATTTTGAGAATATTGAGTTATTTTTAACAAATTCTCTATAAATGGAGGGATTGGGATAATATCTTGAGAATAGAAACTCATTGATGAATATGATTATATGGGAAGTAAAATTGGTAGTTTTTAATTATAAAAGTGAATTTGAGGTGTGGTATTAAATTTTTTTTAAGAGGCCCTATTTATAACATAAAAGGGGTGACATTTTTATAAATACCAATAATTCTTAATAATGGGAAGTCAATATTAAGGAAAGTGGGCCAAATTGATAAATAATTAATTAAGGGATATATAAGGTAAAGAAACCCCCTAAAAGTAAATTTAACACATTATTTAAACATGTTATAAACTCTTTACCATTAGATTTTACACTTTAACAATTTTAAACTTTACCATTATAAATATTGTTTACCTTCATAATTTATTTTTTATGCCTAAAAAAATAGTATTTATTAACTAATTTGGAACTTTTGATTCAAAAAATTAAAACCATTTTAATTTAATGAATTTATAAAAGTGATAAAATATAATTTTAAAATAATAATTGTATTATTTATTAAAAATATTTTCTTGAGAAAAATATTACTTATGTTCTAAAATATTAAATATAGGTTTATAAACTATATTAAATATTATTGGACATATAATATCACTTATAAAAAACATATTTTATATATATAAATGTTTCAAAAAAATTTATGACATACTTACATACTAATAATTTCATAAAATCATAGTTCATTTAAAAATGGTATATTACACTATTTACATTAAAAGAAATATTTTTAGAAAAAATCAAAAAATTCATCTTAAGAAAATATTAATATCCTAAATAAAAAATACTTTTCATTTTTAAAATTAAAATTCAGAAATTTAGAAATTTTAATTTTAAATAAAATTATAAAATATAATGAAAACTGTTTTTATAAAGAAAATGACTCTTTAGAATACAATATATTCTTCTTCTTATTTTCTATCGCATTTTAGTTAGTGTTAATATATTATTCATATCAATTTATATTTCCATAAATTAATCTAAATCTTCTTCTGATAAAAAATCATAGTGTATAAAATTATTTTTTTTTAAATTCATTTCTATTTTTAAAATGATCCTATTAAACATTTTATTTGTACCGGTTTAATTTTATTCACATTAAAATTATCCGTTATTTTTTATTATAAATGTTTCATATATTGGTTAATACTTTTCATTGTTATTAATTCAATGTCTACATTTTAACATTCATACTTAGATATTTATATATTAGCTAAAGATATCTCATTTTTTATATTCTTTATTGCATGTGTAGCAAGATATTGAACACATTGACTTATTTAAAGGTAATCATATATTAATACCTTAGGGTGTTACACCCCCCCCCCCTAAATTTCAACCATGTAATTTGAATTATAGAATCATATTACTTTCTTTTGGGCACTCATAACTTAACAAATTCTTCTAAATGATCATGGGTTTATTTAGGATATGATGTGTTATTTATCTATTTTGAAAATTGTCAATATCCCTTTATCAAGGGAGATAACCCATTCCCAATATCACATGGAATTATTCACTATGAGGAATATCTATTTCTATATGTAATAACTTCTCACAAACCTTGACAATTATTTAATAATAATCATACCACTAGGTGTATTTAGATTTAAATCAGCATTCAATAGTTTGTGAAAACATTCATGACATAAGACATCAAAAGTTCAAGAGAACAAAATTCATTATCCCCTACATCAGTAGTGATTTCATAGGTTTTTCCATATTTTTATGGATTTTGGTGACTATTTCTCTAGACCATGGATTGAGACATTGAGATTTATAATTACCAACCCCCTTTTAATTGAATTAACCTATTTTTTATATTCTCTATTTCCCTAACATTGGTGACTTTGATGGCCTCCATCTCTAAACTTATAGAATATATATCCCTTTAAGGAAATCTCCTTCATTATTTATTCCAAAACATTGTAATGAAGGAAACTTAATCTTATTTCTTTCATCATATCCATCCCCTAAAATTTATTGATACTATTTTCTTATCTTGTTTAGTGTGTTCATGTTTTAAACTATGTTCATATAGTTAATTATATTTCATGATAGTTATTTTAGAATATTCACTAAATTTATTAGTCCAACTCCAATTTATAGGGGTTGATCATTGATACAATCACTGAATTTACATATCACTCATTTTTAACATGGTTCAATCTAGATTTATCTATTAATAAAATATAAATAGGTCCATATAAGTGGTGAACAATAAATATTATAAGAGAATTATGAAATTATAACTTCAAGATATCCTACTTTATCTCATTATCATGTTATCCTATAACTCTTTTATACCAACACATATCACTCTTATTTCAACCTATATCATCCAAAACTCAACCTATATCATTTTAGGTTCTACCTAAGTTACTCTTTGTTTGTATTTTCTCAAACCACTTAACCAAATCCCTTGATGTAATTCGGAAATCCATCTTTCATAGTGGCTTTGTAACCACCCAATCATTTTTTAGTGGCATTTACCCCTTCCTATAGTAATTTCATATAGTATAAATCACATAGATTCACTTATATACCATTATAAAAACTTTTAAAATGAATAATTAATGAAATAATAAGTATTTAGATAAATTAATGAACCAATATCGATAAAATAGTAAACTAACCTTAGGAATAGTAATATGACCCTTATGAATAGTAAATAGTCCAAATGAATTGTAGCCTCACCGATGAAATTATAAAAAAAAATTATTAATATTATAAAATAAATAATGGGATAATTATATCATAGTAGAAGTATATTAATGTTTACAAATATATTAATTAAGTGTTGGTATTTTTGTAAGTCATAAATATTTAATTAAAATTTTATGATTAATTTTATAATTTAAAAGAAAATTTATTTTCATAAAATGTATTGATAAATTAATATTTTGATGTCTTATGATTTGAATAAAATTTTATGATACCTTAAGTAATTTTTTAAAAGTCTTATAAAATTAGTTATAATTTTAAAATATGTCTATTGAAAGTAAATGAATATTTTGATTATAAATCAAAGTACTCATATTTAAAAAATTATTTTCATAAACTGGAGTTATTTTTTTAATTATACACGTCAAAAAATTGTTAGGGAAATTTTTTTATATTTTTCTAAAATACTATAATTTTCTATGAATAGTAAAATGTGATAATTTATGATAAAGGATAAATACATTAATATGGAGTAACGGATGTCGTATGGATGATGTATGCCCAAAATCTTTAACTATAATTTATCATTTTAATAAATTTATTGATAATTCTCAAACTATTCATAGTCTTGAGACAAATTAATAAAGTAGTAAATATAACAATGAGAAAACACCTCCCTCTTCCACTATAAATATTGCCCATCACCACCTATTATCCTGACACCTCTCAAGATTTAATATTTGTCCAAATTATTTCCAAACCTCTCTCAAATCCCCTATCCCACATCTATGATTTCATGGTGTCACCAAAAGACCAAAAACATTCCCTAAGAGGGTTCTCAGAGAGGACAAATCCAAGAGGTAAAATCCTATTCCCATTTCTTTTAATTTCATTTATTTTCTTATCATATCCCCAGCTTCTCATATACAAAATGGAATTAAAACACAAGAATTTTTTATATATTTTTATTCTATCATGTTAATTGAATATCCATCATTAAACTCCTCCCTCTACCTCTTTTATTCTAAAAATGAAATTTTTGCTCGTGATGTGTCAATTTACCAACATCGTCGGTCATGAACTTCCATTTTCCTTTTACGTGTTAGATTACTTTAATAAAAATGAAATAATATTTTAAAAATATCTTTAAATATCAGTTACCACCCTATTTTTGTTCCAGAATTAACATATATACGTATTACTAAATGATAAAACAAAACGATTTCATTCTTATCCAAAAAATGCCAAAATTAACCTAAAATGATCATCATTAATAAAATTTCATAACAATTCTGGATACTTATCCAACTTTTACACGAACCTCCATTCATATATAGAAGAAAACCAATCATCCAAACTATGAAAATGAATTCTCCCAAATGATAAAATTTAATTATTTAACTCATCAAATGGCTCATAAATTTACTTAATAAAACCATTATGAATCAAATTCATGAATAAAATGTTCTTAATTTTTTAATTAATGAATCTATTGTGATTATACAGGATATTAATGTGAATAAAACATTTAGACATAAGGTAAGGGAATTCTCAAACCCAAGTCTCTTTCTTTGGGTTTCCCTCTTTCACCCCATTTTCAGTATGAACATTACTTAAATATCATTAAATAATCTATATATTACCATTAATTGGATATAAAAGTATTATAATTATGTTTATGACAAATATAATGTGATCCAAAAGAACTCTTATTTAAAAAAAATGCACATTTTACTTCTCGATATTGTTTCTTCTTCACTCAAGTTTGATGATTCTTATATCACGTAGGTTATTCTATATTTAATTGAAAAACCAAAATTTTATGAATGTATTCTTTATGAAATTAAACCCATTCCTTTACATGGGTGATTTTATGTCCAATATGGATACATGTTCTATGTGAAATGCATGATAGTGTAAATTTTATGATGTGACGGGTGAGCCTGTAATTATATAGTTCTCCAATGCATTGGGTAATTTGATATATCTCATGAGAAAAGTGAAATATGTGTTAACATTGTCCTATCTTTGTTCAGAACGATGTGTGGTAGTTTACCACTAATACATGATGTTTCATTTTTATACATTTCCACATTCCATGCATTTATGAATTCTTCCTCTCATGATTATGATTATGGTGTTATGATTATGCTCACCCCATGTTATATTGTTTCACGTTCTTATCTATCCTATTACTAGGCTTTTGGATCACCCCTTTATTTGATGTATATCATTATGTGACTAATTTTACTATGGATAATTCAATGGACAATAAGAAGCTTGAGAAGAAGGAATTCAATAAATGTTAAAGTTTTATTTTGCAAATTTTTTGTATTGTCCTAATTTTACTAAGACACTAAACATTTGAATTCTTGTAATGTAATGATTTTATGTTGTTTATCATTAAAATAAAATAATAGTAATGTATGAAAAATAAGGGTCACTATAGTTGGTATTAGAGCATGGTTTATTTAATTTGGGAATTTGTATTAGAGAACCCTAGTGAAAACCCTTAGTATGAGACTATGTATAAGTAATCACCCAAGAAGATTTGTTTTAGAAACATCTAAACATAGGGGTCCCACAATATAATCCTTTATATTTAATTCCACAAAGGAATAAATTATTTATTCATGACTTATTGACTTATGTTTTTTTCTAACCTTCTCAATTTTAGAAAATGGTGGGAACCAGGGGAAATCGGTCCAAAAAACCGTGTGAGAAAAATGTATTGATTGCTTAAATGACATCCCCATTACCATGAGATGTAGATTTCATGATTTCATTGATATTCTTACCCATATCTCTCATGTTATGAATGATAATTTGAATAATTTTGAACTTCTTCCTTTACCTTAGAGGGAGAAATTCCTATCAAGTCCTTTATGTGAAAACGGCCACCAATATTTAGTGGATCTTCTTATCCACTATTCATGGAATAATGGGTCAAAAAAATTGAGAAGATCATTTATGTACTTCACTATTCTTAGATGGATAAGGTGACTCTTTATGTTTATAATCTAGAAGGAGAGGTCGTCCAATGGTGGGTGTTGATTAAGTACACTGAACCAAGGATGAAATTGAAGAGACAGTGTAGAAAGACATTAAGATAATTTTTCTTAACATGTATTTACCTCAAAATATTCATAAAAATATGTACACAGAACTAATAGAGCTTAAGAAAAAGGATAATATTTCATAGGCTATAAATCAAATTTCACAAGGATTGCAAGTCATGATATATGTTTTTTTATCAAGAATGGTATAGAAATTGATATATTAATTTATGGTTTAATACCACACCTACGAAATGGTCTTGAAATTTTTGAATTTAAGATATATTAAGAAGTTGTTTGATGTGATATTAAGTTAGAGAAGGAGTTTGTTGAACGGTCCCATGGATTTGTGGATACGAAATGAAAAATGGAGTCTCAAACTGAAGGATCTAATGAGAAAGGTGGAAAGAAAAATCAATGACCCACATGTCAAAAATCTGGGAGGAAGAATCATGGTAACTTAATCAAAGGGGTGTGGAAATATTTCAAGTGTGGGAGAGAAGGCCAAAAATCTAATGAATATAGATATTAAATGAGGAAGTGGGACAGTGTGGTTGAGGAAAGAAGAGCACCACCCATGGTCTGATGCTACAATTGTAGGGAGTAAGGGATCTATGAAATATAGTTCACTAAACCTCGAGTCCTTGAGGGTAATCAGTTTTATAATCAACCAAATCCAAAGGAGAAATTCAATGCTTATTCAATCACTATTTCTAATGTTTAAAATAAAATGAATTCATACAAAGTTCACTTACTATTCATTCAAAAATGTAAAAATTTGTAATTGATTATAGTTATATGCATTCCCTTATATCATTCAAGTTTTATAGAACTATTTAATTGAAGCCCCAATGACCTGAAGTAGAGATACCATTAAAAACAAAATGTGGGGCAATCATTACTACCCACGTGATGGACTCTTCTAGTATTGTCATATGTAGGAAGATTCTTCCAGATAATCTCGTGATACTTCCCTTGGTGTAATTTGATGCTATAATGGGAATGGATTGGATCTCATTATATAGAGTACATATAAATTTTAGGGAAAATAAAATGTATTTTAGTATTCCAAACCATCCCATGCTCCTATACAAATGCAAGAAATATCATGAATATCCTTTTGAAAATCTATCAATTGTGTGGGTGTAGATTCCTTATGAAGAAGAAACCTCACTCAAATGGTCGAGCCAAAAGAAGGTATAAACTGAGGGGGAATGACCATTATGAGGGAATATAGATATGTATTTCTTGATGAATTACCCTAACTTTCCCTACATCATGAGGTAGAGTTATTAATAGAACATATACCTAGAGCTAATACTTTCTCAAAGTGTCCCTATAAGATAGACCCTATAAAACTGGAGGAGTTAAAAAATCAACTGAAAGAGAATTTTAAAAATGGTCTATATTCACTAGTGCATCACCAAGGGGTGCACCTGTTATCTTTTTCAATAATAATAATGGATCAATGTTGTTGGGTATCGATTATCAAGAACTCAACAAGATCACTATAAAGAACAAGTATCCTCTTACAAGGATTGATGACTTGTTTTATTATATACAAGGAGCTCAGTACTTCTCAATGGTGGATCTCCATTCTGTATATCATCATCTAAAGGTGGAGAAAGAAGTTATTCAGAATACTACCATCTATAAAAGGTATGGGCACTAATATTTTTTGGTGATGCCATTATGACATACTAATTCCTCTTAAATCTTCATGGATTTTATAAATATATTCTTTTGAACATAACTTTGCAAATTTTAGGTAGTGATTCTTGATGATATTCTCATCTACTCCAAGAGAAATGAGGAATATGAAAAAAATAAAAGGCTAGTTATTGCGACATTAAAGAAGGATAAATTGTACACCTAGTTCATCAAGTGTGACTTTTGGATGCATCAATTCACATTCTTGGGAGAAATGATCACAGGTGAGGGAGTTTTTGTTGACCCTTTAATAAAAAGGCAATTGAGGAATGGCCTAGACCCTCTAGTGTCAAGAATGTCTATAGTATTCTTCGATTAGTAGGGTACTAATGAAGTTTTGTGATAAATTTATCACAATCCTAAGGCAGGTTAAATAAGTTAGAAAGGAAAAGGAAAAAGTATGTTTGGATTGAAGAATGTGATGAATTCATCAAGAAGTTAAATAAGAGGCTGATCACTACACCTGTACTCAAATTACCAAAAAGTGGAGAAAATATTTTGATATATGGTGATGATTTTAATAAATGGATGGGTTGTACTCAAGAAAAATGATAATATAATATCATATGCCTCATGACATTTGATGATCCATGAGAAGAACTACAAGACACAAAATTTGGAGTTAGCAGCTATGACATTTTCTTTGAAAATATGGTGGCACTATCTATAAGTTGAGAAGTTTGAAATATATACCGATCACAAGATCATATAGTATATATTCACAAAAAGGAGATCAATATGTGAAAGAGGAGATGGTTAGATCTAATAAAGGACTATGATTTCTCTATTCACTATCATCTTAGAAATAAAAAAAGGTAGCTGATGCTCTTAACATAAACTAACTTGCTACTCTATCCATGTTGTGGATTGAGAAATATTGTATCTTCATGTATATGTAAAGGATAGACTTGGTAATCCTAAGGGAAGATAATACATCCTACCATTCCCAAATTTTTTCCCAACATTATAGCTAAGAAAAGATTAAGGAGGCACAAAGGGATGCTCCTAAGATACAAAAGAAGGTGAATAAAGTAAATAAAGGTAAACTGTAAGAGTTGCATGTCGATGATGATGGTGTGATTCGGTTTGGAATTAGGCTATGTTCACCTTAATCACCTGGTACTAATAAGGAGCTAGTGTAAAATGAACATAGATCTACTTTCTCTCTCCATCCTAAGAGTACCAAGATGTATTGTGATCTCCAATAACACTTCTGATAGGATAACATGAAGAAGGATATTGAGGAGTATATTGTAAGGTTCTTGATATGTCAACAAGTTAAAGTTGAGCAACAGAAGTCCAAAGGGACGATGAAGCTGTTTCCTATACCCATGTGGAACTGGGATAATGTCAATATGTATTTTTTGATGGGTCTCTCTAAGATATCCATAAGAAATAATGAGATATGGGTTGGGGTGGACCTACTCACCAAGATAGCCCACATTATTATTATTTGGGAAGATATCTCACATGAAAATCTTTATAAGATATATGTGAAAGAATGTGTGAGACTATAGGGGTTCCAATCTTGATTGTATTTTATCATAATCACAGGTTCACATCTAAATTCTGGAGATGTATTGAACCTGATTTGTGTACTAAATTAAATTTTAGTATGGCCTATCGCCAATAAACCGATGGACAATCTGAAATTACTATTCAATTGCTCAAAGATATGATAAGATCCTACTCAATAGAGTTCAGAGGTAGATAGGATCATCATATTCCCTTGATTGAGTTCTCATACAATAATTGCCTCCACTCGAGTTTTAATATGGCCCCAGATGAAGATCTATATAGAAAGAGATGTATAACTCAAACCTATTAGGACGAAGATGGTGAAATAAAGCTAGTTGGACCTAATATTCTTCAAGAGATGAAAGAGAAGGTTCATTCCATCCATCAGCATATCAAAGATAGTCAAATTTAGAAAAAGAGTTTTTCCGACAACCGTATAGGGGACATGGAGTTCTACATTATAGATAAATTATTACCTTGAATATCACCATATAAGATAGTCATGCATTTTATAAATAAAGGGGTAAGTAAAGACCAAGGTACATTGGCCCCTTTGAGATCCTTGATTGTATAAGATCCATGGCCTATAGGCTTTCACTTCCACTGAATATGGCTAATAATCATGATGTGTTCCATGTATCTCTCCTAAGAAAGTACAAACCATATCCCTCGCATGTACTAAACTTGTAACACCCTGAGATTCCACAGTACGCTTCTCTTTGAATAATACAGTAGCGTTTTTTGTACGCAACTTCGAGTTATAACACACACCACGACCAATCAAAGTAGACGTTATGAATTGTAATACCTACTTTTTAAAAATTTAGAAATTTTATCTCTCAAAATGGACTTCATTTTTGGATTCGGAGTATCGAATTTAGCCTAAGGTGAAATTTTGGTACTTTTCAGATAACTTTAATATTTTGATGAATAGTGAAAATTACTAAATTTTAATTAAAAACAACTTTTTTAATCAAAATAATAATTAGTGATAAATTATGAATTTGAGTGGTTTTAAAGTATATTTAGAATATATATTTTTACCATTTAAAACAATTTTGGTCATTGGACATAATTTCACAATTAAACCGGACATAAACAAGTATCAATCTTTTGATAGTTATTATATCTTAAAAACACGCTTTTTGTTTTGACAACAGGAATTAATTTTAAATTAATTTCTGCCACTTCTGTGTTTTGAATTTGGAAAACTGGATTCCATATTTGGAATCAGGATTTTCAAATTGTTTAAATAGGTAACTTTTATTTTTAGACATTTTGAATAATTACTTCGGTAAATATCTTATTTACCGTGGTTAAAGGGTAAATCTGGTAATTAAGGGTTAAAAAATAATATTATAATAATACTAAATTACCCTAACACGTGTTCTAACCTTATTTGTGGATACATGTCCAACCATGAGAATATTTAGGTCGATTTTGGGACACCATGGATCCACTTGTAGGTGATAGGGACACTTTATTTTAATTAAGTTAAAATAAATACAAAAATGATATAAGCATATATCTTTTAGAAAAACAATTTTTACATAGGGTTATATATGTTGTATTTTCGACTATAAATATTAATTAGAAAGACAAAAAGATTTATTACGTAATGATATTTTATTTATAATTTTTAGACATTAAATAATGTAATTTTATTATGACACAATGATGATGCAGTAATTACCATAATAGTGAAAAATTAAAATAATTGATATTATAAATACCCAAATAAATATAATTTGAGACTTTTAATTAATTAAAATAATTTTATAGGATATTATGACATATTAGGATTTATTTAAATAACTTTTTTTGAATTAATCATCCTGTTATGATTTTTAAAAAAGTCAATTATTAAATAGTGTCAAAATTGACAAAAAAGAGTTCTTAAAACAAATATTATATTATTAATTTATATTAAATTCTTAAAAATATAAGGTTTGGCCAAGAGACTTATATAATGATAGTTTTATCATTAATGAACCACTTTCGGGTCGCTTGGATGTATATAGTAAGTTTATTAACTATATAATATAAATATACAAAGTGACATGGTAAGTGTCAAACTAATTAACTAAGAGTTAAGACTAAAAGATAAGGTTAATATAATGACCCAAACATATCTAAATTATATTTATTGAGTGGTTTTCTACCCATCCCCATCTTAACCTTTAAATAATACACTTTGGATCCATTAAAAACTGAATATTAATTTATTAAAAAATAATATTTCTAGCCTTTCCAAAGGTGCCACTCACCCCTCTTATAAAAGGACACTCCCCCTTCTCATTAATTCACACCTTCAAAGCCTTTTGGTTCGGCCAACCCCTGCCCAACTACTCTATAAACATCTTTAAATTCATCCTAGAGTACTTCCTTTAGTCATAAAGCCATCCTAAGAATCCCTTTTGATCAAATCAAAAGAAAAAAAACCCGAAGAAGAGGTAATGATTTCACAACCCTTTTTCATGTTCTTTTCTTCTTCCACTTCTTCTTTCTTTATTATTACCATTCTAAAATAATGAATCCAGTATCTCCTATATACTGTAATATTATTATAAATATGGTACAACCATATTCAGTATTCTATCCATCCTTTTAATGACATGTCACCATACGTGCGTACGTATGGCTTACCGTCTCCACGTCGTGGTGTAATTGTTATTCAATATATTATTATTCGGATGGGTATAATAATGATTTTTAATTCATGTAAATAATAAATATAACATGATAATTATTCTTTATATATGATACAGCATCCAATTATATATTATTTTAATATCAAAAGAATGACATTTTCGCTTGTGTGTACGTACGGATTACCGTCTCCACGACGCGATGAGATTCATTTCCAAGTTCATCATTCATCGATGATTATAAAAATATATATTACTAAGTATGTAATATATGACATAATAATTCTACTAGAGATATATATATATATATATATATAATGATTTATGTACTTACATATATCTTATTCACTTATTTCCGTTCAATACTATATGAAAACAAAAACAGTGTTTATGCGTACGTACGGACTACCATCTCCATAAACTGTGTTTTCCATTTCATATATATGTCTATCATACATATTTATATTCTAAATATATATGATATATTTATCATGTTTTATATTCTGGAAGTATTTAAATCATGATCTAAGTGATACAACCAAGAGTGACAAGTTAAAACACGTACGATAAAGAAAGTGATTATTACCCGAAATATTAACTTAACATGGAAATTATTATTAAATGGGTAATATAAAGTCATAAATGAATCATGTATGATATCATAAATATTAATATGGTTATATTATAATTTAATAACATACTACGATCTTCGTACAAGAGGTTAAACGTACCCTCGACTAAAGGAAAGTGCAAGGTAAGGGGTTTTCATCTCACTCCTAATTCCCATGAGATTCATGCCATATTGCCACTATTACCTTTTGTGTGGTGTATGTACTGCATATAATTGTATTCCTTGTGTAATACACTTTAATTTATGTTTATTTACATATTCATTTTATGATACCTCTTTCATGGGGTGTATGTTTTGTAAGTTACCAAATTGGTAAGGATTTATTTCACAATCTCTTCATTATCCAAGGTTGTTTATATGTAATTATCTTTTAGGACCTCTTTATCATCCACATCCATGTTTCTTAAAAATGTCTTTCAAAACATTTTTACTATTTAATAGACAATGTTTTAAAGTAATTTATACCCTTATTTGACTTTATATGTTTTTAAAGGAATCTTTCCAACGTTTTCGAAACAAGTTACTTTTTAACCGTTTTGACAAAATTAAGGTAAGAATGTCTTTTTTTTAACTTATACGGTGGGGGTGGTTATTCTCTGCCGTTATTACACCTTTGAAGCTTTCTTCACAAGATTATAAAGATATTTTCAAAATAAAGGTTTTCTCTATAATTATGCGACTTTTAAATGATTTCAAAAAAAGAGATATTTCTCTCAAATAGTATTGATTTCATCCATGTTAACATCCTTTGATAAATTTTACACTTGTTTCAAGTTGATTTATTATGATACAAATCATCCATATTGTATTTAAGGTTTTGTGATATTTTTTACTATGGATGAGTTATTTTTATGCCATTAATGGTTTATGATTAAAGTTTTGACATTTTTTATATTAGTTTTAATACGAATGTTTATGTTATATTTCATCCTCTTCTTAAGATTAATGTGTTGGACTAGTTTGTTCCGGGTTGGGGACCGGTAAAAGTAAGCCCTCCGGGTTGGGTTCTAGTTACAGCAGACCCTCCTAGTTGGTGTTCAGTTATTTGAGGCACTCTGGGTTGGTGTCCGGTTATTGGAGGCACTCCGGGTTGGTGTCTGGTTATTAGAGGCACTCCGGGTTGGTGTCTGGTTATTAGAGGCACTCCGGGATGGAGTTTGGTTATAGAGGCTCTCTGGGTTGGGTTCCGGTTACAGTTATCCCTTAGGTCTTGGCATGAGTCCTAGACATAGAAATTAAATTTCGGCATCACGCATTCCATCATTATGAAAGTGGTTAGTGATATTTCATGTGATTATTCGATTAGTAGAATATCCATGTGAATAAGTAAATGTCATTATTTTATTTTATTTCTTCCATATTATGTAAAAGTTCTAGTTTAAAAGGCTTTTTTTTAGTTTTATACATTGCCTTAATTATTTATGCTTATTTTTGAAAGTTTCGGCTCTATTGCTTACCCTTACTAAGCATTTGAGCACACCCCTTTCTATGTTTTATTTTTCCCAGGATTCCAAGAAGTGTAATGTGATTGATATGCAGGGTTAATCCAAGGGGATATTAACGTTCATAATGATTATTTATGTTGTTTTTTACGTCTTAAAGTGCAAATGTAACATTCATGTATGTGATCTATTTTTCCAAGACTGGTAAACTGATCGGTCCATCGGGACTTGATTAATTTTAATCATGCCAATGTATTAAAATAATGCACCGACTCTGGTTAACTAGGGTTGGTGCATTACAGCTGGTATCAGAGGAAGTTTAGCAATAACCTTGGAAACTAGATTTAGATAAACTCTGATTAGAGCACATATCCCTAAGATAGACTTTGAGGATTAGTATAGAAGAACTTTCTAGAATTTTGGTATTGTAGAGATTTTGTGAGTTTTCCGAGAAATACATCCATGTCTGGATACAAGCAGGTAGAGGCAGCTCTGGCACAGATGTGCCTAGGGGTAAACCCCAAAAAAACCACTTTGAGCTAGACTCGAATGAGAACTGGTGCCCGACAATGGGCCTTGCTGCACTCTTGGTTACAACACTCCCAGGGGATATGCTTAGGATAATTCTCATTTTCTTTACAAACCATTATGAAGTTCTTATGAGTATATACTTACTCAAAGAAATAATTTTTATGATTATGGATTATATCCATAAACTGTTCAATTTGTGTTAGGTATTTTACAAGATTGGAAATTATTCATTTCAATTCAAAAACTGAACTAGTTTATGCTATTTTATAGAAATGGAACCCAGTAGAAGGAATGTGAACTCCCGTAATACGTATGATCCAAAGAGTAAGAAGGATCATATCTTTCGTGGCCCTAAGCCAGAATTTAGAAGGGAAATAGTTTCCCATGTATTATCATCATATGAATAAATATTATCATGTGTTGACAAGATAAGTAAAGAGTTCTCGGAGTCCTATGCCTTTGAAGGGAAGCAAGAGAAGAAAAGGATAGAAGAGAGAAATATGGATAAAGGGAAGAGAGAAAAGAAGAATTTTCCCATATGTGATAACTGTGGGAAGAAACACCCTGGAACTTGCCTGAAAGGAATGAGAGTTTGTTATAAGTGTAGAGGAAAAGGGCGCAAAGTACATGACTGCAAGGGTAAGAAAATGGTTTCAAATGTACAATGCTTAATTTGCAAGGAGTTTGGACACTACACGAACCATTTTTTCAGTCATCAGACTATGCTAAAAATGATGCTATTATATAATAATCAAGTTATGATACTACCACAGATGAAGAGGAATGACTATTGTTCTTATGTTGTTATTTTAGAATTATTTCATTTAAGTGTTGTATCAATGATGTTCTAGAAATAAATAAGGATTGTACTATAGTACTATTTAATTAAGGAGTTGAGATTTTATGGTACTAAGAAAAGTGACTCTACAACGAGTTAAATATTTTTTGGAAATTATATGGTTTAAGGAAAGATAAACCTTAATATGGTCCTAATATTGAGGTAGTGATTTTGGAATTAGCGATGGTTGATTTTGGTAATTCAGGATATTGCGGTGTTGTAAATGAATATATGAGAAAGGCATTCACATGTTATTACCTGGAAAAAGGATCCTTATTATGTTTAACTTACTTGTAAATTTTGACTGTGAGTTTGGATAATAGTATTTCAGATAAGTCTAATGGTTGGAATGGATTAAGTTTGGAGGGTTATTTTTTGGATTTTTATAAAAGGACAATATGCAGACCGTGTGACGACCCGCCGTGTCAGACCAAGCTGTGGGAATTAAACCCACAACCATAGTGCAACTGGGATTTATCGCCTACCATTGTGTTACATGAAGTTCATGGATGGTATAATGTAGTTTATTTACAGAAAGTGTCTGATATTTGAATTACAAATTCATTATATTTGGAACCCTATACGGTTAGTATAAATAGAGTATTTTTGAGTTGTATTATGTTTTGGGGTGTAATATGAGTTTGGGGTAGAAATTTATTAATGGATAAGACTCTAATTATAAGGTAAGTATATCTCCTTATAATCTTAGGCAATCTCATAAATAAATACCTCAACATTAAGAAAAGGAACTTAGAACAAAAATGTTGTCCTAGATGGTACCTTAGATCATCACTAATTTATGGCTTTGGGATTGTTGGCCTTTTCATAGCCATGTTCTCTACCACTCTCCATCATATAATTGATTGTTAGATTTCTCTTCCATATCCATATTTTCCTACATGGAACCCTAGTATGTGTTATTTTCGGTTATCTTCATACTTTCCACTCTTTATTTTAAATAGAGGCCTCATTAATTAATTTTTCAATGAGGGATTTCAACTATGATATTTTGAAACGTCAAAAATGTGTTATAATAATACCTTATGTTTTTTTGAACTAATGGTATTTTTAATCATCATAGATTGATGAATTTAAGGACCTCAATTTTAATCTTGTTTATGATTGATAACCTCAATCACTAACTATAAATATTTACATTTTTCCTCCAATTATATGTCTATAATTTCCACCAATGTCCTCCTAATCGAGATCATAATTTTGTGGTGACCCTTTCATTTCTCTTTTCATCTTGTTAAGACTAAATTTTATTAACCAAATTTCCGATGTGGGTTTTCCCACAAAGATATTTTCTATTTTCAACCATTATTTTCAAATAATAATATAAAATTGTGAGGATGCAATTTATTGAAGGAGGGGATAATGTAACACCCCGATCTTCCACGGCACTCTTCTCTTTGAATAATACAGTAGCGTGTGTTGTACGCAACTTCGAGTTCTAACACACACCATGACCAATCAATGTAGTCATTATGAATAGTAATACCTACTTTTTAAAATTTTATAAATTTTATCTCTCAAAATGGACTTCATTTTTGGATTCAGAGTATCGAATTTAGCCTAAGGTGAAATTTTGGTACTTTTCGGATAACTTTAATATTTTGATGAATAGTGAAAATTACTAAATTTTAATTAAAAACAACTTTTTTAATAAAAATAATTATTAGTGATAAATTATGAACTTGAGTGGTTTTAAAGTATATTTAGAATATATTTTTACCATTTAATATAATTTTGGTCATTGGACATAATTTCACAATTAAACCGGATAAAAACAAGTATCAATCTTTTGATAATTATTATATCTTAAAAACACGCTTTTTGTTTTGACAGCGGGAATTAATTTTAAATTAATTTCTTCCACTTATGTGTTTTGAATTTGGAAAAATAGATTCCATATTTGGAATTAGGATGTCCAAATTGTGTAAATAGGTAACTATTATTTTTAGACATTTTGAATAATTACTTCGGTAAATATTTTATTTACCATGGTTAAATGGTAAATCTGGTAAATAAGGGTTAAAACATAATATTATAATAATACTAAATTATCCTAAAACATGTCCTAACCTTATTGGTGTATACATTTCCGTCCATTATCATCTCTGGGTAGATTTTGGGACCCCATGGATCCACTTGTAGGTGATAGGGACACTTTATTTTAATTAAGTTAAAATAAATACAAAAATGACATAAGCATATATCTTTTAGAAAAACAATTTTTACATAGGGTAATATATGTTGGATTTTCTACTATAAATATTAATTAGAAAGAAAAAAATATTTCATACATAATTATATTTTATTTATAATTTTTAGACATTAAATACTTTAATTTATTTATGACACAATGATGATGCAGAAATTACCATAATAGTGAAAAATTAAAATAATTGATATTATAAATACCCAAATAAATATAATTTGAGACTTTTAATTAATTACACTAATTTTATAGGATAATATGACATATTAATATTTATTTAATTAACTTTGTTTGAAATAATCATTCTGTTATGATTTTTACAAATGTCAATTGTTGAATAGTGTCAAAATTGATATAAAAGAGTTTTTAAAACAAATATTATATTATTAATTTATATTAAATTCGTAAAAATATAAGGCTCAGCCAAGAGACTTATATCATGATATTTGTATCATTAATGGACCACTTGGTGGTCTCTTGGATATATATAGTAAGTTTATTAACTATATAATATAAAAATACAAAGTGACATGGTAAGTGTCAAACTAATTAACTAAGAGTTAAAACTAAACGATAAGGTTAATATAATGACCCAAACCTGTCTAAATTATATTATTTGAGTGGTTTTAGACCCATACCCACCTTAAACTTTAAATAATCCACTTTTGAGCCATTAGAAATCGAATATGAATTTATTATAAAATAATATTTCTAGCTTTTCCAAAGGTGCCCCTCACCCCTCTTATAAAAGGACACTCCCCCTTCCCAATAATTCACACCTTCAAAGCCATTTTGTTCAGCCAAAACCTGCCCAAATACTCTCTCAACTTCCCTCAATTCATCCTATAGGCCTTACTTTAGTCATAAAGCCATCATAAGGAGCCATTTTGATCAAATAAAAAGGAAGAACCCGAAGAAGAGGTAATGATTTCACCACCCTTTTTCAAGTTCCTTTCTTATTCCACTTCTTCTTTCTCCGTTACTACCATTCTAAAATAATGAATCCAGTATCTCCTACATAATGTAATATTATTATAAATATTGTACAACCATATTCAGTATTCTATCCATACTTTGAATGACATTTCACTATACGTGTGTACGTACGGCTTACTGTCTCCACGTCATGGTGTAATTGTTATTCAATATATTATTATTTGGATGGGTATAATAATGATTTGTAATTAATGTAAATAATAAATATAACAAGATAATTATTCTTTATATATGATATTGCATCCAATTATATATTATTTTAATATCAAAATAATGATATTTTCGCTCGTGCGTACGTACGGATTACCATCTCCACGATGCGATGAGATTCATTTCCAAGTTCACCAGTCATCAACGATTATAAAAATATATATTACTAATAAGTATGTAATATATGACATAATAATTATACTAGAGATATATATGTATATATATATATATAATGATTTATGTACTTACATATATCTTATTCACATACTTTCATTCAATACTATATGAAAACAGAAACAACGTTTATGCATACGTACGGACTACCGTCTCCATAAACGGTGTTTTCCATTTCATATATATGTCTATTATACATATTTATATTCTAAATATATATGATATATTTATCTTGTTTTATATTCTAGAAGTATTTAAATCATTATCTAAGTGATACAACAAAGAGTGACAAGTTAAAACACGTACGATAAAGAAAGTGATTATTACCTGAAATGTTAAATTAACATAGAAAATATTATTAAATGGGTAATATAAAGACATAAATGAATCATGTATGATATCATAAATATTAATATGGTTCTAGTATAATTTAATAACATACTACGATCTTCGTACAGGAGGTTAAACGTACCCTCGACTAAAGTAAAGTGCAAGGTAAGGGGTTTTCATCTCACTCCTTATTCCCGTGAGATTCATGCCATATTGCCACTATTACCTTTTGTGTGGTGTATGTACTGCCTATAATTGTATTATTTGTTTAATACACTTTAATTTATGTGTATTTACATATTCATTATATGATACCTCTTTCATGGGTTGTATGTTTTGTAAGTTACCAAATTTGTAAGGGATTATTTCCTAATCTCTTCATTATCCGAGGTTGTTTATACGTAATTGTCTTCTGGGACCTCTTTATCATCCACATCCATGTTTCTTAAAAATGTCTTTCAAAAATTTTTTACTATTTAATAGAAAATGGGTTAAAGTCATTTATACCCTTATTTTACTTTATATGTTTTTAAAGGAATCTTTCCAATGTTTTCGAAACAAGTTACTTTTTAACCTTTTTGACAAAATTAAGGTAAGAATGTCTTTTTTTCACTTATACAGTGGGTGCGGTTATTATCCACCATTATTACACCTTTGAATCTTCCTTAACAAGCTTATAAAGATATTTTCAAAATAAAGTTTTTCTCTATAATTATACGACTTTTAAATGATTTCAAAAAAAAAGATATTTATCTCAAATTGTATTGATTTCATCTATGTCAACATCCTTTGATAAATTTTACACTTGTTTCAAGTTGATTTATTATGATACAAATAATACATATTGTATTTAAGGTTTTGTGATATTTTTTACTATGGATGAGTTATTTTTATTCCATTAATGTTTAATGATTAAAGTTTTTACATTTTGTATGTTAGTTTTAATACGAATGTTCATGTTATATTTCATGCTCTTCTTAAGATGAATGTGTTGGACTAGTATGTTCTGGGTTGGGGACCGGTAAAAGTAAGCCCTCCGGGTTGGGTTCCGGTTACAGCAGGCCCTCCGGGTTGGTGTCTGGTTATTAGAGGCACTCTGAGTTGGTGTCTGGTTATTAGAGGCATTCTGGGTTGGTGTCCGGTTATTAGAGGCACCCCGGGTTAGTGTCCTGTTATTAGAGGCACTCCAGGATGGAGTCTGGTTACAGAGGGTCTTCAGGTTGGGTTCCGGTTACATTTATCCCTTAGGTCTTGGCATGAGGCCTTGACACAGAAATTAAAGTTCGGCATCATGCATTCCATCATTACGAATGTGGTTAGTGATATTGCATGTGATTATTCGATTAGTATAATATCCATGTGAATAAGTAAATGGAATTATTTCATTTTATTTCTGCCATATTATGCTAACGTTCAAGTTTAAAAGGCTTTTGTTTTAGTTTTATACATTGCCTTAAATGTTTATGCTTATTTTTGAAAGTTTCCGCTGTATTGCTTACCCTTACTGAGCATTTGAGCTCACCCCTTTCTATATTTTATTTTTCCCAGGATTCCAAGAAGTGTAATGTGATTGATATGCAGGCTTAAGCCAAGGGAATAATGGCGTTCATAAAGATTATTTATGTTGTTTTGCACTTCTTAAAGTGAAAATGTAACATTCATGTATGTGATCTATTTTTCCAAGACTGATAAACGGATCGGTCCTTCGGGACTTGATTCCTTGTAATCAGGCCAATGTAAAAGAATAATGCACCGACTCTGGGTAACTGGGGTCGGGGCGTTACAAAAATCATAGGTGATATAGCTATAAGATGATCTCTATTATGAGGAGCAGTGAGTAAAGATTATCGACTAGAGAGATAAGGATCTACGTGGTAAGACAACCCCCCTTTTCGAAGTTTTGTAGAGTAACCATAAGTATAAAGAACTGATTTGGAAACCGAAGGTGGCAATGAAGGATAAAAACCCTCACCTATTTATGTAAAATGAAATTTCGAGGGTGAAATTTCAAAAGGGTGAAGAATGTAATGACCCAAAATTTTATCAATGGAATATCTCCCTTCATATAGTAATTTCATAAAAAAATAAATCACATAAAATCACTTATATAACAAAATAAAAATTTTATAAATGAATAATTAAAGAAATATGAAGTATTTCTTAAAGTTAAGAAACCCATACTGATGAAATGCTATCATGACCTTAAGAATAGTAATATGACCCTTATGAATAGTAAAATAGAAAAATGAATAGTAACCTCACCCATGAAAGTATAAAAAAAATTACAAATCTTATAAATGAAATTATCTTATAATTATATCATATTTTAAGTAAATAAATGTTTTAAAATTTATTAATTATGTGTTCTCATTTTTGTAAGTCATAAATATTTCATTACAATTTTATGATTAATTTAATAATTTAAAAGAAAATTTATTTCCATAAAATTTATTATTGAATTAATATTTTTATTTCTTATGATTTTAATATAATTTTTTGAGGCTATATGTAATTTTTCAATGTGTTATCAAATCAGTTATAATTTTAATATCTATATTTTCCAAATTAATGATGATTTTAATTATAAATAAAATTAATCATATTTAGAAAATTATTTTAATAAAATGGAATACGTTTTTTACTTCTACACATTGATAAATGGTTTGGTTTATGTTTTGGTATTTTTATAAAATACAAAGAAAATTATGAATTTTATAATACAATAATTTATAATAAAAGAAAAATACTTTAATTATGGATTCATAGATGATGTATGATTGATATAAGCCCAAAATCTATAAATATAATTAATTATTTTAATATATTTAGTGATAAATCTATAACTATTCGTACTCTTGAGTCAAAACAATAAACTAATGAATTTAATAATGAGAAATCACCCCTCTCTTCCACTATAAATACCACCCCTCGCCACCTCTTCTCCTCACACCTCCCAAGTTTTTATCTATGTACAAATTCTTCAAAAACCTCTCCACATTCTCCTCTTTCATGTCCATGTGTTCTTTGTCTCACCTAAATACCAAAACCACTCCCTAAAGAGGTTCTCAATGAGGATAAATCCAATAGGTAAAATCTTCTTCATTTTTCCTTTAATTTTGTTTCAATTTCATTTCTTTTCTTCTCTTATCCTCACATTCCATAATCCAAATAAAGTATAAATCTATAATGTTTGATATACCTGTATTATATCAGGTTATTTTAATATAAATTATTAAACTACTCCCTCTCTATATTATTATAAAAATTAAATCATCGCCCATGATGTGTTAATTTACTGACATCATGGGTGATGCACTTTAATTTTATTTTAATGCATTAATGGGTGCTAATAATACCATTATAATGGTTGAGACATATTTTCAAATTTATTTTCAAACCATATTTATTTTCTAGAACTAACATATATACATAATACTAAATGATAAAACAAATAATGTTCATTATGATCGAAAATGGCCAAAATTGATCTAAAACGGTCATCATCAACTTTTATCTAATGATTTATCCTCATTACATATAAAAAATTTCTTTATGATTTAATTTAAACTTCTATATGATCATTAGAAACATATAATAACCATTCTTTATATTTATCTACATTTTTCATGAACTTCTATTCATGTATACAGCCAAACCCTTCCTGAAAACCATAAAAAATGCTCCCAAAAAATGAAATTAAACTCTATAACTCGTTGAAAGGACTATAAATGAACTTAATAAAACCATAATGAATAAAATTCATGTATAAAAGGTTCATCATTTTATTTATTAATGAATATAATGTGATTATATTGGATATTAAAGTGAATAAAGCATTCATAGACAAGGTTAGAGGAATTCTCAAACCCAACACTCTTTCTTTAGGATTTCCCTCTTTCACCCCAATTTCAGTAAGGATATTCTTTAATATTATTTCTTCCTAATTATCATTAATGTTTTGGGATATAAATTTTCATTACTTGAGTTTATGAAAAACTCATTATTTTCTAAAAAAATTGTTCTTTAAAAAATGCTTCTTTTACTTCTTGAGATTTTTTTTTCTTCACTCAAGGTTGCTGAATTTTATATCTTGTTATGTATTCCCTCTTTAATTTTAGAAACCAATTTTAATGAATTTATAATCTATTAAAATAAACCCATTTTTTTCCATGGGTTATTTTTTGTCTAAGATTGTTATATGTTCTATTTTTCATTTATGATAATGTAAATGTTATAATGTTATGGGTGCACCTATAATTATATAGTGCAATATAATGTTATGATATGACAGGTGTGACTAGAATTATGTAGTGCTCCAATTAAGGGGTTAATTTTATGAATATTGTGAGAAAATTTAAATATTAATTAACATGATTATATCAATTTTCAAAACTATGTGTGGCAGTTGACCACTAAGTCAGGATGTTTCATTTTTATGAATTTCTACATTTCATGCATTTGTATAATGCTTCCTCTCAAGATTATGATGATGATGTTATGATTATTCTCACCATATTTTATATTGTTTCATGTTAATATCTATACTATTAATGGGATTTTATATCACCACTTTATTTGGTTTATATCCTCATGTGACTACATGTAAAAAGGACAATTCAAGGACCAATAAAAATCTAGTGAAGTATAAATTAAATAAATTTTTGTGTTATATTTTGAAAATGTTTTTTATGGTCCTAATTTTCCAAGATACTAATACTTTTAATCATGGTCATGTAATTATTTTGTGTAATTTTTCATAATAATGATTTAATAGTAATGAAAAGAACCATGGTCTCTATAGGTTTATAAAATTATATTATTTAACAAAGATTATCCTCTGGGACTGTCAACACCGATGTGTTGATTGGTCTCTTTTTCATTCACCTGGTGATGATTGATTCAATTCCCAATTATACATTTTCTAGGTTATTAGCCCTAGTAAAATCTATTCTAGATCATACATATATTTATAGTATCCAAATAAAAATGTTAGTACTTGGAAAACTATATACTCAATTCTTTCCAATATTTCATTAGGTTATCCTTTACCTAGACTTATCCATATTATTTTTATTAATTTTATCTCACCCAAATTCCTAAAAAATTAAATATTACCTCAACTAGAATAAATTATTATTAATAACTAGTAAATTATTATCAAACATAACTTATGAATCCTTAAACTATCATAAAAAACATCATAATCTCCATAGTTTTCAAAACCAGGTGTTGACACAAACTTTGGTGACTTAAACCTGCACTCCTGATCTTGGAATTATAAAAAAATACTTTAAAAAATCACTTTGATACAATCAATAAAATCCTAGATATAACCATTTGTAATTAAAAAATCATTAATGATTATTTCATCTCTTACATCCAAAATATATTTTTTGGTTTAGAGATTTTATATTTAGGACACATCACATACTAATAAATCCAATAAAATGGAAATTTTCCCCCATGATACTAAGAATAGGTTTATCCATAACAAATATTCATCATCTTCTATAAATTATCTGCACAATATATCCTATTACACATATCACATATAATAAATTTCTTTACAACTTGAGAAAATTTAAACATAATAAGGGTTTACCTCGGACACTTAATAAGGGAAAACATACAATAGAATAAATTAGAGAATAAATATTATGGTTGGAATATGTGATCATTATAAATCCATAATCAAATAAAATTGAGATAATAATATGTACATGGAGAGAACCCCAAATAAATAGATTTCATGGGTAATAACATCTATATTCATGTTGAAATTATTCATAATTTCTATCATCTTGATCTTATTTCTAAACCTCAACCAAGGCATCATTATTGTCATTAATTTCATAGCCAAGACATCGTTATTCTTATCAAGACAATAGCCAAAACATATTACTAAAATGGGAAGGAATGCACTATATTCCCAAACATGTTTGTCTCATTAGACCTACCAATGCATCAAGTGACATTATAATTCTAGACCCAATATGTAACTTTATTAAGTCCAGTGAATTTACCATATGAGATAAAAAGTAAATGATACATAATCAATTTTTCAAATAATCATATATTTTGGAATAATAACATACAGAACTCAAATACTTTTCCTCATGTAAACAGAAGGTATAACATGTTTATTACCAATACATATAAATAATTTGTATTTTCAAACAACACAAATTCAACTTTCCTAAGTAATCAATAAAAAATCATATCCTAGTAAAAATATATATATTCTCAATAGTTCCTCAAATAATTAATGAAAAGGTTTTCTTTGTAATTAACCCAAAAGAAAATATCATATAGAAAAATAGGTGTACTCTTATGTCAAAAAATTTCCCAATAAATATATGTATAAAATATATGTAAATATCCTTCAATAAAAGAAATGAAGAATTCTGTATTCACAAAGTAAAGGAATTGGATGAAAATTTATGCCTATTCATGGTGGATGGTTAGGAAAGAGAAAGGAAATGATGGGTCATGTTTTTGATAGAGAAAAATGATACCAAATCCATCAATGGAATGAAGGTGGATGGTTTCAAGATAACATATCCACATTTTAATAATGGAAACTCAAAAGAATGTTGACATAGATAAAATTCATCCTCGAAAAAGAATGCTTTAAATGGCATCCTCGAGAACAGATCAAGAATCAAATTGTCTGACACTATGAGATGAATCCACCAAATTATATATATTTATTTGAGGATAAATCATGTAACCTAAGCCACATTGGTGTCAGTACTTTTTAATGTAAAAATTAAAATAGAGGATAAAATATAAAATATATCTTAGAAAACATTTTTAACATTTACATAAAATATAAACTAACTTGCACTTTCAAAAGTTTCAATTAAAAAGGAGAAGAAAAGAATTTTCAAAACATTTATTTTTTTAAATAATATCTAATAATATAACCTTGAAAATGGAATAATTTTTTCTATGGGAAATATATAACTGAAGATAAAACATTTGATAATGAAAGGAAATTAACCTTTTTAATATTTTTAAAATACCTATTTTGAAAACCCGTATTATAAAAAGAGTAATAAAACCTTCTTTGCATTAAAATTTCATTACTCAAAATGGGGTTATAAAATATAATATAATAAAATATTAGTGTGAGTTAAAAAAATAATGTTGTAGAATCAATGGACCGATTATATGGCACTATGTGGGGGTGAATCTATGGTACCCCTATTTTGAAAATTATATTTTAATTAAAAATCATGAAAAAATATCAGGTTCTTGATCCACTAAATATAAACTCTCAATATTACCTAAAGTGTAGTTATTATTAGATTAATCCTAGAACATGGTATTTATATGGTTTGAAAAAAATACTCCTTTTGATGTCAGTTATTCCCCCCAACAAGTATTTTTCACTATAATCTTATTATCAATTACAATGGTTTATCCAGCAACTAGTTAAACATCCATTATTTATAATCTAGTTTATCTTGATTATACCCCCCATAAATCAAACTCTTATTAATCTTTTGGTCATACCCCCCAATCATCTTCTTTTCTTCTTTAACCTCTTCATCAACTTGTTATACCCCCCCCCCAATCACAAGATCTTTATTCTCTTTGATCTTGTATAGGATGATCTCTTGTTATTACTCCATCAGATTGATGGATCAAACTTGATCATGTACTTCCTTAAGTAAATCACATCAATTATTATCTTGGGACTATTTATATATTTAGTAAAAATATGTATTGGGTTCTTAAAAGTAACTTCTAATTCTTCCCTCCTCAATTCCTCAACACCTGGCTGCACAATTTGTCCACAATAGGAAAATATTGGATCATGTGTTAATAAATTATTTATTCCTAGTTTAAATTTTTTATGAATAATAAATTTAATATACCTAATTTAAATTTGATTAACCATTGACAGTTGTTTAATAATTTCTTCTTTTATCTCTCTATTTTATGGCTATTATAGTGTAGCCATTTAATCCACGATAATGTACCAAAAACAGCTTAGTTAATCTTCTATTGTGCAGATCCTTATCATTTTCTAGAACCATAGAAACTAATATATGTGATTATAGTGTACTATCATGTGCTATGGTGTAGTTATATAGTAGATCAAAAACATTCCAATATCACTTAGGAACCTTCAATGGTGCAATGAAATAATGCATTTTGTCCATCTCAACAACATGGAACTTCTACGGTGATTTGAACAACCTTGTTTCATTTCCATCTCATCCCATTAATTTATAATAGCTAAAGGAACTATGTTTTTCATCATGTGACAATACCACATATCATCAAAAAAACCAAAGTTTTTAGTACGTTTTCATTCCTCACACGATGTCAAAAATACCACACCTCGTATTAAATACCAAAAAGCTTTGGCTATTGATTACTCATTATTTATCATGTGGATTATTCTCTCATCTATTGGGATAATAAAATACCTGAAGACTCTATACATCCTATATCATCATTAATTTGTGTGACCAAATTATCATGTATGAATCAGGAACATTATCACACTACTGTTAATACTGGATTCTCAGAAATGTCATGTTCATGGATTCCATAGTGATACCTTCCATTTTCTCATGATCTATATATATACTAATAATTTTCATAAAAAATATATTATATCTTAGTTTATGAATATTCATTACATAACATAATTATACATTCCATAATTGTATAGTTCTAGTATATTTTGAAACGTTGATAGATAAAAATTGGTTCATAAGTGATCTGCATCATCTCCCACTACGTCCTTTATAACTAGAACCCTTTTGAGATATATCATACATAATACCTTTATCCATAACCTAGGGAAATGAAACATAATAATGTGTGAGCTGAGATTCAAACAATGGGTAAAAAAGGTAGATATCAAAAATCGTATAATCATAACAAGAGAATTATGGTATGAGAACATGAGAATAAAATTTTAAAATCATACCATGGAGATCATATATTATAGATATATGGTATGGAATAAATATTAAAAATTAACAAGACATGAATCATAATGGAATCAAATAAAATTATTCATGGGTGGATAAATTCTCCATAATACATATATTTGGGGCATAAACATTGCATAGAAAAACCTAGGTCAAGGATACCCAACAATACATTCATAACATGTTAGGTTTGGGTTAACCACCCTTATACCTTCTTGGGGATTGGTATAACCTATCATATACCCACTTTTTGGATTGGGATAACATGTTGCATACGATATTTTGTTAATGGGATAACCTCTCATATACCCTTTTGGATCATATATTATTAAATAATACCCAATTCATTGAAGAGACATATAATTTTGTTCCCACCTATAAGAAGATGAATGTAATAAATATATATGTTATAAGATCATAAAACATTAATCATATCAAAAACCATGAAAAGAAATTGTTTTCATAATCATTTCATCAAAGGATCACTCATGAAAAATAAATGGGTATCATAAATATTTCATCATTTCATTATATCATAACTTTTGGAAAAGGAATGAGTTTCATAAATATCATGTCATTATAAATATAAAACGTCCATATGAAGAATAATAATGGTATCAATAGATCATATCACTTGTAAATATTAAGTAACATAAATGGATATCATAGATGTAAAATTATTTTGAAGGATATATTGAAATATTTATTGATGAAAATATCCTTTTCTACTTTGAAATAGAGAATTTAAAAACTCAACAATTAATTAATATTAAAGAAAACACTTACATTTTAAAAATAATATAATATTTTAAGTTAATAATTATATGATTTAGTGTTCATGACACTAGGATATTTTTTTCAAGTCATACACATTAAAATCAATATTCCATTCAAATTTTCTATAAAAAGTTAAAAGATAATTATTACGAAAATGATAAGAAGATTCATTTTAAACCATTTTTTTAAATTTAAAACATGGTAAAAATGTTTTTAATTGGCAATTTTATGATTTTAGAAAACATTATTTCAATCATTTTTAGAAAACATATTCATGGAATAAAATTTATTTTCTACCAAAGAGAGAAATAAATTCAATTTTTCTTAAACGTATTCTTCCAGCCTCTTGAGTAATTAAAGAGATGAAAATGAAATGGAAATATTTATTCTCTAGATAAAACTATATTATAATAAAATAAATGAGTTTATTGATTGTTATATCATAATATTTCATCATCAAAATCATAATAAAAACAATCATGATAAACAATGTAATTGTAACATAAAAACTTCACCACTTGTGTAATTTTTATTCACAAGCCCTGTGAAAGAAATAAACTTATGTGAATATTTATATCTCATAATTCCCATTACAATAATCATAAAATATATTCATGGGTATTATATAAACCATTCTAAAGAAACAAGTGATGAAATTGGCATGTATCCCATGGAAATAAAAGTGAGCTGAAAATATCTTACCATAAGTCTTGACATTATTTGTATATGTTGGAACCTCTTATATAAAATATATTTTATTGTTGTAAATATATTCAAAAAAATACTCATATATATATATATAATACCATATATTATTTACTTATGTAATTATAATACTCGTTTATTAGCAATTTCATTGTCTAAATCATGTTTTGGTTAATAACATCACTTTTTCATGTATATTTTGACATTGTATGTTCATTACTTTCACGTTTATAATGTTACCATGATATCCATAATTTTAACCATGATATAAATATTATATATCTTCATTATATATTTATTTATCGTAATCCATAAAATTTAGATTTGGAAAATGAATTACATCACTCATGGAGATGGTAAGTCATACATATGCTTGAAAATTGTTTCTATTTTCATGAAATATGGAATGAAAGAAAGGTAAATAATATATCACCTTTAAAAATATTTTTTTTAATATATATCATATATATTCATTAAATTTATCTTTATTACCATCAATTTCAAAATAAAATTAAAAATGAATCTCATCACTTCGAAGAGGTGGTAGTCTACACGTACGCAAGCGTGACATTATCATTTTCAAAAGGATTCGAAGGTTAGGATGTAAAAGTTATATAATAATTAAAAAACTGTAATGATTTTATAAATATAAAATATATAATCCCTAATTATATCAACATGTGAAAGGTGGTGATGGAGAATGAATTATGTCGGTTCGTGAAGTTTTAGTCCCCCATAAACACAATTGATAGTTTCGTTTCTCATTTTATGGAAGAGAAGATGGATATAGGTTATGACATTGAAAAAACAATATATCATTACATGTTAAATGATTATTTTTTTATATCATAATATTTAAAAAATATTTTAATTATGTAGAAGGATAAATAAAATAAAAATGATCATTTAAGAATAATACATCTTCTTCGGAAAACCTCCTTAGGATAACACCAAAAGCCTTCCTAGGAGTGTTAAAAAACTAAGGACTATAAGACATGATACGGGAGGTAAGGAATTTATTTTTATTTTTTTTGTTACTAAAGTGACATTTTAATGTAGATATTAGAGGATAGTATATTTACTTATTTAACTAGGGAAAGGAAGCCACTTGGAAACTACATGGGAATTTCCCAAAAGAATCCAAAATGATAAGGTCATCCTCAATCCAACTGCTTCAAAATTACCATATATTATAATTTTGGAGAGGATAATTTTTAAATATTAATATATAATAAAATTTTTACTAGTTTAATTGTCAAACTTACACGTATATTTTAGTTTACCCCCCCCCCCCCCCTCGGTAACCCATTTAAACCTAAACCATTGTAATTAACTTTTACTATTTTTACTATTTATTGGGAATAAAAATTAAGTTTTACTTATTATATAATATTGATTATTATGATTAAAATTTTTGAATTCATTTTGTCAAATTAAATTCACCTTTTTTTATAATTTAATTTTAAATTAAACCCACAAATCCAATGAAAAATGGTTTTCTGGAGAAATATTTTTATAATGACAAAAAGTTTTTATATAAAAATTCAACATGAATTTTATTATAATGATATAAATTTAAATTATATTTATATTACTGGAAAAATTTAATGTTAAACCTTTTTATAGAAAATTTTAATTTTATAAATTCTTTAAAAGAAAAGGTAGTTTTCAATAAAAAAATTGTATCTTTTTCTATTCATAGAAAAAGAAATCTTTTTAGAAAATTATAACAAAATTACTCTAAGATAATTTTTACATGTTGATTTAAAATCAAAATTTAACATTTTAAAATAAATTTATACAATTTTCAAAAATTAATTTTATTATTTATTCACAGAAACCATCATAAATAATTTTTTCATAAAAATTTATTTTTGAACATTTAAAGACCTTACAAAAAATCGAGTACTTTTTTATCGAAATAAGTAATTTATCTAAAAAAATCAAATTAAATTTTTAAATGTTTTTTATTGATTTTAATACTTATAAATTTAATGTCTTGGTTATAATGATCATATTAAATAATAACATGTTAATAGTATATCTTAATTCTTTTAAACTTGGTGTTGCGTATAATTCAAGTCATAGAGGAAATTAAATTTATTTAAAAAATCATAAAATATCATGGTGTTACATTTTATCCCCATTAAAATGAATTTATCCCTTTAAATTCTATCAGTTTGATATAAATAGTTAAGGATACTCCGACCTCAACATATCTTTAGGTTCCCATTTTTCTTCATCAAATTGGTGGTTTCACCACAAAACATTGACTAGGTGAGTTATATTTTATAATATCACTTTCTATATATGATATAGAATCTCCATAGGTTGTTTTAATTAAAAATATCATGATCCAATAGTATGAATTCTTAGTTTATTACTTTTTAAATATCCGGTATCTAAATACTTATAATAGAAACATGGAATATGTTGTAGACTTGGGAGAAGTTCGATGGAAGCGCCAAGAGATAAGAAACCATCCCTAATTGATCAAGAATATAAAAGGGGTAAATATACCTAGGGATCATCTTTGTATTATTTATAATTCTTATATCATTCTTCCATGAATATATCTCTTCCCCAAGATTCATCCGATAAAATTTTATTTCAATACTTCTTTCGATAAATGGAATCATAATGAGTCATTGTAATGCTCGAGTGAAAGAAATTATTGTGAGAAAACTCAACTAAAGGAAATCCTAGCATCTTCTGAAATAAATTGAAAAATATCTCATCATATGCTATAGGTTTTGAATTTTCCTCTTAGAATGACCAAATATTTGAGGATGATACATCATACTATAACTTAACTCTGTACCCAAATCCCGTAGAAGACTTCTCTAGAACATCAAGGTGATCCTCGAATCCTAATAGATACAATAGAATATGTTACTCCATGTAACCTTACAACTTCCTTAATGTATATCATAGAAATATGATTTAGAGATAAATATTCTCTAATATTGATTTAGTGCGATGAATTTGTAAGGTTATCGACTATAACCAATATATAGTTGTGCACTTAAGACTTTTTGGGGAGTCTGATGAAAAATACATGGTGATGTTTTCTCATTTCCATTCTGGTATGGGTAATTATTGTAACAGCCCCTTATACTTTTATCTCTTAGCCTTAAATTTCTTACATACTAATCACTAAGATAAAAAAACTTTAATATATCTCTGCATTCCATCACACCAGAAATTATCTTTCAATAATCTATACATATTGGTAATTCTAGGATGAATAGAGAATGAATAACTATAAGATTCCTCTAGCATCTCCTTCTTTAAATAGGGTATGGACGAAACACACACATTATTCTAGAACACTATCATTCCATCATAATCAGGTTTAAAATTTCTAACCTTTTTCTATATCTCTACAAAATATTTTTGTACCACTTTAATCTTTACTTTAATAGATGGTTGAACACTCATTTGAGAAAGATAAGATTTCTCCCCTTCCTTCAAATTTTTTAGACCCATCCTTTGAAAAGCAATAAATATTTAATCTTTTGTGATCCTCATCATAGATAAATTATAATGATCAATTCGACTCCAAGAATCAGCCAACTTTTTCTCTTTTCCATGGTGGTAATGTATTTAGAAATCATAATATTTAAAAACTCCAACCATCTTCTCTGTCACATGTTAAACTCTTTCTTTGTGAATATATACATTGAACTCTTATGATCAGTATATATATATATCACACATTTATCTATAATGATAATTTATCAATATCTTCAATACAAAAATTACCATAGCTAACTCAAAATCATGATATGTGTAATTTTTCTCATGAGCCTTCAATTGTAGTGATACGTAAGCTATTACCATGTAATTTTTCATGAGAATGAATTTGAATCCCCTATTTTTTACATCACTATAGATTATACACCCATCTCCATTGTAGTGTAATGTATTTATAGGATCACTAACTAACCTTATCTTTAGTAAATTGAAATTTTCCTTATATTCATCTATCCAAAGTAACATAGATCCCTTCTAAGTTAATTTGGTGACTATATTAGAAACTCATTTGAAATTCACCACATAATGTTGAAAATATTCAACCAAACCAAGAAAACATCATATCCCAGTCACAATGGTTATTCTAAGACAATGTTTAATAACCTCTATCTTTTATAGATCCATTGATAAACCTTCTCTTGAGATTATATGCCCCAAAATTGAATCTTTTTATAAAAAAATCACACTTTTAAATTTATCAAAAAAATTATATTCACATGGGTCTTAGTACAATTCTCAAGTGATCTTAATGATATTCCATGCTCTATGAATATATAATAATTACTTCTATAAATACTAACACAAACTTCTCATGGTAATCTCCAAATAAACTATTCATTAAATATATAAAGATTGTGGGGGGATTAGTATGACCAATTGTAATCACTATATATTCATTGTGTTCATACCTCAAATAGAATGTTTCATTTTGTATATCTTTATTATGAAACATCCAATAATGATATCTATAATGAAGGTAAATCATGGAACAGTATTTTCATCTAAACAATTGATCAAACAAGTCATCAATATGGGGTATGAGATACTTTTTTTATATTGTGATCTTGTTCAATTATTGATAATCAATGAAAATATGCCTTGATCCATCCTTCCTCTTGAAAAAAAGAATAGGTACACCCCAAGGTGAAACACTTTTCTGAATAAATCTCTTTTAGAGATTATTTTGGAGTTGTTACTTCAATTTCTGCAACTCAATCAGGTCTATTCTATATGGAGTCTTTGAAATAGGGGTAGCTCCTAAAATGAGTTCTATTAAGGACTCAACTTTGATTTTTGGGGGAAGTCTTGTAATATATTCTTGATATAAATCAAAAAAACTTCAATAATATAAAAAACTATAATAATTTTTTCCCAACCATTTGAGATAAACTGCCCTTTTGAATGTGAATCAAGACCTATACAATGGTTGAAATTTCAATTGGAAGTTTATATTTATCATCGCACAGGTAAATGGTCATAGGTTGGTTAAGAATATAAAACATGAATTACCTTTATTGAAATTTATGTGAGATTTATATATAGAAATACAATCCATGACTAAGATAAAATAAAATTCAACCAGAGGGAGAATAATAAGATTTTTAGGGAGCACGTTACCACAAACTTCAACCGGGGAAAAATCATAGACATGAGATGAAATAATGATACTATTAAGGGTTTCAATACTAATTTAATATCAAATCATTTTGGTCAGATTTTTAAACCCTTGGAAAATTATTTAGATATAAATGAGTGGGTATATTTAGAATCAAATAAGACATTATCAATTCTAGAGTGTATGGTAAGTATACCTTTCACCATGTCATTATCATACCCATTATAAAAAATAATAATCGCATAAAATTTACCTTTGTATTATATCTTAATAGATTAATAATTTAGATCTTAATAATTAAACTTTTTATTTGAGCACTTATTAGTAAAATGAGCAAACTCCTTTAATTTTAATCACTAAATTGTGGGTCGTGCATTCTATGGAGATTTAACTTTATTCAAATCATTAACTAACTACATCCCATCACATAATACCTTAACCACTCTATGACCTTCCTTTCCGCACTTAAAACGTATACTAGTCTCCTTTAGTAAATTTTCTCATTGTTTCTTTCCTCAAATTGATCAAAAAGAAAATATCATCTTCCTTTATACATGATTACTAAAGTTCCATTTGAATTCTATCTTTCTTTTCATATCAAAACAATGAGATTTATGGGTGACTCTAATATTCACACCCACCTTGATAGAAAATCAAAAAATTTAATTCTAGCTAAAAAATATCTTATAAATAATGAACTTTGATGTCTGGGTTTTAATCTAATAAAGAATATATCAACATTACTTTCATGTTGAATAAAAATAACATAATTTTTCTCTATATACATTGTAAAATTTACCTCATATGTACCAACGAAATTATCATCCTTAAATTTTAGCTCAAGGAATTCCTTTTATATTTATATGAATAATATTATGAAAGTAAATATTTAAAAATAATCTCTTAAACTAATGACACTCCAGGGAGTCAATTTATTCGTGTTCTCTTGAATTCTGGATAAGATTCTTCCATTGATATTCTTTACCTTCCAAATTATACATATCCAAAATAACTTCTTCATGCTCCAAACACTAGAGAATAGAGAATATATGTTCAATGGTAATAATCCATTTCTCATAAACTATTGGATGATAAAATACAAAAATATAATGTGGATGTTTCCTCATGAAGGACTCAATAGAAATTTATTCCCTCTATTTCTCATTTAGAAATTCGTTATGATTCATATCATGATAAATGTTTTTGATTATAAAAATGATATTTTTCATTCCAGATGCTATCATGTTTGGTTTAAAAAGAATAAAATCATTTTATTTTATTTCTTATTATTCATTAATATGATTCATTCATGTTCTATCCATAAACTAATATAAACTATTATAGTCTAGTAAATAGTAATCATTTTAGGAAACCGCATAAAAATGAAAATACACTTTTCGGTTATCAGTTGTCTAAATAGGGGCATCTTCCTTTCAGTATATGGAACCTTAGGCTTAACCTATGTCACTCATGGTTATTATTAAAATAATTCATGATAGTTCATAATGAGTTTTTGAATTTCCAAAACAAATCCCCTAAGAGTTTCAAACCCATTGTGCAACAATACCTATTATTGTGCACCAGGTGACGATCTAGTCAAAGCCCAATGCACCCCTTTTGGAGTTATTACCACAACATAGAATTTTTCCAAAGCCACATCAACTTGTATTATCCAAAAGGGTATTTACTTTCTTATAAACCACTCACTATATCCTTCACTAAAATACAAGGATGTTTTATATACTTAGAATTATCCTTATTGTTATCACTAAATTTTTCTTATTATATTTTCCAATGGTTAACTAAACATTGCTCTGAAACCAAATACAACAATCCATATTTTCATACATATATATTGCATCTAAGTAAATTAATATTCATTATATAACATAATGATCCATTCCATAGTCATATAGGTTTAGTATCATTAGAAACATGGACACAAATAAAACTGGTTCATAAGTACGCTACATAATCTCCCACTAAATTATTCATAACTACAACGCTTCTCAAACATACCATGAATAATATATATCTTCATAACCTAGATAAATGAATCATATTACATGGTGATATTAGATTCTAAATAATGGTTAACAATGAATATATCAATGATCACATAAACATAACATGTGAATCAGTGTATGAGAACATGTGAATAACATTGTCCTAAGAAATAGATTTGTGGTATACACATAAGCAATGAAAATATTATGTCATGGATACCCTCCAAGACATTTATAACATGTTAGGCTTGGGTTGACCACCCATGTACCTACTTCTAGTTTGGGATAACATCTCATATAAAATTTTCTGGTAATGGTATAACCTCTTATATACCCTATTTTGGGATTTATATAACCTCACATGTAACCTTTGAGCTCCTATATCATTATACATCACCCAATGCATTGGAGGGTTGTGCAATTATGGGACCACCCATCATATAATAAAAACCATAATGATTTATTCCATAAGATCATAAATCATTCATTATATCATAACCCATAAAAATAAATGGGTTGAATAAACATTTAATTATAACATAACCCGTATAAAATAAAAGGGTTTCGTAAACATTTCATCATTTCATCATAGCATAAACCAAGGAAATGGATGGGGTTTCATAAAAAAATTATGATCATAAATATAAAAATTATATATAAATAATAAGTTTGTTGTCATTGTATCATATCCCCATTAATTATTATGTACCATGAAAGGATGTCATATTTGATATAAAATTATTTTGTAATATCACTTAAAACATTTCTTAAGTAAAAAAACATTTTTCCCTTGAAATCACTTATTTCACGATAATAAATTTACCAAATATTAAAAATATAAATTCATCCTAAAATAGCCATATAAAATTTTAATGGAATATTAAAATCATTAAGCATTCAATATTTTATGTAATCCTATACAAGTCCTAAGTGTTAAAATGAAGATTCCTTTCCCTTTTTTAGTAAAAATTCACAGGATCCTTGTTCAGAAAATGAGAAAAAGATTACTTCTAAACCTTTGGATAAAAAATTGAAATATGGGTAAAATTTTATTTAAAAAAACATTCAATAATTTTAAAATTTTCTTTAAAACATTTTTAGAAAACTTCTATGTGTAATAAAAAAGGATTTTCGAATGAAGAGACAAATAAAGTTGATATTTCTTTAAAAAAATTATTTTGGTAGGTTGAGTACGTAAAGTGAGGAAACTGAAATTAACACATGTATTTTATGTAAATAAATACAGTATAAGAATATAAATGAGTTTATCTCAATATAGGTTATAATATTTCATTATTATAAGCTTAATCATTATCAATCCTGATAAACAATGAGATTGTAAAATAAAACCTTTAACACTTGGGTAATGTTTGATTTGTAATCCCCATGAAATAACGAAACATATATGGATATTTATATACCATAATTTTTTGGATAATAATAATAAAATATATTAATTTTAATTATATACACAACACAAAATAAATAAGTTGTGAATATGGCATGTGCCCCGTGGAAATAAAAGTCATAATAAAATCCCTTTTCTCAAGTATCAACCTTATTCGTACACATTTAAAAATAATATATAATAAAAATATGTATGTTATAAAAATAATATAAGTAAATAATCATATATTTAATATCATATTTGAATTAATGATGACCTTTTATTACACATTTATTAACAATACCCTTGTTAATATCATGTTTTGGGTAATAACTGCTTCGTTTTTCATTCATGTTTTGGTTTAGTATTTTTGAGACTTTTACATTTATCATGGTTCAATAATATTTAGAATTTAAACCATGATATAAAAATAATATATATTCATTATATATTTTTTATATTAATCCATAAAATTTATATATATAAAATGAATTACAACATTCATGGAGATGGTATGTCGTATGTACGCATGAATATTGTTTCTATTTTCTTAAGGGATGGAACGAAAGAAAGATAAATAATATATCACATTTAGAGAATAATTTTTATGTCATATATATCATATATATATTCATTAATTATATCTTTATTGACATACATTTCAAAATAAAATGAAAAGAATCATATCACTTCTTGGAGGTGGTAGTCCACATTTATGCATGAGTAGCGTTATCATTTTCCAATGGAATGGAAAGTAAGAAGGTGGATGTGATATTATAATTATAGAAGTATAATTATTTCATAAATAACATATATGTATATATATACTTTTAATTCTTAATTATATCCACCAGTGATAAGCAATGATGAAAAATGAATTACATCAGTTTGTGAGGCTGTAGTTTTTCGTACTTAAGATAGATGTTTTCAATTACCATTTTATGAAAAAGGATATGGATAAAGGTTATGTAATTGAAATAATAACATATAAATATATTTTATATAATTATGTTACTATATGATCATATTTTAAGAATATTTTAATGAGGTGGAATAAAAAATAAAATAAAAATACTCAACTAATAACGATACCACTTCTTCAGACAACCTCCTTAGGTTAGAAAAAAACCTTATTATGAGGGTTTTCTAATCATACTAAGGAATTTATGAATTATTAATAGAATTAATTAATGGATTTTTTAAGGTATTGGACAAACCAAAAGGATCTTGGAGTGTGTAGAGATTAGGAGAGGATATATTCTTAAAAAAAGTGGGGAAAGAAACCCACTTGGAAACTACTTGGAAATTTCCCAAATGAAACCAAAATGAAAGTCATTCCCAAGAAAATTATTCCTAATTGAAATAGATTTAAATTTGAGATATTTTAAGGTTTAAATATAGAATTTATAAAAGGTTTATTTTCAAAAATACCCATATATTATGGTTTAACCCCCCCTGGTGACCCATTTTAACCATATCCACAGTAATTAATTTTAACAATTCATTAAGAAAAAATAAAGTCATACCTATTATATAATATTTACTTTTATGATTATAAATATTTAATAAATTTTAATAAATTTTAATTAACATTAGTGGAATAATTTAATTTAAAATTAAACCCACAGATGTGATTAAAAAAATAGTTTTCCAAAGAAACAAATTTGTTAAGTATGAAAGGCTTTTATATCAAAATTCAACATGAATTTGATTACAACAAAATAAAAATTGTATAACACTAAAATAATGGAACTAGTTTTACATTTTATCCATTTAAAAATGTGTATACTTTTAAAATCTTTAAATTAAAATCCATTTTTTAATAGAAAGAACTATTTTTCACTATTTATCAAAAAATTATTTTTTTAGAAAATCCTAAAAAAATAACTCTAAGATAATTTTTACATGTTGATTTCAAAAATGAATTTTACTTTTTCAAATAAATTTCCTAAAAATGGAAAAAAAATACTTTTATTATTTTTCAAAAAAAAATAAAAAACATTTTTTAAATAAAATGTATTTTCTAGGCATAGAAAGACCATAAATATTATGTAATTATTTATTGATATATTTTCTTTATCTAAAACCTTCACACATAATTTCAAAATTTTTCTTATTCCTATTCATACCACCAAATTTAACTTCTATTTTATAATAGTCAAATTATATAATATTATTATTTATAGTAGATTGTGGTTTGTTTAAACTCAGTGTTACGTGTAATACAAGTTATCAAAAGAAATTAAATTTCTTGGAAAAATATATATTTCACAAAATATCTCGGTGTTACAATATACATGAATGAAAGTGTAACTATATGTGTGTATATTTATCTTGAATGTACCTTGTTTATTTATTATGATTTTATGTCGTCCATATACTCGTCTTCATCCGGAGACAACACGGATCGTGATCATGATGTTACATCATGGTAGATAAATTAATATTTAATTTAGCATGTTCTTGGATCTCACCCAGATCTCGGGAATTAAAATTGTGGTTTATTTATTTTGAAGAGACTTCAGTTTGATCTAGTGGATGTGGGTTATAAAATAACCACATTCAAAAGCTCTCGACTAAGGATGGAAGTAAAATACAATTTATCGAAGTGATTGGATGCTTGAAATTCATTTTATCAGGAAGCCCACATTTTATATATATCATTTAACAACGTTGAATTGTACTCCACACTCATGATTCCCTCATCATACATGACTTCTATTAGGAACTTGTATATATTATTCCACATTTTGGTAACTAATCGAGTCGACAATAGTGTTCAGAGGCCACAACACTTCACACATTGTCCTCACTAGGTTGTGTCATACTATTGTGCACTATACACACCCACTATGTTCACTCTGTGAGTTATATTATTTGCCACTTCTATACTAACATTCTATCATAGTGAGATAGCTCTTCTACATGGTTGATTTCATCCTCCCACAATGTGGGATTAAGCTTCTCCTTTATTGGATTATCTGGATAAAATTTTTTATAACACTTACAACAAAAATATATATGTAAAATATTTGAATTAAGAAAATAAAAATAATAATTCCAACCAAAATTTTAATTCCTTCAATCAGTTGCTTTCTTTTTGAATTTAAAAATTCAAATCAACATGGAAATAATTTTTTTCATGATCTTATTCAACTTATTTCAAAAAGTGTAAACTTCTTAAAATTCATTTTTCACATGTATTTATTATTAAGGATTATTTCAAATAATAATAATTATTAATAAGGATAATTTTCCAAGAAAAACACCCTTTACCCCAATATGAATCTATAGAAATTCTTCAATAATCGCCACTTAACTATCAACATATCAAACACATATTGACACATCATTGAAAACAAATGCAACACGTGGTCTCAAAAATATCTAGCTTTATATTTTGTTATCAATATATATCTTCATCATAAAATTAAATATGTGTTCTCTAATTCTTCTCCCTCTTATTGAAAATCAAATTAAAAGGGTAAGTGGGGTCCTCTCATCTCATTTTTTCCAGAAAAATATTCGTTATTTTTTAAATGAAGTAATGATATTACATGATACATGGGAAAGATCCATTAGTTAATGAACTCTAAGTTTACATTGGATAACCCGAGGAATAAAATAAGAGAGATATAATAATTTTTATCTATGTTGTCCACAATAATTTTCACATGAGATTCCAAACTCATATATTTATCAATTATCAAGATAAGGGGTAAATAATCCAAGTTATCAATGAAATAAAAAATCCTAGACACACATTAACAAACTCATGAAAATGTTTAATTGAATAATATTAACTCCTCCTTTATCACATATTTTCATCAACCATGTGGTCCCCTTTAATAAATATAATTAACAGAGAGGGATGATAGTGTGATTGGAATACCTTAAACTTCATGTAAGATCCCCCTTAATGGATTCACTCGTTCCTCATTATAGAAATTTATGAATTACATGATGAAAAATATACCTCCATCAATTCCATTAATGTTAGCTCATAACACATAAAAATAAGGAATAAAGAAAAACCTCTTGTTTATTTAGAGGAATAATTCAAGGTGAGAGTTTTCTCTCATACTTTACTTCTTCATATTTAAAAGATCATTATGGGATGTTATTTCCTTTTTTTGACATGATTCATGGATTATGTATATATTTTATTCCAATGAATTTCCTCTTTTATGGAATCACTTTTCTTGCCTCATACTCAACTAGAAAAAACATCTTTTTTTTCTCTAAATTTTTCTTATTTAATTCCAAGAGTGTTTATTTCTGATATTTTTGTTTTTGATACACCCTTTATTGAGACTCATTTTTATCTTCCAAAACACTAACCCTATTTTCAAGATTAACTAGTATTTTTATAGGATAAGAAATTTCATTGTAAGTCCTAGGAATGGAGTGTCTACTTATATATTCTCTAGCCTTGCACGAATTATATCAAATGTAATTTATTGTTATATGATTGAGGTCAGATTAGATGAAAATTTTACCTTAAATTTATACCACATTTTATTCCCATATATTTGGATGTTGAAATTTTTGGGCCACTTCCAAAATCATTGTTATTATTGGCTTTGAAAAATCTACTCATGATATTCCCAAATATTCCCCAATAAAAACACTTCGGTGCAATAATATTTTATGGCACCAAAATTCTAGATTTTTTATTGGGTAACACTTTACATCAGGATTTATGATCTGGGATCCTCTTTGTTTCTACACTTATTGAGAAATAATTTAGAGGTATAATTATTTTCTCATTATAGGTGTTCATATTATCTTTGGGATCTCTTATTTTCAAATCATTCTATTTTAAATAAAAAGCAATAACATTTAAATTTGAAGTATTATCCATACCTAACTGTCTCTTTTATTCAATTTGTGTTCTGAGAGACATGATGCTAAATTTTATCTCATTATCCATGTCCATTTTCTTTAGAATATCTGGGGAAATATTTACTATCATATCACTTTTCTTCTTCATTATGGTTCTAATTTTCTTTGTATTGATATTCAAGTCCACTTATTCTATTCTCAATATTTTATTTTCTAAGGATAAATCTTATACTATTGGATAGTGAAATTCATGCATGATTCTATGTTGGCCTTCTTTACCATTTAATGATAATTCCATGGAATTTCAACTTGATGTTGTTAATTATTCATCACCAGAGTCATATTTCCTTTTCACCACCAATAGGTGGTTTGAAATATCACATCCTTTATTCACAATACGATTAGAATTATAAGTATCATTGGGTCCAAATTTTTCCTCAACTATAGAGAATAACTTTTGGAATATAATCTTATTCTTATTCTCATAAAAGGTAAGGATATTAATTTCATCGCTAAATTGGGATGATAAGGATGAATCATCTTTCTTCATTCTATCACCCTCTTTTTTAATATTACCCTTTTTAGAGTTTCATGAAAAAGGGTAGTGGTCTCACTGGAATATTTACCAAATTACATCTTCAAAACTTATTGGATCATTATAATTTAACTCCCTCTGATATTAATCATAGAATTTGAGGACTTGTTTGGTTCCACTGAGAGGGGGTAAATCAATGGTACCCGCATTTTAAAAAATTCTTTTTTAATTCAACCACATGAAATTTTTTAGTTTCCAGATCTACTTAATATATATCCAAATCATACATTGAGTGTATTTATAATAAGGGTGAACAAGACACAAAAATATTTACAAGATTAGGTGTAAAGACGTACTCCATTCCATGTAGTTTATTCCTTTCCAACATGGATTCTCCCCTATAATATTATTATCAATTACAATGGTTTAAGAAACAATTGGTTATGCAACCCAGTAGTCATCTTCTAGTTGATCTTGTTTCTTAACCCATATTCAACAGTATTATATTCTTCTTTATTCTCTTCAAAAAATGTTTATACCCCCCACCCCATCATAAGCGCCTTCAACATATCGATGATCCACCCTTGGATGATCTCTTGATCTTCCTCCATGAGCATGCAAGATCTGAGTTACTTAGGTAATTCCACAACAATTTCAGAAATAATAGTCTCAATAATTATTCTCTCTTTGATACAAATATGTATTATGTTCTCAAAATGATCTTTCAATTCCACTTTCCGCAATTATTTATCACCTTCATGAAAAATTTATCTTCAACAGAACTATAATTATGTATGTGATAATAACTCATTTATTTGAAGATTTAAATGTGTTATGAATAACAAATTTAATATAATCCATTTAAATGTTAATACCTACTAAATATTGGGTAATAATCTCCACATTTCTCACTCTATAATATGGTTACTACAATGTAATCATTTCTTACATGGTGAAACACTTAATGTCTTTCTAGAGTACTGCTTCTTACATGGTGTAACAACTTCTCATTTTCCAGTACCATAAAAACTCAAATATATGCATGTGGGGAAATATCATGTACCATATTGTAGTTATGAAGTAGCTTAAAAACTTAAAAATATTAATTTGGAACCTTACACATAGAAATGAAACACTACAGTGTGGCCATATCATCATTATGGAACTTCTGTGGTGAGTTTAATATCCTTGCATCATTCCATCTCGTCACACTCATTTTTAATAACTCAAGTAATTACATATATATAATGTGGTAACAAAAAAATCATCAAAACAACAAATGGTTATAGTTCCTTTTCATTCCTCATGTAGAATCACAAATATTGCACCTCATCTCAAATTCTCAAAATCTTGGGCTCTTCATTCATCATTTTCTCTCACACTTCATATTCACTGATCACACAACATATTCTATCATCAAGAAGTTGACTCAGAGTTCAATTATGTTGAAGAGGATTCGACTTGATCCGGTTGATGGGGGCTATAAAATACCAATGTTCAAAATTACTCATTAGATGTTGTAGGTGGAATATGATCAAGCAAAGTGATCAGACGGTGGAGATTCATTTGATCGGGTGGTCCTCCTTTTATGCATACCATTTAATGTGGGTTAATAGAACCCCACATTGACAAGTCCCACATCAAAATTTCCTTATTTTTGGTGTTAATATTCATAATTCCATGTGTCAATAGCCATTACGTTTGGTAGTGGGGCTTGTCACCCAAAACACATGACACACTGACCTCACCATGTCGTGCCACACCTGTATACACTATGTACACCAAGTTTGTTCTCTCTATGAGTACTATTCTTTCCCACTTCCCTAGATCCATTCCATATCTGTGAATTGAGTCTCCTATGTGGTCATGCTCCTCCTCCCATTATGTAGGATTTATTTGGATCCTTTGTTCGATTAGTTGTTCAACTTTTTTTTGTAACACTTAGAAAACATATCTCAGTTAAATGTGGAGTATGATAATGTCCAAATAAAAAACCAAACCATATTTTAATTCCATCATAAAATTAAATTAATTTTACATGTAATTTTTTAAATCCCCAAGAAAATTAATATTTGAATGGAATTATTCAACTTTATTCAAACAATTTCCACTTATTAAAATTCATTTTTCACGTGTATTTAGCATTAATGATCAGTTCAAACAATCGTCATAATAAATAAGGATAATTATCAAAGCATGAGATCTAATGACACTATATGAATCCATAACAATTATCCAAAAATAACCACATATTCATCAACATATAAAACACATATTGGAATATCATTAGAAAAAAATTCAACACTTAGTCCAGCACTTGGAAGTTCAATGTTCTCAATAAACCCTTATAACTCAAAGAAATGATATTTGATCTACCAACATCCCTTACAGGAAATATACTCTATATGGTAAGAAATATTTTACAAGTATTTATGTTTTTGAAATGTAAATGCACAAAAAATGGGATAATACCACATAAAAAAATCAATTTTATAATTTACCCAACTTATATGAAATAAGTCCAAGAGAATGATCATAACTCAATAAATGAAAGTTGAGTTACCAAAAATACTTACTTCTACTGTGACAATTGAATTAATGGTCATTTGTAACATGGATTATTATTTTTATTATAATTTCCCATTAAATAAAAAATATGATAAAAATACATCCATGGGTATTAAATACACTACATAATGGAAACTTGTTGAATAAAATTTATTATGTCTCAATGAATTAGAATTGAGACCAAGGAAACCATTTTATTTTATCCAGCTTCCACAAACACCATCTAACATTATGTATAACAAGAATAGATATATTCATAACTTATTTCATAACATTATTAATATATTTTAAATTTATATTATACATTTATAATCAATATCTATATGAATTATAGTTACTCATTACCAATTTTCAATATCAGGTTTAAATAATCTTGATCATTTTGATCTAGTTTCATAAAAACGGTGTTGTTATTAATTATTATTACAAAGTTCATAATCTTAAGATCATTAAAATAACTAGAAGATTTTTTACATAATATTTATAAAGGTATAATTAAATTTTAGAGTAGTTTTAGTAATAATCAATGATGTTTAAATCAACAACGATCGTATTTCTTTGTGATTCTTAATGAACTAAATATTTGTTTATTAATTAATGAGTTTAATCATAATTTTACTATTAAATGTCCGATAAATAAATATTTTCTTATTTATATATTATTATAAAATTAATTAATTTACCTATTCATCCATAATATAAATCCATGTCATTTTTCAATTGGGTGGATAAACTAACCTAAACATGAACATATCAGAATTAATGGACTATTATGCAGTGGTTTCATGGTGATATCATTATACCAGAATCATAATAATAAAATTTAGTGTTTATTAGTGTTAATATCATAATTATAATTAATTATAAGAATAATTAATGGTTATGAAAATATAACATAATGTAAATAAAAATATTTTTTCTTCATAGTATGATAGTTTTAAATGAATGAACTAATGATGAATGTTTGATGATCATACCATGACAAGGTTCATTGATTATTCATAATATAACATTAATGATGTCATAAAAATAATATTTATCTATTACATCCATTCTTAGGACCATCCATGAAAGGTGGTTAATGAAATTATTATTATAATTTTATGGTATTTCATGTGTATTTGTGTATCATGATTTTAAATTTATGACAAAAATCAATATATATACAATTTTTTGTTTTATACCAGTTCTCTAATTTAATGGATTAATGTGGTATGTCTGTTCATGGTATAATTTTATTCCTTAATTGACTGATATATTTCCTTCCAATCTATTTTGATATATCTATACAACATTTAATGACATAAAACTGATCATGGTATTATGTTTTCTATATATATATATGTCATCATTACTGGCATGTAAGTTTGGAGAACATGGTCAGTTCTAGAAGGTGTATAACTTTGGTAATATATAGACTATAGGGAAGATGTGTGTGATCCAATAGACAAATTAGGATCTACCATAATGGATTACATGTTTTAATGTTTACCTCATGTTATAGAATAGGACACCATGAAAGAGGTTTATTGGACCACCAGCTAACATGGGTTAGGATGCAATTGTTAGAGAGGATGGACATGTTCCATTAAATTCTATATAGGAGTGTGTTTTAGAACACTATCACACACCACTTTTTTAGTGTAGGAAGTAGGACCAACTCATCTGGTAGTATTTCCACTAATGACTACTGGGTAAAATGGGCACTGAGGTTCATGGTTCGTGACACCAGAGACTTTCATCTCTAGAATTCGCCAACATTTAAAGGCATTAGAGGGAAAAAGAATATAGAGGAATGTATTAAAATTATTGAGGGTGTATTTTACTTCATTAAGACACATAATTATATAAATATAAAATACTCATGCCATAGAGGCCCACGAGAAGGTGGTAGGGTGTGACAAAAAAAAGATGGAAGATGTGGGGGTTTCACTGGGATTCCTTAAAGGACCAATTATTTGGGATTTTTTCCCTCAAAAACTATAAAGCATGACTGAACATAATCTTTCTAGGAGTTATATCAAGGATCCATAATGTTATTTTTATAATCCACTCATTTCTCTATGATACTTCACTTTTCTACTCTCTTTTCTAGAAATGATGAATGAATGTCCTAGATGTTAGATAATGAACATCAACCTAACATAATTGAATTTTTGACCTAACAACATACTTGTAAGTTTTTCACAAGGCCTTAAATGTCTACAAGGTTTTAAAGGATGATTGAGAAGAAATCCTTAATCTATATTTTAGTACTCAGGTGAGTGGACATCTTACTACTACTAAGAGTGTCTTTTCTCGTAGTAGGAAGAGGAAGATCGGGGATGTGAATTAGGGTAGTGGTATGTAGGTAGAGATGAGTTTGGATTCTTGTGTTCCCCCAGGAGGAGTACCCCATTACAAAAAATATGTTAAGGTTGGTCTATAAAAATGCTCTTCATAATACCATAGATCCATTTTCATTAATACAAAAAGATAGGATACATTCATTTATTCTGTACCATGGAATTTAATATAGGTTTCCATAGGTGGTCGAGGAAAATTTGTTTAGTGAACTAAGGATCTAGTCTAGGTCCTCGGTAGAAATCTCAAAAAAAACATTTTAGATGTGTCATGTACCATGGGTAAAGGGTCCTAGAGTTGAGGAAAGTCATGTGTATGTAGTGGATCAGACTCTAACATATGGTGGTGAGGGACCATCTATTATTCATGGTAAGTTCTTGATCACTTATATATTTTCTAACCCTCGGATTTATACAATTACTTCCCACTCTTTTATATCTTCACATGTTATTGTTGGACTTGACTTACTAGTAAAGTTGTATTATGATTTATTTTCCATCGATATACGCTTGGTCATGAAAGTGGACCCTCTTCAGTAATAATGAGAATACCCAATATTAAAATATATTTATGTAAATATATGGGACTTCAATATTCATTATATGGATAGTTCTTATGTAATTCTATGTATTGATTGGTTGAAGAAATTTAGATATCACAGTGATTGGTATCAGATATTGATATCATTTACATCACCCAAGGGATATAAGTACACAATTATATGATAATGGGAGTTGGGAGTATGCAAAATTAGTCTATATTTGAGAAATAATTAGAATATTATGGCACATATTGTAATCTTGTCTTTTTTAGGTGGATTATTAGTGGCCCCATCATCTATTACTATAGTTTTAGATATTTATCAATATTTCCATCAAAATTATTTCACAACAATTTCCCTAATATATGATTTGAAATCAAGATAGAGCTCATGCTAGTTATTCAGATAATTTTGATACCACCTGATCTTATGGTGTTGAATGAGTTAAAAGAGCTCAAGTTATAGCTCATGGACATAAAGACGGACATTATTAAGCCAATTTCTTCACCATGGGGTGAACCTATTTTCTTTAATAAGAAGGTGGATGGTAGTGTGTGGCTCTGCATAGAATACCAGAATCATTATCAAGTGACGGTGAATAATTGATATATTTTTCCTATGATCAGTGATCTATTTGGCCAACGATGAATATACTAGTTGTTCTCTAAGATTGATCATTTATCAGTTGATCACCAGTTGTGGGTAAGAGGGACGGACATCCCAATGATGGTTTTTTGTTGTATATATAGGATATTTGAGTACTGGGAAACTCCTTTTGGACAAACAAATGCTTCAATATTATTCATTAATCTAATGAACAAGATCATTCACCCATATCAAGAATCATTCATTATGGTGTTTGTTAATGAAATCCTCATATATTCACCAACCATATGTCATTGTCCCCAAAATATCAATATCATCCTGAGTACACTTCGAGCACATTGGCATTATTCTAATATTTCAAAGTGTAACTTTTAGATTGAAGATGTGAAATTATTGGTTCATGTGGTTTTTGATATTGGTACATCCATGGAATATGATAAATATGAGGTAATTATGTCTTGTACATGTCATTATAATTAGTTTGAGGTTAGGAGCTTTATTGGTTGATTAGGATACTACTGGAATTTTATCCATGACCTATCCCATTTTTCAGCAACCATGAAAATTATAACAAATAAGGGAGTGATGTTCTAGTGGTCAGATCGTAGTAAGGAAGTATTTCTAAATTTAATTATGTGGTTGACTATATCACCAATGTTAGCACTTTTCGATCCAAGGATTGGATATTCTCTATAAGTTGATGCATCGGGTGTTGGTTTGGGAGTAGTACCAATGCAAATTGAAAAGTTAGTAGCTTATGGGTCATGTCAGTTATGACCCCATGTGTGGAACTATCCTACCCATGACTTGGAATAATAGCATCAAACTTGAACTTCTCGATCTGGTGTTAAAACATCATATTTACATTTCTAGATTTAATACTAACAAATGTGGCTGGATTTCAACCATGCAAAAATGAAAACATCAAAATTAAATATTGGATCACTTACATACCCAATTACCTTTTATGTTAATATTTTTATAAAATAAAGAAATAATATTATATAACAACATTGATACATAAACAACTAGTTTATAAAAATCTATATCTTCTACCTCTATGTTCTTGACATCTAGTATCCTTCTTCGAAATAACTTAAATAAAAAATTTTTTTAGAACCTATGAAAATGTAAAAAAATTAAGCGTGAGCTCAAATTCTTAGTAAGGGTATTTATAAGGATTAATAATTCAAGGACATCAGTGAGCATAGGATGAGAATGAGGGAATTATGACATAATCAAAGTGCATGATTATAACATAAGATAATTAATATCTATAAAAACCAAGGTCATAAAACATTATACATGGAATAAACCATTACGATAGGCAAAATTCATAAGAATCAATAGTCTTAAGACTTTTTATATCAATCTTGATCAAAGGAGTCATTTAGAACTTATAGCAAGAAAATATTAAGCAAGTTAGTATATTAGAACATCAATATCATATCACTCTTAAAATTAAACTTAAAAATGGAATAATATTCATGGTAAATTCTAAAAAACTTTTAGAAGAAACCTATAAATTGTTAACTCTATCTCTTCAACCAATTCATTGAAGGGCTATAATGGTGAAAACAATCCTTGGTTTATAACATAACCACCCATCCTTGGTTTATAACAAACCCACCCATCCTTGGTTTATAAAAAACCACCCATCCTGGTTTTATAATAGAACCACTCGGCATCAAAAAAATTATAATATCTAATAAATAAATAACGTACATAGATTTTTCATTTAATAAAAAAACTCATAGAAACAATCGTCCTTATAATCATTACTTTATCAAACAATATAAAATAAAATATTACATGAAAAGTCTATTTCAAATAATCATAATCCATATAAATAAATAATTTGGATCGTGTAATTAAAAAATATCTTCAGTGAATCATAAGTAACTTCAATGGTTGTTGTCATTGGAGAATATAATTACCTATAAAATATCATTAAAAATGTTTTGGTGGAAAATACCCTTTTCACTTTGTAGATTAATTTTAAAAAATAAAGAATCACAAATATATTATGAAAATACTTTTTTTTAAAATAAACATGGAAAATTATAATGTTGTTTTAAAATTAATTAATGTTAATTATAGAGGGGAAATCTTATTTTGTTGTAAATGTTAAAAATATACATTGCTTTCAAACATTTTGTACAGATATCCAAAAGTTACCCATGTGGAAAATGTTAAGAAATTTTCATTTAAATTCATTTAAAATAAGGTAAGATATCATGTAAAATAACTTTATAAAACCATTTATTATTATAAAAGATCATTCTTGAAAACATTTTTTAAAATATGGATATGGAAGGAAAGGATTCTGGATCTTAAAGAAAATGTAAGATTGTTATCACTTAAAAATACATTATTGGTATTCCATTAATCAATAAGGGAGTACATAGAAATTAAAAATTTAAACTATATTACTAACTAGAGTCTAATAAAAGATATTTGGTTCAATAAAATATGATCATATGATTTCTCAAAAAGAACCATGAAAAAAAAATCTTAAAACAATGTTTATTGTATAATAAATCTTATACCACATTGGTAATCATTAAAATTGAAAGTCAATAAATAAAAATTAAAATATAGATCTATAAATTCCATGAATTTTCATGAAACATCCTATTAGGGACCACCAAGCTAGTGATAATATGAGTGTGATAACTCCAATACCACATACAATAATCTAGGAGTTGGCGACCAGTGCTAAGTAGACATAACACTCGCATGGGAGGCCTTAGCCTCAAATAGTTGTGTGAATATAAACATATCCAAGACCATAAAATGAGGAAATGTAAAATATAACTGATACTAAATTCATGCATACATCTTAATCCCATAGTTAGAGTACAAAAAAATACAGGGAAGAAAATAAGGGCTAAATAAAATCCCATAAAAAATTGTAAAGAAGTCCATCCTTTTAGTAAGAAGGGCCTGCGGTCAAATTTGACTCCTGGAATGAACCATGGTCTATGTCTCAAAAATTTAAGATACATATGATCCTAGTCCACTATGAAAACTTTTAAACATTCGTTCATCTGTATAAGACATGACATGTGTGGGAATATCCCACACAGGGGTTAGTATAACAATACCTAGTAGATCTCCCTGAAATCACTAAGAATACATCATCAAGGGTATTCACCTCATCATAGGATATTTAAAAAATAATATTATACATACAACAAAACATACAAATATAATTCTAGTTCATGCTATGTCATATGGTAAGTCACAACTACATTACCATCCTAAGACTCTGCTAAAGATTTAATAACCACACTCACCTAGGAGAACTCACTCCACTAGTCAGATAGTACGGATGGCTACCATCCAATATTTCATGCTCATAAAGTCTCTCTATAGGTAATTACATGCTTAAATTTTTATGTGATCAATATAATGATAGGGATCACACCTAGGGACATGGGGTAATACCTACTAACCCAATCAGGATTAACCTTCTAAGTAGTGGATCGTTTCTCATTTACAGTTAGTCACACTAATTATGAGAACCCCAACTAGGGAAAAAGATAATAGAGTATCTCATCCCAGCCTCTATGAGATATTTTTACAAATATATCCAAAAATAATCCCTTAGATATAATCACAATCCTTTAATCAGGACTTAACGTCATACTACACCCTCATTGTGATTAATTGAGGGAACACACTTTCAAGGAAACTAGTACATAATGTGGGGACCAATGTCTCCAAGTCATACATGATGTAATACACAGCATGTAAGGGTAGTACATGGAAAGTCCCTTTGGTACTGGGTCTACCTTCATATGACATCTGTTTCCCATGTCAATTCCCATGAACACTTGGTTGTGTATGTGTACCTAGTTTTTTCGGTGTACCGTTCCATGTCTAAGTACATGGCTCAACCCATGTACTGTAGATGTGTTGTGTACCTGATTTTTTTCTATTTCCATGTATCCACTGAGATATATAATGATCCACTAGTAAAGGGTCACATGACATGTGACACATTTAATACACCATGTGACACTTTTCTTCTCCACATAAACCCTAACGTTGTATCCAATTCCCCCACAAAGTGTGTATTCTTAGTTTATATGAATTGTATAGAGAGATTTTATAGAAACCATGTATCAAATTACCACATTTTTGTTCACTCATTTAGCCTTTAATATATCCATGAATTATTCTAGTAAAAAGGGCTTTGGTTGGGCCAATCCTTACCGCCACCTCCTTCTACCATTTGGTCAACCAATTAGTTAGAGAAACCATCCATCTCACCACTCATCACTGCATATAAAAACTATATAAATAACTCTGATCTAATACTAATCCATCATCATAGCTTGATCCCTTTTAAATATGAACCTGGATCTGTGGTATCAAAATATTCCACCATGAAATGGATGTTAAATGATTGATTACTATGTATTTGTCAAGCCACTAATCAAAATGAATGTCAATGATAAGAACATGAATAATGGGGGAATAGATGCACCAAAAAAACAAACATGAGAAATGTTTCTAGGAAAATTTTCATGTTTCCTTTGATTCCTTTTCATTATAATGATGAATAAAGAGATACAAATCAAATCAATAATTGAACATCCCTAAATTATCAGTAAATAATCATATACCTGCAATATTATCAACCCATGAATCAAACCATTAGTTGAATAATTCCCATTCTTTAAAGAATAATTATACATAGATAAATCCACATAAAAATTTACACCTCAATATTGATTGATCATTGATGAAGAATGAATTTTTGTCATTTTCATTGGTCAAATTCTCAATTTTAGTTGGCACATTGATCACCAAAGATTGATCAGTCGATGTTCGCCCATGGAATCTCCTCCATTGGATATTTTCCTAAATCCCAATATTATGAGGCCAACCTAGAATTTTTTTTATTACTAGGTTTATATAAAGTAACATTAGGTCACTATTTAACTTTAAATAAAATTAATTCATTCATTCATTATGTAGACCAGGGATAACTATTTTTCACAAATTCCAAATGTCAAAGTAGATTATATCATAAATATTATAAATAAAGCATTCTGAACACAATGGTGTTCTCATATTTATGATCTAAGACTATGTTTAGTATTTATTCTACTTTCATAGGATAACAGCTCATGCATGATATTAATATAGTTAGTATTTTTGAAATATCAATTTTGGGTTCACCAGCCCTTAGAATCTCACACTGTCTCGGTGTCTATATCCAAAAAAATTACTTTTTTTATTTCAAATCATTATATAGGAAAATATCAGACATTAAATACTCCCCACCATAGGGAATTTCATATCTAAGAGAAAAAATGACTACTTGAAACAAATGGTCTCACTAAGATCGCAAGTGGGTCTCCCACTCCCAAGTGCTTTCAGAAAGATTCTTATGAAGCTAGTGGACATGCACCAAAGGAATTGATCACCCACAAATATCTTCTACTACTAATCCTCAATGTCCCATAGATACTCTGAAAATATATTTCCATCCTCAATTTCTATCTCACCCCAGTTGCTAACATGCAAAAGGTTGTGCAAAAATATTATCTATTGTGACACATGGAAGACGTCGTGTACTCGGTCTAACATATTTGGAAGAGCCAATCCATATTCCACCACACTAACTTTTCATATTATCTAGAATGGAAAAATGAATCGTGAAGACTGCTTCTACCTCATCCAAATAATTGTAATCCGCATTGAGGTGAGACCTTCAAGAACACATGATCTCCCTCCTCTAACTCCAAATTCCTTTATCTTCACTCTACAGAAGACTTATGATGGAAATGTGTAGTCCTCATCTTCCCATGGATGATCATCACCTGGTAGGTGAAATATTTTACTAACTCTGGTTTCAGGAGTTTTGAATCACCTGGATCATTCAAAAAAAAGTAGTGACCTATAGAGTCACCCATACAGGGCCTCAAATAGTGTCACACCAATGGTGTAATGGTAGTTGTTCTTGTAACTAGACTTAAAAATGTTAGGTTTTCCTCCCAACTATGATCAACGTTTAACATTAAAGTCTTTAGAATGTTCTCCTAAACCTGGATTGTCCGCTCAAAATAACCATCATTATGGGGGTGAAACACCATGCTCAAACGTAACAAAGTCTTAAAGGCCTCCATAAATCCCATCGTTATTAGTGATTTATATCAATAATCGTGATCTGAAATGATCATCGAGAAAATTTAATGGATCTGGATTATCTCCAACACATAAAGGCACCCTAATCGTTCTACTGAACCCTACTCTTGAATATTAAGGATGTGGGCCGACATGCTGAGTCGGTCTATGATCGCCCATATGGAATTTTTTCCTCTAATAGTACATGGTATCCCCTTGATGATATATATATATATATATATATATTTATTTATTTATTTCATCCCACTTCCACTCATGAACCTCAAGGTGTTGAGATAAACCTATTGGAACCTGGGGCTTAGCCTTCATCTACTAACAAGAGAGGCACTGATAAAAACAACCTCTATAATATTCTTCATTTTTTTCCACCAAAACTAAAGTTTGAGGTCCTGGTATATCATCTCCACACCAAGATATACTGAAAAAGTGGATGCAAGAACCCCCACATCACCTCATCTCACTATGTCTCTAGTACCATCATCCACCCTTTAAAAAAATCCCTATCTTCAAAAAATTAATCATGGGAATTTCCAGTTTAAATTTTAGTACATAAGGGATCATAGTTAATAACTCCATGGTAACCTTCCCTATGACATTGCAAAAGAAGTGGGGTTAAAAATATTGACTGAAGTTAAGAATAACCATCATTGTCCACTAAGGAAAAGTATAACAATGCAAACTTCTCCAATGCCTTGTCCAACAAATGAAAAAATATATATCTCATGTTGAGAGAGTATTCCACCACGTTACCCTTTATAGGAGTATAAACTATCTCAAATTCATAGTCTAGGATTAACTCTATATAACTCCTCTGTATCAAATTAAGATCCTTTTGATAGAAGATATACTTGAGACTCTTCTGTTCATAGTATATAGTAAAATGATCACCCATATGGTAGTGTCTCTAATTATTTAGGGTGAATACTAACACATCCAACTCAAGATAATAGGTCACATAGTTTTTCTTATGCAGTATCAAATATTAAGACACATAGGTAATCAAAACCTACCTCTGCATCAACACACAACCAAGTAAAGTCCCTGAATAATTTCATAACACTGGGTACTTGAAACCCTCCCCTAGATATTCTCTAGATGGTAGAGATCATAAACCTCTTCCCAAAATCCAAAAAAAAATATTTTCACCACTCCAGCCGCATGATATTTTTACTCTTTTCAATCTAAAAAGTCAATGGTGTCAATATCCTGGACAAATCGGGCAAATATCACTGGTAGTATCTTACCAAACTGAGGAATCTCCAAAATTATATCACAATATTTGGTGGATCTCCATAAAACATTGCCTATACCTTTGATATGTTCATGGATAAGTTAATATTTCCTTGAAAGTGGACCTCCTAAATTCAAAACTAAAATTTTGAGATCATTCTATAATGATGGTGCTCTAGGAGTGTGTGTGTGTAACAATATTCAAGTTTCTCATGTGCTCCTCCTCGGACATTGAGTACACAAGGATATCATTGATTAAGACCACCAAAAATGGCCTATAAAATGATGAAATACCTATTTCATTATTCCCATGAACACTACTAGGTAATTAGTTGTACCAAAGGGAATCATCAAGTACTCATAAATGACTATAGCAACATTTGAATGATATATTCGGTGTATCCTCAAACCATACTCATAGATGGTGATAGCCTGATATAAGGTTAATCTTCTAGAACCATCACACCCCTATCAACTGATCCAATAGGTAGTCAATTCTTAGTAGTGTATAATTTTTTTTTATGTTCTCCTGGTTCAGGCACTGATAATCTACACATAACATTAAACACTTTTTTTCCTTCTGGGTGAACAACACTAGGTCTTCCTAGGGGGAAACATTAGGTCTCTCGATTCCCATCCCCTACAAATCCTTTGACTATTCCCTTAAATAAAAAAATCTGTAGGATCCCTCTGATATGTTATCATAGATATTTAGGTCTTCCCTAGGTTTAATTCAATGAAAAATTACATCTCTTTGCAGGGAGGTAAGCCTAAAACATCCTCAAGAAATACATCCCTGTACTCATCCACCACATCAGGAAACTGATATCCCATAGAATCCACTATTTCAAGATTCATTTTATCCAATGAGTGAGTAATCGGTTTCACCCTTCTATGTATGAGTCTATATTTCTCTACATAGGTCTTCTTCTCACATACGAATGAAAACCTTGTCCCATCAACGTGGACACACTGCATCCTCTGCCTAAAATAGTTAATTTTTTCACGAATAGTGCACAGTCACTTCATACCTAGGATGATGTCATAAGTCCTCAACAATACCACAAGTATATATAATGAGAAACTATATCTTCCATGTTTTATATTTCACTATCAGAAAAAAGTTCTTGATCACTTAGTCAACTCTACTAGGAGTCTCTAAGCATAAGGGTTGAGCTAAGGGATTAACCAAAACTGTTTATTCCTAGACTAGAGATATACCTTGAAAATAATGGCTCATGAATGAGTCTATGAAAACTATATATATGGTATAGAATACAAAGATAATATCATTAATCATCCTTAAATCATCTCGATCATAGGGATCCATGAACTGTAGCTTTCCTTTCCCCATCCAAAAACACCCTAAGCCTAGCAAGACTCACCTGGGGTGGTGGTGGAAACAAATCAATCCATTTTCCATCCTTCTATAAACTCCCTATTCTTATTCCATGTAATCCATCATTTGGACCTCCATTATATTATTGTTTCTTCTACCTAGGAGGTCCATCAACTATCACTCTATCAGCCGAACGGTGGGTTGGACAATCCCACACAAGATGTCCTCGTCCATTATAAGAGTAGAACAGCCTCATACCAGGCTAACTAGACCCATCCTGAGAACCATGAATAACATAACCACAATATTAATATTTTCTCATGAAAATTCTCATGCATTCAGTTCACTATGTATGTCGTTGGCTACCTACTGCCGAAGTCTCAACCCTATTGTTACCACTGCTAGAACCCACTGTTGGTGTGTGCTCAGTCTGAAAGATCTTAATCACCAAGGCATGTTCTAGAAATCCATCATAAGTATGAATTCATATAGTAATCAAAATGGACCAAATTTCTCTTTATATACCTTGCCTAATGTTTTGTTCTTGAAATAACAAGTCTTGAATCATATCCATTAAGTATCATGATATTTTGTTAAACCTCAATGAATACTCAACCATAAACATGTTTCCCTATTATACCTATAAAAGATTCAATATATGAACCAATTTCATCATAGAAATATAATACACCTTCTTAGAGAAAAATTAAAACTCGTTCCATGAAATATTCACCTCATCATACGACAAAACTGCCAGGCTCTAGAAACATCATATTGAACCATGGAGAAGAATAACATTTAAGTCCACCATCTAGTATATAGGTGTCCTGATGAGAAGAATGAAATTTGTAACTACCTTGAGACAATCCTTATCTACATTTGGGTCTTGATAACAGTTGAACCAGAGTGTTCACTAATATTGACTCTCAATGAGAAGCACTCAACCAACACACCACATTCCCTAGTACTACGGGTACCATGTGCTACTCGACAGGTGGAGGTATAATTGGAAAACAACCCAGAGGAACTACCTCTTGAACATGTGCTTATATAAAACCCTTATCACTAAGGGAGTATTCCTTGAAATCCTTCTACTAAATTCTATCTAGTAATCTTTATGGAGGCATCCAAAAAAAGTAAATATTTATTGTGGTCAATGAGATTATCTGGTGATCAAAACCAAGAAGGACTTGGAAACCCAACCCATTACTATATGATTCATGTACCAATGTTTTCTGTGAAACTAATTAATAAATGAATCTATTTGATTGGAAGGTGATCATATTCATGTTGTATAGATATATCAGATATCACACCAACACTATAGTCCTTGGCCTAAAATATTTACATGAAACTCTTAAAATTATTGACATAAAAAACCAAAACAATATCACACCCAAAAAAACTCCAAATTATCATCCTAACATGGAACACTCTCCTAATATCACTCTTTAATAACCCAACCCACTAAGGCCGGCTTGGCTATCAATAAACTGTGTGTGACAACCTCAATCCCACACCCAATAGGTTAGGGGTTGGAGACCAGTGCCGAGTAGGCATAACACTCACAAGGGAGGCCATAGACTTGGTTATATGTATGCACACACACTTCTCCAAGAACATAAAATGCTAAAATTAAAAAAAATGACACCAAATTCAGGAATACATATAATTCCAACAATCATTATAAAAAAATACTGGGAAGAAAGTAAAGGCCAAATACAATCCCATTAAAAAACTGTAATGATGTCCAACTAGATTGTAAGAAGGGACTATAGTCAAATTTGACTCCTGGTATGAGCCATGATCTTTCTATCCCAAATATAATATTCAAATTCTATTAGTATATCTATAACACCATCAAATGGTTGTACATCATCATTAGATATGAAATGTGTGGGAAGAACCCATGTAGGGGAGACTATAACAATACCCAATAGAACAACCAAAAATCAATAAGTGTAAATCATCAAGTGCATTTATATCGGAATATGATATGTCCATCATGATATGGGACATACAATAAAACATACAAATATACTCATAGTCAACACTAACTCTCAAGGTAAGGTTACAAACACATTCTTAACCTAAGATTCTACTTGAGAGTATGTAACCACGTTCACCTAGGAGAACTCACTCGATGAGTCATATAGTACTAATGGAATCCATCCAATATGTCATTCTCTTTAGGTCTCACCATAAAAAACTACACACTGGATGTCTGAAGAGATCGATACCCAGATGGGGTTCACACCTAGGGCCATGGGGTAATACCGACTAACCTAATCTGGATTAACTTTCTAAGTAGGGAATTGATGCTTGTGTATTGTAGGGAATTCCAATTATGAGAACCCCACTACTGTAAAAATATTACATAGGATCTCATTATTTCCTCTAGGAGAAATTCCTACAATACTATCTAAAACTAATCCCTTGGAGAGGATCACAATCCATGTTCATGATGTAATTCCATACTATACACTCACCAGGATGGATCAAGGGAACACACCCTTAAGGAAACTATTCCAAACTGAAGGGATCAAGGTCTCAATGTGATCTTTTAAGGAGTATTGGGTGTGTACTAGAAATACATGGCATTTCCCATTGGCACAATTTCTACCCGTGTATCACGCCTCATACCCGTGTATATTCTTGTGTACAATGTGGTCTGAAAGGACCATTGATTCATTAAAAATGAATTTAATATTAAAAAAATCAGCATCCTTTTCTAGAAGTTTAGTAATTCTTTTCCATATAGACAAAGTTCATAAGGAATTGTACTTACTCAATAAGTAGAATTTCATCATTTAACAAATTTCCACCACAAAATCATCTTTTTTTCTAAACAATCAGTATTTAAGATGAATTTTTCATGAATGGGTCACTAAAATCAACTAATAACATATCACAAAATACATAAAATGATAATAATTTATTACCCCTACGTTTAGATATTAAATAAAACTGTAATGGTGATCATAAGGTAAGATAATGTTGGAAACCAAGAAAATATAAATTAATATTACGAGTCTCAACAATAACACCCAATGTAAAACATAGTTAATTAGATAAATAACTAATATTAGAATTATTCAAACTATTCTCAACCTTGTTATAAACCAATAAAATAGAAATATTTTTTTACAAATTCTTCCAATAATAATTTAACATTTATCTTTTATCAACATTAGTCACTCATAAAATTATATACAGAAATATTTATACACCATAATCATATAATATCCAAAATATGATAACAATTTCCGTAAATAACCTAAATAACCATAAATACAAATTAAAAATATATGTGCCTACAAAAGATAATGTATCATTTATTCATCAAATAAAAACCAAAATATTTTTTTACCTTAATCATATTACGTTCCCCACAATTATAGTGATCTTATTCTGAAATAACATTAATCACTTAATCAAAAAAATCAATTTTCAGTCTAATTGTTATCTACATGATAAAATATATGTTTCTAAAATCAACTTAATCATTATCTTACACATCTTTTATATAAAAAATTTCATACAAACCGGGAAATCACATTGTCCAACTGTAGTCAATTCACACTTTTCACCCTTTGGTTGTGGGTTCAAGATCTATGGACTTACCACATGTGATTATTTTTTCCCAGCATGTGAGTTTTCTTTTAACTAAAAAAAATATTTATATTATTCCTATAACATTCCATGAAATATGATGAACATACTCAAAAATAAATTTAATTAATTCAATATTAAATAATGTTTTAACCTGAAAGGTTATCTCATACCTTTCAATTTAAATTCCAAAAAATGTAATATAATTATTCTGAAATAATCCTTCTTCTTAAACCTAAGGGTTATATATACCTTAACCTAAAAACATTTCTCCCAAAATATAATTAATCATCTCAAAATCTGATCACTTAAAAACTCAAAATGGGGTATCCAAACAAATGAACATATGATCAACATTATATTTATAATCCCACGGGGTTATCTATACCTCTTAAGATAACCTCACATGAAAAGATCATAATCTATAAATTTATCAAAACCTTTTTTCTAATACCAAATATAACATCCCTGATCTCACACATCTGGATCTAGTGATAAAACATCATATTTACAATTGTATATTTGATACCACTAAATGTGACCCAATTTTAACTATACAAAAGTTAAAACATCAAAAGAAAAGTTTAGATACCTTAAAACCTAATGACCTGTTTGGTTTAGAGATTTATATAATAAAGAAAAAATATTACATAAAAACGTGGATACCTAAACTACATGTTCATAAAAATTGAAATAATATCCCTTTAAGTTATTTACATCTAGTAATTGTATATCCCATAACATACATAAAACATTTATTCACAACCTGGGGAAATAGAAACATAAGAATGGTGATCTAAAACACTTTTTAAGGTTAAACATAGGGATTAAAAATTAAATTTCATCAATAAGTGTAACATGAGAATAGGGATATGATGACATGTTCAAAGTGCATGAGTATAACATAATAGAATTCATACCCATCAAAAACCAGGATCACAAAACATGATACATGGTATAATGATTTACCAAAGGCTTGAATCATAAGATTCAAAAATCATGATCCATGTGATGTCAATCATTCTCAGTGGAACCATTTAAAACTCACAGAAAGATTAGATAAAGTGATTTGTTATCATGGAACATTATTATCATGTCACTCTTATAATCACTATTACAAATGAAATAAACTATATGGTAAATTCCAAAAATATATTTGGAGAAACCTATAAATGGTAAACTATATATCTTTACTCAATGCATAATATGGAAATAACAAACCCTCCCTTCCTTGGTTTATAACATAACAACCCATCCTTAATTTATAATAGAACCACCCATCCTTGGTTTATAATAGAACCAGCCATCCAGGGTTTATAGTGGAACCAAACACCATAATAAATAATTTTAAAGATATTTAACATGAATAAAGTATATAGAGATTTCATTTCATCGTAAAACTCATAAAAAACCAATATTCATTTCATAAGTTGATTAAACAATGTAAAAGAAATGGGTTCTAAGAAAATTTTCATGGAAACAATAATAATCCATTGAGATATATGATTTCTATTGTCTTACTAAAAAATATTACCTATAGATCATAAGTAACATCAAGTGTTTTTTACATTGGTGAATATAAATACCACAACAAGATCATTAAAAACTTTATTAAGTAAAATACCCTTTCCACTTTGGAAATCACTTTTAAAAATTAAGAAATTACATAATATTGTGAAAAATTATGTCATTGAAAATAACCTTTGAATATTATAAATGAATATTTAAATAAAATAATGGTCATTATGGTGGGAAAAATATTTCTTGTTCTAATTGTTAAAAATAAACATTGTTTTCAAATACTTTTTGATGAGTGTCAAAATTCTCCCAATAGAAAACTTTTAAGAAATTTCTTTTCAAGACCATTTAAAATAATAACAAAGAACTTGCAAAATAACTTTAGGACATCATCCATGATTAGAAAATATCATCCTTGAAAATATTTTATTGAAAATGGATATGGAAGGGAAATATTCAAAATCTAAAAAAATATAATATTAATATAACATAAAAATAACTTTCCTGGCATTTCTTAAATCAATAAGGGAGAGAATGTAATTTTAACATGTAAACCAAATTTATAAGCATATGATAAATAATATCATACGAATTAACCAAAGGAAAATTAAATATAAAAAATATCAAAAATAAAAGATATTGTAACATAAATCCTTATCTTCTTTGGTAAAAATTCAAATCAAAATTAATTGAAGAAATATTATGATATAGCTCTATAAATCCCATTGATTTTATTAAGTAATATGTCAATATTAATTCATGAGGTAGTAATTAAACCATATAAGGAAGTCATGGTCCATGAAATTAATCATGTCTTGGGAAAATGAGATTTAGAAAAATAAAAAACTTATGAAGATCATTACTTTTAATGTTATAATAATTCCAAGAAGTTATTTTGTATAAATGTTTAAATCCATATAAAACAAGTGTAAATAAATAGTAAAACATTTTTGATATCAATTCACATATAATCATGAAATAAAAAAGTTAATGGAGAATATTATACTTTCATATTTAAAATTTTTACTTGTTTAAGAACATTTTACTGGTTAATTAGTTTATCATTACACCATTTTTTATTTATTCCAATGACATATTTAATTAGTAAATTAGTTAAATCAATATCGGGTATTTTTAGGATATTTGGTTCGTCATTTCAAAATGACTTTGGTATGTTGAACATGGTCAAATAGGTGATTATTCTATAATAACCATAATATTAATTATGAAATCATTATTATTTATCAAAATTTATTAAAGATTTAAAACCAAACATTATAGATGTCTAAACAAATTATGATACAATCTTAGAGAGGGTAGGTTAGACGTACACATGAGTAATGTTTTTATTTTTCAATAACTATGATGGAAAGATAGTAAGTATTATTTTATTTTCAAATAATTATGATTATGTCATAAATATATTATTATATATTTAAATTCTTTATATATATCATTCATTTAATACAAATATGAAAAACAAATTACACATATTCATGGAGGCGGTAATCCACATGTATGTATGAAGAACATTATCATTTTTCAATGGATGTAAATGTTAGAAAATATATGATATATTATCTTTATATATTTATAATTATAAAACTAACATAATATATATAAATTAAATAAATAAATTAAAAATTTATAAGATGCAGTGATGGGAAATAGATTACAGTGGATCGCAAGGTGGTAGTCTTTTATACACATGAATGATGATTTTGATTCTCAATTAATGGAGGAGGATATATATAAAGGTAATTGCATTAACATAAAAAATATAATTAAATTTAATAAACTAGTGTTATTATTTCATCATGTATGAATAATATTTTAATTCAGTATATGAATAAATAAGACTAAAAAATTCGCTTAAAAGTTATACATCTTGTTCGGACAACATCCTTTTCTTTACACCTCAATCCTTCTAGGTTTAGTATTCAACACAAAATAAGACATAAAAAATAGAGTAGTGAAGTTATTATGTTATTTTATTTGTTATTGTTTGAAAAAAATATATCTTTACATGTGTAGAGGTTATGATAGGGGCACCCCTTTAAAAAATGATGGGTGGGAAATTCAGAGAAATTATTAAAGTATTAAAATAATATAAATTAATTTCTAAAAAAATATCCAAATTGATATAATTATAATTTAAAATGGGTATTATTTGAAATAATATCATGAAATAAAATCTTTACATGTTTAGGTGATATTTTCACCCTTATCTCTTTGTTTTAACCCTTATTAACCCTTTTGACAATTATCATGATATCACTATTTTTTACTCTTTACAGGTCAATAAAATTGCTATAAAAGGATAAGAGGACCATAAGTGTACCATTCTCAATATTATAAATCGTATATCATTAAAGTTTCTAAATATAGAAATTTTATGAATTTTATGTTATTTAATAAAATATTTTTTACTATAAAATATCGTTTTTTTCATTTTTTTTAAATACATGAAATATTGTAGTACTCGAATGAATTGAGGCTTCAAACTCAACTTTTGAATTATTATTGAACAATTTGAATCCAAATCATGTCAAATGGTTCCAAAATGACATGTATTTCAATATAAGGATAATATATACTTTATTAAATGAAAAAATAAAATCAATATAGGTTTATATTTTATGTTAACCTATATCATTAGGTTTAACCCCTAGGTTATCAAATTTTAACCTTAACCGCAGTAATAACTATTTCAAATATTAAAAGGTTATAGTTTTACATATAAGATGAAAATTTTCTAATAACGGAAAAGTGATGAAATTTTATACCATTAATAATCTGAATTTTCATATTTCAATATTTTTATGATTTTTAGATAATTTAATAATATATTATTAAGCATAATATGTCATTAATGTCATTTTTCACACAATGCGTATAATTTGACTTTAAAAAAATTGATAGAAATTTATTTATAATATAATAAATTTTTCTATCAATAATACCTTATTATTAACTGTAAAATTATATTTTTTTCTACCTAAATTCATCCAAAAAATATTAATTTTGATGTTTTTAACATAATTTACAATATTTTTTCTTCTTGCAAAAACACGTTGTTGGAGTTCAATAATCAATTAAGGTAATTTATTTCATCATTAAAAATTAAAAATAAATTACCAAGATAAAAAAATTATTAATATTTAAAATTATATTTATAAAATATCATAATTTTATTTTGTCTCTATTGAAAAAAATATCATATATATTAAAATAAAGAAAGTGATATTTTTTACTTTATCATTTACTTAAATAGTGGAATGAAAAAATAAAATAAAATTGATAAAAATGTAAAATTTTATAGGTTTGGATGATTATTTATGATATATACTCATCCAATGCAGTAAATTAAAGTGTGTGAATTAATTTCAATCCTTATAACATTAGTTTTAATCTATTTTTCTATTACCATGGAAACAAAAATTTTCCATGATTGGTATTCATATAAACCAAAAATAAAATAGATTTATTTACCAAATATAATACACCTAATTAAAAATATGGTATCTATATTTCAATATTAAATTCCTATAAGTGGAAAAGTTTAATATAAAATTAAACATGTAAAATACGGAAAAAGGTGATTTTTCAAAAAAAATGAACTTTTAAGTTTAAAATATTTACACCAAATTCAAGTATAATGTTGATTAAAATAAAAATTATTGGATTATTATTAATAAAAAGGAACTATAAAATTTTTAAAACTATTCCAAAATATACTGTGGCTTTTAAATACTTGAAAATAAAAGATAGTTTTCAGTAAAAATTAGTATTGTTCACTATTCATCGAAAAGTAGAATTTTTCAAGAAATCCTCAAAAAATTAATTAAAAGAAAATATTAAATGTTATATTCAAAAATTATATCTTTTTTATCAAATAAAATTTATAAAATTTGAATAAATTTATTATTATATTCTCTCAATAAAATCAATAAAAACCAATTTTGAAGAAAGCATATTTTTGAAGCATAAAATGACTTTACTAAAAATTATGTAAATATTTCCTAATAATTAAACAATGAATTAGTATTGAGTAGGATGTTTATATAAATATATTTCATAATGTGGTTAATCATATTCACACCCACTAATTTAACAACTAGGTTATAACTATAATATTTAAATATTAATATTTCATGCTTTGTATAGGCTCAGTGGTGTGTGTTGTATACCCTATTGAGCATAATATTATTTTAGAAATCATAGAGTCTAACACTAAAAGTTGTGATTCTTGGTCCAATATATTAAGTGTTGGTGAAACTAACTCTGAAATGTGAGGTTTTTTATCTACAAAAATCAAAAAATCCTCTTATATATCTTCATGTAGTGGGACCTAAATGAGAGGTAATAAAACTATGTATAGTGTCTTTAGAAATTTTACATTGATATTTCATATTCATAAATTAATGGTAATGTCATTGTGAATTTCATTAGATTTAAGATGCTTGTATTTCAGCATCTTGGTGAATAGCCTTCGGAGGAACAGTATCACATGATGATCTTTTTGGATGAATAGAGGATGAATGATTCTAAGGATCAGGGCTCAATGAAATGTTCCCAATTAGTGATCATATATTCTCTATTATACCGGGTGAATTTTGGTCATGAATCTTACCCTGAGTGTGTTTTGATGATGTAACAGCTAGCAGGTGGTGACCTAATACTTGGGTGGTCATTACTCAGTGATGATGTGATCCTAGTACATGGAAGATTTGTAGTCCTTACATATATTAGGAAATATATGATGAGATACTACCATACCTATATGTGGGAAGTGAATCATGGATTGATAAATAAGTACCATTTATTTAGGTGGTTGTTATTGTGGCCAGGGAAGAAGAGAGACATTGAAGGATTTGTTTCTTGATTCCTTATCTACTAGAGGAAAAAGGTCGAGCACCAATGTCCTAGTGGACTACTCTAGAAACTTTCGATTCTTATGTGGAAGTGGGAGGACATCACGATGGATTTTTTAAGGGTTTTACCTAGGACCCCAAGTATCCATGATATTTTTTAGGCTATTTTTTATTGGATAACAAAATGTTCTCATTCCTTAGAGACCTATGATACTCAACTAGCATATGAGATGGGAAATCTATATGTTAATGATATTAACCAAAAATATATAGATTCCCTTCAAAATTTTATTTAATAGAGATGCATGTTTTACATAAAAATTATGGAAGGGATTAAAAAGTGATTTAAAGACTCATATATGATTGATAATACTATACCTTCCTTGGAAAAACATATATTAAGAGTGGATGATTCACATATTAGAGGATATGATTTGGGCTTCCACCTTAAATCTCAATGGATAATTGGATGATAACCTAGTATTTTTTGAGTTTTTAGTAAAAAAAATAGTTACTAGGATTCGATTCAGATGAAACCATTTGAGTCTCTCAATGGTACACAATGTCGTTCAATTATTTGTCTACACAGGGTTGGTGATGCAGTTTGTGTTGTGCCCAATATGGTTTAGGAGCCCTCTGAGAGAGTACATTTGACTTGTAATATGTTTATCATAAATAAAATTATTTGTATCTCTTATGATAACCATGGGAAAATAAATTTTTTTATTTTGGATGGTGATTGGGATTTTATGAGAGATATTCATCAGTAATATTATCATCGTTTGAGAAAGAAAGGAAAAATAACACCATGTTATGTTAGAACCTTCTAGATCATCAACTGTATTGGGAAATGAAGGACCCCGGGACACCCTGAGAGGGGAGGGGTGAATCAGGGTGACCACTTTTTCTTTTAATGAGTTGGATCTTGTTCCCACGTTGGTAGGAACTTGTTGAATCTGTATGATGATTATGATCAGAATGAAAACATTCACATGCACAGAGAAGACACAGCCATTTTTACTTGGTTCACCACTAAGGGCTACGTCCAAGGAGCATACGCCGACAGGTTGCCGGTCGTACCTAAATACACTATGCTTCACTAGCTGCGGATACAAAAGTTCAGGTACAGACACTCTGTCCTAGGCACACTGCCTTTACAATTGTTCTGGGATAGCTCACTGCGTCCCTCGGGTCACTCCCGTTGACTCCCCCTGGCTCACTGTCGTTGGTGAAGTCCCACTCAGTTTATAGACGTGAAGGTCTCTTCAATAGATGTGCATTGAAGTCTTTGCCTCTGCTCAGCATGAGACTCTGCTTGCATCAAATTCCGAAATAGATGCACTAGAACGCACAGAACCACTGAACCGGATAACCAGAACGTGTAGACAAACCTGACTAACAATTGCGTGCAACACCAACCCTTTGTGCGCAAAACCTTCCTATTGCGCGCAAAAATTACTTTTCGCGCGGAATAATATTTCGCGCCAAAATCCATTTTTTCACGCAACTCCGAATATTTCGCGTAAGCCCCTTTATGCTATCCTTTTTCGCGCAACAGACCTCGGATCTTCTCTGAGTCTCTCCACACCTCGAAAGAAGGGGGTCACCTCATATTTATAGGCGACTGATACCACTACGCGCAAAATCCCCTTCGGCGCAGAAAACCTCTCATCTGGCGCGTAATCTTTCGCCCAGCTTAAGTATTTCGCGCACAACCCTTATTTTCCGCGCAGCCCATGCCTTTGCCATTTTTCACCAAACTGATTTCGAAACACTATTTGCGCGAAAAACCTTGATCCCCTATTTCGCGCATCCCGCTGTTTTTTCGCGCCTAACATAAGTATTTCGCGCAAGCCTCTTATATTTCGCGCACCACTTCCTTTTTCTGCGAAGCTCCTTTTGCAGACAATCCATGTCTTCATTTTCCGATTTTGAGGCCCAAAAATTTGGCAAACACTGGGAAACAGCGCCACCTTCAATACTGTTGTCTGCTTGAACTGTATGATCACTTTGCTGGAACACATTTGGAACTTCCACTGAGGATTGACAACAAACATAAACCATACACCAAATCATGCTTTGAAGAGCCTGGTTCCAACAATCTCCCCCTTTGGGTTTGTTGGCAATCAGAATAAATTCAATAGATCTCCAACCATGAGCAAATCCAAAACGCAAGAATCAACTCAGCCAACACTCTAAGTCTATGTGAGAAATGCTCGGTGTAGAAAAAAAGAGAGGAAGCTTGAATTGGGTCTTAGTGTTTTGAAATTCTCCATGACGCCCGATTTTATCCTTATTAAACTTCTCATCACAATCTTACACTTCCATCACGGAAGCCGTGAATTTCTTGCCTTGAATTCTCTTGCCTTGAATTTATTCCTTTCTCCCCCATTGACAATAAAACCAAAGACCGAAAAGTTTGTTCAACGTTCAGCTCAAGCCATACTCCCCCTGGAGTGTATCTCCCCCATAAACCTGCATCACATCCATAAGCAGATAAAAACAGTTAAGACAAACGGGGAGAGGGGACTTCCGGTGCCTCCTTATGCAGTAGGAGGTGGTCGAACACCGAGGTTCAACCGATGCTTCTCGAACACAGCCGAGGACAATGGCTTGGTTAGGATATCATCCACTTGCTCATTAGTTCCAACATGATCCATTTTAATCACTCCTTGTTCAACCTTTTCTTTGATAAAATGATACCGTATTTCAATATGTTTTGTACGAGAATGTTGAACCGGATTCTTCGTGAGATAAATTGCACTTTTGTTATCGCAATAAATCACCATTGGTTGCTGCACCTTATCACCAATATCTGTTAGCTGCTGCTTCATCCAAAGAAGCTGAGTGCATGCTTTTGTGGCGGAGATATATTCAGCTTCAGCAGTACTAAGAGAAGTACTTTCTTGCTTCTTGCTCAACCAGCCAACACATTTATGCCCAATATAGAAAGCTCCACCACTAGTGGACTTTCTGTCTACTACATCCCCAGCCCAGTCAGCATCAGAAAATGCTGATAATTCACTGTCCCTGCCGGCAGCAAAAAATAACCCGAAGTTATGTGTGCCTTGAATATACCTCATGATTCTTTTTACTGCTGACACGTGTTCCTCCTTTGGATTACTCTGAAAGCGGGCCGCAAGGCATGTTGCAAAGACAATATCTGGCCTTGTCGCTGTCAGGTACAGTAGGCTTCCAATGATCCTCCTGTACATGGTGGGATCAACAGAGTTCCCATCCTCATGCTTTCCAAGTTTAGTTCCAACAGCAATCGGAGTTGACATTGGTTTGGAGTCTTGCATATTGAACTTCTTTAGCAACTCTCTTGCATATTTTTCCTGAGAAATGAAAGTGTATTCCTTCTTTTGAATCACTTGCAACCCCAAGAAATATGTGATCTCCCCAATCATAGACATTTCAAATTCTGATTTCATGTGGTTGGCAAATTCATCCACTGATTTCTGTCTGCTGCCACCAAAAATGATATCATCAACGTAGACAAGAACCATGAACTGATCTTTTGGAGAATTCTTCACATGGATATTGTGATCAACTCCTCCTCTTTTGAATTCCAACTTCTTGAGATATGAATCTAGCCGTGAGTACCACGCCCGTGGTGCCTGCTTCAAACCATATAGAGCTTTCTTTAGTTTGCAGACCTTTGTTTCATCGGTTCCCAAGACAAAGCCCACTGGTTGTTCAATGTAGACTTCTTCTTCGAGTACACCATTCAAGAATGCTGTCTTGACATCCATTTGATATACTTTATATCCTCTTTGGAGTGCCATGGCAAGGAAAAGCCTGATTGACTCCAATCTAGCCACTGGAGGAAAGGTTTCTTCAACATCAATGCCTTCAATCTGAGAGTATCCTTTACACACCAGTCGTGCCTTGTTTCTGATGACACTTCCATGCTCATCAAACTTATTTTTGAAGATCCATTTGGTACCAATAACATTGTGACCTTCGGGTATCTGGACAAGATCCCATGTCTGATTCTTGTCAATTTGGTCTAATTCATCATTCATGGCTTTCACCCAAGATATATCTTGTGCAGCTTCTTCGAATGAGGATGGCTCTACAACTGATAGAAATGCAGATTGCGTGGTATTCATCATCCTTCTGGTTTGAGTGGGTGCACTCCTATCCCCAATTATGTTGGATGGATCAATCTCAGCTCTTCGATTTCTCCTGTGAGGTTCAGTAGTATTCTCTTCAGCCATAGTTTCTTCTTCAGATTCTTCTTCTGAGTCAACATCATTATGTGATTGATGAGTGTTTTGAACAGCTTCCTCTATTTCTGCATTTGTAGTTTCTTCATGTTCACATTCTTCATGACTTTCTATCACATCAGCATATGACGTCCGTGAAGCATTTGTGGTTTTCTCTTCAATTATCTTAACATCATTTCTTTCCACAATCCTTCCCAAATGATTGTTGAAGCATTTGTAGGCTTTGCTGTTCATTGAGTAACCGAGGAAGATTCCTTCATCTGCGTTATCACCATATTTCCCCTGATTTCCTTCTTTGTTTCTGATGAAGCACTTACTTCCAAAGACACAAAAGTATTTTAGAGAAGGCTTCCGTCCATGCCACAATTCATATGGTGTCTTTGTCTCACCCATATAAAGTCCTGTTCGATTCTGAATGTACACTGCAGCTTGAACAGCCTCTTTCCAGTAATGTCGTGGAGTACGACTCTCAATCAGCATAGTTCGTGCCATGTTGTTCACCTATCGATTCCTTCGTTCAACAACTCCATTTTGTTGTGGAGTTCTCACAGCAGCTACCTCATGTTGTATCCCATGCTTCTCCAGATAATTTTCAAATTCAATGGACGTGTATTCTCCTCCATTGTCAGATCGCAACACTTTGATTGTTCGTCCAGTATCATTCTCGGCGATTCGCCGATATGTTTTCATGCAGTCAAGGACTTGTCTTTTCCTGTGAATGACCATCACACATGCCATTCTACTGTAATCATCAATGAAAAGGACAAAGTACCTTTCTCCATGTGTTCCTGCAACATTTATTGGACCACAAACATCTGTATGAATCAGATCAAGAAGGTGAGATGCCCTTTTCTTCTTTGGCCGATATGAACTGCAGACCAGCTTCCCACGAATACAAGCATCACATGATTTTTCACGCTCACACTTCAGGTTGGGAATGTCCATGACAATTCTCAATTTTGATATTTTCTCCATGTCTTGTTGATTGATGTGTCCCAATCTCCGATGCCATAGATTGTTTTCTTCTTCAACAGTCATGTAACATACATTTTCTTCACTATCAACCTGATACAAGTTTCCTTCTGTTCTGCATCCCTTCATGAGAGAATTTCCAGTTTTTCCCTTGATAGTGCAGCCTTTCTAATTAAAAGTAACAACAAGTCCTGAGTCACAGAGTTGACTCACGCTGAGGAGATTATGACGTAGGCCATTTACGTAAAGGACTTCAGTCTTCTTTAGTTCTCCATTAGCTAATTTGGTACTTCCACTCCCTTTGATTTTCAGAGCCCCATCATTACCAAATCTTACTGTACCATCAACATTATTTATGATATTTGTTAGTAGGCCGGCATTACATGTCATATGAGATGAAAAATCGCTATCTAGAATCCAGGTACTGTTGTTCTTGGTAGCTTTGAGGGCTACCTCTGCAAGGTTTGATTTCTCAATCTTCCTCCTTTCCTTCCATGAGACATTAGATTGAGTAAATAGAACCGATGGCCTTTCAACTATCTCTTCCGCAAACCCAGGTTCTTCATAGTCAAAGTCTTCTTTAAGAGGTGAGAACCTGTTTGATGTAGCAATATTGTCTTGCTGACGAGACTTGACATGTCTGGAACTTCTGTATGAGGTGTCAATGTCCCTTCTCTGCCTGCAATTAATGGCCTTATGACCAAAGTTAGAACAATGAAAACAATATCCATAGAAATTATTTCTTCTATAAGAATTAGGATATGAAATTGTTCTCCTTTGTTGAGCATCTATATCTTCTCCATTCAGATAGCTTCTTTCCTCTTCACAATAAGACATGGTATGGCCCAGATAGCCACAGAACTGACACTTCATGAGAAGAAATGTCTTCTCACTTGAATCTCTCCGTATAGCTTCTTCCTTGGGAGAATAGTAAGACTGTCTGCCATTTTTGAAAGTTTGAGGATAATTTTCAGATCTCCTTTTAGTTTGGATTGAGGGTTCCCTTTTCAGCACTCTAGGTAATATTTCAACATGTTCAACTTTCATCTTATCTTTCTTTTGGATATTTTCACTTCCAGCAGTTGATGACTCAGCCTCACAGCCAATTCCACTCTTTCCCATGCAAGCGGGTCTTTGATCACTCAAGATTTTTCCAACCCCATCTGAACCACACTTGGCTCTTGCTAGTAATTCTGCATCTGATAATCGTCCAAACTGTATTTTCTTCCTTGATTCTTTTGGAACTGATTCAGTCTCCAGTTTACTCCTTAGAGTAACTACTTCCTCCTCAAGACCCTCAGCAGTCTTGGATTTTTCATCCAGTCTGGATGTGAGGTCATTGATGACCTTTGCCTGCTCTTCAATTCTCAGCTTCAGATCTACTACATCATCATTGCTTTCAATTATTTTAGATTGTACCTTCACAAATTCTTCCAGTCGTTCAATTTCAGCTTCTAGTTGATCAACATATTCAGTTGATTCTTCCACAATTGATTTCCACTTATTGCAGCTCTTACATTTTATCTTAAGCTTACTAACCGCATCCTTAAGTTGCATCTCAGGATCTACACAAGTTCTCAGTTGTTTTTCTCCTTCAATATCTTTTGGCTTTTCAATAGTGGCCATCATAGAAGCATGGTTCCCAGTTTTGAATTCTGGTTCTTCTTCATCACAGAATTCATTATCATCTTCTTCCTCTTCACAGAAAAAACTCTTCCTTTTCATTTTCTTACCAGATTTGAAGTCTCCCTTTTTGAAGAACCTTCTATGAGGCTTCTTGAAGTTTTCATCCTCACTATCTTCATCATTGATCATTTTTAAACACTGAGAAGCAATGTGCCCAACTTTTCCACAACGGAAACACGCGAGAGGTAACTTCCCTTTGAATTTCCCTTTCCCCTTCTGGAACTTCTTTGCAATGAGAGAAAGAATTTCTTTTTCTTCGTCATCTTCACCACTACTATCCTTTGATATTTTCAGTTTATCCATGGCCTTGAATTCCATTTCCTTGCTCACCCGAGTCGTAGCATCTTTAGGTTTGACTCTCATTTCATATGCTACCAAACTGCTCAGTAGATCATCTAAAGAAAGTTTGGAAAGATCTCTTTCCTCAAGGGCTGACACCTTCGCATTATAAAGAGGTGTAAGTCTTCTCAATATTTTCTTTACAATATCAATGTCTTTTATTTCTTCACCTAGACCCCGAATAGCTCCAACCACTTCGGTAATTTGATTGAAGAAAGAGTCTGCATTCTCGTCTGGATGCATCTTCAGATCATCAAACCGATTGTGCAGCACTTGTAGTTTCGCCTCCTTCACTTTGCTATCACCTTCATAAATATTCTCAAGTTTATCCCACATGGATTTTGCTGAGGTGAAATTCATCACCTTTAGGTAGATCTGATCAGAAAGGGCTGCAGTGAGAGCATTCTGTGCTTTAGCATCTGCATCAAGAAGTTTCCTGTCTGTTTCAGTCATAGCCAGACCTGTTGGATCAGTGACATGTATTCCTTGCACAGTAGAAAAAAGAACTTCCATTCCAAGAGATCTTAGATGAGATCTCATTCTGTTCTTCCAGATCTGGAAATTGCTTCCATCGAAGTGAGGGACTCCCCTGACATTTACCGCGTTTTCCATGACGAAGAAGGTCAGATTCAACACCAGCAACCTTTATCCTATGATACCACTTTAAGGACCCCGGGACACCCTGAGAGGGGAGGGGTGAATCAGGGTGACCACTTTTTCTTTTAATGAGTTGGATCTTGTTCCCACGTTGGTAGGAACTTGTTGAATCTGTATGATGATTATGATCAGAATGAAAACATTCACATGCACAGAGAAGACACATCCATTTTTACTTTGTGCACCACTAAGGGCTACGTCCAAGGAGCATACGCCGACAGGTTGCCGGTCGTACCTAAATCCACTATGCTTTACTAGCTGCGGATACAAAAGTTCAGGTACAGACACTCTGTCCCAGGCACACTGCCTTTACAATTGTTCAGGGATAGCTCACTGCGTCCCTCGGGTCACTCCCGTTGACTCCCCCTGGCTCACTGCCGTTGGTGAAGTCCCACTCAGTTTATAGACGTGAAGGTCTCTTCAATAGATGTGCATTGAATTATTTGCCTCTGCTCAGCATGAGACTCTGCTTGCATCGAATTCCGAAATAGATGCACTAGAACGCACAGAACCACTGAACCGGATAACCAGAACGTGTAGACAAACCTGACTAACAATTGCGCGCAACACCAACCCTTTGCGCGCAAAACCTTCCTATTGCGCGCAAAAATTACTTTTCACGCGGAATAATATTTCGCGCAAAAATCCCATTTTTCGCGCAACTCCGAATATTTCGCGCAAGCCCCTTTACGCTATCCTTTTTCGCGCAACAGACCTCAGATCTTCTCTGAGTCTCTCCACACCTCGAAAGAAGGGGGTCACCTCATATTTATAGGCGACTGAGACCACTGCGCGCAAAATCCCCTTCGGCGCGGAAAACCTCTCATCTGGCACGTAATCTTTCACCCAGCTTATGTATTTCGCGCACAACCCTTATTTTCTGCGCAGCCCATGCCTTTGACATTTTTCACCAAACTGATTTCGAAACACTATTTGCGCGAAAAACCTTGATCCCCTATTTCGCGCATCCCGCTGTTTTTTCGCGCCTAACATAAGTATTTCGCGCAAGCCTCTTATATTTCGCGCACCACTTCCTTTTTCTGCGAAGCTCCTTTTGCAGACAATCCATGTCTTCATTTTCCGATTTTGAGGCCCAAAAATTTGGAAAACACTGGGAAACAGCGCCACCTTCAATACTGTTGTCTGCTTGAACTGTATGATCACTTTGCTGGAACACATTCGGAACTTCCACTGAGGATTGACAACAAACACAAACCATACACCAAATCATGCTTTGAAGAGCCTGGTTCCAATAGGAAAGTGATGTACCCTTTGGATATTCGTTCTTTATAATAAGATATGAACAATGTGTTTCATGTGTTTCAACTTCTAAGGTACATGACTGATCCCACACATTTAATTGAATATGAGGATGTTGAGCTAGACAATAACACGTTGTTTGTGGAGCTTCTAGTGAGGATTGTATAATAGAATGAGTATGTACTATTTAGTAACATTATCTCACTTTTAAGAATCCTATGTAATCATAGATGAATTTATAAGGATATATGGTAGTGTGATACAAATGTTCAAGAACAGTGGCCTAAGAATTTTGAGCAAGATTCCTATAGATGCTTCTTAGGTACGATAAGTCTTTATAGGTGGAGATTATAGAGTCCTTGAATTATTTTCATTTTTTTAAATATGAAAATCTTTATTTCATATTTTCTCCTTTGGGGTTTTAAGTGGATCTATGATTGATTAAATTCATGAGATCTTGGAGTAACTTATCTAGGTTTTAAATGGTGTTTTTGAATTTATTCTATCCAAAATGGGAAACACAATAGCTTGGTGAAAGTCATGGTGTCCATAGGGTGTGCCATATTAAAATATTAGAAAGTGGGAAATGTCTTGGACAAGACATGTTGCTTGAGTGGTCGTGTATTTTACCTCATCCTAGGAGACCCCACCATATCCATTTTGGATTCCATGATGAGGGGGGAAATGGATTGCTTATGGGGGACATTTTGCAGGGATGTTTGTTTTGGCTTGGAGTGTTCAATAACACCATGGACATAGATAGATCATGGTGGAGGTAGTTTTGGTGGTAAATATGGTTTTTCGATTACCTGAAATATTCTACCTTATTATATCTTGACCAAATTAATGGGGAACTATAAAAAAATTTAGACCACTCCCAGATGAATATTGGGTGTGAGGTCGACCCTTCTCACATTGAGTATTATTACCTTATTTAACTTTGTTTTTCTCAAACTCATTAGACAATCAAAAGGATTCTTCTACATTTATTTTTTGGCACTTCTGGTTTTGGGAATTTTTTTGGAGAACTCAATGAGTTCTTATTATAGTCAAATTCTTATTCTTCATCTTTTATCGATCCTAAAATTATACTGTTATGGTTATAGTAATGTTATATCATATGATATTTTCGTTTTTTAATAAATTTTGATGAACAGTTAATATTCTTGAGGACCTTTTGAATTTTTTAACATCATAGTGGTATACCTCTTAGTGAATCCTTCCATAGTGAGTTTCTCACAGTCAAGATTTTAAGTTTCTTTTCAACCAAACTTGACTTCTACAATTAATGGTATTTGTTGTTTGGTGTGTTTTTGATACCCCTTAAGTTTTTCTTCTTTAAGTATTTTTCTTTAAAATATATTATTTTATATGAAACTAATTCAAGGAATTATTGGTAAGTGAGCTTGTTCATGATGGTATGCGAGCATGTTTAGAAAGATCAAACCCCTGAAAAACCACGGTATTGATGTTCAAAACCATGAGATATGAATTTTCTTACCATTTGGGGATCTTGTATGGAAATTTTTCGTTTTTATTTTCTTTTATTGGAATAATTCACGATCATTTTAGATTGTGATTACATGTGGGTTGTTTCATAGCTTTTGGGACTTATATATGATACTTGTTTCAATGATAATTTATGTATCTTTCCTATTCAAGTTTGAGGTTGAAAACATGTATTGTATGTTGCTACTATTTTCTCATAATGATATGTTATAATTTTATCTTTATTTTATACCCTATTGTGTATGTTACCATGACTTTCGAGGTATTGTTGTTAGTTCTTTGGATATGCAGACCATCGTGACATGCTAGTCCCATATAGGGGGAGAACACACAACTTACGATGATGGAAATGATATACCTAAGCATAGGGAAGGTATTAGAAGATTCCTCAAGGATTCCATGTGATTCACTCTTTTCCTATTGGATTCCAAGTATCATGTTTACTCAATGATTAGTGGATGTTGAGTTGCATGATCACTCAATGCCTAGTGAAATCTAATTATCATGATTCACTTGATACCTATTGGATGTCAAGTAACATGTTCACATGATGCCTTGAGGATGATGAACAGTAATTTTTATATCCTTGTGTCTAATTCCTAATTACTTATAATATGAAAATATTCTATGTGGAATATATTTAAAGTCAGTACATCGAGGGCTCATGGTGGCTTGTTTGCACATGGATTCTCAATATGTGATTATTCATGATTTCTTGCACATTTATTATTATCATGGAATACAACTATTATACTTGTGCACACATGATAAATACTCATTGGTTGTGTCCCACTAGGTTTTAATACTCATATATTTCATGGAAATATTAATGTTTATGAAGACTTCATGTATAGGGATCCAAAAAAGTGTAAGGGTCCCATGGAAGCTAATTGGTTAGTTGAGCATAGAGTAGGTGGAAAGATCTGGATAGACTCCAAAAGAGTTCTATAGTGTTTTATTTATTTATCAATATTCACTCTTTGATTTTTATTTCCATAGTGGGATCTTGTTTTATTGTTTTTTTGATATATGTGACATCTGATTTTATTTTCTTTGACCTTATTTACTTAGATTATCTATTTTTTTTTATATTATTGGTGAAAGGATATGATGTTGAGGGTATAGTCTCCCAACTAATGGCGTTCACACCCTCGTTTATATTCAATAACCCCTTGAGTACAGGGAGGTGTCCAAGAGGTATTTTGGAACTCTATATCTGACCTAGTAGTTAAGATTATAGTATTATAGTTATAATTGTTTTTCGGGTATACATTCATTTTTATTTATAATTTTTTTTATTGTGATAAAATTTATTTTTATTTATAAATGTTTTTATTTATTATTTTTTATATTTATGAATATTTTATTGAAAAATTTTTTATTGTTAATAAAACTGATAATTAGATAATGATAGATCAATATTTTAAAATTGATTTGGGTGTTTTGATATTAGGGATTTCTAAATCATCTTGATAGATGAATTTAGATAATGAAGAATATATATTTTAATATTTAGATTAATGTATTGATATTATATAATGGTATATCATCTTGATAACTAAAAAAATTATCATTCCTATGAATTTTAAAAACTCTTCTATGGTAGGTGTATATATACTTTTCTATTATTTTTTTAGTATTTTGTTTTAGTAAAATAGTTATCAATAAATGGTTAATTAAATATTTTTATTGATTGTTTTTATGTTTTAAATTTATCGATTTATTTATGTTTTTATGTGTTTTTATGTTTTAATATAATCATCTTTTATATTGTGATCTTAGGTAATTAATTTATTGTAATTGGATAAATTTAAAAAGACCACTAATGAATATGAAAATAGAGTTGATGATTTATTATATTTTTCTAAAAGAAATATTAAAAACCAAGATCTAATTTTCTATCCATGCATGAACTGTTTAAATATTAGAATTCTAAATTTCAAAAAAATCAATGGCCTTTTTATTTTTTATTTTTTTATTCAAAAATATAAACATTGGATATATCATGGTAAAATAATCGAAAATTCAACATCTAATGTTGATGAAAATATCCAGCCTGTGACAGAGGATCATATTGATGAATTAATTCATGCTATAGGCCTTGAAACCATCAAAAAACATAAATTGTTCAACTATTGTGTCGAGATATTTATAAACCACTATTTTAATGTTATAGTAAATTTATTCTATTATCAGAAGTTTTTATATTAGTTAAAATGATATTAATACATGATTGGAGTGATAAAAGTTTCACTGAATTTCTTACAATTTTAAAAGAGATACTTCTAGAAGGTAATTAACTTATAAATTCTAATTATGATGAAAACAAAATATTATGTCTAATTGAATTGGGGTATAAAAAGAAACATGATTTCCTCTAATGATGGAGTGTTGTATAGGAAGAAATATGTGTTGAGTCGATAAGGTATCCTTTTGACATTTTTATTCCTCAATGTTTTTAAAATCTCAAACACTTTATTTTTAGAAAAATTATATTTCCATAAGGATTATTTTCTTAAGGAAAATTCCATTCTCTAAGGAAATTTATATCCTTGCCTTGGCTTTCATTACCTCATTTTATAATATCTAAAAACCAAACACATTTTATTACTAATCCAAATATTCGAAACCTATCTAAAACCTAAGAATCTTATTGTTTCTTGGATATTTATTCTTTTGTTTTCAGACTACGAAATCTCTGAAATTATGACTCTAAATTCCTTGAAATTCAAACACCGAATTCTCTGAAATTTATAGTTTGAATTTTCAGAAATTCAGACTCCGAATTCTCAGCAATTCAGACTCCAAATTACATAGAATTAAGGCTCTCAATTCCTATGAATTCGGACTCCAAATTCCTTAGAATGAAAACTCCAAATTCATAAGAATTCAGACTCCAAATTCAATAGAATTTAGACTCTAGAATCTTTAAAATTATTATTCCAAATTCTTTTAAAAACATAATTTGAAAATCCATGTTTTCTTGAATTTGATTGTTTATTTGATTAGACTCTAAATTATGTTTTTCCTTAGACTTCAATATTCAAAATTGGTTAAGCTAATTAAATTTTCCTTACACATTCTTTTTTAAGTATAAAACGATGTTGTATATTTTTTTTAACTAATCATTTGTTGAGTGACACGTGTACAGGTCCCTCCAAAGTTCAAGGAAAAATATGATCGTTGGAGGAGGGAGTCGACCATTGATGTTTTTCTTATAAATAATAGCTCATCTAAATGAGATCATTATCTATCTGTTGATAACCCTAGAGATTACATGTTGTAATGTTGTAAAGTTATTTCTAGAGAGAGAAAGACTCTCATGCTTTTTGAATTTCATGAACATCTAGTTCAGCTGTGACAATCTTCTTTTTATTGCTTTGTGAAACTCTGATTGTTACTGAGTACAATCGAGGGATTCTGGGGATAAAAAGATAGAGGTGTTGACTACCTTAATGTCTGAGGGCTTGTGAGGATAATAAGACAAATGACAATATTCTTATCGAGGACTTACCCTGGTATGGGTAAGACAAACATTCATGAATCTATAAATCAGGGGACCTTTATCCAAGGTTTTTTTGGATACACTACTCTATGGGTTAAAAGATTTATTACTTGTTACTTTTTTTTTATTCATGTTTTATTTCTGATGTATTTTGATAAAGGAATAAATTATAACTTTCTTTTACTTTCTTTTATTTTACATACTCTGATAAATAATATTTTATAATGTATAAGGTAGAATCTTCCTTTAAGAAAATCGATATTAGGTTTCATTTCCAGATTCATATTTCCAGACCCTAATAAAGTTTTTTTCATAGAACTAAAATTTTCTTCCGGAATTTAACTCATTTAACTTTTTTATAAATAGTTTTACTTAAGCTTAAAAATGAACGTCTTTAAACATAAAATTCACCCCCTCCTGTAATTGAGAATATGTATACACTATTTCGATCCTACAATATTAATTCTTATTATAATGTCCTAAATATAGGATATCATGATAAAATATGGATAGAAAATTAAACTTTGATTCATTTTCAATTATTGTTTCCCAAACAACCCACTGAAGAAGTTTGATACCTTCAAATAATTCCTTGTTTGGAGAATTTACATGCAAATTAAAATGATGAAATTTTGTTAATATGTCCTATATATGAGAATATCGCTGATAGAAACTTACACCACCCTATTCATTCACCAAAATAAAATTGATTTTATAAAAAAATTCCTAATATTAGAAGTGAAGTTAGAAATATCATAATGGGATGATACACCGATCGAATGGATCTATATCAGAGCCCCAGCAGTCAACATAGTTCATATATTATTATGTTGGTTGTTAAAAAATTATCCACACATATATGTATGAAGAAAACTTATTTCATAATGATCCTGATGATTTCAAGACCCAAACATCTAGGAAACGATATTTATGTTTATCTTTCACCATTGATTAACGATATTAAATTTATATGGGAGAAAGGTTTTACAATTTCTTATGCATACTAGAAATAATTGTTTCTTTTAATGCTATGAAAATTTTCACCATAAATATTTGCCTTCCAATGGAAACTTATCTTGATACAATGTTAAATTACATAAAGGATGCTAATTTGTGGAGAAGATAATTCATATTATCAAGTGTAGAATGGAAGAAAGATAGTTTATGGGAAAATAGAATATTTTTATGAATGGATCATCCTTATCTAATATTAAAAAAAGAATTTCATGGTTCAAAAGAGTATAATCTCTCCCTACTAACATTTTCAACTTAACAACATTAAAACAAGGTGAAAAATAATAATTTCGCATTTGGAAAGAAAATATAGTCTTGTCATCCAAAAAATAACTTAAATAAATAGTTTATCTTATTTGACCTACCTTATGAGATTTTTTATGAGATGAAACATAAAATTGGTTTTATTTATTTTGATTGAAACATATTTGACTGTGTCATTAGAAATTATTTCTAACACCCTGAAATTTTATGAGATATATTACTTTTAATTTCTTTGAGGTCTTCTATTATACACTACACTATGATTAGCTTGTATTATACGCAACACCGTATTAGCTTGCAGTATACGCAGCACTCTTCTTCTCTCGTGTTACATGCAATTTCAAGTTCGTTTTGTGGAAATTATTCTACACAACATTAAGTATAGATTTTGTTTAATGTATAAATCAAATAAGTTTTGATTATGTTATATGCAACACCCAATGGAGAATTCACTACATGCAGCCCTGACTTGGCATGCATTACATGCAATCAAGACCTTCTTCGATAGCGTGTGTAGTACGCAACACAAAGTTTCACTAAACAAGATATTATTATAATATTACTATGAACTAGCCGTTATGAATAGTAATACCCACTTTTTTAAATTTTATAAATTTTATCTTTCAAAATGGAATTCATTTTTTGATTTGGAATATCGAAATTATCCTAGGGTGAATTTTTGGTATTTTTCTGAAATCATTCAATTTTTTATGAATAGTGAAAACACTGGGTTACTATTTAAAAACCGACTTTTTATTTAAACAATTATTTATTTTATTTAAATTTATTTTAGGAAAAAATTGATACATAATACCTATATAAGTTCAATGTAATTCATTGAAGTCACTTTATAATAATTTTAGATATATAAAAATTTTATTGAACTTTTCACCATCTTTTACCTACCTCCTAGAAGCTTTTTGCAAAATTACATAAAACTTAATTTTACAGCTTCTGTGAGTGGAATTTCAAAAATACAATAGACACAGTTAATATCGAGGAGTAAAATGTGGTTCAATATGATAAAAATAATTTTTTTTGAATAGTAACTTTTTACTTTTATTTACCACGGTTAAAAGTAAATAGGGTAATTAAGGGTAAAAATGATATTATTATTACCCTAACACATGTCATGATTCTATTGAATAAGTGTAATTAGACCAAAAACAACCTTAGGAATAAAATATTTCCCTTTCGGTCCACCTGGATTAGATTAGGACATTTATTATTATTTTATTTAAAAAAGAGTTAAAATAGTTAAAAACAAAGTTTAATAACTAAAATATTTTTTATATAGGGTTAAACATTAGAAAAATTAGACTATAAATATTCATTAGAAAGATAAAAATATTTCCTACGTAATTTTATTTTATTTATAATTTTTAGAAATTATATAATTTATGTTATTTATGACACAATGGTGATGAAGTAATTACCTAAATAATGAAATATTAAAATATTTGATATTATAAATACCCAAATAAATGTAATTTGAGGATTTTTTTGAATTAAACTAATTTTATAGGTTAATATTACATTTTACTATTTATTTAATTAACTTTTGGTGGACTAATCATGCTGTTATGATTTTCACAAAAATCAATTTCCAAATAGGGTCAAAATTGACATAAAATAGTTTTTAAAAGAAATATTATATTTTTAATTGTTATTATATTCCTAAAAATGTAAGGTTCGGAAAAATGACTTATATTATGTTATATATATTTATAATGAACCACTTGGGGTTTTTTTGTCTAGTTATAGTATGTTTATTGACCATATAGTGTAAGAAAACAAGAAGACACAGTAAAAGTTAAATTATTTAACTTAGAGTTAAATATAAAGGATAAGGTTAAAATAGTAACTTAAACTTGTCTAAAATCTATTTTTTGAGAGGATTTCTACCCATCCCCACTTTAGCTTCGAAATAAATCAATTTGGATCTATTATAATCTGAATATGACTTTATTATAAAATATTATTTTAATTTTTTTCAAAGGTGCCCCTCTCCTCCCTTATAAAAAGGGCACCCCTTCCCTCTTATCTTCACACCCTTTTGAGCCTTGAAGCTTGGACAAACCCTACCAATTCCTCTTCTCAACCTCTCCAGTTACATCATAAAGTTTCTGGTCTTATCAAAATACCAACTCTAGTTCCCTGATAAGAAGTTTAAAGGAGGTGCGTTGAGGAAGAGGTAATCTCTTCTACCAACTCTTTCAAGTTTCATTCTTCTTCTACTTCCTCTTCATTAGTTGTCTCATTATAAATTAATAACATCAGTATTAATTATATACTGATATTTTATTATAAATATGAAACAACCCTATTTCACCTTCTATCCATCCTAAGGAAAACGAAATCACAGTGCGTGCGTACTTACGGAATACTGTCTCCACGATGTGGTGTAATCTGTTTTCGACCACCACCTTACTTGGATGGGTATAATTGTGTAAATAAATAACTATATATGATTATTTTAAAGTTATATTGATTCTGAAATATTATACGTACACTTAAATACAATTCCACGATCATGGGAATGATATCATCGCTCGTGCGTACGTACGGACTACCGTCTCCACGACGCGATGAGATTCATTCTCCATGTTAACCATTCATGAATGATTATAAAGTATATATAATAAGTAATCATGAAATATATAACATAATAATGATACTGGATTTATGTAGATATATATCTATTTCATCTAATTAATTCCATTCAATTCAATAAGGAAACTAAAACAGCGTTTATGTGTACGTACGGCCTACCGTCTCCATGAACGGTGTATTTCATTCAATTTATCGATCTATCATATATATATGTACATGCTGAATATATATTATATATAAATCATGTTTTACATTCTGGAATTAAGTAAATTAGGATATAAGTAATAATATTAATAACAAAAAGTCGAAACACGTACAATAAATGAAACGATTCTACCCAAATCGCTGCTTTTATATCGAATTTACAAAAGAATGGGTAATATAAAGTCATAAGTAAACCATATATGATATCATAAAAATAAATATGATTCTGTAATAATTCAATGACATTATTTAAATCATTATACAGGAGCTTCGGATACATACGAAGCATATCGGACATAAGGTAAGGGATAATTATTCTAATATCGCTCTTATCCGAGATTGTTTATTCGTAAGTATTTACTGTGGTTTTTTTATCATCCATGTCCCTGTTTTCTAAAAATGTTTTCATGTATGTTTAATGGCCTTTTTACCTATTTTTTAATTTTACCACATGTTATTAAAGGAATCTTACTTTTTTTTACCACACAAGTAACTTTATGACTTTTCCGACAAAAGTACGAGAAGAATGTTTTTTTAACATATACGGCATGAACGGATTTTTACGGTTTTATAAAACCTTATTTTCATGATTATTACTCTACAAGATTTCATGGCTATTTTCAACAAAATCATTTTATTTTAAAATTTCATGGAATTTTGTGAAAATAAAATTATTTTGAAGAAGAAAATATATTTTCCTCAAGAATTCATTTCATGTGTTTTATCAAAACCATTTTCCATCTAAGGTGACATTATTTCATATGTGTATGTTTCAAGTATAATGTCTCTATGATTTAAATGGTTTCACTTTTCTTATGATTAAATGATATCCATTTTTTTATATGGATTATGTTATGATGTGTGATGTTTATGAAACCCATTTTATTCTTTGGGTTATGATGATTGATTTATGTTTATGTTGTGGCACACATAAGAATTATTTCATTATGAGATTGGTGGGACCTATATATCCCTCCAATGCATTGGGTAAAGATTTATATCTCATGAGATACACATGTCTGGAACGGTTTGTTAATCCAGATTAGTAATACAGGACTGGAACGAGGAGTGAACTCGATTCGGAAAGGGACTTTGTCCACTAAGATGGTCATGGCAGCAATGTCATGGCTACTATGGAAATCATATCATGTGCTTAATGGTTTCCATAATCACATATTTTATTCCCATGATATTTTATCATGATTGATGTTCCATTATGATATATGTCTTACGTACTTCCAAGATTTATGTCTTTGCTCAAGATTTTAATGTTTAGATTTTATGTTCAAGTTTTTGCATTCAAATGTTTATAGATTGTTTTATGTTCTCTATGTTTACCCTTACTAAGAATTTGAGCTCACCCTTTTTATGTTTTCTTTTCCCCAGGAAATAAATAAAGGTTTTAGGTAAAAAAACCAAAAGGGGAAGATCTTTATGGGAGATGTTGAATATCATTCACCATGATTATAAGATTACGTTCCGAGTTTCCAAAGACACTAAACTAATACGATCTTTGAGCGTTTGTTTTTTTTCATGTATTAGGTATTCTAAAAAAGTAATGTAATTTCCATATACATCAAGATTTGGGACTCTATAGTTGGTATCAGGTCGAAGGTTTATTTAACCTTTGGAAACTAGGATGTGAAAACTTTAGTAAGATCCCTAGAGATATTTCTAACGTATGTCTAGGGATGTCCCTAAGGTTAAGTATAAGTATAGGTTATAGTCCTATAATTATGGTAAAGATCTTAGGATTTAACATAAGATGTTAGATATTGAAGGTAATCCCCCTTGATTATGATTTTGGCCTCTCACACTATTCTTTTTGGGTTTTAGAAAATGGCTGGAAACGGGAAGATTCACGATATTAAAGGATGTGATGGACAATGGAATGATATTATTCATTAGAAACTGAATGAAATTGGATCTGTAGGTCCACATATCGTTATTATACCTAATCATAAATCTCATAATATGATCAATAATCTCAACTTTGGTAAGATTCTGGACTCAGCTAATAAGAGAAAGATGGAGTTTCATGATGATCATAGAGGAATGAAAGTTCAATTTCTCTAATGTAAATCATGAGGGAAGAGGCATCAAGGAGAATGTTTCAAAGGAACTGGAAGATGATTTGGGTGTGGAAAATAAGGACACAAATCCAGTAAGTGCAAAGGAAAAGGTTCAGTTAACACCATGGATAAAGATAATGGTATTTCTATGACATCAACAATGATTAAATGTTTTAAATGTGGAATGTATGGGCATTATTCAAACTAATTCCGTAAGGGAAAATCTCTTGAAGAAAATCAGCAAGGTTTTATGGGTAGTATTTATGTGGATGATGATGAAGAGACTACAAATGATATATGAGATGAAAGAAATGATGAAACTCACATAGTGGTTTAAGAAGTTAGTGGAATGATTATATGTTTATCAAGTATAATGTATGGTACTATGGAATAAAGAATCATCTAAGGATTGTTACACTATTGTTTTTCCTAAATTGTTTGAAAGTATATGTTGAATGGTACTGGTAACCATGAAAGGTTATTCATATATTTTTGGAAAGAAGATTATATGTGCATAATTAATGGATAAAGAGAAAATAATATGTTTGATAGTATTCATGAGCTCATGATTGATATAAGGACTAAGTGATATCATGTCCTAAGTATAGAGACTTTTTGGGATTTTTGGTTTGTGGAAAGAGTTAACATTTGACAACTTTCATGTTTTTACTAAGGTTAAATGGGTCTTCACATTTCAAGAGAATACATGATTAAGGTATTCACATGTTTGTAATGTGACCAACAAGATATATCTTATGATATATGGGGGACAAATGAAGGAATTCACATGCTCGGTAGATGAAATTTCTAGTAATTAGACAGAAGTATTTTCGATAAGCCTAAAGGATGGAATTGACATCATATAGTATTGGTTAAAGATATAAAATTTTATTTATTAAATGCTATGATAGTATAGTCTTAGAAAAAGGAAAACCCATAGGATGGGCGATAGCCCATCGTGTCGAACAAGGTTGCGGGAATCGAACCCACAACCGAAGTGTGACAAGCCTTTATCACCTACCACTGGCCTACAGGAAGTCCCTGGTTAGTAGAAACTAGTTTTATTTTATTAAGAATTATGATAGATGAATTATAAGTCCATTGTTGGAATCATATATGATTTATCACATCATAGATGGACATAAGAATTTTTAATAACTTATGCTAACCTTTTTATGATAGAAACAGATGGGATGACTTATCACTCTATCACATGATCTGCTAACACTTCATGATTGACAAATTCAACTTCATTTCTTTAAATAGAGATGAAGTGGAAATTGTTCATGGAATGACCAGTAATGACATAACACTGAAATCAAGTAAGTATTTCTCCTCATGTAAAAGTTCATCAACATTAGGGAAATGATCTTGAAAACCAACACAACTAGAAAAACAGGTATTTGCGACGGGGCATTTGCGACGGGATCCCGTCGCAAATGGCTTGTTGCGACGGGGGCCCGTCGCAAATTGCCCGTTGCTGAAAACGCTGTCGCAACTACACTTATTTGCGACGGGCCCGTCGCTAAAGCCTTTTTTTGAGACGGTCATTCTCCCCGTCGAAAATAGTATTCCGTATTTTTGTAAAAAAAACTTTTAAAATAGTTTTTGCGACGGGACCCGTCGCAAATACCTTTTGCGACGGTACCGTCGCAAAAACTATTTTTAAAAAAAATAAAAAACTATTAATAATACTAGTATTTGCGACGGGCATAGTATCCCGTCGCAAAAAACTATAAATAGTATTTGCGACGGGACCCGTCGCAAATACTATTTTTTTTAAAAAAATAAAAAACTATTAATAATACTAGTATTTGCGACGGGCATAGTATCCCATCGCAAATACTATAAAAAAAATAAAAAAAAATAAATTATTAATAAATTATTTTAATTAATATAATAATAGAATTATAATTCACAAATAAAAATAATAAATTATTAATAAATTATTTTAATTAATATGATAATAATAGAATTATAATTCAAAAATAAAAAATAATAGAATATTAATAAATGATTTAATTAATATAATAATATTAGAATTATAATTCATAAATAAAAAAAATATTAATAAGTTATTTTAATTAATATAAAAATAATAGAATTATTTTACATTCAAATATTAAAATAATTCAAGTGTTACAAAAAATATAATTAAATTATAATATTATAAAATTTTAATATATATATAAAATTTAATATTATAAAATATAAATAATATTATTATTCATATTAATATTGTTATTTAAAAATATAATATTATTAATATTTTATAATGAGACAGAAACTACGAATAGAAAAAAAATATTTTGATTTCACAAATTTTATAACATAAATACAATCTCTAATCTGAAAGAGGGGGGAGGTGGGGGATCTGCAGATGGTGGTGGAGGAAACTCCATCCCTAAAGAATGAGTGAGTCGGTGCATGTACTCCATCTGCTCCTGATGCTGCTGCTGCCACAGACTCGCCTGCTTCTCGTACAGCTGCTGCTGGCGTCGACGCTCCTCCTCATGCTGCTGACGCATCTGCTCCTGCTCCTGTCGGAGACTCTCTATCTGTGCAGTCTGAGATCGCAACTGATCCTCATACTGTGTAGTATAAGAAGATGCACGAGCTCCTCTCGAGCTGGACGCCGACATCGCAGCACTGCCATAATAATCTCCGGGAGTCAGTCGAGAGCCGATACCAACTACTCGGCCCTTATCGAAGGCATACTGGGTGGCCTGCATCCATGCCGCTTCATCCAACTGATGGGCAGTGGTCTGATCTGATGACTCATCCTGACTCTCAGGTCGGGCCTGTGACGTTGCGGCCTTATATGACTCCTATAGTTGCAATTTAAAATTAAAATTGTGAATATATTATATGCAGTTAATTTTTAAACTTAAAAACAAATAATACTGACCACGATGTGATGCTGACGATCACCTCTGAGCTCCCCAGTAGCAGGATCACTATACATCCTCCGATATACGTCGTACTCTCTAATATCGGGGTGCTCGACAGCCTATAAGAATAAAATATAAACTGTTAATATTTACAGTTATATAAAATATTTATAAATAATGTACGTACCAGATGCTGTCTATGAGTACTGAAAGAACGACTCCCATCTCGATGAGTCACCTCCTGTCTCCCCCGATTCTGCCTCCCCACCGATGATCTCCTCTGAAAGGCACCACTCAACCAGTACGCACATAATCCATCCCATACATGGGATGAAATGTACTCTGGTTGGTGTGCTCTACATGACTCCTCAAAATCTGACACTCCTGCTTTCTTCATCGCAGCTTTTCTTAAATTGTGCAAAAACTGACGAAGGCGATCACGCATGGCCACCTCCCATGCCTCGTGGATGGCGTCACGCATGGTATCCTCGATCGGATACCATAAACCCTACAAATAAATCAAAATATCAAGTTAGAAATGAAATAATTTTCAAAAATAAAAATTATTTATTTACGTATGTACCAACCAATGGCTGAACATGGCCTGCTGCACATCAATGGGAATCTTCTCCCATGTGGTCCACGGCTGAGAGAAATAGTTGCGCAAAATAGCGCTGCCCTTTCCGACTGCTATATGCGGAAAACTGAAAAAATAATAAACATTTATTATGTTAATAGATTAATGAAATCTTAGTCAAATCCACAGGTTATCACACAGGTTATCACACCTCCGGGTGCGCGGATCAAACCCAAGACGTGGACATCGCTCGGGGACGGGGTCAGGAATCATCAATCGTGCAAGACTGTGCCCCCTCCACGTACTCCCTGGAGCTCCTGCAGGCTGAGGGTCATCTGCCAGCAACTCATCCGCATCGAAAGGCAGGTCAGCATCCGCCAACTCACGAAATGTGGCCTCATCCATCTGAAACATAAAATGTTAATGTTAGCAAATAATTTATAATTACTATTATATATACATATATACATATTATGATTGTATATAAATACCATGGAATGCTATCAGTGTTCATCTTCATCATCATCTTCATATATGTCAATGTCATCTTCCTATTCCTCCTCAACATCATCGATATCCATTCGAGTTATAGTTGCTTCATCTCTTACCATTTCAAATTCATATGTGACATCATTAACATCATCGTCATCACCGACTCTTAAATGTGGGGTTTCGTCATCGATACTCATGTCTCTTTGTAAAAAAGATTTATTTTGAGTACTCTCTTGAAAAACTTCAATTCTTTGCACATCAGTGAAAGCACATTCACTTTGACTAAACTGATTGTCTCGAATTTTGATTTGTATTACACTCCACCAATCAGTCAATTCTCTTGATGTTGCACAGTACTTCGCGTAATAAACATGATATGCCTGTTGAGCCAATAAGAATGGTTCATTTACTGCGAGAACACTTTTACATTTAATATTGATGATTCCATGAGTCGGATGAACACGCACGCCTCTCTCTGTATCCAACCACCGACATTTGAACATGGTTATGTAATGTTGTCCAAGATAACAGAGTTCAATGATTTCATAAAGTATGCCATAAAAGTCAACTTCATTTTCTCGATGATGAGATCCTCTCAAGCTAACTCCACTGTTCATTGTTTTTTTCGATTCCCCATATGCATGTGTGTGGAATCGAAATCCATTCACCACATATGCATTATAAGTTTTAACAAGTTTGGAAGGTGGGTTACTCAATACACACAGTCGTTTTTCAATTTTATCAGCATGTCGAGACACCTGAAAATTTGTGAAATAATTATCAATATAGTAAACTATACATTGAATGAGTTTCTAAAAGATAAAGAATTTATGTTACCAGTTTTTGAAACCACTGAGAGAAATTTTTCAGTCGACGTTCTTCGAGAGCAGCTGCTGTAATTTGTGGAATTTGTTTCTTGATATGATTATCATACAACCTATAAAAACCAAAGTTATTTACTATAACATAAATGATAGAATAAGTGATATAAACAGTTACAGTACAACTAATGTCATCTCTTCACAGTTGAGCAGAACATACGTATGAGCTCTCTGATGTTCATCATCTGAAAGCCAGCGTTCATAAACTCCACCAAAACCAAGCTCTGACTGGTTGAAAACAGATAATTGATTGTTGATTTCATCAATATTCCTCTCGTTCTGTCCCATTCGGTTGTGTTTTGAAGGATACTCAGATTCAAAATAATGGGAGCAGAAAAAAGATATTTCCTCTTGCAAATAAGCTTCTGCAATAGATCCTTCAACAGATGCTTTGTTACGTACTTTTCTTTTCAATTTTTTCATGCATCTTTCAAATGGGTACATCCATTGAAACTATACCGGACCTCCACATTTGGCTTCATATGGCAAATGTAACATCAAATGTTCCATTGAGTCGAAGAAAGACGGTGGAAATATTTTTTCCAGTTTACATATAATTACAACAACATCTTTTTCAAGTTTGCCTAGAGCATCATAATCTTCCGTTGCCGCACAAATTTCCCGGAATAAAAAGAGACATGTCAGTTATGGAATCCCAAATCACAGAATTCAACAGACCTCTTAATCCAATGGGTAGAAGTCTCTCCATTATAACATGACAATCATGACTTTTTAGTCCAGTAATATGACCATTCTTTACACATCTACCCAAATTGGAAGCACATCCATCTTGAAGTCTAAAATCTGCAATCCACTGACAAAATAATAAAAGGTTTTATTTAGACAATGTATAAGCTGCTTTTGGTTTCAGTAACCTTTCTGTTCTGACATTCTCAAAGAGTTCCAATTCTGGACGCCTGCAAATTTGGGCAAGATCTAAACGTGCATTTACATTGTCTTTGCTCTTTCCTGGCGTATCCAAAACTGTATGAAACAAATTATCAAAACAGTTCTTCTCAATATGCATGACATCCAACATGTGGCGGATCAACAAATCAGACAAATATGGCAAATCCCAAAATATGCTACGTTTAATCCAATTGTGTTCTTTCCCAAATCCAGAAATTTTCTGTTGGTTTATTGTGGGACCAAAAGTGATGGGAGGTAATGAAAATACAACTGATTTTAACTCCGCACCTAATAGCATTTTTGGAGGTCCATCCATTTCAACTGTTCCTTTTCTAAAATGAGATCTGTTTCTGCGAAAAGGATGATCAGCTGGAAGAAATCTGCGATGACAGTCAAAATAACAAGGTTTCTTTCCATGAATGAGCATAAATTCTTTGTTCTCTCCCATACAGTAAGGACATGATTTCTGACCATGTGTACTCCAGCCAGATAACATCCCATAAGCCGGGAAGTCACTTATTGTCCACATCAATGCTGCTCTCAGTATGAAATTCTGTTTCGTTGCAACATCGTATGTACTGACACCAGTACTCCACAATAAATTTAATTCATCAGTCAATGGCTTCAAATAAATATCAATATTTTTCTTCGGATGTCCTGGAATTAGTACAGTCAAAAAGATATATGGCTCCTTCATCAACATCCAGGGAGGTAAATTGTACGGAGTTAAAAAAACAGGCCAACATGAATATTGACTACCATAAGATCCAAACGGACAGAAACCATCAGTGGAAAGGCCCAGTCGAACATTTCTAGCTTCTAAAGCAAAGGATGGATGCACTCTATCAAAATGTTTCCATGAATCACCATCGGCTGGATGATTCAAGCTTTTATCGGTTGAAATATTCTCTTTATGCCATGACATCATTGTCGCTGTATTCTTAGACATGAATAAACGCTGAAGTCTGGATGTAAGCGGAAAATATCTCAACTGTTTTACAGGAATCAAACCAGACTTCCCGTGTTTTCCTTCTTTATATCTCAGTTGCCCACATGTGGGACAACTATCCAACGACTCATTTTCCCCAGAATATAAAATGCAGTCATTTGAACATGCATGAATCTTCTGACAAGTAAGTCCCAAATTTCGAACCAGCCTCTTACTTTCATAGTAATTTGCAGGTAAAACATTTCCTTAGGGTAACAGTGTTTTCAGCAAAGAAAATATCTAGTCAAAACAGGTGTTTGACATTCCGTTATCTGATTTGATAGCCATAAATTTTGCAACTACTTCTAATTTGCTCATCTTGCAGCCAGGATATAATGCATCCTCAGCAGACTTCAACAACTCATAAAATTCAGACGGTACCAACTCAGGATTTGAAGCTATATCAGCCGGAGTTTCTGTATGTTGAACAGATGAACCTGCAACATCATGTACTAAATCTTGAAACTGGGATGGATCCGGAATCAAGTTGGTATCACCTGCTCTGGAACTACGTTCACCGTGTTGATACCAAAAAACATAATCTTCTTGAAAACCAAAACGCAAGAGATGTTCCCCCACTTTGTCAAATGTGTCAAACATTCTCAATGCACATTTTCTACAAGGACATTTTATTTTTCCTTCTGAAACAAATTCTGGATTTGATGCCGCAAATGATAAAAAAATCTCCACACCCTCTATATATACTGGATTTAAACCATAACCATTTGGATTTCTACGTTGATTTATCCATATGCGGTCATCTAATTATGACTGTTGACGACCTCGTTGTTCCATATTTTTCTATCAAATATAAAAGCATTACTGATTTTGAATAATTTGTTAGAAAAAACACTCAAGCAAGGATTGAATATATTGAGAATAAAGCAAAACTTGTTACAAATATTGATAATTTTAATATTATATTGATTTTTTATTTTTTTAATAATTCTAATATAATTTTTTCATAAATATTAATTATATAAAAATAACATTATTACATTATTAGTATATTTTATTATTAATATTAAAATAATATAATTTTCTATATTATATACAATTCTCCTTTCATCTGTGTGTTTAACATTCTGTCTCCACATGTAATATTGACATTCACTTTCACCTCTCCATTGGCGAGTAGGTTGATAATTTTGAAAAAGAATGCCAATATTACATGTGGAGACAGAAAACACACAGAAAAAAAGAGAATTGTATATAATATAGAAAATTATATTATTTTAATATTAATAATAAAATATACAAATAATGTAATAATGTAATTATTCCTAATTATTACTAATTATTGGTAATTATTCATAATTATTACTAATTATTGGTAATTATTACTAATTATTGGTAATTATTAATAATTATTCCTAATTATTAGTAATTATTACTAATTATTGGTAATTATTCATAATTATTACTAATTATTGGTAATTATTACTAATTATTGGTAATTATTACTAATTATTGGTAATTATTACTAATTATTCCTAATTATTAGTAATTATTGCTAATTATTACTAATTATTGCTAATTATTACTAATTATTGCTAATTATTCCTAATTATTGCTAATTGTTACTAATTATTGCTAATTATTACTAAATATTGCTAATTATTGGCAATTATTGCTAATTATTGGCAATTATTAGTAATTATTGGCAATTATTGGTAATTATTGGCAATTATTGGCAATTATTGGTAATTATTGGCAATTATTGGTAATTATTGGTAATTATTGGTAATTATTGTTAATTATTGTTAATTATTGGTAATTATTGGTAATTATTGGTAATTATTGGTAATTATTGGTAATTATTGGTAATTATTGGTAATTATTGGTAATTATTGGTAATTATTGGTAATTATTGGTAATTAATACTAATTATTGGTAATTAATAATAATTATTACTAATTATTGGTAATTATTACTAATTAATCCTAATTATTCCTAATTATTCCTAATTAATACTAATTATTCCTAATTATTACTAATTATTCCTAATTATTACTAATTATTGGTAATTATTACTAATTATTGGTAATTATTACTAATTATTGGTAATTATTACTAATTATTGGTAATTATTACTAATTATTGGTAATTATTACTAATTATTGGTAATTATTCCTAATTATCGCTAATTATTCCTAATTATTGCTAATTATTCATAATTATTGCTAATTATTACTAATTATTGCTAATTATTACTAATTATTGCTAATTATTACTAATTATTGCTAATTATTACTAATTATTGTTAATTATTACTAATTATTGCTAATTATTACTAATTATTGCTAATTATTACTAATTATTGCTAATTATTACTAATTATTGCTAATTATTTGCAATTAATACTAATTATTGGTAATTAATACTAATTATTGGTAATTAATACTAATTATTGGTAATTAATAATAATTATTACTAATTATTGGTAATTAGTACTAATTATTCCTAATTAATACAAATTATTCCTAATTAATACTAATTATTCCTAATTAATACTAATTATTTCTAATTATTGGTAATTTTTCCTAATTATTGGTAATTATTACTAATTATTGGTAATTATTGGTAATTAATGGTAATTATTGATAATTATTGGTAATTATTGGTAATTATTGGTAATTAATGGTAATTATTGGTAATTATTCCTAATTATTCCATTAGTACTAATTATTCCTAATTAGTACTAATTATTCCTAATTAGTACTAATTATTCCTAATTATTCCTAATTATTCCTAATTATTACTAATTATTACTAATTATTACTAATTATTACTAATTATTACAAATTATTACTAATTATTACTAATTATTACTAATTATTACTAATTATTACTAATTATTACTAATTATTACTAATTATTACTAATTATTACAAATTATTACTAATTATTACTAATTATTACTAATTATTACTAATTATTACTAATTATTACTAATTATTACTAATTATTCCTAATTATTCCTAATTATTCCTAATTATTCCTAATTATTCCTAATTATTCCTAATTATTACTAATTATTACTAATTATTACTAATTATTACTAATTATTATTAATTATTACTAATTATTACTAATTATTATTAATTATTGGTAATTATTGATAATTATTACTAATTATTGTTAATTATTGGTAATTATTCCAAATTATTGGTAATTATTACTAATTATTGGTAATTATTACTACTTATTGGTAATTATTACTAATTATTGGTAATTATTACGAATTATTGATAATTATTACTAATTATTACTAATTATTGGTAATTATTACTAATTATTACTAATTATTCTTAATTATTGATAATTATTGATAGTTGTTCCTAATTATTAGTAATTAAATGAATAATTATCAATAATTAGAAATAATTACCAATAATTACAAATAATAACATTATTAATATATTTTATTATTAATATTAAAATAATATGATTTTTTAATTTATATACAATTCTCCTTTCATCGGTGCGTTTTCTATCTCCACATACAAATAATACATGTGAAGACAGCAAACACACAGATGAAAAAAAATTGTATATATATAAAAAATTATATTATTTTAATATTGATAATAAAATAAACTAATAATGTAATAATGTTATTATTCCTAATTATTGGTATTTATTACTAATTATTAATATTTATTCTTAATTATTAAAAATTATTACTAATTATTCCTAATTACCATTAACTATAAACAATACTAATAATTTAAATTTATTAAGTAATAAAAAAATGTAAACATAATTAAATTACAACTAATTAATAATAATTGAATCTAATAAAAAATTAAAAATAAATAAAAAATTAAAATGAACATAAATACCTTGAAAATTGATCTGCTCTAATCGTTCTTCAAAACTTTAATATCAGCTCCGGAGAAAAAAATTAAACTGGAGAAAAACTGAACTCTAGAAATATAATCTTGAGAGAAGAAGAAGATAAGAAATGAGAATGAAATGAAAAAACGGATGGGGATATTTATAGGTTAGATTATTTGCGACGGGCCCATTTGTGACGGGTATCCCATCGCAAATAGTATTATTTGCGACGGTGCCCGTCGCAAATACCTTAGACAACATTTATTACGGTTAACCGGTAAATAGTTATTTGCGACGGGTCCCGTCGCAAATAACCACCTGCCGACATACTATTTGCGACGGGGGAATATACCCGTCGCAAATACCTTTTACCGCCGCCGGTTATTTGCGACGGGAATATTCCCCAGTCGCAAATAAGTTTCCCGCGATTTGGCGCGCAAACCGCGCCAGTCCTTTTGCGACGGGGAAAGCTATCCCGTCGCAAAAGGCTACTTATTTGCGACGAGCAAATAACCCCGTCGCAAATAAGTTTTTCACGGGACTATTTGCGACGGGATTAAATCCCGTCGCAAATAACCCGTCGCAAATTCCTTTTTTTCCCGTAGTGCAAAAATGTTGTCCTAGTGCTCTTATATCTGATGAATCAGATGGTACCTTAGATCATCACAAACTTATGGCTTTGTGATTGTTGGCTTTTTCATAGCCATGTCCTCTACCACTCTTCATTAGAAGTTTATGGTTATATTTCTCTTCCATATCCATATTTTCACCTATGTTGTCCTATGTGGAAACCTAGTGCTGAATTACTTTGGGTGATTGTTATGATTATAACTTCCCTTTTTAAAATGACGTTTTGGTATTCCATTTTACGATGTGGGTTTCTATGAAAGAAACTTTCAAGTTGTAAACCATTTACAACCGTGATGAATTTTGAGGGTGAAATTCATTTTAAGGGAGGTAGAATGTAACACCCTGATATTTTATGAGATATATTATTTTTAATTTCATTGATGTCTTATATTATACACTACACCATGATTAGCTTGTACTATACACAACACCGTATTAGCTTGTAGTATACGCAACACTATTCTTGGCTCGTGTGGCACACAATTTCATGTTCATTTTGTGGAAATCATTCTACGCAACATTAAGTATAGATTTTGTTTAATGTATAAATGAAATAAGTTTTGTTTTGTTATATGAAACACCAAACGGATCTTTCACTACAGGCATCCCTGACTTGGCTTGCATTACACGCAATCAAGACCTTCTTCGATAGCGTGTGTAGTACGCAATACTAAGTTTCACTAAACGAGATATTATTATAATATTATTATGAACTAGCTATTACGAATAGTAATACCCACTTTTTGAAATATTATAAATTTTATCTTTCAAAATGGACTTCATTTTTGGATTCGGAATATCGAAATTAGCCTAGGGTGAATTTTTTGTATTTTTCTGAAAACATTTAATTTTTGATGAATAGTGAAAACACTGGGTAACTATTTAAAAACTGACTTTTTATTTAAATAATTATTTATTTTATTTAAATTTATTTTAGGAAAAATTGATACATAATACCTATATAATTTCAATGTAATTCATTGAAGTCATTTTATAATAATTGTAGATATATAAAAATTTTATTAAACTTTTCACCGTCTTTTTCCTACATCCTAGGAGCTTTTTGCAAACTTACATAAAACTTAATTTTACCGCTTCTCTGAGTGGAATTTCAAAAATCCAAGAGACATGGTTAATATCAAAGAGTAAAATGTGGTTAAATAAGACAAAAATAATTTTTGGTGAATAGTAACTTTTGAATTTTGTTTACCACGGTTAAAAGTAAATAGGGTAATTAAGGGTACAAATGATATTATTATTACCCTAACACATGTCCTAATTATATTGTATATGTTTAATTCGACCAAAAACAACCTTATGAATAAAATATTTCTATTTAGGTCTACTTGGGTTAGATTAGGACAATTATTATTATTTTATTTAAAAAAGAGTTAAATTAGTGAAAATCAAATTTTAATAACTAAAACATTTTTAATATAGGGATATACATAAGATTAATTCGACTATAAATATTCATTAGAAATATAAAAAGCTTTACTAACTAATGGTATTTTATTTATAATTTATAGACATTAAATAATTTAATTTATTTATGACACAATGGTGATGCAGTAATTACCTAAATAATGAAATATTAAAATAATTGATATTATAAATACCCCCAATAAATGTAATTTGAGACTTTTTATAAATTACACTAATTTTTTAGGTTAATATGACATGTTAGTATTGATTTAATTAACTTTGTTCGAGCTAATCATGCTGTTATGATTTTCACAAAAATCAATTACCAAATAGTGTCAAAATTGACATAAAATAGTTTTTAAAACAAATATTATATTATTAATTGTTATTATATTCCTAAAAATATAAGGTCCAGAAAAATTACTTATATAAGGTTATATATATCAATAATGAACCACTTTTGGTTCATTTGGATGGTTATTGTGTGTTTATTAACCATATAGTGAAAGGAAACAAGAAGACACTGTAAAAGTTAAATTATTTAACTTAGAGTTAAATCTAAAAGATAAGTTTAAAATTGTAAACTAAACTTGTCTAAAACCTATTGAATGAGAGGCTTTAGACCCATCCCCACTTTATATTAAAAATAAATCAATTTGGAGCTATTATAAACCGAATATGACTTTATTATAAAATAATATTTTAAGTTTTTTCAAAGGTACCCCTCTCCTCCCTTATAAAAAGGGCACCCCTTCCCTCTTCACTTCACACCCTTTTGAGCCTTTAAGCTCAGAAAACCCATACCAATTACTCTTATAAACATATATAGTTACATCATAGAGGTTATGTTCTTCTCAAATGACCAACTCTAGTGCCCTAAGAAGAAGTTTAAAGGAGGTGCGTCGAGGAAGAGGTAATCTCTTCTACCGACTTTTTCAAGTTTCATTCTTCTTCTACTTCCTCTTATTTAGTTGTCTCATTATAATGTAATAACATAAGTATTAATTATATACTGATATTTTATTATAAATATGAAATATCCCTATTTCACATTCTGTCCATCCTACGGAAAATGAAATCACCGTGTGTGCGTAGGTACGGAATACCGTCTCCACGACGTGGTGTAATCTGTTTTCGACCACCGCCGTACTTGGATGGGTATAATGGTGTAAATAAATTTAAATATGTGATTATTGTAAAGTGATATTTAATCTGAAATATTATACATACACTTAAATACAATTTCACAATCATGGGAATGATATCATCGCGTGTGCGTACGTACGGACTACCGTCTCCACGACGCGATGAGATTCGTTCTCCATGTTAACCATTAAAGAATGATTATAAAGTATATATAATAAGTAATCATGAAATATATGACATAATAATGATACTGGATTTATGTATATATATATTTATTTCATCTACTTAAATCCATTGAATTCAATAAGGAAACAAAAGCAACGTGCATGCATACGTACGGCCTACCGTCTCCATGAACGGTGTATTTCATTCCATTTATCGATCTATCATATATATATGTATATGCTGAATATATATTATATATAAATCATGTATTAAATTCTGTAATTAATTAAATTAGGATATAAGTAATAATATCAAGAACAACGTGTCGAAACACATACAATAAATGAAACGATTTTACCCAAATCGCTTCTTTTACATCAAATTTACAAAAGAACGTGTAATATAAAGTCATAAGTAAACCATATATGATGTCATAACAATGAATATGATTCTGTAATAAGTCAATGACATTATATAAATCATTATACAGGAGGTTCGAATAAATACGAAGCATATCTAACATAAGGTAAGGGAAAATTATTCCAATCTCGCTCTTATCTGAGATTGTTTATTCGTAGGTATTTACTAGGGTTTTTGTTATCGTCCATGTCCCTATTTTCTAAAAATGTTTTCATGTATGTTTAATGGCCTTTTTACACATTTTATAATTTTACCACATGTTATGAATGTAATCTTAATTTTGTTTACCACACGAGGAACTTTTTTACTCTTCCGACAAAAGTACGAGAAGAATGTTTTTTTACATATATGACATGAACGGATTTTTACGGTTTTATAAAACCTTATTTTCATGATTATTACTCTACAATATTTCATGAATATTTTCAACAAAATCCTTTTCATTTAAAATCTCATGGCATTTTGTGAAAAGAAAATGATTTTGAAGAAGAAAGGATATTTTCCTCAAGAATTCATTTCAAGTGTTTTATCAAAACCATTTTCCATCTAAGATGACATTATTTCATATCTGTATGTTTCAAGTATAATGTCTCTATGATTTACATGGTTTCACTTTTCTTATGATGAAATGATATCCATTTGTTTTATATGGATTATGTTATGATGGTATTATGTTTATGAATCCCATTTTATTCTTTGGGTTATGATGAATGATTTATGTTTATGTTGTGGCACACCTAAGAATGATTTCATTATGAGATGGGTGGGACCTATATCTCCCTCCAATTCATTGGGTAAAGATTTATATATCATGAGATAGACATGGCTGGAATAGTAAGTTAATCCGGATTATTAATACAGGACTGGAACGAGGAGTGAACTCGATTCAGAAAGGGACTTTGTCCACTAAGACTGTCTTGGTAGCAATGCCTTGGATAATATATAAATCATATCATGTGAATAATGGTTTCCACAATCACATGTTTTATTCCCATTCTATTTTATCATGATTGATGTTCCATTATGATATATGCCTTATGTACTTCCAAGATTTATGTCTTTGCTCAAGATTTTGATGTTTAGATTTTACGTTCAAGTTTTTGCATTCAAATGTTTATAGATTGTTTTATGTTCTCTATGTTTACCCTTACTGAGCATTTGAGCTCACCATTTTTATGTTTTCTTTTCCCCAGGATATAAAGAAAGGTTTTAGGTAAGAAAACCAAAAGGGGAAGATCTTTATGGGATATGTTCAAGATCTTTCACCATGATTAGAATATTACATTCCAAGTTTCCAAAGACACTAAACTAATACGATCTTTGGGCGTCTGTTTTTGTCATGTATTTAGTATTCTGTAAAAGTAATGTAATGTCCACGTACGTCAAGATTTAAGAATCTGCATTATTTATACAAAAAAGGAAATATAAAAGATATATTTCATGGAATATAAGACTTAGTATCTCTAGGAATATGTGTAGAGTTATCTCCCACTATGAATGTAATATTAAAAAATGTGCATCCAATTTATCACACATTAAGAAAGTGTGATAAGGATAATATTTTTCAATGTATATATTATATTAAAGTACCTAGTGGGTATTATTCAAATGTGAATAATTTTGGTTCATAAAAGTAATTGAAATTAATATTTGTGAAATCCCATGTCTTCCATGTATTGATGCAACGGCTACTACTGATCACACTATGTGAAATATTGTTGATACCTAACAAAAGTCTATCATAGGGTTATGCTACATTTTCAAATACATTTATATATAAAATATTTTGATCTAAAATTTTTAGATGTGTTAGAGGGAGAAGCTTCCCTCTTACTATTTTAACTATAAATTCATTACACACTTTTAGTTTGTAATATAATTGTTCATCTAGTGATTAATTTTGTATGAAAGATTAGAATAAGTGGGTCTGATTATTTATATTGGATGTATCCTTTTGAAAAATACATTAAAATTTTAATGGGGTTTTTTTAAAATACTCATCCATAGAAGGCCTATATTTTTTTAAAATATATTTCAGAATAAGTAATTGATTTAAATAAATATTATTTATATTAAGTGGAGGATAGTAGTATCTCTATATCTCAACATTTCAAACTTTATAGTGAAGTTATAGGGATTCATAGCCAAAAGGTAAATTTAATTCAACTTAATGAAGGGATTTAGGCACAATTATACATTTTAAACAAAAAAATGAGTTTCAAGCATATATATCATCACATATTGTTAGATTTAAGGTAAAGTATCCAAAATTAAAAAAAAATTGGTTAATGATTGATTATAAAGATACATTTGTTTCATGGTTTAAAGAGAAAGTAAATACTAATTTATCTTCATCAGAAACATTAAAATGCTTAACTGAAGGACCATATCTTAATTGGAATACATGGTCTGGTTTTGATATTAATTGTTATATATCTTATATCAAAACTTAGGATGAAAATATTACCATTAAAAATATTTGGTCAATGGTCATTGGTGAACCACTACATTTTTTGAGTGAAAACATAAAAATACAATTTATACATCAATGACATATTTTTAAATTATTGAGGATATATAGAAAATTAATTTTTCTATATTCTATGTAATAGTATTTAATTGAAACTAGGTTGATAGTAATAGTGGTGTGAAATATGATGATTATATATTTGAACTTATCTATTTAAAAAGATTGAGTTTCAAAGAGGAACCATTTGTCACAGAAAAAAATTTGAAGCCGATATTTTATGTTGTTGACCCTTCGAATGATCATTGGTCTATCATTTTCCAAGGGAAAAGAATTCATTTTGATTATTATGATGATTATGAAGTTTTTATGGATTTATATAAGGTTTCTTAATTTACTATATGATTTTATAATTATAAAAATTACTACAACATATACATACACCATGCTATAAGAAATTGTCATGTTAATAGGATAGAGGAAAACACTAAGTTACTCTCCTAATTATTCATGTAAATAATATTTAATTATTTCTAATGTTTATATATGTAAAAACATTGATTTTAAATTTGGATGTTTAGATTTATATATATATTGATCATTTCAATGGTTTTTATGTTAAATTTTATAATCAACAATTCATGTTAATCATTTTTTATTGAAAAACTAATCATTAATATGTTTTGGTTAAATTTACACATATAAAAATAACTTTTTTATAATTGTAATATTGAAATTTTTAAATGTTGATCATTTATATAATTTTTTAATTAATTTTTATATTTATTAGTTTATATTGTATATTTTTTGTGTATGAATAATGAAATAATTATCATTATTATTTTTAAATATACACATGTATTAACACAATTTTTTACTTACATATTTTTGTATTAATTAATTTTATATATTCACTTTTCTAATAATATCCTAGGAAATAGAATATCATTATATTCATCTATTTAAATGATATCCATATAGGTAGTGTAAAATTTTCCAAGGTATGTGTACATTTTTTCATATTAATAAATCTTCATAACTAAATTATTTAATAAAATTAAATTTAAAATTTTAAAAATTATTTGTAGGACTACTGGTGAGCCTCCTATGGTGGGGTCTTATTATTCTTCTCCAAATAACATAATTCATAGATTTGGTAGATGAAGGATTACATGTTTATCAAAACATTCACTTCCCCATGGAGAGTAGATGATACATATTAAATTTGATGATAATAACTCAAATATTCCAAACTCAACATAGTTTAAGAATTTAATTTCAGGCATAGCTAGTTTTGGATTAAAATTTCATATTATGATTGGAATAACATTGAAAATATGATGAAAGATAAGTCTTAATGAATCCTTAATGGTAAAATATCCCAATTTATTTATTTTTATCCCATTCTTAAAATATTATATATTTAATATGACTTTTATTTAATGTATTCAAATAGATGACAATCGACTTTCAAAAAATGAAAAAATAATAATAAAAGGATTATATCTTCAGTGATAGTTTGAAGGAGATATTTTAAATAAAATTGACAAAAAATTATTTTTTTGAGAATTAATAGAATTAAAACTCATTCCTCAATTGTGGTTTTTAGTTTCAGATACAAAAAAATAAAATTTTCTCCATCTGGAAAGATGAACCATTTTTTGTATGATAATTATTGTATATGGTAAAAAAATTATATTACATAATTACTTATTTTTGATTTTTATGTGATAGGAATCCATGATATCTCAACAAGATATCCATTTGAAGAATGTATTCCCCTATAATTTATCACATGGTGGGTATCATTTACTGGAGGAGAAAGTGATTACAAAAAATTTTGATTCATTAACAGTTAAATCCAGTACTGACATAGATGAGGACTAGTTCGGTCCACCATCCCCCACCCCCTCATTGAAAATAGAAAAGGTTTAGATTAAGTAAAAAGGAAAAGTTTTTTATACATCAATCAAAATAAGTATATGGAAAAATGATAAGAAATTATTTTATATTTTCCATCAATGTTATTATTTTTTAAATTAATAGGACTGATATACCATTTGAATATATCATTTTAGGATTATCTTTTGGAGAAAAAAATTTAGGGGACATCTACACCTAAATGTTGGATGGACATTCTATATACTAATTTAGGGCTTCCAGAACACCCCGACTGTGTAAGATGATATGAGAAAGTTTTCATTATTCGGAAATATTTTTGTCATCCAAGTATGAAATCCAGGGATGAAGAAATAGAATCCTTAGAAGATGGGTAGAATAATGAAAATGGTTGATAAATGATCAAATTAAATATTTTTTGTAGGCTATGTTTAAACAATTATGAGGCTATCATGGCATGTAAAGCCTACCTACTCAGATCCTCTACCTCCTCATTCAAACCCAACTTTATACTTTGAGTTTTATATTAGGGATCCACTTGTACATATTATAGTGTATAAATTAATACATATTTTTTGGTATTATATACATCACCATCTTATAAATTTGGTTTAAGTAAGAGTAACAGTATATGATATTATTGATCTTATTTCTCTAGTTTCATTTTTTATAGAGTAGGTTACCAAAGATGGAGATTGTGTGTTCTAGTTTTTACTCTGACCTACAATCCTTCTTCGTCACCTAACATAAGAGGTATGTGTTTTTTTAAATATTATTTACTTTTAATTGAATTTTTTTTACAATATTGTCTTATATTTAATTTATATATGAGTATATAAAACCAAAATAATTATTATAAAATAAACAAAACTTTTTGGAACTAACACCTTCAGATACATATGGTATTTTTGATGGGAAAAAAAGTTATTCCAAGATTTATTCTTTCTTGGAGCCATTTTATGGGCTATTTATGATGTTTGAAATATGTGGAAGATACTATAAATTAATAATATTAAAAATATATATCATTGAACTTTTTATTTTTTATCAACTCACCACACATTTGTTTTAATTGTTTTTAATGTAAGTATATTTTAATTTTGGTTTATCTTTAATTAAATAAATTGAATTTATGTGTCTAAATTTACTTCGTATTTAATTTCATATCTCATCATTATTTTCATTTAAAATGTTATCGATGTCATTTATATTTTTTTGGATATTGAATACATTTAAATGGTTGTGTTATATCAAAATTATAATGCTAAATTTATATGTGTGTGTGTGAGAGAGAGAGAGAGAGTGAAAGATTAGAAAATATGGGTATTGGGTGTTGGTTTTTTCCTTCCTTGATAAGTAAGAATACTAATATAATTATGAACTAATATTCATTATAATTCCTTTAATTTTGAACTTTTTATATTGTAGTGGTCATTAGATGTTAGGCATATAATTCCCACATGAATTTATAGTATATTGGTTTTTCTCTTTAGTAGGTGGAGTTCATAAAAATATAGGCAAATTGTTAAAAAAAATTAGTATTAATATTTTTATATGTTATTTAATATTAAATATTGTTTTATATATATATTTTTAGTTTATATATAAAAACACAGTTCAACGGTAAAGATTGACGATGTTCACTTAGGATACAAAATCAAAATAAAATTAAAAATTTGAAAATACCTATATATAAATTTTAAATTATAAAATATTTATTTTGTCTCATTTGTTTGTGCGTTTGTTTTTATATCCAAGTTAATGTTTCATAAGCACATTTTCATCATCAAAAAGGAAATTTTGAATTTGGTTATTATGTTTTAAGATTTTTGTTTTGAGATCATCAAAACTCATATGAAGAAAAAATATAATAATGTTTGTTTTATTATGAATTTTAAGTTTCATTTCAAAACATTATATTTTTTAATCTAATAAAATTCATTACTATTGTAGGTTTTCAACGATTTTTTATTTTATAAGGATGAACACCTTACCCACCTTCAAAAAATTTTGAAATCTATTTTTTTAAGAACGGTAAATTTTTAGTTGGAGTATCAAGTTTGGTTATCTGTTTATTAAATCTTAGAAAATTAGTATTTAGGAAATTATTTTATGCCTTATGTTGTTTTTTTTATTTTTTTTACATGAAATTTTTTCATAGGTGTTTTGGGTATGCATTTTTTTTTAAATATACCATGTCATTTTATACCAAGACTAAAATAGAATGTGAAAAATATTATCTTTTAACTTTGGTTATGGATAAAAACTGGAATCAAAATCATCTTTTCGCATTAATTATTTTATTTAATTGATTTAGAAAGATACCATTTTTTCATATATTTATATATTGGTAATTAAGTAAAACGGAAATTAAAATAAAAAAAATCCCTTTTAGGAATTTTCATATCTATTTTGGATACAAGACAATGTGGAAATATTATTTCAACATCAATCTCTCAAAAAATGATATAGAAAATTCACATAATTTTTTTCATGTTTTTATGATGGTTTTAAAAAAACGCTATGTCAAAACTCATATTTTTTACATATTGTACATCAACATCAGTTAAAAACTGACTTTAAAATTAAAGAACTGCATAAAAAATAGTGTTTCCACTTGTGTATTACTATGATGTATCTAAAAATAATGATAATTTTTTCAAAATGAAATTATAAAATTTATAAATTTAACTATAAAAATTTAAATTTAAATGGAAAAAAATATTTTTATAGGGAAAAAACTCTTTAGAACACATTCTATTCCTATTATTATTTTGTATCATTTACTAGTTAGTGTTAAAAAATTATTTATATCAGTATATACTACCATCAATTATTCATATGTTTCTTGTGATAAAAAACATAATCCATCATATGAAATTTTTAGAAAAACACAATTCTAATCATAAAATGATATTATTAGACATTTTAGTTATACCAATTAAATTCCATTCATATAAAAGTGTCTTTTATTTTATATCTATAAATAATTCATAAATTAATTTCTTCTATTTAATCATTTTAATTCAATTGGTGGGTATTAACACTCATACATAAGTATTTAAATTTTATTTAAACATATCTTGATTTAATTTATGTTTGATGTTGCATGTGTATAAATTTATCAAACACATTATATTATTTCAAGGTAATATTACCAGAAATGGAAGATTTTTGGGGGGATGTTGAGCTTCCAAGCCGCATTCCATGGTCCCTCCCTATAATGAGCCTTCTCACTTTTCGACATATGTTCAGTGCCCAGTCCTTCCCTTTCTTCCCAAATGTCCCATAAACTCCTTGGCACGCCATCATTCACTGCCCAGAAGCTAAAGAAATTTGGAATAAATGGGGCCCGGCTTCGGATGCATCACTAGACATCGCATCTGACCTCCCCGATCTTCTGATGCACTGGTGTTCCTCTCTTTCATCATCTGATGTCGGTTCTCTTTTCACCCTGGCATGGATCGTTTGGGTTTGGTGTAATGATTTGGCTTTCCACCATATCCATAAAACTCCTAACTTCTGGATTGAACTATCCATTTCATGGATTGAGGGCTAAAAGGACCAAAAAGGACACTTTATGCAAGGTGTTACCCCTTCTTTTCCCCCTCATAGGACCCCCCCCCCCCCAACGGAAGGGAGTATTAAGATTAACGTGGACGCTTCTCTCCCCAAGGATGGGTCTGTTTCTCTTGGGCTCCTAGCTCAAAATCATCTGGGGATGATCATTGCAGCAAAATATGAATTACATCATGCCTTCTGGGAACCTGCAGTTGCAGAGGCCTATGCCATCCTTATAGGTATGACGCTTGTTGTGGAATGTGGATGGGATGATATCATTTTTGATTCTGAATTCCTTACTGTTATCAATGCTATTAACCACAATGACGCCGGACTCCAACCATTTGTCTTTATCATCAGGAGAATCCACTCACTTTTCTAAGGTTTCTCTTACTGCACCTTCTCTTTTACCAAAAGGTAAGGAAACAATGCAACCCATCAGCTTGTGGTCTCAGGCCCCTTCGATGTCAACCAGATATGGCTGGAAAATTTCCCTTCATGGCTCTACTTATGTACAGCTGCTGATCTTCAACATTAATATTAATATTATCTTTCGTTCAAAAAAATGTATATATTTCAGCGTGTTCTAATATATTATTTTCGGTAATATAATCGATATTATTGAAAATATTTGGATTTATGAATGTATTTTTTAATTTATGGAATGTTACTATAGACATTCAAAAATGAAAAAACAGATATGTTTATCTTTATCTAAAAAGACTTCGCACTATGATGTGAAGGGACATAGAATGACATCAAAGAAATAAAGCAGCAACAGAGCTTGAATATCATAATTTACATCATGAAAACATTTCACGTCATAAAACATTACAAGATTTGTACCCCAAAAATAATGTGAAAACAAGATGAGAATATTTGAGGACCCGAAACATTACATTCCATGAAACACTTACACAATGTAAAAGTGTCGGGACAACCCAAAAATTGAATGACATATTGGGTGGCAAAGACATATTTTTTTACCCAAAGACCACCTGATGTGAATTTTTTAGGCCATTTAATTCTACAAAATCCCCTAGAGTTTTATAAATAGATACGGTTATTACTGCTACTAGGGGAGAATCTAGAGACCCGATTCTTGGGAGAAAAGTTGTGTTGTTGCAGAGTCCTCCACCACATTCTATATGGTTTTGTTTATTCGTTATTTTATTTATTCCTTCCCTCTTCCTCCCTCATCTCTATATTGAGAGCATCAACCCAACCTTATTTTAGGGTTACATAACTGGAGTGGGAATTTATTGTGGGATTTATTTATTTTTATTCATGAGCTTAATTTTTGTGATTTTTTATTCAATTCCAATCCCTTTATTTAATTTTTATCATGACCATTATTAATTTAAGCCAAAAGGACATTTAAAATTTTTCAATTGGTTACCCTAAATTGTGGCATAACCATTATCACATTCAAGGAATCCATGTTTAAATATGGTATTAAGAAAAACTTGATCTGAAAAAACCCTAAATTAATGGACCAAGGAAAATAGGGGTTGTCACATTGAGGATACAATACCATGACCATTAGATCTAAATCATATCAAATTTGATTCCAAATGAGGATTAGTCAATTTTTTTTAAATCAAATTTATCCTAAACCCTAAAACTATTAAACCTTGATAGTCTTTTGAACATGATTTTCAAAACCAAAACTGATTTTCTTCATTCTCTATATTTATTCATTTCATTTTCAAAATAAAAATACATTATTCACCCTCTTCATTAACATTAATCAAATAAAAAAATATTTAAAACCTAAATTAAACTAATTTCATCATATATGTGGGGTCGATCTCGACCTACTACTGTATTAATGTTAATTAATTCATTACACAATTTATGTTTTAATTAAAAAAATATTTTTATTATCCCCATAGGGAAATAATGTAACCCTTTATTATTTTCAGGTTTTTACACTAACATACTAATATAACCATCAAGTTACTATGATTACTACTCTATACACCAAAAATATTCAATCCATTTATTGATTTTTCAAGACTTAGTTTTCTCAACTTATTTCCAAATTTGAGATACTCATGATCAATCTTGTTCCATTGAGGAGATTCCACTAGGTGATTTAGTTTCCCATTCTAAATTCTTGTATCTGGATTCCACATAAATTTTCTAGTGGTCTTGTTCCATCTGTATAGACATTTAAACTAGGTAATGATTAGAAAGTACCATAAAACTATTGGGACCATTGTGGTTGGAGAAGAATTTTATAAGATATATTTACTTTTTTGTGAGTGTGTTTTAGTTTTTTTTTCAACATGAAATAAATATATTCACTTTGTAAAATTGACAATTAGACTGACCATCATATTTATAAAATCATACTCACAATTCTTAAAAAATTCTATATGTTTGAGAAAATAATTCCCGAAAGAAAATGTTTATCATCCTCACCTTGGGTATTAAATAAAAGGAAGATAATAATGAGAAGTTGTATCAAACTCTGAATGACTCTGATAAAAATCTAATGATGATTTTCTATTTTTTAATTCCCACAAATCATGAGTTATTAGAAAAGTTTATGATTCAAGCCTAATGAAAGAAATGAAGAAAACAAGTGATTCCAATTGTATTGAGGCTTGGTTGGAAAGAAAATTATATTTGGAAGGATATGAAGTTAAAAAAATACAATAAAGTTATATGATGATACACTAATCTTCAACCTTTTCAAATTCATAAGGAAGTCATGATAAAAGATGATGTTTGTGGTAGAAGGAAGCAGTTAGAACTGAAGCTTTTCTTTCTCATTTCATTGGTGTGAGAACAATAGAGTCAACTTGTTTAAAGGCTGAGAAGGTTGTTCGTAAGTGGTGAAGATGATGATATTGGTTTTAAGTAATACTAATAATCCAAAATAAATAAATCTTTAGAGAATGATTTTTTTGTGAATCATAATCAGAAAAGAGAATAATCTATTAAATTCAAAGATAATATCAGTCCATCAGATGTATTGTGCCTCTGATCATCAGAGAAATAATTTTTTTTATTGTTATTTTTAGGACCAATCAAAAGGAAAAAATACATTGATGTTTATTGGGACCAATATAATCAATAAAGACAGACACATGTCCTCTTGATGAATATTAACAATGTAGTAAACAATTTTTATCAATATATTTTTCTAGAAATTTTTAAATTTTCTCAAGATAAATAAGAACTCTTATATAATTTCTTATTTTTTTAAGAGAAAATAATCATGTGTTGAATTAATTTTACAATTGGTTAATCATTCTAGATTTGACACTGTTTTTCGGAGTGAATCATATATTAATTCACTAGGAATAGGATAAAAGTGATAATTTCATAAGATGTTGGGTTATTGGTATGAGGATAAGAATAAAATAATATTTACATGAATATGATAGAAGTAATGTAAATTGGGGTAATATAAGTGGTTTAAGAATTTTGAATAATGGTTTTCATATGGTTTATTTTGTACGAAGCATCCTAATGAGAAGATGTGTTTTTTATATGTTTTTTTGTCTTATCATTTGGTGCAAAGTACTATAATTAAGAATCTATTTTTATCATAATATTTAAGGATTCTAAATGGGAAGATTTTTGTTTCATTTGGTGTGGATAATCTTAATGAGTAAATGAAAAAAGTTATCAGAATACGACTGAGGTTCTGTCAAAGAAGTCTAAAGTGAGATGAAGTTAGAAAAATATTTGAGAAGGTTTAAGAAGAGTTATGAAGAATTGAAGAAGTAAAATATGTATCTGAAATTAAAGTAGAATTTATGATTCCAGAAATTTGGTTGAGTATGAAATATTTTCTGAATCCCTCTTAAACCATTTTTTGGTTACCTATAAATTGGGGAAGTAGTTTATACTTTCATGAAGTAATTACTATTCATGAAATAAGATAGGTAAGATCAAAAGTTATAGGGAGAATAATTTTATAGATTATAATTTCTTGAGGAAGATTCCCATATAGAAGAAGGAAATTATAAGAGAGAAGATCATATTCATAGTTTTGGGATCACACTGAAAAATCTAATAGGGATTTTTGAACTATGACAAAAGCAGTTCAGAATTATTTTAGTGTTATTCTAGAATAATTATATTTCTGTATTGAGAAGTAGTATATGAGTATTAGACTGGGTAACTATACTAAGTTTCATTAAAATTTATAGAAGAATTTCTTACCTACTTTTGGGTAAAAATGTGATGAAATTTTTCCAAGACCTTATACATGAAATATGATAAGGAATCGTAGTATTATGTTATAAAAATTGTATTATATCATTTAATGATAATTAAAGAAAATGAAATTTTTTATTGAACTTAATTCTACATGAGTTTAATGGAATATCTTACTCATTGTATTCTACACAGAAGGATTTTTTTTCAAGTGTACTATGTGGTATTAGATTGTTTCCAAACCTACCATGGACGTAGCTACTCTTGTTGAGTAGTGGACCTTTTAAATTATTGTTTCTTGTGGAATTGAGATTCATTTATATTTAGAAAGGTAAAAACTCTTTAACGAGAGGATTGGGTTGTTTAATAATGAAGGAAACATAAAGGAAAAAAGATATCATGGATTCACCCACTCCCCCTATCAGTGATACATATATCGTTCTTGGGATATCTTAGTTAGTATTCAAGCTGATGGTTCCCTTCCAATACTCTTTCCTGATGTTTTGAAGATAATTCATGATGTAGAATCTGAATTGGGTAAATAGTAATGGGATTATGGTCTTTGATTATAATAACTATCATATCTATAAATATATAATGTTTCCATATCTTATGTATCCTGTGTATAATGTTATTGAAGCTAAAAAAATATTTCATGCTATTTATGATAATTTTTCCCTTGAATTTATTAATAAAAAGATTCTTGAGAATGATGGAAGATCTATGAAAGATTTACTCTGATCAATTTCTAAAAGTTGGTTTTTAAGAATGAAGGGTGTTTTCACTGCTGAAGGTATTTGGAATAAGATAAAAAAAAATTATTAAGGAATTACAAAAGTAAAGAATGAAATGTTACAAATCATGAGGATAAAGTATGAAGACATCAAGATGGGTGAATATGAATATGTTCGGGTCTTCTTTAACAGGGTGAATGACATTGTCATCACTATTATATGTTTTAGTAAAAAGATATAATATTATAGTATTGTGGAAAAAATCTTGATAATCCTTTACAATAAGTTTGATGCTAAATTTTCTTAGTTATAATATATATATTCAGAGACATTATCTCTGGATGAGTTTTACTGCACTCTCATTATATATGAAATAAGAATGGATAATGTTTTGAAATGAAAAACAAAATCTGATAAAGAACAGTATTTCAATGCTTCCAATAAATAAAAACTAAAGAAGATTATTTAAGAATAAGAAGATGGTGATTCTGATTTTTAATATGAGGTATGTAAAAATGTTGATGACTTTATATCCTTTTTTTCAAAAAATGTGAGAATGTGAATAGGTAAAAATAAAGGAAAACTTCCTATTAAGTGTTTTGTATTTAGATCCATTAGGCACTTTGTTGGTAATTTTCCTTGAATAAATAAATAAAAGTATAGAGATGAAGATGATAGGAGGGAGATAAGATCATGTAAGAAACAGGGTGATAAGGATAAGCCTTATCCCAAATGGAAAGATAAAAAGTTCTTCATATACAAAAGAAGAAGTTTCTTATCAAGAGACGTCAAAGAAAAAGATAATGAAGCAGAATCTGAAAAGTCATTTAAGAAGGTTGGAGAGAATAATTTTATTGAAACTAAGAATAATGAATAGATTGAAAGCAATTTTTCTGAAGAAGAATAAGAAAATCAATTATAATTTAAACTGAAATAATTATTAAAATAATGATAAGGAAATATTGAGATACATGAGAAATAAATTAGGATTTTGAAAAAAAATGAGAATTCTTCATCAAACAAACATGAATTTTTTCTTGATGAGATATTCAAGTTGCTATAAGAGATTAACGATTTGAATAAATATCTTGAAGAGTAAAATAATCATAATGAATGTCTGCAAGTTAAGATGAAGGAAACAAGGAGAAGAGTTGTAACTTGTCCACAAAAACTTTCTAAAGCTGAACATAGGGTTAAAAGTTTCAAAAACTCTATCCTTGAATTTGGTGAAAGTTCTCGTAAGTGTATACCTGAGAAGGATCAAAAAAATGTACCTTTAATGTCTGAGAATAAATTTTATGTTGTTTCTAAGAAGAAAAAATCTTGGAAGGTTATGTATGTCTCCAAGACAAAAAAGGTGATAAATTAGAAGTTTTCAAAAATTATAAGTCTAATAAATATCTTATTACTTATGGTTTTGATAAGGGTAAAAAGAAAACATTATTGCAAAATAAGGTTTTATTTGAAAATATAAGTTTTAGTAGTCAAAAAAGTTCTTATAATAAAGATAAGAGGGTTTTTGAGAAATATGTTCTTAAATCTAGATAGTATAGAAGTTTTAGAGAAAAATATTCTTTCTATGGATACTACTGGTATTGTGGTGGATTCAGGCATATGGAAAATATGTGTTGGTTTAACCAATGACATTACTACTATCCAATATATTACTAAAGACAATGTTTGAGGGATATTTAATCCCCTCGAAGGAAGAATTCTGAGAAGGATATTCTCAAGAAATATGAAAAACTTGGTATAAAAGTTCAAAAACGATTCCATCCTTTATAAATTATATGTGAGAGATGTGGATAACCTAGAAATATTTCAAAAGGATGTATTTTTTTGTTACTACTATAGAAATCAAATTAAAAAATCTTAGTATCTGGATGTGAAGAAAAAAATGTAAAGATAAAGTTATTGTTGCAAAAAAACGCACTCAATGATACAAAATGAGAACCACCATGGATCATGGATAGTGGGTGTTCTTCTTATCTGATAGTATATTTAAAAAAAATTAAGAATCTGAAATATTTCAAATAAATAATGGTGACATTTTTAAATTATTAATCTATCATAATGTAAGTTGTTTGACCAGCTATCATTGGGGAAGATAATTATAAATCCAAGAAATATTTGTTTTTTGAAAGGTTGAAGCACAAATTTCAAAGCGTTTCATAACATTATGATGATGGTAACAAAGTTACCATTTGAAAATATAAGGTTTTTGATAATATATTAATATGGAATGATACATACAAGATTCCAATGAACAAAAGGTAACATAATCCATGTTAGTGAGGTTCAAAAGTCTTTTTACATAGGCATGGTGGAAGAGACTTAGTCGTTGCATAAAATGATAAGAAACATGTGTCAGAGAAACATGATAAAGTTATTGATGTGGGATAGTGTCTGTGTAATTCTTGATATGTCAATAAGAATTGATTGGTGTTGCACTATTTTTCAGAATCGAATGATTACAAATTTTATGCATAAGAAAATTGACATTTATTCAGAACAGCCCCTAGAACTTATTCACTATGATATCTGGGGCCAATGAGAAAATAATAAAATCATGGAGATAATTACTTAATAACATTCATTGATGACTTTACTCACATTAATTATGTAATATATATGAAACATAATTCACATTCAATAAAAAATTAAAAAATTTATGAGGAAAGCTGAGAAGAGATGTGTGTATTTAGTGAAGAATTTGAGAATTGGAAATAGAAGAGAATATAAGAATAAAGATTTTGAAATTTCTCCTGTGAGGCATGGAATATGACATGAGTTCAGAATGCCATAGATTCCTCAATAAAATGGTCTTGCTAAAAGTAAAAAATAGAATTTTAGTTTAAATGCGGTGAACTATGTAACTTGAACATGGTATCTATCATTAATTTTAGAGGTAGTCCAAGAATACTTCTATGTATATTGAAAACTGATGTTTCTATAGACCAAATTCAGATATGAGTCCATATGAAATGTTTTATGACAAAACTCCATATTGGATTCACTTAATAGTTATTAGGATTTCATTCATCATAATGAAGAAATTTGGAACCCTTGTAAAGTTTTAATAGAGATGTGAAGATGGAATTTTTCTTAGTTATGCTCTGGAAGGAAGAGGATATAGATGTTTTTAAAAAGAGATAGGAAGATTAGTTGACCCCATTAATATTATAGTTTTTGAGAAAGTTGAGGAAGATAAATTAACTCATTCCGATAAAAAAATATAAACATGATTAAATAATTTCTTATAATGATTATGATAAGGATGCAAACAAGTGTAATATTTATCAAGAAGAAGAATCAAACTCGTCCATTTCTAATGATAAGGAAGAATCTTGAAATTATCATCTTAGGATGGGGAAGCAAGTGGATGCTAAAAACATTATTCTTGATCAACATCAGATGGTTCAAATATGAAGAACATACAAAAAATTTAAACATACTTCTTTGTATAAAACATTTGAGCCAAAATATGTGAATTAAGCATTTGAATATATAGAATGTGTAACAGCCCGCCCCTACCTCATTTTCTTGAGGAGGCGTTGAGGGTTAATTAGCCTTAACCGACATTCCCAAGGCGCCAAAGGCTGGCAATGATTGCTGAGGGCATCAAGGAACAGTGGGGAATGATTTTCCCTTAAGGATATCACCTAACTCAACTAACCAAAAACGAAAGATGCATTCACTATCAAACCCAGCCATATGATACTAACAATGCCATCACATACCCCAAAACCGTTCAACTATACATGTAACCCAAATATCATAGTACAAATAGGAAACTAAACAGCAAAACACCATGATCCATGACACCAACACAGCTCCACACCAAGCTCCAATCTCCAAGCTCCACTAACACATCACAAGCATCACCGCGAACCACTAGCAATGAGATTTCGTACCTTTACCTGTATCTCGGTACACGACTTCTGCGAACACAACAAAGTGCCAAAATAGGGGGTGAGAATAACTACTCAGTAGGTTTTCCCCAAATTACTTCCCTACATATTCCACTAGGATAAAACTGTTAGAACATTTATATAAAACAGTTATATAAAATAATCACAAGTGCATCCATTACCATAAGCCAAACACACCCTTACAAAGACATTTCACCCAAACCAAGTAAACCCAGGGAAAGAAAAACAATCATTCTAGGAGCCAAATATGCCATGCAAGGAAGCCTAATCAACCATTCCATGCAAGGAACCCAATTTAACCATTTCACATTTCCAAAAAAAATTCATCGATGCAAAGTAACACACAACAAAGCAATCATAACGGTTGGACTTCCCGCCAAACTCGTTCACCCCATATTCTGCTAGTAGGACGTCCTGCCCACTACCTAACAACCCAAAACAGTGGGACATACCACCCTTCCCATTCACATGTTATAGTGGGACTTCCCACCCACTTCCACACAACCAACATAAGCCATAACCATGCATGTAACCCTCCAAGGCCACAACAATACGCAATTATCCATTTCCATTACATGTCAATCCACTTAAATAAATAAAACATTTATTGAAAACACCCATCAATAATTTTCAATACCAAACCACATTTCAATAAAACAACCCTTTTTATTGGAAACCATTTTCTCAAACCATCTTAATCAAACCAAAAAAAATACAACTCATTTTAAAATCCCATTTTAAAATCACATCAAAAGCATTTATACAGAATCCCTTTTTCCGAAAAATCCCCAAACCATCCCGAAAGGGATTTTCATCCAATTTCACACATCAAAAAAACAATTAATTTTAAGCAAAAAAAATTAATTGCAACCAAAACCACTAGTTCTAACCAAGTGGGGTTGAGAGATAAGCCACCTACCTATAGGGTTCCGGTGAAATGGACCCACAAGAAATTACTCTTCAAAACTGGCGAACGCACCACTGAAACCTCCCTAAATACCCTTCCCTAATATCCATATGCCTTAAAATTAACATCCAAGGAAACCACAAACTTATATATACACACAACGGGTGTAGATCTAGAAAACCAAGAGAGAGGGAGATGTAGATCTAGAGGAAAACACAAAGAACCAAAGAGGTGAGACTTACCCAAGAGAAACCACCGTCAATTCACCAATAAACCTCTTGAAAATGATTCCAAAATGAGTGGGAGATCACCTTCAACTTCTAATAACCCATAATACCAAGTGAGGCTCGAGTGGGAGAGGTTTTGGAGAGGAATGAGTCAAGGCCGAGTGATCACGGGTTTTAAAACCTTATTTTTAAGTGGTCTCACGGTTAGCCCGCAGGGTTTGACAAACCGTGCGCTAACTGTGTGTATGCAACTGCATCAAGATGAGGGGTCCACATGGTTGCCTCACACAGTTTTTCAAACCGTGTTCAGGCCATGCGAAGTCTACTATCTCCCCCTGCATGGTTTCTTGGAGAACCCACAAGGTTTCTTCTAACCGTGCTCAAACTGTGCTTCCTTAGAAGAGCCTCCAAACTTATTCAAAACCATTCCAAACTCACCCAATCTCTTCCCAAATCATCACATGCACTTTAAACACATAAATATTCATTGTAAAATGAAACATACCTCAAACTGGGGGTGCTACAGAATGGGTTCAATATATGAATGAAGATTTGTATCAAATAGAAAAGAATAAAACTTGGGAACTTTTTCCTAAGCCAGATATCAAGAAATTTATTGGCAAGAAATGGGTTTTCTGGAACAAAATGAATGATGATAGTGAAGGGATAATTAATAAATAATTATTTGAGTACAATGTTTATTTATAGATTTAAGGCATTGATTTTGATGAAATATTTTCTCTAGTGGAGAGATTGGAAGCAATCAGAATCATTCTTTCTCTAACTAAAAAATGAAGTTAAAAAATATTTCATATGGATATGATGACTGCATTTTTGAATGGGGATCTTGATGAGGATGTTTTTATTCAACAACCATGTTTATTTTTTTTGTGTAAATAGTAATGTTATGTGTGAAAGTTGAATAAATCCTTTTATTGGATGAAACAAGCTCCGAGAGATTGGTATTCCAAATTGGATACCTAATTAAGAAATATGAGTTTTATGAAAGGAAGAGTTTATAGAAATATTTATATTAAATAAAGTTAGGGGTTTTCCATCATCATAATTTATTATTTTGATGAAATTATATTTGATGGGAATGATGAAATAATTTTTGAAATATTTTCTAAATGAATGAAAAAGTTGTTTGAGATTTCTATACTATGTGAAATAAAATACATTATTGGATTAAAAGTCATATAAAAGAATAAACACATATTTATTTCCCAAGATAATTATTTAAATGATATTTTTAAAAAGATTGGCATGGAAAATTAGAAACCAATTTTCACAATGATTTTAGTGGGTATAAAATTTTCTAAACAAGGATAAGGCAAGGAAGTCTTTCTTAAAGAGTTTCAAAATATTTTAGAATATTTTATTTGACAACCTCAAGACCTATCATTGTTTATTTTGTTAAATTATGTGAAATATTTCATAGTTCTACAAAGGAATCTCATTGATGATGGAAGATGCACATATGGTGGAGTTTTCATTCTCTGAAAACATTTTTTTAGTTTTCAAATAAAGAAATAAAATTCAGTAAGTCTTAGAATCACTAACTTTGAGTACGTTGTTTCAACTCTAGCCACTACCCAACTTATTTGGATAAAGATTCAGTTGGATGAATTACTTATTAAATTGATGTTACCCTTACTCTTGGTTTATTATAATCAAATTCAAATCAACCTTATGATGAATCTGATAAAATATTTTCCTTCAAAACATATTGATATCAAATACTATTTCATCAAAGTGAATGAGAAGAAGAATGAATTGAAGTAGGGGTATGTTTCTACAACAGAGCAAGTTGCTAAAGTTTTCAAAAAACATTTACCAAAGGAATAATTTTCGAAACTGAGGTTCAACATGGGCATCCAACTTCCCTCTCATCAATTTTGAGGTATGTGTTTTTATTCCATCTCTCGTATTTTCTTTAGATTGTGTTTTCAAGGGGTAGAATTGTTTCATAAATCTATCCATTTAATATATTTTAATACATTAAAGGAATCACATATTTTTGAGGATTTGTGGGTAATATTTGAAATAAAAATATATGTGTGTGAACTAGTCTATATATTTGTTAGAGTGGTTATAGGAAACTTTTGTTATAGGAAATTTTAAGAAGTGAAGAATATTATGAAGAAATATTGAGGAGGTTTCATGAGTCACTAATTTTTTACATCTTGGTTTTCTATCAATAATTATTATTCTCTACAATGATTTATCTCTCGTAGGAAAATAATTATTGATAAGTAATCTGTAGCATAATTTTGCAAAGTTTAGTGATTTATGAATCTTAGTTGACAACAAAATCCAAAGGGTGATTTATTCAGACCAAGTTGGATAGAGAAGGTTTTTTAAAACTAGAAGAAGTTTCTTTTGCAGGAGTTTTGTATTTCATTGTTGAAATGAAATAAATCAGTTCACTATGTAAAAGTTTAAAATCAGACTGACAATCGTATTCCGAAAATCAGAATCATAATGCTTAATAAATTCCCTCAGTTTGAGAAGATTATTTCTGAAAGAAAACATTTATCAGACTCACCTTATGTCCGTAATAAAAGGAATATCATAATTATAAGTTGTATTAGATTCTGAATGAATCTAATAAATATCTAATGATGATTTTATATTTTGAAATTATCACAAATTATGAGTTATCTGAAAAATTTATGTTGAAATCCTAATGAAGGGAATGAGGAGAACCAATGTTTTCAATCATATTGAGGCTTTGTTATATAGAAAGATATTGTTTGAAGGATGGTAAGTTATATTACTATCCATTAAAAGTTAGAAGATTATATTCTGATCTTCAACATATTCAATGTCATGAGGAATTCATTATAAAAGAAGAAGTTTGTACTAGAAGGAAATTATGTAAACTGAAGCTTTTTTATCTTACTTTATCGATGTAAGAACACCAAAAACAACTTATTTGAAGGAAGGAATGGTTGTTTAGAACTATTAAAGATAAATATGCTAGTTTTTAATCAAAACCATAAGCCAAAAGAAACAAATCTTCAGAGAAATAAGTTTTTCTGAATCAAAATCATAAAAGATAAGAAGTTTATGAAGAAGAATCTAATACTGGTCCATCAGATGTGGTATTCCATTGATCATCGGAGACATTATTTTTTTCATTTTGAGTTTTTAGGACCAATAAAAATAAAAAAAGAGATGTTGAATTTTTTTGGGACCAATGTAATCAAGAAAGATAGAGACCAATCATCTTTATGAAGATCAATATTATATTCAACTATTTTCATCAAGGTAATTTTTGGGTTGTTTTTCAATTGGGTCAAGAGAAATAAGAAATATGATATATGTTTTCATTTGGGTCAATAGAAAATAATCATGTGTTGAATTACTCTTAAAATTTGGTCATCATACTAGAGTTGACATCATTTTTCAGAGTAAATTAGATTCTGATTCACCAAGAATAGGCTGACAATGATAATTTCATCAGATGTAGGGTTACCAGTCTGAGGATTTTATGAAAATGAGATTTTATTAAAGCATGTATAAGCATTTAAAAGTGGGATAATATAAGTGGTTAAAGACGTTTGAATAATGGTTTTCATATGGTTTAGTTGGGAAAAATAATCATAATGAGAATACACATGTTTTCATACATTTTTTTCTTGTCATTTGGTTTCAATCAATGTAATAGATACTATATTTTATTCATCATAATGATGAAATTTGAATAGGCATATCAGTATTTTATTTTTTGGGGAGAATCATAATGAGGAAATTGGAATAGATATCAAAATCGGAATAAAGTTTTTTCAAAGAGGTATGAAGTGAGATGGGGTTATTAGCAGACTCGAGAAGGTTATTAAAGATTTTAGAAGCACTAAAAAAGTCAAATAAGTATGTAAAATTCAATGAGAATTTATAATTCAAGATATTTTGTTGAGAAGGAAAGATTTTTAGAATCCTATATAATCTATTTTTGGGTCGCGTATAAATAGATTAATTACTTTGTACTTTCCTAATGTAAGTAGTATGGTTGGAAGAAGAAAGAGAAGCTTTGAAGATATATATAGAATAAGTTTCTAGATTTTTCTTTCAGAGGATGATTTCCAGGTAGATGAAAAAAATTAGAATAGAGAATATCATATTCAATGTTTTTAGATCAGACTGAGAAATAAGGCTGGGATTTTCGAACTCACACAGAAGCTATTAATAATTGTTTTAGCGGTATTATGGTAGAATTATATTTTTGTATTGAGAAATCCAATTGGAGAACCAGATTAGAAAATCAAGATAAGTTTCATTATGAAGTTCATAAGAAGTTATTTCTTACTTCTAGGTAAGAAAATGAAAATTTGTTTTAAAGATCATATATGTGAATACTGACATGTCATCACAGTAACATGTTTATTAAAAATTTTATACAAATTTTATTACATCATTTCCATATACTTGAGGAACATGTTTTGTTGTATTGAAAATAGTGCTACACGAGTGTCAAGGAATATCCCACTAATTTTATTCCATAGAAAAGGATTGTTTTCTTGTGGATTGTGTGGTATTGGATTGTTTATATACCATAAGATGGATGTAGCTACTCTCATTTAGTATTGGACCATGTTAAGTATAATATTTTTTTGGATGTGTGGTTGTTTTATTTTCTACAAGTTAACCACTATTTAATAAAAGTTGATGTTTTTCTCATAAGGAAGGAAACATTTAAGAAATAGATATCACTGGTTCACCCCCTCCCCCTCTCAGTGATACTTAGATCCTTTTTGGGAAATCTCAACTGCATTTGAAAAAATTGATTCATCTTTATTATATCAATTTTCACCACATATAGAGAATTTTAAAGTGTTTCATGGTATTTTTAAAACACTATACAGTCATTTGGATATATATTTATTCTTTTAGATATCATACCCATTGAACATTTCTTTCATTTATCATTATATATTCAACAAGGAAGCTCATTTTATTCTGGTAGCATATCATTTAGGACACCCATTTTTTCTGTATAGATGGTTTCATAATATCCATTGGTAGATTTCAAATTATATTACTTCATTGTCACTGAATATGATGTATATTTAGTTAAATCAATATATAATTGTCTCCTTTTACAACTCTTTAACTTCTAAAATAACTTTGGATAATTCTGAAGGTCTGGTCCAATTGCCATTGTCATTTATTTAATATGATATCCATCATCAATCATACTTCTAATCATATTTGAATATTTAAAAATTGTATTCTCATCCCATTCAGTATATATATTCAATAATTCCCCATGTTTAGTCCAACATTTATATTTTTGATCTATTCTGTGATAGATAAAATGTTCTTCTAACTACTATGAACAAATTTTTCTTGAATAACAATAATGTAAACATGGACTAAGGAGTTAAGAAGGATCATATTAATGATTTTTTGAAAACTTGATAAACTCTTTTACCCTATCCTAATATTATTTTTTCATATGATTAGTATCCATCCATATTAAATTCTTATCATTCATATTTAGTTTAAGAATATTCATATTTTTGATAAAATAAATAAATACACACATGGTAGGCCTATAATGTATCAATTTTTATATCCATAAATTATAAAAAGTATAAAATTATAATTATAATTAAAATTTAAACTACATAAATATATATATTATATAAAATAATAGATACAAAAACTATGACTTATAAAAAATGAAAAATATACACATATAATAAATCCTATGTTTTGGAAATAATTAAGTCCTCTCTCTTGGTGTGAATTCTTTTCCTAATGTGAAGTAGGGAACTTAAAAAATGATAGGATATAATGTGATAGTTTTTTATGAAAATTTTAGGATTTCTATATAAAATAAACTAATATTAATATATAAATTTACAATTTTATTTTTATATACATATATATATATACACACAAATATATATATAAAAAAATAATTCTAAATATTTTTTTTGAAGAAGGTGGTGCCTGGCCAGAAGACCAAGGCATAATTATTATAAACAAATAGGCTACATGCAGAGACCCAAATATTTAGGTACATGAACATTACATTACTTTTTCGGAATACTTAATACATAACAAAAACAGACAGCCAAGGACCGTAATAGTTTAGTGTCTTTTGAAACTCGGAATGTAATCTTCTGATCGTGGTGAAAGATATTCAACATCTCCCATAAATATATTCCTTTTTTCTTACCTAAAAACTCTCTTTATATCCTGGGGCAAATAAAACATAAAAAGGGTGAGCTCAAATGCTCGGTAAGGGTAAACATGGAGAACATAAAACAATCCATAAACATTTGAATGTAATAACATGAACATAAAACATCAAAATCATGAGTAATGACATAAATCTTTGTAACACCCGAGACTTTTATGTTATATAAATCATCAAAGGAATCTTTTTCTACACACAACACTTTCCTAGCTTGATTTACATGAAATCGAAACCTTCCTCGATAGCTTGCGTCATACGCAATACCGAGTTTCACTAAACAACGATATGCTATTAAAATATTATTAAAACTAGTCGTTATGAATAGTAATAACCACTTTTTGAAATTTTATAAATTTTATTTTTCAAAATGGACTTCATTTTTGGATTTGGAATATCGAAATTAGCCTAGGGTGAAATTTTGGTATTTTTCTGAAAACATTCAATTTTTGATGAATAGTGAAACCACTAAGTGGTAGTTAAAAAACTGAATTTTTCATAAAATTTAATTTTACCGCTTCTGTGAGTGGAATTTCAAAAATCCGAGAGACATGGTTGATGTCAGTAAGTAAAATGTGGTTCAATGAGATGAAAATAATTTTTTGGTGAATAGTAACTTTTTACTTTTTTTACCACGGTTAAAAGTAAATAGGGTAATTAAGGGTAAATATGATATTATTATTACCCTAACACATGTCCAAATTCTATTCGACAAGTTTAATTCGACCAAAAACAAACTTAGGAATAAAATATGACCATTTAGGCCCACGTGGATTAGCTTAGGACATTTATTATTAATTTATTTAAAGAAGGGTTAAAATAGTTAAAATCAAAAGTTTAATAAGTAAATAAATTTTAATATGGGGTTATACATAAGATAAATTCGACTATAAATATTCATTATAAATATAAAAAGATTCCCTACATAATGGTATTTTATTTTTAATTTTTAGACATTAAATAATTTAATTTATTTATGACACAAAGATGATGCAGTAATTATCTTATTAATGAAATATTGACATAATTAATGTAATAAACACCAAAATAAATGTAATTTGAGACTTTTTATGAATTACACTAATTTATAGGTTAATAAGACATGTTATTAGTGATTTAATTAACTTTTTTGGAACTAATCATTCTGTTATGATTTTCACAAAAATCAATTACTAAATAGTGTCAAAATTGACATAAAATAGTTTTTAAAACAAATATTATATTAGTAATTGTTATTTTATTCCTAAAAATATAAGGTTCGGCCAAATGACTTAGATAAGGTTATATATATTAATAATAAACAACTTGGGGTTCGTTTGTCTTCTTATATTAAGTTTATTAACCTTATAGTATAAGAACACAAGAAGACACGTTAAAAGTAAAATTATTTAACTTAATGTTAAATCTAAATGATAAGGTTAAAATAGGAACCTAAACTTGTATAAATTCTATTGGATGAGAGGGTTTCGACCTGTACCCACCTTATCTTCGAAATATATCAATTGGGAGCTATTTAAAACCGAACTTGACTTTATAATAAAATAATATTTTTAGTTTTCCCAAAGGTTCCCCTCTCCTCCCTTATAAAAGGGCACCTCCTCCCCCTCTTCCTCACACCACTTTGAGCCTTAAAGCTCGGAAAAACCCTGCCAATTACTCCTCTCCACTTCCCTAGAGACATCCTATAGGTCCTGGTCTTCTTCAAAGACCAATTTTAGTACCCTAAAAGAAGGTCTCAAAGAAGCACTTCAAAGAAGAGGTAATGTCTGTTATCGATTCTTTCATCTTTATTTCTTCTTCCACTTCTTATTCTTTAGTTGTTGCATTATGAAGTAATAACATCAGTATAACTCATATAATGATATGTTATTATAAGTATGAAACAACCCTATTTCACCATCTATCCATCCTACGGAAAAAGAAATCACCGCGCGTGCGTACGTACGGAATACCGTCTCCACGTCGTGGTGTAATCTATTTTCCACCACCACCTTAATTGGATGGGTATAATGGTGTAAATAATGACTATATATGACTATTATAAAGTGATATTGATTCTGAAATAGTATACATACACTCCAATATAATTCCACGATCATAGGAACGATATCATCACTCATGCGTACGTATGGAATACCGTCTCCACGATGTGATGTGACTCGTTCTACATGATCTTCATTTCATAATGATTATATAAATGAATTGAATGAATGAATATGATATATATTACACTAATACCATTCTGGAAATTAGGTATCTATAACCTAAAGAGAATAATAAGAATTTATTCGACAAAACACGCATAAGAACAAAAAGTTATAAACACCTGAATAACAAGTAGCAATGAAATATTACTACTAAGAAGTTAAGAATATGACCATATATGATATCATAAAAATAAGTATGATTCTGTAATAATTCAATAACATTATTTAAATCATTATACAGGAGGTTCGGACACGTACAAAGCATATCGGACCTAAGGTAAGGGAAATATCACAATATCATTTTTATCCGAGATTGTTTATACTTTGGTATTTACTGGGGTGTATTTTATCATCCACGTCCATGTTTCCTCAATATGTAATATTTATATCCTTCTACAATAGTTGATATCCAATTTTACCCTTCGTTGAGTTTTTAGTAAAAGATATGAAGGGAATATTTTGTCGTTTTTCGTACGAGGTACTTTTTGACTTTTCCAACAAAAGTACGAGAAGAATGTTTTTTTTAAATTATACGGCATGAATGGATTTTTAAAACATTATTTCCAAGAAGCTTCCTTTACAATTTTTCAAGTTTATTTTTAATCAACTTATTTTAGTTTAAAATTGTAAGACATGTTAAGAAAGTAAAATGTTTTTGAATTAGAAAAGATATTTTCCTCAAGAATGGAGTTCAAGTGTTTTATCAAAATTATTTTCCATCGAAGATAATAAAGGGTTTTGTTTATATCCCAATTATTACATGGATTTGATTATTTTGTGATGGAAATATTTTTATGAATTCCTTTATCTTATATGAATTGTTTTATGATGTCATGTTGTTTAAGAATCCCATTTTTATTACATGGGTTTTGCTATGATGTATGGTTTATGATTTTGTGGAACACATAAGAATGGTATCATTATGAGATGGGTGGGACCTATATCTCCCTAAAATGCATTGGTAAAGATTTTATATCTCATGAGATAGACATGGCTGGAACGGTAGGTTATACCGGTTCAGTGAAATAGGACTGAAACGAGGAGTGAACTCGGTTCAGAAAGGGACTTTGTCCACTAAGATAGTCTTGGAAATGAGTCTTGACTAATAAGAAATGATTCTCTATGATTATTTGTGTATTCCACAAAGTTTTATGTTTTAAGTTATGATTATTGTGATTACATTTCACTGCCATGATTTATCCCATGTTATGAAATTATGATCTCTTTTGCAGGTTAAGATTTCCAAAAGTTATGTGCCTATGTATATGATGTGATTGATATTTCTTTTTTTTACCCTTACTGAGCATTTGAGCTCACCCTTTTATATGTTTTCTTTCCCCAGGTCAGGAAGAAGGTTATTAAGTAATATATTCCAAAAGGGAGTATAGATATGATGAAATAAATGGGAGACATTGTAGACGCTTTATGAACGAGTTGTTTATGTTTCCCAGTTTCTAAAGACATTATACTTATACGGTACTTTCATGGTTTTGTTATATGTTGTAATAAGTATGCTTCAATTTTGAAGTATTAACAATGTATGTAAAGTATGGGTTGTGATAGTTGGTATCGGAGGAAAGGTATAGTCAACCTTTGGAAAATAGGATGTGAAATCCTTAGTAAGAACCCTAAGGATAAGTCTAAGCATAGAACACAATCTTAGTGTTTTAGAAATGGCCATGACTAACCTAGGATAATACCTTAAGTGTGAAATTTTATTATTGATTATGTGGTTTTCCTATTATAATTAGTGTTTCTCACACTATTCTTCTTGGTTTTAGTCAATGGCCGGAACCCGAAGGAACCGTGTTAATGCGGAATGCGATGGGCAATGCAATTATTGTCCCTCGGAGCAACCAAACATTATGGGAGCTGGAATTCAAAATCTTGTAGCCATGCTCACACAACTTTCTCAAGATATGAATCATGCAGGACTTCCAAACGAGCAAAAGAAGGAGCAACATTCTGTTGAATCCTTCATGAGGCAGCGTCCACCTTCATTCTGCGGGTCTACTGATCCATTAGTTGCTGAACAATGGATTAGTACTACTGAAAAGATATTTTTAGTTCTTCAATGTTCTAAACATGATAAAGTCATCCAAGCAGTGTATCGTTTGGAAGGAGATGCTGATCAATGGTGGAATCTTATTAAGAATACGAGGCAAAGGGATTAAATTGAGTCCATGGAATGGGACGAGTTCAAGAACTTATTTTTCAATAAGTACTTCCCTCATATTCTCCAAAAAAAGATGGAGAAAGAGTTTATTGAATTGAAGCAAAAGGATGATGAATCTGTTGGTACCTATGAAGAAAATTTTACAAGACTTGCAAGGTACGCTTCTGGTATTATTATCCAACCTGAGAGTAAGATCGATCGATTCTTTAGTTGGTTAAAACCAAGTCTTCGAAGGGCGTTAGTCATAAGGGACTTCAATAGCTACGAGGAAATCATTCTATGTGCTCTCAAAGTTGATATGGAGATTGGAGAAACCCATCAGTCATATGGGTTTCATAAGAAGAGGAAAATGGAATTCAAAGGAAAATCTAAAGAGCACACTGAAAAGAAGATGAGCTTTCCCTTATTCTCAATGTGTGGAAATAAACATGGAGTGAGTTGTCTTAAAGGGACAATTAAATGTTTCAAATGTGGAAAGGAAGGTCATCGGGCATTTGAATGTCGTGATGATGGGGAGAAGATGTCTAATGATGCAAACAAAGGAAGGGATACACAGATTGAACCTACTATACTTCAATGATTCAAGTGCAAGGATATGGGACATTATGCCAATAAATGCCCTAATCCAAGGGTTTATGATGATGGTCGAAATCAATAAACTCTTAAGGCTAAAGACAAAGGAATGTCACATGCAATTTCTATCAGCGATGTCGAGTACGATAACGATGTGGTGAAAGGTACACTTACCATCCACTCTAAAGTAGAAAATGTTTTATTTGATTTTGGATCCACCCACTCTTTTATTTCTGAAGAATTTTCTAAGGATATCACTGTATTACCTCAACAATTAGATGTTGAGTTAGCTGTGACAACACCTAATGGCACAACAGTCGCATCAAAAGTTTATAATTCTTCTCCGATCGAAGTTTGTGGGAAAGTGATTCCTACAAATCTTGTGATCCTTCCTATAGTGGAATTTGATGTGATTCTTGGCATGTATTGTCTTTCTTTATATGGAGCTCATATCAATTTCCAAAGAAGGAAAGTCACATTTCATATTCCAGATCAATCTATGATCGTCTATCGATGCAAGGATGAACATAACCTTCCAGTGGAAATTTCATCCATTTTATGGGTATTGATTCCACTAAATGAAGGTTATTTATCTCAAATGGTCAGTGAGAAACTCACGATTAAGAATATTCCCATTGTATGAGAGTTTGATAATGTCTTTATGGAGGAATTACTGGGTCTTCCACCGAATCATGAAGTTGAGTTTTCAATAGAACTCGTACCGGGTGCTTTGCCTATTTCAAAGACACCTTATAAAATGGCCCCAATTGAGTTGCAGGAATTGAAGAAGCAACTCCAAGAGAATCTTGATAAGGGGTTCATACTCCCTAGTGCGTCACCTTGGGGAGCACCTGTTCTGTTTGTTAAGAAGAAAGATGGAACAATGAGACTCTTCATTGATTATCAATAACTTAACAAGATCAATATCAAGAACAAATATCCTCTCCCGTGCATTGATGACCTATTTGACCAACTACGCGGAGCTCAATACTTTTCCAAGATTGATCTTCATTCAGGGTATCATCAATTAAGGTTCAAAAGGGAGGATATACCAAATACGGCTTTCTGTACATGGTATGGACACTATGAATTTATAGTGATGCCATTTGGTCTTACTAATTCCCCTGATATATTCATGGATCTAATGAATAGAGTCTTTAGAGACTATCTTGATCAGTTTGTGGTAGTCTTTATAGAAGATATTATTGTCTATTCAAAAAGAAAGGAAGAACATGAAGATCACTTGAGAATTATATTGAAGACCCTGAGAAAGGAGAAGCTTTATGCCAAATTTACCAAGTGTGAATTTTGACTTCAAAAAGTTGCATTTTTGGGTCACATAATCTCAAAAGAGGGGATATCTGTGGATCCAGCAAAAATAGAGGTTATCAAAAGATGGTCGAGACCAACAACAGTAACTGAGATCCGAAGTTTTCTTGGTTTGGCTGGATATTATCGACGTTTTGTGAAATATTTTTCATGATTATCTAATCCACTCACCAAGTTGACTCAGAAAGGAGTTAAGTTTGTTTGGACGGAGGAATGTGAAGAGAATTTCAAGGAGTTCAAAAGAAGGTTATCCAGTGCACCTATGCTCACACTTCCTTGTAGTGGAGAAAGGTTGGTGATCTATAGTGATGCATCCAAGAAGGGATTGGGGTTTGTTCTTATGAAAAATGATATGGTGATAGCTTATGCCTCATGACAGTTGAAAATACATGAGCAAAATTACCCAACACATGATTTGGAGTTAGCTGCGGTAATCTTTGCATTAAAGATTTGGAGGAATTATCTTTATGGTGAAAGGTGTGATATTTATACTGATCATAAAAGTTTAAAGTATATTTTCACACAAAAGGACCTGATTAAGTGTTAAAGAAGATGGTTGGAGCTGATTAAGGATTACGACTGCTCAATCCATTACCACCCTGGGAAAGAAAACAAGGTGGCAGATGCATTAAGTCGACAAGACCATGCCAGTTTATCCATGATGAGGATCAAAAAAGATCCAATATTTATGGATTTACAAAGGATGGATCTTGGAATTATAATGGAAGGGGAAAAATCTTACCTTTCTCAAATGAATGTTCAACCATCTATACATGTGATGATTAAAGAGGCACAGAAAGAAGATGTCGAGTTACAAAAGAAGGTGAGAAATGTTCCTGAATTAAACCTTGATTGTGATGGGATAATAAAGTTCAGGAATCGGGTTTGTGTTCCTCCCATCCCTGAATTAAAGAAGGAGCTGTTGGATTAGGCTCATAGTTCTTCATTCTCTATTCATCCTGGAAGCACGAAGATGTATAGGGACCTGAAAGAGTACTTCTGGTGGGGTGGCATGAAAAGAGATGTTGCTGAATATGTCTCTCGATGCTTGGTTTTTCAACAAGTTAAAGCTGAGAGACAGAAGTCTAAGGGGATGTTACAACCATTACCCATACCTGAATGGAAATGGGAAAACATCACTATAGACTTTGTCACAGGACTTCCTAAAACATCCAAAGGCAATAATGCTATCTGGGTCATAGTTGATCATCTTACAAAGTCTGCACACTTCATTTCTAATAGAGAGGATTTCTCTCTGGATCAGCTTTCCAGGATATATTTAAAGGAAGTGGTAAGATTGAATGGAGTACCACTTTCTATTATATCTGATCGGGGTCCGAGATTTACCTCGAAGTTCTAGCGAAGTCTTCAGCATACTCTGGATACAGAGTTGAGTTTCAGCACTGCTTATCATCCTTGGACAAACAGTCAGTCTGAGAGAACAATTCAAACTCTAGAAGATATGTTGAGAGCTTGCTATATGGATTTCAAAGGTGGTTGGGATGTGGAATTTTCTTATAATAATAGCTTTCACTCTAGTATTCAGATGGCTCCTTATGAAGCTCTCTATGGAAAGAAATGCAAGACTCCAACTTGCTGGGATGAAGTTGGGGAAAGAAAGCTATTAGGACCCGATCTCGTTGATGAAATGGCAGAAAAGGTCAGATCTATTCAACAACACATAAGAGCAGCTCAGAGTCGACAGAAAAGTTATGCCGACAACTGAATAAAAGAGCTAGAGTTTGAAGTGGGTGATAAATTGTTCTTACGAATATCTCCCTGGAAGAGGGTTATGAGATTTGGAAAGAAGGGGAAGTTGAGCCCTAGATATATCGGTCCTTTCGAAATACTGGATCGTGTTGGGAAGGTAGCTTACCGATTGGCGCTTCCATCGAATCTCTCTCAAGTTCACGATGTGTTCCATGTATCTCTCCTAAGAAAGTACATACCTGATCCTTCACATGTACTCAGCTCAGAAGTTGTACCGGTGGAGAAAGATCTTTCTTATGAAGAACAACCGATAGAGATTCTGGATCGTAGCGAAAAATTCCTACAAAACAAGACCACTCGATTGGTGAAAGTTTTATGGAAGAACCACCAATTAGAAGAAGCTACATGGGAGCTTGAGGATATGATGAGGGAGAGGTATCCTCATCTGTTTGTTACAAAGTGATGAATTTTGAGGGAGAAATTCATTTTAAGGGGGGTAGAATGTAACACCCGAGACTTTTATGTTATATAAATCATCAAAGGAATCTTCTTCTACACACAACACTTGCTTGGCTTGATTTACACGAAATCTCAACCTTCCTCGATAGCTTGTGTAGTACGCAATACTGAGTTTCACTAAACAACGATATGCTATTAAAATATTATTAAAACTAGTCATTATGAACAGTAATGACCACTTTTTGAAATTTTATAAATTTTGTTTTTCAAAATGGACTTCATTTTTGGATTCGGAATATCGAAATTAGCCTAGGGTGAAATTTTGGTATTTTTCTGAAAACTTTCAATTTTTGATGAATAGTGAAACCATTAAGTGGTAGTTAAAAAACTGAATTTTTCATAAAACATAATTTTACCGCTTTTGTGAGTGGAATTTCAAAAATCCGAGAGACACGGTTGATGTAAGTAAGTAAAATGTGGTTCAATGAGATGAAAACAATTTTTTGGTGAATAGTAACTTTTTACTTTTTTTACCACGGTTAAAAGTAAATAGGGTAATTAAGGGTAACGATGATATTATTATTACCCTAACACATGTCCCAATTCTATTGGACAAGTTTAATTCGACCAAAAACAAACTTAGGAATAAAATATGACCATTTAGGCCCACTTGGATTAGATTAGGACATTTATTATTAATTTATTTAAAGAAGGGTTAAAATAGTTAAAATCAAAAGTTTAATAAGTAAATAATTTTTAATATGGGGTTATACATAAGATAAATTAGACTATAAATATTAATTAGAAAGATAAAAATATTTCCTACATAATGGTATTTTATTTGTAATTTTTATACATTAAATAATTTAATTTATTTATGACACAAAGATGATGTAGTAATTATCTTATTAATGAAATATTGACATAATTAATGTAATAAACACCAAAATAAATGTAATTTGAGACTTTTATGAATTAAACATATTTTCAAGGTTAATAAGACATGTTATTATTGATTTAATTAACTTTTTAGAACTAATCATTCTGTTATGATTTTCACAAAAATCAATTACTAAACACTAGTAGAATACTAACCTATACCAACGGTTTGGAACCGTTGGTATAGGTCTCCAAAACGTTGGTGTAGCCTATACCAACGGTTTGGAGAACCGTTGCGAAGTAAGCCGTTGGGATACGTATATACCAACGGTTTTCCCAAAACCGTTGGTATATACCTATCCCAACGGTTTTTAAAACCGTTGGTATAAGTAATATGAAAATCTATTCCAACGGTTATAAAACCGTCGGTAAATGTATTTAAAAAAAACATCCGCTGGGATTTGATCCCAGGACCCCTCGTTTATAATCGAACGACTTAACCACTAAGCTAACATCACTTTTGTAAACATAATTTCATAAATATATATATGTATTATCATAATTATTTAAAATTAAGATTTATATAATGTTCTCAGGTCGCAGACCTGGAAGAAATGAAAGAATCTATCCCAACGGTTCTCAAAACCGTTGGGATAGGTGGAAATTTCCAGGAGGTGGATGTTGGATTTGGGGTGAGTCCAAATGACTTAGATAAGGTTTTATATATTAAAAATAAACAACTTGGGGTTCGTTTGTCTGCTTATAGTAAGTTTATTAACCTTATAGTATAAGAACACAAGAAGACACGATAAAAGTAAAATTATTTAACTTAATGTTAAATCTAAATGATAAGGTTAAAATAGGAACCTAAACTTGTCTAAATTCTATTGTATGAGATTATTTCGACCCATCCCCACCTTAGATTCGAAATATATCAATTTGGAGCTATTTAAAACCGAACTTTACTTTATAATAAAATAATATTTTTAGTTTTCCCAAAGGTGCCCCTCTCCTCCCTTATAAAAGGGCACCTCCTCCCCCTCTTCCTCACACCACTTTGAGCCTTCAAGCTCGTCCAACCCCTTCCAATTCCTCCTCTCCACTTCCCTAGAGACATCTTAGAGGTCCTGGTCTTCTTAAAATACCAATTTTAGTACCCTAAAAGAAGGTCTCAAAGAAGAGGTAATGTCTGTTACCAATTCTTTCATCTTTATTTCTTCTTCCACTTCTTCTTATTTAGTTGTTTCATTATGAAGTAATAACATAAGTATCACTCATATACTGATATGTTATAATAAGTATGAAACAACCCTATTTCACCATCTATCCATCCTACGGAAAAAGAAATTACCGCATGTGCGTACGTACGGAATACCGTCTCCACGCTGTGGTGTAATCTATTTTCCACCACCACCATAATTGGATGGGTATAATGGTGTAAATAATGACTATATATGACTATTATAAAGTGATATTGATTTTTAAATAGTATACATACACTCCAATATAATTCCACGATCATAGGAACGATATCATCACTCATGCGTACGTACGGAATACCGTCTCCACGATGTGATGCGACTCGTTCTACATGATCTTCATTTCATAATGATTATATAAATGAATTTAATGAATGAATATGATATATATTACACTAATACCATTATTTAAATGAGGTATCTATAACTTAAAGAAAATAATAAGAATTTATTCGACAAAACACGCATAAGAACAAAAGTTATAAACACACGAATAACAAGTAGCAATGAAATATTACTTCTAAGAAGCTAAGAATATGACCATATATGATATCATAAATATAAGTATGATTCTGTAATAAGTCAATAACATTATTTAAATCATTATACAGTATTTTCGGACACGTACAAAGTATATCGGACCTAAGGTAAGGGAAATATCACAATCTCATTTTTATCTGAGATTGTTTATACTTTGGTATTTACTGGGGTGTATTTTATCATCCACATCCATGTTTCCTTAGTATGTAATATTTATATCCTTCTAAAATATTTGATATCCAATTTTACCCTTTGTTGAGTTTTTAGTAAAAGATATGAAGGGAATCTTTTGTTGTTTTTCGTACGAGGTACTTTTTGACTTTTCCAACAAAAGTACGAGAAGAATGTTTTTTTTAACTTATACGGCATGAATGGATTTTTAAAACATTATTTCCAAGAAGATTCCTTTACAATTTTTCAAGTTTATTTTTAATCAACTTCTTTTAGTTTAAAATTGTAAGACATGTTAAGAAAGGAAAATGTTTTTGAAGTAGAAAGGATATTTTCCTCAAGAATGGAGTTCAAGTGTTTTATCAAAATTATTTTCCATCTAAGATAATAAAGGGTTCTATTTCTATCTATATTATTACATGGATTTGATTATGTTGTGATGGAAATATTTTTATGAATTCCTTTATCTTATATGAATTGTTTTATGATGTCGTGTTGTTTAAGAATCCCATTTTTATTACATGGGTTATGCTATGATGTATGGTTTATGATTTTGTGGCACACATAAGAATGGTATCATTATGAGATGGGTGGGACCTATATCTCCCTCCAATGCATTGGGTAAAGATTTTATATCTCATGAGATAGACATGGCTGGAACGGTAGGTTATACCGGTTCAGTGAAACTGGACTGAAACGAGGAGTGAACTCGGTTCAGAAAGGGACTTTGTCCACTAAGATAGTCTTGGAAATGAGTCTTGACTAATAAAAATTGATTATCTATGATTATGTGTGTATTCCACAATGTTTCATGTTTTAAGTTGTGATTATTGTGATTACATTTCACTTCCATGATTTATCCCATGTTATTAAATTATGATCTCTTTTTCAGGTTAATATTTCTATAACGCCCCGACCCCAGCTACCCAGAGTCGGTGCATTACTTCGTAACATTGGCATGATCACAAGAAAGATCAAATCCCGAAAGACCGATTGGTTTAGTAGCCTTGGAAACACTAGATATATTCATAAGTTTTACATTACATTTCAAAATGAAAAACTACTACAACAACAAAGTCTTCATATCCACACTATTAACCCCTCATAATATCCCTGCAAGTCATTCATAAATTACTTCTTCACTACCTGGGAAAAATAAAACATAGAAAAGGGGTGAGCTCAAATGCCCAGTAAGGATAACAATATAGCGGAACATTCAAAATAAGCATAAACATTTAAGGAAATGAATTATAAAAACAAGAGCCTTTTAAAATTGAACTTCAACATAGTATGGAAAAAGTAAAATGAAATAATGCCATTTACTTGTTCACATGGATATTCTACTAATCGAATAATCACATGCAATATCAATAACCACTTTCATAATGTTGGAATGCATAATTCCAGACTATCATAACCACATAGCCAAGGCCTCGTGCCAAGACTACAAATAAGATTTTGTCAAGGCCTTGTGCCAAGACACTAGTTTGTCTCATGAGACCTACCGATGCAATTTTTTTAGAAGATACTTATGTTTAAAATTGATAAAATATACTCCAGTGTTTTTCTGAAAACAATATGCAAACTTCTGAAAACAAAATAACTAATTCTGGGACTTCTCGATTAATTACAGACCATGATGGGTCCACTCCCAATCCCTTCCTGTCTACCAAACTCGGGAGTAAGGTTTTCTGAAAACATTTTTAAGCTTGCGTTAAATACGTATACATTTGCACTGGATTTTTCATATATTTGAAATAAATATCTCTCTCTTTTTTTTGAAATCATTTAAAAATCACATAATTATAAAAGAAAACCTTTATTTTGAAAATATACTTATAATATTGTAAGGGAAGCTTTGAAGATTTTATAACGGCGGAAAATAACCGCACCCGCCGTATAAGTTAAAAAAAACATTCTTACCTCAATTCAGTCGAAAAGGTTAAAAAGGACCTTGTTTAGAAAACGACGGAAAGATTCCTTTATAAACCTCTTATAAAAAGTCAAACAAGGTTATAAATCACTTTAACCCATATTATTGTAAATAGTAAAAATGTTTTGAAATACATTTCAAAGAAACATGGATGTGGATGATAAAGAGATCCCAGTAGATTATTACGTATAATACAACCTCGGATAATGAAGAGATTGTGAAATAACCCTTACCTTGTACTTTTCCTTGGTTGGGGTAGGTTAACCTCCTGTATAATGGTGAAATAGTTGTTATTAAATTATACAAGAATCATATATATTAATATGATATCATATATGATCTTTTAACATTGATTTGTTAATAATATCTTAGAATTATCGTCGTTTCGGGAGTTAACTTACTCATTTTCTTTTATATGTTTTGTTACATAAGCCATGGTTGTTGTATCTTATTCATATCCAGAATGATATCTAGTCCTTAAACATAATTTTTAAATCATCAAATGATAATTATACTTGAATGGATACGATGGAGAATGAATCTCATCACGTTCGTGGAGACGGTAGTCCGTACGTACGCACGAGCGACAATATCATTCTTTTGATATTAAAATAATATATAAATGGATGGTATATCATATATAAAGAATCATTAACATGTTATTTTTATTATTTACATGAGTTACACATCATTATTATACCCATCCAAATAATATTATATTGAATTACAATTACACCACGACGTGGAGACGGTAAGCCGTACGTACGCACGTATGGTGACATGTTATTCAAAGGGTGGATAGAATACTGAATATGGTTGTACCATATTTATAATAACATCACAGTATATGTAAGATACTGGAGTTATTATTTTAGAATGGTAAGAACAAAGAAAGAGGAAGTGGAAGAAGAAATGAACTTGGAGAAGGGTGGTGAAATCATTACCTCTTCTTCGGGTTCTTCCTTTTGATTTGATCAAAAGGGCTCCTTAGGTTGGCTTTCTGATCAAACTAAGGCCTCTAGGTTGTAGTTAGGGATGTTGGGAGAGTATTTGGGCAGAGTTTGGCCGAACCAAAAGGCTTTTAAGGTGTGAAGAAATGAGAAGGAGGAGTGCCCTTTTATAAGAGGGGTGGGGGGCACCTTTGGAAAAGCTAGAAATATTAATTTATAATAAATTCATATTCGGTTTCTAATGGCTCCAAAGTTGATTATTCAAAGGTTAAGGTTGGGATAGGTCGAAAACCACTCAACCAATAGAATTTAGACAGGTTTGGGTAATTATATTAACCTTATCTTTAAGTATTAACTCTAAGTTAATTAGTTTCACTTTTACAATGTCTTTTTGTATTTTTATATAATATGGTTCATAAACTTACTATATACATCCAAGTGACCCCCAAGTGGTACATTAATTATGAACCTATCATGATATAAGTCTCTTGGCCGAACCTTAGATTTCTAGGAATTTAATATCAATTAATAATATAATATTTGTTTTAAGAACTCTTTTATGTCAATTTTGACACTATTCAATAGTTGATTTTTGTGAAACTCATAACAGATTGATTACTTCGAACAAAGTCAATTAAATCAATACTAATATATCATATTATCCTAGAAAATTAGTTTAATTCATTAAAAGTTTCATATTATTTTTATTTGGGTATTTATAATATCAATTATTTTAATTTTTCACTATTATAGTAATTACTGCATCATCATTGTGTCATATATAAAATAAATTATTTAATGTCTAAAAATTATAAATAAAATATCATTATGTAGGAAATCGTTTTATCTTTATAATGAATATTTATAATCGAAAATCCATCATATATAACCCTATGTAAAAATTGTTTTGCTAAAAGATATATGCTTGTGTCATTTTTGTATTCATTTTAACTTAATTAAAATAAAGTGTCATTATCACTTACAAGTGGATCCATGGGGTCCCAAAATAGAATAAAAGATTCCCATGGTCGACCATGTATCAACCAATAGGGTTAAGACACGTTTTAGGGTAATTTAGTATTATTATAATATTATTTGTTTAACCCTTATTTACCGGATTTACCCTTAACCATGGTAAATAAAATATTTACCGCAGTAATTATTCAAAATGTCTAAAAATAAAAGTTACCTATTTACACAATTTGAACATCCTGATTCCAAATATGGAATCCATTTTTATAAATTCAAAACACATAAGTGGCAGAAATTAATTTAAAATTAATTCCCGCTGTCAAAACAAAAAGCGTGTTTTTAAGAGATAATAACTATCAAAAGATTGACAGTTGTTTATGTTCGGTTTAATTGTAAAATTTTGTCTAATGACCAACATTATATTAAATTGTAAAAATATATTCTAAATATACTTTAAAACCACTCAAATTCATAATTTATCACTATTAATTATTTTGATTAAAAAAGTTGTTTTTAATTAAAATTTAGTAATTTTCACTATTTATCAAAATATGAAAGTTATCCGAAAAGTACCAAAATTTCACCTTAGGCTAAATTCTATATTCCGAATCCAAAAATGAAGTCCATTTCAAAATATAAAATATATATTATTTCAAAATTTAGGTATTACTATTCATAACGGCCAGTTTGATTGGTTGTGGTGTGTGTTAAAACTCGAAGTTGCGTACAACACACGCTACTGTTTTATTCAAAGGAAAGCGTACCGTGGAAGCTTGGGAAGTTTCATTTTAAATTTTTTGATGTCTCCATTTAGTCAAAAAGTTTAAAATATTGTATTTAAAAAGGTTTCACTATCAAAAGTTGATAAAAGTGCAATACTGAAAATGAATCTGTTCTTGCATTATGACTAAGAAACTCATAATATGGATTATAAAATTATAAAGTTTAAAATTTAGTTAATACTATTCATGACCTCTTTTAATGGCTTTTTTTTGGTAAGTCATGGTGCAATTGAACTCGGTGTTGCGTGTAGTGCAAGTTATTAAATTATTTTGAAGAAATAACACACTATGAAATCTTGGGGTGTTACATTCTCCCCTCCTTCAATAAATTGCGACCTCGCAATTTGAAATTGTTCTTCGAAAATAAAAGGTTGAAAGTAGAAAATATATTTGTGGGAAAACCCACATCGGAAATTGGGTTACTAAAATTTAGTCTTAATATGAGGAAGAGAGAAATCAAAGGGTCACCACCAAATTATGATCTCGATTAGGAGAACATTGGTGGAAATTGGAGACATATAATCGGAGGAAAAACGTAAATATTTATAGGTAGTGATTGAGGTCATCAATCACAAACAAGTATAAAATTGAGGTCCTTAAATTCATCAATCTATGAGGAATTGAAATACCATCGGTTCAACAAAACATAGGGTATTAGGATAACACATTTTTGACGTTTCAAAATATCCTAGTTGAAATCCCACATCGAAAAATGAATTAATGAGGCCTCTATTTAAAATAAAGAGTCGAAAGTATGAAGATTACCGAAAATAACACATACTAGGGTTCCATGTAGGAAAATATGGATATGGAAGAAAAATCTAACCATCAATTATCTGATGGAGAGTGGTAGAGAACATGGATATAAAAAGGCCAACAATCCCAAAGCCATAAATTAGTGATGATTTAAGGTACCATCTAGGAAAACATTTTTGTTCAAAGTTGCATTTCTTAATATTGAGGAATTTATTTATGAGATTGGCTAAGATCATAAGGAGATATACTTACTTTATAATTAGAGTTTTATCCATTAATAAATTTCTACCACAAACTCATCTTTCACTCTAAAAGATAATAGAATGTAAAAAAAAAATTCTATTTACACTATTCGTATAGGGTTCCAAAATAAACGGATTTATAATTCATCTACATGATCTTTTAATAAAAACTACATTATTTAATCTAGGACATCTCATGGTCCAGTGGTAGGTGATACACCCTTGTCTCCCTTCTGTTGCGGGTTCAAGTCTCGCAGCCTTGCCGGACGCGACGGGTTGCCACCCGACCTCCGGGTTGTCCTTTTATGGCAATCCAAAATAATCCAAACTAGAACTATCCAAAATACTTCTGTCCAAACTCACAGTCTAACATTTATAAGGAAGGTAAACATAATATAGATCCTTTTTACCCCGTAATAGCATATTAATACCTTCATCAGGTATTACCATATTCCTTATTGATTACATTCATGCTCCCTTATTCCATATAGAATGCTGGATATACTTCATCAATCCAAAAATGTTTTAAACCCCAACAATGATGGAATATACAAATCATTAATCAGTTCCAAGGTAGTCAAGAATATCCAATATATTTTTTCCAAAATAATCATGTATTATTCGAAAATCACTACCTCGGTATCAGAACTATATTATGGTTTATCATTCTCTCAACCATATATTTTCCAAAAATTTATCCTGCTATTGAGTCACTTTTCTTTGTTCCACACAATCTCAAGTCCTTAATGAAATAGTACTGCAGTACAATCCTTATATACTCCATAATTATTATAACAAGTACATTGTTGATACAACACTCAATTGACATAATCAACATAAGAACTCTAATCATTCCTCTTCATTTGTGGTAGTATCATAACTTTACTATTATCCAATAGCATCATTTGCGTCATAGTCTGATGACTGGGACATAGGTTCGCGTAGTGTCCAAACTCCTTGCAAATGAAGCATTGTACATTTGAAACCATTTTCTTACCCTTGCAGTCACGTACTTTGTACCCTTTTCCTCCACACTTATAACAAACTCCCATTCCTTTCAGGAAAGTTCCAGGGTGTTTCTTTCCACAGTTACCACATATGGGAAAATTCTTCTTTTCCCTCTTCCCTTTATCCATCTTTCTCTCTTCTATCCTTTTCTTCTCTTGCTTCCCTTCAAAGCCATAGGACTCAGTAATCTCTTTACTTATCTTATCAATACATGATATTATTTCTTCATATGATGATAATACATGGGAGACTATTTCTCTTATAAATTCTAGCTTAAGACCATGAAAGATATGATCCTTCCTTATCTTTGGATCATGTGCATTTCCGGAGTTCTCATTCCTTCTACTGGGCACCATTTCTAAACAATGGCATAAACTAGATTAGTTTATGAACCAAAATACATAATCCCATACTTATAAAACACTTAACATAAATTGAACTATTTATGGATATAATCCATAATCATAAGAATGTTTTCTTTAAGGAAGTATATACTCATAAACCCTTCAAAATGATTTGTAAAGAAAATGAGAGTTATCCTAAGCATATCCCCCGGGAGTGTCGTAACCAAGAGTGCAGCAAGGCCCGTTGTCGTGCACCAGTTCCCGTTCGAGTCTAGCTCAAAGCGGTGTTTTCGGGTTTTACCCCTAGGTACATCTGTGCCAGAGCCGCCTCTACCTGCTCGTATCCAGACAGGGATGTATTGCTCGGAAAACTCACAAAATATCTACAATACCAAAATTCTAAGAAGTTCTTCTATACTAATCATCAAAGTTCATCTTAGGTCTACGTGCTCTAATTAGTGTTTATCTAAATCTAGCTTCCAAGGTTTGTACTAAACTTCCTCTGATACCAACTGTAACGCCCCGACCCCAGCTACCCGGAGTCGGTGCATTACTTCGTAACATTGGCATGATCACAAGAAAGATCAAATCCCGAAAGACCGATTGGTTTAGTAGCCTTGGAAACACTAGATATATTCATAAGTTTTACATTACATTTCAAAATGAAAAACTACTACAACAACAAAGTCTTCATATCCACACTATTAACCCCTCATAATATCCCTGCAAGTCATTCATAAATTACTTCTTCACTACCTGGGAAAAATAAAACATAGAAAAGGGGTGAGCTCAAATGCCCAGTAAGGATAACAATATAGCGGAACATTAAAAATAAGCATAAACATTTAAGGCAATGAATTACTAAAACAAAAGCCTTTTAAAATTGAACTTCAACATAGTATGGAAAAAGTAAAATGAAATAATGCCATTTACTTGTTCACATGGATATTCTACTAATCGAATAATCACATGCAATATCAATAACCACTTTCATAATGTTGGAATGCATAATGCCAGACTATCATAACCACATAGCCAAGGCCTCGTGCCAAGACTAAAAATAAGATTTTGTCAAGGCCTTGTGCCAAGACACTAGTTTGTCTCATGAGACCTACCGATGCAATTTTTTTAGAAGATACTTATGTTTAAAATTGATAAAATATACTCCAGTGTTTTTCTGAAAACAATATGCAAGCTTCTGAAAACAAAATAACTAATTCTGGGACTTCTCGATTAATTACAGGCCATGATGGCTCCACTCCCAATCCCTTCCTGTCTACCAAACTCGAGAGTCAGGTTTTCTGAAAACATTTTTAAGCTTGCGTTAAATACGTATACATTTGCACTGGATTTTTCATATATTTGAAATAAATATCTCTCTCTTTTTTTGAAATCATTTAAAAATCACATAATTATAAAAGAAAACCTTTATTTTGAAAATATACTTATAATCTTGTAAGGGAAGCTTTGAAGATTTTATAACGGCGGAAAATAACCGCACCCGCCGTATAAGTTAAAAAAACATTCTTACCTCAATTCAGTCGAAAAGGTTAAAAAGGACCTTGTTTTGAAAACGACGGAAAGATTCCTTTATAAACCTCTTATAAAAAGTCAAACAAGGGTATAAATGACTTTAACCCATATTCTTGTAAATAGTAAAAATGTTTTGAAATACATTTCAAAGAAACATGGATGTGGATGATAAAGAGATCCCAGTAGATTATTACGTATAATACAACCTCGGATAATGAAGAGATTGTGAAATAACCCTTACCTTGTACTTTTCCTTGGATGGGGTAGGTTAACCTCCTGTATAATGGTGAAATAGTTGTTATTAAATTATACAAGAATCATATATATTAATATGATATCATATATGATCTTTTAACATTGATTTGTTAATAATATCTTAGAATTATCGTCGTTTCGGGAGTTAACTTGCTCATTTTCTTTTATATGTTCTGTTACATAAGCCATGGTTGTTGTATCTTATTCATATCCAGAATGATATCTAGTCCTTAAACATCATTTTTAAATCATCAAATGATAATTATACTTGAATGGATACGATGGAGAATGAATCTCATCGCGTTCGTGGAGACGGTAGTCCGTACGTACGCACGAGCGACAATATCATTCTTTTGATATTAAAATAATATATAAATGGATGTTATATCATATATAAAGAATCATTAACATGTTATTTTTATTATTTACATGAGTTACACATCATTATTATACCCATCCAAATAATATTATATTGAATAACAATTACACCACGACGTGGAGACGGTAAGCCGTACGTACGCACGTATGGTGAAATGTTATTCAAAGGGTGGATAGAATACTGAATATGGTTGTACCACATTTATAATAACATCACAGTATATGTAAGATACTGGAGTTATTATTTTAGAATGGTAAGAACAAAGAAAGAGGAAGTGGAAGAAGAAATGAACTTGGAGAAGGGTGGTGAAATCATTACCTCTTCTTCGGGTTCTTCCTTTTGATTTGATCAAAAGGGCTCCTTAGGTTGGCTTTATGATCAAACTAAGGCCTCTAGGTTGTAGTGAGGGATGTTGGGAGAGTATTTGGGCAGAGTTTGGCCGATCCAAAGGGCTTTTAAGGTGTGAAGAAATGAGAAGGAGGAGTGCCCTTTTATAAGAGGGGTGAGGGGCACCTTTGGAAAAGCTAGAAATATTAATTTATAATAAATTCATATTCGGTTTCTAATGGCTCCAAAGTTGATTATTCAAATGTTAAGGTTGGGATAGGTCGAAAACCACTCAACCAATAGAATTTAGACAGGTTTGGGTACTTATATTAACCTTATCTTTAAGTATTAACTCTAAGTTAATTAGTTTCACTTTTACAATGTCTCTTTGTATTTTTATATAATATGGTTAATAAACTTACTATATACATCCAAGTGACCCCCAAGTGGTACATTAATTATGAACCTATCATTATATAAGTCTCTTGGCCGAACCTTAGATTTTTAGGAATTTAATATCAATTAATAATATAATATTTGTTTTAAGAACTCTTTTATGTCAATTTTGACACTATTCAATAGTTGATTTTTGTGAAACTCATAAAAGATTGATTACTTCGAACAAAGTCAATTAAATCAATACTAATATATCATATTATCCTAGAAAATTAGTTTAATTCATTAAAAGTTTCATATTATATTTATTTGGGTATTTATAATATCAATTATTTTAATTTTTCACTATTATAGTAATTACTGCATCATCATTGTGTCATATATAAAATAAATTATTTAATGTCTAAAAATTATAAATAAAATATCATTATGTAGGAAATCGTTTTAGATTTATAATGAATATTTATAATCGAAAATCCATCATATATAACCCTATGTAAAAATTGTTTTGCTAAAAGATATATGCTTGTGTCATTTTTGTATTCATTTTAACTTAATTAAAATAAAGTGTCATTATCACTTACAAGTGGATCCATGGGGTCCCAAAATAGACCCAAAGATTCCCATGGTCGACCATGTTTCAACCAATAGGGTTAAGACACGTTTTAGGGTAATTTAGTATTATTATAATATTATTTTTTTTAACCCTTATTTACCGGATTTACCCTTAACCATGGTAAATAAAATATTTACCGCAGTAATTATTCAAAATGTCTAAAAATAAAAGTTACCTATTTACACAATTTGAACATACTGATTTCAAATATGGAATCCATTTTTCTAAATTCAAAACACAGAAGTGGCAGAAATTAATTTAAAATTAATTCCCGCTGTCAAAACAAAAAGCGTGTTTTTAAGAGATAATAACTATCAAAAGATTGACAGTTGTTTATGTTAAGTTTAATTGTAAAATTTTGTCTAATGACCAACATTATATTAAATTGTAAAAATATATTCTAAATATACTTTAAAACCACTCAAATTCATAATTTATCACTATTAATTATTTTGATTAAAAAAGTTGTTTTTAATTAAAATTTAGTAATTTTCACTATTCATCAAAATATGAAAGTTATCCGAAAAGTACCAAAATTTCACCTTAGGCTAAATTCGATATTCCGAATCCAAAAATGAAGTCCATTTCAAAATATAAAATATATATTATTTCAAAATTTAGGTATTACTATTCATAACGGCCAGTTTGATTGGTTGTGGTGTGTGTTAAAACTCGAAGTTGCGTACAACACACGCTACTATTTTATTCAAAGGAAAGCGTACCGTGGAAGCTTGGGAAGTTTCATTTTAAATTTTTTGATGTCTCCATTTAGTCAAAAATTTTAAAATATTGTATTTAAAAAGGTTTCACTATCAAAAGTTGATAAAAGTGCAATACTGAAAATGAATCTGTTCTTGCATTATGACTAAGAAACTCATAATATGGATTCTAAAATTATAAAGTTTAAAATTTAGTTAATACTATTCATGACCTCTTTTAATGGCTTTTTTTTGGTAAGTTATGGTGCAATTGAACTCGGTGTTGCGTGTAGTGCAAGTTATTAAATTATTTTGAAGAAATAACACACTATGAAATCTTGGGGTGTTACAATTTCCAAAAGTTATGTGCTTATGTATATGATGTGATTGATATTTCTTTTGTTTACCCTTACTGAGCATTTGAGCTCACCCTTTTATATGTTTTCTTTCCCCAGGTCAGGAAGAAGGTTATTAAGTAAGATATGCCAAAAGGGAGTATATATATGATGAAATAAATGGGAGACAGTGTAGAAGCTTTATGAACAATTTGTTTATGTTTCCCAGTTTCTAAAGACACTATACCTATACGGTCCTTTCGTGGTTTTGTTATATGTTTTAATAAGTATGCTTCAATTTTGAAGTATTAAAAATGTATGTAAAGTATGGGTCGTTATAATCTTGATAGTACATAAGGCATAGATCATAAAGGAACATTAATCATGATAAAATAGCATGGGAATAAAACATTTAATTGTGGGAAACCATTAAGCACATGTTATTATTTTCATAGTAGCCAAGGCATTATTTCCAAGACCATCATAGTGGACAATGTCCATTACCGAACCAGGTTTACTTGTCATTACATCCCTGTATTACTGAACCAGATTCACTTGTCGTTGCATCCATATCTAGATCATGAGATATAAATCTTTACCCAATGAATTTGAGGGAGATATAGGTACCACCCATCTCTCAATGAAATCATTCTTACGTATGCCACAATATAAACATAAATCATTCATCATAACCCAAAGAATAAAATGGGTTTCATAAACATCATCCCATCATAACATAATCCATATAAAACAAATGGATATCATTTCATCATAAGAAAAGTGAAACTATGTATATCATAGAGACAATATACTTGAAACATACACATATGAAATAATGTCATCTTATATGGAAAATGGTTTTGATAAAACACTTGAAATGAATTCTTCAGGAAAATATCCTTTCTTCTTTAAAATCATTTTCTTTTCACAAAATTCCATGCAATTTTAGAAGAAAAGGATTTTTTTAAAATAGTCATGAAATCTTGTAGAGTAAGCTTCATGAAAATTAGTCATTATGAAACCGTAAAAATCTGTTCATGCCAAATAAGTTAAAAAACATTCTTCTCGTACTTTTGTCGGAAAAGTCAAAAAGTACCTTGTATGGTAAAAAAATATTCCTTCCATAAGATGTGGTAAAGTTAAAAAAAGGGGAAAATGACTTTAAATATACATGGAAGAAACTTATACATTTTATGGAAAACATTTTTATGGACATGGATGAAAAATATAACCCGTATAAGCAATCTCGGATAAAAATGAGATTGCAAAATTATCCCTTACCTTATGTCCAATTTCTTTCGTATGTGTCTGAGACTCCTGTATAGTGGTTTTAAACAAATTATTATATTGTAAAAGAATCATAATAATATTTATGATATCATATATGATTCACTTATGACTTTATATTAACCGTTCATTTGTCAATTCCATGTTAAAGAAGTGTTTTAGGTAAAATCATTTCATTTATCGTATGTGTTTGGAATTGTTTTTCTTGATATTATTATTACTTATATCATAATTTACTTACTTAAAAAATGTAAATCATGATTTATATATCATTTATATTCAGAATATATATATATAATAGATAGATAAATGAAATGAAATACACCGTTTATGGAGACGGTAGGCCGTATGTATGCTTGAACGCTGTTTTCCTTTCCTTATTGACTTGAATGGAAGTAAGTAGATGAAATATATATACATACATTCAGTAGCTTTATTATGTCATATATTTAATTATTATTTATTATATATACTTTATAATCATTCTTTAATGGTTAACATGGAGAATGAATCTCATCGCGTCGTGGAGACGGTAATCTGTGCGTATGCACGAGCGATGATATCGTTACCATAATTATTGAATGGAATTGTAGTGGATGATATAATATCTCATAATTAGTATCATATTATAATAATCATATATAGTTATTCTTTACACCATTATACCCATCCAAGTAAGGTGGTGGTAGAAAAACATATTACTCCACGACGAGGAGATGGTATTCCGTATGTACGCACGCGTGGTGATTTCATTTTTTGTAGGATGGATTGAAGGTGAAACAGGGCTGTTTAATATTTATAATAACATATCAGTATATTAAGTAATACTGATGTTATCACTTTATAATGAAACAACTAAATAAGAGGAAGCAGGAGAAGAAAGAAACTTGAAAGAATCGGTAGAAGAGATTACCTCTTCTTTGGCGTGCCTCTTTTAAACATCCTCTTAAGGAACTAGAGTTGGTCTTTTGAGAAGACCAGAACCTCTATAATATAACAAGAGATTTTTAGGAGATAAATTGGCAGGGTTTGGCTGATCTTGAAGGCTCAAAATTGTGTAAAGAGGAGAGGGAGGAGGTTCCCTTTTATAAGGGCGGAGAGGCACACCTTAGGAAAAACTTAAAATATTATTTTATAATAAATTCATATTCGGTTTATAATAGCTCCAAACTGACTTATTCTAAGGCCAGGGTGGGGATGGGTCTAAATCCACTAAACCAATAGCTTTTGGACAAGTTTAGGTTACCATTTTAACCTTATCATTTAGATTTAACTCTAAGTTAAATAATTTAACTTTTACCGTGTCTTCTTGTATTCTCACAATATATGGTTAATAAACTTACTATAAACTACCAATAGAACCCCAATTGGTTAATTAATGTCATATATATTATTAAATAAGTAGTTTGGTCGAACATTAGATTTTTAGTAATATAATATCAATTAATTATTTAATATTTGTCTTAAAAAATCTTTTATGTCAATTTCGACACTATTTGGTATTTTGTTTTTCCTAAATTTATAGCAGCATTATTAATTCGAAAACAATTCATCTAACCGGCCCTAATATGTTATAGTAACCTATAAAATTAGTGTAATTCATAAAAATTATCAAATTACATTTATTTGGGTATTTATAATATCAATTATGTTAATATTTCATTAAAAAGGTAATTACCGCATCATCATTGTGTCATAAATAAATTAAATTATTTAATGTCTAAAAATTATAAATAAAACAAAATTATGTAGGAAATATTTTTATCTTTATAATGAATATTTATTGTAAAATTTATCTTATGTATAACCCTATATTAGAAATGTTTTACTTATTAAACTTTGATTTTAATTCTTTTAACTCTTCTTTGAATTAAATAATAATAAATGTCCGAATCTAATCCAAGTGGACCTAAATGGTCATATTTTATTCCTAAGGTTGTTTTGGGTCAAATTACACTTATTCAATATAATTAGGACACGTGTTAGGGTAATAATAATATAACTTTTACCCTTAATTACCCTATTTACTTTTAACCGTGGTAAATAAAAGTAAAAAGTTACTATTCACCAAAAATTATTTTTATCTTATTGAATTACATTTTACTCCTTGGTATTAACCATGTCTCTCATATTTTTGAAATTAAACTCACAAAAGTAGTAAAATTAAGTTTTATGTAAATTTGTAAAGTCGCCTAGGAGGTGGGTAAAAGACGGTGAAAAGTTCTATAAAATATTTTTATATCTAAAATTATTATAAATTGACTCCAATGAATTACCTTGAACTTATATAGGTATTATGTGTATATTTTGAAGGAAAATAAATTTAAATAAAATAAATAATTTTTTAAATAAAAACTCGTTTTTAAACTATAACTCACTGTTTTCCACTATTCATCAAAAATTGAAAGTTTTCAGAAAAATACCAAAAATTCACCCTAGGATAATTTCGATATTCCGAATCCAAAAATGAATTCCGTTTTGAGAGATAAAATTTATAAAATTTCAAAAGGTGGTTATTACTATTCATAACGGTTACTTTATATAATATTTTAATAACATATCGTTGTTTAGTGAAACTCGGTATTGCGTACAACACAAGCTATTGAGGAAGGTTTATCTTGTGTGTAATGAAAGCCAAGAATAGTGTTTCATATACTAAAAGATAATATGGTGTTGCGTATAGCTCAAGATAATCTTGGTGTAGCGTACGAAAAAAGACATCAAATAAATTTAAAAATAATATTTCTCATAAAATCTTGGGGTGTTACATTCTACCCCCCTTAAAATGAATTTCGCCCTCGAAATTCGTTGGGGTTATAAATGGTTTTCTACTTGAAAGTTTCTTTCATAGAAACACACATCATAAAAATTAATATTAAAACATCATTTTAAAAAAGGAACGTTATATACATAACGGATAACCAAAGTAACTTATCACTAGGTTTCCACATAGGAGAATATAGGTGAAAATATGGATATGGAAGAGAAATCTAACCATCAGGTTCTAATAGAGAGTGGTAGAGAACATGGCTATGAAAAATCCAACAATCACAGAGCCATAAATTTGTGACGATCTAAGGTACCATCTAATTCATTGGATATGAGGGTACTAGGAAAACGTTTTTGGTTTTCAATATCATTTCCCTAATGTTGATGAATTAAAAGAAATACTTACTTGATTTTGGTACAATCTCATCGTTGTTCGATCCTTGAACAATTTCCACTTCATCTCTTACAGAAATGAAGTTGAATTTTTCATTTGTGAAGTGTTAGCAGATCATGTGATAGAATGATGGTTCATTCCATCTATCTCAAATAAAAGGTTAGCAAAAGTTGTCAAATTTACATAAGTCCATCTATGGTGAGGTTAATCATATATAATTCCAAAAATTGACTTATACTTCATATATCATACCACTTAATAAAATAAAACTAGTTTCTACTAACCAGGGACTTCCTGTAGGCTAGAGGTAGGCGATAAAGGCCTGTCACAATTCGGTTGTGGGTTCGATTCCCGCAACCTTGTCAGACGCGACGGGTTGTCACCCATCCTACAGGTTGTCCTTTTTCTAAAACAACACTATTATAACATTCCAGAAATAATATCAAAAAAAAAGTTCTATCCTTAAACAATTTTATCTTATGTCCAACATAATACATTTCAAATCTTTAGCCTCATCCAAAATACTTCTATCCAAGCTCATAGTATAAAGACAATGATTACTAGAAATTTCATCAACCAATCATGTTAATACCATCATTTATCCCCCATATATCATAACATATATCTTTTTGGTCACATTCCAAACATGTTAATACCTTAATCATGTATTTTTTTGAAACATGAATTACCATAGATCCTTAGTGAAAACATGAATGTTGTCAAAAGTTAACTCTTTCCACATACCAAATTTCCAAAATTTCTATATAATCAAACCATGATATCACTTTGTCCTTATATCAGTCTTGAGCTCATGAATACTATTAAACATTTCGTTTTCTCCTTATCCCTTCATTATGAACATATCATCTGCTTTCCAAAAATATTTCAATCACTTTTAATGGTTACCAGTACCATTCAACATATACTTTTAGATACTTTAGGAAAAAAAATAGTGTAACAATCCTTAGATGTTTCATTATCCCATAGTACCATACATTATTCTTTATAAACATGAAATCATTCCACAAACTTCATAAACCATTGACCGAGCATCAAAACTTCTTTCATCTCATATATCATTTGAAGTCTCTTCATCATCATCAAAATCAATACAACCCATATGACCATGTTTATTCTCTTCATGATACTTTCCCTAAGGGAATTGGTTTGCATAATGCCCACACATTCTACATTTAAAACATTTAACTGTTGTTGATGTCTTAGCAATACCATTATCCTTGTCCATGAAGTTAACTGAACCTTTTCCTTTGCAACTACTAGCTTTGTTTCCTTCTTTTCCAAACCCAAAGCATCTTCCAGTTCCGTTGAAACATTCCCCTTGATGACTCTTCCTGTATGATTTACATGAGGGAAATTGAACTTTCTTTCCTCTATGATCATCATGAAACTCCATCTTTCTCTTATTAGCTAAGTCAGGAAACTTACCAAAGTTGATATTATTAATCATATTATGAGATTGCTGATTAGGAATAATAACGATGTTTGGACATCAAAATCCCATTTCATTTGGTATCTCATGAAGAATATCATTCCATTGTCCATCATATTCTTTATTAACATGAATCATCTTGTTTCCTACCATTTCTTAACAACCAAAAAGAATAGTATGAGAGGAAAACTCGTCCTAGAAAAACAACATAATCAAGGGGGAGTAATTTGAATCTCTAACATCTTAGGATTAATTTTATGATCGTTACCGTAATTCTAGGACGATAACCTATACTTATACATAACCTTAGGGACATCCCTAGACATACCATTTAAATATCTCTAGGGATCTCACTAAAGTTTTTGCATCCTAGTTTCCAAAGGTTGACTGAACCTTTCCTCTAATACCAACTATAGACACCCAAATATTGACGTACATGGACATTACATTACTTTTTCAGAATACTTAATACATAACAAAAATAGACACCCAAGGACCGTAATTGTTTGTTGTCTTTGGAAACTCAGAACATAATCTTCTAATCATGGTAAAAGATCTTCAACATCTCCCATAAAGATCTTCCTTTTTTTCATACCTAAAAACTTTCCTTATATCCAGGGGAAAAGAAAACATAAAAATGTTGAGATCAAATGCTCAGTAATGGTAAACATGAAGAACATAAAATAATCCATAAACATTTGAACATAATAACATGGACATAAAACATCAAAATCATAAGTAATGACATAAATCTTGACAGTACATAAGGCATAGATCATAAAGGAACATTAATCAAGAAACAATAGCATGGGAATAAAACATTTAATTGGGGAAAACCATTAAGCACATGTTATGATTCCATAGTAGCCAAGGCATTCTTTCCAAGACCATCATAGTGGACAATGTCCATTACTGAACTAGGTTTACTTGCCATTCCAGCCCTGTATTACTAAACTGGATTCACTTGTCGTTCTAGCCATGTCTATCTCATGAGATGTAAATTTTTACCCAATGCATTGGATGGAGATATAGTTCACACCCATCTCATAATGAAATCATTCTTACGTGTGCCACAACATAAATATAAATCATTCATCATAACCCAAAGAATACAATGGGTTTCATAAATATCATCCCAACATAACATAATCCATATAAAACAAATGGATATCATTTAATCATAATAAAAGTGAAACCATGTAAATAATAGAGTCATTATACTTGAAACATACAAATATGAAATATTTTCATCTTATATGGAAAATGGTTTTGATAAAACACTTGAAATGAATTCTTGAGTAAAATATCCTTTCTTCTTCAAAATAATTTCCTTTTCACAAAATTCCCTGAAATTTTAAAAGAAAAGGATTTTGTTGAAAGTAATCATGATATATTGTAGAGGAAGCTTCATGAAAATTAGGCGTTATGAAACCGTAAAAATCCGTTCATGTCGTAAAAGTTAAAAAAACATTCTTCTTGTACTTTTGTCAGAAAAGTCAAAAATTACCTCGTATGGTAAAAAAAGAAAGATTCCTTCCATACGATGTGGTAAAAGTCAAAAAGGGTAAAAATTACTTTAAAAATACATGGAAGAAAATTGAACATTTTATGAAAAACATTTTTATGGATATGGATGAAAAATAAAACCCGTATAAGCAATCTCGGATAAAAATGAGATTGAAAAATTATCCCTTACCCTATTTCCAATTTCATTCGTATGTGTCTGAGACTCCTGTATAGTGGGTTTAAACATATTATTATATTGTAACTGAATCATAATAATATTTATGATATCATATATGATTCACTTATGACTTTATATTAACCAGTCATTTGTCAATTCCATGTTAAAGAAGTGTTTTGGGTAAAATCGTTTCATTTATCGTACGTGTTTGGACTTGTTGTTCATGATATTATTATTACTTATATCATGATTTACTTACTTCCAGAATTTAAATCATGATTTATATATCATATATATTCAGTATACATATATATAATAGATAGATAAATGAAATTAAATACACCATTCATGGAGACGGTAGGTCGTACGTACGCATGAACGTTGTTTTCCTTTCCTTATTGACTTGAATGACAGTAAGTAGATGACATATATATATATACATAAATAAAGTAGATTTATTATTTCATATATTTTATTATTATTAATTATATATACTTTATAATCATTCTTGAATTGTTAACATGGAGAATGAATCTCATCGCATCATGGATACGGTAATCCATGCGTACGCATGGGCGATGATATCGTTCCCATAATTATTGAATGGAATTAGAGTGGATGATATAATATAAAATAATTAGTATAATGTTATAATAATAATATATAGTTATTATTTACACCATTATACCCATCCAAGTAAGGTGGTGGTAGAAAAAATATTACACCACGGCGAGGAGACGGTATTCTGTACGTACGCACGCGTGGTGAATTCATTTTTCATAGGATGGATAGAAGGTGAAATATGGTTGTTCCATATTTATAATAACATATCATTATATAAGTAATACTGATTTTATAACATTATAATGAAACAAATAAAGAAGTGGAAGTAGAAGAAGAAATAAACTTGAAAGAATCGGTAGAAGAGATTACCTCTTCTTCGATGTGCCCCTTTTAAACTTCCTCTTAGAGAACTAGAGTTGGTCTTTTGAGAAGACCACAACCTCTATTATATTACTAGAGAGGTTTAGGAGAGAAAATTTTAGGGGTTTTCCGAGCTTTAAGGATCAAAATTCTGTAAAGAGTAGAGGGCGGAGGTTCCCTTTTATAAGGGAGGATAGGGGCACCTTAGGAAAAACATAAAATATTATTTTATAATAAATTAATATTCAAATTATAATGTCTCTAAAGTGACTTATTTAGAGGATAGGGTGGGGATGGGTCGAAATCCTCTCAAACAATAGGTTTTAGACAATTTTAGGTTTCCATTTTAACCTTATCATTTTGATTTAACTCTAAGTTAAATAATTTAACGTTTACCGTGTCTTCTGGTATTCTTACACTATATGGTTAATAAAATTACTATAAACTGCCAATAGAACCCTAAATTGGTTAATTAATGTCATATATATTATTATATAAGTATTTTGGCCAAACCTTAGATTTTTATTAATATAATATCAATTAATAATTTAATATTTGTCTTAAAAACTCTTTTATGTCAATTTTGACACTATTTGGTATTTTGTTTTTTCTAAATTTATAACAGAATTATTACTTCTAAATAAATTCATCTAACCAAAACTAATATGTTATATTAACCTAGAAAATTATTTTAATTTATAAAAAGTCTCAAATTACATTTATTTGGGTATTTATAGTATCAATTATGTTAATATTTTGTAAATAAGGTAGTTATTGCATCATCATTGTGTCATAAATAAATTAACTTATTTAATGTCTAAAAATTATAAATAAAATACCATTATTTAGGAAATATTTTTATCTTTCTAATTAATATTTATATTCGAATTTATCTTATGTATAACTTTATATTAAAAATGTTTTACTTATTAAACTTTGATAATAATTCTTTTAACTCTTCTTTGAATTAAATAATAATAAATGTCCTAATCTAATCCAAGTAGACCTAAATGGTCATATTTTATTCCTAATATTCTTTTGGATCTAATTAAACTTATCCAATAGAATTAGGACATGTGTTAGGGTAATAATAATATCACTCTTACCCTTAATTACCCTATTTACTTTTAACTGTGGTAAATAAAAATAAAAAGTTACTATTCATCAGAAATTATTTTTATCTTATTGAACCACATTTTACTCCATTATATTAACCTTGTACCTTAGATTTTAAAAATTCAACTCACAAAAGTGGTAAAATTAAGTTTTATGTAAATTTGCAAATTCTCCTGGGAGGTGGGTAAAAGACGGTGAAAAGTTCAATAAAATTTTTATATATCTAAAATTATTATAAATTGACTCTAATGGATTAAATTGAACTTATATAGGTATTATGTGTCTATTTTTACCTAAAATGAATTTAAATAAAATTAATAATTGTTTAAATAAAAATTTTCTTTTTAAACTATAACTCAGTGTTTTTTCACTATAAATCAAAAATTAAAAGTTTTCAGAAAAATACCAAAAATTCACCCTAGGATAATTTCGATATTCTGAATCCAAAAAATTAAGTCCATTTTAAATGATAAAATTTATAAAATTTTAAAAATTAGGTATTACAATTCATAACGGCTAGTTTATTTAATATTTTAATAACATATCGTTGTTTACTAAAACTCGGTATTGCGTACAACGCAAGCTATCGAGGATGGTTTCTCTTACGTGTAATGCAAGCCAAGAATAGTATTGCATATACTACAAGCTAATATGGTGTTGCGTATAATACAAGATAATCTTGGTGTAGCGTACAACACAAGACATCAAAGAAATTAAAAAATAATATTTTTCATAAAATCTCAGGGTATTACACTACATGAGTCTAAAAGACAGAAACATATTACAATCTTTGTAACATAATATGTGTGTGTGTGTGTGTATCTAAGAAAACATCACATCTCATGTCATTTCATGTTTTTGTAAAAAACTATCAATCATACTCATCAATAATTCTCAATTCCAATATAGTTACTAGCTTGACTAAAACCATAATCCAATAATAGTCTTGAATCCATTAATATTTATATGGATTATACTTATATATTAAATTACTAACTTTTAATTATTATTTAAAAATTACCGAAGATATTAATTCAAAACCTAATTAACAAATTAATTAATCGTTATGTGCCAACCAATTTTCATTTAAATGACAAGAAACATTTTAATTCAACTGAATCCAGTGTAAATTCTCAATTAATATCAAAACATAAAATTTCTTAATTATTTTATAGGTAATTCATGTCTATAGTATTTATTTATATATAAAAGTAGTAATAATAACCCAAATTAGGAAAAATTAGTAAAGATCAGTAACCAAAATTGAAATCATCCTAAAATGTTCAATTGGTACAAAAAATAGGGAATAATAGTTCCAAAAAACTACTTATAGACAAACATGTTGGGGAAGAACCATTGCACACAAACATGAGAAGTTAAATTCAAAAAAATGTGAAAATTGCATGAAAGGTCGACTAGTAATCCTTAAACTAAGTTTAGAATATCATACATTTGGTTTTGAGGTTCATCTTGTGCAAAAAAAATCAAGTCCATCTACTGTAGAGGTTTGGTTCCACTAGAGATTGAATGCAGTGTGAGGATTGTATCAATACTCTATATCCTTTTAAAAAGGACAAATAGATTTATAAACTCTAATGAAAGTCCATTTTATCAGTGCTAAAAAATATACTGAAAAATAATGCTTTTGTGAGATCATTTTTTACATTGATAAACCAATAACTTCATAACTTCTAAAAACATCTTTTAAAATATGTATTTTTGAGTTCTTATTGTTCAGAAATGAGAAATATATATTTTTATCTATGCAAAATCAAGTGCTAAAAAAAACATAAAAAAAATTAATAAAAATGAATTAATAAATAATATTAATTATATAAACAAAAAAATTTTAAAAATAAATTATACTAACTATTTAAGTGAAAAATATATAAATGAGGCATTTAAATAAATTAATAATATAAAATACAGACATAATAAAAATATTAAAACATAATAAATAAAAATTAATAAACACTAATCATATAAATTAAAAACATATTGCAGATATTATGACTTAATAAATATATATATATATATATAGATTTTAAAAAATGAATAAATTAATAAATATTAAAAATATATAAATATTAAAATGAATATATAATATTAAATGAATTAATATTAAAATTGAATAAATAAAATTGAATAAATTTTGAAAATATTTTTTTAAAAAAGTGAATCCATAACTTTAATTAAATAAATTATATCACATAAATAACCAACAGGGTTGAATAAATAAAAAATATTAATTATAAAAATATAAAAAAAATATAAAAAATGAATTACATTAACTATTTAAATTACTCAAATATTTTAAAATGAATTTAAAGAAATTAATAATATAAATTTTAGACATATTAAAAATATTAAAACTTAATAAATAAAAATGAATTAATATTAATCACATAAATTAAAAACATATTGGAAATGTAAAAAATTAGTAAATAAATATGTATAAATAAATTTTATAAAAATGATCAAATTTCAAATAAATAAAAAATTAAAATACATTAAAATGAATAAATGGTGTAAAATGAAAGAATCTTAAAATTGAATAAAGAAAATATAATAAATTACAAAAATATATGTAAAAGTGAATTCATAACATTAATTACCTGAATTAATTTCATGAATTGAAATAAATAAATAAATAATCAGAATTATATAAATAAAAAAATTAAAAAATGATTTTCATTAAATATTTAATTTAAAAAATATATATTTAAATAAATTATTTATATAAATTTCAAACAAATTAAACATATTAAAATTAAATAAATAAAAATGAATAAATATTAACCATATATATTTCAAGAATATTGAAAATGTTAAAAATTACTAAATAAATATGTATAAATAAATATTAAAAAAGGAATAAATTCCAAAAAAGATAAAAAATAATGAATATTACAAAAAAGGCCCATCGATAAGTGAATGATTCTAGCCATTTCTGAAAGGTGAATGAAAAAGAGAACACGTAATCAGGAAAACATGTGGGGCCATACAAAATGGCATTCCCTCATCTAGAAAAGAAATCTATAGATCAAAAAAGAGGGGTCATTTCCATAATCATAATCATAATAATCAGCATCATTAGTAGTCTCCCCCACTGACTATGAATTGTCTTAATTGAAGATCCCAATGATTATTTACTTTGACAAATCCTACATCGGAGTGAGGTAGATCTTTAAAGCTTTAGAGAAAAACCCGGTAGACTCATTCTTGAGAAAATTGCAGTAATACTTCCACGACTTCATTCTGGAGGAATCGGTGCTAAACCTTCACTGTTGACTGTATTTCCATTCCTATTTAGTACATCATCCTTAAAGGGAATAGGTTCATTTCTACTCGTTGATCAAAGATGAGTGGTATCCAGTAACAAAATCTAATGTTCTTAATCATTTCCATCATTCGTGATATTACCCCATTTACCATACACTCCTAAAGATCAGAAGAATTTATGAGTCTTTTTAAGATAATCAATGCTCTCTTGAACGTCAGATTTCCCATACTCGTCATTCTTTAGATCATATCCTAAAAATTCTAGAGCCATTTGTTTCACAATACAACTATGATCAACAATTTGTGAAGGAGAATACCCAGTCATAATACCAACATCATCTTCTACATATTGTCCCACCCCACCAGTGTGCTTCTTATCTTGTAAAGTGAATTAAATGAAAACCAATTTAGAACCAAAAAACTATTAAATAGGTTTATATACAGTTCCATGTTAATTAAATTCAACACTAAAAGAATCACCATCTGTTTCCCCTTGAATTTCAATAGAACATGTGGGGCCATCATATACAAAATTGCCACTACTCCAGCAGTCTGGTTCCTCAGCTAGTCTTTTACCCTTTCCCCAGTCAAGAGTTTATTTCTTTTTTCCAATAGAAATAACATTATTTTTCACTTCCTACCACCTCAATTTCATTCTATAAAAAGACACAGTATTCCCTTTTAATGAAAAAAATAGAAAATTACATTTTTATAACAGATATCCTTACTATAACCAATGATTTGATATTATAAGATGATGTCCAGTAGCCTTACATATTCAAATTTTAGGAAGATATCATCTTCCAGTGCTGAAAAGATAATATTATTAATCAATCAAGAGCTTAATTCTACTTTTAATAGTACCCTAGCATAGTGAAAAAATTCGGAAACCACAATGGTCCTGTATATTTTGATCAAAATTCCTAAATCAAAAGTTCTATAAAAAATAATCTTAGGGTAAAATAGGATCTAGTTGAGGCTAATAATTGTGATTCAAATTTGATCCTAATTATTTTTTATTGAAAATGGATTGAAATGGAAGTCTCGTTTTTCAAATAAAACCATGCCTAACTTTAGAAAAATTGATATATTCCCCCATTGTTTGTGCTTCAAATACTATGATGGAAAAAATGATGTGAAAGAATACATGGCCATTATTATGAATTTAAAATAAAAAAACTCATACATAAATAATCTTTTGGACTAGATCCCTTGTTTTCCAAATATATCCTCCAGTAGGCAGAACAACCCTTGTAATAATGGAATGCATGCAATTCTTGAACCTATCAAGATTAATTTCCTTATTTACAATCACACATGTAGTTTCACCTTTATTTACATTAATTAAGTGAATTAAAAACACATAAAAATGAATAAAAATGAGTAGCAGGTGGGCATCGAAGTCCCCTTTTATTAAACAAGGGAAATTTATCTTTCTTTTATGAGTAGATGGAATCTCACAACGTGGATCATAGGATCAAGAGGCATAAATACATAAGTAAAATGGCCTTGAAGTCCCAAAACGTTTCCCTGAGGCCCTTAAAAAAAGTTCAAAGTCCCATAGACCATAGGCCCTTGAAAATCGACATAAAGGCCTCTATCCCATGGGGCCTGAAACTAGCATAAAAGCCTAAGCCTATGTATATGCACTACGTACAACCTACCTCTACACACGGCCTAGCTAACACTTACCCATTCCAATGTTATTACATGACCCTACATGTGCTTGCTTGTTCTCTCTCAACCACTGATAGAGGCTACTACCCCCCCCCCCCCCCCGTGCACCCCTGTGATCACCCACCATGATTTTCACCATCCCGCACACGTGTGCATGGGAGAAAATCTACCACTCCCCCAAATAGAAGAAATAAATGTTATGCGGATGGGATTCCATCCTTGACCTCTTAGGTGTGGTATCGTAATTCAAATAAATAAATAAATAATATTAATTATATAAAAAGAAAAATTATAAAAATGAATGATATTAAATATTTTAATTAAAAAATTATTAAAAATTTGATTCACAATAATTATATAAATTTAAAACATATTAAAAGTATTAAAACCTAATAAAAAATTAATAAATATTAATTATATAAATTAAAAACATATTGAATAAGTTAAAACCTAATAAGTGAATATGTGCAAATAAATATTAAAATATTATTAAATCTCAAAAATATTAAAAATTAATAAAAAATTAAAATGGATAGATTAAAAAATATTAAAAAAATTCAAATGAAATTGAACAAATTAAAAATATATATTTAAAATTAATAAAAAAATAACTATATTAAATTTATTAAAATAATATAGTAATATTTTGTGTATTTTTTAAAGGTTAAAGATACAGTCCATTTTATTGAAATAAAAATGAGGGAACAAAGAGAAGGAAGGATGCGGTCAAACAAGGCATTCATGCCCTCATCAAAAATAAAAAAAGTAGCCACATGCCATGATTCTTCTTAATTTTTATCCAAATCCTACATTCTTTTTCCTACAAGGTGCTCCAATTGATTCCTTGACCATGAACACATCCATGACCCCTAGTATAATATTCTCTTACACTTTATTCTTGATGCAGTCAGCTCTTGGTCTTATAAGAATCTAAATCTGTCTCTTCTAGATTTGTGATCTCCTTCTTAGCACCCTAGTCGACACAACCATGCCTTCTTCTATGACTTTTTGGATGACATCCCCATCTCCATGACTCAATTTTCTTCCAAATATATTTTGGTTCATCTTCCCCCACTTCAGACATGCCATTTTTCATTGGAGTCAAATCTATATAATTTATATCTGTATTTTCCCCAAGGAGTCACCATCATTAATTAAAAAAAATTCATGTTATTTTCTCTCCTCATCCAGTTTTTCTTTATCCGTGATAATCTGATTTGAAACACTCACCTCATTGGTCACCCCCACATCCATATCATTCTGATTATAAGAATCTATCAACAATTGTATGATTTTTTTTTCAAGAAATCCTCTCGAGGCCTACTATTGGATTCATGATTAAAATAATAGGAACTTGTAAATCTTGTGAAGCTTTTTCCACCAGAGTTGTAGTAGAACCACCACTTGGTTCATGTTCTATTTTCCTTGCATCATTTTTATGTGACTCAATCACTCCAAAATAATTTGAAGTTTTCCCCTACCTCCCCTTTTTTAGATTTAGACTAATCAAACCTAACATGAAGGGAGAGATGGTATTCTTGTAGGAGACCAGTTGGAATCCTTTGTCATCCAATTATCCCTTTCCATTACTCTTTTTCTTGTCAAACAATCCTTGCTCAGCCCCCTTAAATTAAGTCACTGAGTGATATACTTTTTTCTTCTATTTACAATTTTTTTAAGAAATATATTTCTCATGTATTCTCTATTCATCATCCATGTGTTGTGCATAGATTCCATGAAATCCTTCTCATCCAATTAAGACTTCTCTATGCTGGCCTCAAAGTCCCATTGTCCACTTTCGTCAAGAGGGGCCTTCAATTAGGTGAAATCTATCATTGTTTCTTCCTAAAAAAATATCGTACCAAAGATTCTCCTTTCTTCCATATTAATGCTCATTGGAAACCTGTTATGTATTGAATTCAGAGTTATAAGAATTCCTTACGGTTCTACTATCTGTAGCACCATATTCTACTTCATCAACTTCCTTGTCAATCCCAACCAATTGGGAACCACCCAGGATAGTGAAATTGGGAAATTCATTATAACTATGATTTATCTTGTTTCCAGAGTTATGTTCAGGCATGGAATTACCCTGTAGTTGAATCTCTAAATCTCCTACAACACCACTTTTGGTAACTGCTAATTATACTACACCAGGGGCTACCTTAGTAGTTTCAGATGTTCCATTAACATGTTATCCATAAAAACATGATTTAATATTATTGTCTTCGACTCCATCATTTTTAAAATGGGAGTTCAAAGTCATATTTCCATCATCACAACCTTCATGTTGAGGAATATCAAACTGAACCTATGCATTCAAAATCTTTCCTCTTTTATGACATGATTCCCTATAAAACCTACAAGAATAGAAAAAAAATCATACAATTGATCTCCGGTAGTTGAAAAATTTGTGTCCACTAACTTTTCATTCTAGAAAAAACGGAATTATTTCATAAAAAATCTTCAAATCTAACTCTTCATCATTAGGGGAGATAAATACTCATTCAACAAGAGTATAATCCAAATCAACTTCAAATAAAAAGTGCTTGAAGTGGTCGAAATTGGTTGATTCAGTTTCCTTATCAAATCTTATTGGAACACCACTAGACATGTATATTTAATATATAATTTTGGGGTTCCATTGAACCCAATTCGTACCATAAACCTTGACCCATAGCTAAACAGTAGAGTAACATACTTTCATCCGATTTAATTTTTTTTCCCATTCTTAGATGTGAAGTAATCAGGTCTTGAAGAAGATCGAACTTAATACCCATGATCATGTCATCAAATAATATAAAGGTAAAATAATATGATAGAACCCATGACCATGTGAAACACATTTCTAGTTCATAAATACCCAGATCGTTGAAATTCTCTCAGTTATCTCCTCAATCTTCATATGTTATGAACCCCTAGGTAAAATAATTCTAGCAATAATGGAGTTCTCTATAATGTATATCCCCTTTGAAACCACAACTAGATCTGCCTTCACATTCGATATACAACCTTTCTAACAGATGGTACATGAATCTAATCACTTATAGAGATATAAAGTTCATATATCCACACCTTTTACCACTACAAGAGACTCCTAGTTCTTGATTATCTGAATCCTTGAACCATCGTTTAAGGGATTTTGGGAGTCAAATCTCCCATTTGTGAGAAATGATTCATACAAAAGGAGAATATAAGGGTATGTCATACTACAAAAAATCCATACTCTCTATTTAGTGGAGTGAGAAGATCTCACCGCACATCCATCCCCAACCCTTTAACCTTAATAATTTGTATATATATTTTCCTAATATATCAATAATTATTAAAATATAAAGTCAAATATAATAATTTTAATAATTTATTTTTTGAAAAGGTTGAGTAATGAGGGCCTCTTTATTAAATGAATGAAAAAGGTAGAATAGGAACATAAAAACCATAGATGTCTAAAAATAAATCACAATAGGATAACAAGAAGAGATCAAGTAGTACGAGATTTGGTACTCATACTATGGTGAGAGATGTGCATGACTATACCATAAGGATGTCGCCCTCTTAACCATATTTTGATCTTAAACCATAGGCTACTTTCATCATTTGTGGGTTCATCATCACTGATTTTCATCATTTCGTTTGTAATAGGTGTACAATGACTATTTTGTACCTTCTCCATAGTGAATCTTGAGGAATGAAAATAAAGTGAGTTACATGTACTCACCATTGATTTCACATTGTTCCCAGATTGGACAAAGTTCTTTCGAGTAGGATAAGATGTATAAAAAATTTTAAAATCATTTGCATCACAGGTATCCTTCTCAACCTATGGGGTCGAGGATCATGGATAATTAAAGACCCCACATCATTTAATGGGTAAAAACCACCATTTTCCTATTGGGAAAACGGGAAAGCATTTTGGGCACCCTCAACAGGTTGTCTTCTAGCATCAGTGCCAATCCCAATTTCCTATTATTCCCTTACATGCTCTAGATCAAAAGCAAAAAAAGTTCCTTGAGGGACCAATGGAAGAGTGTAGGAAGGAATTACAAGAATTTTTTCTCTACTGCTCATATTAGAAGGATAGGAATGACAATGAAGTGATTATTTACTTCAAGAGGCATAAGTATCATTCACTATCGAATTAGGAAAGATAACATCACCTAAAACAGCCTTTAAAGGTATACCACAAGGATCCTGCTTTTTTTCGAGATCAAGGTCATCATCCTTAGATTTTATAGGAACATTATAATCCTCTAAAATGCCAAATGTAGAAGACTCTTTATTGGTTTGAGAGGCATGGTTTAATGCATAAGAAGAAATTAATTTCCTAGATTGGTTTTTCACAAGTAAATAAGAATACTCCATGGGTTTAGACTTCACATGGTTGGCTGTGAAAAAATCTTATTTTCCCTTTCACGCTTTGGAATCAATCAGTTTATGCTCCTTCCACATGTTAATTTCAACATTATCATGAGTCGATATTTCCATTTAATCCTAAATATCATCATAATCCACATAATTATGTTCATTAACTAAACCATTATACAATGCATCCTTAAAATATCCAACAGTAATAGGAAAATGGCCCTCATCAACCAAGTCTTCCAAATACTTTTTGTGCCTAGGTAGGTCCTCCAATATATCATCAACCCAAAGGATTAAATCCTTACCAAGTTTAAAATTATCAATAGGAATAATCCTCTAACTAACACCTTATAAATCATTCTTTATCTCTAATAATAAGGTAATATCAGCAACAGTGTGTATATGATCCAAAGGGGGGTAGAAACAATTTGAACATTAGGCAATTCTTCTGAAGGTAAAACATTACAAGTAAAAATTATTCTGTATTGGTGTGATAGGTCATGTCCTTTCACATTAAAAATGAAATATATAGGATTTTCTCTCCAAACATCAACTGAGTGACAAATTCCGTAGCAAGAAACACAGAAGGTTAAAAATAATTTCATATTCAGTTCAATGGAAAATCTCATCCGAAGGTGTAGAAAAAACTAATCTATCAATGTGAGAAGAACTAAGAATTATTTACACCAACACATGAGAATAGTGTCCAAAACTAACCCTCTCATTAGCTTGGTAAATACAATATATGACTCCAATTGTAGAGGTAATGTCAAAAAATATTTCAAGGTGCCAAAAAACCCAAGTCAAACTATAAATTTTAACCCAAAATTGTGTATAGGTATCCATAAATTCATTTCATTATAAAATTCAGAATCCAGTTATTAATCCTCAATATCCCTGGTTGTAGATTTATTGAACCCGTACTCCAAATTATTCCTTCCAACTCTACAAAAGGGAAAGGAACATTAAAAAATCCTCGGTCAAGTGAAATGTACTTGAGATTCGAGAAAACCCAAAATGACACTAAACGAAAAACAAGTTCATTAAGTTTCCAGTGTTTCGTACCTTTAGACTGAGATATTTAGGAAATTATAGAAACCATGAATATATCAATCCTCTCAAAAATTTCATCCTCAGAGGCCAAGATATGTGCGGTATTTCCATTCTGTATTATTCTCTATGAAACCATTTTTTGATTAGGGAAAATGAGCCACCCGAGAAGCTAGAGAAAGATAAGAGACCAATCTATACTTCTCCACCTTGCATCTTAGATATATTATGTCCAAGATTCTCAACATGGTGACTAAAAACATAGGATTAAAAATTTATGCTCTATGGATGATCATGGCTAACGCTTTCATCGAGGATCTCTGGCATTCTTTACTCTCATTCCCCCATCTTCCTTATTGTTAATAATATTTTTAATAATTTCATGAAAATGTATTTAAAATGTATATATAGGAATATATTATTATTTATAATTATAGGTGTATGTAAATACAATTTAATTATTAACTTTTAGAATTTTTAATTATAATTAAATGAATTATTATTTAATTAAATGTGTAAATGTTTTCACAGAAGATTTAAAATATACATTACTAATTTGTGAAATTACTAAAATTCATTTAAGTGTTTTAAGTTTAAATTTTTATTTACTTATAAAAATATATGTAAATATATATATTTATAAATATACATGTGTGATTGTGTGTGTGTGTGTTTATGAATGATTCATGAAAGATATATTAGGTGGAGAGGGTCGTTTTTCACTCAAATTTTCTAATCCATTTAAGTTATGAGTGGAAAAATCATATATTCTCTTCATCTAATTGATTGTACATTCTTTATTCATACCTGGTTAATTACTGTATGTATGTATTTTAATGTACATATAATTATAAATAAGAATATATATATATATATATATATATATATAAGATTTATAAATATATTTACTAATGGTTAAAAAATCACATTTAAAGGTATATAAATATTTATAAATAATCTAAATTATTCATAATTTCTTTTAAAAGTGATATTTTAGTGTTAATAAAAATTATTCTTTTTTGGTGCTAAAAACACTAATAATTCATTTACCTTTATCAGTTCTAAAAAATAATGATAGAAGTAACTTTTATTACCATTTTTTATTGTTAATAAAAGTATACTTTTATTAATGACTTCATCTAGCATTGATAAAATCCACCGCTGAATAAATTCAAATTTGTATGCGTGGAAATTTTTAATTAATTTTGGAATGACAATAAATTTTTATATTTTTTTGGAGGTGATGTAGTTTTGAACAGTTAAGAAATCATGTTTCATTTCATACCACATATTTATTTAGGAGAGATTTACCTAGAGGGTTTACTATCTATGAAACCCAACCATGTATAGACACATGTACGAGTTGTGGTGGGAAGGTCACTTCTATCACATAGATCCATTCGAGATCTAGTAGTCAGGTGTAAAGAAATAATAGTATCCTGCTAATGTACAGATAATAGAGTCATATTTCATGTGTAACATGCTGTTGGAAGGACTCTGTTTTAAGGGTGGATATGGCCCCTACACTACCATAGATCATTCTTTATTCAACTATAACATTTATCATTTCTAAAAAATACATATAAATGGAGAAGATTTTATCTAATCTAGTTAAAAGCACTGAAAAAGGATCCCCTTTATTAGTGGTGGCCGGACACTATAGCAGCAGCAGGTATTGTGCATGTGCTGTAGCAAATGGTATTGTAGCAGAACTATTCACAGAATGGGTCTTGGGCCAAAATTTTTGGCCCACATGCCATGTAATGAGTTACAAGACCCCTAGGACTTTAGGCTATATAATGGGTCTCCCACTACCTAGTTAAAAGAGGGCTTTGCTTTGCTTTAATAATAAATGAGGCATTTTCCCCAACCTTTAAAAAACTATATTATAATATAAAAATATTATAAATCTTATTTTCATACCTTTATATATAAAAAATTGTCAATTTTATATTATCCAAAAAAAATATTTAGTAGTATATTAATATACATTAATTATAAAAATTATATATATAATATTTATATTTTATTTAAATAATTATATAAATTTATAAATGAATATATTTATTTAAATAGTTCATATTTTATTTTATATATTTATATTAATATTAAATAATTTAAAATATACCTACATATATTTGAGAGGTGGCCCTATGGAAAGCCCAACATATCCTCAGGCTAAGAAAACCCATGATATTTCTACTATAAATGCATTTTACATTCATTGTAACAGCTTGAATGGGTAAACATTTATTCTCCTAGTTCTGGGAAATAAAATTTTCAGGTTTTTCAGTCAAGTTATGCATTTATTTTTATGTTTTTGTATGCATGTGTATGTATATAGATTTATGTTTACATCTTTATGTTCATGTATGTATGTGTTGTATGTATGTATATATATGTTGTGTGTGTGTGTTTTGTGTGTGTGTGTTTATATATACAGGTATTTATATATGTGTTCATATGTAAGTGCATATGTTTGTGAATGTATGTATGTGTAAGTGTATGTGTATGTGTATGTGTATTTGTATGTGTATGTGTATGTGTATGTGTATGTGTACGCATGTGGATGTACATGCATGTATGTGTATGCATGTGTATGTTTTGTAGTATGTGTATGTATGCATATATATGTGTAGGTATGAGTATGCACTTGTATATAACTATATAAATGTATATGTGTATACATGTGTGTACGTGTATGTGTATTTATATTTATGCATGTGTGTGTATGTGTATATGTACGTGTATGTGGATGTATATTTATTCATGTGTGTCTGTGTGTGTGTTTGTGTGTGTGTGTGTTATGTGTATACGTCTGTGTATGTGTATGTGTTTGTGTTTGTGTCTGTGTACGTGTATGTGTTTGTGTGTGTGTGTGTGTGTCTGTATGTTTATGTGTTTGTGTCTGTGTATGTGTTTGTGTTTGTGTTTGTGTTTGTGATTGTGTTTCTGTATGTGTATGTTTCTGTGTCTATGTATGTGTATGTGTGTGTGTGTATGTGAATGTGTATGGGTATTTTTATGTGTATGTGTATGTGTATGTGTATGTTCATGTGTATGTGTATGTGTATGTGTATGTGTATGTGTATGTGTATGTGTATGTGTATGTGTATGTGTATGTGTATGTGTATGTGTATGTGTATGTGTATGTGTATGTGTATGTGTATTTTTTTGTGTATGTGTATGTGTATTTTTTTGTGTGTCTGTATGTGTATTTGTGTGTGTGTGTGTGTCTGTGTCTGTGTATTTTTTTGTGTATGTGTATGTGTATTTTTTTGTGTATGTGTGTGTGTGTGTGTCTGTGTTTGTGTATGTGTATGTGTATGTTTCTGTGTTTGTGTATGTGAATGTGTTTCTGTTTCTGTATGTGTATGTGTATGTGTATGTGTATGTGTATGTGTATGTGTATGTGTATGTGTATGTGTATATGTATGTAAATGTGTGCATGTATGTGTATGTGTATGTTTATGTGTATCTATGTATGTGTATGTGTGTGTTCATGTATGTCTATGTATACGTATATGTGTATGTGTTTGTGTATTTGTATTTGTATGTGTATGTGTATGTCTATGTCTATGTCTATGTGTATGTGTATGTGTATGTGTATGTGTATGTGTATGTGTATGTGTATATGTATGTGTATGGGTATGTGTATGTGTATGTGTATGTGTATGTGTATGTGTATGTGTATGTGTATGTGTATGTGTATGTGTATGTGTATGTGTATGTGTATGTGTATGTGTATGTGTATGTGTATGTGTTTGTGTATGTGTATGTGTATGTGTATGTGTATGCATGTTTATTTAGTATGTGTATGTTTGAATATGTTGGTGTATGTATGTGCATGCACGACTATATGACTGACTGAAACATTATCATTTTTATTTCTTTAGGATACATACAAATAGGAGATACATCAAGGAGGACGGAAGTAGTGAAGACCAAAAGCATCGTTGATAACAAAATTAGAGCCTCTGGTAGGAAAGGAACCTAAGTTGAGATAGAGGGATACATTTTGGCTAGAAGAAACCTTATAAGCCAAGAAATCCGCAACCTTATTCCCCTCAATCCATGTCTGGGAGATACCCATATTGGTTCCCATGATCTTCTTGCACTTACAGATAATATAAGCTGTGCTCCAAGGGATACTTCCACATCCTGATAAAGCATTAAATAAAATCAAGGAATCTATCTCCACCATCCTCAAAACTATATTCCATTGATCACAAATCTCGAGCCTTGTGGCCATAGCCAATGCCTTGGCCTGTAGAGCCTCACCTCTACCATGAAATGTCGAAAAGGACACCACAAAAAAACCCCCCGCTGATCTCTAATACATCTGGATGCCAAATTTATACCCATGCATTGTATATTGTCATCAGTGGGCATGGCATTAGGTTGGAATCTCCACAGAAAAAAATTAAATTTTGTGGAGATCCCCTTGCACCATAATGATACCCCCCATGGATCTCCAGAACTGGGGTCCCGCCTTACACAGCCAAGACCTTTCAGAGAAAACTCACCCGATGTAGATCCCATGAAAATGAGCCGGTCATGGTCCTCACTTGGAACGTTCTCCTTAATAGCAGTGAGTTGATCCCCATTGAGAATGGCATGGATGAAATCAGGGTGTGCACTGGATTCTCTGAAAGTCATGTCTGGTACTATGCAGTTGGGAAACTAGAGAGTCCCTCCTCCCCAGTCCTGCTTCCAGAAACTCACATCCCCTCTGCCCACCAGCCATCGCGCATGAGGAAGAAGATACTCTGAGTAAGGATGTATCAACTTCCATGATCTCGATGGGAAAAACCTCTACACTTCCAAATTCAAGACATATTTATCTTGCATGAGATGGCCCCACATAGTTCTTCCCTCTATTGCCTCCCATTCAAGCTTAGCATGCATCCCATTCATGGTTGAGGATACACTATTCAATTTTATGCCCCCTTCATGCCCATGTCTTTCCAAACGCTTCCCTGGGGCCCATTGGTGCTTACTCTCTATCTGGTTGTCCCATATGAAGGAGACCATTAATCTTTCCAAATTATCTATCACAATTTTTTGGAACCTTAACAGTGGAAATGAGGTGCATGGGAATGGAAACTTGAACACTATTAACAAAAGTGATGCGCCCTCCAAAAGAGAGGAACCTGTTTTTCCAATTGAGAATGCGACCCATAATTTTAACCATGAGCTTGTCAAAGTGATGAACACGGAGGGATTATGGAATCACCGGGTCACCAAGATAATACATGGGGAAAGAGACTATCCTTATCTACAAACTGTATTCTAGGGATGCAACCCTTCTAGCCGAGAGGTCCCTAAAAGAGAAAAACAGGTTTTTCACCCCATTCACCACCTGAACACTCCATTTAAAGTATTCCCTAAGAACCTCATTCATCCCATTCAATGATCTCTTACTACCATTGATAAATAAAATGGTATCGTCTCTAAACATTAAGTGGGAAATTCCCTTCAGCGCATGTCTATCCCGAAAAGGAAGGATTCTCCCCATGCACAGGCTCCTCTTGATAAAAAATCTTAGCATATTTTGGGATAAAATGAAAAGAGTGGGTGAAAGAGGGTCCCCCTGCCTCAAACCTCTACATGACTTGAAGAAACTGAAATGTTTACCCATGAAAGAAGTGTAGATCCACGTCGAGCTAAAGCAGCGGAAGAGTAGATCACAGGTCCAATTTGAGAAACCCATGCAAGTCAACATCTTTAGAATAAAACCCTATTCCATTCTATCATAGGCCTTACTCATGTCAAGCTTGATAGGTAGGTTATTCCCAAAATCCTTATTATTGATCCCACTTAACATCTCATGCACCACTCCGATAGCACACTGTATTGACCTCCCTTTAATAAAATCATGTTGCTCTGCTTCCATCTAGTCATTTAAGTGCACCGCAAGTCTTTTGTTGAAAATAATCGCAAGGAAGTTATAAGGAAAGTTGCAAATGCTGATCGGCATGTACTGATCAACAAGATGGGGGTTGGTTAACATCGAAATCATAACCACCTTGATCTCACTGGCTATGCATGGAAGATAACCACCTTGAAATAGGTCCTACATAGCTCTCACCAAGTCCCCATTGATAGTATCCCATTCCACCCTGTAAAACGAACCGGGTATCCTATCTGGCCCTGGATCACTAAGAGAGTTCAAAGACCACACCGCCTATCTCACTTCATCTTCTTGAGGATACCTCCTCAACCCCTTATCAATAGCCATTGAAACATAACTAGGAAGGTCCTCAAAAATCTCGGTATCCTCACTTGGATAAAAGTTTCTCAAATTAGAATTAGTACCTGCAAGAATATCTTTAACAATGTCATTGGCCAGATTCCCCACTTTATCCTGATCATTGGTGTATGATCCATCTCTTCTCATAATATTGGGCCTATGAGGCTGACGCCTTTCTTTGATGCAAACATGAAAGTAACCAGTATTTTGGTCACCCTCACGAAGCCACTTAACCCTTTCTCCCTATCTTTCCAGCCTATACTTCTTTAAAAAGAGACCAGTAAAGAGAGCCTTCTTAGCCCTGAGCTCGAGAAATAAGGCATCATCCCATCATTGTTTCAGGCGGGCCTCTAAGAGTTCCACTTTATTACTAATCTCGGTCAGCTCCTGATCATAAGCAGCAACCAAATTCCTCCACCCTCGAAGCATATTTTTCAGTCTCCTCAAATTATTGTGAATAATATCCATGGGTTCCCTGAAAGAGGATAGTCTCATGCATCCTTTACTACATCATGGAAGCTTGGCTCTTCCATCCATGAGCTTGAAAACTGGGTGCACTCACCTCTCTGAGTACACTAGCCCAAACAAAGATGCAATAGAGAATGATTAGATAGGCAACGAATTAAATGGGAGACTTTAGCATCCGGAAAGAGATACAGAGCTTCCTGGTTCATCAAGCACTGATCGAGCCGACACCAAGTGTGTCTTCCTCCACGTTGGTTATTGAACCAGGTGTAACGATCTCCATAAAATCCAATATTCGTCAGCCTAGATCTAGCCAAAAAAGAAACGAAGGCCTGGCTGGCACTTGTTGGGAATGCCCCTCCTCTTTGTTTCTCCTCTGGAGATGCTACTATGTTGAAATCACCTCCAACAATCCAAGGAGTGTTATCATCGATAAGGCCTTCATGGTCACTCCAAAGGACCTCTCGCTCCTGGGAATTTCACTTTGCATAAATAAAAGAGAAGGAAAAACATTGTGATCCTACTGTTATTCATGTGGAGTGGTATTGGTCTGTCGCATTAATAAAATCCACAGAAAATTTTGCCTTCCAGAAGAGCCAGATGTGAGAGTTGGGAGGGTTCCCATGAAAGAAACCATGTGCTTTAATCCTTTGCACAAACTCAGCTATTCCACCAGAAAATTATTTTGGTTCTAGAACTACCACCATTGAAACAGTGTGATTAGAAAATTCATTAACAATAAAATCATATTTGAACCTCACCCTAAGCCCTCAGGCATTCTAGATTAAAGTTCTAGAAATTAAGACGTTTTCATATAGGTTTGGCCCCAGACACCTAGCCCTTGGATTGAAGAATCTTCTGAGGGGAAGAGGAAGCGCTAGATTTAGACTTAGAGTGAGTGCATATTCCATTTATCTTGATTCTGTTGGAAGATGAAGGAGAGTGGCTTCCACTTTTCCTATCCCTAAGCGAATCCCTTGAAGAAACTGTAAATTTATTAGCCATCGTACGCTTGGTCTGAGACACGGGATCCTGGACCACTAGAGAGGACATCGGAGATCTCGGAGGGAGGGTGAGGGGATAACACATCTTCCGAAACATGAAGTGGAGAAGACACTTGGAACAGCTATGGAGATGAAGGTGAGGCGAGTTGATGCTCACTGGACAAGGCCAAAGGATCCCCTCCCAACACATCAGGCCCTAGGTCTAATGGAGGGATTTTAGAGATGCTGATATGGGAGGAGACTCACGGATCTCTCCAATAGGAACTGAAGAAGTTTCTATGGAGCATCACATCTAGGGGGATCCACCGCTCTACTGACCGTGCCTTGGGAGAAGCTGACCAGATACCTACAAAAAGGGACTAAAGCCCGGGACATGGAGGATTAAGCCTCAAAAGAAAAACCAGGAGTGTAGAAGACCACCCCTTTACCCTGATCGACGAACTTAGCCGGCACTGGAGAAGGATCCCAAGCAAAAGCATGCTAATTCGGACCCTTCCCCCGGACCTTGCGACAAACCTGCAGAGAATTCCCTAAGATTTTACAGAATGAGGAAAAGTGAGGATAAACTAGGTAGAAAAGAGCCCGGCGACAGTCCTGCATCCCCTCGATCCTGAGAATGATATGATCCGGAATTGGTTGGGAAGAGTTCAGTTCGACACAAATCCGAGAAACCGATGATTCCTCCATATGATATGTCCAAACATCCGCACACAGAAAAGACCCCAGAGAGTCCCCAATCACCTTCAGAAAGGATTCTTGCATCAGAGGAAGAGAAAACCTGGGGATGGAGATCCAGACCGCCACAAGAGGGATCTCCCTCCCTGAGTGGGCATCCATCGACCAATGGGAGAGAGGGAAATTCCATCGACCCACCCAAAGAGGGCTCCTGCTCCAAGCATTAACAAAGTCCGCCCTAGAGGTCAAGACGATGTAGAAAGCCTTCTGATCAAAGATGGACACTTTGGCCAGAAAATCGAGACCCCACTGGTTGATGAAGTCCACAAACAGCAAGATCGAAGGTTTATCAGCTCCAAAGTGAGAAACCAGGGTCCACTAATGATTCCTCACCGCCTCTTCAAAATACATCACCGAAACCGCAAGGATGGGGCATCCATTTTCGATGAACGAAGAATTCCCTGGGGGCACCGAAGATTCCCCTTCCTGGAAGTAGAGAGGGGGCCTCAGAAGCGCCTCTTTTAAAGAAAGAGGCGGATGATATGAACCACCATCGGGCTCCCGAAACCCAAGATCCGCTGGAACAAAATCGACCGATGATGGAGGATCTACAGGAAGCAGAGCGGCAGGCGGGAGCGCAGCGTTTGAATCAATCTTTTTCTATAAACCTAAAGATGGTTACCATTCTTAGGTGAACCCGATGTGAAAAAAATACGACTATATAATTATGTGTATGCCTATATATGTGTGTGTCTCTATGAATGCATGTATGCATATGTTTTTGTATGTGTATGATTATATGTGTGTGTGTGTGCATGTATATCATTGTATATATACGTGTGTATGTGTATGTATGTATTGTGTATATATGTTTATTCATTTCATATTATTTATTCATTTTTAATATTTCTTTATTTTTATTATATTATGTAATTTATTCATTTTTAATATTTATTCATTTAATATTTTTTTTATATATATATTAAATTCTGATAATTATTTATACATTTTAAAATATTTATACATCTAATTAAATATTAAAAATTTTAATTATTATTTAAAATATTAATGTCAAATAATTTATTATATTTTTTACATATAATCAATACAATACATGCATCAAAAATTTTGAATAATTATATTATTTATTCACTTAATTTATTCATTTTTATGTGTTTGCAATTCATGTAATTATTGTTATGCATTCACTTTTTTAATATTTTAACAATTTTTTCTATTTTATTTATTCGTTTTAAATATTCTTTCATTTAATATAATTTTCTTTTCATTTTTTATGCTTATTAATTTTTAATATTTTTGGAAAAAAAATTATCTTTTAAAATTTATTGATATTTATTTACTAAGTTTTAATAGTCTCAATACGATTGTAATTTATATGATTAATATATATTCATTTTAACTTTTTAAGTTAAAATATTTTAAATATGATTGAAATTTATATAATTGATTTATTTAAATTCATTTTGATTTTTAATATGATTGAAATTTATAATTGATTTATTCATTTATATATGCTTTTAATTCATGCAGTTATTGCTATGAATTCTCCTTTTTAAAATATTATTCACTTTTATTTATTCATTTTTAATATTCATTCATTTAATATTTGTTTTTTGATATTAATATTTTTGGAATTTTTTTTAATATTATTTATACAGATTTATTTACTAGGTTTTAATATTTTCAATATGTTTGAAATTTATATGATTATTATTTATTCAATTTTATTTATTAGGTTTCAATATTTTTAAATTTTTTAAAATTTATATAATTATTTAATTTCAAGGAATTATTAAATATATTTTTTAATTTAAATAGTTAATGTAAATTCATTTCTTTATAATTTTGTTATCAATATATTTTTTTCATCATTTTTGTAAGTGTACAGAATTCATGTAATTAATCTTAATAATTAATTTTTAAAAAATATTTTTTGTAATATTTTAAATTTCATTTATTAATTTTTAATATTTATTAATGTTTATATTTTTTGTAATTTAATCATTAGTTATTTTAAGGCTCATAGTTAGATCTAAAAGGATCTTACCCCATTTCTAAAAAAATAAAAAAGAACAAAAGGAGATGATGGGGTCAAACAAAGCATAAAATGGCCTCATCATAGAAAACAAAAGGTACAAAAAGAAATCAACTCTTGTATTTCCTTCTTGATCTCAAGTAGCTCAGGTGTCAGCCCCTGCCTCTGGGATATCAGTCTCCCCTCCATGTCTTTCCCCTTTGAGGAGGCTCCTACTCGTCATCTAATGAAGAGTCATAAGAATCAACCGGAACTAATTAGATCATGTGTTTCTAGGAAAGGATCTGGAAGTCCATCTCTAGATTGGCTCGAAAACTCTCTTCCAAATTTATAGATAACAGTTTCTAGACTATGAGGTAATCTATATATCCAAAAAAAAATTGGTTACATTTTAGCAAAAATAAACTTCAACCAGTGAGACAAACCATTCCTCCATGTCCTCCCTTACATAGGGTAACCTTTGACTTTCATAATCCTTCAGGTGGATTTTAACAGTGAAATTTTTGACACTAGAAATCACACATTCTTGACCAAGGCCATGCCAAAGATAACATAAAATGATTTCATTAAATCAAATAATTGGGGAGGATATGATCATCCCTCGTTTTCAGCTTCATCGTTCCTTGTCCAAAAAGGAGGGGTGTATGAAGGAAGATCTAGTAGAAGAGGTGATTCAAGTGGGACCAAAGTCATATCACTTGGGGTGTCAGTATGTGAAACCTATCTGCACTCAAATGTAGATTCATGTGGTCTAGGTTTTCTATAAGTAACCATTGTGAAACCCTTTGCATCTACTCAGATATTCTTTCCCTTGGATGTTGATGCATAATTTCTTTCTAGAGTTGGAGTGTTTCACCCCATCAAGGAATAGCTAAGAACTAAAGAGGGTTGATAAATGGTTGAAGGACCAACATTTTTCAAGGGACTCTTCTTATAAATATTAGAGGAATATGCTACTAACTTTAATTTTACATTCCCTTTGGTAGTGGATAATAATTTTTCCTTCCACAATTCCATACCTACTTCTTCTTATGTAGTAGTCTCTTGTTCAGATTTTCCATCGGAGAGGTAAGCATTATCCAGAGAAACATCAACAATAACTAACTACTCTATATCCTACTTCCCTATCATTATGTATTTCCATGATGTCTTGCATGTTTTGTGAGATCTCATTGCATTAAATTACTCAGCAATGTATATCGAAGGAGTGGACTCATCTAAGGAAATAAACTTTTACTTGAAAATAGAGGATTTCCCGATGTCATTAGTCTCACCATTCTCCTTCAAATTCTCAGGAATTTGGGTATATACCCTGATAAAGAGTCTAGTGTTCTAGATTGCTAATTCCAGTAGTGGCAACAACACTGTCCCTCACATACCTTCTTCTTTTGCAATGGTCCAGGTCATGTCCCTTCTTATGGATGATCGAACACGTGACATCCGCTCAACAGTTGGACATTGAGTGTCAAATAATTATATAGGATAGGCATAATGGGGGTACCTTCTCTTATCGAATATTGAGGGAAACCTCATTTGGGGGTTAGAAAGTATCACTTTCTTTATTAAGGTAGTGCTGAGGTCTACCAAAACTTTGACCCTTGTGTAATGACCAAAGGAAGTAGATTTGGTGGCATTGTCCATCATTATCAGCAACCTAATTGAGGGTGCAATGTCTAACAAAATCGTTGGGTTCCATAAACCCAATTCAAGCCAAATATCTTAATCATTTTTAAATATTTATTTATACAAATTTATTACTACGTTTTAATATTTTCAATATTTTTGAAATTTATGTGAATAATATTTATTCAATTTTTTATTAATTTTTAATATTTTTTATAATTTTTAAATTTATTAAATTAATTTATTTAAATGAATTTTTTAATATTTATAAATTTAAATACATCAGATTATTCAATTTTTAAAAAAAATTATATAATTAATATTATTTATTTTTGCATATTTATTCATTTTTTATTTAATTATAATTTAGGTAATTTAATGTAATGATTTCTATTTTTCTAAAAAAAATTAATTTATCCAAATTTATTTATTATTTTTCAATATTTCTCCACTCAATATTAATTTTTAATTTTTAATATTTTAGGAACTTATTTATTTTTTAATAATTATTTATAAATATTTATTTGTTTAGTTCATTATTTTCAGTATGTTTTTAATTTATATATTAATTTATTTAAATAAATTTTTAATGTTTTTTAAATTTTACTGGCTAGTATAGATAATTTTTTATAATTTTATTGTTTACATAATTAATATCAATTATTTATTCAATTTTATTCAATTTTTTACATTTTTCTCAATGATAGTTTAAGCACTGATAAATGTGTATTTTATTATCACTAAAAAATAAGCACTAACATATACCACTTTTATCAATTCTTTTTTAATGATGATAAAAGTGATGATTTATCAGTGCTGATAAAATATTGAAAAAAGTGGTATTTCTCAGTGCTTATAATTTTAGTGGTGATAAAATTGGCTTTAATCATTGTTTTTTAGTAAGTCCTTATAAAACCCTTCATCCTCTTTAAAAAGGAACCATAGCATATCACTTCTTCCTCATTCTGCATTCAATATCTCATGGAACCGAAGCTCTACTGTGACTGAAGTTGATTGTTTTTGAAGAATCAAACCTCAAAACTGAATGAATGAAATTAAGAACTTATTTTTACTAAATCCTAGACAATAATTCTTGACTTTTTCATAGTTTTTTTGAGTTTATCTTCCCTTTCTCTTCTATAGTAGTTGAAATTTTCTTAAGAAAATAACAAGTGAAACTAAAAGGGAGATATTTATTGATGTTTATTCAAATATAAAAAATATGTAAGAGGATGTTTCAAATGCATGAAGAAAAAAAAAATTTAGTTATGTAATTTATTTTTCAAATCTTCAACATCTATATATTTTTATAATAGTTTCAATGTAATATTTTTAGTCATTTTTTTCCTTGTGACTAATTGGATATTTTCCCTATTAATTTCCTGCACAAGCACATTTTCCCAATTTGAAATTGAACATCATTTAAATAATACATTGACTGATATGTTTTGGAAAACTAGGCTATGATTTATAAAATATTTTGTTCCACTGCATTATGTGGTATCTTATCTAATTTATATTTTTGTGTTTATTATAAAACAGGTCAGTAGATCCAATTATATTTCAAATAGTTTAAGAATTATAAGTAATTGTTAATCAGTGTTTTCAAATTGAGACATGATACTTAAAATTAATGAATTCTCATCTCCCTAGAAGAATAATATAAATTTTCTCCTATTATTAATAATATAATTCACCTAATATTGTTAAAATTCAATTTAAAAGTATACATTATTTTCAATGACATATGATTAAAAATTTTAAATTCCCAATTTTTTTATAATTTAAAATTTTCAAAACATTAATTTTTCTAATTTTAGTAACAAGGTTGTTTATTTTATTAATTTCATTTCTCATTAAAATTATTTTTCTGATTAAACACATCATCTTTATGATTTTAAAATTTTAAAATTTTGTTTATTTTTGTTAAATCATTATTTTTTTCCATTTTACCCGTAGTATTAACTATTTTCAAAATCCAATGGAAAATTAAAATTCATATTTTGAATATTATCAAGTGGAGAATTTGAATAAGATATCTTTAATTAATTTTTAATTGTAATAACTATAATCTATGTTATTAATTTGTTTTAAACAATGTAGAAGCATTATGAAATATAAGTAATTTGTTTTGATATATGTTTTGATATTCAAATATTATTATATACAACCTAATACTTATCTGGTTATATAAATACATAGGTTTATAGTGAACATTGATAGAGATAGGGAGTGGATTATTCCCTTGATGAATCCGTTAAAAAATAATGTTTTATGATATGTGACTTCTTTTAAAAAAAATATGTGTTATAATACTTTAAATTCATAGAATTATTGGTCTTCATATGTGATAAAAAGTTGTTATATTGAATGTGATTACTATATGTGTGTATATATAAAAAATGAAATCTCAGGGTTATAAGATCATACCTTCTATGTTTTTATATATTTATTTAAATATGAATATTACATAATCAAATAGGATGTATATGAGTCAAAAATGGATGGATTCCAATTGTATAAAAAATGAGATGAGGATGGGGTGAAAGAGTTCTTAAAGTTTGCAAAAGAACATGTATATTACCCATCTAAAATCCTTTTTTAGTGTTTATGATGATGTTATTCAACAATAATTAATCCATATGAGTAGGAAGAACACTTGACCTATCATGGAATATATCAAAGTTTTAAATATCGGACTAAACCTGGGTAATAATTGAATATATCTAGTGATTGGGATAAAACTATGTTTTATGGATCATATGATATGAGTAAAAGTATGAATAATGATAGAGACCGTATCAATGATATAATTATACATGTAAACAATGATGAATATTATATTGAATAAATGACAATGAAAGTTTAAGATAAACTTTTTGATTTTCCAAAACTATTTTAGAAGTTAAATAGTTGTGCCCAAATTCTATTTTATGTTGGTTATACCAAATATACAACATTATTTGAAATACTAAATCTATATAATGTAAAATATAGTAATTTATGGAGTGACACCAGAATTTTTTAATTACTTTCTCTGTTGAGTAATATTTTACCAAAAGGTAACAATCTTACTTACCAAATATATGATGCTAAATGACTACTACATTCAATGGGTGTGATCTCTAAAAGAATAAATACATTCCCAAATAAATATATATTATTTCAGAAGGATCATGAATCACTTTAAAAATGAAAAAAGTGTGGTGCATATTTATATAATAAATATTAATCCAGACCTTCAAAATTTTTATGGAACATTCCAATCATTTTAAGGTTTAGATGCCTATATGGAAGTTAAGAGACTGCGAAGAAATTAATTTGGAATAAAGATATAAGAAATCAAGTAGGGAAACTTTTCACCCAAAATACTTTCCTAAGTAGAATAAAATTAATCATGAATATAATAAATTTTAAAAAAACCCAAGAAACCATCATCTATGACTATTTATACATGGAGGGAATCCTTTTCGTTTGCAAAGTAGCATTCATAATACATGGATAGTTATGTTAGTGAATTATATCTTTCCACGGTGGTTATGAATTAAGAAAAAATACATTATGTTGCCTCTTCTTATATCAGGACCAAAATAACCAAGAAAAGATATTTCTATTTATTTGGATCTATTGATCGAATATCTAAAATTAATGTGAGATTCTGGTGTTACATTGTATGATACTTACAAAAATTAATATTTTTCATAGTGTCGTGTTGTATGGGATGATCCTAATTATTGAAATTTTTTAGGATATAACATTAAAAAAAACAAAATAGTTTTCAATTTGTGATAAAGGTACACACTTAGTAAGGTTGAAACATTCCTTGAAGACCGTGTTTCTGGGATATTTCATATTTATACCTAGATGACATAATTACCGATCTTGGATCACATTATTATATTAGAATTTAGAAGAAGGTACAAAACTATATCCATTAACATGTGATTAAATATTTGATAAATTTAAGGATGTAGACACTACTTTTGGAAAACATTATCCTAAAAACCATATGAATATCAGTTGGAAAAGGTTATAAGTTTTTTAATTACAATATTAGAATTGTTTATATGTTATATATTTACTTGAATCTAAACAAGTGGAAAAAATTCATGTTATAGTTTCATTTTAATTTTACTAATTTCACTCTCCAAAACAATAGATTGAATTAATTATATGTTGGACATGATTTACAAGGGTATATGAGAAGATTTGGAACTATTGGAGGCTGAAAGAGGAACTTTTATTTATCCATCTACTTACAAACTTTCTAGAAAAGTTATATATAGATTTTTTAACTTCCTAAATTATGTAAAGGTTTTAGAGGGGCATTCCTAAAATATCAATAATGTTGTGTCAATGACCTATTTAAATTTTAATGTCCTGAAATCACATGATTTTCATGTTTTGATTTAATATATAATGCTTGTATCTTTAGGTTTAATTTCTCTAAACAATTCCCATCATACATCAACCAATATTTGTTTCTTATTCAAACCTATATACAGTATTGTTATAGGTATGGAAAAAATTGCAATTATGGAAAAGGAAATTACATTCATATTATGTGAATTTAATATGTTTTTCTCTCCAACATTCATTTATATGATGTTTCACTTGATGGTTCACTTGGTTAGAGAGATCTAACTATGTGGTCTTGTAAATTATATATGGATGTACTCCATTGAGTGGTATATGAAAATTTTGAAAGGGTATATCAAAAATTAAAATTGGATATAAGGTAGTATTGTAGAGAGATATATTGGTGAGGATTGATTTGAATTATATATTGAATACCTACACAATGTGGAAATCATTGGTATACCAAAATCTCATCACAATGGATAAAATGTGGGTAAGGGGATTTTTGGAATCGATATTATCTCAATTATCGTTATAGATTATTAACAAGATCAAATTTATGTTTTACATAATAGTTTAGAGGTTATTCTGTATGTTGAAACCCAAAACGTAATTCTTATGAATTTGAATAAATCAAGGGATGAAATATGGATATCAAAAACACATAATTTATAGTTTATAAGATGGATTCAAGATCGTATTTTAAAGGAGTAAACTATAAATCAAATTCAATTTTAGAAGTAATTTGAATTCTAACCAGAGGGAAAAGTGTGAATATGTTATATTTTAATGTTTATATGTTAATGGTTATATGTTCTATATAAAGAAAGATGATGAATATAGTACCCTGAAAAATAGTAGATTTTTTCATGTGGTTGTACTGATACATGTATCTATTATCAAGGATAAAAATCCTATTTATATGAATATTTAATAATTTAAAATAATCTGGTAAATATGCGAGTTGGATTATACAACATTATAAGTGATAAATTTTCAATTCTAGGGAGTTGATAATAATATTGAAATTAAATTAATGAATTTATATTTGTGAAAGAGGATTTTAGTAAGGAAGGTTACAAGGATGAACCATTCATAATGGAATGATTGATATTAAAAGAATTTTATTTCTTGGATCCTAGAAATAGAAAGTGATAAACTATTTTGTTATCGATCAAAACCACTACAGGGTTAGATGTAAATTTAACTGAGGTTGACCCTTTCACTGGGGTATTTCAATCATTTTTTGGTGTTATTAGTATAGATGGGGTCATATATATCTTATGAGACAACAATTAGGGCATTTAGATACTTGACAGAGGGGTAAAATCTCTTCAACATTTAAAGAAAAAAATATTTTAATAATCATGTTATTTTTTTTGTGATATACATGATGTTACCTTAATGTATTTTTTTTCACTAAGTCATTTATATAATATAAATATAATATTCAAAAACATATGCATATAATAACTTCTGAACATGTCAATGACCCCAAACCTGAGTAATAATAGGTTTCTCAAAATGGTGATGATTTCAGTGTAGAGGAACAACAGTTTTCTCTATATGATGATGCTACCAATCCTGAGGAACAACATATTGATGATATTGAAATAGGGTAAATGGACGAAGGTGAACAACCTATGTCCTAGAAAAAAAATATAATCATATCATGTTGGTTTAAACAAAAATTATTTAGGTGAGAAGTAGAGGAATCAAATTCAAGGTTGGATGGAATGCACATAAACATCATGTTGACCCCAAAAAGTTTACTTTCATTTGTTACATTTGTTTTACCACTCAAATGTATGTAACGATTGATACAGATATGTCTCACAATGTTGTGTCTATGATTAAGATGGTAATTTGGGAAGAGATTATGGTAACAATATGATATAATATCTATATTATACAAAAAAATAAAATCACAAAACCCTGAATTACTCTTCATTATACCATACATAGTGCATTTATATTATATGGTTATCAAATGAAATTTGTATTAATGGTCACTAGAAAGGATCATAGTGGATTTTATATAATTATTATGAAGCATCATCTTTGGGATATTGAATTGAATGTAAACACTCAGCAAACATAGATTTATGCACACATGATAAACTAACAAATGTTGAATGTGTTTATTAGAAATTTTAAAGACGTACCATTTCAGGTATATTATGATTGGTAATACATTACTTTTAAATACATGTATTAATCACTTTTATTAAGAATTCTTAATTTAGGAAACAAAAACTAAGTGCTGGAATAAGTAGCGTGAATCAGAACCAATGTACCCAGACTGTAAATCAAGCATGGGGTATATTTAACTTGAAAAAAATGGTATTTATTTGAAATCTACAGTAATACTTTTATATGGCATGAAGAAACAAAATAAATATCTTCCCTTTTCATATGAAAATTGATGAATCGAAATCCAAATCCACTTCCATCCCATGTTGTGTGACATATAAGGAGGATCATGTAAATAAAAATTGAATTAATAGTAGGTGAAAACAAGTATGTAAATCATGTGTAAGTATGACATAATAAAAAATAATACTACTTTAAATAATTTTTATATAACAATGACTTATTTTTTCATGTATTTTTTATTTGGTTAAGACACATGAATCATCATTGGTGGTACATAAAAAATAACTAATTTCAGTGTTCTCGAAGCTTCTAGAACAATATGGTCAGGTCAGAGGTGCTGGTTTTGGAGTTTTTACTAGAACATATTTTGATAAAGGAAACGGGCAAGGGGATAAAGACAAAAAAAATTGGAGAAGATGAAAACATGAATATATTCTCCAAAACAAAATTTTAATTGGCTGTATAACTGGTTATAGGATGTTTTGGGAAGGAATCAAATAGAAGAAACAACAAAAATCACTACACAAAGATCCACCCCGACCCTACATCTCTGAGGGGAGTCATTCCCCTCAATTTCCATCCTTACCAAAGGTAATCAATTTTTTCATATATTTTTATATGAAATGTTAATCAACCTATAAAAATATTATATAAGGTGGTATATTTTTTTGATTTATATCTATTATCACCCACCCATCACATTATTATGAGGGGTATAATATACAATATCCATGGAGACATTCTACACACACACAAAACAAATTTCAAAAGGTCATGTTAGAATAGGGATTAACGTAGCTCATAAGCTAATAACCAAGCTACTTATTCCCCTTGATGATCCAAATGTTCACATCGTCAAACATGCTATTGAAACATTCATATCATGGTTATATGATATTTTAAAAATACATGTCAATAAGAGGTATGTTCTTTCCAATTTATTTTTTATGAAAAACCTTTAACAAAAAATGAAAATAGGCTCAAAATGAGTAATGTTATAACATATGGATAAAACTAAGGATGTAAAGAAGGTTAAATAAATAAAACCTAAAGAATAAACTAATAAATCAAAAAATGCCTTTATGGAGTACATTTACCCCACCAGTTTAACTTCTACATTTACTAATATTACATGTTTATGCATATATAATGTTAAAATATGGTGATACAACCATCGTGGATTTTGACTAAAAAATGTACAATGCATATATTATATAAACTTTTTTGTATTGATAGTGTAGATAAAATACTAAATCATGAATGGTTAAAGTATCAATTGTATATGTATACATGAGGATAATTTCCATAATCTATTTTTCCAATAGTTGATCTATTGTGTTAATTACATTAAAATACTATTCATATTTTTTATCAAAGTATATACCCATACTATTTAAAGGGAAAATACTGTAAAAAATTAGAATCATTTTCCTTCACATCACTTATACACACAAAAAATCATTAAAAGAAGAGGAACATTTAGAAATAGTGGAAAAGTAGTTTCAATGTTTGAAAAAAACATATAGAAGACGGAATTTTCTTAATACCCATGATGCACGGGTAAAACATTACAAATTGAACATATAAAATATGTTTTCATTTCTTTCATTACTTATTTATTTTTTACGGATAACTAGTTTCTCATTACAATAAATTTGGATAATTAAAAGATTTATTTTTTTATAGAATGCATGGACTTTAAACAAATCGAACACACATGATGGTATTTATCAATTTATAAATCACCACGCTTAAAATTTTACAAATAAACTCCAAATAATACATTTTATATTATGTTTTAATGAAAATTTTGTTGTTATAGGGTGGTATTTAAGTATCATAAAAATCATGGTATGATTATGGTTCATAATCACAATAAGCCTATCAAATTATACAACTGGATAAATATTAGGGTATAAATAATAATATTTCACTATCGAATCATATATCATAAAAAATTACATATTTTTATCAATGTTTCTATAGTGTTTAAAACAAACTAATAATAAATATTGTGTTTATTAAGCTTTCTAATTAATCAAAGATATCATATTCCATAATCAAACTAGAATAATTGAAGTGGTATTTATGAGGATAAATATAATTTCATTTAAAATAGTTATTAATAATTTGTTTATTTATATTTTTCTATTACTACTAGTAATATCAACAGTCCACATATTCAAAAGAATAAATAGATTTGTTTAGAAAATAATAGGAATAATATATGATGTTATAATGTATATAGACATCATGAAGAGAGAACTTCCTAATAATTATATACTTAATTGTCACAGAGATCGTCAATAAGTTACTTCTTTGAGAATTTATTTTTCATTAACCATTTTTTCTCTATAAAGTGTAAAAATTCTTGTGAAAAATTCATTTCTCAAAAAATTCCCCAAAAAGGATGATGCAATAGGGTAGTATTTATACTCTACATAGAAATATTTTTTATTCATTTGATATTTTTATGTTCATTAGTGTGTGTTTTTAGTTTAAAAATGACATAAAGTGCACATTTCTAATTTAAAATAACATTTTTGTAAAGAACATGTGTCACTCACTAATAAAAAAGAAAACACACTCATATTAACTTCATTTTTTACGAAAATTGTCCATCGATTATTTTTTGATCTTTAATAATTATTTACAAATCAATCTAATACACGGTGTAGCCAGTATGATTCAGAGAGAATGATTTTATTTAAAATTACAATTTTAGTTCAAAACATGCATCACATACTAAAAATCAATAAAATTGACTCTTATAGTCTTAATGTGTTATTAAAATGATTCATAATAAATTTATGATAAGTTAGAATCAACTACATGTAAATATGAAAGAAGGTGTGGCCAGTATGACTCAAAGTAACTATTTTTATTTAAAATTAATATTTTAGTTTAAAAACATGTTATATACACAAAACCAATAAATTTCATTCATATTGTTTTGATACTTTTTGAAAATAGTGAATAATTCATTTTTTATGTGTAATAATTAGTATCACCTCAATCAGATAAATGGTGTGATCAATATGACTCAAAATGTGTTTTTTAGTTTAAAAATGACATTTTAGTAAAAAAAATTATCACTCAATGAAAAATAAAAAAACGCAGGGTCATAATTTACTAAAATGATCCATAAGTTATTTTTGATATGTAGGAATAAGTTTCATGTCAATTTGACACATTGTGTGGCCAATATGACTCAAAGTGTATGTTTCCATCTTAAAATGGTATTTTAGTATAAATCATGTTTCACTTACTAAAAACTAATCAAATGCACTCAAATGGCCTTGAATAATTATTAAAATTATCCATAAGTCATTTTTTATATTTAATAATATTTTTTATACCAATAAGACACTCAATGGGATCGACATAACTCAAAGTGCATGTTTTTAATTTAAAAAATACATTGTAGTTAAAAACATTTGTAAATTTTTAAAATATAATAAAATGAAATCATATTGTCTTTATATTTTTAAAAAATTATCCATCATTTTTATGTGTAGGAATCATATTCTTGTAAATTCATCACACAGTCTGATAGTTATGGCTCAAAGTGAGTATTTATAGCTTAACAAAGACATTTTTAAAAAAACATGTGTCGTTGAATAAAAAATAAAAAAACACTCAAATTATCTCGATAATACATTAAAAATATCTATATTTCTTCCATGGAATTTTGGAATCTACCTCGTGTCAATCTGACACATGGTGTGACCAAAATAGCTCAAAGTGATTGTTTTCGATTTAAAAATGAATTCTTAGTTAAAAATGTGGTTCACTCGCTGAAAAATAAGAAAACACGCTCATATTTTTATAATACTATTTAAAAGGATCCACAATTAATTCTTGATGTGTAATCATTATACATACATATATTCAACATGCATTGTGACCGGTATGACTCAAGGTACATTTTTTATTTTAAAAATAATATTTTAGTTAAAAAGGAAATGGTCTCACTAATAACTGGGAAAATATAATCATATTTTCTTGATAATTTATTAAAATTTTATATAATTCATTTATCATGTATAATAATCAATTGCACATCAATAATACACATGGTGTGGTCATTATGACAGAAAGTACATGTTTTTATTTTAAATTTACATTTTAGTTCAAAGCACATGTCACATTCTCAAACCCAATAGAAATCACTTTTATTGTATTTATACATAATTAAAATGATTCTTAAGTAATTTATGACATTTATACATCAATTACACATCAATATGACACACCGTGTGACCATCATGAAAAAAGTGTGTGTTTTTATTTAAAATTGATATTTTTGTTAGAAATACATGTTCCATGTGGAAAATAGAGGAAACACGTATTATTTTTTTTGATATGTTAGAAAAACAATTCATAAGTCATTTCTAACATGTAAGAATTAGTTGTACCTTAATATGAAACATGGTATAACTGGTATCAATTGAAATGTGGGTTTTTAGTAAGAAATGATATTTTAGTAAAAAAGAGGTTTCACTCACTGAGAACAAAGAAAACACGCTTATATGGTCTTCAAACTTTCTTAAAATGATCAATAAATAATTTTTAAAATGTAATAATCATTCACACATTAATCTGACACACAGTGTGACCGGTATGACTCAAAGTCATGTTTTTAGTTTAAAAATTGTATTTTTGGTTAAAAATATGTTTTACTTACTAATAATCGAGAAATCATGATTATATCATCTTGATTATTTCAAAAAAAATAATTAACTAGTTTTTTATTTTTATGAATCATTGGCACATCAATCTGATACATGGTGTGACTTTTATGATCCAAAGTGCATATTTTTAGTTTTAGAATTTCATTTTAGTTAAAAACATGTTTCAATCACTCAAATCTAAGAATATACACTGGTATTGTCTTGATTCTTTAGTGAGATGATCCATAAGTCATTTTGGACATGTAAGAATCATCCTCCTATCAATTCAACACATGGTGCAGCCAGTATGAATCGAAGTAAAGGTTTTTATTTTAGTTTGAAATTTTAGTTCAAAACACACATCACATACTCAAAACCAATAAAATCAAATTATATTTACTTTTTACATTATTATAGTGATCAATAAGTCTTTATTTTATGTTTATGAGTCAACTTCACATCAATATGACACTTAGTGTGGCTGATATGACTCGAAGTGTGCATTTTTATTTAAAATTGAAATTTTAGTTCAAAAATGTGTGACATATTAAAAACCAATAAAACATATTCTGATTGTTTTTTATACCTTGGGGAAATTATCCCAAAGACATTTGTGACATGTAGTAATCACAATCACCTCACTCTGAAACATTGTGTGGTTTGTATGGTCTAAAATGTATTTTTTTAATTTTAAAATGAAATTTTCGTTAAAAACGAGTTCTACTCAATTAAAAACTAATAAAATGATCTTATATTGTCTTGATAGTTTAAGAAAACAATCAATAAGTGATTTTTTTGTTTTAGAAATAGGTACATGTAAATATGATACATTATGTGACCAGTATGACTCAAAGTGTGTGATTTCAATTTAAAAATAACTTTTTAGTTAAAACCATGTTTCACTCACTACAAACCTAAAAAATAAACTCATATTATCTTGATATTTTATGAAATTAATTCCAAAATAATTTGTGATGTGTATGAATTATTTTCATTTCAATCTAACACATGGTGTGGCTAGTATAACTCAAAGTGTATGTTTTTATTTAAAATTGACATTTTATATCCAAAGACATATCAAATTTTCATACTCGTAAAATGTGATTGGATTTTATTTATAATTTAATAAAATTATCTATATATCATTTTTAACATTTAAGAATTGACAACACATTAATCTGGCATGCGGTTTTCCCAGTATGAATTAAATTTTATGTTTTTAGTTTAAAAGTGACATTTTATTAAAACATTGTTTCATATTTATGTTTAATTTATTCCCTTTTAGTATTAATAATATTTGAACTTCTTTATATAGGTACACTCTTTTAATCGAGCTGGGGTGGTTTTTTTGACAAATGGTAGCATTATATAACTCTTTTGAGAGGATTTCATTGTCCAAGGACAATGGAACATGAATATTTTTAAATTTTTTGATGTTTGTGATAAAATATTTGTATGAAATTAATTGTACATACTAATTTTTGAAATCTATATAGCCATTTTATAGTGTTTTCCTTATTAAATTGTGATTTAAATTTAATTGAAATTAAATTTTCAATTTTCTACTACATTGTGTAGTAATTTCAATAGCACACTACTACAACATGGCTTTTATCAGTGATATTTATATCACTAAGAAAATTTCACTTAATCAAGTATATAAAAACATTGATAAAGTGTTCCATTTATCAGTTTAAAAAAAACATTGATAAAGGGACCCCTTTGTTAGGGCTATACTAGCACTAATAAAATACACCCTTTATTATTTCTTTACTAGCGTTGATAAAGGACCCCCTTGATCATTGATTTTATTAGCACTGATGATGGTCTCTTTTATCATAGGTATTTTAAGTGATGATAAAAGACAACTTCTTTTAAAGATGCTTACCAAATTGATTATTTTTTAGAATTGATGAAGGATATTTCTAATGTTGTTAAATCCCATATCTATATTAGTGTAGACAACATACATGTTTTATGGGAGGAGGGTACAACACTACTATAAATATCTTATTTGTTGGTCTAGGTGTAGTGGATGATGGCTATGGGAAATAGTAGATAAGATGGGAATGGAAGACATAGAACACTTAATAATGGGAAATTATGAGGTAATGTTGGATATAGAGTGGTAAAAAGTTTTAAATGGGTTGAAAATAAATCTAAACTTTTGGGTTTCAGTTTTGAATAATTAGGAATATAGATTAGGTGATCATAAAATGTTTTGTTCATCGACTATCCCATTATAAAATTGTCAAACCATTTAGCACCCTCTCATCCAGATATGAGGGTCAAATTGTTTGACCCCATCACAAGTTTATTTTTAAAATTTAATGTTTTATAAATATATTATTTATTTTATATTTTATTTCAATGATGAAGAATAACAAAACATTTTTCACACATATGTGTTTTTATAATTAAATTAATCTTTATTTTTATATATTTTATTTTATATCTAATAACTATAAATTATTTCAACATCCAGATATTTATTGAAAAAATTATATATATATATTTATTTATTTATTTATTTATTTATATTTATATTTATATTTGTGTGTTTGTGTGTGTGTGTATGTGTAATTCAACTAATATATATATATATATAAACATTAAAATATATATATATATATGACAACTATATATATTTTTACTTTGAAATATCTATATATACATTATTTTTTTTAGTAATATTTAGTATTAAAAAATATTTATTCTAAAATATTAAGTATTGGGGGTACAATTACAACTAAACACACACTCACACCAAGGGAATAACATAATCCATAGCCCCCCAAGGGAAAAAACAGATTAAACCATAATCTTATTTTCTAATATGTATGTGTGTGTGTCTTTGGGAACCCTGTAGGCTACCCCTTTCTATTATCATCACCTCCATGTGGGCCTCTTTCAACTATCAGTCATGAGTGCAACCCAACCTTCCAGCCTTTATTGGGACCCATCTGCATAATGATGACTCAGATCCTTATGTCACCATCACCTGATCATACACCGTCACCCTTCCCCCATTTCTTGAGTACTCCTTATATCACTTCTTCCAATATCCATGCATTTCCGCAATCATTTTCACCCCACTTTCATCAGGTAGGTATCCTCCTCTCATCAGTTTTGATTGACATCGACCAATTATAACACCCATGTTGTCGAGCGGGGGTCTGTTAAGGCCACACACACCAAGCGCAATCCTTCTATATTTTTAGATAAAATTATATATAATTAATATATATATATAGTTGTTATTTAATTTTGAAAATTTATCTATAAATTTAGATTGAAAAAATACATTTAATTATTTAAAAAATTAGATATATTTATATGTTGACCATTTTAGATTTATCAAGTAATTTTGATTGTATTTGTTAAGTGATTTTGAAAGTTGATCTAGAAATATATATTCTAAACAGACAATTTATAACTTTATAAATTAGATATTTTTATATTTTGAATTGTTTAGATTTAAAAAATAATTAAAATTATAGTTTTTAGGTGATTTTTAAAATGTTTATAGATATGTTGACTCAAAAAAGAACATAATTTACTTTGTAAATTAGATGTTTTTATATATATAATATTTTATACTAGAAAAAATAAACATTTTCAATTATTTATTCCACAACATGGTGTATGAACCTCACACTTTTTTCAACTCCGGTGTTTAATTCATTCTGTTTTTCCATCTATAAGAGCAGGTTCCTCTTCATGTGTTTCCACTTATTGAACAATGGGAACTTACAATTATGGAATTGATGCCTTAGTATACCTCTATACTATTGTTGGCACCTCAATATGCTGTGTTGTTGGTTCATCTTCATAATGTTGAGCAGATGAATCTCTAATATATTTTATATAGGATTTCTCATAATAATATGTGAGGCCATATGTCAACAAGAATGGGCTCTTGGTAGGATCCTATAAAGATTATGAAAATAGTTTAGACACATAAAATAATTCATCAAAGGAGGGAGTGTCTCTTGAGTACTATAATAAATATGATATACTAACTAGGTCCCACCCCTCAAGAGCTCTAGGGATGTCAATTTCAGGATCCTCTCTCTACAATGTAGAATATTTTCCCTACAATGCATGATCCACTATCTATGTTAAAAGAGTTTATGTAGGATCCTCTATCAAGCATTGTAGTCTATATCCTCATCTTTATCCTTGTCTTTTCCCACTACTATGTCCTTCTATTGTTGGTGGTGTTGGCAGTGGTGGTTCATGATCCTAAGAGATCTCAAAATACACATCATCATCCTCTTCTACCTTACCGAAAGCATGTGAATAATAATATACCTATGTATATTCATCATTCACACTCTGATATAAGGAATAGAGAGGATCTTTGAGAGACTTGGAATCTATATATAGTTAATACTGACCAAAAACTTCCTCCTCGTGATGATTAAATATATTTATATGCCTCAGTAATCCCTATGATTGTAAAATAAATAAAATTCATGTTAATATCAATTATTAAATAAAAAGATCTTATAAATGGTAGTAAAGAATCCAATTAGTGATGGCTTATCCCATGTCATGTAAGGTACATGATAGCATGACATCAGTAACAATAAATATATTCTCGCTGATCTAATATTTAGACTTTTACTATGGGATATACATTGTGAAAGATACAATAATATTCACACATGTCCCGCCACTCAATGTACTGAGCATTAAAGTGTCCAATTGATCATTTTCTTATATATGAGTGTAATATTGTGCAATATAGTGACATGTTGTGGTGTAGTGGGAATGTAATATAAGATCCCAAATTATTGCATTAATCAATATGGTTGGTGCCAATCAAATATGTGTAAGTGAATGTGTGGAACCACTACCACTATCACCAACCATATTTATATAGTATGGTATAAGAAATGTTAGGGTTGCCCTGGTATAATGGACCCGCAAAACCTAAAATGAAAACTTGAAAAGTATTCATAAATAGGGACAAACAATATAACTAATTTAGCATTATAATGTATTATAAAATTAATTAAAAATAAATTTAAATGTAATAAATAATTTTTAACTTGTATCATCTAGTTGTAAAACATCAAAAATCTATCAAAAACTATGTACACTATTCCTTGATGTATGTTCATAACATTGATCCTAAATCCACCTGGTAGAAAATGTAATATATGGTTAGTTTATAAATGATATCAATAAATTTATAAAATAATTAAATTTAATTATGTAAACTTACCAACTTCATAGAGGAAACTATTGTAAAAGGTTCTAGGGAATTGGTGCAATGACTCTAGGAGTGATATATGGAAAACACGCATGTGCCCACATCTGTAATAGAACAACACATCCTATAATCTGATGTTCTTTACTTGAAATTATATATAGAGGCATTTCTACCCATATGCTAATAGAGTTGATCCCCAAAAATATATATAAATTATATTTAGATCCTCAAGTAATGGTAAGTACATTATATGTACTATGGTAATTGAGTAGTCACCGCACAAAATTCCTTCGAGAAGCTTCATAATATATGCACATTTTTTTCAAATCACTGTTAACTCATTAGAACTCTCAAGAATCACTAAGAAGCACTCATCAAGATAGCCCATATTTAATCTCCCACCCATGAAGACATGCGGTCATCCAATGATTTTAATTCATAGTAAATGATATATGACCTCACACCAACCTCCCAAAGTCTCACCCATAACTATCATCCCATGGATGGAGAAATACAACAAACACACCACTTCTTATAAAGTAACATTTATTTCCCCCTATGGATGAAATAAACTATGTTTCTTTGGTCATTATCTCTCAACCAATGTAGTAATAAAGTAATGGATAATGGTCCTAATGCCACAGATAGTGCCTCCATAAAATCTAGAAAATTGAAAATATGAAACAATGGTCGTCAGAGGTTCTACGTGGTGGAAGTGATGGGATCTTTGAACTAAAACATGTTGAATAGGTAATCTCTTCATAACCTCACATGAGACTTGAGATTATTGGCAATATAATAGATCCCCATATATATTAATATATAATATTTTCATAATTATTTGTAAGGAATGTAGTAGTTAACATTGTTGAATTTTAATAACACATTTTTCATGACCCAACCCACCAAGGCATGCCTGTCCGGAGGTAGGTTGAGTGTAACTACCCCAATCCCACCTACTATAGGCCAAGGGGTAGTGGCTTGTGCTAATTAATAATATCACACCCATTGGGGTACTTAGCCTAAGGAACATATACACATGCAAACATCTCCAAGACCATACAATACTGAAAGTAAAGTATGAATGATACCAAAAGCATGTATACATATATATCCTATAATCAGAGTATGAAAAATGTACTACAATGCATAAGGGACAAATAATATCCCATAAAACTGCAAAAGAGATCAATCTACTTAGAATAATGGGACTACTATCAAATACAACACCCGGTATGAACCTCAATATGTCTAGCCCAAAACTATGATCTGCCTTTTCTTGGTCCTTATTGGACCCATCAAATGGATTATCATCCGTATAATACATGGCATGTGTGAGAAGATCCCATGAAGGGGTGAGTATAATGATACAAGGACTCCCAAAAATCACTAAAAAAAATCATATAGTATTATTCTCTTCAATATATAATTATGTCAATCAATATATGATACATAATAATAATAACCCAGATATACTCATAATAGATTATAAGTCTCAAAGAGGTTTCAACCCCTTCCAATCATAGGATTCTTCTCGAGGATTCAAGTTAATGCTCATCTGGGAGAAATCACTCCATGATTCATGTTGTCACTAATGGTTCCCATCCAATAGGTCATGCTCATTGAGTATCTCTAAATAAGTACTCATTGGATCACCAAATATCCCAATACATAAATAGGGGATCACACCCAAGGACACTTGGGGACACCACAAACTCTACTGGACCAGCCTACTATATATTGGATTGACACCCTGTGTATGGTGGTACACAGATACCAAAAACCCTACCTTATATAAAAAATAAATGATAGAGGATCCAACCTAGTACTTAAGGAGGGATACACCAAACTGTATTAGATACAAACCCATATAGGGGATCAAAAACCTATGATTAGGATGTAATTCTACACTGTAACCTCATGGGGATGGACCAAGGAATCATGTTCAACTGAACATGGTATATACTGAAGAAACAAAGGTCTCCAAAAAACCTTTGAAAAAATAATAGGTGTCTATAGATGGTACACAACATGTACCTAAAAACTCAAACTTGTATGTGTCCCTGATCGAGTTTCTCTTTCTATTCATTATACTTATAGTCATCCCTGTTTACTTGTTAGTGTTCATGTACCTAGGCATGTTTGAGTACCGAGTCATGCCTATGTACTCTGGTTATGCATGTGTGTCTTGCCATGTTTGTTCCAATTTCACCTTTAGGATACACACTAATCCTCCATCACTAGTTCACATGATTTGTGACATGTTTCAAACACTGTGTGATGTTTTATTACATGTGTAAACAATAAAACCATAGCCAAGGATCCCACATGACATGTGTTCTTCAGACTACACGTCATGTAATGTAGGATTTTCTATAAACCCATGGTTCCTTCACACATCTTCTGATTTCAACACCTCCACCATCGATCCAACCCTCTATCACACTAAAAAATGTAGATATGGGGTTGATTGACATGTTTTCATTTATTTCCATATTCTATCCATCAAACCTGCTCTAAAATCATCAGTTATCTCATTGTACCATCACCACACACCTAACCGAGTAATGAGGATTGTTGATCTGATCTTGTTCCACCTTTTATCAGCTTCTATCATTTTTCACCTTAATATCTCCATAAATCAAAAATTTGGTACCATGGTATCAATCCATTATTCTAAATATTTTTCATGAAATGATCGATTACTAAGTATTGGTTGAATCACCAGCCGAAGGAAGTGTTGGCGATGAACATGTGAAGAACAGTGGAATAAATCCATGAAATAGAAAATAGGAATGAACCTTGGCCATTGATTATTATTGATTCACGCCTATTGTAGGGTGTGGAAAAATCAATTTATATTCCTAGTGCAGTACAGTGGATGACCAAGGTCGTCTCACTTGAGGAGCATTATAGTTTATTAAATCACAAATTATAATTCACCTAATCTAAATATTTTTGGGTTTTTGGAAAATTTGGAATAATGAAATGTAGAATTTAAATCTAAATGAAAATGCAAATAAAATGCAAATTATAAAGAAAGGTCTTAGTCCTAGGGTTGATAACACAGGTTCAATCATTATTTATTTATTGTTTAGATTCAATTTGATAATTTTTTTTATGAATCCTCATTAACAAATTACTCTCCCTTTATTTATTGATTGTGTGATTTTATCATGCGTCCAGCACACCAAACCACACTTCCTCCAGTATTAAAGTAGGGTTACACCTCAACTGAGAATGTTATTCCTACAAGAATCAACTCAACCATATGTTGTTTCAACCCTTGTGGCAACCCCAAATCCACCGTATGATGTTTTTTCCTAAGTGAAGGAAGGGAAAATTAATTAATCAAGTAAAATAAATGGATATAGAAATAGTTTTGTCATGGAAAACTACCGCACTCGTGCAATATTCCCGCCTCCACCACAAATTGATTTAAAACATTTTAAATTTGAAGCGTTATAATGAAGAAAATCATGAAACATCCCCCAGGTCCAATCCTTGAGTTAGTAAGTTTCCATGGAAAAGTGAATAGAGATCATGATGGAAATATGGAAGAGAGATAATGAGATTGATATTGTAAGAAAAAAGTGGTGGAAGAAGAAACAGAAACAATTAAATATAAAAATGAATTTGTTACAAGTAAATGAAAAATAAAATAAAAAGAAAAGAAAAGAAAATTTCTAAGTTATCAGCATGTCCCTAGGCCTCCACTCCAATTTTGGTGTTGAAATCCTCACTCAGAATGGGTGAACTCCTCTTTATATAGGCCAAGGGGTTCTATCCACTAGTCTTCAAATTTAAGATCTTTATAATCTCTCTTTAATATTTCCTATAGATTCTGTCCACCAAAATCTTGACCATGGTATGCCAATTAAATGGCAGAATTTTGGAATGGTTTCTTCTTAAAATATCTTCATAAATAACTTGTACGTTGAATTAAAAAATTTCCAATTTATCCTCCTTGTGTAATATAATATATGGACAATTAATACTGAGATTTTATTATGAAAAAATGTTTCCTTTTTTCTACCCCAAATTTTGAGCATCCAGGGGCCACCTTAATGAAGCTAAATATTCATTATCTTCAACATACTAACTCCCCATTTAATTCTATTTCTATTCCAATTTGAATCACCCCAATTGAATGTGCTTTGACCGATTTATGATCAATTCATTGACGTGGGGTCCACAAGGTCATCCAGAATAATTGTCCAAATTGATTGAATTTTTTGGACCCTTGGATGGGAAAATTAATTTCTTGTACAAAAGAATAATATAAAGACAAAAAATATAGAAATCTAATAAAAAATAATCACATAAATTGGATTTATATTTTAAAATATATGCTTGAGTTACAAAAAATATTAAAATCTTTCTATATTTCCAAATTAAGTAGTTTCCAAATTTAACCTCAAAACACCCTATAAATACAAAATTGATGTAAATAACATAAATTGATAATTTTTAGTGATTAAATAATTTAATTTCATATAAATAATTATGAAAATATTATCTCTGTCAATTCCCTTGCACTTAAACTATTCTTTTCCTCAAGCATAAAATCTCACCATTAAATTTCAATGGGAACCAGTGTTTCTAATATTCAAATTTCAATGCAATAAAACCAAACAATTATCAATGTCCAATCACATTTTCATGTTCCACAAAAAAATATAAATTTAATTTTCCATTTATTAAAAAAATAATCAATTCATGCATTTTAATTTTCCCCTTTGAAAAATGATGGATTTTCTCCCTTCATTCATTTATGCTTCTCAATTTATTACTATTAAACATGCCAAATCATGATAAAACTCTCATTGGAATCTTTTCTCTCATCAATCATGATATAATTTAAGTGGAGTTATACTCATATCATGATAACATGATTCTTATCCATAGGCTTGTAGAGGAACTACTTTCTCCACTTTGTAAAGATAAAATGCACATAAAAACATGAGGACTAGAAAAAAAAAGATCAAATGAATCTGTAGCTTAGGGTTGGTGCGTAAATTATTGGAATAATTTAATGCTAGAAGTAGTAGTTTTGACTCTTAAGTACAATGAATGATTGATCAATTGAAAACATAGGATGAACCCCACTCAAATCCCATTGAGAATGGGAAACACAAAACCACCCACTTTTTATGACATGAAAAACGAGTCAACAAATGATTACAAAGAATGATATAATCCAAGTTATCCCTCTTTTTTAAATAAATCTCTAGAATGTAATAGATTAATTTATCATTTTTTTGAATTTTTTGCAAACCTCCAAAAAGGCACGGCTTTATTTTCAATTTTTTTCTTTTTTTAAGGAGAACCGAATGAATTGAATGAAGTATAATGAAATGATGACTCATGCCAAATTTTCTAATAATACATTTCCCAAAATGATGAAGCACACCTCACACCACCCACAGATGATACACATACCAATGAACATGCACAAAAGGCCCTTCCCCCACACTCAAACTTGAAAAATCCATGTAAAATACTAAAATTGCAGGTAAGTAAAGAAATATAAGCTTTTAATGTAGCTTAAACCTATAAAGAAATTCATGGAATCAATGGGATAACGAAGGATAAATGTAAGGGTGGGTCTCAGGTAGATATGTGGCAAGCCAAAGTAGTACCTCAATAATTTTAAAAGTGTATTTTTACAATCATATCTTTAAAAAGTTTCAATACAAGTTCAAGAAGGTGGCATGTCCTCAGATCACTCAAGAAATATGCTCAAGATAAAATAGGAAATATTTGGTCTAGAATTCCTCACGGGAACGGGAATATGATATTGGAAAATCACTCATGGAATGATTAATAATAAAAAAAATTAATTCACATGAATTTGAGAAATTTAAAGCATGAAAGATGGTAAAGAAATTTCATTTACAGAAGTAAATAAATTCCATCAAATCACGAGTCCTCATTTTAATATCCATGCTTCACTTTAATCATCTAATTATCTATTTTACTCATTCAATATAATTAACGTTGAAATATAAAACAAGTAATCACTAGATTCCTATGAAACTTATGTCTCCTAGATATTTCAAGTAAAATATAATTCAAGTGTAGTAATTCAATTCTAGTTTAAAGCTCAAAAAAATGTAAGGAGTTTTGTAGTTAAACATTAAAAGTGAACTCCCTTTTTAAATGAAGCTTGGATTTTTCTATTTGGGGGTTCCCTTCTTCCATCATGAACCTACAAAATATAATTACTCAATTAAGTGAAAGGATCATGTCATTAAAGAACAAAAATATAAGAGGGAGTGGGCCTCATGCTATGTTACTTCTATGAAAAGAAATTGGAATCTAAATTCCTAGAAAGAAAGTAAAGATATGTCTTGGTACGATCCCCCATGTGGGCCCTGGATTCTTTTACTACCTATAGAGGGTAGTACCAGCTATTATCCATAATCTCATGGTGGGTGGATCTTCTTGGACATTAACTACCACATGTTTCTTTTACCATATTGAAATTATTTTTTCTTGTTGAGGATGAATCCATAGATAAATAACACCAGATCCTCCTCCTTCTCAATATGGTATAGCTTGCATGGTGGTGGTATGATGAAGTATGGAAACTCCTCCTCTTCAGTTTCAACTTGTGCAACATCTTATTCAAAATCCATTGGTTGCTCTAGATGTGCTGCATGAAAAGAATAATGAAAGGGAGACTCAAAATTCAAATTTTAAGTATTAATTTCAAAATATTCCCTTAATGGTAGGTAGCTTGTAGATTTGGTTCTTCGGGCATGGCCACTTTTATCTATTCATGGTATTCCTCATGCAGATGATCAATGTCCTTAGGGAGCTCCATGTTCTCCTCAACAGGTTCAATTTATTCTTCTTCCTCCAAGGAATAGAAAAGACTATATGATTCTATAAAACAAGAGGGAGTGACATAAAATTAAGATTCAATAAAACTAGAAGAGTCAATGAAAGTTTTAACTCTCTGAGTTGGTTCAGATTCAATCTCTTCTTGAGTTGAAAGTGCCTCTTGGAGTTGATATTCACTTGATGAAGGTTGGTAGTCAGGCTCCTCTAGTCTTTCTTCAAATTATACCACTTGTGTGGTATCTTTATTATCTAAGTCTAGAGAAAGGTATAAAGGTGGTTTCTCTTCTACTTTGTAATGAATTTGGAAATAATGTTGCATTTCAATTTCTTCCCATGCTCTCCTCAATTTCTCCAAATTCACATGATCTCCCTCTTGTAAATTAATAGAAAATTATCTTTCATCTATCTCCTCTATAATTTGTTAAGATAGGTGTAATTGATCTTCATGAACATCCTATTTTACCCCCTCGGGTTCTTCAACATCAAAAACCAGTGGGGAAATTTCTTCCAAATCTTGCTCAGGCTCTTGCTCTATTTCAGGATCGGGTTCCACATTTTATTCTTGAATATAGTCAAACTCTATTTGAATTTTTCCCCCCAATTCACCCAGAGTATTGCTAATACTACCCACCAGGGCATTTAGATCGCTATAATCCACTTATGTTTCATGATATTTCACGTGTGATTAATCATCCCATGCATAATAATTTTAATTTGAATACATCATGGAAAATTTTTTATATTCATTTTAATTAAAACAAAGAAAAATATTTACAAAAAATATGAATTTTGAAAAAGTGATTGAAATAACTCTTTAGATCCATAGCAACAGCGCCAGTCTTGACACACACCTATCTTAGGGAGTGGCAAAAGAAATTTATATTCTTAGTGAATCATAGTGGCTGGACAGGGTCGTCTCACATGAAGAGCATTACAGTTGGTTCAATTACAAATTCTAATTCACCTAATTTAAATCTTTTGGGTTTTCAGAAAATTTGGAATAATGAAATGTGGAATTTAAATCTAAATGAAAATGCAAACAAAATTCAGATTACAAAGAATGGTCTTGGTCCTAGAGTTGATAGCACGAGTTCATTAATTATTTATTAATTATTTAGATTAAATTTGATAATATGTTTTATGAAACCTCATTAATAAATTAATTTCCCATGATTTATTGATTGTGTGATTTTATCATGTGTCCGGCACACCAAAACACACCTTCTCCAGTAGTAAAGCATGGTAACCCCTCAACCGATAATGTTATTCCTACAAGACTCGGCTCCGTTGTATGTTGTTTCAACCCTTGTGGAAACCTAAACTCCACTGTATTTATGGTTCTCCTAAGTGAAGGCAGGGAAAATAAATTAATCAAGGAAAACAAATAGATATGTAAATAGTGTTGTGGTGTACAACCATTGCACCCGTGAAATATTCCCACCTCCACCACAAATAGATTTAATACATTTTCAATTTTTAGCGCAATAATGAAGAACACCATGAAACCCTCCACAGGTCCAAGCCTCGACTTAGTAACATTCCATGGAGAATTCAAAGAGATCACGATGGAACAATGGAAGAGACATAATGATATTGAGATTGTAAGAGAAAAAGGTGTTTAATAATAAAGGGAAACACTTTAATATAAAAATGAATGTGTTACATGTAAAATAAAACTACAATAAAAAAAGAAAAGAAGATAAAATTATTAAGTTAGAAGCATGTCCCTAGTCCTACACTCCAATGTTGGTGTTGAAATACTACCTCATAATGGGTGAACTCCTCTTTATATAGTCCAAGGGGGTGCCATCCTCCGGTCTTCAAATTTAAAATCTTCATAATCTATCTTTAATATTTCCTATAGATTCTGTCGACCGAGAGTTTGACCATGGTATGACAATTTAATGGGAATTGTTTTTCATGTTTTCTCCTTAAATGATCTTCATAAATTATTTTTTCGTTTCAAACCAAAATTTCAGATTTATTCTCCATGTGTAGTATGAGATATGAATAATTAATGCAGAGATTTTATTCTAGATGAATGTTTCCTTTTCTCTACCCAAACATTTGAGCATCCATGGGCCACCTTAATGAAGGTAAATCATCATGATCTTCAACAGAAGAATTCTCGGTATAATTTTCTTTCCATTCCAATTGGTATAACCCCAATTTTATGTGTTTTGACCTATTTATGATCAATTCATTGAGGTGGGGTTCACACGGTCGTCCAAAATAATTTTCCAAATTTATTGAATTTTTTGGACCCTTGGATGGCAGAATTAAATCCTAGTAGAGAAGAAGAATATGAAGGAAATAAATATATAAATCCAATAAAAAAAGAATCACATAAGTTGGATTTATATTTTAAAATATATTCGCGAATTACCAACGATACTAAAATCTATCTATATTTCCAAATTAAGCAATTTTCACATTTATGCTCAAAACACCCGATAAATCCAAAATTGTTGTAAATAACAAAAATTTATAAAATTTTAGAGATTAAATAATTGAATTACATATAAAAAATGATTAAAATATTATCTCTATCAAGGATTTATGTAATTTTGTTTTATTATAATGATTAATGAAGAGAAATAATAAACCACAATATCAATTCCCCAAATCCCATGAAGATAAACTCGGTACCGCAAGCATGAACAACCTATGAATCAATATGTTGGTAGATGTGATTCACATTCACTATGGGATAATAAATGGGAAATAAACCAATGGAAAGAAATATAAAACCTCAGGTTCGGATTGATAAATTAAGAATAATATAAATGCACCATCATCATTGGTGGGACCCATGAGTAGTGTTGGAGAAAACGATCCTCATGTCACCATTCACCATGGTCCACTCTAATGGTCTCTCTCTCTTGATACTCAAGGTTATGATGATAACCATATGAATTAGATATAACCATGTATTTATATAGGATAATTAGGTTAGTATTTTAATTAAATAATTAAATAAATATATTTAATTTATTTAATGATTTCTCCCATGGTAGAGCTCAAGACAAACACCCGATGTTGACCATGATTATCTCATGCCTAGGGTAAAACCCATGTTCCAAACTCGGTGGTGGTCTTCTATTTCCAATATGAGACTCCATTTGAGATTTATTACACTATATTTGGAAAACTTCATGTGTGTGAAATAAAATATTTAATATTTACATTATATCAATAATGAGGTTGTCCGGGCTCCGAAATCACCTCACACATTAACACCTAACTCTGAATATATTATTAAGAATATTCCAAAAGTTTTAAATGGAAAAAAGTGATGTTATATCCTACCCAAATTGTGTATTTTCTTCCTAAAAAGTTAAAAATATACTTAGAAAGATTATGGAACCAGACTCGTATTGGGTTATCTTGCTCCTAGGTTCTCTCATAAATATTCTTGTGCTACCACTAGACATGCACCAAGGCAATCACTTTCCCACGAAGGGACTTCTCTTACCAATCCTAAATTTCTAATGGGTACTATAAAAAGGTAGCTCCATCTATGATGTCCATATTTCCCCAGTTAATAATGTGTGATGGTTATACATATACCTCCACAGCTATAACACATGGAAGAGGTTGTGTACCCGGTATAACTACAGTGATAGGGTCAAGTGGTACACCACCCTAATAGACCTATATAATATCTAGAACATTCCAATGAACCTCAGAGATAAATTTTCACCCCATCCAAATATTCTAAATCCATATAGATATATGACCTTCAGGAAGACATGGTCTCCCTCATCAAACTCCAAAGGCCTCTCTCATCGGTCTTTATAGGACTTATGATGACTCTGGGTAGTCCTGATCTAGTCCAAGATTATCTTCACCTTCTAAGTCATAGCTCACACCAAATCTAGGCCCATCTGTGAATAATCACCAGGGTCATATCACCATAGTGGTGACTTGAAGGTTTTATCATTCAAGGCCTAAAATAGTGACATATCAATAGTGGAATTTTAGTTTTTGTATGAAAACTCCATAAAAGGCTAGTGATCCTCCCAACAATGGTCAAAGTCCAACATGATATCTCTCACCATGTCCTCTAGAACGTGAATGACCACTTAGTTTGGTTGTCTATTTGGGGGATAAATTTCATGCTCAAACACAACTAAGTCCCAAAGGCCTCTTATGATCCTCTTCATAATCATGATTTGAAGCGAGCATTAGAATATGGAACTATCATTGAGGGAACTCTATGGATTTGAACTATCTATTTCATGTAAAGAAACCTCAAGATCTCTACAAAACCCTCCTCTCATATAGCTAGGAATTGGGATAACATGGTGAGTTTGTATATGATGACCTATATGGAATTATGTGTGATAGGAATTCATGTAATCCTTATCATGAATCCCATATATACAGTATCACACTTCCTCTTTGGCACCTCAAGGGGATGATAAAAACTCACTGGAATTCAGTGCTCAACCTTCACCTACAGACAAGTTAGGCATCGAGAGACAAAATCTACTACACTCTTCTTTATTATAAACCCCCAAAGACTAACATTGGAGTTACTAGTATATCTTTTCCAAACCTAGATATACTACCAAGGGGTATGTATGAAGCTCCCTCATCACCTCATCACAAAATATCCTTGGCACCATCATCGTTCCTATAAATTGGATGGTGTACTCCCCAACTTTAACAAATCCATCAAGATCACATTCGATGGATATCTAAAAATATAATGTCTCATAGATGTTATCTGCAAGAGTATTATCCATAAAAAGTTAATGAAAACATAGAGTAACAACCATTAACTGAAGGTAAGCCTCACCATCCTCACCCACTAAGGACAAATACAATGAGGCTAATGGCTCTGACTCCTTAGTCAAAACCTATGAGCAAGATATCATGATGAGAAAATCTACCACTATATTCCCTTCCAGGATTATTTACTATCACTAAGTCATAATCCTAGAGTAACTTTATCCATCGCCTCAGTCTCAAGTTAATATCCTTCTACAATAAGATATTATTCAGACACTTGTGGACAGAATAGATGATAAATTTATCACCTATAAGGTAGCATCACAATTTATTTGGGTTGAAGACTACCATTAAAAACTCTATATATTGGTCCTTGGAGTTATGATCATGTGGTATAAAATATTTAGACTCATTGTAGGTCACTTCCTACCTCTACATCAGAACACAACCAAGATTGGTCCACAAGGCATTGTAGAAGACTATATACATAACGCCCTCCTCTAGTAGTCTCAATATGGGGGTGCTCATCAACCTCTTTTCTGAATCCTAAAAATCATTCAGTAACCTCTTTGTTCACGTGAAATGATTCCCCTTATAAATATAGTAGACAACATTGATGATATCTTGGGGAAATTGGGCACAAATATCTTTTATTATCCTGCCAATACAAGGAAGATCCTCCCCTCAGTCATGGTATTGGATGGATCCAAAGCGAATATTTCATCAACCATTCCCCAGGTCTAATGAAACACCCTTTTTTGACATGACATGTCACAGCATGTTGAACACTCAAATATAGAACTAACACTTCATGATCTTCCAATAAAGTTGGTTCTCTTGGAGTATGTCTAGGACTATCTTCGTGTGTCTCACGTAATCCACCTCAAACACTGAGTACACTTAGATATCATCGATGAAGACCACCACAAACAAGTCAAATAAAGGGTAAAATATCTAGTTCACGAGTCACATGAACACTTCTAGGGTGTTTTTAATGATTAAAGTAATTAATAATTACTCATAATTACCATAAATATATGAAAATTTCATCTTTGGTATATCATCATCTTGTACACAAATCTAATGATATCCTGAACTAAGGTCAATATTTGAAAACTATCTCATACCTTTCAATTGTTTGGAGAGGTCATATATTCTCAGTAGTGGATACTTATTCTTCATGGTCACCTAGTTCAAGTGTTGATAATCCACAAACAACCTTAGTCTCCCATTCACCTTCTTAGAAAACAATATTGGGGATATTCAGGGGGGAAACATCGGGTCTAACAAAACACTTCCTCTGTATGTCCTCCAATAACACCTTCATATCATTGATTTTTGTGGGATCCATATGAGATGCTAGAATAGATTTTGGGGTAGTCCATGGGTGTAATCCTATGAATAATTCTATCTCTCAATGAGAAGGTAAGCTCGACACGTCCTCAGGAATGACGTCCTCGTACTCTTCCACCACTGTAGAAAGCTAAATCCCAATAGCATCTACTTCTCAAAGGGTAATACAATACAAATAGTGAGTAATCAGTTGTATCCTCTTACATATGAGCTGAGCCTACTCTACATGGGTTTCCATTTCATCCACAATGGAAAAACACATCCCATCACAGTAAACCCACCACATCCTCCACCTAAAACAACCTATCAAGGCATGAACTTAGGATAGATAGTCCTTACTTAATCTGAAATCATAAGTCCTCATCAATACTAGAAATAGATATGATAAGAATCTCTATACTCCAATATTCATATCACACTTTCAGAAGAATAATTTGATAGCTGAGAACTACTATAAAACATTCCTTTAAGAGTGCTAAAACTAGTATTTATCAGCGCTAGAAAAGAACTGACAATCTGAGTGTAATTAAAATCTATAGGATTTTTTTAGCACTATAAAATCACAGATAAAGGTCCCCTTTATCAGCTCTATTAAAAGTGTTGATAAAGGAACCCATTTATTAATGATTTTATTTATAACTGCTAGAGACTGCCTTTATCAACACATTTAGCAGTGTAGATAAAGGGGAATACTACTGTGTGTTGTAAAAGAATACTATTGCACAAAAAATAGAAAAATCATGTACATAAACATGTTTTAAATGAAATAAAATATACAATATAAATATAAGAAAACAACAATATATTATTTACAATTCAAACATTTGTTTAAAAAAATTCATGAGTAAGTATAAATGATCACATACATTTAAAAACATCAATGTTCCTTTTCCTTTTCCCCATGACCCGAACTCATGTTATTTTCGAACTAACCATACCTTCTAAATCTATAGAACACATCTGTATAAGAAAAAAATTCTCATGTTAGTAATAATATAAATAATTAAATTAAATAGGTATTGTTAATTTTAAATAGAACTTTGAGTAATACAAGGAACAGTGTGTATCAGATTCAGTTTCGATTGATTATTGCACGTCAAAAGATTTCTTATTCATCATCAAGAATTATCTCTATGAAAATTAGATAAATATGTATAAGATGAAAATGATAAGGAAATTATTTAAGTAATAGCAGATAAAATAATATCAATTTTAAATAAAAAGAGGAACTTTGAGTCATACCAGTCACACAATGTATTAGATTAAGGTAAGGATAATTATAGAACAATCCAAATTATTTATGGATCATTGTACTAAAGTATCAAAATAATTTGAATGTGTTTGATCAGTTTTGAGTAAGTCAGTTTTTTTTAATAAAATTTAATTTTAAACTTCAAACATTCACTTTGAGTCATATAGGTTACATCATGTGTTGGTTTTATGTGATATTTCTTCCTAAACAGAAAAAATTACTTTTGAATTGTTTTCCTAAATTCTAAATACAATCTGAGAACATTTTCTTAGTTTTCAGTGAGTGTATTTTTTTTAACTAAAATGTCAATTTTAAATTGATAACAGAGACTTTGAGTTATACCATGAACCAGATATATCATATTGGGGTTTGGATGATTCTTACCCATAAAAAATTACTTATAGATAATTTTCATAAAGTATCAAAACAATCCAAATGTTTTTTATCAGTTTTGAATAGGTTGGTTGTCCTTTTACTGAAATTAATGTCAATTTTAAATAACAACACATACTTAGAGTCATACCAATCACATTGTGAGTCAGGATGAGGTGGGGATGATTTATACATATTCCAAATGACGTATGGGTCATTTTCCTAAATTATAAAAATAATTTGAAATTGTTTTCTCGATTTTGAGTGTGTCACTTGTGTTTTTTTACTAAAATGTCATTTTAAACTAGAAACACACAATTTGAGTCCTATCGGTCATGTAGTGTTTCTTTTTGACATGAGACTGATTCCTACACATAAAAATTAATTGAAAATAATTTCTCTAATTTTCCAAGACAACTCAAGTGTGTTTTCATTGTTTTTAGTGAGTGGTACTTTTTGAACTAAAATATAAATTTTAAAATGATAATGGATAAATCGAATCATACAAGACACCTCGTGTATTAGATTGGGGTTTGGATAATTCTTACATATCAAAAATTACTTATGGATCATTTTCCTAAATTTAAAATATAATATAAATTAATTTTCTCTGTTTTGAGTAGGTCTTTTATCCTTTTTACTAAAATTAATGTCAACATTAAATAAAAATATGCACTTGGAATCATATCAGCAACACCATGTGTCGAATTGAGATGAGGTTAATTCTCACATGTCTCAAATAAATTATGGATCATTTTTCAAAAGTATCAAAAAAATCCAAATTCTTTATCTCATTTTTGAGTACGTCACTTGTTTGTTTTACTAAAATGTTATTTTAAACCAAAAACACGCACTTTGATTCATACCGATCAAGTATTTTTTCTATTTTATGTGATATTAATTTCTATATGTCAAAATTGACATATAAATCATTTTAATAAATTATCAATACAATTTGAGTTTATTTAGTAAATTTTTAGTGAGTGACACTTTTTGAACTAAAATGTCATTTTTAAGCTAATAAAGGACACTTTGAGTCATACCAGGAACATCATGTATCATCTTGAGATGAGGATGATTCTTAAAAATCACAAATGAATTATGGATTGTTTTCCTAAAGTATCAAAACAATCTAAATGTATTTTCTTATTTTTGAGTAGGTCAGTTGTCCTTTTTACTAAAATTAATGTCAGTTTTAAATAAAAATATGCTCTTAGAGTAATATATTTCACACCATGTGTAGGGTGGTGGTTTAGTTGACTCTTACATGTAAAAAATGACATACTGATAATTTTCATAAATTATCAGGACAATATGAATTTTTACATGGTTTTCAGCATGCCACTTTTTTTTACTAAAATTTCATTTTAAACAAGAAATATACACTTTGAGTCATATAGGTCACATCGTGTGTTGGATGGATGTGAGACTGATTTCTATACATCAAAACTAACTTATGAATTGTTTTCCTAAATTATTATGATAATTATAGTGTGTTTACTTAGCTTTCAGTGACTGACACTTTTTGAACTAACATGTGGATATTAAACTAATAACAAACACTTTGAGTTATAACAGGCACATTGTGTATTAGATTGAGTTGAGTTTGATTCCTACACATAAAAATTATTTATTGACCATCTTTATAATGTAACAAAACAATATAAACGTGTTTGATCATTTTTGAGTATGTGAGTTGTCCTTTTTACTAAAATTAATGTCAATTTTAAATAAAAAGATACACTTAGAGTCATACCAGTCACATCGTGCATCAGGTTGAGGTTTGGATAATTTATACACATCCCGAATTACTTATTGATAATTTTACTAAAGTATTAAAACAATCTTATTATGTTTTATTTGTTTTCAATAAGCCACTTTTGTTTACAAAAATTTCATTTTAAACTGGAAACAGGCACTTTGAGTCATACCAGTCACATCATGTGTCAGTTTTATGTGAGACTGATCCTACATGTAAAAAATAAAATATGAATAATCTTCATAAATTATCATTTTCATAAGTGAATTTTCTCAGTTTTTTTAGTGAGTGGCACTTTTTAAACTAAAATATTAGTTTTAAACTGGTAATGGATACTTTGTGACATACCGATTACATATTGTACCGAATTAAGGTACAGTTGATTCATAAATGTCATAAATCATGTATAGATAATTATACTAATGCATAAAAATAATAAGAATGTTTTTTATTGGTTTTGAGTATACCAATTGTCTTTACTACTAAAATTAATGTCATTTTTAAATAAAAAGACACACATGGAGTTATACAAATCACACCATGTGTTGGATTGAAGTGAGGTCGATTCCTTCACATCACAAATTACTTATATATCATTTTCATAAAGTATAAAAACAATATAAATATGTATTATCATTTTTCATTATGTCACTTTTCGTTTTTACTAAAATTAATGACAATTTCAAATGAAAAGACACACTTTGTGTCATACTAGTGGAAAATTACATCCGATGGAGGGGTGGTTGATTCCTTAACATCAAAAATGAATTAAAGATCATTTTCCTAAAGAATAAAAACAATAAAATTTTGTTTTCTTGGTTTTCAATATTTCACTTTTTCTTTTTACAAATAATAATGACAATTTTAAATTCATGAAGACACATGGAGTCATATCGGCCACATTGTGCATTAGATTGAGGTGTAGATAATTCCCACACACCACAAATGACATATATATTGATTTACTAAATTATTAAAAACAATATTAATTAATTTTACTAGTTTTGTTTATTCGATGTGTGTTTTTAACAAAAATTTAAATTATAAACTAAAAACATAAAGTATGAGTCATACCAAACAGACTGTGAATCAAGTTGATGAGTGTCTGATTGAGTATGCGATATGTGTTTTTCTTTGAACTATTCGAAAAATACATAAAAGAGAAACTGTGTTCTATTATTTTGGAAGAGAAACCTCATGATCCCTAAAAAACTTCACATTTTAGGAATCATGTGGTTTCCCCTTCCATTAGAAAGAAACGTGCTCTCTCTTTTTTAGCTTATGGAAGATAGTTAAAAGAAAAATATGACTTCCCAAAAATTTCAATGAAAAAAACTAAATAAGTATTAGAAAAAATTGTTAAGGAAATTAACTTAAAAATATTAGATAAAATTATGAAAAAATTATGTAAATAAGTAGTATAAATGTACCTTTTCATGATGGTTGTATACATTCTTGACCCATTTATTTATTGTCATTATCTCAATTGTAGTCTTAAAATATAATCTTCTTTGAGAATGATAAGCTTTGAACAAACCTCCCCAACATAGAAAAGTTAATTCCTACTACTGAAATAGTTAATTTTGTCACCATATTGTCTACAATTTTTAAATTAATTTATTATCATTTTTAATTAATAATTATTTACTTTTTCATAGATCATTTGAGAAGTCATATTTTTTTATCAACCCTCTAAAATAATCCAAAAAAGAAAGAAATGTTCCATTTGGATGGAAGAGGAAACCCCATTATTCCTGATATTCCTTATCCAAAAGTGATATGTTCTTTATTTTCTATCTTACTATAGATATTTTTAGGAAAAAATATGACTTCCCAAAAGATCTATGAAAAAAACTATTATTAGATAAAAATGATAAGTAATTTAAATTAAAAATTGTGTATAAATGATGAAAAACTTAACTAAATAAGTAGTAGGAATTCACCTTTTCATGATCCTAGTAAATGAGTGAATCATCCTTTTCAACTAATTCATTTCTTTATGATATTTTTAAAAATTATCAAAATATGTATTAAATAAAAATGATGAAAAAATTAACTAAAATATAAGATAAAATGATGAGAAATCAACTAAAAGAAAACATTTTCTAGTTATATATCATTGAAATATAATATAATTATTCTTTATTATATGAAACTGAAATATAAGGAATTTAGTGAATCTTACATGACCCTAAAAGAAATTATTTTAGAAGTTCAATCCCAATGACATGATATATTTAACCATATTACAATAACATAACAATCCATTATTACACAAAATTCCCATAAAAATATTTATCCTCTTGGGTTTGTGTAAAACTCATATATAACCATTTTCCTTCTTATTTGCATCTAAATGACATTAAAATCTATTTCATCCTTTAAGTATTTATATATTTTTCTATAGATTAGTATATACATTTCAATATTTAGGTTTATGACAAACTCTAACATAACATCGTCATTATTTATTCATGAAAATGGTAATATCCCCATTATCATATATTTTTAATTGAGAATGATGATAAGTTTTTTATTAATGATCCTATGAACATGGATCATTTTACATAATGAATGTGAAAATTTAATTTAGTGACAAACTAGTGGAAATGTTTTTTAATTGTGAGCCAGTGAATAAGTATCTACTTTCATAATAAGGATAGGTTAAACACCTCTACTCATGTAATGATTCTAATATTTTATTTGGTATAATCATGGGATTATTTAATTTAACATAATGTACATTAAAAATAATTAGTTTTAGTCAATCTATTTCACTAATGTAATGTTTATGTGTCACTTGTATGGATTTTACAAAAATTTGTTATATTATATCATGTATGTAAATTATAATCAAATAGATCAAATAATTCTTACACCCACCAAAGTGAAACAACTATATTTATATTTTCTAAAAATTCATGATTCATACAATGAAATTTATTATTTATTTATTATTTTAAAGGTTTTGGGTTGATCTGCTAGATTCATTTTCAAAGGTGTCTTCTTTTTTATTTTTTGTGTTTCCTGATTTCATGTGAAGCAGGTTTTTCATTTTCATGATTTATTTATAAATAGGCTTCTTTTAATTTGATGTTATATTTACATTAACACCATCCCCCCTCAATGACTATGATCTCTCAATGATGGTTGTCCTATATTAGTTCTCTCATTCACATGATGGATTTTGTGGTTGATTACAAGCATATTTATTCAAAAATTTGTGATGTATTATATGCATATTTGATGATTTTATTGGTGGTACATGACTCTCAAGTGATTGTTGGATCTACTAATTAATACATGGATTGTTTCTATATGGTAGTAATATGTTAAATTTTTTAATTTCTTGTGGTTATAAAATTTCTGTGTTGGTTTTCTTTACATTCAATTTTTTTACTACTATAATGTGTGGCTCATTAATTATTGTGATTTCTCTTTCTACTCAAGAAAATGAAAGGATCGTTAACATGGAGTAAAAAACTATCCATCATTTTTTCAATAAGAAACCTGAAACACTTGCACAATGGCATTAATATTATGTGACAAGTTTTCTGCACACTCTGGAACAATTTTTCTCAAAAAAAACTTTAGTATGATCCCCATTCTACTCTATTTCTAAACAATTTTATTATTTGTAACCTAGTGATTCATCTCCTCCTCTACCTCTACATCTACCCAGGCCTATTCCTCCACCATTGGCAAATAATATTATTATTTTTAGAACATCAATTATAAAAAATTTGATTTCCACCATTATAATTCTCTTGAAGAAAAGGATAAAAAAATATTATATAATCATTTTTATACTAATGCTTTACACCCCAAATAAATTTATAATTTTATAGCCCATACTAGGTCACAAACAAATAAGATAATCACCTAATTTTTTTTTCGAAATTTTTTTTGATTCCATGTATGTTTCTCACTCATTTCTAAAAAAAGTACTTATTCTTTTGAGTATAAAGGTTATCATTAATCTTGGAAGTATATTGTAAATATATACAAAAACATGATTAATAAATATTTTTAGTGAAATAGTAACAGCCTTTAAAAATTACCTCTTTGGGGATATTGGTCATTACATGGTTTATTATCTCTTTTCTAAATTATATAACATAATATCCATACTCATTGCAATTACCTTGCCTCAGACACTATTGAAACATTGAAAAAAATAAGTATATTTTTTTGAAATATATTTTGATAGTTAAATATTTCCATATATACATTAAGTTGTTTCAATTTGATGTAATTCATAGGATTTTTATATTCAGTCACCGACTTCATTCCATAAAGAAAAAAATATTTAGTAACCTCCCTATCATAACAAAATAATTATTAAAACACATACTAAAACCTATAATTAAAAGTTTATCTATATAATTTTGATTGTGGTGTATTAAAAAATTCACAATACATAGTTTTTTTATCAATTTTTGGGATATCCATGCATTGGATACAAAACATAAATATATGGGTCACTCAGATTGACTACAATTAGAATCTAGTGCTACCTAAAAATAAAAAAAAATATAAGTAATTAAAAAATGTATATATATTTGATTTGATTAATATTGTATAATTTTACCCCTACATTGTAGGAAAAAAAGTTTCTATAGTCTGTTATTTTTTTCTCAATCTCATTACATAGATCATCCTTATTTTTATCAATTTATATATTCTTTAAATAAGTCTTTTTCATAGAAATGTTACAGGGATTAATGAATCAAAAAATTTCTTCACATGTTTTTCCATTTATATAATTGTAATACAAACTCCTATTGAAGATTTGAATAGTTATTAACTTTAATGAATATTTTAGATCATTTTTTGTAGACACATATAATGAAAATATACCTTATATATGTATTCAAAACTAAGACTCCCAGCCACTCAAACTTGAGATCCTCATTTATAATCTTGATACCAATTACATGTTTCTTGAAAGTTCTATATATTTCTTCTCAATATAAAATTTAAGACATATTTTTATCTATAAATATTGTCCCTACAAGATGATTTAATGATAATAATTATTTCTCTAGAAATGGTGGGGACAAGGTACTCCCAAGAGGTCCTTTTGATTTCTTGGTCGATTTAGTATATTATCATGATGTGACCTTTTGATTATCTATCACTTTATTTGTATGTAATACCATATCTCACAGTATACCTTTTATCGTCAACTATTTTAGGTTTTTCATGATAATTTTTTTTAAATACATACCTCATGTATCATTATAAGATTAGATGGACATGCTATGAAAGTTCTGATTTTATCATTGACCATTGTAATATCTAGATCATTAAGTGGAATAAAAAACTCAATGGACAACACCTAATATACCTCAATACATAATCTCAGGTGTACTTTTAGGTGTTATTCATGGGGTACCTTGTATCCCGGTATATTATACATTTTACCCCTTATAATAAGGCGGTGCATGGGTGTCGACAGATAGAAATAAAATAAAAATTTACCCAATTGAATTTTAGTAATGTAAAGTTATATTAAGTAATCTAATTCACATTTAGGAAAAAGAGTTAGAAAATTTTTGATTAAATAAAATAAGGTATGATGTTGAGGGTAAATACAAATCTTAAAGCAATAGGGGTAATTTTTTCTCCATATGTGTATCTTAGTTTCACTGCTATTTTGATTTGTTCATTTCTCATAAAGTGGTCTTCCAAACTAGGCTGAAAAATAATATCTTAAAAATCATCTACTTTTGAGAGAAATTATTTGATCATATCATATGTATCTTCTTTTGGTTTTTTCTTCTTAAAATATGTTAGAGGAGACAATCTAAAACATAATCCTCCTATGGGACCATATTGTTTCATCCTCTTCAATGCTACTAAAAGTAGTTTTTATATCGATATAGTCGATTGTGACTCTTTTGTCTAAACCATATAAAACAATATAAACAGAAATAGATTTTTTATGTAATAATTCTATAAATCATAATTAATTACTATTATTTCATACTTGCACATTTTTCTTATACTAATTTTTTGTTTTCATCAACTAGTTTACCCTTTTTATTTATGTGAGCCTCCTTCCAAAGTACATGATGTGGGTTGGAAGTGGATTTATATTTTGATTCATCAATATTCATCAAAATAAAAGAAAATATGTTTTTTTATCACAAAAAAAATTATTTTTTATTTAAAATTCATACCAATTTTTTATCTTATGAAGCATACCTCATCCATGATTTGTGATAGGGGTACATTGGTTTTTATGAGTGATATTTATTTTCAACACAATTTTATTGTTTCATAAATTAACAGTTTTTATTAAAATTGGATAAAATAAATAATGACAAATAATATATTATCAATTAAAATGAACTTGAAATTATTTCTCATCGTGACTAATAATGAATCCATTCCATGGTTTTGGCTTTATAATGTGTGAATAACTAACTAGTGGGTGGGGCTTTAAATTTCCCTCGGTATTTCTAAGATGTAACATGGTAAAAATAGTCCAGAAGCCTATAAAGAATTATCTAACAACCAATAAGACATATTTATTAGATAAATCTTCTAAAATAAACAAACAAATCCAGGAATAATGAAAATTAAATCAACATTTCATTATATAATTTTTTGGTAAAATAGAGAAAGCATATCGTAACATTACCTTTATATCTTCTCAAAGGGAATACTTCATTATATGCTTAACATGGTGTCATGAATATATATCAATTGGTATATTCATATTTATTTTGAGCCCAACATAACTAATGAAATTTGACTTATTAGGTTCAACAGGTTAGCCGTATTGATTCTATCCAACCTCAATTTTTATACCCTTACTTCTTGCCTTGATAATTTTATTCAATAATATGATTCAATTTCATTATTTTTTTTCATAAACATTATATTGATCCCTTAATAATTATAAAGTTTTAGTATCAGTAGATTGTTCTTCCTTTGTATTTTTAAAATTATCATGTGTGGAAGACATTTTTATTCTATATGAGTATTCAAGCATTTAATTTAGATTGTGTTAATGTAGTATTGAACAGAAAATATTATGAGAAACAACCTAGTATACTAAAAACACTCTAACCTTATCATTGAACTCTCTTTATTTTTTATGGAGGTTGATGGTATTTGGATCCTCTATCAAGAATCCAAATCATCTCATTTCAGACCCCTCTAATATACAAGACATTGTCTATATTGAGACCAGCATGAAATGATTGTGATCTCTCAAATAAAGTGTAATCATCGATTGAATTTTCATATGAGCCTATAGTTGTTTTAGTTACCGTAAATACAATCGATATACATCATAAATTAAACTATTATTCATTTCAAATGATCCATAAACCACAGTATCATCCCAATCGATGGGCATGTTCATTTTTTCACTGTGTTTAGTCCAAAATTTGTAGCTCTGATATATTCGGTGACAAATAAAATGTTCTTCCAACTCTACTAGACTAATTTTTATTAAATAAAAAAAATGTGAACATGGACAAAAGATTTGATAAGGGTCATATGCATACTCCACTAATGTAGGTATTGTCCTCGGAATTAATCCAAAGGTGAAATTAATAAAAAAAACTATCATCCTAAATATCTTCATTTACTGAATATTTATAATTTCATTTTTTTTGAACTCATACCTCAACTCTTATGGACATGAGCCTATGATTCTTGAACTAATGTGAGATGTATTCATCCCATACTGGGTAAAAATGATCATTTTGGTTGAATACTTATCACATTAGTTCAATAAATATAGAAGATATGGGGGATGTATCTCAAGAAAAAAAATCTATAACAACTATTATGGAGATGAAGCTGATGAGCATGACAGTTTTCTCCTTAAAAAAAATAAATTACCAAAACATAAAATTTTCATCCTAATATATTTTAATTAAATGGTCTATTAACTAGTGAAGGTAAAAAAAATACTTTATTACATTTACTAGTGAATTTAGTAAGTATTTATATGGTTATATTTTTAAAAAATGATGAAGATTTTATAATTTTTATGAAATATTTATAAAAAAATTTAAATTAACTAAGTAATATGATTAAAATAACATTCGTAGAAAGATACAGATCATACTTTATGAATGAATTTAATGTTCTCTGTGAGTAAAATAATATAATTCATAGTATACTTATCCTTATACTCATCAACATAATAGTTAATTTGAAAAAATGTAGTTTTGTTTAAATAGTGAACTACATGCTTAAAATATCTATATTTCTTTCTAAATTAATAGGAGTAGTTTTATTAGTTGCATGTAATTTTTATAATATAATTTTTCTTGGAAATGTAAATTATACCCTTAAAAATTTTATAAGGGTATGAAACTAAACCTTTATTACCACAAATAATGGGGTTCTTATCATTTTTCAGATCTTCTATTACTAAAATAACTAAAAATAAAAATGAAAAACTAAATAAGTTTTTTCCTATAGAAAATAATAAAAAATAATAACATATAATAATACACATAGAAAATAATATCATTTTTTAATCTAATTTGTATACTTTTTTAAGAATAAATTTTATAAATATAATTAAAATAAAATTACTCTGCATAGCCATAGATTTAGTGTTTCATCTTGTTAAGATATAATGGAAGAGAATAAAGATGATACTTTAGTTGACTTAAATTGAGTAGAAAATCTATAAAGCAGAAGCTTCCATATCATGAATTCATATATTTTAAATCCTTTATTTTTCTTATTGATGGAGATATATTTTATACATTAACAAGTATTCTATATATATATATATGTGTGTATTAATTTTCTTATCAAACTATATGACATAACTCTTGATGGGTTGAAAACCAAATATATTCAATAAGTCTAAAAAATTTAATCAAATATAATATCAAACATAATAACCTACTTAATTTCATATATACTGATGAGAATAATAATGTGTCCTATTGTTATTCTAGTACATAAATGAAGAATAGGAGGAGATGAAATGATTATAAGTGGAATAAATCAATGGATCCTTCATAGGAAAATGCCCAGAGAGATATAGCCTATAATATCCTATAGTATATATATTTAGATCATTTAGGTATCCATATTAATGTTATGATTAAAGGAAGAAGATAATTTAAATTTTCCACATAAGACTCGAGTCAACGCTAGAGAACTTTCATTGAGAAATACAGACCCATTATGTATTAAAAATGTACAAAAACCCCCATATGATTTGTGAATGTTTGGTGCCAAGATAATATTATCAAGTTTATAGCCATGTCTTTGATTTCATTGATATTAATAAGGATTTCATGTGTGATGGATAATAACCATATGTCACTTTGGATGTTTTTATACATTTGTAGGTGAACCACATTATCAAATATTTTTTATCTCTTATGTTTCTTTCACATTCAATATTTTCAAACCAACCAATGGAGAGGTCAAGAGAGAGAGTGAGTGAGTGACCTGATAACTGAATATGTGTTGAGGTAATTCAAGACAAAAAGTGAATCACATAAAACTCACTCCACACTGATTCACCCCATACAATCATTCTTATAATATCGAAAATATATCCTAACATTTAGTATCAGAGTAGGTTGTACCTCTAATGGATTCTCTATTCTATATTTTTTTTTAAAATATTTGAATTTCTCTTTATAAAGTCTATTTTAAGTCAAGATTTTAATAATATCATTCTTTCTCTATCAATGAAAACATGAAATAAATATCAACCAAGACACTGAAAAATAGGATTAAAATCAATACATAGATTTTATGAATGGCCTCAACCAAGAAGAAAATTCTGATTTCCCCATAATGAAATTCCAATCAATGTTAATAATCTATATAAGAATAAAAACTAAACACAAGAAGGGAAGATCACATCCTTATATAATCTTATAATAAAGAATATAAAGATATTTGAACTTATTTGATGAAGACCTTAAAGAACATTTCCAATGAAATATCCACTAATGTTTTTTGAATTTGTAGAAATATTTATAAGAGGATCACTAACTATGATGATTAAAATAAATGAATAGAGAAGGTTTTAAAAGAAAGGGTATAAATATATTTTAATCTCTCTAAACAAGTAGGACATACAAATACAATAATTCTATAATTCAAAGAATAATGCACCAATTTTTTTTAAAATGTCATTATAATTCAAGAAATAAGATAAAAAGAAATATATTTAGTAGATAACCCAAAAACTAAAATAAGTAATTTTTTGTCAAAGATACTCAACTAGAGATTAGAGGTAAAGGGATTACAGATATTGAACATCTACTTAAATAAAATAGAGAAATGCATGAAGGAAATTTTTTAGAGATAATAATATCTTGTGAATTCAAAATAAAAATATAATAGAATGAGAAAATCATTCTAAATTTGAAATTATTTGATATTTCTACTAAATTTTAGAATTTGTAATCAATACAATTAATGTATTTTGAAAATGTAAAAAATAATTATCATACCCCAAAATATTTCATATAGGATTCTTATAATGAAATAATTATATCTTGGGAACTAAAAATACTCATATCATATAATCATATAGATATATTTATATAAAAATGGACATATATTGTCTATTTTTTAATATACTTTTTGAGATAAAACTATTTTCATGTTAACTACATATTTGAAATGTAAATTATTTTATAACTGGCTAATGAAAACATACGAAGGACCCTCCACTATATCAAAGGTGGCTAGTAGAAAGTTCATAACTAGTTTTTACCCAAATAAATCACAACCAATTGATTCAATTACTAAAAAATGAAATCTTCTAGTTCTGGAAAAACTAGACATCATGTCGTTGAAAATAATAAACCATGGTTTATGAGTCATTCAATTTTCTATAATAAATTTGGACATATTTTATTTTATATTTTTTACAATTTATTAATTCTAAAAGAACAAAGAAAAGATAATTTTAGGTGTAAAATGTATCAGATGAAGAAACATCAATATAAATTGAACACATGTGTGTTAAACTCAATTACAGTTCAAATAATTAGAAATATAAATGGTATTTTTAATGGCAATTGTCAAAGTGTAGAGGCATTCATGTAAAAATCATTCAAGAATGAAACTAGTGATGGATTACAAATAGAAAGAGATAATGAATAAAAAAATAAGAAAAATATATTTCCAAACAAGAAAAATGGGTGGGGAGAAGGATAAAGGTTAACATACCTTCTATTGAAGATTTGATTCTTCTGAGAGAAATAGAGATATCACACGAGAAATCGTGGATTCATTCAAGCCTTGGATTATTTGTGCCTTGATTTGTTCGAGCATATGATTAAACCCTTGGATTTGATTAAGACTTTATTCGAGCTTAAATTCATCGAGGAGCACCAGCAGGAGGTCGATTCAATGGATAGATTGAGAAATCATGACTCGTTCAGTTGGGGTTAGCATTATTAAATACATTGGGGAATCATTTATTAGAACTTATAAAAAATATCTGAAAAATATCCCTTTTATCAGTGCTAAATTAATAAGAACTAATAAAACAAATCTTTATCATCACTTTTTTATCCCTTATAAAGATTCATTTTATCCACACAATTTTAGATCTGATAAAGTTTCATCTTTATCAGTTCTAAAGAAGCGATGATAAAAGGAATATTTATTTGTGCTGATAAATGATTTATAATTGTAATTTTAAAAAAATTGTAAATATATTTATTTATTTATTTATTTATTTATTATAATTTTAGAATTATTTAAATATATAATGATTTATTTATAATTATATAAATACTTTTTAAAAAATAATCATCATTTATTTTTAATTATAAACATATTTATACTCAAAAGGTTCATAAGACAGATGGTCCTACTCCTAAAAATTTATGAAAAAAATAAAGATGACAAAGGAACAAGGATGGATGGGTTAAACAAAGATAAAGCTCTCATCCATAAAAGAAAATTACAAAATAAGGGAAGCAGGACCATCCCCTTAATCATGATCAAGGATTTCATTAGTAGATTCCCACTCTAACTATGAATTACACTTATTTAAGAACACAAAGTAGTTTTCCCTAAGCTTTTGATTTTCTATAGTGAGTTGGCCTGTAGAACGGCCATGCCCTCGTGTTGCAGCCCGATCATCATGACCACGTCCTTAACCACAACATTTTGGATGATGACCACATTTCCAAGACTTAGGATACTTCCATGCCCCTTCCATTTAACCCCTCCCTAATTCAGTAACATACATATATTGAATTTAAATTTCACTAATTTTCACCGAAAAAAGAACATCACAATGCCCTTTGGACTAGGACCCATACATGCCCACATCCACTAGATCTCCCTGCACATGGAGCTAATTAGGGATAACATCCTTAGGATGAGATCTAGAATTATCTTCTCATGGTGATGGCATCAGTATAGAGACCTCTCAAATAGATGAGGTATGAACAGCACTGTAATCCAATAAGGGCACTTGATATTTCTTCATAATTTCAAACATCCTTAGGGATTCAGTATTCAATTGATTACTATTTCAGCCTCGAGAAGCAATCATTTTCTCTTCTATCATTCGCTGATCAGCTGAACCCTGAATGGAAGCTTCATCAGAGGATTTCTCACCAGTTGAAACTCCAACATCCATATTCATTATCCCTTTACTAGTAGTGTCTTCAATAGATGATCTAATTTCATTTGAAATAATAGATTATATGACCATCTCTTTATAGGAAGGTTTGTTATTTACACCTGTAAATGCAGACAACTTCCTAGTCCTTCAGGATGTTTGATCTCCACATCAGAGTGAATAGAGGCTTCCTCAACAATTTCATCCACATCCTATTTCCCACCTATACATCTACACCCAAACCCAAATTCCCTACATCATCATGGGACAAGACTTATTTTCCTCTCCCTTCAGTAGCCACCACCTCAACTGAAGGATGAACATCCTCAACCTTCCCATTCAATGTTCCCTCTTTCCTTGCAAATGGGATTCTCCTATATTCTGAAACCATCTTAAAGAATTTCTCCTTGGAATGACCAATAGAATTGCAATTACCAAAAAAAGAGGCAATTTTTCATACAGGATAGTTAAATCAAAATTGTAGTCATCCGTGGACAAGATCATTTTATCAATCAGAGTATAATCACGATCAGATTACACTAAGAAGCACAAAAATTATCCATATCGTTCTTTCTCAGTGGCATGATCTATTCTGATTGGAGTTCTAATTATGGAGGAAATATCAAATAAGATCTAGGGATACCACCAGATCTAGTTCAAACTATAAATCCTAACCCATACTTGTGTCTGTGTTCCTCGAAGAGAAAAATGATTAAAGCTCAAGTTCTAATTTTATAGATGAAGTATATATGGTTTGAAGAATATTGGCTCAACCCCCATACCTTTCGCTTCAAGATCTCCAACAGAAACAAGATGTAGAAATAACCCCACCCAAGAGGAATACTAAATATATTTATATCATTATATAAATTTATATAATTATATATATATAATAAATATATTTATTTATAAATATAGAAAATATATTCATTACTTACATGTATTTATTATAATTTTTTAATTATAAATATATATATATTTATTTATATAATAAATATATATAAATACAAACAAAAATATAGTAAATATATTCATTATTTAGATATATTTATTATAATTTTATAATTATTTAAATATATTTATTATAATTTTATAATTATTTAAATATATAATTATAAAAAATATTTTTAAACTTATTATTTTTATTTATTTTATTTTTATATCATTATATATATTTATATAATTATATATATGTAATTATTAAATATATATATATATAGTAAATATATTCATTATTTAAATAAATTTATTATAATTTTATAATTATGTAAATATATAAAATTATTTATTTATGATTTTATGACTAATTTTTTAAAAAATAATATTTATTTATTTATAATTATAGATATATAAATTTATAAATATAGTAAATATACATTTATAAATATATTTATTTATAAATATTTACAAATATATTTTCAACATCATTAATCAATGTATAGTCTTAAATTCATGCAAGTTAAAAATGTGTAAAATTGAATAATTAAAAATGAGTACACTTTAAAAATATTGAAAAATAGATAAGTTTTATTAATTTGATATAAATTATTAAAAAATTAGGATATATATTGAAATAAATATGAATAAATATTGAAAATATTAAAACAACGTAAATAAATAAATATATATAATATAAAATGATTAAATTCCCCCAAAAAATACAATATATAAAATATTAAAAATTAATTAATACATAACTATTATGATATTAAAAATAAATAAATATAATTTAACGATAAAAGAATAATATATTAAATTTGTAATGTTATAAGTAAATTATAAAATGAATACTGAAATTTGAATAATTTACATAAATATTAGGTGTATGGGTTTCTATGTAAGATTTCATTAATTATGTAAATATTTGTGTGTGTTCATTGTATATAAAAATGCATTAATTACTTATTTGTAATTTAAATCAATATAACACACTTTTGATATAAGTTAAATTGAAAAATATAATGAAATTCAATTATTTCAATCACTCGATGCAATTATTCATTATTTTTAATTAATATTGATTTGTAATTATAAACTATTATTCACTAAAAATTTGTCATATTTAATATAAAGCATAAATATTTTCATTATATAAATAATATTTTAGGAAATATTATATAAATTTATATATATATATATATATATATGAATATATTTCTATATTGAATTTATTAATGAATAATTATGTATAAAAAACATTAAACATGAATAAGTCATTAACATGTTTTTAATTATTACATTTTATTCATTTTATATATTTATATTTAATATATATAATTTATTACTATTTTTAATTAATATATATATTAAAATTATTCATTTATATTAATAATTGTTTCATTAATAAATTTTTTAATAATTTTTAAATTCATTCATTTTTAATTTCTTTATTTAGTTATTAAAATTTATTCATTTTTTTATTTTTTGTTTAACTATTACAATTTATCCATTTTAATTTTTTTTGTTTAATTATTACAATTTATTCATTTTATATATCTATATTTAATATATACTATTTATTAATATTTATAGTCAATATATATGTATATTAAATTTATTCATTTTATCAATTATTATTTAATTAATAAAATGTTAAATATTTTTCTTAATTTACTCATTTTTTATTTTTTTGTTTAATTATTTCATTTCATTCATTTTACATATCAATATAATTAATATATACTATTTTTTGTATTTACAATTTACATATACATATATTAAATTTATTCATTTTTATCAGTAATTATTTACTTAATAATATTTTTAATATTTTTTAAATTTACTCATTTATAATTTTTATTTGTTTAATTATTTTATTTTACATAGGATTTTTATCAGTGCTAAAAATATGCTAATAAAGGGTACCTTTTATCATCACTAAAAATGCACTAATAAAATGTACCCTTTATCAACACTTTTTTCTAATGGTGTTAAAAACTATTCTATGGTGGTGGAGTCACCTCTGTTAGGAGACTAAAATGTTAAAGGGTCGAGCTAAGGGATCAATCTGAATCTCAAAGTATCAAACCAAAGAAATGGAAATAAAAGAGTGGCTTTCACCCGTGTCTATCAGTACAAAAACTAATGTATAGAAGACACATATTATTCCTTTAATCATCTCAGGAGTCTTGGGGTTATAAGACTCCACTTACTATAGATTTTCTAATCACTCTCTACTAGCTCCCTAATCCGGGTGTGGACCTCCTGGGGGTGGCTTTGGTAGTAATTCAAACTATCTACCACCTCCTACTACTCTACCTACTCGTATACCATATCCAACACCCTATGGATGTCTTTAATCCTACTATTATCTCTATTTGGGAGTTCTGACAGTTGTGTCCATGTCAGTTGTATGACGGTTCAGACAATTCCACATAAGGATTCTTCAACCATCCTAAGATAAATGTTTCCTATCTCGATGCTAACAAAGACCATCCTGAGATCCTTGAACTATAGGCCCTCTGTCCTCAGACTGCATCCCAAAGCATATCACAAACCCAAATCACTATGATTGTCATAATATACTAGCTTCTGAGGTCTCAACTTTAGTATACCCACTACCAGCACCAATTTTTGGTGTCATCTTTCCAATAAATCTCTCCACTACCAAAACCTGATCAAGTACTCCAGTATAGGTGTGAATGCAAAGAGATATCACTCAATTGTTGATATATCGTTATAATCCTTGATCAAAGTTCTATGCTCTTAAAAATATATCTTGAACCATACCCAGAGAGTATCATGAGTGGTTAGTGAACCTTTTTGAACACTTTTCCATGGTAAAGTCACCATATTATAATTGTAGAAGCTTTGGGATGCACACTAATTGCTATGTGTCTAGATAGAACTTCTACCTAAAAAGACACTCAAAATTTAACTAGTAGAGAACTATCTCTTCATGAGTCTAAGTCACTAGACCCCACCATCTCTTAGAGGGTCCTTTAAGAATACTTGATGTAAGGACCACTATTGAATATGTAGGTCTCCTCATAAGGTGGAAAACTCATGTGACTACCTCTATCTAGTATTTTGCTTCCTAGGGGTCTCTCTCACCCTGAAACATGGAAGTTCATTACCTCTGGAACTCATGAAGTGAACTTAGCCTATGTAAATCCTCGTTCGGTACTATTGGTGTAACCTACTACTCAACATGTGGTGGAAAAACTAAAAAAATCACATATAGGTACCACCTCATGTATGAGACCCTATACTGAGGCCCCATCACCTAGTGGATCATCTATGTGATCTCATTGTAGAATCATGGATGGTTTTCTTTATGAAGGTATCAAGAAAAAATTATGTTGTACCGTAGTCAATGAGTATATCTGTGGAGATGACTCAAGAAGGACATGAAAACCAAAATTCATTCTTATATGATGCATGTACCAATGTTTTCCTTTCGACCAGTGCCTATATTTTACAAGTCAACAAGAAAGTTATCATAGTCTTGGTGAATGGATACATCATACTCTTCACAAACACTTGATTCATTGTCCTGAAATCCAAACACGAAACACTATTATATAGTTACCAAAAATCTCAAACTAATCCTTATAGCTAAACTAAACTCCAAAATATACTCAGAAGGTAGAACTGACTTATTTTGTATCACTCTATTATGACCCAACCCACTAGGGCCAAACTAACCGGAGTTAAGACAATCATGTCAACCCCAAACCCACCTTGAATAGACTGGGGCTAGAGACTAGTGTTGATTAGGAAAATCATACACATGGGAATCCTTAGCCTAAAGGACCTGTACACATGCACACATATCCAAGCCCATACATTGATGAAAGTAAATTATGACAATTACCAAATACATTCATGCATATATATCCAACAATTATTGTATTCCAAAAGTACTGTAAAGCATAAGGTCCAAATACAAGACCAGCAAAAACTACAAAAGAATCCAACCTGATCAAAATGAGGGGACTAATGTCAAATGAAACAACTTGTATGAACCTCATTAAATCTAGAACAAAACTATTATTCATGGTACTCCTATGACACCTTTAAATGTACAATCATCTTTATAATACATTACATGTGTGGGAAGAGCCAAATCAAGGTTGATTATAATAATACCCAATAAGACACCATGGAATCACCAAACATAAATAATCAAGAGTAGTCATCTCATAAATAAAAAAGGTATGTAAATCAATACATGATACAAAATGATTATATAACTAGATATACTCATAATAGACTCCATGTATCATATAGGTCTCAACCACTACCAACCACAAGATTCTTCTCAAGGATTCAAGGTAATGTAGTTCTGAGAGAACTCACTCTATAATCCATGTTGTCACTGATGGTGCTCATCTAAGAGGTCTTAATTATTGGGTCTCACCAAATAATTATGTTCAAGATCTCCAAATATCTCAGCACCAAAATATTGGATCACATCTAGGTCCACTAGGTGACATAAAAAACCCTAATGGATTAGCCTTCTACATAAGGGATCAATGCCTTGTACTTGGTGGTCTTTTTGATACCACAGACCCTACCTAGGATGAAGAAGGAATCATAGAGGATCCCACCCTCGTCCCATAGATGGATACACCTAAATCTATTCAAGAAAATACCCATAGATGTTATCACAATCCTATTATTATTAAATAATTCCAAATTTTACAATCATGGGTATGGATGAAGGAATCACGCTCAACTGAACTGGGTATATACTAAAGAAACAAATTGTTAAAATTTCATAAAAGTATGTACACAACATGTATAGAGGATACACTATGTCTAACTCTAAACATGGACCTACTCATGTTTATTTCTAAATTCCTATGCCTTTTCCCATGTACTTCGGTCTATTCCCATGTACTTTTCTATGTCTGTGTACCTGTAATGTCTAAGTATCAAGTCATTCCCATGCACTATAGCCATGCCTATGTGAATGGCATTATCTGTTCCCATGTATACTCTAAGATACATGATAATCCACTAGAACCAGTTCAAATTGAATGTGATATTTTATTCCATGCATAAACCCAAGCGCCCTAGCTAGGGACCCCACACAGTGTGTGTTCTTCAGACTACATGTCTTGTAATGTGATATTTTCTAGAAACCCACTATTATTTAACACATATTCCAATTTCTCCACTACCTCCATTGATCTAGATATCTATCATGCCAAAAAATGTGTATCTGTGGTTGAACAACCATTTTTTCACTAGTGGTCAGATTCCGGCTATCCAAACCACTCGAAAGTCATCTATTGTCACACTATGTTGTCACCATGTTCCAAACTAGGTAAAGAGGAATGTCGATCCAATCTTGTTCCACCTATGATCATCCAGCTTCATAGTCTCACCATGATCACAAACCCCAACCCATAATATCGATCATTTTAACTAAAAAATAGTAACATAATGATCAATTATTGGTTATTTATTAAATTGTTATCCAAAGTAAATGTTAGTGATGAACGCATGAAGAATAGGGAAGTAAATCCAGGTAACAAAAAAGAGGAAAAAACATCAGACATTATTAGGGTTTTCTTCAAAACATTTCTATTATAATGTAGCATTAAGTGAAATAATAACTCATAATATCAATTCCCAAAAACCCATGAAGATAAAATTGATCCCGCAAGCATGAATGGCCCACAGATAAATTTATTAGTGGATGTGATTCACGTTTTCTATGGGATAATCCATGGAGAAATAAACCAATTAAAAATAAATTCATACCTTAGATTTTGATTTATCATTAGTGAATATTGGAACTGCATCATTGTTGTTGGTGAGATTAATGAGTTGATTTGGTGAAAACGATCTTCAATCCATCATCGTTTTTCCAATATCCCCTCCAATGGTCTCTCTCTCTCTCTCAATGCTCTGGATTATACAGCTAACCTAACGAATTTTCTATAACCATGTATTTATATAGGACAATTAGGTTAATATTTTAATTAAACATTTAAATAAATATATTTAATTTATTTATTTATTTTTTCCATAGTGGCCCTCAATCCAAACCCTCGACATCGACCTAGAATATGTCACGCCTAGGGTAAAACCCACATTTCATACTCTAATGTGGTCTTGTATTTTCAATCTAAGAATACATTCAGGATTTATTCCAACATTTTAGGAAAACATTATCTATGGGATATAATATATATAATATTTTAATTATATCAATATCAAGGTTTTATGGTCCTCAAAATCTCAAGTCACCCTAGTGCCTAGGTCCAAAAATATTTTCAGATGTATTCCAGATCTGTACATAGAAAAAATAAAGGCATTATAACATTATTTTTTTATTATAAAATTATGTTATTCATGTGAGAATATTGTTACAAGATTAATAATAAGATTATATAAAGTTTTTATTTATAAAAAAATTAAAATCATTTCTTATAAATACTTTGACATTAATAAAAAATATCCACGATCAATCATGTGAATTATTAAATAATTGATCAATACATATAAGGAAATTTTTATAGGTGAAACCTTACTTGATACATAAAACACACCTATGTGATAATTTCATTTCCCTAGGACAACCTGTTTCATTCAGAATATGGTTTGACTTAGACTACCCTCTTGGTCATAACTTATCTATGTTTTGAAGAAGCACAGGGGAATCAATGAGTATACTGAATTTATGATATTCACCTATAGAATCCATATATAACTATATTATTAATTAATTCTCAATATTCGATACACTATATTAATGAATTTCTCTCAAGATGTGTATATATAAGCACACACTATGATCACATGTGTTCAACGATAATTTAATTTGAGGAAGTTTCAGAAATAATGATGATTTTTCATTAGTAAAACCAAAATTACATGAAAAATACTACTAGCCAAAAGACCATGAAACTTGGTAACCTCAGATCTAAACCCAGCATAGTCAAATGAATGGACATTGAATGTTATAGTCTCTTAAAGAATCATATCAATCTTACTATGAAAATAGTTCCCATATTGCATCCCTCTGTTTAGATCCCCTTTAGCCTATTTACAACTTTACTCAAAATATTTCACTATGTCATATAATTTTTCCCTCCTTACACTAGTATTATAATTTTAAAATAATGTATTAAAATTTTATTTTAAATGTGATAATTCTATTTAAACATACTATAGATAATACTTAGTGTGAGTCTGGTGGAGTAAAAACTTTACATCCCTATAGTATTAGTTAAGGAAAATCCACTATATTTCCATGAAAGAGGTCAAAAGTGAAGAACAACTACCTAAAGTTATTACACTAAATAAATGTAAACAAATTATTAATTAAAAGGATATTTATTTTAACCTTTATTCTTATAATTAACATTTTATAAAGATATTACTTAGTGTGAGTGGTGGAGTAAAAACTTGACAAATCATTGATCGTAGTCATGGAAATTACCTTATATCACTATAGAAGAGGTCAAAAGTGACTCCCCCTACCAATATTCTTCACACTAAATAAATCTAAAGAAACTATTAATTATAATAATGTTAATTTTAATAGTGATTCTTCTAATTAGTAATCTCTAGAGATATTACTTAGTGTGAGTCTGGTCGAGTAAATAAATTTATCCCCTATAATTAGTTTGATAAAAGAATCTAGATACCTATGGAAGATATCTAAACGGATGCCTCGCTAACCAGAGTCCTCACACTAAATAAATTTAAATAAAATATTAATTAGAAGAATGTTTATTTTCATTGTGAGTCTTCTAATAAAAAATATCTAAATATATTACTTAGTTTGAGTATGGTGGAGTAAAAAATAGAAATAACACTATTTTTAATCAAGGAAAGTATCGCATATCACCATAGAAGAGGTCCAATGTGATGTACCACTATCTAGAGTTCTCACACTAAAAAATCTAAATAAACTATTAATTAAAAGAATGTTTATTTTAAATGTGAGTCTTATAATTAATAATATATAAAGATACTACATAGGGTAAATCTAGTTGAGTAAATACTAAATATTCCATTAATACTAGTTCGGGGAAATCCCCTTGATCACCATGGAAGATGTCTAAAGTGATTCCCCGCTACCCATAGTTTTTACACTAATTTATTCTAAATAAAATATAAATTAAAAGAATTTTTTATATTCCTACTTACCATAAGAAGTAATATTATTAATTACCTATAATGGGTAGCATAAAAACTCACTTGAATACTCTATTAACACATTCCAGAATGTTTTTCATCATGTATAAAAGTATCTTCTCATCATCTTATCAAAATGAACATTTATCCTTTGGAATTTTCATTATATAATCATATAATTTTGGATTATATCTTGGAATGACTTAGAAATTCTTCTCATTCCTCTATTATTGGGGATCATATTTTTTAAAAAAAAAGGAACTAATGATAACTCATATAATAGTATGATATCTTTAAAAATAATGTTTTAATAAATAATACATGAAAACCAAGATTAATGATTCATTTATTTATAGTATAATCTTTTAACATCTTCACACACTGATTGCAATGTGTCTAATAAAATATCAATGATAAGCATGGGGTGGTCTACATGCAATACCAAAAGATAATAAAACCTCCTTGATCATTTTTTAAAGATCAAAAATTAGAAAAATTCCTCCAACATCAATCATAAACTCTTTGAGTAAATCCTAGAACCTAATCCAAGATGAGAATTTTTCTTTCTCCATAATAGAAAATGTTAATGGTGTCAGGACCTGATTTTTATCCTTTGTGGAATAAATCCAAAATGATCAAATATAATTTTTATTAAAAAATATTTCATAATTTTTTATAAACTTCTTTAAATGTATAAAATACAACACATAAGAAAAGGATATCCAATATAATCTATCAAAAACTACCTTCAATCAATCAACTTAGTACCATTGGCTAACATATTCAACTATGTGTAACCGGTAAAAAACCTGATTTTTGTGAAACAAAAGCTCCATAATATACGGTAAAACATGATAAGTTTCATACAAGGAAATATAAACTTACTTTATGAACTTATATCATGTATCTCATGCCTTCCAATAATAAATTTTATAATAAAAAAATTGGATTCTATCCATCATTATAACTATTGGAACTTCTTATCATTTTCTTATCATTTCAATAATGATATTTAAGATTAATTTATCATCAACATAAATGTTACCATATGAGATTCTAAGTTTCACACATGTGTGTAGATTATATCTAGATATTTTTAAATAGTAAAAATTGTTGTCAAGTATCGCTTGAAGAAACTTTTGACAATCTGAATCGAACTCATCACACTGGATGATATAACAATCTCTCTTTGATTATTCCATGAGAAAAAAATAATTTTTCTAAATGTGGAACAATTTAATCATAGTATAAATAGATTATTATCCATAAAATATCTCTAATTTAATATAATAATTTCATCTAACCCTCAATTTTTGCCACCAATAATTCCTCAAAATATAATTATGTGAGTAAAGATTAACCAATAAATTTCTGGTAAGTGTGTCATACCTTCTTCTAACCATAATTAAAATGGTGGTGGTTGATTTAAAGGTTTGTGTGACTTAACATGGATTATCTCGTAATATTATTTAACATTTTCATGTTGTTATACATCCCCATAATATTCTTCTTGTTCTGAATTTTCATCATCCTAAAAATTTTCAACCATCAAATCTATATCATATGGAGGAATGTCCCTAAAAACTTCTCTCTATATATAACATCTCATTTTACTTGGATATTTTATTGTATCATTAGGATGAGATTCTATAACATCAATTGTTGATGAAATGTCTTTGATAGTAGATACGGTGACAGAAAACCCAATTAGTTGATCCTAGGGTTGGTTATTAACAAGTGATAATATATGTTCATGGTTCTCATCATAAATTATTGGATAGGCTATATGTCACAACCTATATTTTTATTATGTATGTCCATATATTATGGACTATATAACTCGATTAACCCTGAGTTTAAACCATCAATGATTTTTTTGAACGGCTTCCAAAGTTGTATAATCCTAAAGCATTAAAAATCGTTGGAGATATCTACTCTAACTAACTCATTCTTCAATATCAATTATTTGACTATTGTAATAAATATGTTTTGAAATGTTTTTATCTACAATAAAATTTAATATTATAGTTATTAATTATATCTAATCATGTAAACATAATAAGATTTTAATATATTGCATAATTTTATTTTAACTTGAATGTACGGTGTCCACTCCTCGTGAAGTGACTTTTTAGAAAATTAAAAAAATTGTTTGAGGTCAATTAAAACATTATAAAATATATTATATCGATAATTACAGTGTTATACTAATAATTAGACATGTAACTTTATTAAATACTTAATTTAATATTCCTAATTAATATTGAACATAAAATTATAAAAATTCATTACAATTAAATATGAAATTTCATAATATTACTAATAATTAAAATATTATACTAATAATTACAACATTATACTATTAATTAAACTTAAAATATTATTAAATATATAATTTAATATAACAAATTATTATTAAACATGCAATTTAATAAAATTTCTAATAAATAAAATATTATACTAATAATGGAAACATTCTAAAAATAATGGCAACATTATACTAATAATTAAACATACAATTGAATATTACTAATTAATATTAATTATGAAATTTAATATCAAACATGAAATTTTAAAATTTTTCTAATAATTAAAACATTATACTAAAAATTAAATATTCCAAATAACATTAAGCCTAAAATTTAAAAATATTCTTAATAATTAAATAAATATATTAATAATCCTAATATTTAAAACAATATAATAATCTTATAATTTAATATTAAACATGAAATTTACTAAACTTTATATTTAATATTCCTAATAAAAATAATTTGATTTTAAAACATATTAACTAAAATACTATACTAATAATTAACTAAATTATTATACTGAAAAATAACATATAAAAAGAGAAATACCTTAAATACTAAAGATTGGAAATGTTTACAAGGCATCTTTGAAAATTTTTAAACAATTTTATAGATGGTAGAGATGAAAGGAGGGAATAAAGGAATGAAAAATCAATGGGGGTAGTGTAGTTTTATTGGTAACCCCAAGGAGAGTATAAAACCATTTCATGCTTTCCCTTATATATTTTAATAAAGAGAATCAAATGGTTTGGTCTAGGAGAAAAAAACATTAAACCATTTGATGTTACTCCACCACTTATGAGATAATTAAATGGTTTTATGCTCTCACAATTATATGATAGAGCATCAAATGGTTCGACTCTATTTCTATGAGATAACAAACCATTTTATGTTCAAAAAACCCATTTCCCAAATTTTTCAAAGCATTAATAAAAAATAACCCTTTTTAAAAAAAATATAAGGGATGGAGGGGGAAGGTGGATGAGATCCTTTATCACTTGTCTAGTGTGAGAAATTAGAGGAGACTGTTTTGGTCAGCCTTCAACGATTGGAATAGGAAAGAAACATCACTCTTAAATATGAATGATGGGAAAGGGAGGTTTATTTAGAAGGTGTGAATTCCCATGGAAGAAGAAGAAGAAGACCCACCAAATAAGGTGATCCGAAAAAATATCCTAGTGTTTGAGCAAGTTCAAACCTCGGTGCACATGATTGAAGAAAAAAGAAAAAAACACACTTATTGGAATTATTGGTCTTAAAAAATAAGATAATAATAATAATAATAATTTTAAATATAACTATAAAAAATTTAATTATAATTTTATAATTTTATAAGCTAATAATAATGAGTAAAATTAATAAAATAAAACCAACCATTTGAAAATATACTGATATAAATAACTATACATATGCTAATGTAATAAAAAAAATAAATGTTAACATATATATTAAAAATAAGAAATACTATTAAAGAAAATAATATTAATATTAATAATTAATAAAAATACACTATATTAAATAGTATATTTTAATAATATATAAAATTAGTATATAATAATAATAATAATAATTTATATGAATATATAATTAGAAAAAAATATTCAAAGACAAAATATTAAGACTATAAAAAACTAAAACATTGAAAAATTCTTAAAAATATTAATAAACATTAATTTTTGAGTATAAAAAATATTTTAGTGATTTTAATGTGAATCAAAATGCATAGAGGAAAGATGGATGAAAAAGATTGGTTCATTTTGACCAACCAAATTCCTCTACTCTATGATATTCTGTAAATACCCCTATCCTAATTTGTTTATTTATCATAACTATTATTTGATTGATATGTGATAAAGTGGGGGGTAAATCCATATTTTTAATACATCACATAAATTATATGCATTTCAAGGTGAATTAGGGAATAATCTGAGTTTATAAGTAGTATTAGAGAATTCTAAGTGGTGTTAAGCCAGGTCTAGAAGTATAAGTAGTTTCATATCCTACTATGAAGTATAATGTGGTTCCATGTGGTGATAAAAACATGGTATTTGATATATACCAAGTATTTTTAGACAAATAAGAAAGTAGATAACAATAAAAACTCTATCAAGAGGCTGAAAATTTTATGGAAGAAGTCTTGTATTACTTGTTTTCATTTAACAGGGTGATATCATATAATTGTTTTTAGGATATTCAAAGCTACTAAAACTAAATTACTCCCATGTTGATTATCATTTTTTTAATATGTTTCTCAATTTGAAATAGTCCTATTGGATTTGGACCTAGATTTTTTATGTTTGTAAGCCTCATTCACTATCCAACAACTGATTTGGTCAATAAGTGAAATATAAATCCATTATAATGAAGCAAGTGATGTGGGAGACTAATCTAATGATAAAGTATAATTATAGAAACATAAAATTGTTATGTGTTATCAAGTTTCATCTCTTAAATATGAAAAAATATACTACTAGTGGTATCATATGTAATCACTACATGTGGTGTAAAGTGGTTTATTAAGTATTATGACTCATATACTTTTTGATTTAATGTTTATTCACTAGAGATTTAGTGTAAGTGTGAATGAGATATTAGAGATATACTTGGAGAAAGAAAAATATCATGTTTCATATTTTTATTAATTTAGTTAAGTGTTATGGATAGTATTGACATTTTTGAACCATACTCGTATTTATTACATTGATATTTGTCTAAAGTAAGCTTATAGGATTTATTGAATCCCATTATGAATAGGTAAGTTAACTTATTTAAAATATTTGATAAGTGAAGTAATGGCTTGGAAAGATTTTTAGATTGATATATAAATAAGGAATTTTTCAGAATAAGTGGTGTGATATCCCTTACTAATATAACATGATGAATAAATATTTATGTAAATAGATTCAATGGAGAATTGACCAGGGAGGAGAAGCCAAGGAGTAAAGGATATATTATAAACAAGTGGAAATCATAGATAAAAAAGGGATTTAAAATGGTTGATAAATAATAGAGTTTTGAAGATAAAATAAGTGGTTGAAAATGATAAAGGTTGTGAAAGAGGAATATGCCGAGGTGTTAGTTTTTTTAAATTTGGAAAATCCATTTTAGAGACATGAAGAAGATCATATAAAGATACCTGATTCATTTAATTGATAAAGGAGGTGAAAAAATAAATTTATTCAATGAAAATACCTATTGTATTTTATTTTCAAAATATTATAGAATTATATATCATAAAGGGGGAGAAGAAGTGTAGTGACCTGAATTTATAATTAAATTTTTTGAAATATTTTAAATAGTGTTCATGTGTCTTAATTATCTTTTTAGAATAATTGAATCCCAATAAAATATTTAATATTTTAAATATAATATGTTTTGAGACCATATTTATATGTTGGGGTAGATGCAATGCATCCATGAAAAATTCATCTCTTAAGTTATCAATGAGACCCACTAGAAGTGCCTTTGACTGTTCCACGAGAAATTTGTATGCAGTAGCAGCATAGTGGAAAAAGGAATCATTATAATTTAACATCCCCATGGAATAAGTATACATGAAGTAGGTAGTCAAATCACCCTTCTCACTGTACAACTTTGTTCTCACACAAGAAACCTTAGAAAAAAAACAGTACCAGAAATACATCCAACGATAAAACATGCAATGGAAAAAATAGAAATTAGAGAAAGAAAATAAAGTTTAACATGATTCAGACTATGTCATACATTCATGTGGGAAACAGGTTGCTACAACCTTTATTTAAATTTGAATATTACAAGTGAATACAAACTGATTTCAAAGATAATTAATCATCACAAACACCTTGACTCTCTAATAAATTCTTTGTTGAACCACTAATTTCCACACATTTCCCAAAGGTACTATGTACTTAAATACTAAGAACATATGGTTGATGAAGTTAAACATTGTCCCCTAAAAACCCAAGTTAAACGAAATGACCACATGAGTATGTTTACCAACCCAATGACCCATCATTTTTACTAAAAATTTAGACCTCCCAACACTAAACTATAGAACCATCAATATATGTGGCCTTATGATGGAACTATTACAATTGTAGAATATCTCCTTCTAATAAAGGGATTAACTCATGATTTCTTAACATCTAGTTTATCCTCATACTTCTGGATGAAATTCTAGTACACATAATTTTGATGCTCAAACATCTGATACATTGAACATACAATGATCTAAAAAAAATTTAACATCCCTAAAATCTCCCACTAAAAGTGTTCCCCTTTTATTTTATTAATTCATCCATATCCCATTGAGTCATGATATTTCCTAAGGAATTTCTGAACTATTGCCTTAATGAATATGTCTTCTTGATTTTGTCTTCTTGTTATCTTCCATAGATCGATCTTCTTTTCCCCTAATAAGTTCCTAATGAAATGATACTTTAGGTAAATATGATTTTTATAATTATGGAAAATCATATTTTTATCCAAATAAATAGCACTTTGGTTGTCACAATAAATCATCAACCCTTTAAAACTCCATCCAATATCCTATAGAAATCTCTTCAACCATATCATTTCCTTCCCATATTTCTTTACAACTACATACTTTTCTTCCATTACATTCAATATAATGATCTTATGAAGTCATAACATCTTAATAACTATATATCCTACATATATAAATATGAAACTACTTATACTATTTAAATTATCTGAATTTCTAGTGAAGATTGCGTCCAAAAACCTTGTAACTGGTCTCATCCCCAAATAAAAGAGCTTGATTTTCTGATCCTTTCAAATATCAAAGGATACACATCATAGCCCCTGACTAAACTCTTCCCATATTCTCTATGTATTGGCTCACAACTCACATTTTATAGGAAATGTATGGCCAACTTCAATCCATTTCATACATCAAACTTCATATTCCTAATTCATATGGTACATTCCCCATTTACTTGGCCCCTAATTTAGTTCTTGCTGCCTATAACTTCGATAACTTGAAGTAAACCATGATAGGGGTTGAGGCTGGATTACTTATGGCCATCCCAAACCGTCATATGATCTTCTAGATATAACATTTCTGTGATAGAACCAAATTCCTAGTTTTTCTATCTCTCTCAATCCTTATCCCCATAATCTTTTTTCTCTATCCAATATCTTTCATCTTGAATCATCTGGAAAAATCACACATAAATTTTTGGATTTTCTAAACATCTAATCCAGGAATTATTATATAATATAAATAAAAAATAAGGATGATGAGTATACCATCTTGTAATTTATTTCAATAATAACAATGATCAATAGTGGACCTATAAAACCATTCATTATACATGAATGAATCAATTTTTTTATTCCATTATCAATGATATAGATTTATCCCCGAATGTATTTTCTTCATTTTACACACCAAATTATGATGCCCATCTACTGGTACACCTATTGTTCATACCATGTAAATCTCCTCCTAAAAAAGACCATGAAGGAACATAGTTTTGACATCCATCTTCTCTAGATACAGGTCTTCAACTACAACCATGCTTAGACCTATTCTGAGTGTAGAATGTCTAAATAATAGTGAAAATATTTATAGGAAATCAAATCCTTCCTTCTATTGAAAGCCCTTCTCTAAAAGATGTTCTTTATATCTCTTCTTACCATCAACTTCTTCCTTGGTCCAGTAAACCCACTTATTATCAAGATCCTTTTTACCCTACTATAGTTCAACCATATACTAAGTTATAATGAACTTTAATGAAACCATATATTCATTCATGGATAAATCCTACTACTTAGATCAACTAAGGGAAACTACCACCTCTGTATTTTTAGGTTCACATCTATCTGTTAGTATTAGAGTATTTATTTTACCCTCACATCATTGAACTAGTCTCCAAATTCTGGTTAATCTCTAAAACTAAATTGGATACTCTAATATGATTAGTTATGCTCTTCTTACCGGTACCTAAACATTCAATACTCATACTTATATTTCATGTAAATATGATACACCCACTAGAGATTCAATTAATCTCGAACATTATAGAATTTTATATGGTCTTACATCTGGATATATGATTCTATTATCACCGGTATTTGAGTTATTAAATTATTTTTAAACTACCAATGCTCTGATCAACTTGGACATATACTGTTGATTTTTCCTTTAACTTTATACTCCACCAAGTTCAGGTTCTTTTAGAGAACTTTATTATCAAATACAATATCCCTACTTCTGATCATCTATTTTCTTTTTCAATCCCGTAAGTGATATGAAATTTTTTTATCTCCAAAACAAAGGAAAAAAATTTAAATTTAGACTAAATAATTTAATTTCCCTTAACATTTACATGTGAATATGTTAAACTACCAAATACTAGAAGATAATGAACTTTTGGCCTTTTTCTAGACTACAACTCTCTAAAAGTTTCCTTCCCAACAACTGATAATGGACTTCTTTTGCTGAAATAAGTTTTTATACTATGTTCCTCCACCTAAATCACCTTAGGAATTCTTAAGTGCAGTCTCATACATATATATTTCTCTATTATTGTCATTTCCATCCTTTCAACCACTCTGTTATATTTTGGAGTTCTATGTTCCATCATATCATGCCTTCTTCATTTTTTCTTGTAAAAATTATGGAAGTTGTGTCTAGCGTACTCACTACTATTTTCCATTCAGATACACTTCAATTTCCAAACACGCTACATTTCTTATAACGATTTCCAATTAATAAACACCTAAAATAGAACAAAATTATACTTCAATAAGTAAATACATACTTTCCTAATAGAAACATCAATAAAAGCATGAAATTAAATCCACCCATTGAAAGACTGAACAAGGGTAGGTCCCCAAATATTTGAATGTACAAGCTATATATTTTTTCCCTAGGTTTCCAACCATCCATGTTGAAATACACTCTTCTAATTTTTTTCAGCACACAAATTAAAACTTTACAATATCCATGTGATTAAGATTAAATATTCTCATTGACTTTAAAACATTTATATTCTTCTCAATAAGATGACTGAACCTATTGTATATAGATATTGATCATCATAATTTTAACTTTCAATCATTAATATTTTTTATAAATTTCTATTAAAGTAAATAGTTTCATACTTTACTCCTTACACAATTACCATGGATACTTGAGTCACTTTTCAGACTCTATTTTTTATAATGGATCCAAAACCATCATCATCCAATTATCCAACATAAATATAATTCTTCCATAGACCAGGAATGTGGAATAATTTTGATATATTTATGAATCCTATATTCTTCATCTAGATGATTACTTCTCCTTTTCTAAAAAATTCTATGGATTCACCATCCACCAGATGGAATTTCCCAAAATTTCCTAAAACATAGTTTCTTATTCATTTTTTTCACCATTTGAATTATATGAGGCTCTAGAATCAATCACCCAAACATCTACTAAATTATCTGTTCTTAGTAAATAAGTCTTTCTATCTTTCATTGTATTAATGGAATTTGAACTACCAATCATTGATTTTTTCATTATGTTATAGTTATGACCTTTACAACCCTTCTTTATATTTTCTTTTATTCCTAAATTTCTATATGGTTAGACTGAGACCAACCGGATTTCATTGGATATTCTCTTGTCTCATTTCTTAAGACTATTCTACTGATGGACTCTTCTAATAGATTTTCTTTTATTGAGGTGAACAACCTCTTCCATATGTATTAAGGTAACTACTGGTTTTCACCAAAACATTCCTTGGTTGAATTTTTTCATTCAATATCATATTCTTGATATCATCGAACTATAATTATATTTTATAATAGAGTTACTAACTACACTAAATCTTTCATCCAAGTAATGTAGAAGTGAAAACAACATTAAAAACTCCCATACATCATTAGTTAAAGTTAACTTTACTGATTATATCATCTTACGAATCATATTGAATTCATTCACTTAATATTACACTAGTTTTCTTTCTAACAACATTAAATTGAACATTAATCACAACAAGAAATCTTTATTAAGGGGAATTGTTTTTTCAAACATATCTGCCAACACCTTCATAAGTTTTATTGTAGTCTTCTTCAATAGAATATTTAAATCTATATTCTTTATAGGATAAATTCTTATAAGTTTCAATGCCTTTATACCCAAGTTCTCTCATTCATATTTTTTCGTCATCACTAGCTTTACTCCTAACAAGAGACCTCTATTTCTATAACAACCCAAACTTTTATAAAAAAATCCCCTTTTAATTTAATTAAATGCATTATTATATAATATGGTTATAGAAAAAACATGCACTTATTTTGTTTTATTCAATCCAATTATATTTAAAATACCATTAAGTATCATTGTCATTGATAATATATCCACTAAATAGTGATCACATGATTATTATAAATATAGGGTTTTAACCAATCCAATTGACACATACAAAGGAAGTGATGACCTTAACCAGTAGGATCATACCCTATAGAGCCCATTTATTAAAGCATGAGATATCACCATTGAGATTTTCTTATGACCAAACCTAAGCTGATATCCAACAACTTAATCATGAGTGAAACTATCTACGAGAGAAGTTCAAACACATTGGGACCATGGCCTAAACCATGTTCGTTGAACCACACCATGAAAGTCCCACCATCACACACCTAAATCTTAGAGAGTTTTCTGGTGTATTAAATGGATCTGTATCAAGACCCTATCATAATGAGTATGTATATTATTTTGTATAAAATAATGAATATATTTCCATCCTATTATTGATACTTAATAACGGATTTTTATTTTGATACAATATGACATAGATTGTATTTTGAGTAATATTCAAAATAAATTAAGGAATTTATTTTTATGAATTGATATATTTTTGAAATAGATAAAATTTAAATAAAATTTTATTTTTGAATAATTTTTTTTTAAATATAAATGATCATATAATTTTTATAAAGTCAAATGTAATTTTTATAACGGTTAAAAAACTATTATTGTCAAAAACCCCCCATCATTTATAAATAAATGTAGATTTTATTTTAAAAGTAAAAATCCAATTTTTAGAAAATTACACAATTAAATTGAATATTATTTTTGGAATTAGAATGTTTAAATTATCCAATGGTGAATTTTTCATAATTTTCTGAGTAAGTCGTATTTTCTAGTAAAAATTAAATACCGTATAAATAGACTTTGTGCATTATGAAATCATAATGATCCAAAAGTGATATAGTAAATTATATAAAAGGTATCCGTGACCAAATATATGTTTTACATTTAAAATAATGGGATTTTATTTTTGTTTTATTGATTTTATAAAACCTTTATGAATCATAAAAAACCATTTATATATTTTAAGGTTTCAAAAACATTTCTTTAAGATTATGAATCACCTACATATAAGCAAGGGTATTATATTATTAATTTCATCCCTTGGCCTTATACAATAATGGTATCCAATCCCATTTGGAAAAAACCATGCACAAAAACCATGGTATGGTTTGTGGTTTTGGTTATTTTATTATGTCGATTCCAAAACCTAATTGATAAAGAAATCCCCCTAATATCCTATATAAACCCACCCAATCTCCCATTTCACTTCACTAAAACTTTTTTAAGCACATCACTACTCTTACTTCCACTCTCTATATTCCTCTAAAGGTTCCCCTATGCTCTCAAGAATCCCCTCCCAAGCATTTGGAGTCATACACTCAAGTAAGGGGTTTCTCTCTTCTCATTTCCATTCAAGTGATTATTTTATGTGGTGTCTCTTAGATTAAATTTTATTATACTGGAATATATTATTACATATTCCTATTTCTTTAAATTTAATTTATAGATTATGATATTCCCCTTTCTCTCTCATTAAGCCTCCCATGATCCTTTATGGTCACCTGTTACCATACCAAAATATAGTTAGGTTTATTTTCTTTATTTATGTTTCTTCATTACATTATGCCTTATATTTCAAAATTTATAATATTTGGATATTTTTATTCAGGTCCCTGCTACTACCAATTTTACATATATTTGATGAGATACCCCTTTCTCTCCCATAAACCTATTTTTATGAATCTTTAAGTGATGTCATTATGCTGCTAAAATTTTACTATGATTTTCCACACCAAAACAATTACGTGGTGAGTACCATACCCATTTCCTATCAAAGTTGTTAACCTTTATAAAAATATAATTTCTTATTGGTGAATTAAATGTATGTTTTACACACTCATTTTTTTGGAATAAATTATGATGGTGAATGAATCCATGTTTTATGATTTATGTGGAAAAATTAAGCATGAGAATGAAATGAATGTGATGGGTGCACCAAGAATTATATAGTACTACAATAAATTGGGTAATGTTTAGTCTCATGAGACATCATATTAGGACGGGGAGTGAACTTGATTCTGTTGTGTTATTTATTCCACCATGATATCTTGGCAGTTTACACTTGACCTTTGTTAATGAAGTAGCGTTTTAAGTTTTTTCCAAGTATCTAATGTTATTATTATCATGATATATAATGAATTATTGTTCATGTTACTTGTATTTACCATTGATATGCCTATTTTATAACATGTATCACCTTATTCTATGTTTATCCCCTTATTGTTTTTTATAGATCACCCATTTCTTATGTTTTTCCCATGTTATCTCGTGTAGTTTTAAAATACCATGGAATTATAGAATCATTTCATGGATGTTTTCAATAATGTTGTTATATACCTTGTTCAAGATGTTATATTATGTAATATATTCCCAAATACACTAGAATTTTTTATATTTCAACTTGTATTGTGTGTACTTTTATGTAATAAATCATGAATTAATGTGAAATAAAGAGTTAGGTTGTTATAGTTGGTATTAGAGAAAATGTTTAGTTATTTTTGTGGATAGGATTAAGAAAACTATATAGAAATCAATTGGGATAAGACTAATTATAAGTAAAAAATCAATAAATTTTTGTAATTATATATTAAGTGATATATCAAGAAAATAAATCCTTTTCTGGATACTAAATGTGGACCTGGTTCTGGAATAGATGTACATAGAGGTAAAAAAATCTGATAAGGTGTGTCGTACATGACTCGGTGTAACCTAGTACAAGATAACATACATTAATTCACACCATGTTAAGGAAATAAATGTAAGTTATAAGTTACCAAATTAATTTAATTAGATTACCATTTATTTTTTTGATAGTTTAAAAATAATCATCCCTAATTTTCCCTTCATTCAATAAAATGTATATAAATATGAGTAATTAGGTAAATAATTAATGCAACATGCAATGTGATGACTACCCTTAATGATATGCCCAACACGATGGGAGTGGAAATCAAAAAAATTATATTGATACTCTTTCTATTGAATCCGGTTATAAATAGAAACCTCAATTAGTAAGAGCGCACAAATCCCCCTAAAAATGAACAACCTACAATTGAGTCATTTATGTAGAAAAGGCCTCCAAATTTTACTGGATCATCTGATACCTTAATCGCAGAAAAATAGATCAAACCCATTGAGAATATCCTTCCATCCTTCAATTTTATAAACAAGATAAGGTTCTACTAGCTATTTATTATATTCTGAGAGAAGTTGATCAGTGGTGGACCTTAATCAAGAATACAATTCCAAGGGAAGAGATCGTGGTAATGGAGTGGAAAAAATTGTTAAAAAAACTGATAAAAATTGTCCTCAAACTCTCCATAATAAAATGGAAAGATGTTTCCTTTACCTAAATAAAAAAGAAGAATAATATATCAGGTAATATGAGAAAAACATAAAAATATTTTCAAGATACACAATCATCTTTTTCATTGCCCCAGAATTCACGGTTGGCCACTTCTTTGGTGGGTTGAAAACCAGTCTATGAAAAACCTTGGTGATAAAAGACTTTGATAGCTATGAGGAAATTGTCTGATGTTCCCTTAATGTAAAAATGGATATTATCAAATCTCCAGGGTTCCTGAGGATAAGAATAATTAAGTGGAGTTTAATTCTGGTAGTTCGATGGAGAACCGTAATGGTGCTAAGAAATTTCAACATCCCACTTGTAAAAGGTATGGAAAGAAGCACCCGAGAAATTTTCTAAATGGAATGAAAAAATGATATAGGTGTGGTAATGAAGGACTCCAAGCTAACAATTACTGACAGGATAAACCCACTAATGCGATGGTGGGAAGTAATGCTATGTTCAACCCTTAGAACATTGTTTATTGATTCAACTGCAAGGAACCATGGAACTTTTAAAACCAATGCACCAATTAAAGGGTTTTTGGAGACAACCAAAAACCTCCAAGGAAGAAAGGGTGATCTTTTTCCATCACAACTGTTGAGGTGGATCCCAAAAACAAAGTCGTCATAGGTACTCAAGTTATTCATTAAAAAATAGTGAACATACATTTTGATTCTGGTTCTATGTGTTCCTTTATATCACTAAAGTTTAGTAGAATTATCCAAACACCACCACAAATCATGGATGTAAAGCTATTGGTGAAAATAGAAAATGAGAAATTATTGCATCCCAAGTATACAAATCCTCCCCAATCAAAGTTTGTGGAATGAAATTCACAGTGAACCTTCTCATATGCACATTGGTGGAATTTGATGAAATTATGGGAATGGATTGACATTCCGTATATAGAGCCAACATAAATTTCCATGAGAATAAAATAACTCTCGGTATTGTGATTTGACACCCAATTATATACAAATGCAATAGGGGTGAATATTATTTATCCCAAACATAAAAATCATGGATATTATTTCCATACTAGAAAGTGTATCTAGTTAAAATTATTGAGTCTAAAGAAATAACCATTCTCAAACACATTCTTATTGTGAGGGAATACGTTGAAGTGTTTTCTGAGGAATTAATTGGTCTTCTTCCTAACCGAGAGGTTGAATTTTCAATCAAGAGTATACCTGGGGTGTTTCTAATATCTAAGAATCCATATAGAATGGCTACTGTGGAATATGAGGAGTTGGAAAAATAACCACAAGAGAATCTGGATAAAGGGTTCATATACCCAAGTGTTTCACCATGGGTTGATCTAATCCTCTTCATCAAGAAGGAAGGGTCAATGCTCCTTTGCATCGATTATTGTGAGCTCAATAAGATCACGATAAAGATAAATTATACTCTTCTATGGATGAATAAATTTTTTGATTATCTATGTGGATAAAAATACTTCTAAAAGGTGGATCTATGGTCGGGATATTACCATGTTCAGGTTAAGAAGGGTGATATCCCCAAGACTAGTTTTTTTATATGGTATGGTCACTATTAGTTTGTAGTGATGTCATTCTAACCCACTAATTATTCAGAAATATTCATGGAATTTATGAATAGAGTATTTAGATATTACCTTGAAAAGGTTTTGGTAATATTTATAGATGATATTATAATATACTCTAAATATAAAGAGGAGAAAGAGGATAATTTGAGCACTGTGATAATGACCATATAAAGGGAGAATCTATATTCCAAGTACAAAACATGTGAGTTATGGATGATGTAATTCTCATTATTATGGAATATAATTACAAGAAATGGGATATCTATAGACCCTTCAAAGATAGAAGATACTAAAGGATGGTTGAGTCCAACAACTATGAAATATATCCATAGTTTCCTTGGGAGTGTTGAGTATTATCACTGATTTTTGAGAAATTTATCATGGTTTTCAAACCCTCATACCATGATAATTCAGAATGGATTCATGTTTTATAATAATGATGAATGTGAAGATAGATTCAAGGATTTTAAAAGGAGGCATATCACTACCCCTATTCTCACACAAGCCATAAGTAGAGATCTTTTGTAGTATTTAGTGATTCTTTGAAGATGGGATTAGGTTGTGTGTTAATTTTGAATGAAAAAGTGATATGCTATGCTTCAAGGTGATTGAAAGTTCATGAAAAAAACTACTCAACACCTGATCTAAAGTTGTATGTATCAATATTTTCTTTAAAAATATATAGATATTATCTCTTTGGGGAGAATTTTGAATATATATATATATATATATATCACAAAATCCTCAAGTATATATATTCACATAAAAAGAGATGAGTATGTTCCATAAAATATGGTTAGAGATGATCAAGGAATATGACAAATCAATCCACTACCATTCTAGTAAAGAAAATAAAGTGGTGAATTCTCTAAGTAGAAATGATCAAAAAATTCGATCATTAATGAAAATTTATAGGGATCTAATATTCTTATATTTGAAAAGTAAAGACATGGGAATCATAAAGTAAGGAACATCATTAATCCATTCCCAAATGATTACTCAATTGTCTCTTCTGTAGAGGTTAGTGGATGCTACAATAAATGATGTGGTAATTCAAAATAATGTGGAAACTATAAGGAAAAAAGGAAATCATCTTAGTTCAATGTTAATGAAGAAGGAATTGTGAGATTTGGTTCAAGACTATATGTTCTATAAAATCCTGAGTTAATGAATGAACTTTGGGATTATTCACATTTTTTGACTTTATCCTTTCACCCAATATGTAAAAAGATGTATCAAGATATCAATGAACACTATTGGTGGGATAATACAAATAATAAGATCACTAAATATACATCAAATATCCTGGTATGTCAGCAAGTTAAGGCTGAAAGGCATAAGTATAAGGGGATGATGAAACCATTACCTATACCATCATGGAAATGGGAAAACATAACCATGGACTTTGTCACAAAAATTATGAATACATATATGGGAAACAAATATATATGGGTTATTGTGGATCTTCTTACAAATACATATCACTTTATCTTATTTTTAGAGGACTTATCACTAGATAAACTTGCACATATATACATTATAGAAGTGGAAAGGATGCATGGAGTACCACTATCTATTGTATCTGATCGAGATCTGAGATTTACCTGCAAGTTCGGGAAAAGTCTCCAACATGATCTAAACACTAATCAGAACTTAAGTATGTCCTATCATCCTCAAATTGATAGATAATCTAAGTGGACTATGAAAACACTAGAAGACATGTTGCAAGAAAATTCTATGGAATTCAAAGGAGGGTGGGATCAACATATTTCCCTGGTCAAGTTTTCTTACAAAAACTGTTTCACTCAAGAATACAAATGGATCCCCTTTATGGAAATAAATGAAAACACTTGAATATTGTGATAAAGTTGGGGAATGATAATGGATAGGTCCTAAAATGGTTGAGTAAATGGTGGAAAATTTTAAAACCATTCAGCAACACATCAAGGATAATCATAGTCGATACAAGAACTATACTAACACTCATTGATGAGAAATAGAGTTTGATGTTGGAGATATGGTATTCCTATATATATCTCCATGTAATAAAGTGATGAGATTTGAGAAGAAGATAAAGATTATTCCAATATACAACTTCCCCTTTTAGATCCTTGATCGCATCATTGCAGTGGCCAACCAACTAGGACTCCCACCTAACCTATCTCAAGTATATAATGTATTCCATGTATCCTTATTAATAAATTACATACCATACCCCTAAAATGTACTCAATATATATGTGGTACCATTGGATAGTGATCTCTCATATGAGGATCCACCAGTAAAATTATAAGATCGTAGAGACAAATTTTTACAAAATAAGACAATTCAGCATGTTAAAGTGGTGTAAAGAAAACACAAGTTTAAATAAGTGATGTGGGAACCAAAGTAAGTGATGAAACAAAGATAATATCATCTGTTTTAGTGTGAGAAATTAAAATTTCAATGGAAATTTTACTTAAGGGGGGAATATTGTAACAAACCAAACTGTTATAAATAAAATTCCCCTTTTGATTTAATAAAATTTCTTATTATATAATTTTTTATAGAAAACACATTCACATATTATGATTTAATATATCCAATTAGATTTAAAATACTATAAATTATCATTTTCATAGATAATATATCCATTGAATAGTGATCACAAGATTAGTATAAATATAGGGTTTTAACAAATTCAGTTAACACAAATAAAGAAAGTGATGGCCTCAACCAGTAGGATCGTACCCTACGAAGCCCATTTATATAAGCTTATGAGGGAGATAGAATCACATGGATTTTCCCTTGACCAATACCAAGTTGAAATCCAATAACTTAATCATGAGAGAAACTGTTTATATGAGAAATTAAAGCTTATTGAGATCACGGCCCAAACCATGTTCACTGAACCACACCATGAATGTCCCACCATCACGCAACTTAATCTTATGGAGTTTTTTGGTGTATTAAAGGGATATGTATCAATACCCTAGAATAATAAGCATGTAAATTATTTTTTATAGAATAATGAATATATTTTCATCTGATTATTGTTATATTATAAAGGATTTTTATTTTGATACAATAAGACACAAATTGTATTTTGAGTAATATTCAAATTATATTAAAAAATTTATTTTGATGAATTGGTATATTTTTAAAATTAATATTATTTTAGTAAAATTTTATTATTAAATATTTTTTATTAAATATAAATGATCATATAATTTTTATGATGTCAAATGTATTTTTTAAAAGGGCTCAAAAACTATTATTATTAAAAAACCTGACATTTATTATTAAATGTATATTTTCTTTTAATAGTGAAAATTTAAATATTTGGAATATTATTTAGATAAAATTAATGTTATTTTTTGAATCATAACATCAAAAATAACAAATAGTTAATTTTTCATAATTTTCTAATATAATCGAATTTTCAGCTAAAAATTAAATACCATATAAATATACTTTGTGTATTATGATATCATAATGACTCAAAAGTGAAGTAATAAATAATATAAATGGTATAAATGACCAAATATATTTTACCTTAAAAATAATGTGATTTTATTTTTATTTGATTAATTTTATAAATCTCTTATGAATCCTCCGAAACCATTTATATATTTTAATGTTTTAAAATCATTTATTTAAGAGTGTGAATCACCTCTACATAATAAGGGGTATTATTTTATTAATTTATGACCTTGTCCTTATAAAATAATTATAACCACTCCCATTTGGAATAAAATATGAAGAAAACCATCTAATGGTTTGTGGTTTTGGTTATTTCATTATGTAGAGTCCAAAACCTAAATAATAAGGAAATCCCCCCACTATTTCCTATACAAACCCACCCAATATCACATTTATCTTCACTCAAACTCATTTTATCATATTAATACTCTAACCTCTACTCTCTATGTTCCTACTAAGGAAACCCCAAACTCTTAATAATTCTATACCTAGAATTTGGATTCACACACTCAGGTAACAGATTTCTCTCTTCTCATTTCCATTCAAGCACTTATTTTATGTGATGTCTCTTAAGTTCCATTTTTTTGGGATATGTTCTTAAATATTAATATTAATTTCTTTTTAATGTATAAATGATTATATCCCTCTCTAAATCTCATTAATCCCCACAAAATCCTTTATGTTCTCCCATTACCATTCCAAAATATAGTTAGGATTATTTTCTTTATTCAAGTTTCTTCATTACCATATGCCTTCTATTTACAAATTTATAATGATGGTATATGTTTTTTCATGTCATTTTTTATAACCATTTGAATTATATGTGATGATATATCCCTTTATCCCTCATTAATCAATTTTTATGAATCATTAAGTGACATTGTTATGCTTCTCAAATTTCACCTCAGTTTTCCATGCCAAAACAATTGTATAGTGAATACCACACCCATTTACTTTCCAGGATGTTAACATTTTTGAACATATAATTAATTTTGGACTTAAATTTATGTATTCCACACTCTTTTATTGTGTAATAAGTTATTATTCAGAATGAATTCATCTTGTATGATCTATGTGGCACACTTAAGCATGAGAATGAAATTAATGTGATGGGTGTGCCCGAAATTATATAGCACTCCAATGCATTGATTAATGTTTAGTCTCATGAGATGTCATGTTAGAATAGGGAGTGAACCCAATTAAATTTTGGGAGTTTTTCCTCCATGATGTCTTGGTGGTTTATCCTTGACCTATGTTTATGGTTTAGTGTTTTAAGTTGTTTCTACATTTCCCATGTCATGATTATCATGCTATGTCATGTCGTATTGTTCATTTTCCTTTTATTCCACATTGATATGAATATTTTATAACATGTATCACCATATAAAATTTTTATTCCTGAAATATTATTTATAGATCATCCTTTTCTTATATTTTTTCCTAGGTTATACCATATAGTTTTAAAAATCCATGTAATTTTATAATCATGTTAAGGAAGTTTTCAATAATGTTGTTATATCTCATGTTCAAGATGTTATGCTATGTACCTAATTCCAAAATACAATATACTTTTCAATATTTTGGGTTTTATTATGTGTACTTTTATCTAATAAATCATTAATTAATGTGAAATAAATAATGGAGTTGTTATAAAGTCTTTTTGAATTAGATATTATTCAATATGCATCTTCTAGTATCCAAAATATGATCCATAAAATTTATAAATATGGATAATACATTCAATTGATTCTATGATTTTGTTTTTTTATATATAAACCATAAGCTCAAAACCAATAAATTTGATATTACTTATCAGGGGAGAAAGAATTCAACCATGAAAACTTAATCTCTTGATTTTGTGATGAGACACATTAGAAGTACCTCTAACTAATTCACCATAAATTCATACGCAGTATCAGCATAGTGGAAAATTGAATCTCCAGATGTATGATTCCCCCTAAACTGAGTGTTGAAAAATTAGGTACATAAATCACCATACTAACTATAAAAATTTATCATCATTCACACACCTTATTGTATATAAAAAAAGTACTAGATATACATTCATCATTAAAAAATGCAAGAAAAAAATAGAAACAAAAGAAGTAAGACAATGTTTAACATGATTCCTACTATGTTTAACGTGCACATGGGAAACACACATACACTATCTTTATTACAAATAAAATATTAAAAGTAAATATAAACATATTACAAAGAGAATTAATCCTCAAAAACCCCTTGGATCTATGATAAATACTCAGTTGAATGACTATATTTCATACATTTCACTAAAGGGACCATGTACATAAATACTAATCGTAACTAGTCAAAAAAGTTAAATTTTTTCCCTTGAAATCCTGGTTCAAAACACATGGCTCCCTGAGAAAGTTTCCCAACCCTATGACCCATCATATTTTCTAATATTCCAAACCTCTTAGTGCTCCACCGTAGAACCATCGGTAGATGAGAACTTCCAATGGATCTAATTTCATTGGATATAATATTCCTTAATTTATGAACTCTTACTTTATATTGATCTAAACCCTATTTCAGTGACTAAAATTCTTTTAATCATAATTTCAGTGCTCAAACTTTCAATTTTGTAAAAATAAAATGATATGAACAGTGATTAACATCCCATTAATATGTAAATAAGTCAAATCATTAATATATCCAAAAATAATTGAATGAAAATTCTGATATCAATATTATGATCTAGATAGAGAGTTTTATGTAAGATTTCTATAATTATTATTCTGATTTTATACCCTAGGACAGGTCTATTTCAGGTCTTTAAAAAAATACCCATATGTCATACCTATAATTATAAATTCATGTTTAATACCATTAATTATGGATACACACCCTCTTGAAAAAAATCAGAAGTTCAGTTAGAGAACTTAGAGGATCGTCACATTCTTCAAGGAGGAGATGCTGACAATGGATCTTGGATAGAGAATGGTCTTATAAGCACATTCCATCTACCACACATATCATCATTTTAAGGCACATTGTATTTATCTAAAGGTTACATGACTCTAGGTGTGGTTATGTAAAAACCTATCCACCCCTTCTATTGTACAATTCATGTTGATGGTTAGCACACACCATGTTAGATACATGACATATCATAGGCTAAGAGTACACACATAGTGAATCTATGAAGATCTATATGCCATGTCATGTAACAAACATATCGTTTATGTTAAGATGATGTATATTATATGTCATCAGTTCATCTAGACTAATCCTTGAGCTTTAGAAACTATCTCTGTAATGGTGACATTCCATGCATATGGTAAATTAGATTACTAGGAAACTGTGATACACAATCAATCACCCTATTTAAAATATCTATTATGTTGGGTTGTTGTACATGTCTTATACTATAATAATCATATTATTTCTCATATATTCTTTCCAAATTTTCAAAACATGGAAAATAGATAGTCTATTTTAAGTGTTTTCCATGTAGAACATGAAAATAGGTTTCCTTCACTACCAGATATCATTTAATGGGTGTTTTGGTTAGTTAATGTATCTAGGTTCAATATATATTATGAAATAGATAATGGAGGAATTCAAAAATGAAATGGGATTCAGGTACACCTGTAGAAATATCATTATACCATAGAATGGTTCCCTATAAAAAATATGGGATCGTTGTACTTTCTCGGTGAAATAATTTTTTAGTAAGTTATCCCCCATAAAATAGATGGATTTTTGATACCCTCTACATGATAATATGTTGTCTATTATCCATGGGATTCAATACTTGAATGATCAATACAAATTTATCTCAATGTGTCATGATCCCCATCTATGGATATAAAATTGGAATGGAAGTTATGTAATCTTAGTATGTTATTTTTTCAGGTATTATAATGTTTTGGAATTTGTGGTTGCCTTTGAGAAATGTATTACAACTATAATTTTAATGTGAAACATTATTACAGCATCAGTTTTCTAATACTTAAAGAAAATATGGTTTCTTTTTTTCTTACCATTTTCTTAGGATTTTATCTAACTTTCCTTCATAGCCTTTATTTTATTTTTATGGTGACATACTAGCTATTTTTATACTCACCTTAGAATGAACCTTCATGGCCATATGTGTTATTTTTATGTAGATAATATACAATTTTCACATAACTTCAATGGATGTAAAGTTATTGGTGTCAGTGCTTAGTAGTTCATGTTGGCGATGGTTATTGTTAGAGATATATCTAGGATTCCTTATTAAAAAGAGGTTATTTACCTTATCATATTCTCATCATCAATTTTTGGGGTGAAATTTACAATATATTTTCTTTAAGTTGGAGTCTTACAATGTGATTTTATTTAAGATAGTTGATATCTTACACATTCATGTTCTTATCTAATTTGGTGGTTATATATATATATATATATTAGTGGTTATTTATTATATTTTTTATTTTAGATGAATATATATGAAAGTTTATTGTTATGTTAAGTCCCCTCATGTATGATATTCCTTCTTGGTCCTAGTAACCTGACCCTAGACTATAGGAGGTGGGCATGCGTTGTCACACATATCCTAACTACTAGTCTAGGTGGGGCATTGGTATGTTTTTTATTGTTAGAGAGACAAAAAATCTATATTTTCTTAGGTATAGAGTTTGGTGTTAAGAGATTTTTGATTTTTGGTTGGTAAAAATTTATGGAAATAATTTCAAATGTATTTGAGTTCTATTTTCAGACCAGGAAACCCAACATAGGTGTAGTGACCACCATATCCTTGTTTAAGGACTTTAATAATCTTTAAGTTGACTCATATATCTTATATATTGGGTTTAAGGTATAAATATTATAGTATATGAAATATATGGCATGTTAGTTATTGTTTTATCCTTAAATATTTTGAGTCATCTCAACTATATATGATTTAATAACCATTGGTTTATCTTCTCAACTATTGGATGTCACCTGATAGTCAACAAACTAGGATTCAATAGTAAATTCATGAGGATCTCATACACATCATAGAGACTAAATTCACAAATTATTTGATTGAATATGTGTAGACTCGTAGATCGATTTTGGAGGTATCCCCATCACATGAGTATAGGGTAGATCCTCAACCCATTATGAAAAGATGAGAACTTCCACCCATAAAGAATATGAAAACTATAACTAAGTAGGGTGAGAATACTTATATGTTGGTTTTATTATATTATTTTTAGTATCATAGGCCTCATTTTTTTCAATAAAATCTTTATCTGATATAAATATAGGGTTGGATGGAGTCTTAAACTCATACATGATGTCTGTTTTGGACACCCACCGAATAGATTGTGATTTTGATAGTGATAATCCTTCATAGTGTGGCAGGACATTGGTGGGATTTGGTTATACTAACATACAATAAGGATACATTATCATAATTAGAGTTATAGAACCTTTTTAGGGACGAGAACAATCTGATGATCTCATGGATGGTTTATGTTTTATACATTTTAAACCTTCAACAGGATAACATGATAGTGACCATGTAATCATAAAAATTTACCAATGTAAAGACCCCAAATCTTGTAGCCTTGTTCCAGTAGTTAATTTATTAAATTGGGAATAGATAAAAGAAATCACATACTTGTGGTATGAATAGTATAATAGTATTGGTAAAATAGATACATACTTGAATATCACATTACATTTTCAAACATAAAATATATAACATAGTGAAGGAAAATATTCTAAATCCTTCAACTCATTCAAATATTATTTCTTCATATCCTATGGAAAGGAAATAAAATAAGGTTGAGATTAGTTGCTCAGTAAAATTTATGTACAGTGGAATCTATCGTGTGTAAATAAGGCATAATCAACATGGTAAAGTAAATAACTAAAAACACATGTTGTTTAATCAATAACTTGAACATAAAGAATAATATGTATGGAATAAATGATGATCAAATAATTCCATATAACTAATCACATGAGCTTAAAGATTATCCAAGGATATAAAAATTATTCAATAGAAATCAATAAATGATTTTTTAATGATGTAATAAATAATAATAGACATCTTAAACTTACCATAAATGCCTCATTTCAAGAAATCTAAAACATATCATCAACACATAATTCCAAGACATCTTACATAAATGGGTAAGGCCTCAACCAAATACCCAAGAGTGTTTCTATCATGAGATCTAACAATGCATTGAGGGGATATAGAGGGCCCCACTCATTACTTAAAAAGTCTAATTTATTACTCATATGGAAGTTGTGAAATATATTCAATGTAAACATTTGTATTGAAAAACTAGGATGTGAAATGATAATGTTTTCTTATAATCATAAACCATCCAGATTAATATGGTGAATGGTATCAAAATAGTACATCTCCTATCAAACTGATTATAATCCATCCAAATAAATATGGTGGATAGTGTCACAAGATTATAAACACAGTAGATCATAATATTCAACAAAGTATGTTGAAAGAGATGATAATACTTTCAAAAGTTCACAGGAAAATTTCTTAAGAAAAATACTATTTTTCACTTTGAAAACACTTATTTAATAGAAAAAAAATCCCAAATATTAAGGAAAACATTTTTAATGAAAATAAAATTGTAAAATTATAAAGCCTCGAATAAATCAGCATTCATGATGGTTGGAAATGTTATTCATGTCGTATAAGTTAAAATAATAATTCTTTTCACATTTTTACTAAAATGAAAAAATTATCTCATTTGAAAAATGAATAGAATATTGCTTTTAAAAAAATTAAAATTGAAACATGGGTGAAATTTTATTTGATAAATCATTTGGATAGTTTTGAAAACATTATTAAAAATATTTTTATAAAACATGGATATCAAAGAAAAATAATTTTTGACCGAAGAGTGAAATAAAATCAGATTTCATTAAAAACATTTTATAAATCATATTAATTTCCAAATAGAGGAAAATTGTACCTTTAATTGAAAATTTCATGAATAAAAATATGAGAATAAAATATATTTTGTTTAAAAAATGATGAATAATGATGAGATTGTGAAATAAACCCTTACCACATTGGTAACTTTTGAATCATAAACACCATGAGAGAAATAAATTAAAATGAAACATTAGATAACATAAAGATAAATAGATTCAAGATAAAACATATAAAATTTTTTAGTATATACACCACATAAAATGAATTAGTAGTGGATATGGAATATGTCTCATGGAAGTAAAAGTAAGAAGAGAACTCCTTGCCTTAGGTATGATTTCCTTCGTATATGTCCAAACCTCATGTATAATAAATATATATTTATTATAAATCTATTATAGTACCATAATAATATATATTATACCATATATTGTTTAATTATAATATTTTGTCACTCATTTATTAATAATTATTTTTTAAAATCAATGTTCTGGTTAATAACTAATTTGTTTTTCACGTATGTTGTGGTTTTGCTGTTCCAATCCATTTAATTTTATCATGGTTCCATAATATATAGAATATTAACCATGATATAAATATTATATATATTTATTATATATTAATTCATAGTAATCCATAAAATATGGAAATATAAAAATTAATTACACGAATCATTGAGCCGGTAATTTATATACACGCATGAATAGTGTTTGCACATTTCAACGAATGGAATGAAAGAGAGGAAAATAATAATTCACCTTTCCAGAATAATTATTATATCAAATAAATTATATATATTAATTAAATCTATCATTATTACCATTGAAATAAAACATAAATTAAAAAATGAATCACATCACTTTTTTGAGGTGGTAGTTCACACATATGCACGATCGATGTTATCATTTTAAAAAGGACTGAAAGGTACAAAATTTAGATATGATATTATAGTTATATAATTATATTTATATCATAAATATCATATATACTCATTAGATCTATATTTAAAACCATCATAGTAAAGTGGTGATGAAAAATGAATTACACTACTATGTGGAGACGGTAAGCCATATGTATGCATGGGTGATGTTTTTCTTTTTTGAATGATGGAAAAGAAATGGAATATAATTATAACATAATCATAATAAAATATATTTATATTTATGATACTAGAGTTATTATTTTATGATGGGTACAACACATTAATAGGATAAGAAAAAATAAACATGAAATAGTCGGTAAAGATGATTACCTCTTCTTCGATGGACTTCTTTTAGATCTCTTCTTAAGGGACCTATAATTGGTCTTTTGAATTAGAAGAACCTATATAACTTAGATAAATATGTTTATAATAGTAATTAATAGGTTTTTTGATCTATATGGCATAAATTAGTTTATATGAGAGAAAGCATAGGTGTACTTTTATAATTGAGGGAAGTGGTATTCATGGAATTTTTTGATGTATTAAATTGATATAAATTATTTTTCATTAAAAAATGGATACAAATTGATACAATAAGAATATAATTTGATTATGATTTTAAATAATTTCATAAAATTAAATTTCAATAACTTTTGGGTGTGTTTTAACCCTTATCATTTAGTTTTAACCCCTATTAACATTTTTGACAATTACTATTATAGTATAGTTTTCTACATTTTAAGGGTTAATGATGTTATTATAAAATGAAAAACGACCCAAAAATGGACCGTGGTTTATTTTTAAAACCATATCCCATTAATTTGGATAAATATAATATTTTTTTGAATTTTAATCTTTTTAATAAAATATAATTTATTTTAAAAATCATTAATGTCCATTTAATTCGACATTAAATACATCTGGAAAAAGATGGAATTAAAATATAATACTTTAAAACGTCTATAAAATTTCATATATATCTATAAAATTCATTCTACACATTAATTCATTCAAATTATATAAATTTTAATATATTTAATATCATTTATTTTATTTTTCAATTAATTGAATAAATATTATTTTAACATTGTGTAAGAATTAAGGGTGATTATTTAACACCTAAAATTTTATAAATAAATTAATATCATGAAATCAATTTTATTTTTATGAAAATATCCATTTATATTCATTCACCACTTTTCTCCTTTATGTGGACTCTTAAAAGATATTTAAAACTAAAAGAGTAACATTTTGTAACTTTCATTGATTTAAATATTATATTGGTCATTTTTATGGAAATGTTTTCATTAAAAATGCTCATTTATAGAAAACGGTGATGATTTTCTAATTAAATTCATCCAATGATAATTAATATGAAATATTATGACCTTATCACTTAGTTTTAACCTAGATTAACATGATTTACCCTACACTGAGGTGACAAAATTTACCAAGATTAATATTCGTATTGACCAAAAATAAAAGGGTCATACTTAATAAATTTGAAAATTTTCATTCCAAATATTAAATCCATTTTATAAAAATTAATAACTATAAGTAGAATAAATTACTTTGATATAAAAGCACAAAATGCATTGAAAGTTTTTTTTTCAGAAAAATTACCCTTTAAGTATAAAAAATTGTTTTTATACCAAATTCGATGATAAAATTTATTATAACAAAATTAATTATATTTATAATAATATATTAGAAATAATTTTACTTTTAAAATATTTTAAAATAAAATTAAACTTTGTAAGTTCTTGTAAAAAATATAGTTTTCAATAAATATTAGTATTTTTCACAATTAATCGAAAAACAACCTTTTTATAAAATTCTAACAAATTCAACCTTAGATAATATTAATATTATTATTTTAAAAATTATATTATTTAAATAAAATAAAATTTTTATAAGTTCCAAAAAATAATTATAATAATTTCTCACAAAATAAATAAAATTCATTTTTGAAGAATATATTTTTTTAAAGCATAAAATAACTTTACGAAAAATTGGGTACTTATTTCCTAAGAGTTAATAAGTAAATTTTTATTTATTGGGTCCTTTATATATATTTTATAATTCATTTAATACCACTCATACTTATAAATTTAATGGAAAGTTTATAATAATATACTTTGTTAAGGTTTATTTAGACTCAAGGTTATGTGTTTAACAAGCTATAAAATATAGTGTTCCTTTAAAATATCTAGGTGTTACATTATCCCCCCTTAAATAAATTTCATCCACACAATTTGAACTTGTTCTTGATAAATAGGGGTTTTTTCATTGAAAAATACTTTGTAGAAACCCCGTATTGTAAAAAGGGATAATAAAACATCCTCTTAAAAGAGAGAATGGGAAATATGAAGGTCATAAAAAAACTAGGTTTCCAAATTGGAGATAATTAGTGGGAAGTGAAAATACAGATGTGGAAGAAAATATTAATGCCTAAATAATGGTGGAGAGTGATAGAGATCATTGATCACAAGAAACTAATGATCGTGATAAATTTATTAACCACAAAACCATGAAGCTAATAGGATAATTTTTTTATTACAATATCCTTTCCTAGAGTTAAGGAATTCCTTTACCATTTAAACTAATAAATTAAGGAAATATACTTTAAAAATATGATTTCATCATTCAATAAATTTCCACCAAAATATCAAATTTTTTTCCAAATGATCAGTGTTCAAGATGAATTTTTTATGCATAAATCAAGAAAATCAACTTCTTATGAATCACATAATACAAAAAGGATAAATATATAGTCATATTATATTTAAATGAAAACCAAAATTGAAATTTTTACCATAAGGTAAAATAATAACTGAAATTTATAATCCTTATTATAAATAAATAAAACATTATTCTCAAAAATTCAACAATAAAACAAACGGTTTAACAAAGATAATTCCTTAAAAAATTTCCCTATATCCCAAATAAACTCATCAAAATAAACATGAAATAAGTTTTTAACCTCAAATTTTATCTCATACCCTTCATATTGCATCTCTAATGACATAATACTATTCAACCCAAAAAAAATTATTTATGTTAAACCTAAAATTTATATATACCTGAACCCAATAAAATGACTCTCAAAATATCAATATTCACCCCAAAATATATAAAGGGGTATCTATTCCTTTAAACTTAGGATTAACTTTAGACTTATTAACCCATGATGATGCCTAAAATAACAAAAAATCTCCATATAAATCTTAAACTTATTGTATTTGGGTAATTTCCTCAAATTCCATCAAAGTGTTATGTTCCATAATCTATGATTTCTTAAATATAGTTCCAAAGGTTTTTACTAAAATTTATATAACGCAAACTATTAAGACCCTGACTCTAGTAACCTAGAGTTGGTGGTTACTTTATTAAATTAGAACTACATAAAATCAATCACATCCCAATCAACTGAATTTTTTAGTAGTATTGGTAAATTAGATACATACTTGAATACCTCATTATATTTGAAAACATAAAATATGTAACATAATGAAAGTAAATATTCTTCATCCATTAACTCATTAAAATATTCCTTCTTCATATCTTGGGAAAAGGAAACAAAATAATGGTGATCTAAAATTATTAGTAAGGGTTGAGTAGAGTATAATATATCCTACGTAAATTGTAATGTCCTGGTTCCGAAATCCACCCAAAGGCGCCTCGTACCCGGTTGGTCACATGGCCTCAAGTGCACTTCCCCAAACGCCAGAGGCTGCCGACTAGTAGTGAGGGCCTTGGGTGTGACAGTGGGGAAACTATGCCCCCATTGGCAGAGTATACAGTAGAAGTAAACAAATACATACAAGAGCGTAAGAAATAATAATATCATACCAAAATGAACAGCAGAAAACTGATAAAATAAACTGGATCACATATATATAATGTTGCATGATACATATGTCTAGGAAAGCAGTGAAACAAAGCATAATGTTGAAATACAGTACAAAACCAAGTGCAAAATAAAAACAGTAATCATCTCCACAACATTGTAAGCCTAAGCTTAGTCACGTGCTGTCCAGCTCCATAGCATGTCAATTACCTGAAGTAGAAAGGCGTTTTCCCTTGTCTAGACCTGCAACAATATAATCTTTTTGGGCCCAAATGTATGGGCCAAACAGGATGTGAGACTAATCCCAGTTGGAAACCACCATGAGATATGTGCCTAACAGTCAATGAGTATATGGATGGTAAATGTACAAGAAATGGTAAATGGGAAGGTACTCAATAGTAAACAATCCACAATTTCAATATCAAGAAATAACTAAACAATAAAATAAACACAATAGGTAACCCTCTGGGATGAACTCTCAGTCTAACCCCTCTAGTCCTACCTAATAAGTATAATCAACCCTCTGGGCAGTAAACTCAATCTAACCCCTCTGGTTCAGATTAAGCATAGACTCTCTGAGGAAACACTCACTGTCAATTCCCCCTATAGTCTCGTATCGTAACTAAAGACGCTCTAGTGAAGCACTTACATCACATTCCCTCTGTAGACCACGTCGAGTAACTACATACACTCTGAAGAAGCACTCAACGTCTATTACTCATGTGGTAAAAATACACCAGGTTCATTCTCCCTATGGTCTACACACCAGGTTCTCATGGCCCCGTGTAAGTAAAGCAAGTGTAGCAGCACGTAATGGCCAAAGTGAACCTCAAGAACTACTTGGATATCATTCTACAGCACAACAGCATAACATAACAATAGTCACAAATATCCTACAATACTAGACATGGGAAAGTAAACAGCAGCCTAATAGGCAATCAAGACACAAAGGTCCAAATAGGAAAAACATGCATGGGAAAAACATTCAAAGCACAAAAATACACCCTATTCACAATTAATTATCCTCAACTCAAGAATACAAGCATAGCTGGCAAACAATAGGGATAAAATGGTAAATGCGCAATACCTCGTTCATGGGTATTGGGAAAGTTTTCACATAAAACTCAAGGAATATCTACGAAACGGCACAAACCACCTACCTTGGTGTTGGGAGATCATGATACTTGAACCATGAGGCTTAAATTGCCTTAGAACTTTGTAGATCAATGAAAACGTATAAAACGTTCAACCCACGATAACTCACGAAAGAGGAGAAATCAAGGGTTGGTGCTCTAGGATAAGAGAGAACTCACTGATGCGATTACAACGCAACCATCAGTGTTTGATTCGGAGCATAGATGCTCAGCTGGGGGATCGTCAAATATCTACGGCTGCTCGGCGCTCTTGGACAAACTAGGTTGAGAAGGAGATGGTTCTATCCATCAGACGTGACCCAGGTTCATTTAATGAAAAAAAACAAAACACACGGTGTTTACATTTGATGTACACGGCGTGTACTCGCCATTTCCATACTCTGCTTTAGGCGGCCTCCACATCATCCCACGTGGCCGTGTGCAAGGCTGTTACATGGCCAGCACACTGCTACCCGCAGTAACCGAGTACACGACGTGTACTCATAAAATACACGACGTGTACTTCAAAAATTTGTAGAAACTCCTCTTTTCTCAAAAACTCCAGAAAAAAGATAAACATACCTAAAAAAGAAGATCTGGGTTCTTAAAAATATCACCACTTAATGAAATTCATCCGCAAATTTCCCTAGCAAGGCGGCGTAAAATAAGAAACCCCAAACAGCTCCGGCCACTGTGATCTTACATCGGCCTCCATCTCCCAAGTCTCATCCTGTACTCTCCCATTCCGCCAGAGCACCCGTACAAGAGGAATAGACCGACCATGGATAACCTTCGTACTTCGATCAACAATCCGAATAGGGTGCTCCTCGGAAGATGCTTCCACTTCCAACTCAACCACCTCTCATTGGAAAACATGATTCAGGTCTGAAAAGTAATGTCAAAGCTAAGAAACGTGGAAAACGTCGTGCATAGCCCGGTACCTCTGAGGTAACTACAACTGATAGGAAACCGGCCTGACTCTTTCCAACACTTCAAACGGCCTGACATACCTTGGCGAAAGCTGACCATATCTCATAATCCTCCTGTGCTCCAACCTCGGTGTGACATGCAGGAAAACCTGATCCACGATCTCGAACTCCAGAGGTCATCTCCGCTGATCAATATAAGACTTCTATTGAGACTGTGTAGTGGCCATCCTCTTTCAAATCAACTCTATCTGCTTTGTGGTCTCCTGAACAACATGAGGTCCCAACAAAGATGCCTCTCCTTCCTCCAGCCAACACAAGGGTGATCGGCATGGCCTACCACACAAAGCCTCATAAGGTGCCATATAAATAGTTACTTGAAAATTATTTTTGTAGGGAAACTCTACAAGAGGTATATGACTCTCCCAAGAGCCTCCAAAATCTAGGATGCATGCTCAGAGCATGTCCTCAAGCACCTGAATCGTACGCTTGGATTGGCCATCTGTCTGGGGATGGTAAGCTGTACTCAAAAGTACATGTGTACCCAAAGCCTTCTGAAGCACCTACCAAACCCGAGAAGTAAAACGAGCATCTCTATCTGAAACAATGGAGTGTGGAACTCCATGTAAGTGCACAATAACACTGATGTACAACCATCCCAGCTCATCAACACTGAATGTTTCCTTGATCGGAAATAATTCAGCAACCTTAGTGAGTCTATCAATGAAAACTCATAATGCATCATTCTCATGAGGCGACCTCGGCAACCCTGTCACGAAATCCATCGCGATGTCATTCCACTTCCACTCATGAATGGGTAACTACTGTAAAATCCCCGCTGGTTACTGATGCTCCACCTTCACCTACTGATAAGTGTAACACCTCATGACAAAACCAGCAATGTCCCTCTTCATACTTGGCCACCAATACTGACGGTGTAGATCATGATACATCTTGGTGATGCCAAGATAAACTTCCCAAAATTAGGAATGAAAGTCCTGCATCTGCACATCACGTATATCTACTGACACCCATACGCGATCCTGGAAACACAAGATCTCATCCTTAACTACGGTCCACCCAGGAATAGGGTCCTCTCCTGACACACTCTCCCTTAGGACTAGGCCTTCATAATTTGATAGCTGCCTCATTCGAACTCGATCGAGAAGAGTAGAGGTAACAGCTATAGAAGATATAAATTTCTGCTCCTATCTGTCATGCACCTCCAAATTCATATCAAAGAACATATCCATAAGCAGACACTCACTACTGGCCTCCTGAACTACCTGTATTTGAGTCCTCATACTCAACGCATCAGCCACTGCGTTGCCTTTCCCAGGCATGTAGGCAAGCTCAAAGTCAAAAGACTGAAGGTACTCAACCCACCTTCGTTGTCTCAAATTCAGATTACGCTGAGTGAATATGTACTTGAGACTCTTGTGGTTAGTGAAAACCATGAAATTCTCTCCTAGAAGTTAATGTCTCCAATAGTGTAAGACATGAACAACAGTTGCCAACTCCAGATTGTGCGACGGGTAATTTCTCTCGTGTGGCCTCAACTGCTGAGACCCGTACGTAACGACTCCATCTCCCTACATAACCACAGCTCCTAGCTCAATACATGAAGCATCACAATAAACAGTATAACTATAATGACCCAAACTTTTTGAATAGTATATTAATTTACTCTTAACAATTTAATAGAGATGTTAATGGTTAATGCTGAAAGAAGAGTCGATGGCTTCATCTAGTAGACTCGAACCATATGAATCCCACTTATCAGATCTTGGGAAGGAGGTGGCATCTTTGGGCTTCACTTTGGACCAAGCCCATGTCTAACTCCAGCATGTCAAGCTTGAATGGCATCGATTACGGGGGAAGTTCAAGTTAGAGGAGATTACAACTAGGGAAATGTTATCTGAGCCTCCCCAAAATTCTTTAACCATCGCACACCTTGTCCTTAGGTCTTATGTGGTTGTTTTAAGGGATTAGGTTTCAAAGCCCTAATGTGTAATCTTGTAGTATTAATAAAATTATTGTTTCATCATTTCTGTGTTATTACTAGCTTTTCTTAATAAAATATATGTTTATTGGTTTTAGAACTTAAAAATGGTATTTAAAATATTTTCCTTACATAGAGAGTTTTTGTGGAAAAATAAACATCATTTTTGAATTGGAAATGTCAAAATTAATCTTGGCTGAATTTTTGGAAGTTTTCTAATAAGTTTTATTTTCTATGAATAGTGCTTGATGAATAGTGTTTTTATGAATAGTAAAAAGATTTTTAATTGTTAAATAACTTTTTTTGTGAATTGATTTTCAAAAATCTGGCAGACATGGTTGTAATTAAGGTGAAAAATGTGGTTCATTGATATCAAAATAATTTTTGGTAAACAGTAACTTTAACCCTGTGAATAGTAATATGAATAGTAATATTAATAGTAATGATACCATTATAATTAGTAAACCATATTATTATTTTATCTTTATAAGGTTATAAGGTTATGGAATGTTGACTAACTTTCAAGGTGTTAAAAATGAGTTATAGATTTTGAATTATAATTTTTGAATAAATTATGATTTTAATTAATAATTAAATTAAAAATATTTAGAAAATTGATTTCATAAATGGAGTTCATTTTCGGATTCTACACATCGAAATAAGGTTATGGTGAATTTTTTCGATTTTTCTGAAACAGTTAATTTTTCAGTGAACAGTAAAAATACAGATTAGGGTTTCAGAATGTTTAATGTTATCATGACTGCATCATGATGGTTCCATGAGTTTTTTTTAGGGTTGGTAGACCAAAGGGGATGAATTATTGTATGAGGGGTCCCATGTGGGCAAAACCATGGGCAAATACTATTGGTAATCCCATGGTTTTTCCAAAAAACGCTAGTGAGGTGTCCTTTGAAATTATTAAAGTATCACTTCCCTTTCCCCTATAAATAACCACCTTTTCCTCCTATAGTTTTCACTCACAACTCTCCCTAAATGAAGCTCTTGTTTCATTACCTCCCAAGGATTCCTTCCAAGGTTCCCTCAAGCCTCCAAGGTCTTGACCATTGAGTTTTATGACTTACGTTTTAAGGTAAGGGATTCTTTCACTCTTCCCATTTTCAAAGTTCTACTTTCATGTGAAGTCTTTCAAGTTTCTTTTTTTCCATGTTGGGTTATGATCTCTATATTCATCATACTATACTTTTATGTTCACAAGATGAGAGACCCTATTTAATATCCTCAATTTTTTTTTGAAGTTTTAATTTACGCCGTTAGGCTGCCGAATTTTTCATAAGAGATATCTTATTTTTATCTTCCTTTCAAGTTTTTCATTTCATATGGTATGTCCTTCAAATTTCATTACCATGTTATTATATCCTTTATATTATGTCCCTATAATATTTTATGGATCATTTTTAAGTAGTTGACTCATGTCCCCTCTCTTGTCAATTTTTTCTAAAACCCTGCAACATAGCCGTTATGCTGCCGAATTTTCGTCTCAAAATGTCTCTCTCTTTTTCTCAAATTATTTTATTTTATTAAGTGAATACTCATAAATCATTATTCTACAGGGATATTCACATATATATCAAAATTTTCTATTTTAAATTTTGGTATTTACATACATGAGACCCACTTTCCTTTTTCGTGGGTTTAAAGTGACATAAAGATCACGTCTTTAAAAGTAGTTTTTAAAATGTTATGGCTATGAAATGAAAACCATTTCTTTTATGCTATATGGGTTATTTAAGAAATGATTAATTATTATATATGTGTATCACATGATAATAAATAAAAATTAAGGGTTCACCCTGATATCTCTCCAATGCATTGGGTAAAAACTTAATATCTAGAGATGACCATTTTAATGATACCTTGGTGAATGACCTTGGTAATTTTTTAATGACAACTTGGGGATGGACCTTGGTGATACAGGATTGATTGTCTAAGTTAAATTTTGTAGCCACATCTTCACGTTATGAAACACTTTATTTTTATTATGATATGCATCATGATATCTTTCTCATGCCTTAAAGTTATTTATCATGACTTTATTGATGTATCTCAAGTTCACATGTAAAATGTTTCTATTGTTTCCCTTAATGGGACTTACTCTCACCATTTCCATTGATGAATGCTCCTAGGTTATGAGATGTTGTAATTAACTTAGGATGAACAATGAAGAATCCTTTTTAGTGTTTTAGAATAATGTTTTATGTCGTCATGTTTTAAGTTCCTGATTTCCAAGACACTAAACCTTAAAGATCCTCGGTTTTGTATAATGTAGCGAAAATTTTATATAATAAAAAAGGAGGGATTCCATAATAACTCTTGCTCGGCTCTGGAAATACTAGTATCAGTGCTGGATTCAACCTCCCTTTCAGCTCCTGAAAGGATGACTCACAAGAATCTGACCATAATAACTTCGCACCCTTCTTAGTCAAACTCATCAGCGCAGCTGCTAAGCTTGAAAAGTCTTGTATAAAATGTATGTAGTATCCAACCAGCCCTAGAATGCTTCGTACCTCAAATATGTTCTTCAGCTTCTCCCAGTAAAATACTGCTCTCACTTTCTCTGGGTCTACTGACACTCCTGTCTCTGAGATAACATGACCCAAGAAGTGAATCTAATCCATCCAAAGTGACATTTTGAGATCTTAGCATATAACTAATTCTCCCTTAGTGTACTAAAAACAATATCAAGATGGGTAGCATGGTCGTGTTGATTGTGAGATGACACTAAGATATCATCCAAAAAAACCACCATGAAATAATCCAAGTATGGATGGAACACTTGGTTCATCAGTGCCATGAAATGTGCAGGCGCGTTCGTGAGGCCAAACAGTATGACCATATACTCGTATAAACCATACCTGCTTCAAAAGGCTGTGAGAGGTATATCTGAGGGTCTAACATGCAACTGATGATAACCGTATCTCAAGTTAGTCTTCAAGAACACCTGGGCTCCTCAAAGCTGATCAAATAGATCATCAATCCTTTTTAAAGGATATCGGTTCTTGACCGTCAAATGTTTCAACTTCCGATAATCCACACAAAGCCTCAGGGTGTCGTCTTCCTTCTTCACAAACAGGACAGGCGAACCCCAAGGAGAAGTACTAGGTCGGATGAAACCCCTTTCCTGCAACTCCTCCCATAACTTCTTAAGCTACAGTAACTCTGGTGTAGCCATCCTGTAAGGAGGAATGGACACTGGTGCCACCTCTGGTACAAGCTCAATAGAAAAGTCTACCTCACACTCTGGAGGTAAACCTGAAAATTCTTCTGGAAAGACGTACCTGAAATGATCCACCACTGGAAGAAAGTCTAACTGAGAAGTCCCCTAATCATCCAGATATAGACTTGAAATCTGGGATGTAACTCCTCCCATCCCATGATGCTTGGGGCCTACTCTTCTTTCCTGGACATCCCATTCGCCCCTATAAATAAAGGATCCACCATCTGGTGATATAAAACACACCATGAAGTGGTAACAGTCGAAAAATGACTGGAAGAGAACTAGTCATTCCATTATAAGAATGAAATCATAGTCGATCATCTCTAGGACATAGAGGTCCCATAAAAAGTGACATCCACCAACCTGTAGAGGGAACTCTATGCACTGATGTACAATAGTCGTTCTAGTCCCCGATGGAGTGTCTAGAGTCAAGATATCATCATAGGAAAAGATGTAGATACCAAGGATCTCTATAACATCAATAGATATAAAGCTATGAGAATCCCCTATATCGAAAAGCGTAGAAGCTAAAACTAAGGCAACTAAGATCGTACCTCGAACCGTAGAAGGTCTGGGATCCTTCTCGTGCAGGGTTTGCTCCACTGAAAAAGTCAGGCATGCACCTCGGCCCTATGACCCTGCCTGACCACACTAAGCTGATACACTTTTCTATCACTGAAAGACTTCCAACTGACCACCACAGCCACGACCTCCACATCGGCCTGAATGGCCATAAGATCACCAGTTCCCTGACTGGTGAGAAACTGGTGGTGGTGTTCCTGAATGATGAGTCATAGAAGAACCCATGTCACTAGCTACAGGTGATAATATCTGACAGAAGCACTGAAGGTGACCCAACTTTCCACATGATTGGCACTCCACTGGGACTCTCGTTCAATGTGGCCTCGTATGCCCTCTCTTCCCACACTAGTATCACACCACTTGGATACCAGAAGAAGTGTCTCGCCTCCTTGAATCACTGTGAGAAGACTCCTTTTGGTGCTTCCTACTGTCAGTAAGAATTATGCTAACTCTAGATGTCGAGCTGCCCTGGCTCATGACTCATGAATCCCTCATATTGTGCTCCGTGATCAGTTCATGGTTGATGATAGAAGTGATAGAAGTCAACCGGAACATATTCACCTGCAATAGAATGTCGTTCCTCAGATCATCCTCAAAATTACTTGCCATGAATAATTGATCACCTCCTGAAATAGGCATGAACTACTGCAGCTCAGTAAAGTGGGAGGAATACTCCATAACATAAATAGTACCCTGCTCCAGACTCAAAGACTCTCTGGATCAATCGTCCCTCAAGGTCTCCAGATAGAAGTAGTCAAATAAAATGCACTGAGACTCATCCCATGCGATAACCTTCTGGAATCCTTCCTATGAGATCACATCCCACCACCTCTTGGTGGAGTCCCAAAGTATATAGGTAGAAAGCTTGACACTCCTCTTTAAAGGAATCTCCAGATGCTTGAAGATCATAAGCATGGATTCTAGCCATGACTCTGCATCCTCGGGTCCTCCATCCCCTGAGAAAGTGGGAGGATGCTACTGTTGGAAGACCTATGTCAAATAATCCATCGATAGGGCAGGAGGCAGTGCCCCCTGAAAGGTCTACATCATCCTTAGAAAGCCCTCCCTGAACTGTGCATCACCACCCATGTCCGGTATAATGGCAGGTGCCAAGGCTGGCACAACTGGGGGATCTGAAGGTGGTCCCTAATCAGCCATGTCCGGTGTCTGATCACCGCCTGGAAACTGGCGTACGATTGGAGGATGTCTCAATGGCATGACTCAGGAAGGTCAAGTGCACACCTTATATCAAGATTATCAAGGAATGAAAACATAAAAGTGTAAGAAGGGAACAAGAGAAAGAAAACATTCAAGTTTTACAAAACAAGACTACACAGCGTGTACAATTCCTATACAGCGTGTTCCCTGAATTCATTCACATGGGCATGTACTCTTGCCTAAACTGGTCGTGTAACACCCCAGATACACGGTGTGTTGTCTTAACAAATGGTGTGTACTTGAATCCTCTTTCCCTGCCCGAGTTCTTCTATACGGCTAAGCAACATGGCTCTCCTAATACAAGACTACACGGCGTGTTCAAGATAGAGACGACATGTACTAGACAAGCTTCATCTGGCCCATGTTGTCAGTGACACGACCTAACACACGGCTCACAATACACAGTGTGTTCAAGATGGACATGGCATGTATGAGAAGGGATAACACCGAAAAGGGTTGTTCGTGAAATGGCCGGGTACCTGGGTTAGACTACACGGCGTGTTCAATGCGGACACGACGTGTATAACTCAAGGTTTATCTGTACGTGTTGTTAGTTAAACGGGCGGACACGGGGTCGGCACTACACGGTGTGTTCGACTGGTACATGGCATGTTCCCACTAGACATCCCCCATCCCGTGTCTCTGCCCACATGGACAATGACATGGTTAGAGACTGCACGGCGTGTATATTAAGTACACGGCATGTACTTAATAAAAAAAGTTTCTTCCCAAACAGAAGAACACATGGCGTGTAGTCAAAACTACACGGCATGTATTCTGGGTTTTTCCTGACAGTAAGCCTCAGAAACTACTCCGGAACCCATAAAAACACTGAAATGAATATTGAAAGATCCAAATTCTGATCGGTGAGGGCCCATACTCCCCACAAATCAAAGATTGGCATCTTAAACATGTTATAATATGGTAAACATGTCAATGATCCACCAAATTCTAGTCCATGAGGGACCAAAACACCTCAAGAACCAAATTTTGGCGTTCATTCAAACAAAACCTAACACAAACAATACCCTATCAAATGGAAGGTATTTTTATCAATGCATTTATCACAATAGCATGAATATTCTAAACAACATCTATCACAACAACATGAAATCGATAATGAATCCTAAATGGCATGGAAAGAATGCATGACATGTGATTTATAACAAGTGCCTATATGATGGATGAGATGGAATACCCTCATCTCATAAGGTTGAGACAGAAATAGAACCTCAATAACATCAAAAATAATAGCACAAATCTTGTGAATCACTCAAGGTGAAATCAAATCAACGGTAATAATAGAAAAAATAGAAGATTTACAATTAAACGAGGTAGATTAGATTTTCCCTATACACAGGTTTTCTCTTCCCGGGCACAACTTATTACCAAGTACCTATTCCGTCCTATCCCTGACTATAGGCTCTAAATTGTAAGTCAAGAGAAAAGAATCCCTCTGATACCACTTTGTAACATCCTGGTTCCGAAAGACACCCAAAGGCGCCCCATACCCGGTTGGTAACATGGCCTGAAGCGCATTTCCTCGAACTCCAGAGGCTGCCGACTAACAGCGAGGGCCTTGGGTGTGATAGTGGGAAACTATGCACTCATTGGTAGAGTACATTGTGTAAGTAAACAAATACATTCAAGAGCAGAAGCAATAATAATATCATACTAAAATGAACAACGGAAAACTGATAGAATAAACTGGAGCACATATATATAATGTTTTGTGATACATATGTCTAGGAAAGTAGTGAAACAAAGCACAATGCAGAAATACAGTACTAAACCAAGTCCAAAAGACAAAAAGTAATCAGTTTCACAACATCGCAAGACTATGCTTGGTCCCGTGCTCTTCAACTCCACATCATGTCAAGTACCTGAAGTAGAAGGGTGCTTGCCATTGTCTAGACATGCAACAATATAATCTATTTGGGCCAAAAATCATGGTCCAAATAGGGTGTGAGACTAATCCCAGTAGGAAACCACCATGAGATTTGTGCCTAACATTCAATGAGTATATGGCTGGTAAAAGTACAACAAACAGTAAACAGGAAGGTACTCAATAGTAAACAATCCACGGTTTCAATATCGAGCAATAACTAAACATGTAGATAAACACAACAGGTAACCCTCTAGGAATCACTCTCATTATAACCCCTCTGGTCCTACCTAACAAGAACAAGTAACACTCTTGGTAGTACACTCAGTCTAACCCCTCTGGTTCCGCTTAAGGATAGACTCTCTAAGGAAGCACTCACCTTTAATTCCCCCTATAGTCTCATATCATAACTAAAGCTCTCTAGGGAAGCACTTAGGTCGCATTCCCTTTGTTTCCTGCATCAAGTAACTACATACACTCTGAGGAATCACTTAAAATTACTATCTAACCTTATAGTTCTATAGTTTACTGACTTAAAATTTTTTGTTTCATGTTTAGGGTCTCAAAGTTACTATCTCTTGGTTACTATCTAGAACATACTATTTCAAACAATATGGTAGCAAATTTTTGAAGTCACACAGTAGAGATGACACCGTGAAAACCTGTTACGGTCTCACTGTGAAAAACCGTTATGGTCTCACTGTTAAAACCTGTTACGGTATCACCATGAAAGCCTATTCTGGTCTCACCGTAAAGACACTTTTTCATTTTATTTACATATCATAACTCATATTACTATAATTAGTTATTTTAGTCCTTTTCTTTCCTACTCTTTTGAATTTGTGATGCTTTATATCCCTAAATAATAAAAATGAAATAATTTTCACACTTTTCTTCACCCAAGCTCTCTTCTCTCAAACTTTAATCCCTCCTTTAACCCTTCAGTTTTCTCTCTCTCTCTCTCAAACCTTCATTGAATTCCTAGAATGAAAATCATGTCTTCCTCAACTCCTAAGACACACAGATCAAAGAAGAAGATGAAAATAGCACTGAAGATATCACCCAAAGGTCCTTTTAATCCAAACCTTATTGACAGAATAGTGGTACCAGAAAATGAAATTTTCCCTAAGTGGCTGTTGTTAAGTAATTATCTTGTGTTTAAATTAATGAAAGAGTAGGTATGGATGGATTGGTTCAAAAAGTAGACAAGGACAATTTACCCAAAGCTAGTTGCTCAGTTTTATCAGTTCGTTCAATTCTCATTTGATACAGAAGATAGTTTTGTTGTGAGAATTTGGATAAATGCACATATATGTATGTTTTATTTGAGGTTATTGGATACTTGCCTAAGGATACCTCATGAGGGAATTTGATAGTACTACTAGAGAGGTCCTCCTCCTCCCAGTGATATATTTGTTTTAGAATAATCTTTGGGAAGCTTGAATGGAAATAAAACAATGATAAGAGTTATTATTTCTGAGCTAGATGGTGAAACCATATTATTGTTTAAGTTTGTTCAGAATTTGATTAGTCCAATATTTTTATACACTCAAATATCAGGACGTATTTTTGATATATCTTATAAAGAATGGACACAAGATTAACCTATGTAAGTATGTTATACTTCATATGTGTGAGTTGATAAAGACAACCTCAAATTAATACTCTCTGTTCTACTCAAGGTTAATCTCTGTTATGCTTCATGCTAAAGGGTTGGTTGGACCAGATGAAGAATTCATTAAGGACTATAAATTTTGTATCTCAAAGGTTACAGTAAAAATAATGAAAATCAGTTGGAATCCGTGGAGAAAATAATGGGTGGAGGATAATGACAGGGTTTATTAAAATCTCAACTTGGTTGAACATTCATCAAGACCTAAGAACATCTCTGATCCTAGTTTGGAACTAAATGAAATTGTTGACGATCCTATTGAGGAGGAAGAATAAGAGGTTGTTCCACCTACGAGGGAAACTATCCTGGATAAAGAAGACAGTGGACCTGTTCCTCAATTCATAATTGAGAAGGAAGTACATGTTCCTGAAGAAATTGTTGATTTGGAAGAAGAAGCTCCTTAAAAATAATAATCAGTTGTTAATGTAAGGGAGAAGGTTGTTCTGGAAGAGCATTTAGAAGAAGAAATTTCTCTTGAGTAAGAATCTGCTTTTGAGGAACACTTAGAGGAACAAGTTGTTCATGAGATTATCCCATCTACTGAGGAAATAATGGAGAAAGACTTTCATTTTTCTAGAAAATAAATGAGTGAGGCTATTGGAGATGAAATTTTGGAAATAGATCAAAGAACTAAATCTCTTAGTCATGCGATAGATGAACTTGTTGATGGGGAGAAACAGCCTAATCTATTAAGCGTTGAAGTTACAAATCTAGTTGATCGAAGAACTATAGATATATGGTATAAATTCCCTAGATATTTTTATGTGAATGATTCCTAAGAAGCCTCAGTTAAAAGTATAGATCTGTCTACTATGTTTCAATTGAAACTGGTCTCCCCTCTTGAAGTTATCTCTACAAAGGAACCTGATCCTATCTCATCTCATGTTCATAAACCATTACAAGAACCTTCTACCTTAGTGATTAAGTATGATTTGAAATCCTTTGGAGATACTTTATTGGCTAGAGTTAAAAATCTCATGAACACTCAACCTTATCCTATGACAAACTTGAGTGAAAGAGATGATTCCATGTTGTTACAAAACATCATATGTCAGATTTAGCCAAAAATGATTCAAGAAATTCAGGAGGTCATAATTGAGAACAAAAATTTAATTTATGAAGTGAAGTCTCTCAGAATTATGGTTGAAGATATGTAGAGAGTGTTGAAATCAAGACCAGATCCTATTGCTCATCCTGTTGAGTATTTTAGTGGTCAGATTCCACATGAAGTTGTCTCTCTATTTCAAACTACCCTAACTTCCTTAGCTGACAAGGTGGATGAAAGAAACAAGCAAATAGTTCAAGAAATGTGTGAGCTTGTTATTGGTCTCCACAAATTGACTGATGAGTATAAGGGATGTCTACAGAAAGTTCTGAATTAACTAAAGTTCCTTACTTTAGCTATTGCAGATTTTAGTACCTTTAGACAGTCATCTCAACACTCCTTGGATAGTGAACTACTCAGAACGGTTGTTAATGAAGAACTTCAATCAGTGGTCAGTGGCTTTGACAAAGAGTCTCTATTTGTGGTTTTCAATAATAGTGACAGAGTTCTTGATTTGGTAAGAATTCATTCCAAGGTTGAAAATGATGCTCTGGAAGAAATTACTAAGAAGGTGGATTTATACTTCAATAAGATTTTCTCTAAGCATGATATGACAAACCATTTCATGTACCTTGTAGAGAATATGAAAATCCCTCCTGTCACTCATGCTTTCAAAACTCAAGTTCAAAAGATAAAAGTTATAATTCCTTTGATGGAAAAGTTCATGGATAACAAAGATGACTTGGACTAAGAGATTCAGTATGGTGGTGATATTAGTGCTGACTTCATCAAGTTATTAAGGCCTTATCTTCATGTACAAATCATTACTATTTTGGCTCCTATAGTATCACCCTTGAGGCCTAGTTTGCCTCCTTCCTCTTCCACTACCTTTGTCTCTACCTCTATGTCTGTCTCTTAGGCTCTGAGTCAGATCAGACATGTTATCCTTGACTAAAAATTGTCTCGGTCTTCCACCAAACCTACCTTGTCCCCTTTTGTTTTTGAAGGACTACCCCTTCTTTCTCTATCATTTGGTTCTCTTACTTCTTCAACTTCTACCTTTGCTCCTATGGCATCTTCTGATGCTACTAGAAAAGGCAAAGAGAAGACATCCAATGATGAAGAAAAGTGAACACTTTATTTTTATAGAGATATTTTTGTATTTTTTCCTACTATTTGTAATGACACATCTTTCTCCATCTAATGCACTGTGAACTTTTATTGTCTATTCTATTATTTACCTTTGTACTCTTTTTGATAATCCCAAAAGGGGGAGAGACATGCAATCTAAATGCACACTAAGGGATATACGTATACACTAAGAATAGATATCTCACTCACATGATTTTTTATCATAAAAAAGGAGGATATTGTTGGAATCATTCTATTTTAATCTTGTTTTAATGATCACAAATTGTATATATCCTATAAAACATGTTTACTCTATTTCCAGTCATGTGTAAAGATGGTCGGTTTCTTTATGCTTTAAATAAACCTACCCAAGATATTAATTGTTATAAATCATGTTTGATTATTTTAAAATATATTTAAATTTGGTATAAAATGATTTCTTTTATGAATGATTAAGTCTAATTCATTCTGTGAATATTATTGCTTAAGTCTATATATAGATATTTGGCTAAGTATGAGACATCGTGACCCAGACACCGTAAACAAGACACTGTGACCCAGACACCGTGACCCAGACACCGTAACCCATACACCATGACCTAGACACTGTGACCTAAACACTGTGACCAGACACCATGACCCAGACACCATGACCAGACACCATGACCTAAACTTCGTGACCCAGACACCGTGACCAGACATTGTAACCAGTTTCATATTTATTGAAGTTTGTGACATCGGTTCCTTGTTAAGACATGGTTCGAAGTTTTGAGAAAGGCCAGACATCATGATCCTAACACCTCATTTGTGATATCGGTTCATGATCTCTATACAACCATGCCATCATAATTGTCTCACCACTCAAAGGAAAAGAAGAAGAAATTTTTTTCTTGGTGACACTGTTTCCAAGTGACACCGTTTCCAGACAGACTGTGACACCATTATTTAATCTGTTTTTTCATTTTCAATTTAATTTCTAATGGTCATATTTGAGTCTTTTAAATGCACTAACATAATTAATATTTCTTTATAGACCTGTAACCTAACTGTACAAGGTATGAGGTGCATAATGCATGCATCTTGTCGGCTCCAACACATGCACTCCAAGAATAAAAAGAAAAGTGTATCCTAAAAACAAGAATATGGAAGAGCAGCAAAAGCATGAGAATTCTTGAGAAAAGAACCGACACATGAAACAAGATACATCTGAGGAACACATGAATCATTCACGAATCCAAAAGATAGGATACCATAGATTAGAGTCATGAACATCTTCACAATAAAAACTCCACAAAGAACATGAGCCTGATATAACTGGAAACCAGAGCACCAGACATACGATACTCTATTTCTCACAAGAAGACTAGATTCTTGCATCTTCTTCATCCTAGAAGTCCAGAGCTTCATATAATAACACTCAGAGTACTTCTAACCTTATCTCATCATCTTTGCTCGATTGTGTATTGTTTTTATCTTTTGAGCAGTGTGTGTGTGTTTGTATTAAAACACACTCTCTATCATGCACTAAAGTGAAGTGTACAAGATATCCTTTCTCTCATATCTTTTTACACTTTTATATTCCCAGGAATAAGTGTGGAAGAGGTCCTTGTGTGATCTGGTAGTTTATACCCATGATGAAATGTGGAAGAGGTCGTGTGACCATGACAGTCTTGTGCAATGTTATTTACCCTGATCCACGGTGTAGATCAATTTTATTAATATAAACTTCTTGGTGGTAGGTGATCACCAAGTGGAGTGGATTAGGTCTCATATTGAGACTGAACCACTTGTTTTATATACGCTGTGTTGTTTAATTTAGTTTTCTCTGTTTTAAAGTATAATTCAAAAATCACTAGATTCACTTAGATAGTTAATCTTATATAGAATTTATAATTGTTTTTCCTTATTAGAATAGCTTCAAAAGTAATATCAATAACTTATATTGAGATTAATGAGAATTAATCAATCTTATGAAAAGTTATTTGAATAGTCAAACATTCATAACCATATTACTTTGATAAATTGGGCTCTATTTATTTTTATTGGGGAACATTTTAAGAAAACTTTTCAAATAGAAATTTTTATAGATACTCATTTTACCCCCCCCCCCCCCCGAGTACTCTACCCCGACCAACTATTAGGAGTCTCAATTGTGAATACATACATGAGGTCCATTTACATAATTCATCTGTCCAAAAAATGATCTACTATGTTCATTAAAGTTAATAACTATTCATATTTTATATAGGAATTTATATTACTACTATAATAAGGGATAACCCTATGAAGTAAAATTTGGATTCATTAATCCCTATATCATTTCTATGGAAAAAATCTTTGGGGTTGGAAGAAATTAATAAAAAAAATATGATATAACCAAAGCACTTGTGTAGAAAATAAAAGAAAAATGACTCTTTTTTATACCTACGTTGCATGGGTAAAACTCTTAAAACTAATCACATAAAATTTCACTACTACAAAATACATAATATAAAGCACTGGCCTTTATCAGTTCTAAAAAAAATCACTTATAAAGGTCTTGATCCCATTTGTGAGTCCCACATCGAAATAGAGTAAGACCACTTCTTTATATATGATTTTTCTACAGGATAAACTCATAAGCTTGTTGTGGCGATGGGATATCATATAAACTCTTCACACACACTCATATGGGCCTATGATCTCACATTGGCCTTGACCCACCCTTTGCTTCCCGTAGTTTAGCCCATCCTTATACGCAAGGTCAGCCCACCTGCCCCACCATCCAGGCCTACACACAGCCCAACCAACCATTTTTAATATATACCAATAAAAATTTAAAACATAAAACTATTAAAAATGTTAAAATAAATTGAAATGATTAAAAAATTAAAAATTAAAAATGAATAAATTAAATATATATTAAAAAAATATTAATTAAACAATTATTCATAAATTTAATATATAGATATATATTATAAATTTTAATCAATAGTGTATATTAAATGTAGATATATAAAATTAATAAATTTAAATAACTAAACAAATAAAAAATAAAAATGAGTAAATTAAAAAAAGTATTAAACATTTTATGAATTAAATAATTGTTAATAAATTTAATATATATATATATATGTGTGTATATATACTATAAATATTAATAAATAGTATATATTAAATATATAAATATATAATGAATAAATTTAAATAATTAAACAAATAAAAATTAAAAATGAATAAATTATAAAAAAATATTAAAAAAATTATTAACTAAATAATTATTAATTAAAATGAATAAATTTAATATACATGTATATAAATTATAAAAATTTATAAATTGTGTATATTAAATATAGATATAGAAAACGAATAAATTTTAATAATTTAATAAATTTTTTTGAAATGAATAAATTACAAAATTATTAAAAAAATATTAATGAAACCATTATTAATAAAAATGAATAAATTTAATATATATATACATTAATTTTTTTACAAACTTGGGACAACACCCCTTCATTAAAAGACATGAAAATAGAGAAAGTGGGGATGATGTGAGACATGAAAAATCTACCCTCATTAGAAAACAGTCAAACACCAAGATTTTTTCTAATCTTAGCTATAATCCTTTACTCCTCATTATATATTTAAATCTAATAAATATGTCCATGACTATGACTATGACCTCTAGTGTATTGAACCATCCCTAGAAATATTAGAGCCAATGTTTTCTATCAATTACATTAGCATATGATACAAGTAAATCGCACCCCAAAGGACCAAATAATTTAATATTTTTGGTAAACCTCATACATACATGAGAAAATAATACTCTAATTACAACATAATTTTTTTAAAATAACTTCTAGGATAATAATTTTATTCCATATTTCATATCCTTGTATATCTTTCTTACTTCTTGGATTCCTAGGTAAAGAAAACATAATAAAGGTGAGCTCAAATGCTCAGTAACTGAAAAATACAGCAGAAGAAATATTGAATCAGTGAGAATAGTTAATATAGAAAGGTAAAAAATGGAAACATATCTATTAAAATAACTAGATAAAGAAAAATAAATATGGAAATGTAAGAAACTAAAACAAAATCCATTTAATCAATTAACTAAAAATTAAATGTATCCATAGATATGTTGATGCATGATCACATGGATGAATAATAAAAAAAACTAAATGAGGTAAATTCTTAATTGTTAGACGCCATGTCTAAGGAACATGAAATATTATACCTTCAAGAACATTCAAAAGATGGTTTAAAACTACAGATACAAACCCATTTAATTTCTGCAACTTATTTTTCTCATGAGAACCTATCAATGCATATAGGGGCTATATAAACTCTAGGCCCCACCCATCATTTCCAGTCCAAATAATTCCTTGTATAAAATAGTCGAAATAAATAATATGACTTATCAAAAATACGTATTGAATAAAGATTATAGATTTATAAATATTTCCTTAGTTAATCAAATAACTAACAAAGTTAAAATTTTATGTAAAAATTATATAAGGTTTAGGCAATGAATATATTCAGGATAAATGATATTGATAATTAGGGTAAATTCAATTTCTAATGATTATAGGATTTTAATTATTTCAGGCGGATTTACAAAGTAATCAAGGAAGCAAATGTGAATACTATACTTGGACAAACTAATAAAAACCAATCTAGAGGAATAATAAGGCTGGTATCAATAAAAAATATCCCATTTGTAGTAAAATAAAGGGGTTTTTATGAATGAAAATAAAATAAAAATATCTTTTAAGAAAATATTGAGAAAAATATCCTTCTATTTTTAAGAACCTTTTGAAGAACATTTTATTTGAAAATCACTTTTTAAAACATTTTTTTGATAGTAACATTTTAGACATTCAAATTAATCTTTAATGAAATGACGGTGAATAAATCTATAAATATCATACAAGGTAAAAAGAACATTCCTTTTTCATGGTAAAAGATTAAAAAAATGAATTTTTTGGAAAGATATAAGAAGATTACTTTGAAAACATTTTTAAAAGAAAGAAATTGTAAATAATGTCTTAATTAAATCATTTTTGATAGGATAAAATTATTTTTGAAAAACTTTATAAAACTTGGGTTTTTAGAATAAAATAGGTTATCTGACTAAAGATAGAATGGAGTCAGGTTTTCTTAAAAACATTTTCTAAAACATTTTGAGTACCAAAGAGAGGTAAATGGTACCAATACTTGAAAAATTTCATGAATTAAGAGAATATATGAAAATTAAAGAGTTTTTAAACAATATTCATATAATTTAATCGAATTTAAATAAAATATCATTAAAATTATTCTTGAGCAAAATAATCATTAAACATTCCAAAGTTTCACATACCACTTTGAAACATTTTAAATCATAACACTCATAAAGAAAAAAATTAAATTAAAGTTTCAAATACCATTAATATAAAATTATTAATGATATAATATATCAAAATTGGTAGTATATACACCACACAAAATTGATTTAGTTTATAACAATATATAATTATCAATAAAATGTAAATTGAGATGAAATCTCTTACCTTGCATCTGATTTTTCTTATGTGTCTTTATATTCGTAAATAAAAAACTTATGTTAATTATTTAATTTATTTAAAACCTTTTTCATATTTATCATAAATTTTATTTCACTTATTATCATTTTGTATACAACTACTCAATCAATTTATTTTACATCAGGTGTTTTGACCAAATTCAGTTTATGTGTCAAAAAAACTTTTTCCGGTCAATTATGGTCAAAGGGGTAATTATATAACATATCGAAAATAATAACCATAACATAATTATCATATTTATAGATTTATTATATTTTTAAAATCATTCATTAAATATGGTTATAAAAAATGAACCAACATTATAATCATGGAGACGGTAGGTCGTACGTACGCATGAGTAATGTTCCAATTTTTCAATGATCGTTATGAAATGAAAGTAAGTAACACTGTATATTTCCTGAATGATAATTATATCATAAATACCATGTTATTTAATCATATATACTTATATATAGAATTATTTTTATGTAAAAGTAATCACACCGTGTTGAGGAGGCAGTGGTCCACACATCCATGACCGATGTTATCACTTTTTTGTGTGTGAAAGAGTAAAAAAGAAAACAATATATATAATATTTTCACATATTTAATTATTTAATTAATATCATATATATGTTTTTTATATCACATATTTTTAATTAAAACCATGTTTTATACATTCCATGTATCGTGTGATCAAATCACATCGTTTTCAGGAGGCGGTAGTCCACGCTTCTAAAAATGATGTTATCGTATTTACACAAAATGGAAAGTATAACGGTATGTGTTATAAAAGAATTGAAGAAGAATAAATACATGATAAATATCATATATAACATATATAAACATATTTTAAATCATAATTTTCTACCACGAGAGGTGTTAATGGATAAATGAACAACTTCATTTTGTGAGGCGGTAGTTCATCGTAGACATAAACAGTAAGATTGTTACCCATTAGATGAAAGTGTGTGTAAGTGTAGGTAGAAAACATAAAATAAAAACATCCTAGTATATTTATTATACCATTTTTATATTATCAATTAATAATAAGAGTTGATGGATTGAATAAAAGGAATAAAACTAAAGAGCTTAAGGAAAGATGTTACCTCTTCTTTGGATAACTCCTTTTGGTTTCCCCCAAAGGGCATCCTTTAATGGATTTATGAACAGTGATAGGATTATAGGATGAGGTGATGATTTTTTAAAAGATATTTGGTCATATCTTGGTCTATCCCAAGTATATTGATAGGTTTGAGGAAGTGGGAAGAGAGGAGGCCAATTATAATGGAGGAGTGGCACTCTTGTAAATTTTGGAAAAAGGAATTCCAGCCACATTTTTTTCATTTAAAGTGGATTAAATAATGTACCAAATTAGATAAAAATGATTATAGGGTCTATATATGTCCACAAAATTACTTTTTTACAAGTTTATATGTCCTTTGGGCCCTTAATTTTAAGGTTTAGTTCCTTATTAAGCTTAATTTCATTTTAATCGTTGTAATTAATTTTAATTACTTTCACTAATATTTTAGTTCAAAAACTAATTTAATATTATTATAAATAATAAATTATAATTATTAAGAATATTTAATCAATTATTCCAAAATATAATCACATAAGTGGAAGAAATTAATTTAAATTCATTCTCGCATGCAGGATGACAATGCAGTTTTTTAAAGTAAAAAAACGTTCAAGTGTTTGCTGAGTTTTTATATTCAATTTCAAACTAAAATTGATTATAATGACCTAAATTTAATTAATTAATAAAAAATTATCTTATTAAAGTTTAAAAATAATTTAAAATATAATTTAATCTTATAAATAAATTATAATAAAATGTTGTTTTGTATTAAAATTCAGTATTTTTCATTATTCATTAAAAAAACTTCACAGAAAAATACCAAAAATTCCCCCTAAACTAATTTTTATGTTTCTATTTCAAATATTAATTTTATTTTGAAATATAATATTTATAAAATTTCTGAAAATTGAATTGAGAATTGGTTCACCATTAAAAGGAAGTAAAAGTTCATTAATAAAAATATAGTATTTTATATATAATATTGGGTTTGTTCACATCTTATTCTTATCAAATATATTGGATTAATATAAAAAATATTTGAATTAATATAATATATATATATATATATCATTAATATCATTAATTAATTGATATAATTTAATTTATTAGGATAAAATAGATTTGTGAGCACAAAAATAGTTTTCTATAAAAACATTCCATTTATATGCAATTGGTTATTATATTAATTTCTAATTAATTTGAAACCAATGAATTCATTTTATATTTTGTGTAAACCATATTTTTATATATTTTATTTAATACTATTCATAACCACTAATTTAATAGCTGTGTTATATCTTATTATATTAAATAACAATATTTTAGTAATATATTATAGTTAAGTAAAACTCAGTCTTGCATGTAACACAAGACATTGATGAAACTCATTGTTGTGTGTGTTATATGCCAACTCAATATCACATGTATCGCAAAATATATTGGATTTATTTAAAATAGTAAATATATTATTAATTATTGTGATATTATATTCCCTTATGAACTTAGTATTGTGTCTCATACACATTATCGAATACAATGTTCCTACTTTATATTTATGGGGTGTTACATTCTTCCCACCTTAATTAAACTGCATCCTTGTAATTTAAACTCAATCTTGGTGATAGTTTTTTTGATATTTCCTATGTTTCAAATCACACGTCGTGAGAAGGATTCATAAGAAATCATTTAGAAAATGGAGAATGGGAAGTAAAAAATCTAGAATGGAATAAGATATAACCAGGTCTCTAAGTAAGAGAATATTAGTTTCAAGTAGAGATAAGTACATAGAGGGAAAAAATAAAAATTTATAGGGACTGATTAAAGTCATAAATCATAAACAAGTGAATTATCAGTGGAATGTTGAGGGCCTCAAATAAATAAATCTATAATGATTTATAATAGCATCGTTTCAACAAAAATGAAGGTATTAGGACAACATTTGTTTGATAATTTTCTTAATATAGACTATTTATTTTACTGCATAAGAATATAAGGAAATATAATTACTTGTTATATTTATATAAACACAATTTCATCCTTTGGTTGTTCTTCAATCAAGAAATTGATATCCAAAAATTAACTTTGATGCCTAAAGAACTAAACCATACTTTTAACGGATCATCGAGCCCATAAAAGAGTGACAAGTCTAACTATTTGTCTCTAACTATTTTCTAAAACTAATATAGTTAAGATATTAATCTCTAAACCTAAAAATTTAAAATATTGGTTCATCATTAAAATTTATTCATCGAATTGTTAAATTAAAAATAATGATATATTGACCAAGAAATTGCATAGGTCAATGGTTGGTGTAATAACCCTATCGTCCTTCGGTCATTGGTTCATGTCTCATGGACTTTCTAGACTTGATTGTTTGTCACTCGGTAAAAATGTTTTCTTTTATAAAACCATATTAATGTAATTTTTTTAAAAAAAATTATGGATATCCTTGAAATTTAATCATTAAATAGCCTACAGTTTTCAATACAACCCTAATACATAAATAATTCATCCATTTACTTCCACATATGTCCTTCCATGGTCTAGGCCTTATCAAAAATATCATTTATATAAGATGTCTAAATCCAGACACATTATCATAAATATAAGATAACATAGGTTTAAAATAGGTTATTCATTATCAAAATCCATCATAATGGTTTGTAAAGAGAATGTGAATTATCCTAAGAATATCCCCTGAGAGTATCAAACAATGTGCATAGTAACGCCCATTATTGTGTATTAGGTTATGCCAAGTTCATCCGGATGAATCTTTTGAGAGTTGTTACCCCTAGTTACATTTAATCCAGAACCACGTCTACTTGTAGTATCCAGATAGGGATGTATTTCTAGGAATATCCACATAATATCTACCTTACCAAAATTATATAATGTTCTTCTATACTTATCCCCAATTTATACCATAGGGCTATGTTCTCTAATCTACATTTTCCTAAATCTAGTTCCCAAGGTTTCTACTAAACTTTCGTTGATACCAACTATAGCGATCCAGCCCCAAAAATCCCAAAATCGGTGTATTCTATCAATTACATTGTCATAATACAAGTAAATCACATCCCAAAGGACTACACAATTTAGTAGTCTTGGTAAACCAAATACATACATGAGAAAAGAATGTTCAAATTATAACATAATTTTTTCCTAAATAACTTTTAGGATACTAAATTTATTCTATCTTTCATATCCTTGCATATCATTTTTACTTATTTGTTTCCTGGGGAAATGAAACATAATAAGGGTGAGCACAAATTCTTGGTAAGGGAAAAATACAGGGGAATAAATATTAAATAAATTATAATAGTAAATATGGGAAGGTAATAAATTGTAACATATTCCATTCAAATAACTAGATAATGAAAAATAAATATAGAAAGGAAATAAACTCAAACACATTTCATTTAATCAATGAACTGAAAATGAAATGTATCCATAGATATTTTGATTAAAGACCTCATGGATGAATAATAACTGAAACTAAATGGGATAAATGCTTAATTTTTTGACCTAATGTATAAGGCACAAGAAAACCTATACCATCAAGTCCTTTCACAAGATGATTTTAAACTATGGATAGAAACCCATTTAATTCTTGAAACTTATTTGTATCATGATAACCTATTAATGCATCTAGGGTCTATATAAAGTTTGGGCCCCACCTTTCATTTATAGTCCAAATCATTTTTCATATAGAGTAGTCGAAATAAATAGTATGTCTTATCAAATATATATATTGAATAAAGATTATGGATTTATCTATATTTCCCAAATCAATCAAATAAAAATAAAAGCAAAAATTGTATTTAAAAAAATATATGTCTTAGGAAATGAATATATCCATGATAAATGATATGGATAATTTGGGTAAATTCAATGTCTAATAATCATAGAAAATTAATTATATCAAGAATAATAATAAAGGAATCAAGGAAGTGAATGTGAATAATATCCTTGTACAAATAAATTAAAAACCATCTAGAGTAAAATAAGGATGGTGTCAATACAACATATCCTATGTGGAGTGAAATAAAGGGGTTTTAATTTATGAATAAAAATACTATAAAAATATCTTTTAAAAACATTCATGAGGAAAATATCCTTTTGTTTTGAAAAAAATACATTGAAAAGAACTTTTGAAATATTTTTTTAAGAAAACTTCTAAACATGAAAATGAATCTTTAAATAAATGATGGTGGGTAAATATGTACATGTTATACAAGGTAAAAAGAAAATTCCTTTTGCACAGTAAATGGTTTGAAAAATGTCTTGTTTGGAAAGAGACAAAAAGATTCCTTTGAAAACAGTTATAAAATAGAAAAGGGGTAAAAATGAATTTAATAAATCGTTTTTGGTGGAATAAAAACATTTTTTTAAAACCTTTTTAGAAAACTGGGTTATTAGAGGAAAACAGTTTATCCGACTAAAGAGAGAATGAAGTCGGGTTTTCTTTAAAGACATTTTCTAAAACATTTTGAGTACTAAAGAGGGGGGAAATGGTACTAATACTTGAAAAAGGTCATTAGTAAATATAAAATAGTAAAATGAAAGGGTTTTTTGAACAATAGTCATGTAATTTTCTTGAATTTAAATGAAATATCATTAAAATTATTCTTATGGAAAATAATCTTTAAACATTCCAAAGTGTCCCATACCACTTTGAATAATTTTAAATCCTAATCCTCATGAAGGAAAAACATTAAATGAATGTTTTAAATGTAATTATGATAAAATATTGATTATATAATATAAAAAAAGTGAAAGTAGAGACACAACAAAAAATTTAGTTTTTTTATAACAACAAATAAGTCTCAATGAAATGTAAATTGAGACGAAATCCCTTAACTTGAATCTGATTTGTCTCATGTGTCTCTACATTCTTGAATAAAAAAATATTTTTATTATTTAATTTCTTGAAAAAAAATTTCATTTTTATCATAACATTGATTTAACTTTTTACCATGTTGTATAAAATTACTTAATAAATTAATTTTACATCTGGATTTTTGACCAAATTTATTTTATGTGTCAAAAACACCTTTTGTAGGTCAAATATAGTCAAATGGGTAATTATATAACATCTAAATAATAATAATAATGAAATAATTATCATATTTATACATCAATTATACTTTTAAAATCAATCATTAGATATGGTTATTAAAAATTAATCTATATTACAACCATGGAGACGGTAGGTCGTACGTATGCATGAGTAACGATCTGAGTTTCCAATGATCATTATGGAATGAAGGTAAGTAACACTATATATTTCCATAATTATCATTATATCATAAATAACATGTTATTTAATCATATATACTTATATATATAATTATTTTAATGTAAAAGGAATCACATCATGCTGAGGAGGTGGTAGTCTACACATCTATGACCGGCGTTATCACTTTTTAGTGTGTGAAAATGTAATAAAGGAAATGATATATATTATATTTCTATAAAGGTAATTATTTTATTAATATTAAATATATTTTTTTTATTTCACATATTTTTAAGTAAAACTATCCTGTATACATTACATGTATTGTGTGATCAAATCACATCGCTTGTAGGAGGCGGTAGTCCACACTTCCACAAACGATGTTATCGTATTTACACAAAATGGAAAGTATAATGGTATGTGTTATAAATTAATTAAAGAAGAATAAAAATATAAAAAATATCATATATAACATACATAAATATATTTTCCATCATAATTCCCAACAATGAGAGGTGGTAAAAGAAAAAAAAGAATAACTTCATTTCATGAGGTGGTAGTTCACCGTACACAAAAAATGGTAAGTTTGTTGCCCATTAGATGGAAGTGTGCATATGTATAGGTCAAAACCTTGACATAAATACATAATAATATATTTAGGATAATTTTTTATATATAATAATGAAATAATAATAGTTTAGAGGATGAATAAAGGTAATAAAACTAAAGATCTTAAGGAAAGATGTTTCTTCTTCTTTGGGTAACTCCTTTTGGTTTTCACTAAACTGATTCCTTGGATGGATTTATGCCTAAAGAGAGAAATATAGGATGATGGGAGATATTTTTAGGATATATTTGGTCATATATGAATTTATACAAAGTGACATGAGAGGTGTGAGAAAGTGGGAGGAGAGGAGGCCTTTTATAGCGGAGGAGGAGTGGCACTCTTGTAAATTTTGGAAAAGCGGATTTCACCCACGTCTTTTCCATTGAAAGTGGAAAAAATGATAAAACCAATTATATAAAAAAGATTATAGGGTTGAAATATTTCCATAAAATGTATTTTGGACAAGTTTCTAGGTTATTTGGGCCCTTAATTTTGCGGTTTAGTACCTTCTTAAGCTTAATTTCACCTTAATCATTGAAATTAATTTTAATTAATTTCACTAATATTTTTGGTCAAAAATTAAGTTAACCTTATCATAAATTATAAATTATTCTGATTAAAAATATGAAATTAATTTTTTCAAATTCCAATCACATAAGTGGTGGAAATTAATTTAAATTTAATTTCGTTGATGATATGACAATGCAGGTTTTTAAAGTAAAAGACATTGAAAAGTTTTCTATGTTTTTATATTCAATTTCAAAGTGAAATTGATTCTGGTGACCTAAATTAGATCAATTTGTAAAAAATGATCTAATTAAACATTAAAATATATATATATATATATATATAATTTAACCGTATAAATAAATTATATGAAAAAATAATTTTGAATTAAAATTCAGTATTTTTCATCATTCATTAAAAAATGAAACTTTATAGAAAAATACCAAAAATTCACCCTAACTTAATTTTTATATTTATATTTAAAATATTAAGTTTATTTTGACACATAATATTTATAAAAGTTCCAAAAAAATTATTTAAAATATGTTCCTCATTAAAATTCGGTAAAAGTGCCTTAATAAAAATATAGTATTTTATGCATAATATTAGGTTGGTTCCTATCTTATGTGTATCAAATATATTGGATTAATATCAAAAAAAATTTATTGAATATAAAATATATTTATTTAATTAATATCATTCACTAATTTTAATTAATTTAATTTATTAGGTTAAAACAACTTTGTGAGCATAAAAATAGTTTTCAATAAAAACATTACCTTTATATTAAATTGGTTTTTATTTTCATTTATATATAATTTTAAACCAATGAATTCATTTTATATTTTTTTTAAACCACATTTTTTTATAATTTAATTAATAATATTCATAACCACTAATTTAACGGCTAGGTTATATCTTATTATATTATAAATTATAATATTTTAATAATATATTATTGTTCAGTAAAACTCGGTCTTGTGTGTAACACAAGCCATTGAAGAAACTTATTGTTTTATGTGTTGCATGATAAATTAGTATCACATGTATCGAAAAACATATTGAATATATTTAAAATAGTAAATATATTATAAATTCATGGGATATTATATCCCCTTATGCGCTTAGTGTGGTGTGTGTTACGTGCTATCGAATATAATGTTACTACTTTAGATTTTCTGGACATTGCATCTAGGGAGACAACCTATCCTCCATGTCTTACCCTGCTAAAAGAGGCCTTCAATGTCACTATTATCCGCATCTGATCACCTAGTAATAGAACTAGATTCCACCACCTTAGAAGCTTCATCAACCAATGTGACTGACAAGTCGTTTGAACTTTGAATAATTTTTAATGAAGTTTTATCTGAAGTTTTAGAAAGGGAAGAATAAACCTACTCACATGTGGAGATCTTGATGGAAGCTCCATCTGTAGAGGAAGAAATTAAGGTTCCAGGGTTAAATCACTAGAAGATACAGAAGGTGTGTTGGACTTCCTGTAAGAGACTAACTAGAATCCCTCATTATCCACAAGATTGATAGAATATGATTTTATCTCTTACAAACTAGAAGTCTTTTGATCCTTGACATTGTTATTATATTTCTTACCATAATAAGGATTATTAACTTTCAATGGTATATCCGCATTGAGTATCTTATTTCCTTTACAAACCCTTGAGGTGACCATTTTTTCTTGCATCATTTGTTGATCATCCAAATCATGGGCATTGATTTCACTAATGAACTGAATTTCCATTGTCTCCTCCACTAAGAAATCAACACCCACATTATGGGTCATCAAATATGGGCTTCCAGAAACACATGTAAAAGGCCCCATGACCAAAGAATCCTTAAAAGAAACCCCCTATTTCATAGTTTACATAACTCTACGAGGCATTTGATCCCTATGAGAACCAGCAGAAATTAACTACCAATAGGATCTCTATATGAAGAAGCATCAATATTATAGTAATCATTTCCTTCCTTTCCAATTATAGGAATAATATTAGATAAAAGTGGCCTCTTTTCATAATAAGGATATTCAAGACCATCCTTCCCAAGATGCTGAGAGTCTTCCATTTCAACCATCAACATATTTTCAAGTGTAACAACATTTTCAATATTGTAATTAATTGCATCATTTTGATCTCCACTAACCATCACACCTTCCCTATGAATCTTCCCATAGACATTGTGATCATCCCAATGTTTCAATCAGAATCAAAATACCATGTTCCAATGGTAGGAGTCCAAATAATTTCCAATAATCTTACATTCAAAACAAAAAGTCGATAATTTTTCATATTGAATTCCCATATTCAGTTCATCTGTATCAATAGAAATAACCTCCTTATATATGAGAATCTGATTGAGATCAACCTCTAAAAGAACATGAGTGAGGTCACCATATCAACCCTTCTTGGTTTCTTTATCCATTTTTATAGGAAATCCAATAGAAGAGGTTATATGAAATAAGATATCTGGATTCCACATAATCTAGTTTATCCAAAATATCTCCACCCGTACCAGAGAAAATGATTCCTTGACTTCAAACGGATTGAAGTTGAAACACTATTCATAAATACTTAGAGATCTAGGCTTCAAAGAGATCATGTAAAATCATCATGCATGATTTTTCAATTCTTCATTCGAGAAGAGAATGTGAAATAAACCCCTACCTGATGGAATGCATTTCCAGTATAAGAAACCCAAGATCTATGATAGTCTTTGAATCAGATGTGGGGGTTTCCAAATGTTATCATCCTTCAAAGAAAAATCTTCTCAATAATCGAGTGATGATAGGACGCAAGGCAGTCGATAATTACCTCATTAATTGCAAAAACCCAGGCAATGTTACCCTTCTTAACAAATCTACCATTTGTAGAACTTTTATTCGATGAGAAAAAATCGATGATTTGGGCATTTACCTTCATTAGCAGGAAGAACCCTATTTTTTCATCCTTATCTTCATGATCTTTTTCCCTCTCAACAAGAACACATCCACTTGGAAGAATATTTTATATTTCAACAGCATTGACTCTCAGAAATATAATGATCAAACTCTAAACGCCCTAAACACCATTGAACCGCCTGCGAGAAGAGATCTCGAGTGTCGCACCAATCCTCCTCCTTATTCTTCTATATATACATTAATTATAAATAGTAATAATTAATATATATTAAATATAAATAAATAAAATGTATAAAATGTAATGATTAAAAAAACATTAATGTCTTGCTCATTTTTAATGGTTTTTATACACAATTATTCATTAATACATTTAATGTTTTTAATAAAGAAATATATTCATATATGTTTCTATATATATATATATATCAATATATATGATATTTTAAAAAATATGATTTATATAATAGAAAATATTTATGATTACATTAAATAAGTCGTATATTTAATGAAGAATGGTTTATAAATAAAAATTAATATTAATTAAAAATATAGGCTAATTGTATCAAGTAGTATACATTTAATTGAATGTTGTTTGATTTTTCAATTTAACATAAATAAATTGTGTGTTACATTGGTTTCATAAAAACATATATGTAATTAATGCAATTTTATATACAACACATGCACAAAAATATTTACGTAATTAATGAAATCTTATATAGAAACACATACACCTAATATTTATGAAATTTATTCAAATTCTAATATTCATTTTTGAATTTTATTTAGTAACATGTTATATTTAATATATTATGTTTTTTATAATTAAATGTTATTTATTTATTTTTAATATTATCACAGTCAGTATTATTTATTCATTTTTAATATTTATTAATATTTATTTTTTTAGAATTTAATCATTTTCTAATACTTATTTATATATGTTTATTTATTAGGTTTTAATATATTATATATGTATTTGTCTTCATTTCAATATATATCCCTATTTATTTAATATTTTATTTAATTAATAAAACTTATCCATTATTTTCAATATTTTTAAAGTATACTCATTTTTAATTATTTAATTTTACTCATTATTAATATGGATGAATTTTATATTTTATATTCATTAATAATCACAAAAAACTATTTATAAATAATTAACTATAAATAAATATATTTATAAATGTACATTTACTATATTTTTTAAATTATATATTTATAAATATAAATAAATAAATATTATTTTTTAAAAGTATTTATATAATTATAAATAAATAATTATATTTTTAAAAAATTATATATTTAAATAATTGCAAAATTATAGTAAATATATTCAGTTAAATATTTAAATAATTATAAAATTATAATAGATATATTTAAATAATGAATATATTTATTATATTTATATTTATATTTATATTTATATTTATATTTATATTTATATTTATATTTATTTATTAAATACATATATTATTATATAAATATATATAATGATATAAATATATTTATAATTATAAATAAATAATTATATATATATATATTCAAATATATTTATTTATAAATGTATTTATAAATTTATATTTACTATATTTATAAAATTTAATATTTATAATTATAAATAAATAAATATGATATTATAATTATGGATGGAGAGACTCTCTCTCAAGACTGGAGGGACTCTCTCTCTTGATCTTAATGGGGATTGCTTTAGCAGCCCAAACAATATCTTGGAGGGAATTGTTAGTCACTAAGATGTTTGCAGCCTATGGCTCTAGTTGTTAGGCTAAATCTGGTGAAGATCATGGTTTATCAATGGTTATATCTATCTATGATCACTCAGGTGGTGATAGCAGACTCTGGTCGAGGCAAGAGCAGATAGAGAGAGGATGTGCTAGATGGAGATCTCAGCTTGTTGGGGGGAAGGATCTCTATTTGAGGCTGGCACGACACGACCTTGAGTTGCGGGTGACGACTCAGAATTCCATCGGTTAGGGAGGTCTGATCGACGGCGGGGAGTTTTTGCCTACACAGTGGTGTCTAGGGTTTTTAGTGCCCTGTTGGTTGACCGACCTGGGATCCCAGTGGCAACGTTCCTCGAGGAATGGCGATGGCGTCTCATGGCGGGATGCGCATATCAGAGAGTATGTGTTGGAGAGAGATGCTGATAACTACATCGAGTGGATCGGCTGGCGTTCACAGGTCGGTGCTGGTGCGGCGTGTTGGGTATGGGAGCTTCAATTACAGCGAGGTAATAATGGCCGGCGTTTTGCTGGTGGTGTCATGTGTTCCGAGCTACTCAACGTCAGGGAGAGGTGGGTTGTAGGATGGAAAGGACAAATACCTCAGGATGAGATGCGGGGCACACACAAGACTTTGGGATGTTATAGGCTAGCATCGATGAGATTTGGGCCGACACAATCTTTAGATGAGATGTGCGCGGCTTCTAAGGGTTGAAACCTGATTTTTGGGACATAAAAACTTTTGGGCCCATGTGTCATTGTGGAAGCCGAAGTCTTTAGGGGGTTTATTTTTATTTTTGGGGTCACTATCCTATGTACTTGTGAATGTATGTTTCCTCTACTTTTTCAATAAAATTTGTGGGTCATGTTTTTGGGTTACCAAATCCATGATCTAAACAATTTTAGTAAATATGATATTAAAAAATATTTATATAATTATAAATGAATCATTTTACATTTAAATAATTATTAAATTATAATAAATATATTTAAATAATGAATATATTTATTATATTTATAATTTTATTTATTTATTTATTAAATATAATTATAATTATATAAATATATATAATGATATAAATACATTTATAATTATATACAAATATTTATAAATATATTTATTTATAATTATAAATATTTAATTATGTCTTTAAATAATTATAAAATTATAATAAATATATTTAAATAGTGAATATATTTAATATATTTAAAATTATATATATTACTCAGAAGGTTCAAGAGACAGGCGAGCCTGCTCCAAAAAATTTTATTAGAAAATAAAGATGAGAAAGGAAACAAGGAAGGACACTATAAAACAAAGAAATCCATCATCTATAAAAGAGAATTACAAAAGGAGGGGTTCAAACATCCCCATAATCATGATCATGGATATCATCAGCTAATTCTCACTCTGACTATGAATTTCTCTACTTAAAGAGCACATAGTACTTCTCCTTGAGCTTCTGATGATCCATTGTGAGTTGGATCATAGAACGATCATGCCTTTGTGTTACAACCCCACCATCACAACCATGTCCCTGACCATGACATTTTGGGTGATTACCTCATTTCCAAGACATGGCATGCTGTTATGCCCATTCAGAATCATCCCTCCCAAATCAAGCAACTTGATCGCCCATAATTTGTGTTTTCTCACCATACATTGCATCACACAGAGCGCTCTCCAACTTCCCATATCTATACCCATAAGTCGTAAGAACAGTAGTATCCTCCACAGTTTCTGCATTCCCTAGGGCGCAGTCAGCCCAATAATTCCATTCTTCAAAAACAGCTTTTGGGGTAACCACCTAAACCAGTGTTGCATTCAATGAATTCTCTAATTCTGCTTACCTTTTTTTATTATTGAGGTCGTAGCTTTCATGTCGGTCTTCCTCAGTCTAATCTCACATTAACTCTACCCCTCATCATAATTTGGAGTTCCCTTGGCTACAATATCTAACCAAAGCTTTGTCCCACCAGACCTATGTATAGATGCATCTCTCTAGAGGTCTATCTCAACACCACTGTGTGCATCATCTTGGCTTCAAATGAATTCATTTAGCCCATCCTTATTTTTATTACCAAGTTAAATAGGAATTTCATCCAATGGTTGAACTTCACCTACCACTACTCATTAATGTTCTTCTCTATCATGGGATTCATTCCTTCCCCATCATTCCTATTCTCAACCAATGGGATAATAATTTACCAGAGAGTGATCGATCTTCATGCAGTTAGGGAAAATAAATCGGACATTCAGAGTCTAGGTTCCCTATATTCCAACATATCTAACAAAATGAAGGATTCTTCTCAAACTCTATTGAGAGTTCCAACTGTTGATCAAAAACAAGAAATAGAACTGAATCTTTTATAGTTGAACAAAGATCAACTTCCACATGCACTATATAAAAATTAAAAAGGCACGGAATATTTTTTTCTTTTTCAAATTTGTTTGGAGCCCCAATTGTAGAGGACATATCCCACAACAACTGAGAATTCCAAAGAAACCATGGTAAACCATAAATTCGTATGTAAAAATTTGGGTGATGGAGTTCTTCATCATAGAATGATTAAAGAAGGGATCCCAGTCTTGGATCCTTAAAAGTCCAGGTTTAAGGGTAAAAACCCTAATCCCCATGATCTATATTTCAATTCATCAGAAGGGAACACAATATGAAAAACAAAACCTAGCAAATTGAGGTGTTCCTCCGTCCACTCAAGCCCCAAATTTGAAGAAGTTACTACTTTAGATATTCAATATTCCATGGATTACCCTAACCTTGAGAAGTTAACCTTGCAAGAATTGAGTACTTTCAAATCTCAAGCCTTTCTGCAATTAGTTGTTGGTTGGATTCAACAATTGCATACGAACTATTTTTCATGACCCTCGAAGAGTATGCACTCCTTGAATTAGTGAAAACATTTTTCGACTTCAGCTTATCTATAAAAGAAACACGATTAACCGCATGCACTTTTGAAGATCTAACCCTCGGTAGATATGCATATGGATCTAAGGTTGTGGTCCTCTTCCAGTCATCCTCCTTCGATAACCCAAGGTTGATAATCTACCGGATGGAAATATGGATCTAACAAGATCCTCTTCTGGTAGTCTGACTTCGATGGGCAACTGTATTGAAATTTCGCCACATCTGGATATGAGGCTTCCAACTTCGACGGCTAACCGAATTGAACATCCACCACATCCAGATCTGAGGCCACCGACTTCTATTGCTAATCCAAATATAGTTCTACCGCATCTGAGGCCTCCAACTCTGACAACCATCCAGATTGAATTTTATTCAGAAGAACATCTAGATCTAAGGCTAGATATATCAAGACCCTATCCCAGTCATCTAATTCCACCAGAGGAAACACAAATACATCTGGATCTAAGTTAACTTCATGTGCCTTTGAAGATCTGATCCCCAGTGTAATAATAGATACATTCAAATCCGAGGTTTATACCTTCTTTTGGCCACCCAACTTCAACAACCCAATAAATACATCAGTTGGATTAAAGAAACCTTAGTGTGCTGTCAAAGAGAAAAACCCTAGAAGCAATAATCGGCTAGAGAACCTCCAATATCCATCTTTTATAAAATAAAACCACATAATTATATATATATATTAATTTATTAAATAAATATATATATATATAAATATATATAATGATATAAATACATTTATAATTATATAAAAATATTTATAAATATATTTACAAATACATTTATTTATAATTATAAATATAAATCTTTATCGAGATAAAATCCATCTTTATCAGCCCTAAAAAAGAACTGATGATGAGGTCTTTTACCATCACTTATTACTTTAGTAATCATAAAACCACTCTTTATCAGTGCTTTTTTTGAAGAGTTAATAAAATTCTCCTCAATAATTTAAAAAGAACCCAACTAAAATGATTTTCGTCATGCTGCTCAAGATCTCACGGAAGTCCAATGTTTCCACTGCTCCCTCTTGAACTTCTCTCGGATGAATCAAGCCTCAAATATAAGGTATGTTATTTTTTTATCCTCATCTCTCATTGTTTTCTTATTCAGGTTTAGTAGTGTATGATAGTGCGGGGTTATATTGGATTAGGGGTTTTGTGGTTCCAATTTTAGGGTATCGACTCCTTCTCATTCATTTTATCCTCCATCCATGTTATTCTTTCTCCTCCATCACTGATTCATGTTATTTTATGAACCCTAGTTGGGTTCTGGTTCTAAATTTTTAATTTCTCAATCTGTAGGGTGTTTAGGTTATATTTAAGAGAATCATAACATCATTTTTTAAAGACTTTCTTCATCAGTGCATGTTTATTATAGGTGATTCCAAGTTTATCCATTTTCCATATTGTACCTTGGATGGTTGAATTTTTTATCTTAGTTTTATTTAATAATTATCTGTATTTTGTGAGTAATATTTAGTGTTACATTGAAACATAAAAGGTTACAGATTTTTTGTTTTTTCCACTATCATGAATCCATGAATACTTATTTTTGTGAATCTTACAATTCAACTTTCACGATATGATCATTCTACCTTCATTTTTTATTTTAGTTTTAAACCTTTTGATTATTTTAATTTATACACAACTATTCTGGTAGGATAGTAAGATAATTTTTAGCTTTGTGACATGGTTTATCACACTTTCCATAAAGTTATTTCAATATCTAAATTATTTATCCACCTTCACCTTAAAAATTTCTTCTTTACTTTGAACTTGTATTCTTTGAATTGTTCAAATATCCAACAAATATTTCCATCCAAAAACACTATAATACCAACAATATATATAAAATTAAAACCTTCTTCCATAAACATATTTTTTGTGGACATTATCTCCTGCTTTTATTTAGTCTTTTAACCACTGATTTTCACTCCTTTTTATGAACCAAAATTAATTGATGTTCCTAATACATTTCTTTGATCATTATATTTCTTCCTAAAATTTTTAATCCTTCTATTTTTAGTATATTTCTAATTTATGTTTTTATTTTAAAATCCTTCAATTTTGGAATTTCTTTTCTCCTGTCATAACCATCAATTGTTTTGTCTTAAACTTCAAATTAATATTTTATTCAATACAAACACGATCTTGTAATCTTATTGAATGAGATCTTTTATAATTAACAAAACCATCATATTTTTTTAGGTTTCACCATCCTTGATATTTACATTAAGATTTCTCAAACATCTTGACCAGACTTCTCAAAGTTAACCTTGAAATTATTCACTTGAATTTTAACTTCCAACTTTTTTTCTAAACACTTTCACATTACCTTTATTTTTCTAAAACCTTATTCTACATAGCCTCCTTTATTTTATTCTCTTTATTGAGTGACAATTTAGAATCCTAAATATTATTTGTTGGTTGGAGTGGATACTCAAGAGGGGGGTGAATTGAGTTCCTATAAAAATTTCTGTTAAAATTATTTCTCTTAAAATACCCCAATTTAAAAACAAAGTTAAACTGTAGTGAATCTATACAGAGTGTAAATGTTCAATCAGTTTCTCAAAGATTGATTAGGTCTCAGTTAAATTAATCTGAGGATTAAATTAACTTTTTAAATTGACTTACTGATTTACAATAAGTATAAACACTTGCAAATTTAACTATCAAAGTAGCTTTAAAATAGTTTTGTATTTCAAAGTAATAGAAACGGAATATTAAATAAATATAAAGTATACTTATAGGCTTAAATTAAAATGCACAGCTAATTTAACCAAGAGGTTCAAACTCAAGATGAGACTTAGTCCTCTCAACAATTTATATAAATTGATCCACACCCTGGATCGGGGGTAAACAACAGTACAATATTGTCCAGGTCCAAAGACCTCTACCATAGTTTGTCGTGGGAAAAACAAACAACAACAAACAGGTTGTCCAGGTCTTACTTGACCTCTACCACTCTTCATAGTGGGAAACAAAGAGTTATGGAGTTTGAGTGAGGATTTAAGAGTCCTCCAGTTTAGCTCAGGAGACAGCGTGTGTGTAAAATAAAAAGGGTACACACACTGCTCGAGATGTAAATAAAAGAATCACTAAGATAAGTATGATTGAGTTTAGAAATTCTTTAGTGATTAGTAGTATAGCTCTGGACTCATTTGGTTTATCAGAAAATCATCTGAGTCATTCTCTGGTTTCTTGTTCAGAAAACAGAGTGTCGTTTTCTTCCTTAGTTCTTGGTCCAGATTAGCATCCTAAGTGCATGAAATTTTTGTTGTAGTTCTTCACTCAAGATGCATCTTGTGTTCTCCTCTCGAATAAGTTTCTTCGTGTATGTCCATGATTCTTGGAGTATGGATGCAGACTTAGTGAAAAATGCTCCACATTTGAATGTTGTTCAGCTCTTGGCTCTTTCACCCTTCGTGTGTCTTATTAGTGCATTGATTCTCTCTTTTTCAAAAAAAAAAGTGTGTATTGCACGATCTTTTCCTGTCCCTTTATAGCTTTCAGCTTCGGCAGAAAAGAATAATTACTTTTTGCATGGGTACTTGGTACGGTTCCCTGACATGGAAATAGAGATCATTAAATAAAATTAATTGCATTAAAAACATCAAATGTAACCGTTATCTTAATAAACAAATAGTATTTAGAGTATAGAGTATAGAGTTTGACTGGTTGGTCAATCATTAGTAGCTCGTGTTGGTAAAAGTGTACGGTGTCATAGGATCTTCAATCGGTAGCTCTTGCTCATGCATCAGTAGCTCTATATACCAGTTTCTTTCCATCAGTATCTCTTGCTCCATCGGTATCTCTTGAGCTATCAATAGCTCGGTGTATCAGTAACTATCTATGAACTGGATCTATCAGTAGACTTCTTTCTATCGGTAGCTCGGTAGACTGGTTCTATCGGTAGACTTCCTCATATCAGTAACTATCTGTGAACTGGCTCTATCAGTAGACTTCTTTCTATCGGTATCTCTTGTCTGTCGGTAGCTCTGGTGCGTCGGTTCATATCAGTCGTGTCTGTGTATCATTAGGCCGGTCGGTAGCTCGTATCGGTAGCTCTTAGTGTTCTGTATCGGTAGACTGAATTTTTTTGCTTACCGGTAACTCTGTTTATATCAGTGACCTTAGTGTATCGGTGACTCTGTCTATCAGTAGACTAAGTCTATAGGTAGACTGAGTACCGGTAGCTCTTTATCAGTAGTTGTGTGCAGATCAGTAGCTTACACTTATCTGTTTTTATGCAAAACACATCCGATTGGGTTAGAATTTTTTCAGAACTTATATAAACATGGATAAACAAATATTAACATATCTCAGGGATTATTTTAATATTATTATCATCTTGATCAGATATTGAAAGAATTAATATATAGAAAAACATTAGATTGATATTATCAAAGTATATGAAAGTATGATTGGGATTATCAAAATAGGTGAGGTTAACAATCTCCCCTTTTTTGATAATCACAAATTATAAAATTATAGTTTTAAAATAGTTAGCAGTTGTATCAGTGGATATATCATTTAAATTCAATTATCTCAGAGAAACAGTATGTTATAGAACATAATGGATCAGAGGTGGAAGAAAATGTGATAGTATGAGAGATAAAATTAAATGCAACGATTTCAAAAGTTACATTTAGTGGTATCAAAGAGTTAAATGAAATGGTATCAGAGAACTAAATGTAACGGTATCAAAGAATGAAAGGAAAAGAACTGGTATCAGAATGGAAAAGCATGATAGAGAAAATTTATCCCCCTTTGATACTCTCTCCCCCTTTGTAAAATCCTGGTAAACTATATCTCTCCCTTAATATCCCTGTAGAAAATATTTCCCCCTTTGTGATAATCAAAAAGTGGGAAATAATAAGAAATACAAAAAGTAGCACAATGAGAAAGAAAGTAAATCCAATTGTATTAGATGTTTTCAAAAAGGTACAGAGACATAACATAAAATACAGTGGATTCCTATCAAACAGTCTAGCCACTTGTTCAATCCACATCCTCAATGTGAGATTTGCCTTTTGGTTCAAAAGAGGATTCAGGTGAAGGCTTAGGAATTCTGAAAATGACCATTGGAGGCTGAGCAACTGACACTGTTCCTAGTCTGTACTGAGGAGTCTGTTGTGTGATCATAGGAGTGAGGCTTCAAATTGCTTGGGCAGGAGTCATTTGAACTGGAGAAGCAACAGAGGCAGAGGCAGGCAAAGTAGGGGGTACAATTACTGGTCTAGCATCAACATGCAGAAAAGGCAGCAATAGATTTCTGAAGTCCATAATTATTCCTCCTCCTCTCTCCATGGCAGATATGAAGTCATCTTTGTTCTCCATAAATTTGTCCAACACTGGAGTCAATTCTCTTATCTTGCTAACTTTCTCTCTAAAAGCTTGATTGACAGGAGGCAGCTTCATATTTTCCAATAGAAGTTTGAAGTGATTATTGAGGTGATTTTTGGTGAAAATATTAGAGAAATAGGAGTCCACCTTTTCTTTCACTTCTTTCTGAGAGGCATAATCTTCTCTCATATAATATTGGACTATTTTCATTATCTCTCTGGCTAAATCTCTAGTAGAAAGCACAAATCTTCTCATCTCAGATGAGTCCACAAAGCCACTGGTTGAAACTGAACCAAGTTCCTCCTTCATCACAGCTTGAAACTGATTCAAATCCACTGAAGGTTTATATGTAAGAGAACCAATAGAGAATGTTACTATTTCTTTTAAGTTCTTGGTCAACCCACTGATAAGATTTTGAACTTGGGAATCCTGGTTTTTAGTATGATCTTTCATAGAAGTTTTGAAACCTTCAAATACTGAAACCATATGGCTTTCAACACTCTTCACATAAACTAAGTCCTTATCTTCTTGGGATTTTGATCTCATGTAAGAGTCTAAAGAAACAACAGATTACTTTAGAGCTTTAAGATCTGCTTCAAGTCTGGAAACTTGAGCCTGGAAGCCTTTAACTTCTTCAACTATTTCACCCATAAAGGTTGATAAATTACAGTCAATAGAATGTTCAAAATATCTTTCCAACATACTCGTCTCTTCAGCAAAACTGTGCTTCATCTCAGCAACTGATGCACTAAAATATTCTTTCAGTTCATCCTTTAAGGATTCCAGATCATCCTTCATAACTAAATTAGCAGGTGCAACTGCAACAGATGTTCTTTTAGAGCCTAAACTAACCACAGAATCAGTCATAACCGATTGAACTGAAGATACTAGAGAAACTTCCATCTTCTTTACTTCTTCCAAAAAAATATCCTTAAGATTTTTATTTAAAGTATCCATGTCATGCTTTATGACCACATCTTCATGCAATAACTCAGAATCGATATCATAAGTAATCATAGGTCTATTGAGAGATGATTCATTATCTGAAACAGGATAGTCTAAACCACAGACTATAAAACCTGGGTCTTCTGCCCAATATTCAATTCTAGCAGCCACTGTAACACTTCAAACATTAGTTTGATGCTCCCCCTAAACTGGTGCATCCTCAATTAAAACAAAAATATTGTCAGTAGCATCATTCTCAATAGCATTCTCAGCAGCATTCTCAGCAGGTCTTCCATCCTGAAGAGAATCTTCTACTATCATTTCTTCTTCTACAATAAAAGGAGGGTCTTCCAAAATAGGAAATGGAATGTCAACTTTATTTGCATCATTAGTAGGCACTAAATATTTTCCTATCACTGGACTCAGACTCAAATCAGCTGACAGAGATTCTTTACTCTCATGAACATCTTCTTCATTCTGTACAGCAGCCTCTTCAACAGCCTCTAAAGCAGCTTCTTCTTTATCTGATTTCTGTTGATCAAGATTTTCAGGAGTTGGGCTAGGAGGTAAGTTAGGGTCTCCTCCTTCATCAGCAGAGGACTCTTCCTCTTCTGAATCATCACTGTATTTTGGCTCTTCTTCATCAGGTCCTAGACCTGGATCCCTCGCATCCTTTGGTCTTGAAGGATGATCCACAGGATTGAATTTTTCATATACCTTCTGGTCATCATTGACCCATTCTCCTATCCAAGTGTTCCAATTTATCCTCATGTATTTATAGACTGTGGATGTAATACAAAAATTGTTCTTGACTACTACTATCTCATATTGAGACTCATCTACCCTTTTTACTTTAATCATCACAGAGATCAACTTAGCAAAGAATAGGGCATTTGTCTTTGATTTCGGCCTCGTCATATCTTCCATTGGGATCATCAGAAATCTGCACAAAATAACCTTTACACAATGTCTTAAGAGGTGCAGGAGATAGATATCCTGATATCTCAAATTGGCAAAGTCTCCTCTCCTCGGTATCAAGACATGTTGAACGAATTTGAACATCAATCTGTTCTCTCCATCCATTTCTACAGCAACTACTTGTCCTTGACTTCCATCACCAGTCATCTCTTCCAAAGCAGTCTCATAGTCGAAAATATCACTGGTAGGTGGCATCGATCTCAAGACATATCCAGATACACCTTCATGTGGGACTTTTAAGCACTCATCCTACTCAATAGATGAAAACGACATCTCCTTTCCATTCAAAAAAGAGGTTACTTGATTTTCATTCTCCGATTTATCAAAGGTTACAAAGTCGTAAAACTGTTTCACTAACTTTGGAAAGTAGAGACAATTTTTTTTGGAAAAATACTCTACCCACTTTTTATCTTCAAGTACTTCGAGCACTAAGGATTTTCTAGGCAGCAGCCATTCTACACACAGCTCCTTTTCAATCACAATAACTCGATTTTGCAGATGAGGATTCACTAGTCGTCTCCCCGACCTAGTTCTAGCAACACTACCACTTGCTTCTTGCTCGGTCCTCTGCTTCATTGTTTTCGGCTCAACAGAGTCATCTCTGATGGTAGGAATTTTGGTTTTTTCCATCGCTTGTTCGAAGGATTTGGGGTTCTCTAAGGATTCAGGAGCTAAGGTTCGAGGGTTAAGGTTTGAGGCTCGGTGGATTTAGAAGTAGCTATGAATTTAGTTTTATCATTTAGGAATCATAAAATAAATAAATAAAATGAAATAATGCAAAAATAATTGAAATTTTGGTGGCAGACAGAAGTTTTAAAACAGCGCACACATCGGTGAGAATTTCTATCAGTGAGTTTACATCGGTGAGGATTCACATCGATGAGAATCTTACATCGGTGAGAATTTTACATCGGTGAGAATTTCACATCGGTGATAATATCATATCGGTGAGAATTTTACATCAGTGATAATTTCACATCGGTGAGAATATCACATCGGTGAGAATATCACATCTGTGAGAATATCACATCGGTGAGAATTTTACATCAGTGAGAATATCACATTGGTGAGAATATCACATCGGTGAGAATATCACATCGGTGAGAATTTTACATTGGTGAGAATAGCTACTGATTGAGGTTAAACATTCCTAACTCGTGTCTAATGTAACTTAACCTATACGAACTCAAAGGTTTAGTGAAAATATTGGCTAATTGATGTTCAGTACCAATAAACTCAAGAATAATATCACCATTTTGGTAGTGATCTCTCAAGAAATGGTGCCTTACATAAATGTGTTTGGTCCTAGAGTGAGACACAGGGTTATTTGAGATATTTATTTCACTAGTATTATCATAGTTGATAGAAACATGCTTAAAGTCATATCCATAGTCCAAAAGAGTGTGTTTCATCCACACAATTTGTGCACAACAATTACCAGCAGCTATGTACTCTGCTTCGGCAATGGACAATGCTACAAAATTCTTCTTTTTACTACACCAAGATACTAAGTATTTTCCCAATAAGTGACATGTTCCTGAAGTGTTTTTTCTATCCAAATTGTAACCAAAAAAATCAGCATCTGAATAACTCATTAACTCAAAGGGTTTTCCTCTTGGGTAAAACAAACCAAAGTTTACATTATGTTTAAGATACTTAAAAATTATTTTAACAGCAAATAAATGAGATTCTTTTGGATTATCTTGAAATCTTGCACACATACACACACTAAACATAATATCTGTTCGACTAGCAGTAAGGTAAAGTAAGCTTCCAAAAATACCTCTATAATTGGTTTGATCCACTGGTTTCCCAGTTTCATCTGCATCCAATTTACAAACAGTACTCATAGGAGTATCACTTTCCTTAATACTATCCAAACCAAAACGTTTTAAAAGATCCTTTGTATATTTACTTTGATTCAAAATAATACCATTTTCATTTTGAAACACTTGAAATCCAAGAAAATATTTAATTTCTCCCATTAAACTCATTTCAAACTCATTTTGCATACTCTTTTAAAAATAAGTACATAAAGAATGTTTGGAAGATCCAAAAATGATATCATCAACATAGATTTGTACTATTAAAACATCTTTTGAAGTTCTTTTAATAAAAAGAGTTGGATCAACAATCCCTTTAGTAAAAATTTTTTAAATAAGAAAATTACTAAGCCTATCATACCAAGATTTTGGAGCTTGTTTTAGACCATATAATGCTTTATAAAGTTTAAAAACTTGATTTGGAAAATGAGGATTAATAAATCCAGGTGGTTTTTTAACAAAAACATCTTCAACAATAAAACCATTTAGAAAAGAACTTTTGACATCCATTTGATATAACTTGAAATTCAGATGAGCAGCATATGCAAGAAATATCCTAATGGATTCTAATCTGGCTACAGGTGAAAAGGTTTCCTCATAGTATATACCTTCTTCTTGACTATATCCTTGTGCAACTAATCTTTCTTTGTTTCTAACTATGTTTCCAGACTCATCAACTTTGTTTCTAAAAACCCATTTAGTGCCTATTGTTAAAGTGTCCTTAGGTCTGTCAACTAATTCCCATATTTTGTTTCTTTCAAATTGATTTAACTCTTCTTGTATATCCATTACCCAAAATTCATCATTAATAGCATCATTGACATTTTTAGGTTCTAGCTGTGAAAGAAAGGCTTGATGTTCAACCTGGTTTCTTAGAGAAACTCTAGTCTGTGTCCCTCTATCAAGATTACCAACACATCATCCAAAGGATGATTATTTAGAATCCTTGTTAATCTAGTAAAGGTAGGAATAGAAATTTCATGTTCATCTCCAAGTTCGGGTTCAAGAGAAGAAGATTCTGGAATATGTCCAGAACTGGATATTTTTACAACAGGTTCTTTAGATTCATCATTAATGTCTAGAACACTCAAATTTTCTTCAAGATTTTCAAGAGAGGTTTTAGGCTCATGTGGATCAGTTTCATCAAACTTGATGTGAAAATATTCTTCCACACATTTGGTTCTTTTATTAAAGACTCTTTATGATTTTCTAGTTAAATAATATCCATGAAAAATTCCCTCATCACTTTTAGAAGCAAACTTGTCCAGATTATCCTTTGTATTAAGAATAAAAACTTTGCAACAAAAGACTCTAAAGTAACTAACTTTAGGTTTTATACTATTACACAACTCATATGGGGTCTTCTTAAGAACTGGTCTAATTAATACTCTATTAATAATGTAACAAGATGTATTCATAGCTTCAGCCCAAAATTAAATAGGCAGGTCATACTCATTAAGCATGGTTCTAGCTATTTCTTGAACGGTTCTATTCCTTCTTTCAACTACACCATTAGGCTGAGGTGTCCTAGGAGTAGAAAGTTTGTGGCTATAGCCATTGTGTGAGCAATAAGATTCCAACTCATGATTTTCAAACTCACGGCCATGATCACTTCTCAGAATTTTAATCCTAAGTCCAGTAATATTTTCTACATATTTGGAGTATTTAACAAAGTAAGAACAAGCTTCACTTTTGTGAGCTAAGAAGTATACCCAAGTATATCTAGAAAATTCATATACTAGGACATAGACATAGTGCTTCCCATTTAAACTAGAAACTCTTAAAGGTCCAAACAAGTCCATGTGAACCAACTCGAGAGGTTGAGAAGTTGAAACTTATTTCTTTGATTTAAAAGAAACTTTATGTTGCTTTCCCTTTTGACAGGGATTACAGACTTTGTCATTTGGGAATTCAAGTTTAGGTAGGTCTCTAACTAAGTTCTTCCTGGTCAATTTTCTAAGTGAATAGATGTTTCAGTGTCCTAATCTTCTGTTCTAAATCCAATATTCTTTATGAAAACCATTTAAGCAAGTAACATTTACTTAGCTAAATCATTTAAATCAACAGCATAAACATTTTCATTTCTTAAAGTAGAAAATACTAAAACATTTTTCGAATTAAAAACATTACAAGAATCATTTTCAAATTTCACATTAAATTCTTCATCACATAATTGAGAAATACTTAACAGGTTATACTTAAGTCCATCAACAAATAAAACTTTAGAAATTAAAATTGAATCAGTGTTACCAATTTGGCCTAGGTCGATGATTTTTCCTTTAGAATTATCACCAAAGGTGAAGTGGCCTCCATCAACCTTTATTAAGCTTTTGAAGAATGAATAATCTCCAAACATGTGTCTTGAACATCCACTGTCCAAGTACCATACCTTCTGGTGAGATCTCCTCAAATAGGTTTCCTACAAAATAGGTTTAGACAGGAAATGATTTTGGTACCCAGATCTTCTTGGGTCCAGAAAGGTTAGCAATCAAAGCTTTAGGTACCCATGTTTGTCTTATGGGTCTCATATAATTTACAGAATAAATATATTTTTAAAGGTAAAATTTATTTGATCTATAATCATATGAATAACTAGTTGAAGCATAGGAATTTCCAGAACTTGAACTAGCAGTATTCTGTCCAGATTTAGGAATAAATCTATTCTTAATAAGCTGTCTCTGTACAGGTTTGTAGCCTATTCCAGTAGTGTATTTTGGTGCCACTTGCTTTCCTAGAATTTGAGTTAGTGTATATTTTCCCTTTGTGAATTTTTCTAAGTCCTTTCTAAGTTTCTCATTAGACATTTTCAGTTATGTATTTTCCTTTAACAGTTGAGCATTCTTTTCTTTTTCGATAGTAAGTTCGGTTTTAACAGTAATAGTGAGAGCATGTTGTTTCATTAGTGATTTGTATTTATCCTTATGTTCATTGCATGTCTCTTCCAGTATATTTCAGTATTGAAATAATTCCTCACTAGTCATGTTTTCAGAATCAGAATCAAAGTCTGCATCATCTACACAATAATAGGAATTTAAAACAGGAGTATCTAAAGTTACCTCAGATGTGTTGGTCAGGAAACACATGTTGGCATGATTCTTTTTAGAATCATAAACTTCAGATTCACTTGTGTTGTCCTCTGAAGCACTCCAAGTTGCTTTCATAGATTTCTTGTACTTCTTGTCCTTATAATCATATTTCTTTTTGAATTTTAACTTTGTACAATCAGACTTGATGTGTCCTTTCCTTTTGCACTCATAGCAAAATATTTCATCATTATTGTTAGCTTTCTTCCAATCATTCTTCCAATGTCCCTTATTATCATACTTTCCTCTGTAATTTGATTTTATGAAAAATTTCTTCTTCCTATAAAATTTCTTAAACCTTCTGGCTATCTGAGCCATTTCGGCATCACTGTCTAAATCAGAATCTTCACTGGTTGAACTTTCAGTAGGTACTTGCATTGTCTCCTTGTCTTTGCTCTTAGAATCAGTAGACTTAAAAGCTACAAATTTTCTCTTGGGTTCATCATCTTCCTCATTATTCACCTTGAGTTCTTCTCCATACATCATAAGCTTACCAATAAGCTCATTTACAGGCAGTGCTCCAATGTCACATGACTCTCTGATTGAAACAGAAGTCCCCCTCCATCGTTCTGGCAGACATCTTAGTATCATCATAATTTGTTCCTTAGCTGGAACAGATTTTCCAAGTGACCTCATTGTATTGACTATCTCATTAAACCTGAGATACATATCAGAAATAGGTTCATCAGTATTCATTTCAAAATTATCATATTTAATAGTATATGTATTTAATCTCATTTCTTTAACATTAGTTGTTCCTTCATGAGAAACACCCAAAGTATCCCATATTTCATAAGCAGTTTTACAAGCAGAAATTCTATTAAACTCTTGATCTCCTAAAGCACAGTACAGGGAATTCATATCTTTACAGTTATTATTGTATGCAGTCTTTGTAGGTTCATACCAAGTTTTTCTTTCAGTTTCTAGAATTTTATATTGAGACTCTATAGCAGTCCAGATACCAAAACCCATACTCTCTAAATGTATTTTCATTTTAAGTTTCCACTAGGCATAGTTTGTACCATCAAAGAAAGTTGGAATGTTATTAGCAGCACCCACTAATCTATTATCCATAGATAGATTTTAGAAAACCTTTTAAAGAGGTTAAATTTAGAACTAACAGAAATTTAAGATCTTTAAAGATGCAACTAAAATCACTGTTGAAAAACAGAGTATTTCAAAAACACATGTCCTCTGATACCAAATGTTGGTCGGAGTGGATACTCAAGAGGGGGGTGAATTGAGTTCCTATAAAAATTTCTGTTATAATTATTTCTCTTAAAATCCCTCAATTTAAAAACAAAGTTAAACTTTAGTGAATCTATACAGAGTGTAAAGGTTCAATTAGTTTCTCAAAGATTGATTAGGTCTCAGTTAACTTAATCTGAGGATTAAATTAACTTTTGAAACTGAATTACTGATTTACAATAAGTATAAACACTTGTGAATTTAACTATCAAAGTATCTTTAAAATATTTTTGTATTTCAAAGTAATAGTAGTGGAATATTAAATAAATATAAATTATACTTATAGACTTAAATTAAAATGCATAGTAGAGTTAACCAAGAGGTTCAGTCTCAAGCCGAGACTTAGTCCACTCAACAATTTATATAAATTGATCCACACCCTGGATCGGGGGTAAAAAACAGTACAATACTTTCCAGGTCCAAATACCTCTACCACAGTTCTTCATGGGAAAAACAAACAACAGCACACAGGCTGTCCTGGTCTTACTTGACCTCTACCACTCTACACAGTGGGAAACAAAGAGTTATGGAGTTTGAGTGAGGATTTAAGAGTCCTACAGTTTAGCTCAGGAGATAGTGTGTGTGTAAAATAAACAGGGCACACACACTGCTCGAGATGTAAATAAAAGAATCACTAAGATAAGAATGATTGAGATTAGAAATGCTTTAGTGATTAGCAGTGCAGATCTGGACTCGTTTGGTTTATCAGAAAAACATTTGAGTCCCTCTCTGGTTTCTTGTTCAGAAAACAGAGTGTCGTTTTCTTCCTTAGTTCTTGGTCCAGCTTAGAAGACTGAGTGCATGAAATGTTTGTTGTAGTTCTTCACTCAAGATGCAGCTTGTGTTCTCCTCTCGAATAAGTTTCTTCGTGTATGTCCAGGATTCTTGGAGTATGGATGTAGACTTAGTGAAAAATGCTCCACATTTTAATGTTGTTCAGCTCTTGGATCTTTCACCCTTCATGTCTCTTCTTAGTGCCTTGATTCTATATTTTTCAAAAAAAGTGTGTATTGCACGATATTTTTTTGTCCCTTTGTAGCTTTCAGCTTCAGCAGAAAAAAATAATTACTTTTTTCATGGGTACTAGGTATGGTTCCCTGACATGAAAACATAGATCATTAAATAACATTAACTGCATTAAAAACATCAAATGTAACCGTTAGCTTAATAAACAAATAGTATTGAGAGTATAGAGTATAGATTTTGACTGGTTGGTTAATCATTAGTAGATCGTGTTGGTAAAAGTGTACGGTGTTGTAGGATCTTCAATCGGTAGCTCTTGCTCTTGCATCGGTAGCTCTATATACCAGTTTCTCTCAATTGGTAGCTCTTGCTCCATCGGTAGGTCTTGAGCTATCGGTAGCTCGATGTATCGGTAACTATCTGTGATGTGGCTCTATCGGTAGACTTCTGTCTATCGGTTACTCGGGTTTGTTTGTTAGTTGGTAGCTCGGTAGACAGGTTCTATAAGTAGACTTCCTCATATCGGTAACTATCTGTGAACTGGCTCTATCGGTAGACTTATGTCTATCAGTATCTCTTGTCTGTCGGTAGCTCTGGTGCGTCGGTTGATATCATTCGCGTCTATGTATCATTAGGCCGGTCAGTAGCTCGTATCGGTAGCTCTTAGTGTTCTGTATCAGTAGACTGAATCTGTTTGCTTACTGGTAACTCTCTTTATATCAGTGACCTTAGTGTATCAGTGACTCTGTTTATCGGTAGACTAAGTCTATCGGTATACTGAGTACCAGTAGCTCTTTATCGGTAGCTATGTGCAGATCAGTAGCTTACACTTATCTTTTTTTATGCAAAACACTTTCGATTGGGTTAGAATTATTTCAGAACTTATATAAACATGGATAAACAAAGATTAACATATCTCAGGGATTATTTTAATATTATTATCATCTTGATCACAGATTGAAATAATTAATATATAGAAAAACATTAGATTGAGATTATCAAATTATATGAAAGTATGATTGGGATTATTAAAACAGGTGAGGTCAACATTATTTAACAACTTTGATTCCTTTTCAATATTTTTAGAATCAATTTTTTTATATATTTGAGAATATCACTTAAATATTTATTCTCTAACTCTAGTTTTCAAATCCTTGAAAGACCCTCCTTGAACTTTATCTTTAGTATAAAATCCATAATAGTATATTATTATTTGTTATAAAATTTGTATTCATCAATATTAAACTCATAATCATTAACTTTAGTGATCTAAAACTCTCCTCCACTTAACTTGAAGTTTCAACTTCAAATTCTTGTTCATTCCTTCCTTTTTCATCCAAATTTGACAAGAAATTTATATTTTTTAATTTCGAGAAATTCGTGGGTTTTACCTTGAAGGGAAACTTCTTCTTGTTGAATTATGAAGCATTATTATTTTAAGATCTTCTCAATGACTCAAATTCAACCTAAATTTCTTCTTCTTTAAAATTTCGAAAATTGGCTACAAAATATCCAATAGCTCTACATTTGAAATATTTTAGTGAAATATTTCCTTGGTACTTTACTTTACATTTTTTAAAACTTATTGAGATGAATGAAATAATTTTGTTAAACTTCATCTTCAAATATTTTTATCTTTAAAATTATTCTCTTACATTTTAACATATTTTTTAATTTATTCTACTTCACATATTTTAATGATATTTCCTTTTCAATCTTACTCTTCTTCTTAAGATAACTTCCTTTCCACATTTTATAACTAATCATTATGTTATATAGATTTCTAATGTAATTGTTTTAGAATCTTTATACTTAAGTGCTGAAACCTTTAAATATAATTTTCTTCACAAGATATATAGTATTTTTTTTGAAACCAAGAATCTTTGAGATTAACAAAAAAATATCTAATGGTATACACTACTTCATTAACTCTTATAAAGTACTCATCAACATCATCATCAGACATTAAAATGTCTTCATACTTGAAATGATAAATTTATAATTAAGATTATTTCACATTCATATTTCCTTCATAAATATAATTCAGTCTATCCTATATGATTTTTCAATCTTAATCCCTTTGAATTTAATGAATTATTTCTCTAACAGTAATGAAAGTATTACATTTTGAGTCTGACCATTATTATTTATTTACTTCCATTCAACTACGGTTAACACAATATTCTCAACATGGGGAATATACCTATTTTTGGTAACATTAAGACCATCCAAACAAATTTATAATAGGTATGGAAAAATTATATCTTTCAATATGTTATAATTCTCACCCTAAAATGTCATAACTCTCTATATATTCACTAAATTAATATGATCAATAATGGTCATAAAATGAAAAACCAACTCCATTTCAAAAAAAAAGAGATAAAAATCACTTCCATTTAACAAACAATAACTATTATTTATTGTATACTCAAAATAACACTCTCATACCAATTTTTGATGTTGAATAGATACTAATATATGTTAATTTCATCCTATATTTTGTTGTAGGGGGGTTAGTGAATCATTGTTTTTATATTCTACCATTGAAAAACCATTTCCACCTACCAAAGTGATATTATTTATTATTTTTTAACCATTCATACAATATCAAGACACACAAACACAATGTGAATAAATTTTCATGGTTCTCTATACAAAACTAATTGATATATCTTTTGTATGATCCAATAAACTTGTGAGAACACAATCCACTAATCATAATGGATATAAGAAGTAGGGTTTTTCTTTGAACTAATTTTACATAAAAATGTATCATGAATGATGTAACATTCATTTTCATAATAAAAAAATTTGATCTTAAAGTGATTCAGTAAGACAAATACTCAACCTCAAAATGGTTTGAGCAGCATTCACAAGTGATCTTATTTTTCCTAGATTTTCCTCACTAATTCTACAATCAATATCTCTTTACTTGAGCCATTTTTGGTGATTACATGACCTTGTATATTCTGAATAAATATTTTTTTTACACAAATTTTGAAATCCAAGTATTAATTAAATGGAAAGAAAGATATAAGAATTTATAAGGGAAGTATTACATCCAATAATAATTAAATTTTATTTTACAGTATATTTATTAGTGATAATTAGATTTCTATATGTCTATAAGTGATTTAGTTGAGTAAGAAATTCATTTTATTAACATTTTTAATAAGATAATTTAGAGTTATATATGAACTAATGATTTCTAAGCCCTTGATTTATGATGAAAAGTGTATCAGAACATGGTAAATGGGAATAAATGTGTCACAACCTGTCCCCCGGGGCCCGTGTCGTGACTACCTCAAGCCCACCTTCCATACGTCAGGGGCTGGCAACTAGCACTGAAGGTGTATTCCATAAAACTGGGAAGGCATTGCCTTTATAACCTGTAACACACATAACCAAGCACACAGCAAGATACGAACTCAAGTAAACTGAATAGTAAACATAGTGAGTACAATACGTAAAAGGGTCTAGAATACAAGCCCAAATGGAAAGTACAAGAAACTGAAAGTACAAGTAACTAGAACAGATCATGTGATCACCTACCAAGGATCCTACCTGAAGGGTAGGTACAGCTCTCTAATGGTCATCTCTGTGGTACGCCTCGTCTAATGTCCACCTCTGAGCTACCTTCGAACCCGGTACTCTCGTCCTCAGTTAGCGTTGTCCGTCGTCTACACCAAACACAACGAGGTGTGGGCATAGCCCATGTAGAGGTGAGTATAACAATACTCAGTAGGGACCACAAGACCCTCAAGGTCTCACAAAATCCACCAAGGATAAACCACACAACATGAAAAAAATTGATAACCCTACTTAGGTATATGCCCATATATATACATGATTTATCAAGTAAACTCATCTCAATCATGAGGAAAACACAGAGTCCAACTCCAAATCCCCAAAACTCAAATGTTACACAAAGGAATAAAAACAACAAAGGCAAGTACCACATAGGTACGCCACACTGAAGAATTCCACCAAGGTATTACCACAAAGGAAAGTACCACACAAGCACGAAAACAGCTCACGCTAGGTATAACGTAAGTACAGTAGTAGAGATGATTATATATGACTACTGAATCATCTTACTCTGTTAAAAATCATACCCACACAGGATCGCTCAGTGTTGACCCACACAGGATCACTTGGTGCTAACCCACACAGGATCGCTAGGTGCTGACCCACACAGGATCGCTCGGTGCAGACCCACACAGGATCCCTCTTCATTCTTCACATCACAACCTGCTACAGGGTTCCTTCACTATGCTCGCTTGTCTCCAAGAGGGTCTACTCCACAATCCACTAGTCGATACTCCAACTTACACAAAGTCTCATGAAGAAGTATCTCAAAGGACATCCATGTCATAGGGGTCTCAACGAAATAGACGGTGCATCAATCGGATGTTCGGTCTGTGAGTTATTAGCCTTTTAGTCCTGGGGGATCGGTTGGATTCGTGCTCAATCCAACCTGGACATACACCAAATTTAACCAAAACTCTAGTGGTGTATACTCCAGGGAACCATCTCACTCCATGGTTTCCAGCACCACTGACGGTTCATCAAACGGACGCCTGGTGCCAAAGCTATGACCAAAAGAGTGTAAATGGGTCGTAGTGGGTCCGGTTCCAGTCTGACACGGTTGCACTGACCCGCCCAACCCGGCCTGGTTTGACCCTATTTGGGTTGACCCAGTTTGACTCTCTAAGTCCAGCCTAGCCTGCTGGGCGGCCTGGCCTGCGCCGGGAGGCACGACAGGCCGTGAGGGCCGCATAGGCCTCGAGGAAGCAGAGGCCGCAAGGGGGAGGTTCGGCCGTGGATGACGCGAGGCCACATCGCAACTTGGCTACGGTTGTGCCGCGAGGGCGCGGGGAAACTCGGCCACGGGGGTACTATGAGGGCGTGGGATGTCTCGGTTGTGGGGTGGCTCGGCCGTGAGGCCGCTCGGCCACGAACGGCGCGAAAACGCGGGGGTTCCGCGAGGGCATGGGACGGTTCGGTCGTGGACGGCGCGAGACCGTGGGGTAGCTCGGAGGTTCTTGGTGGATCGTAGGGCTGCGAGCGGCACGACTAGGCTGCGGGGTGGTGAGAAAGGCTGCTGGGCGGCGCGGTGAGGCCGCGGGGTGGCGTAGCGAGGGCATGGGATGGCTCGGTCGCGGACGGCATGAGACCGCGGGGTAGATCTGAGGTTCGTGGAGGATCGGAGGGCTGCGGGCGGCGTGGCTAGGCTGCAGGGTGGTGCGGCAGGCCACGGGGCAACGCGGTGAGGCCGCGGGGCGGCGTAGTGAGGCCGCGGGGTGGCACAGCGAGGCTGAGGGGCGGCGCGACAAGGCCGCAGGGCGGTGCGGCAGGCCGTGGGTGGAAGAGCGTCATGGGGCACAAAGGTCGTGGTCGGTGGAGCACTGAGGGGCGCGGAGGCCGCGGGCGATGGCACTGGCCACGAGCAGCAGCACCACGGGTGGCGGTGGTCGCGGGGCGGCGCCATTGCCTTCACCGCCTTCGTCGTGGTTGATAGTTGTCCTCCTCCATCCCGAAGAACACAAGAATTATCCCAAGAAATTTGGAGAGGATGAGCCATGTTTGTTTGGCCTTCACTCTATGCATTAGAGTGGTAGCAAGCGGCTATAATACTTGAATCACAAGAATATCATAAACGGGTAAGGGAAATAATTCAAACACCCTCCCTACCTCATTTTATTCGTCAACGGAGTTCACGAGGAAGGTGACGATGTCGTTGGGGATAGAAGGATGTCGGTGACATCGACGTTTCCTTGTTCATAAGTTTATTGACGTTAAAGAAGTTCCTCGCCAATGATTGTATCAAGGAATAAGTCGAAGTAGGCATTCTTTGTTAGCATTCTTCATTGGAGATCTTTCTCCCAATTCCACCAAAAATGAATTAGAAAACATTATAGGATATGTTTGCATAATTTCAAATTGGAATAATTAATTATTTGATGGGTTGGATTAATTAATTAAGGGGAGGGTTGGCACAATTAAGTAGGGGAGCTTAAGAGATTTCTCACACTTAAGAGGGGAGTTCAAGAGGTTTAAACCTCCAGTGGTCCCCACCACCATAACCCTCATGGGAGGTTAGGCTCGGGTAGTCCCTACCACCACAACCTATTTTGAGAGATTTATTTCAGGGGGTCCCCACCTCTCAACATCCACATCGGAGATGCTAAAGAATAATAAAATATAATATTACACAACTTTTATATTATTTTATTCTTTCACGAAACACACAAAAATTATCTTTCACTCTCGACCGACTATCGTCGAGGTGAAAGTCCCCTTAAGAGAATATTGGCACAACAATTTCAACGGTGCCCTTGGATTTCAATTCTGAGCACCAGTTCAAAAGTTAGAAATACCCTCTATTACATTTATTGAACGTACCCGAACAAAAGTTCATAAATTCATTTTGGGCACTCCGGGCCTTAGAATCATGTGCCATCAATTTTTTCGGACTCGTATAATTCACATTTATTTAAAAAAATTACACAGAAATTCTAGGTCTTTACATTCACCCCACCTTAGGGATTCACGTCCCTGTAATCCATAACTCAAACTAAAGGAACAAGTTGGGGTACTGAGCACGCATATGGTCCTCCCGCTCCCATGTGCTCTCATGGAGGTTCTCGTGCTGCCAGAAAACACGCACTAGAGCTATGAACCATCCACGAAGGACCTGCTCCTGACGATCTTCAATCTCTACTGGAACCTTCGTAAAAGTCACCCCATCTTCGACATCCATCTCTCCATGGTCGATGATGTGAGAAGGCTCATGCACGTATCACCTCAGCTGAGATACGTGGAAGACATCATGCACCCAGTGCAACTGAGGTGGAAGATCTAAGCGGTAATCCACCTCGCCAACTCTACTGAGGACCAAAAAAGGTCTGATGAACCTCGAAGATAACTTTACACCTTGGCCAAATCTCAACAAACCTCATTAAGGTGAGACCCTTATAAAGACGTGGTCACCATCCTTGAACTCTAGAGGTCTTCATCTCCTATCGGCATAAGAATTTTGCCTACTCTGTGCAGTCTTCATCCACTCCTATATGATCTGCACTTTCTCTATGGTAGCCCATACCATCTTTGGTCCCACTATTGCTGACTCCCCGGGGTCAGTCTGGCAAAAAGGTGATCTGTAAGGTCGACCATACAACACCTCAAAAGGTGTCATCCCAATAGTGAATTTATTGTTGTTGTTTTATGAAAACTCCACGAAAGGCAAGTGATCCTCCTAGATGCGACTCAAGTCGAGGACAAAAGCACGCAACATGTCCTCAAGTGTCTGAATGGTCCACTCAGTCTGGTCATCCGTCTGAGGATGGAAGGCAGTGCTCAAATGAAGCTACATCTTGAAATCCTCCTAAAACACCTTCCATAGCCAGAAATTAAAATGTGCATCATGATCAGAGACAATCGTCGAGGTTACTCCATGTAGCCTCACAATCTCCTGCACATGGAGGAATCCCTAGCTCTCTACTCAACCTTGCTCTCTGATCGGTAGGAAGTGGCCCGACTTGGTGAGTCGGTCGACGATTACCCAAATCGAGTCATGACCTCTAGACGTATGTGTAAGTCCAGTCACAATGTCCATGGATATCCCACCCCACTTCCACTCTAGGACCTCTAAAGGCTGAACCAAGCCTGCTGGTACATGATTCTCCGCCTTCACTTGCTAACAAGTGAGGCACCGAGAGAAAAACTCTTCAACTGATTTCTTCATTCCCAGCCACCAGTGTTGTCGTTGGAGATCCCAGTACATCTTTTCAACTCCTGGATGTACCGATAGAGGGGATGTGTGGAACTCCCTCAACAATTCCTCTCGAAACGACACTGGTACCATGGCACGTCCTCTGAAGAGGATGACGTGTTCCCCACCTTCATAGAATCCATCAGGTGCATGTCATGTGGATATCTGAGTACATCGTGTCTCGCAGTCAGTGTACCCACGTTGTGCCTCCCTGACTCGCTGTAGAAGTTGGGAGTGACTGTAAGAGACTGAAGAAAATCTGCTCCATCTCTATCCATATAGGATATCTGCAAAGTGACCAGCTACTCTATCGCCTCTCCTAGTATATGTATACCAGACCTCCTACTGAGTTCATCTGCTACAATGTTCCCCTTCCCAGGAGTATAGACTAACTCGAAGTTATAGTTCTGGAGGAACTCAAGCCAATGTTGTTGTCTCAGGTTCAGGTCCTTCTAAGAGAATATATACCTGAGACTCTTGTGATCCGAGTAGACTGTAAAATGCTCACCCATCAAGTAATGTCACCACATCTTCAAGTAAAATACCACTATTTCCAACTCCAGGTCATGGGTAGCGTAGTTCTACCCATGTTGTCTCAGCTACCAAGAACCATATGCAAGCACTTCTCGTTCCAACATCAGGACACATCTGAGTCCAGTTCTTGATGCGTCGTAGTATACTACGTACCTTACGCCCTCCTCTGGAAGCCTCAAGATGGGGGCACTAGTTAGCCTCTGCCTCAGCTCCTGAAAACTCAGATGGCATCTCTCCGACCACATGAAGGGTTTCCCCTTCTTCATCAATGTTGATAGTGGTGCTGAAACTATGGAGAAATCTGGCACAAACTGTAGGATCGAAATAATTATGTAGATGCTCAATATACAAGAGGGGGGTGAATTGTGTATACTTTAAAAATTCCTTTAAATATGGTTATGAATAACCGTGTTTTCCTTAAGTAAAGGAAAGGGCTAAGTTTAAAAAAGTTGAACTTAAGTAAATTCACAACACCTCTAATACCAAATGAAAACTTTAAAAGAGATTCCGAAAATAGGTTCCGGAAATATGGTTTTGGAAATTGATACTTAATAAAATATTACAAAATGAGATTCTACCTTAAAGTGTATAGAATCTAAATGAAACAGAGTATAAGTAAGGAAGTATAAGAAAGATATACTTTCCTTATAATACAAAATGCAGCGGAAATAAACAAGTAGTAAAACTACAAGTAACAAGATATAAGTCTTTTAACCTAAAGAGAAGGGTATCCAACAACCTTGGATAAAGGTCCCTTGATTTATACTTTCAAGCAAGTCTGTCTTACCCACACTAGGGTAAGCCCTCGATACGAAGATCTGAGTCTCTGTCTTGCTATCCCCATAAGCCCTCAACTTCAAGGTAGTTGGCAACCTCTGTATTTCTTAGCAAGGAAGCCCTCAACTTCAAGGTGTTGGAAACCTCTGTCTTCCTATCCCCGGAAGTTCTCGAATGTAATCACCAACATTTGGAGTCGCACAAAGCAAAAACTGAACTAGTGGTTCAGTATGCACAAGGCATGAAAAGCTTTCCCTCTCTAGAAATCACCTTAGCAGCGTGTGGTCTCTAGATTGATCAACTTCATTTTTTTGAGCTCTTTCAAATGAGCTCCTATTTATAGGTAAGGTCAGCCACCTTCCCAACGATCATATTTTCCTTAAAAATCGGAGGAACTTGTACACATTTCACTTAGCCAACGGTTAGTTTTATAACAGAATAGACGACATCATTTTATAACAAAACAAGTGTAACGTAATGTACGACATTGTTTTAAGTCTAACTAAAAAGAACGAAGTGAAGGTTCGGAGTGTAAACAAAAAGTCAAAGAGTAGACAAATTATAGAAGTGTAAGAAAAAAAGAAAGTTCAGAGTCTAACAAAAAATAATTTTCGGAGTTTAAATAAATTCATAGTGTATAAAACAAATATGACCAGATTCTGTTTAATAGGTGAATTCGGAATGAGAATTCGGAATGAGAATTCATCATCAGAATTCGTAATTAGAAACCGTAAAGGAAAAAATTTCATTAGAATTCGATGTTGAACTTCATAAGAGTTCGTATCCAGAATTCGAAGTTGATCTTTATTAAAGTTCGTATCCAGAATTCGGAGCCTAAAATAGAATTCCTTTAAGTCAAAGTTTTAAACACTTCCGAAAATCTAGAAATAAATCTGAATCTTGTACTTAAGAAATATATGGGTGAAAATGTGATAAGGATAATTTTTCTTACAAAAGCAATTTCCCTTACAAAAGCAATTTTCCTTATAAAAGCGATTTTCTTAATGATAAGGTGTTTGTGATTTTCAAAACAAGAAAGAATGGAAAAGTCATAAGGAAAACCTTATTGACTCAACAACATCCCACTTTTTGGAAAGCACAAACATCCTTATGAAAAAGAAATTCTAAAAATAAAGAAAAACATTAAGGCTTATCTCCCTTTGCTTTAAGGATATTGATGAATACGACTAACTCCCCCTTAGGCTTTGAAACTCTAAGGATCGTATTCTAGATTTCCGGAGTTACATTTTATTACGAATAAGAAAGTCTTCTTTGATGAAAAACTCCCCCTTAGATAAGCTCTTATTAGAGTTATTTTTCCTTAAGGATCTCTTCCTTCTCCCCCTCTGTGATTTTAAAAAAGAATTCAAGTGAATGGAAAAAAATAACAAAGTACCTAAAAAATTATTAATAATAACAAAAGATGAGAAACCAAGATTTTCATTAATTTTAAGGAATGAAAGATACAACAAAAAGATCAGATTTAACTATTTCAGATCTTTTTCCTTCGAAATGATCCCCTTAAGAATAGTCTTGATCTTTTTTAGGTCTTTATGATCTTCTACAGCTTGCTTCTCTGAGACCACTATTCTTGCAGATTGAGCTTCAATCTTTTCTTCCTAGGCTTTAAGATTTTCTTCCTGAACCTTAAGATTTTCTTCCTGAGCCTTTAATTTCTCTTTAAACTCAATCCGATGATCCCTTTCAAACTTCCAGTTTTGAGAAACGGAATTCAGTTTCCCATTCAGATCTCTAACTTCTTGAATCTGGAAGTTCTTTTCATCTATCATCTTCTCTTCAAAGAAAGAAGTCAGCTCATTTATCTTCCTGACCTCAGTTTCAAAAGCATCTTTAACATTTTCTTGAAATTCATCAAATAGCCTCATCTCTTCTACAGTTTTCCTTGACCAGCTAGTCATCCTCTTTCAAGATATTTTGTGGGCTTCATAGCCAACAAGAAAAGATTTGAATTCAGCTTCTATATCGACACACTTATCCATAACCATGGATACAGAATCTGATTTCTGATTCAGATCATGTTGGAGCATTTGGCATCTTGAATCTATAGTCGAGATGGTCAGAATGGAACCCACTAACTTCCTCAAAGATTGAACAACAAAGTCATGTCCCAATGAGGATGACTCCGAATCTGAAACTTTTCATGGAGAATTTTCTTCCTCAATAAGCTCCAACTTCCTTTTAGACGAATCACTAAATTCTCTTTTCTTGCTTGCCACTGATTTTGGAGTATCAATAAGCAGTTGCTTTCCCTTGTCCTTTTTCGGAATGGATTCTTGATTTGGAGTTTTCTGCTCGCTAGTAGATACTTTAATAACATCATCAATAACTTTTTGAACAACATCTTCCTCATTCTTATCCTTCTCTGGAGTTACTAACTTAGAGGATTCAGCCTCTGAAGTTCGGAGTGACAGATGTTCCGAAGGTGACCCCTTATAATCATCTACTTCTTTCAACAGATCTCCAGTTTCACTACTTCCTTCAGAAACTGCTTCTTCCTCTTCCACTTGCTGAATCTGCTCGAGTTTCTCAACATGCTCAGCTCTAATCTCTTCCGAAAAATCAATGTTTCTTCCTGGAGTCTCAGGTAGAGAATCCAAGGAGAAAGATCTTGGAACTGGGATGTTTCCGAAAACCAACTCATTAAATTTTAACAAATCTTGGACTGCCTCAGCTTCTGACATCTTCTTCTTGAGCTTCTTTTCTTTTCCTAGTTTTACCAATTCATCTTTTGTCCTATCCTTCAAAGCCTTATCTTTCGTAGGATCCAATCCGAACTACGGATCCCCTTCTTTCCTTTTCTCTTTATCTGCTCTCCACTTTGAAACTACCTCATCAGGATAGGCTTTCTTCTTCTTCGGTTTTGGAGGTACGGTTTGAACTTCCTTAGATTTAAGATCCTCTACTTCAGCTGCAACTTCTTTCAACTTTCTTTTCTTTACTGTCTTAGATGATTCCGGTTCAGCAGCCTTTGGAACCAATTCTTCTTGATTTGGCAAGTCGAAGAACTCACCAGTCTCCTTGTTGAAAGCCGCATCCATCCTCTTAAGAGTGTCATCACTCACCAACAAAATTTTGCAAACCCTTGGCTTAGTCCTGCAAGCTTCCTTGAAAGACTCAAGGCACCGAACTATTAACTTTGATAAAATTGTTGGGTACATTACGATTTGGGCTCTGAGATTTCATTTCTTAACATTCTCAATAGTTATAATAATGTGCCTCATGAAGTTAAACTTCCTTAGATTTATCAAAAAATCTAAGATATAGATTTCACTCTTCTTCAGATTGTCTTTATCACCTTTCCTCGGTACGATAAGACCTTGTACCCACAACTCTAGAATCCAGAAATTTGTAGGCAAGTTAGCAATCTTCAGAGCCTTGTCATCTGACAGTCCGAGAGTTTTTAAAGCTTTTTCCTTGTTGAAGCTTCCTTTAGAATCTGGAAAAACGTGAGATATGAACTTGGCTTCTCCTTCATAGGTCAGCCCTACCAAGATTGCTGCCTTGGTATAAGAAATCTTATAAGTCTTTCCATAATACTTAAAAAAAAAATTTCTCCCTATTATCTTCCTTAAAGAAGGAAATTGTTTCATAGAATTCAAAAAGTAACTCCGAAAAAACATCATCTTGATTCCCCAGTTTGGACATAGCAATATCTTCCCACCCGTTCAGCTTTATGTTCTTTGAAATAAGAGAATCATAGTTGTTGAAGAAATCCGGATGAACCAACCTTTCTCTGTAAACTAACCATTGTGAAATTGGCTTGGAGGATGACATTTCTTGAGAAGCTAATTCTACAGGCATTCGTGTTTGAAGACTTCTGAGAAGTTCGGAACAGAGAAAGCTGAAGTTCGGAATGGTTTTAAAACAGAGAGGCAGAGTTTCGGGACATTGGAGCTTGAAATCGATGTGGGACAACTATTTTGGGGTCCCCTTTATATAGGCAACGGAAAAACGGTTCATCTTCCACGGTTGATCGAACGGTTGTGACAATATGAGATCAGATCTGACAGTCGAAAACCAATTCTCATGGAAACTTGAATCCGATCTTTTTGAGGTTTTATTAAAACAAAGATTTAAGAAAATTATAATCTGAAAACAAAGTATAAGAAAATTTCAGCAAGTAAAGTATGACTACGAAAACTTGGGTAAGGAAATCATACCTTTCGGATTGGCTTAGGAGGATTATTCGTAATGGGTAATATAAAAATGACTACGAAAAATCTTTATTATGAAAAGACATAGTTCGCAAAACTCACTATGTAAAACAAACTCAATACGGAAAACGCAGTATGAAAATTTCATTACAGAGAAAAGAAAAAATCATTTTGAAAGATTCGGTATGAAAGTCCCGTTACGAAAATACCAGTACGAATTTTGCATTCCGGAAGTTTTCAATACAAAAAAAATTTCCATTCCAGAAGTTTTCTATATAAAAATATCCATTCTGGAAAATTTTAGTTCCGGAAATTCCCATTCCGGAATTTTAGTTCCGAAAAGTTTGAAAAACTATCTTTGAAGAATTTAGTTACGCTAACAATCAAATGTACTCCCCCTATGAAAAGGAGTTTATTACTGTAAGGATACTTTTTCAACAGAAAGTTAATTAAGAAAGATTACCTTACGGTTATCATTCCTAACTTATATTTAATGTATTCAAATCTATCAGAAGGCAAGGATTTTGTGAAAATATCGGCAAGTTGATCTTGCGTTCCGATAAACTGAAGAATAATATCTCCTATAAGTGTGTGATCCCTAAGAAAGTGATGCCTAATATCTATGTGTTTTTCACGAGAGTGATGTGCAGGGTTCTTACTAAGGTAAATGGAACTTGTGTTATCACACAAAATTTGAGTTTTAGTAAAACTCAAGCCATAGTCTGTGAGTGTGTGTTGCATCCACAACACTTGAGCACAACAGCTTCCAGCTGCTACATATTCAGCTTCAGTAGTGGAGAGTTCTACAGAATTTTGCTTCTTGCAGGACCAAGAAACTAGTGAATCTCCTAAGAAATGACAAGTTCCGGATGTACTTTTTCTATACATTATACATCCACCAAAGTCAGCATCAGAAAAGATTTTTAGGATAAAATCATTTCCATAAGTATAAAATAATCCTAGATCCATGGTTCCCTTAAGGTAGTGAAAAATTCTTTTTACTTCCTTTAAGTGAGATTCCTTAATATTGGATTGATATCTTGCACATAAGCATACTGAAAACATTAAGTCTGGTCGACTAGCTGTTAAGTATAGTAGACTTCCTATCATACCTCTAAAAGATGTTTGATCTACTAGTTTCCCATCTTCATCAATATCTAAAGTGTTTGAGGTACCAATAGGAGTACTTATACTCTTGGTGTTGTCATAACCATACTTTTTAAGAAGATATTTAATATACTTATGTTGAGATATATAGGTTCCTTCTGGTTTTTGAGAAATTTGAAAACCAAGGAAAAATGTTAACTCACCCATCATACTCATTTCAAACTCAGATTTCATTAGACTTGCGAAAGAGTCGGTCAAAGATTGCTGAGTTGAACCAAATATGATGTCATCAACATAAATTTGAACAATAAAAACATTTTTCTTATCTTTATTTATAAAAAGGGTTGGATATGCATTTCCCTTAACATAGTTATTTTGAAGCAAAAATCTAGTAAGTCTATCATACCATGCTCGTGGGGCTTCTTTAAGGCCATACAGAGCTTTGGTAAGTCTAAAAACATAATCAGGATGTTTTGTATCTTCAAATCCAGGAGGTTGTTCAACAAAAACATCCTCTTGAACATAACCGTTAAGAAAAGCACATTTCACATCCATTTTAAAAAGTTTAAAATTAAAGAATTTTGTAAAGGCAAGTAGAATACAGATAGATTCAAGTCTGGCTACTGGAGCATTGGTTTCTTCATAGTCTATTCCTTCTTGCTGATTATAACCTTTAGCAACAAGTCTAGCATTATTTCTTACTATGACTCCATTTTCATCACATTTTTTTTCTGAAGACCCATTTTACTCCAATAACAGAAGTTTCCTTAGGTCTTTCAACCAAGGTCCAGACTTTGTTCCTTTCGAATTCATTTAGTTCATCTTGCATTGCTTTGATCCAATCATCATCACCTAAAGCTTCATCAGTGCTTTTAGGTTCTAATTGGGAAAGAAATGCTAGATGTTATACTTCATTTCTTAAGGAACTTATAGTCCTTACTGGTTGATTTAAATCACCAATGATACTATCACTGGGATGATTCTTAAGAAACACCTAATTTGGGTTTTGAAAAGCCGGTTCATCAACATAGGGTAGAAAGTCTTCTGGGGTAAATGTTTCAGAATTATCTTCTTGAACATTATCCTTATCAGAAGGTTCTTATATCAAAGGATGACAATCAGTTTTTGAAAACACATCCAAGGATGTAGGCTGGGATGGTTTAAAAATAAAAGGATCAGACTCATCAAATTTTACATGTACTGTTTCTTCAACATTACAAGTATTTTTATTAAAAACTCTATAAGCCTTAGAAGTTGAGGAATAACCTAAGAAAATTCCTTCATCAGATTTTGGTGCGAATTTATGTAGATTATCTTTAGTATTCAGAATGAATACTTTGCAACCAAAAACCTTGAAGTATGATAGTCTTGGTTTTCTACCATTCCATAACTCATAAGGAGTTTTATTAAGAAAAGGTCTAATCAAAATTTTATTTATAGTATAGCAAGCAGTACTTACAGCTTTAGCCCAGAAATGTCTAGCTATAGAATATTCACTCAACATGGTTCTAGTTATCTCTTGAAGAATTCTATTTCTTCTCTCAACTACACCATTCTGCTGAGGAGTTCTAGGTCCTGAGAAATTGTGAGTAATACCTTTTCTACTACAAAAAGTTTCAAAATCAGAATTTTGAAATTCACCTCCATGATCACTATGAATAGTTTTCAATGGAAGGTTTTTCTCATTTTTAACTTGAGCTCTAAAATTTTTGAAATAAGAAAAAGATTCAGACTTCTTTGCAAGAAAATAGACCCAAGTAAATCTAGTGTAATCATCAACTAGAACAAACACATAGTGTTTGCTTCCAATACTTCCAGTTTGTGTTGGACCGAAAAGATCTATGCGCACTAACTGTAATGCATCAGTTGTTGAGACTTCACCGATTGATTTAAAACTAGATTTATGTTTCTTTCCATATTGACAAGGATCACAAACTTTAGAATAATCAAATCTAAGCTCTGGTAGATCCTTAACTAGTTTCTTCTTAAAGAGTTTACATAGGTTCCTAAGGTTACAGTGACCTAGTCTTCTATGCCATAACCAGGAATGATCTTCCATTGCACTTAGGCAAGGTAAATCTTGGATTCTAAGGTCTTCTAAGTTTAAGGTGTAAAAATTCTCTTGCCTATTGGCTGAGAGAATAAATTCTTCCTTGGAATTGTGAACTAAGCACTTATCATTCCTAAAATTCACAAGGTAACCTTCATCACATAACTAACTTATGCTAATGAGGTTGTGCTTAAGACCCTTAACAAAAAGAACATTTGAAATCAAGGTTTTACCAAGAAGAACAATATTACCAATACCAACAATCTATCCCTTAGCATTATCTCCAAAAGTTACCTTTCCTCCTTTCATTTTGATAATCTTTTCAAAATAACTTTTGTTACCAGACATGTTCCGGGAACATCCACTATCCATGTACCATCTATTGTTGCTGGTACTCTCTTTGTTTTCCTGAAATCAAGAAGAGAATTAGACTTTAGGTATCCAAACTTGTTTGGATCCGAGATTACCATATAACAAAATTTTAAGAACCCACATTTTCTTAGAAAAGTAAGCTTTGTGAAATCCTAAGGATTGGGTTTTGTTTAAGGAACAATTCTTTGCCCAGTGACCACCACATTGACACTTGGTACAAAATGGGGCACTTTAAGGAACAAAATAATTGTTACTAAAAATTGGGTTTTCATGGGTATAACCAAATCCGTATTTATTTCTTAAAGTTCGTATTTTGGAATACATTTTATCAAAATTTTCCTTACCATGGGTAAAGTTTGATAAACACTTCTTTAAGGAAAAAATTTCGGATTTGAGTTTTATAACCAAGTTTTTATCCTCAAAATCATTAGTTTTAGAACTAGAGCTAGGCTCGAAAACATTTTTCTTAGAAATTACTTTTTCTAATTCTTTAGAAAGTTTGTTCTTCTCAGAACTTGCTTCCTCAAGATTTTTTGAAATACTTTCAAAATAAGCATTTTTTCTATCAAGATATTTAGAAAGATCTGATATTTCTTTTGTAAGAATATAATTCCTAGAGTTTGCCTTATCAAGTTTCTTATTGAGTTTAGAATTCTCAATCTCAAGAAGTTCAGCAAACCTAGAGACTTCTTCATAAGTAGGTAAAGTATTTTCTTCATCATAATAGGATTCTTCATCAGAAGATTTATAATACTTACTATCATTGGAATTTAAAGAAACATTGGTCAATGATTCAGCATTCCGTACCTTAGCCATAAAACAATGATTATCAATAGGTAATATGGCTATAAGACCAAGATTCTTCTGTCCTGAAGATTCGTAATCAGAAGACTCATCTGAAGAGTCACCACCACTGGAACTCCAGGTGTCATTAGCTTTCAAAACATTCTTAGCTTTGGATTTATAATACTTATTTATGTTCCTGTCTGAATGCCTTTATTTCCTTTCTTTCTTTTTGAGCAGAGGGCAATCTGGTCTAATATGTCCAGCTCTCTTGCATTCATAACACGTAACTTCTCCATATTTCTTATCTTTCCTTTCCTTTTTCTTATACTTGGATTGGAAATTTCTCTGGCCAGATATCTTGTTCATCCTCTGAGCAAGATTAGCTAACTCATTTTCTGATATTTCACTCTCACTAGAATCTGATTGAAAAACCATCTTCTTAGACTTGGATCTGGTTACTCTCTCAGGAGTCTTAGCTTTCATATGATTTGATGTTGTTGTAAAAGCAACAGTACCATTTCCATTTTTCTTCTTGATATTGTCAGAATCTCTCTTCATTCTTGTTTCATGTTGGAGAAGAGTTCCAAATAACTCATCAAGAGAAATTTGAGTGACCTTCATATTCTCATCTATAGCAGTTCTTTTGGATTCCCACTCATTGGGAATAATATCAATTATCTTATCCACAAGTGCTTCATCATATAACCCTTTTTCTCCCATATACTGTAAGTTGTTGACGATAGTCATAAATCTATGTTGAACTTTACAAATTGGTTCCCCATAAGGAAAAATGAAGCCATGATATTCAGCTCTAAGCATAGCTCTCCTAGTCTCAGTCACCTTAGAAGTTCCAAAGTGTGTAACCTCTAACTTCTTCCAAATACAATTAGCTACTTCACAAGAAGAAATTTGGCTATATATGTTTCTGGTCATTGAACAAAGTAAAGTATTGTGTACCTTATAATTGAGTTGATACTCTTGCTTCTCCTGGTTAGTAAAAGTTATAACTTCCTTATCAGGAATTTTATAATCACCAGTAAGCATAACAAAGTTGTCCACTCCAGTATTGATAATAAAAGTCTTCATTCGATCTCTCCAGTACTCATAATCATTACCATCAAAGATTGGTGGTCTTGTAGGATTTAGATTATCAATGGAACCAACACTAATTCCTTCCATACTTAAAATAACCTTTGGCACACAAACTTGTTAGTATAAAAGACTCGTAATAACAAAGTTCAGAATGACAAAGTTTGGAATGAAAAAGTTCGGAATGAAAAAGTGAGCAAGAAAAACTTATACGTGAGTACAAGTATTTTAGAGACCTTCCTCTGATACCAATTGTAGGGTCGAAATAATGATGTAGATGCTCAATATACAAGAGGGGGGGTGAATTTTGTATACTTTAAAAATTCCTTTAAAGTTAGTTATGAATAACCGTGTTTTCCTTAAGTAAAGTAAAGGTCCAAGTTTAACAAAGTTAAACTTAAGTAAATTCACAACACCTATAATACCAAATGAAAACTTGAAAAGAGATTCCGAAAATAGGTTCCGGAAATATGGTTCCGGAAATTGATACTTAACAAAATATTACAAAATGAGATTCTACCTTAAATCATATAGAATCTAAATGAAAGAGAGTATAAGTAAGGAAGTATAAGAAAGTTACACTTTCCTTATAATACAAAATGCAGCGGAAATAAACAAGTAGTAAAACTACAAGTAACAAGATATAAGTCTTTTAACCCAAAGAGAAGGGTATCCAACAACCTTGGATAAAGGTCCCTTGATTTATACTTTCAAGCAAGTCTGTCTTACCCACACCAGGGTAAGCCCTCGATACGAAGATCGGAGTCTCTGTCTTGCTATCCCCGCAAGCCCTCAAATTCAAGGTAGTTGGCAACATCTATCTTCCTCAGCAAGGAAGCCCTCAAATTCAAGGTGTTGGAAACCTCTGTCTTCCTATCCCCGGAAGTCCTCGAATGTAATCACCAACATTCAGAGTCGCGCAAAGCAAAACTTGAACGAGTGGTTCAGTACGCACAAGGCATGAAAAGCTTTCTCTCTCTAGAAATCACCTTAGCAGAGTGTGGTCTCTAGATTGATCAACTTCATTGTTTCGAGCTCTTTCAAATGAGCTCCTATTTATAGGTAAGGTCGGCCTCCTTCCCAACGGTCATATTTTCCTTAAAAATCGGAGGAACCTGTACACGTGTCACTTAGACAACGGTTAGTTTTATAACAGAATAGACGACATCATTTTATAACAAAACAAGTGTAACGTAATGTACGAAATTGTTTTAAGTCTAACTAGAAAGATCAGAGTGAAGGTTCGGAGTGTAAACAAAAATTCAAAGAGTAGACAAATTATAGAAGTGTAAGAAAAAAGAAAGTTCGAAGTCTAACAAAAAATAATTTTCAGAGTTTAAATAAATTCAGAGTGTATAAAACAAAGATGACCAGATTCTGTTTAATAGGTGAATTCGGAATGAGAATTCGGAATGAGAATTCGTCATCAGAATTCGTAATCAGAAACCGTAAAGGAAAAATGTCATTAGAATTCGATGTTGAACTTCATGAGAGTTCGTATCCAGAATTAGGAGTTGATCTTTATTAAAGTTCATATCCAGAATTCGGAGTTGATCTTTATTAAAGTTTGTATCCAGAATTCGGAGCCTAAAACAGAATGCTTTTAAGTCAAAGTTTTAAACACTTACGAAAATCTAGAAATGAATCCAAATCTTGTACTTAAGAAATACATGGGTGAAAATGTGATAAGGATAATTTTTCTTACAAAAGCGATTTTCCTTACAAAATCAATTTTCCTTATAAAAGTGATTTTCTTAAAGATAAGGTGTTTTTGATTTTCAAAACAAGAAGGAATGGAAAAGTCATAAGGAAAACCTTATTGACTCAACACAAACCTCCGGTAGTATCTAGACAAACCTAGGAAACTCCATACCTCTGTCACACTCCTAGGTGGCTCCCAAGCAAGTAACGCCTCAATATTCGCTAGATCCACTACAACTCTAGCCTCTGATATAAAATTTCCCAGAATGTGAACCTCTCCGATCCAGAACCGGCACTTCAGGAGCTTACCATAAAGCTGGTTCTCTTGGAGTGTGTCCATTACTACCTACAAATGCTAAGTTTGATCCTCCTCAGTAGTCGAGTAGATAATAATGTCATCGATGAAGACTACTACAAAGCAATCAAGGTATGGCTAAAAGATCCTATTCATGAGTCCCATGAACACTGATGGAGCCTTGGTTACACCGAATGGTATAACCAAGAACTCGTAATGGTCGTACCAACATTTGAAAGTCATCTTCTGCACATCCTCATCTCGTTCTCGGAGCTGGTGATAGCCTGATCTGAGGTCTATCTTTGAGAACCACTGTGTTCCCCTCAGCTGATCAAAGAGGTCGTCAGTCCTTAGAAGTGGGCACTTGTTCTTCACGGTCACCTGGTTCAGGCGCCGATAGTCAACACAAAGCCTCAATTTCCTATCAGCCATCTTGGTGAACAAAATCGGGGCTACCCAAGGTGAAACACTAGGATGAATGAATCCCTTCCCCTGCAAGTCCTCTAGCTATAACCACAGCTCATGAAGCTCCATGGGTGTCATCCGATACACTGGTGTAGATATCGATGTCGTCCCGGGGTACAAGTCAATGTAAAAGTCCACATATCTGTGAGGAGGTAGACCCAGAACATCATCAGGTAAGGCATCTTTGTACTGTTCCACCACTACATGATAATTTGGACTCTCCACATCAACCACTCTGAGGGTAAGGCAATCAAACTAATGAGTGATCGGCTACACCCTCCTCCAGGTAAGTCCAGCATGCACTGCATAGGCTTCGTTCTCGCCGGTGAAGGTAAACCCGGTCCCATCTGTGTGGACACATCGTACTTTTCACCTAATATTGTCAATCTGACTATGGACTATAGATAACCATTCCATACCCAAGATGACATCGTAAGGCCTTGACGCTGCTAGTAGGAGATCCCAGCTGAAGCTCTCGCCTTCTAGAGTAAGATATCACTTCTGACACCAATGCGTACTCATCCAATCAGCTCTCGTAGGAGTCTCTAGCCATAATGATCAATCCAATGGACCCATCGGAATATCTGAGCTCTGAATGAGGGCAGTGGAAATAAAATAATGACTGGCACCTATGTCTATAAGTACTACAACTAAGGTGGAGTAGACATAGATCGTACCTCGTATCATCTCCGGAGCATCGTGATCGTAGGCCTCAGCTGCCTGGAGCTGAAATCAACCATATCCACCAGATTCCTATGGTTAGTGTGAACCTCCTGGTGGGGTTGGTAGTAACATCTCGAATCTTCACCCACCGCCAGCTACACAGTTAGCTTCTCTGCCATGTCTGCCTGCTCCATGCGGACCTCCTCAGTCGAACTTCTGTCTCTGCCTAGGCGGTCCTTCGATTGTCTTCTGATCATCCGTACGATGGGTCGGAAATTCACGAGCCATGTGACCCTGTCGGCCGCATGCGTAACACTACCCACTCCTAGCATTACAGAATCTTCCTCAGGTTCCCTGCACAACTAAACTTGAATCCTACGGTCGTCCACCTGTAGGTCTGGTCCTCTTGGACCTCTATGTCATCTGTCTGCTACTAGCTGCAGAAGACTCCGCTACATGACAATTTGTGGTGGGTCTCACTGCTGGTGACTACTCAGCAATAAAACTCTCTACTAAGAGGGCTCCCTCTAACACCCCCACCTACGTTGAGATGCTAGGTGAGGTCATTGAAGCCCTGATCTCCTGCCTGAGCCACTGCTTGAAGGTCCGGACCCTAAAAAATGGGTCTCTCACCATATCAATGGAGTATCATGAGAGGTTGGTGAATCTCACCGAGTATTGAGCCACAATCATGCTACCCTGATGCAGATGAAGTAACTCCTATATGCACACTGCGTGACGAGTCGCTGGGACAAACTCTTCCTGAAATAGTCTCTCGAAGTCTACCTAGAGAAGCGTTACCTCATCGTGAACTTGGAGTATCAATCTCCACCATCTAATTGCTGCTTCCTATAGAATTTTGGCAGCAAGGATCACCATGAGATCAGCTGGTGTCCCTACCAGTCAAAAAACTCTCACCACAGCCTCCAACCAATCCTCAGCCGCTTGTGGGTTCGTCTCTCCCCTAAACCTGGGTAGACTCTAGTGCTAGAACTCATACAATGCGCTCAAGCGGCGTTCACCCTCTACTGCTGGAGCTGGTGGAATTGGTGGCCCAACAGGTAATAGTACTATTGGTGCCTCTGTTGGTGCCTGTACTGGAAGAGGGCCCTGCACGGAGGCCTTGTATCTCGGTGGGATATCAGTGCATACAACTCTTGGAACCCTAGCTGGCTGTCTTCATAGAGGCATCCTTAAATGAAATAGGTGTGCCACGGTCAATAAGTTATACCTGGTGAGCTGACTCAAAGAGTTCACAAAGAAGAATCTTGAAAACACACACTCAATCAAGGTTTTCGTGCACTAAGTCGGAAATCAGATGTCAAGGTCATGGTGTATGGATACGTCGCCACCGCACCAACAATGGATTCCCTAAATTGATAACCACACTCACTACACTTAACGCTATTTCCATTAAAAAGATCAGAGTCTTATGTTCTACGGTAGAACCGACTCCTATGATACCAATTTTTCATGACATGTCCCCCAGGGCTCGTGTCGTGGCTACCCCAAGTCCGCCTTCCATAGGCCAGGGGCTAGCGACTAGCACTAAAGGCGTATTCCCTAAAATCGGGAGGACATTTCCTTTATAACCTGTAACACACACAACCAATCACACATAAACATACAAACTCAAGTAAACTGAATAGTAAACATAGTGAGTACAGTAAGTAAAAGGGGCCAGAATACAATCCCAACTGAAAAGTACAAGAAAATGAAAGTATAAGTAACTGGAACAGCTCTTGAAATCACCTGCCAAGGATACTACCTAAAATTTAGTTACAGCTCTCAAATGGTCATCTCTTTGGTACGCCTCGACTAATTTCCACCTCAGAGCTACCTCCAGACCTATTACTCTTGTACTTAGTAAGCATTGTCCGTCATCTGCACCAAACACAACAAGGTGTGGGAATAGCCCGTGTAGGGGTGAGTATAACGATACTCAGTAGGGACCCCAAGACCCTCAAGGTCTCACAAAATCCACCAAGGATAAACCACACAGTGTGAAAACAACTTATAACCCTACATAGGTATATTCCCATACATATACCTAAGATATCAAGTAAACCCATCTCAATCATTAGGAAAACACAGAGCCCAACTCCAAAGCCCCAAAGCTCAAATGTACCACAAAGGAAGGAATCCCACAAAGGAAATTACCACACAAGTACGACACACTAAAGAATACCACCAAGGTATTACCACGATGGAAAGTACCACATTGGTACGAACTCAGCTCACACCAGTTATAACTAATGTACAGTAGTAGAGATGATTAGATGTGGCTACTAAATCATCTTAATATATTAAGTGGTAGACCCACACATGATCGCTTGGTGTTGACCCACATAGGATTGCTCGGTTCTGACCCACAAAGGATCGCTAGGTGATGACCCACAGAGGATTGCTCGATGCTGACCCACACAGGATCGCTATGTGTGGACCCACATAGGATCGCTCGGTGCTGACCCACACAGGATCGCTCTTCATTCTTCACAACATAGCCAGCTACAGGGTTCCCGCACTATGCGCGCTTGTCTCCGGGAGGGTCCTCTCAACAAGCCACTGGTCGATACTCTAACATCCATGATGTCTCATGAAGAAGTATCTCAAAGTACCTCCACATCATAGGGGTCTCAACGCAATAGACGGTGCGTCAATCAGACGCTCGGTATGTGAGTTATTAGCCTTTTAGTCCCGGGGACCCGGTTGGATTTGTGCTCGATCCAACCCAAACATACACCAAATTTACCCAAAACACCAGTGGTGTATATTAAAGTGAACCATCTCTCTCCAAGGTTTCCAGCACCACTGACGGTTCGTTAAATGGATGCCTGGTGCCAAAGCTATGGACGAAAGAGCGTAAATATGTCATACTGGGTCCGGGTCTTGTCTGACCCGGTTGGACCGACCCGGAACAACCTGGTCTGGGCTGACCCAGTTTGGGTTCGGCCCAGCCCGCTGGGCAGCTCAGCCTCCTGGGTCAGGCCAGGCATGCGTTGGGCGGCCCGGCAGGCCGCGAGGGGTTGCAGAGGCCATGAGGGGTCGTAGAGGCCACGAGGGCGTGGAGGCCACGAGGGGGAAGTTCGGTCGCAGATGGTGCAAGGCCGCAGGGTGGCTCGGTTGTGGGGGTACTATGAGGTTGTGGGGCGGCTCGGCCATAGGTGTGCTTCGAGGGTGAAGGACAGCTCGGTCGTGGATGGTGTGAGGCCGCAGGGCGGCTCGGAGGGCCGCAGGCGGCGTGGATAGGCCGCACGGGGCCACGTGGAAGCCCGTGGGGTGGCGCGGCGAAGCAACGGGGGGGGGGGGGGGGTGAGGCCGCGGGGCGGTGCGGCAGGCCACGGGCGGTGGAGCGTCGTGGGGCGCGGAGGTCACGGGCGGCCGACCGTTGTGGGGCATGGAGGTCATGGGTGGAGGCGTTGGCTACGGATGGTGGAGCCACGGTCGGCGGTGGCCGCAGAGCGGCACCGTTGCCTTCATCGCCTTCGTCATGGTTGATAGCCATCCTCCTCCATCGTGAAGAACACAAGAATTATCCCAAGAAATTTGGAGAGGACGAGCCATGTTTGTTTGGCCCGCACTCTTCACTTTAGAGTGGTACCAAGCAGCTATAATACTTGAATCACAAGAATATTAAGAATGGGTAAGGGAATTAATTCAAACACCCTCCCTACCTCGTTTGATTAGTCGACGGAGTCTGTGAGGAAGGAGACAATGTCGTTGGGGATAGACGGACATCGGTGACATCGGCATTTCCTTGATCATCAATTAGTTGATATTAAAGACATTCCTCATCAATGATTTTCCTGAGGAAGAAGTCGAAGTCGAAGTCGAAGTCGGCATTCTTCATTGGCCTTCTTTGTTGGAGATCTTTCTCCTAATTCGACCAAAAATGAATTATCCAACATTATAGAATATGTTGGAATAATTTCAAATTGGAATAATTAATTATTTGATGGGTTGGATTAATTAATTAAGGGGAGGTTTGGCACAATTAAGTGGGGGATCTCAAGAGGTTTCTCACACTTAAGAGGGGATTTCAAGAGGTTTAAGCCTCGGGTGGTCCCCACCACCATAACCCTCAAGGGAGGATAGGCTTGGGTGGTCCCCACCACCATAACCTATGTTGGGATATTTAGTTCAAGTGGTCCTCACCTCTTAACATTCACATGGGAGATCCTAAAGAAAAATACAATAAAATATTACACAACTTTTATTTTATTTTACTTTCACAAAAAACCCAAAAATTATCTTTCACTCTCGACCAACTGTCATCGAGGTGAAAGTCCCCTTAAGAAAATACTGGGGCTGTGAGTTCAACGGTGCCCTCATATTTCAATTTTGAGCACCGTTTCAAAATTTAGAAAAACCCGCTCGTACATTTACTGAATGTACCCGTACAAAAGTTCAGAAATTCATTCTGGGCACTCCGGGCCTCAGAATCACACGCCGTCAATTTTCATGGACTATTAAAATTCCCATTTATTTTAAAAAGTTAAATTAAAATACCGGGTATTTACAAAATGGTGGAGGAAAAATTTATGCTTGAAGTGGCTAAAAATCATTGGTAAGATGTCATAATTAATGGAAAGAAGGATCAAGCATTGATCGATACTTTTTAGTGGTCAAATATCCCATAAAATTTCAATTGACCACTAATTTTTATAGACCTTTGAGTTAATAATATAAGATATTTTCCCACTAATAGGTGATGGTTACCTAGACTTTCCAAATCATTTAAAACTCCACTAAAAATATCAATGAAACACCACCTCGACCACCACATACCAAGTGAATAAATAAATAAGCATATACTCCTCCCACTTAATGGACTCCCACCAAGAAATTTTATAGAAACCATCCTAGAATTACCACATCTTTGTCAAGGGAGGCTAAGTGCTTCTGAAATTCAGTCCTCAAACCAAAGAAATTTTCCCTTTCATGGTGTAATTGAAGGATTTCTATGAATATTGAAACTGTAATGGATGTCTCAACATTAGTGTGTGTAAGACCGTCTAGTTGATCCTTCTCATGGTCACACCAATCAAGGATCCCCTTTTGGGATCATACTATTTTTGATACCTTTTCAGTTTTAGGCACAAAACTAAGAAAGGATGTTTGCTTATTCACCAACTCCTTTCCCAAAAACATTTAGATTTGAGGAGACAACATTCATACTCATCAACTTCATATCCTATACAATTATTATTGTATTTTGTTGCTTGAGACTCATCCCTCATCTCTTCTGGGCATGTACCTTGGTTTCTTGAACTACTCTAACCAGTAGTCATCCTATAATGGGTATTAGTGATCATTTTGGATGAATTTATAGGATAAAACCTGCCACCAGTGGAGTAATTATTTATATAAATTCAATTACCCATTTCCTTCAAATCAAACTAAAATTATTTGAAACAATCAAATGTTGGAATCCCCTTATTATAATTTTCTATAATTGTATCCTTTGATTATGAATATCTTATGTTTATTTATTAATTTTTCATAAAAAATGAATATTTTATAAACATAATAGGATGGATATGAATAGAAAATGGATGCACGCTAAACATATGACAAAAGTGTATGAATTTGGAGTTAAATTGTTCATCAAGTTTGCAATAGAGCATAAATAAGACACTTATCAAATCATTTGTATCGGTTTACATTGTTTTTATTACAAAAAAAATAGTCTGAAAGAGTTTGAAGAACATTTTATTTGTCAAATAATTGATAAAAGCAATATATATTGGATTGAATATGGGGAATGCTGACTATTCACACTGATTAGGATGATACTATGGTTTATGGATCATTTGATATTAATAATAGTGTAAATGATGATAGAGATCATATGGAAGAAATGAAAATGGAAATTAAAGATGACCTTCATGATTATCTATATTTATTTTAGAATTTAACTAGTTGTCCTAAGTGTCCACTGTATACTAGTTATACTAAATTCACAACGTTGTCATATGTATTGAAGTTACATAATTTGAAATATGGAAGTGGATGGAGTGACACTAACTTTATAGAAATACTTAGTCTCCTGAATGATATGCAACCATAAAAAAATTAACTTCCTTATCAAACATGGCACTAAATGAATGATATGTTCAATGGAAATTATTTTTAAAAAAAATACATGCTTTTAAAAATGATTGAATATTGTTTCATAAGGACCATGAATCACTCATAAAATTCCATAATTGGGATGTGTATAAATACAAGAAATATTAATCAAGTCTTTACAAATATGTATTGTACTTTTCTATCATTTCATGGTTTAGAAGACTATATAAATGTCATGAAATTGAGGGACAATTGACATGGAATTTAGATACAAGAATTAAAGATGAGAAACTATGTCATCCAGTAGACTCTCCTCAATGGATGAAAATTAATTACGAGTATCCTGAATTTGGAAATGATTTGAGAAACTTTCTTCTTGTATTATCTACAAATGGAATAAATCCTCTTGGAATAAAGAGTATTACTCGTAGTAAATTTCCAATCATGTTTGTAAATCATAACTTTCCTATATGGTTATGCATGAAGATCAAATACATTATGTTGTATCTACTTATATCTGGACCAAAACAACCTGGTAATGATATTTATGTCAATTTGGATCCATTGATTGAATATCTGAAATTGATATGGGTTATAGATGTTACAATGTATGATGATCATAAAAGTGAAGAATTCACATTGAGGGTCCTATTGTATGAGATTCTAAATAAATTTACTTATTATGGAAATTTTTCAGGTTTTATCATTAAAGGAATGTTGGTGTGTCCCATTTTTGAATAATGCACATACTCAGGTTAGATGAAAATTCCTTAAAGACTGTGTTTTTAGGATATTTTAAATTATTACCTCGATGACATAAATACTAATCCTAGTTGATAGAATTTTATGGGAATACTAAAAATGTTACAAAACTATTTACACTAATGGGTGATCAACTATTTGATAAAGTAAAAGATATTGACATTGTTTTTGGTAAACTATTTTTAAAAACCTTATGAAATAAGTTTGTAAGAAGAGATAAATTTTATTTAAATTACCATGTCAGAATTTTTTTTTAAATTATAAATTTTATTTATATAATACATGTATAAAAAATTATTTTATAGTGTTATTGGAACGTTACTAAATATTACTAGAAAAATAGAAGATGGAATCCAGGATAGGTTGGACATGATTGACATGGGTATAAGGGAAGAGTTGACACCAATGAAGGGAAAAGGGTGAACTTTTCTTCCTCTTGCATCTTACACTCTATCTGGAAAAGAAAAATAGAAATTTATTATTTTTCTTTAATGGTGTAAAAGTTACATAGGGGTATTCATAAATATCAATAATGTCATGTCAATGAATAATTTGACATTACAAGGACACAAATCACATGATTGTTGTGTTTTGATGAAAGACTTGATGCCCATCTATTTATTTTTCATTCTTCATAAAAATTTATGGCATACATTATCCATACTTTTCTTCTTTTTCAAATCCATAAGAAATAAATTTATGGACTTGACAAAGTTTCTAATCATAAATAAGGAATTTTTAGTCATAATATGTGAACTAGATATGTTATTCTCACCATCATTCTTTGATATAATTTCCCACCTTATGGTTCACTTGGTTTGATAGGTTTGACTATATGTTCCTATCTTTTATAGATTGAGGTACCCCATTGAAAGGTATTTGAATATTTTGAAAGGTTATGTTAAGAATTAAAGTCAACCAGAATGTTGTATTGTAGAATGATATACTATCAAAGATGTTATTGAATTTTTTACTGATTACCTATCGTATTTAGATAGCATCGGTTTCCTAAACTCAAGTCATAGTGGACACCTTATGGGAAAATGGATTTTTGGAAGATATGTCGTTATAATTACCATAAAAGTTGGATCGAGAAAAACTTTACATTTTACATAATATTGAATATTTTTGTCCATATGTTGATGTGAATAAAGAAATTCTTAGAGATTTAAATCCATCAAGGGCTGAAGGATGAATATAAAATACACTTAATGAACAATTTATAAGATGGTTCTAAGATTATATTTATAAATATTTATATGAAAATTCAAATTCAATTGTTCAACGACTTTGATGGATAGAAATTGGATCAAATGAAAATGTTATATCTTACATTGGTTTTTTAATCAATGGTTATAAATTCTGGATAAAATAACACGATGATCATAGTATAATGAAGAATCGTGGAGAGATGTTTTTGGTGGAAGAGATGCACATATCTATTTCCAAATATGGAAATCCAATTTATAAAAATATACCATATTTTAGCATTATTGGACAGATAATTGAGTTAGATTATACAACATTTAAAGTTTTGATTTTCCATTGCAAAAGGGTTGACATCAGGAGTGTAGTGAAAGTTGGTGAAATGTGTTTTGTGATGGTGAATTTCAGTGTGGAAGGAGAAAGGGATGAATAATTCATAATGTCATCACAAGTATTGAAATTATTTTGTTTCCTAGATCCAGAAAACAAGAAATATTCTATTGTTCTATTGGAGAATAAAACAACAGTAGGGTCAGATGAAAATTCAATCGAGGATGACCCTTTCCTTGAGAGATCACAATCAGTTCATGGTGGTCCCAATGTAGACAGTTTCTTGTACACTATAGGGGACCACAAAGAGGGTATTTGGATTCCCAATAGAGGATACAAATCCCTTTAACCTTTAAAAATATAAAGAGAGTTCGATAATCAGGTTAAAGATTTTTTTAATATACTATGATTTTTCTCATAATATTACGTGTTCTCTACTATATTGACATAATATAAATTAAAGTTCTGACTAATCATGTAGAAAGTGTCTGTCACGAACCAACTCGGGTTGACCCTGACCGGTCACCCAAGCCGGCTCGCGGCATGGCCCGAAGGGCGTTCTCGATCCCCACTGGCTGGCAACCAGTGTCGGGCATCAAAATTTAACTGTTGGGAATGATTTTTCCCAAGAGAAAAATATAAACAGATAAACAAACTGATGATAAAGATAAAAACTGGCAGCGGAAAGAAAATAAAACCAAACATACCTCCTTGTGACCTCCTAGGTCACCACCCAACTCAAACCCACGCTACTCCAACATTGAGAAGCTTAACCAAGAACCTGTATGAGAAACTGAACCTGCAACTAGAAAGATATAATAGGAATGAGCTTCAAGATGCTCAATAGGGATTCCAATAATAAACCACTGAATCCAACTATTCTACTTTCCAAAACAGCCCACAAACACAATTTTGAAATACAGATATAAAAGTAGGGTTTTCCCATTTTAAAATATGCAACATGTTGTTCTAATTTAAAACCCCAACACACGCTACACACCATTTCCAAAAATCATTTTCCATTTTATAAATGAAATCCAAAATAAAAAATACCAAAGTTGGGCTAGAGTAAAACAAGTAAAAGTGGAACTGAAAATAAACCAGTGCAACAAAAAGTAAACAAGCAATGTAAGTAATCCAGTAACCATGGGTGATCCTAAACATCCCTAGAAGATCCCTGTACGTACTCGGTTTCAGAACCACCTGTTGGCGTATGGTGAAGATCCTAGGTCTATAACCAACTGGCTGCCCTAACTAACAAATCTAGTGGCAAAGCTCGCCTGGCCTAACAAAATCCAGGGGTGCCAACCCGTCTAATCGGGGTTGATCAGCAACCGTCACTCGATCATCTAAAATATTCCCAAGAACCCATGGTGGGGATAATAATACTATGTAAGTAGGAAGTCCCTCTCACATGTGACTCATCTCACCGCACTTTCCTACCCCAAACACAGATGCTTCCTATACGTTCACCCAAAAAGGGTTACACTATATAGGAGCACCCCATATACTTGTATATATGCATACTTGTTAAACATACAAAGTGCCAATTAGGCTGTCACATTATTCGGTTATCAAAACCACTTTATTAAACACTTGGAGTTGTAAATCGGGCTTCTAGATTTACATAATCAAAAGCCTTTATGAAAACATTGCACAAGTTGTTCTAAAACAACTATAAACATCACTTTTGTATTTAAAAAAATCCAAATGGACACATTCACATGGATTTCTTTTCAAACCAATTTAAAGAGCTGCACAGAGAGTCCCACATAATTTAGAAAACAAGAACCACTTATAAAACCGAGGTTTTGAGAAAAATACCAATTCAAAGAGTCGTGAAATCATTTCTATAAAATACACTAGGTTCCACAAAAAGTTTCGATAATAAAACACCACTCAAGGCATCCAACAATTCCATTTAAAGATAAAAACATTTAGTTTTAACCAAGTTGGAAAGGCATAAAAAACACTACTATTAATAAACTATCACGCTTAAAAAGGTGAGAATAATATTTATAAATTAAATAAAATCATGAAAGTGCCTATGCAAAGCTTTGGAAAGAGAGAAAAGATGGAAATGCCTACCTCAAGGAATTCAAGCCAAAAATTTCTAACTCGAGAAACATCCCGCTCACACAAACACACACAATTCCATATATATATATATATATATCCACACCTTTAAACTGATTCACGTGTTCCCCGTGCCATGAGGAAACAGACACTCAAAAGGTAGATATATATATAAATATCCATACCTAGGAAAATGTGTGTGCGCACTCAGAAACGATCTTGACTCCCTGCAACAACATCTTTCACCAAAAATTAGTGTGGCGAAGACCCTTGCACATCCAAAAAAACTCCAGGGACTCAAAAACATAAATGCGACCCAAAAATAAAGTGTGCAATAAGACGGCAGATGAAGAACATCACCTCGGAAGGTGGTGAAACCTTGAAAACGCCCGACAAGCCGAGGTTGCATCCAAAAATAATTATCCACACTATAGTTAAAAATACCAGGACTTCAGAACACAATTCAGACACTAAAATAAATGATTTTGTGATAAAAAAAGAACACTTACCTTGGATGACAATGACAAACCGAAGCAAAGCGAAACTGCCTCACCTTCGGCGGCGGATGTCGGAAAAAGAAAGAACAAGACCCAAGGTGGTCTTCGCCTACTCAAATGTGAGTTGCACACTAAAGAGGGCATCAGTGGGGTCACACGCACCGGAGAGGGTTCTGGAAAGGTATGTCACAGCTGGAGGGTTGTGCTTTCAGCGGGTGTGCGCCGACAAGGGAGAAAGGCGTAGAGAGGCCGAAGCTGTAGTCTGCGGGTGGCCAGAGGCTGGAGCGGTGGTCGAAATCCAACCAAATGGAGGAGGCCATGCCGAACGTGATAGGGGAGAGGCGAGGGCGACGGGGAAGGTCGCGACAGACTAAGAGGGGGGTCGTTTGGTTGGCTGGGTGTGTGGTGGGAGCGGCTGGGTTAAGGAGTTAGTGAGGTCGGCGGGATAGGAGAACCTAGCCTGGAAGGCAGCAGGAGTGAATGGCAGAGGCCTGGTGGAAGGAAAACAGAAGTCTGGTAGATGAGCGGGCTGCAGGCGCGGCTGGTGGACTGGGAGCGGGGTCGACCCAGACCTACAGGGGAGGATGGTGTGGCTGGATGCATCGTACGGGCCGAGGGGAGAACATGGAGGCACTGTGGAGGGGTGCGCGACAGAGGAAGAGGTGGGATATAGGAGCGTGGCACGACTGTGATGGAGGAGGACACCCAGTTTGGCATGTGAAAAACTAGGTGGACCAGAGGGAGCAGCACCGCGTGGAAGAGAAGAAAAAAAGGGAAAGGGAAAGCAAAGTAAAAAATAAGAGGAAAAAAAGACAAATAAAAATAATAAAAACAATAACAATATTATAAATTATTGTTATTAATATTATTATACATTTTATAAAATTATTTTTAATTTAATTTAACCTACTTTACTTTATCTATTTATTATTTTTTTTTCAATTTAATTTATTCTTCTAATTTTATTATTTATCTAAAAGGTTGGGCAACCGCGCACTCACAAGGTCTGAACGTATGATCGCTACTAGCGGTGCGGTGACCGCGCATTGGCCTGAGACCTACTGAAGACACCAAAGGTTTAAAAATTTCAAACCAAGACCCAAACCCAACTCTATCCAAAGGCACGAGATAGAGAAAATAATTAAATAATAGGCGTCCATGGTCGGGGTGTGGGAATTCTCCCCACCACAGACACTTTCTACCCCCAGAAAGTCACCAAGCCAATAATTGACAAAACTTGAGTTCGTGCCCAGACAAAATCATAGAGAACCAAGAGCCTTGGGGTGACCATTCCCAACCAACATCACACCCGACCAATTCAAGGAAACCCACTGCCCAAGATTGAGGGGAGAACATGAGAGGTTTCTCCCCACCACAAGAATTCATAAATACAAAAACCCTTGAAACCCAAACTAACCACCCCCTGGGGGGGCAGCATGGGAACTCCCAAACCAAACTTGTCCCACCTTCTCAACGCTAACAGAAAAACTCGACCATTAGGATTAAAACCATTATGGTCAAACGAACACACCAGGGCACCAGGATAGAGGAATACCCTACAAAATCGATACACACTAAAGTAAAACACATGGAGAGGTTACCGAACTAAGATGGGTCCTAGAAACACCACCCATAAATTCATGAAACCAAACATTACTCTGATGAATGCAACTAAGACCAAACTCAGAATCAGATCAGGTCCACTTATTCAAGGGCCCAACACCCCTAAAGGAAAAAAATAATTTTAAAGCCACATTTAGAGTGGATGAGGGCGCTTGGATTGTGGTACAACGATCTCATCACACCACCACAATGAGGATGTTTTTACGAAGGTGAAAAGAATCAAACAGGAAAACCTTGGATATTTCCATCCCAAGGCTGAAAAAATTATCCAAACCGTGGTTCCACAAGCCCTCGACAACTTTTAACTATGCGCGAGCTTCACCTAGAGACTTGTGGCTGGGGCCCTCATGAATGAAGCATATCATGCCTCACAGTGAAGAATTCACATCCTCCAGTCCCTAACTCCTTCATCCTGAGAAAAGCTTCTTTCAGAACTCTCCCTGGTGGCCTAAATAGTCGCACAATAGTAAGACTTCAGAGGGATGTGACAAGGCGTCTTAGAATGCATAAACCGGCCAGACTAGTCTCATGTGAGAGAATGATCCAACAAACTGTGATTCGGTAAAGATGAACATCCTTTCCAAATGGGTAACCTTAACAAGAGCCAACCCCCACCAACTACACCCCAGACTCTAATGATGATGAGGCATCCCACCTTTACTAGTCCAGAACTAAACACTTAAATAACTCCGGGATGGTATGAACCTTAACTACCCTGGGAGTTCCCAAAAACCCTAAGACACACTATCTTTCCGAACTATAAAACTTCCTCTAACAGACTTCGATTACCTCGATAAGCGGGCAACGCACAAAAAGAATTGGGAACTGGCCATAACTCATTAACAACCTTTGGAGGCTTTTGGGGTGTCATAATCATAACATGAAAAACACCATCGAAAATGTTCATCATACCAAAAATCAATCAAAGAAACAACAAAATCCAAGGGAAACAGGCCCCTAAGCCAAACACAAACAAAAACAAGAAAAAATCACTTTTTTGAAACCTTTAATTCTTTAAAATTTTAGAACTTTCATATGGAACCTTATGAGTCATCACATGTGAATTCATTCATTATCGCTCACATAATCTGTGAAGAAGTTCCCCCACGCACTCTCCGTACATACCCATGCACGTGTGACCCTCCATAAGGAGTTCCAAGGTTCAAACACTTCTTTTCTTTACCAAATCCAAACACATACAAAATTTTTCCAAATTGAAACACTTTCTCTTTAAAAACCCACTTTACTAATTTCAAAAAAAAACAATTTGTAAGAAACCCCTTTTTTCGAAATCACTTTCATTTTCAACACGCACTCACATCGACCGAGTTGAAAATGAAACACAACCAACTATAAACCATTGGAATGGGGGACTAGTGTATGTTCCTAACCTGGTGACATGGTGGTGATCCATGCCCAAAGTAAGGCATAACACTAAGAAGACCTTAAATCAGGCACTTAGACTCTACATGGGTCACCACCGCATGTGAGGCCGCAACGTGAACCAATTCGCTTCCATTTTCATCCCTCAATCCAAAAAAACCCAAGAAAAAAGACTCAAAACCCGAACTAACCTTGGTAACTCAGGTCTCGTCATGAGTGATGGTGATTAGGCACCGACCCGTAACCTACATCTTGAGCCCCAACAGTACTAATCTATATCAACAAGACCCCCCCCCCAAATAACAATGGCCTCCTCTGATACCATTTTGTCACAAACCAACCCGGGTTGACCCTGACCGGTCACCCAAGCCGGGCCGAGGTATAGCCTGAAGGGCGTTCCCGATCCCCACAGGCTGTCAACCAGTGTTGGGCATCAAAATTTAACTGTTGGGAATTATTTGTCCCAAGATAAAAAGATAAACATATGAACAAACTAACAATAAAGATAAAAACTAGCAATGGAAAGAAAATAAAACCAAAAATTCCTCCGTGTGAACTCCTAGGTCACCACCCAACTCAAAACCACATTGCTCCAACATTGAGAAGCTGAACCAGGAACCTATACGAGAAACTAAACCTACAACTAGAAAGATATAATAGGCATGTTCACCAAGATGCTCAGTAGGGATGCCAAGAATAAACAACTGAATCCAACAATTCTATTTTCCAAAAGAGTCCAGAGACACAAGTTTGAAATATAGATGTAAAAGTAGGGTTTTCCCATTTAAAAATATGCAACATGTTGTTCTCATTTAAAAATCCAACACATGCTACGCACCATTTCCAAAATCATTTCCTATTTTATAAATGAAATCCGAAATAGAAAATACAAAAGCTCGGCTGGAGTAAAACAAGTAAAAGTGAAACTAAAAATAAACCAGTTCAACGAAAAGTAAATAAGTAATGTAAGTAATACAATAACCATGGGTGATCCTAAAAATACCTATAATACCCCTAGATGTACTCGGTTTTGGAACCACCTGTCGGCATATGGTGAAGCTCCTAAGTCTATAACCAACTGGCAGCCCTAACTGACCAATCCAGTGGAAAATCCTGCCTGGCCTAACAAAATCCAGGGGGTACCAACCCATCTAATTGGGGCTGATCAACAACCATCACTCAATCATCTAGAATATTCCCAAGAACCCATGGTGGTGATAATAATATTGTGTAAGTAAGAAGGCCCTCGCACGCGTGACTTATCTCACCACACTTGCCTACCCCAAACATGTATGTTTCCTATACGTTCACCCATAAAGGGTTACCCTATATAGGAGTGCCCCATATACTTATATATATATTAATACTTGTTAAATATACAAAGTGCCAACCGGGCCGTCACATCATTCCGTTATCAAAACCACTTTATTAAACACTTGGAGTAGTAAATCAGGCTTCTATCTTTACATAATCAAAAGCCTTTATGAAAACATTGCAGAAGCTCTTCTAAAACAACTCTAAACATCACTTTAGTATTTAAAAAAATCCAAACGGACACATTCATAGGGATCTCTTTTCAAACCAATTTAAAGAGCCACACAGAGAGTCCCAAATCATTTAGAAAATAAGAACTACTTATAAAACCGAGGTTTTGAGAAAAATACCAATTCAAAGAGTCACGAAATCATTTCTACAAAAACACTAAGTTCCACAAAATGTTTCAATAAGAAAACACCACTCAAGTCATCCTAAAATACAATTTGAAGATAAAAACATTTAGTTCTAACCAAGTTGGAAAGGCATAAAAAACACTACTATTAATAAACTATCATGATTATAAAGGTGTGAATAATATTTATAAATTAAATAAAATCATGAAAGTGCCTATAGAAAGCTTCTGAAAGATATAAAAGATGGAAATCCATACCTCAAGGAAGTCAATCCAAAACTTTCTAACTCAAGAAACATCCCGCTCACACACACACATGAACTTCAAAATATATATATCCACACCTTTAAACTGATGCATGTTTTCCCTAGGCCATGAGAAAACACACACTCAAAAGGTAGATATATATATAAATATCCATACCCGAGAAAATGCATGTGCACACTCGAAAATGATCTCGACTCCCTACAACAACATCCGTCACCCAAAATTAGTATGGAGAAGACCCTCGCACATCCAACAAAATTCTAGAGACTCATAGACATAAAAATGACACAAAAATAAAGTGTGCAATAAGAGGACAGATGAAAAACAACACCTCGGATGGTGGTGCAACCTTGAAAATGCGTGGAAAGAAGAAGTTGCATCCAAAAATAATTATCCGCACTATAGTAAAAAATACCAGGACTTCAGAACACAATTCAGACACTAAAATAAATGAGTGAAAGATAAAAAATAACACTTACCTTGGATGACAATGACGAACTGAAGCGAAGAGAAATTGCCTCTCCTTTGGCGGCGGATGTCAGAAAAAGCAAGAACGAGACCCAAGGTGGTCTTCACCTACTCAAATGTGAGTTGCGTGTTGAAGAGGGAATCAGCGGGGTTATGCGTGTCGGAGAGGGCGCCAGCGAGGGAGGTCACGGCTAATGCAGCGAGGGTTGTGGTTTCAGGGAGTGTGTGCCGACAAGGGATGAAGGTGCAGAGAGGCCGAAGCTGCGGTTTGCGGGTGGCCAGAGGCCTGAGCGGTGGTTGGAATCAAACTAGATGAGGGAGGCCACACCGGACGCGGCAGGGGTGTGGCGAGGGCGATGAGGAAGTTTGCGCTAGACTAGGAGGGGGGCTGGTTGGTCGGTTTGGTGTGTGGAGGGAGCGACTGGGGTAAAGAGTCAGTGAGGCTGGTGGGAGAGGAGAACCTAACGCGGGAGGTAGCAGGGGAGAATGGTGGAGGCCTAGAGGAGGCCTGGTGGAGGGCTGGCGGACGAGCGGGTTGCAGGCGCGGCTGGCGGACAGGGAGCGAGGTCTGCCAGGACCTGCAGGGGAGGATGGTGCGGCTGGAGGGGTCGTGCAGGTCAAGGGGAGCACATGGAGGCATTTTTCAGGGGTATGTGACAGAGACGGAGGTAGGCTGCAGGAGCGTAGCACAATGGGAAGGTGCTCCTACAGGAGGAGACCCAGTATGGCGTGTGCAAAACCAGGGGGAAAAGAGGGAGCAACACCACCAGGAAGAGAAGAAAAAAAATGAAAAGGGAAAGCAAAGTAAAAAAGAAGAGAAAAAAAGAAAAATAATAATAATAATAATAATGACAATATTATAAATTATTGTTATTAATATTATTAAACATTTTATAAAATTATTTTTAATTTAATTTAACCTACTTTAATTTATTTATTTATTATTATTTTTTCAATTTAATTTATTCTTCTAATTTTATTATTTATCTAAACGGTTGGGCAACCACGAGCTCACCAGGTCCAAACGCACGATCACTACTAGTGATGTGGTGACCGCGCCTGGCCTGAGACCCATTGAAGACACCAAAGGTTTAAAATTTTCAAAACCCGGACCCAAACCCGACTCTATCCAAAGTCGTGGGACTAAGAAAAGAATAAAATAATAGGTTTCTGTAGTCGGGGTGTGACAATGTCTTATGCACATGATCATGTTACAAATATCAGGGAAGAACATGTGGTTGATGTTGAAATTATAGAATTATTAGGGAATCATCTACATTTTGATCAAAAAAATCATCATAGTGTTGAAAAAAATTCTCAAGGAAATAAGCAAGGGTATAAATTTTTAAGGTTTGATGGAATTAATGTGGCCAACCTATTTACCCCAGCAAGTTAGTGTTCATTAGTTATTTTGGGGTCACAACAAGGATAAATGTTTCTATTGATATAGATTCATGGCTCTATGTCGATCTTGTAATGAAGGAAATCCTTTGGGAATATATTAAGGTAATGTTACGATATAATTTATCTATTTTACCAAAAAATTATATAATGAAACATTGATTTGATTTTCATTTTTCTTTATAGAGTTCATTTATTTTAGATGATTTTTTTAATAAATGAGACTTAATGGCCTTTGTAAAATCCCATAAAGGCTTCCAGACTCTTCTTAGTAGGTTTTATTTTAAGGATAGTGAGGGTAAAGTAAAGCCCCATCCACCAGTTACTTGTGAATGCATTATAAAATAGGAAACATGGAACACTTTAATCATTAATCATAATGAGAAACCATTTTAGGTGAATTTTAGTCAATAATATATTATTTGACATTATTTATTTTATCCAATTTGATTCAAAAAAATTAATTAATGAAACTGAGAAGGATTTATGAAAATAAACAATATACATTAAAACAAATTCACCCCCATCTCAAAGAAAGGATGGGGTATGCTTCACTAGAGAATAAATTGGAATGTATTTTAAATCAAAAACAAAAGTTTTATGTGATATGGAATAAATATGTTCCTTTTTTATATGAATATTGATCAATTAGAATCTGAGGCCACTTCCATCCCACTTTATGTGCTATGGAAGGAGGTCTGCGTAAATAATGACGGTTAACTAACTGATGAAAAAACAAAAGTAGTATGGGAAACATGTGTAAGTATGACATAATAGTAATTCATTATTCATTAAAATAGTATTACATAAAAATATTTATTTCTGTTCATATGTTTTTATATGGTTTAGACATAATAATTTTCAGTGACCATACTGGAAGAAAAACTACTTTTAGTAGCTTTGAAGTGGTTGGAACAATAGGGTCACATTAGAGGTATAGGATTTGGAGCGTCTCTTAGAATATATTTTTTAAAAAGAAAAAAAATTCAAGAATATACATATAGGATGATAATAGGATTATGGGAACAAATATAGGCTTTAAAAGATATTATTATTTTGTCTGGTTTGGCAGACCAATATATGAAAAGGGGTTAAAGTGAATGACTAGTGGAATAAATATTGACACATGAACAACCAAATGACCCAACTATCTTTGATGCTAATCATTCCCCTCAACCACATACCTTACCCAAGGTAATCATTTTTTTCATTACTCTTTCTCTTAAATATAAATCAAATAACTTGAGATAGCTTTCTATTACTAGAATTTTGTAGGGTAATGTTATATGTGATTTTAATAAATCAATACCCATGCATCACCTTGTTGTGAGGGGTACGATGTATAACATCCTGGGAGAAAAAGTACACAACAAAGAACACCCAAAAGACCACATGAGATTGGGGATTGATGTATCTCAATATCTAATCATTGAGTTTCCTATTCTCCTTGATGATATGGATATTGAAATGTCCAATGATGTTATTAGAACATTCATATCATGGTCATATAATCTTATAAAGATACATGAGGTATGTCCTTAATAAATTTTTTCAAATGAAAAACCTAGAATAGTTAATGAAAAAAGTTCTAAAGTGAGGTATGGTATTATAGATAGATAAAACAATGGGGAAACAGAAGGTCCAATCAAGACAATTTAGTGAATCAACCTAGAAAACAAAAAGGACCTTCTAGGAGTACCTTATCCCTGCTAGTTCCACTACAACATATATTAGCATTACAATTTCATATATACACCACATAAAAACATAGACATATTTCCTATATTCCATATGAAGAATAAATGTTTGGAACTTTCATTATAGACGTGGTTGGTATCAAGAATATAAATTAGATTCTAATTTTTGAGTGGATGGGAGTCTCAATTGTGAATACATATATAAGGTACATTTTCATAATATGTCTATCCAAAAAATGATATAATATGTTCATTAAATTTAATAACTATTCATATTTTCTACAAATGTTTATATTACTAATATATAAAATTAAAACCATGAAAATCATTATTTGGATTCATTAATCCCTATATCATTTCTATGCAATAAATTTCTATGGAGTTGGAATAAATTGATATGAAAAAATGATGCACTAAATGATGTGTTTTAGAATAAAATAACTGATGAAATACTCTTATTTATGCCTATAATATAGGGGTAAAACTCTGTAATCTAATCACATAAAGTATATTTTTTTTAGTACTTAAGTATTTTTTTTCTAGGAAGCACTGAATGCTAATCGCAATCAATATGAATACCTCAAATATTTAATTTTTGTATCCAATGAATGGATTTCCAAAAAACCTACCACATATGATGTGTGTTTTGAATTTTTAATGTACGAAAATAAAAATTTTATAGATAAACCTTTAATTATACGTTTTAGTTTATGTTTTAACATGAATTTTTTTATAATAGGGCGATCACTAAATATAGGATAAATCGTGGTATGAGGTTGATTTTTGAAAATAAAAATCCTATTGATTACTTCAAATGGAAGTAGATTAAGGTATATATAGAAATATTTAACTATCAAAACATATTTAAAAAATATATTTATTTTGGTCAATGTTTCTATAGTTTTTAAAGCAATATAATGACAATAATTATGGATATTATGTTTTCAAAATTATGAAAGATATCTTATACCATTAAAATACCAGCATCCATGAATTGGTAATTTCCAAAGGTAATTAAAATTTCAATAAAAATATTTCTAAATTGTTTTTTGTCTATATTTTCTCAGTACTAAAAATATTTCCAACAATCTACGTACTCAAAAGAAGAGGTAAACCTTTTTAGAGAGAGTGGGAAACATGCATGTTTTCATAATGTTTTCTGACATCAAATTTGATGATTACCAACTATGTTTGTGATATAGTATGGGATATGACCTTATATATACACTTGGGATATGAATCATAAGTATTAGAATTCTTATATATTATTTTTGGTCTATTTCTCAAGGAGAAGTATAATGGAGAAAACCGATTTGTTTATAAATGAATTGAAAGAATACATGGTGTCAGAATTTATACAGACACCATGAATAGTTGAATTCATATTAATTATTTAGTTAAATTTCTCATCATTTTATCTAGTTTTTTTAGTAAATTTCCTTATCATTTTTATTTAAAACATATTTTATTAAATTTAGACATTAGTTCAAAATAGACATCTCGTGATCAAAACCAAGAAAACAAATTCAGATTGTATTTATACTTTATTAAAATGATCCATAATTCATTTTTTTATGTGTATTAATAGATCACACATAAATTTGACACATGATATTATTGGTATGACTCAAAGTGAATGTTTTCAGTTTAAAAAATTAGTAAAAAAACATGTGACATACTTAAAAAAATAAAACGCCTTAGGATAGTTTTTATAATTTAGTAAAATGATCCATATATCATTTTTGAGGAATAAGAATCTGTCTCAACTCAATTTGACACACAGTGTGACCGATATTACTCATTTTTTTGGATTGAGTTTAAAATTGGTATTTCAGTAAAAAATATTGGTGAAATACTCAAAGATGAGAAAATAAATTCATATTTTTTGACATGTTAGAAAAATGATCCCTTGGTCATTTTTGACATGAAACAATGATCCACAACTCAATCTGATACATGGTGCACCCATTATGACTCAAATTATCTATTATCAGTTTAAAATTAACATTTTAGTTCAAAACATGTGTCATTCACTAAAAACTAAGAAAACACCCATGTATTGTCTTTATAATTTAGTAAAATAGTCTATAATTCATTTTTTACATGAAGGAATTATTCTCACATCAAAATGATAAATTATGTAACCAGTATCACTCAAAGTGTGTGTTTTTAGTTTAAAATGAAATGTTAGTAAAAAAATGGGTGACATACTCAAAACCAAGAAAACACATTGGGATTATTTTGATACTTTAGGAAAATTATACATAATCTATTTGTGATATGTGGGAATTAGGTTCACCTCAATCTAATGCATGGTATGACCACTATTACTCAAATTGTGTGGTTTGAGTTTAGAATTGACATTTTACTAAAAAAATACAAGTGGCATAGTCTAAATTGAGAAAAAAAATTGTATTATTTCAATACTTTAGGAAAAAATATCTATTAGTAATTTTTTATGCAAAGGAATCATTTTCACCTCAATATAATACATGGTGGTCATGGTATGACTCAAACTTTTCATTTTCAGTTTAAAATTGAAATTTTAGTTCAAAATGTGTGTTACTAATTGAAAAAAAATAAAAAACTCGTGTATTGTCCTCATAATTTTTTAAAAATATTCATAAGTTATTTTATACATGTAGGAATCAGTATCACATCAAATCAACACACAATGTGACCGATATGACTCAAAGTTCATATTTTCAGTTTAAAATGATATTCTAGTAAAAAAAATAAGTGACATAATCAAAACATATAAAACATATTCATATTGTTTTTATATTGTAGTACAACAATCCATAATTCATTTTTGATGTGTATAAATCATCCACACATCAATATGATGCACGGTGTGACTAGTATTACTCAAAGTGCATGTTTTCAGTTTAAAATGATATTCTAGAAAAAAAAACACAATTGACATACTCAATATATAGAAAATGTATTAGATTTTTTTTAATAATTTAGAAAACTGATCCATCAGTCATTATTTTGTGAAGGAATCATCAACACATCAATCTAATTCCTAGTGTAACTAGTATGACTCCAAGTGTGTCTTTTTATTTAAAATTAAATTTTTAGTATAAAAGACAAGTAACATAATCAAAACAGCGAAAAATTATTAATTTTGGTTTTATACTTTGGTAAAATGATACATAATTCATTTTTGATATGTTGAAATTAGCCTTACTTCAATCTAATACACGATATTCCTAGTATGACTCATAGAGACTGTTATCAGTTTAAAATTGACATTTAAGTTCAAAACATGTGTCACTCATAGAAAACCAATAAAACACACTCATATTGTCTTGATAATTTAGTAAAATAGTCCATAATTCTTTTTTAACATGTCAGAATCAGTTTCACATCAAACTGACACACAATGTGACCAGTATGACCCAAAGTGTGTGGTTTTAGCTTGAAATATCATTTTAGTAAAACAAAAAAGTGGCATACTCAAAAATAGGAAAACACATTCAGATTTTTTTTATAAGATATTAAAATGATCCATAAGTCATTTGTGATGTTTAGGAATCATCCTCACCTTAATTTGAAGCACGGTGCGACTGGTATTACTCAAATTGTGTGGTTTGAGATTAAAATTGATATTTTAGTAAAAAATAAAAGTAGCATACTCAAAACCATGAAATGTATTTCTATTATTTCGATAATTTAGAAAAATGGTCTGTTGGTCATTTTTGATGTGTAGGAATCATCCTCAACTCAATCTGATACACTGTGTTCCCAGTATGACTCAAACTACCTGTTGTCAGTTTAAAATTCACATTTTAGTTCAAAACACATGTCACTCACAAAAAACCGAGTAAACACACTCATATTGTATTGATAACTTATTAAAACAATCCATAATTCATTAATTATCTAAATTAATTAGTCTCAAGTCAAACTAACACATAATGTGGCTGGTATGACTCCAAGTGTGCGTTTTTGGTTTAAAATGACATTTTAGTAAAAAGAAGTGAAATACTAAAAGATGAGAAAAATAATTTGGATTATTTTGATACTTTAGGAAAATTATCCATAATTCATTTTTGATGTGTAGGAATCATCCTCACATCAATTCGATAAATGGTGTGACTGGTATGACTCAAAGTTAGCATTTTCATTTTAAAATGACATTTTAGTAAAAACCACAAGTGACATACCCAAAACTAATAAAATTCATTTTTTTTGTTTTGATACTTTATAAAAATGATCTGTAAGTTATTTGTGATGTGTAGGAATCATCTGAACCTCAATCAAATGAATGATGTGACCGGTATTACTCTAAGTGTGTCGTTTTATTTAAAACTGACATTTTAGTAAAAAATACAAGTGACATAATCAAAACTAAAAAAACACATTTGGATTATTTTGATACTTTAGATAAATGATCCATAAGTTATTGGTAACATGTAGTAATTATATGCACCTCAATTCGATACATGGTGTTCCAAATATGACTCAAAGTATATGTTTTTAGTTTAAAATGGACACTTTTTGTTTAATTTATTTCTTTATAGTATTACTAAAATAAGATTTGTTTTCTTATAAAGGTGAATTATTTTTCTTGAGTTGTGGTGATTTTTTTGGAAACTAATAGCTAACCGAGGGTTTGGGACAAATAAAAATGGAAATTGATGTTTCTAAATGTCTGTGATAATTTTTACTTACTCATGTAATTGTATAAACCAATGTTTAAAATTTCTATAATAAAATGTTTTTTCTTATGTTTGTGTTGTAAATTTTATTTCAATTAAATTTTTTATTTGATACTATATTTTTTATATTTCTATTAATTTTTATTTATTATAATTAGGTTTGATTTTATATAGCTATTGTATGGATCCTATAGAGATGCAGCTATGTAGCAGCTGTAATGGTTTTTACCAGTGCTAGATGAAGCACTGATAGAGGGACCATTTATCAGTGCTAAATTAAAAAACACTGATAATTATAACATTTATCAATACTTCCAAAAAACACTGATAAAAGATTATTTTATCACTGTTTTATAGAAGCACTGATAAAGGTTGAGGGACTTTAATATTTTTTAGGAAGTCAATGATTTTAAGCACTAAAAAATATCAATTTTAGCACTGTTAAAATCACATTTTTTAGTTATGTATATTTTTATTTTTTTCATTACTTATTTGATTTTTTTTAGAAAACATTGTATGCAGATCGCGATCAATTTAGATACCCCAAATATTTATTTTTTTGGATCTAATGCATGGATTTCCATCAAAATAACCGCACATTATATGTATTGTGAATTTTTAATGCACTGCAATCAATATTTAATAGATAAACTTTGAATTATATGTTTCAGTTTGTGATTTAATGAGAACTTTGTTATGATATGGAAATCTTAAAATATAGGCTAAATTATGGTATGAGTTCAATCACTAAACATAATAAGCCTATGTATTTCTTAAAACAAAAACATATTAAGGTATATATAGAAAAATTAACTATCAAAACATATTTAAAAACAATTTACTTATTTTGGTCAATTAATTATTAGTGTCCAAATAAAGATATAAGCAATGAATATGGATATTACATTTAAAAATCTATAAAATATAGCATATACCATTAAAAAGGATATAATCCCCGAATAGGTAATTTCTGAAGGTAATTAAAATTTAATTAAAAATATTTCATAATAATTTTTTTCCTATATTTTCTCAACACTACCAATATTTCCAACAAACTACATACTCAAAAGAAGTAAATTTATTTAGAGATGAGTGATCAGAGTACATGGTGTCAGAATGTTTTCTAACATCAAATTTAGGTGATTACCTATTATTTTTTTTCTCTAGTATAGTCTATGACCTTAGAAATAAATTTGGGATGTGAAGCATTAGTATCATGATTCTTATATATTATTTTTGATCTATTTCTAAAAGAGATGTATAATGGGGGAAATTAATTTGTTTTGAAACAAATGGGTAGAATACATGGTGTCAAAATTTATAAAGACATAATTTATAGGCGACTTTCTACTACTTATTGAGTTAATTTTCTCATCATTTTATCTACATTTTTAGTTAATTTCCTTATCATTTTTATCTGATACATATTTTGTTAAATTTACACATTAGTTCAAAACACTACTCTTATGCTCAAAACCAAGAAAACAATTTCATATTGTTTTTATACTTTAGGATAGAAATCCATAAGTCATTTTTGACATTTATGAATTTAATACACATCAATATGACACATGATGTGGTAGGTAAGGCTCGAAGTTCATGTTTTCAATAAAAAAGTTTCATTTTAGTTTCAAACACGAATCACATAGCAAAAATAGAGAAAAAATAATATTATATTGTTTTCAAACTTTAGGTAAATTTTCCATAATTCATTTGTGACATGTAGGAATAGACCAAATGTCAATATGACAATCGATGTGGTCAGTATGACTCGGAGTGGATGTTTTCAATACAAAAGTGTCATTTTACTTTAAAACATGCTTCAAATAGCCAATAAATATAAAAAGAGATCATATTATTTTCAAACTTTAGGAAAATGATTAATAAATTATTTTTGATGTGTAGGAATCAAACTTATATAAATATGACACCTTATGTGGTCACCATGACATGAAGTGTGTGTTTTCAATATAAAAGTGCCATTATAGTTTAAAAGGTGGGTCACATTTCCAAAACTAAGAAAACAAGATTGTATTGTTTCCAAAATTTAGGAAAACAATTAATAATTCATTTATCACATGTAGAAATTTATCTCACACCAATATGAGACACGATTTGATTGGTATGACTCAAATTACATGTCTTTAATGTAAAATTTTCATTTTAGTGAAAACATGTCACATATCCAAAACCAAGAAAGTGATCTTGGATTATTTTAAAATTTTAGTAAAATGGTCCATACTTCATTTTTGAAATGTAGTAGTTGACCACACATCAATATGACAATAGATGTGGTTGGTATAAAGTGTCATTTCTGTTTAAAACATGCATCAAATATCCAAAACCAAGAAAACAAGATTGAATTGTTTTCAAAATTTAAGAAAATTATCAATAATTTATTTTTGATATATAGGAATAAACCTTACATAAATGTGATACTCTATGTGGTTGGTGTGAGTTTAAGTGCATGTTTTCAATATAAAAGTACCATTTTAGTATAAAATGTGTGTCACATTTCCAAAACCAGGAAAATGAGATAGGATTGCTTTAAAACATAGAAAAATGTTCCATAATTCATTTTTCACATGTAGTAATTAACCACACACCAATATAACACTTGATATGGTTTTTATGACTCTAATTATATGTTTTCAATATAAAAGTTTCATTTTAGTTTAAAACATACATCAAATATCCAAAACTGAGAAAAATAGATTGAATTGTTTTCAAATGTTAAGAAAACATCCCATGATTCATTTGTGACATGTAAGAATCTACCACATATCAATATGAAACACAAGATGATAGATATGACTCAATGTGTGTGTTTTCAATATGAAGGTATCATTTCAGTTTAAAATGAAATTCACTAGAAAAAACTGATAAAATGAGCTCAGATTCTCTTCAAACTTTAGGAAAATGACCAATAATTCATTTTTAATGTGTAAAAATTTAACACAAGTCACTATGACACCTGATGTGGTTATTATGACATGAAGTGAATGTTTTCAACACATAAGTGTAATTTTAGTTAAAATGTGCATTGTATAGATAAAACTGAGAACAATAGGCTCATATTGTTTTCAAAACTTTGTAAAACAATCCATAATTCAAGTTTTCACTTATAGGAATTGAATCACACCAATATGACACACAATGTGGTTGTTATGACTCAAATTATGTGTTTTCAATATAAAATTGTCATTTTAGAATAAAACACACATCAAATAGCCAAAAATTATCAATCAGACTCGGGTTATTTTCGAAATTTTGGAAAATGGTCTATAATTCATTTCGGACATGTAAGAATCAACCGAACATAAATATAACACACAATGTGACTAATATGACTCAATGTATGTGTTTTCAATATAAATGTTTAATTTTAGTTTAAAACACATATCACTATACAAAACTAAGAAAACAACCTCGTATTGTTTTCGAACATCAGGAAAACAGTCCCTAATTCATTTTTGACCAGTAAAAATTGACCGCATGTCAATCCAATACATGATGTGGTCTATATGAATTGAAGTTCATGTTTTTAATATATATGTTTAATTTTAGTTTTAAATTCACATCACATAGGAAAAACAAATCATAACAATCTCATATTATTTTCAAACTTTAGAAAAACGATCAATATTTTATTTTTCATATGTAGGAATTGACTGCATGCCAATATGACACATGATGTGGTCGGTATGAATATAATTACATGTTTTCAATATAAAAGTGTCATTTTAGTTTAAAAAACACATCCAATATCCAAAATTGAGAAAAAAAACATGTATGGTTTTCAAACATTAGGAAAATAGTCTATAATTTATTTATGATGTGTAAGAATCGACCACACATCAATTTGACACACATTGTAATCTATATTACTCAAAATATTTATTTTCAATATAAAGGTGTCATTTTAGTTTAAAACACATGAAACTAGAAAAAACCAAGAAAACAAGATTGGATTATTCGCAAACTTTAGGAAAACGATCCCTAATTTGTTTGTGACATGTTAAAATTGACTACACATCAATATGACACATGATGTGGTTGATATGATTTGAAATTCTTGTTTTTAATATATAAGTTATATTTTAATTTAAAATTCACATCACATAAAAATAACTGAGCATAATAAGATCAATTTTTTCATAATTTTATCTATTATTACTTAATTAATTTCTTTATTGATTTTATCTAATAATTATTTAGTTACTTTTCACAAAGATGGTACTTAAAGACAAACAAGAAATAGTGTGATGGTGGAATACCTATTCTCAAAATATTAAGTTATCTTGAATTGACTAAAATCTATAGTAATTTTTTTATCACCATAGATGTGAGCCAATTCAAGATCACCTTCTTTTAAGAACAAGAAGAAATGGTGTGACATGTAAGAATCAACTACAACTCAATCTGATATAGGGTGTATTTGGTATGACTCAAAGTATACTTTTTAGTTTAAAATTGATACTTTGTGTTTACACTAGAATAAAAAAGGCATTTAACGACTACTAAAATCCATCGCAAAAGGCCTATAGTGGTCACCCAACATCCACAAAATGATAGACAATTTAGGCCCATTACTATTGCTTATAGAATACTCCATTTGGAAAATGCTATAGACCAGGTCGAGGTAACCTATATAAACCTCCATTGTGTGGTCAATATAGAACATATTATTGGGTTCACCTACAGTGACCGCCAAATAGTTTTCGTTGTTGGCCAACTCGGGATAATCTATAGCGACTATCGTTTGGTGGTTGTTATAGGTTCACTCGATCTAATCTATAGTGACCGCCATATGGTGGATGCTATAATTTCTTTTATTTATTTTTTTTAAAATTCACAGTAATATAATAAAAACCACCATATTTAAAAATACAATAAATTATTTCCAAAATATGTAAGACCATGAGCCCATAAATCTCTTTGCCTAAGTATCTTCTAAGATCCACACCGATCATTGAATAAAAATACATGAAAAAAATTAATAAAATAAATTGTACAGTAAATAATATCATAACTAATAATTAAATTATGATAAAATATTTCAATTAAAGCTTTTTATAATATACCAAAGTTATTTGATTTTGAAAATATATTAATAATTTCTACTCATTTTTTAAAAATTTAAAACTGCATATTATATCATTTTGAATAGAAGACAAGTCCAATTGATTTTTCTTCTACTAATATAAATCAAGAATAATAATAAGATGTTTTTACTATGATTTCAAGTCATTTTGAGTCATTTTCAATATATCTGACCGTTAAACACATGTTTTTTGTTTTATAAAAATAAAAGTGTATTTTCCATCATCTCATCCAAATAGAACCTACAATTGATGTATAGTCTACTTGACCATTTCACAATTAACTATATAGTTATCTCACCTAATTTCATATCATTTGGAGGTCATTTGGTTGGTTTTGACCACCCACATGTTTTTAAAGGGTTTCAAACTTTTAAAACCCACCTGCATATTCAATAATTTCAGCCAGACCGCACATCTAATTGATTTTTTGTATCCTTATACACATAAAAAAATCATAACAATATGGCTTCCATATCATTTCAAGTAATTCTATGATCATTAACCATTAGAAGAACGTTTTTGTGTTTTATGACACTAAAAGTGTGTTTTCAAGCCTCTTAAGAAAATTCCAACTCATATTGACATTACATCTACTTGAATATTTCACAATTCACTCTAAGGTTGTTAAATCCTGATTTTACAGAATTTGGATGCCTTTTGGTTACTTTTAAACCCCGATCACACCTTTTTAAAGGGCATCAAACCTTTAAAGAATGCATATTCTATTGTTATGAACAAACAATGGATCTAATTGATTATTTATCTACTCATACACATCATGAATAATAAAAATAAGATGATTTTCCTATGATTTCAAGTCATTAAGTGGTCTTTTTCTATAAATTTGATCAAACACACGTTTTTGTGTTTTATGATATTAAAAGTGTGTTTTTCATTATCCCAAAAAATAGCACCTATGATTGATGTACCATATACTTGAATATTTCAAAATTCACTCTACTATTTTTTCATTTAATTTCATGGAATTCAAAGTTTGTTTAGTTCTTTTTGACCCCAAAATGTTTTTAAAGGGATTCAAACCTTTAAAAACTACATATTCAATCATTTCGGTCAGACCACATATCTTGTTGATGTTTCTTCTACTCGTATACATCAAAAATAAAAATAATATGGTTTTCCTATGATTTCAAGTCTTTATGAGGCCTTTTTCTATGAATCTAACTATTAAGCATGTGTTTTAGTGTTTTATGACTCTAATAATGTGTTTTCGGACCTTTTAGGAAAACTCCCCCTCGGATTAATGTTTCATCTACTCGACCATTTAAAAATTCACTTTTTATTTGTTTTTGTATTATTTCATGGAATTTAGATACCATTCAGTTGATTTTGACCCCTGGATGCACCTTTTTAATGGGAGTCAAACCTTTAAAAACCACATATTTGGACGTTCTTGGAACACTGCACGTCTAATTAAGGTTTTATCTACTCATACAAATCAAGAATAATAATAAGAGGGTTTTACTATAATTTTAAGTCTTTGTGAAGTTTTTTTCTATATATTTGACCATTAAACACACATTTTGGTGTTTAATGGAACTAAAAGTGTGTTTTCTATTATCCCGGCTGAATAGAAACTCCGATTGATATACCATCTACTTGACCATTTCACAGTTTACTCTAAGGACTTCCGCATCTAATTTCACAACATTCCAATGTATTTTGGTTGGTCTTGACCCCCAAAGTTTTTTTAAAGGGCATAAATCCTTTAAAATTTCATATTCTGTCATTCTGGGTAGACCACACATCTGATTGATGTTTCATCTACTCATAAATGTCACAAATAATAATAATAATAATAATAATAATAAAGTTTTTATCTAATTTCAAGTCATTAAGAGGTTGTTTTCTATGGATCTGACCATTAAACATGTTTTTTGTGTGTTTTGACACTAAAAGTGTGTTTTCGGTCCTCCCGAGGAAAGGACACCTCAGATTAACATTTCATCTACTCGATCATTTCACAATTCACTTTATAATTATTTTTTTCTAATTTCATTGTTTGTTTTGACGCTAAAACACACCTTTTTAAAGGGTGTTGAACCTTTAAAAACCACATATTCCGTCATTATGGGTAGAAAACAAATCCGATTGATGTGTCAGCTTCTCATACACATCAAGAATAATAATAAGATTGGTTTCTTATGATTTCATGTCATTATGAGGATTTTTTCTATATATCTGACTATTAAATGCACATTTTAATGTTTTATGACACTAAAAGTGAATTTTATATCTTTCTATACAAATAGAACCTCTAATAGACATGTAATCTACTTGACCATTTCAAAATTCACTCTATGGTTTTTGTCATCTAATTTCATAGCATTCTGAGGTTGTTCAGTCGGTTCTGACCCCCCGTGTGTTTATAAAGGCAATCAAACCATTAAAAACCATGTATTCGGTCATTCTGGGAAGACTGCACATCCAATTGAGATGTCATTTCATCGTACATGTCATGCATAATAACAAGACAATTTTTCTCTAATTTCAATTCATTCCTAAGTCATTTAATATGGATGTTGTTGTTAAACATGCATTTATGTATTTTATGACACCAAAGTGTGTTTTCGGTCCTCCTATAAAAACACCACCTCAGATTAGAATTCCTTCTACTCAACCATTTCACAATTCACTCTACAGTTGTTGCATTTCTATTTCACAACATTTGGATTTCATTGGGTTGGTTTTGGCACCTAGACTCACCTTTTTAAAAGGCGTCAAACATTTAAAAAACACATATTCAATTGTTTCGAGTGGACCACATGTCTGATTGATGTTTTATCTACTCTTATAATTCAACAATAATAATATGAATTTTATCACGTGATTTCAAGTCATTATGAGGTTGTTTGATATATATTTGACCGTTCAATGCATTTTTTGGTGTTTTATGATACTAAAAGTGCATTTTTCATCATCTTAGGGAAATGAAACCTCTAATTGGTGTATCTCCTTCTTGACCATTACATGGTTCACTATATGGTTGTTTTTGTCTAATTTCATAGAATTATAAGTTTATTTGGTTGGTTTTGACCCCCATGTGTTTTTAAAGGGCGTTAAACCTTTAAAACCCGCATATTTGGTCATTTTGTGAAGACTTCACATCTAATTTATGTTAAGTATCCTCATACACCTGATAAATAATAATATGATGGTTTTACTATGATTTCAAATCATTCTAGGGTCATTTTATATGGATATGACCATTAAACACATGTTTTGGTGTTTTATGACACTAAAAATGTGTTTTCAGTCCTCCTAGACAAACTCTAGCTTTGATTGAAGTTTTTCTTACTTGAACATTTCACAATTCACTCTATAGTTTTTTCATCTGATTTCATGGAATTATGATGTTGTTTGGTTGGTTTTGACCCCCGAAGACACATTTTTAAAGGGGTTCAAACCTTTAAAAACTACATATTCATTCATTCAGGGTAGACCACTTATTTGATTCACATTTCATCTACTCGTGCATGTCACAAATAATAATAAGAATGTTTTCCTGTGATTTCAAATCAATCTGAGGTCTTTTTCTATAGATCTAGCCATTAAAATCACATTTTAGTGTTTTATGAACCCAAAGTGCATTTTTCATCATCCCAGTCAAATAAAACCTCTGATTAACACAATGTCTACTCAAAATTTTCTAAATTAACTCTATGGTTATTTTCATCTAATTTCATAGCATTTGAAGGTTTTTCGATTGTTTTTTACCACCCGCATGTTTTTAAAGGGCGTCAAACCTCTAAAAACCTCATATTTGGTCATTCTATATAGACCATAAGTCTAATTTATGTGATGTATCCTCATACACATCACACATAATAATAAGATAGTTTTCCTCTAGTTTCAAGTCATTTTGGAGTTGTTTTCTATTTTTCTTTCCATTAAACATGTGTTTTGGTATTTTTATGACACCAAAAGTGTGTTTTCAGTCCTCCCAAACAAAAAACACCTCATATTGACATTTCTTATACTCATCCATTTCAAAATTCACTCTACTCTTGTTTTCTTATGATTTATAGTATTTGGATGTCGTTTGGTTGGTTTTAACCCCTAGACACACCTTTTTAAAAGGAATCAAACCTTTAAAGACCACACATTCGGTCATTATGGGTGGACCACGCATCCAATTGATGTTCCATATACTAGTACACATCAATTATAATAATAATATGGTTTTCATGTGATTTCATGTCATTATGAGGAAATTTTATATAGATCTTCCTGTTAAATGCATGTTTTGGTGTTTTTTGACACTAAAAGTTTGTTTTCCATCATCCCGGGAAAATGGAACCTCTGATTGGAATGTCTTATACTCAACCATCAAACAATTCACTCTATGATTTTCTCTTTTTTTTTGATATAATGTAATTTGGAGTTCATTCAGTTGGTTTTGACCCCTCACGTGTTTTTAAAGGGTGTAAAACCTTTAAAAACTATATATTTGATCTTTTTAAGAATACCACATAGCTTATTGATGTATAGTCTCCTCATACACATCATAAATAATAATAAGACAATTTTCTTATGATTTTAAGTCATTCTGGGGTTTTTTATATGGATATGACTATTAAATGAATGTTTTGGTCTTTTATAACACTAAAAGTGTGTTTTCAGTACTTCGGGATAAATGTGGGCTCCTATTGATGTTATTTATACTTTAACGTTTTTAAATTAACTCTACATTTTTTTTTTCTAGTTTCATGGAATTTGGATGCTTTTTAGATGGTTTTCACCCCCGAACACACCTTTTTAAAGGGTGTCAAACCTTTAAAAACCGCATATTCAGTCATCCTAGGAATATTGCTTGTCTTATTGACATTTCTTCTAATCATACACATCATTAATAATAAAAAGGTGTCTTTTAAATGATTTCAAGTCATTCTAAGGTCTTTTTCTATAGATCTAACCATTAAATGCACGTTTTGGTGTTTTATGACACTAAAAGTGTGTTTTCTATCCTATCGAGTAAAAAACACATTTATTGACATATTTTATACATGGCTATTTCAAAATTCAATATATGGTTGTTTTCATCTTATTCCATGGCATTTTGAGGTCATTTGGTTTTTTTTGATGACCCGTGTGTTTTTAAGGGGCATTAAACCTTTAAAAACTGGGTGTTCGGTCATTTTGGGTAGACCATACATCCTATTGACATTATTTGTCCTCTTATACATAAATAATAATAATAATATGGTTTTTATATGATTTCAAGTCATTCTGGTGTTGTTTTCTATGCATATGACCGTTAAACGCGTGGTTTGATGTTTTTTGACACTAAAAGGGTGTTTTCGATCAACCTAGACAAATTATAGTATTGATTGATGTTTTATATGCTTTACCATTTCAAAATTAAATCTACAGTTATATTTGTATTATTTCACATCATTTAGAGGTCGTTTAGTTGGTTTTGACCCCTTGTGTGTTTTTAAAGGATGTCAAACCTTTAAAAACTACATATTCGGTCATTCTGTGAAGACCGCACATATGATTGAAATTTAATCTCCTCATAAAAGAGAAAAATAATAATAAGATAACCTTTTTATGATTTCAGGTCATTATGAGGTTTTTTATATGGATCTAACAGTTAAATGCACATTTTAGTGTTTTGTGACACTAAAAGTGTGTTTTCAGTCCTCCTCAGAAAACACCATGTTAGATTAATGTTCTGCCTACTCAACCATATAAAAATTCAATATATGTTTATTTTATTATGATTTCAAAGCATTCATATTTTTTTCAGTTCGTATTGACCCCCAGGTGTACCTTTTTAAAGGAAATAAAACCTTTAAAAACCACATATTCTATCATTTTGGGAAGACCACAAATCTTATTGACATTCTATATACTCGTACTCATCAAAAATAATTATAAGATAGTTTTCCTATTATTTAAAGTTATTTTTAAAAAAAATCAATTTATCTAACCATTAGAAGCATTTTTTTTCTATTTTATGCAACTAAAAGTGTGTTTTTCGTCATCCCAGGAAAATACCACCTTTGATTGACATACTATCTTCTCAGCCATTTCACAATTCACTCTATGGTTTTTGTATTATGATTTCATGGAACTTAGATGTGTTTGGTTGTTTCTAACTCCCCCCATGATTTATGTGGAAATTTATCTAACCCTATGAATTTAAAAGTGATGTCATGCAAGACATTGTATGAAATATCTGATAAGATTCTAAATACCTATAAGGGTGATTCAAATTTTTGTAAATTGAATAATATTTCTATAATAAGTGTCATGATTTTATAATGAGCATGAATAAAGTAGTTGATGCATTTTATTATCATTTTAATGATACTATGGAAGCAATGTGCTATCTTATGAAGATAATTAATGATACAAAAAAATTCAAATTAATCTGAAGAATACTACCACCTCTTCTCATTCCAAATTTTTCATTTCCTGATGATAATGATCAGAAGAAGGTAACATTGGGAGAATATATATCACACTTGTGGGAAATGAAATTAGGATTAATGATAATTACTCTATACTTCAATAAAATTATCATGAGATAAAATTCATGGATACGAAGAAACTACCAATCAAAAATAAATCTGGCAGTGGTGAATTGATGAGATAGAATTTTTTTTACTCTAAGATTGAATGAGGAAAAGTTTAATTAATTGGTAATTTTCCTCATTATTTTTTTGTGACATAAATTCGGTAATATTATTCATAAGTTTCCTAAAATGTTTTTAGATAATGATGAGATAATAGAATCAATGATGAAATCATTAAAAATCATGAACACAGCAAGAGGAAACCATATAAAAAATTCTTTATGATTAAGAGAATAATTTACAAATATGATTATATCACTGAAAATTAAAATTATAAGTGTTCAATGATTTTAGATACCTTTATGAATAATTCCTTCTATTTATTGTTTCCACAAATTATGTAGATGATATCAATGATAAAACTTATATAATCAAGGTTAAAGTTGATCATGAAGCTGATCGAGATATATCCCTTGAAATAATTGACATATATTGAGATAAAAAATTTATCTAATGTGTTAATACATGATTTCCTACTCTATATTCATAAAAAATAAAGGCAAAATTTATAATTGAAATTAGATATTAAGAAACACAAATATAGAAATTCTATAAACTTAATTAATAAATTTGAACACTTTTTCAATGTTAAAGAAAATGTTTGGATTATTGATGTTTAGAAAAACATAGTGAAATAATATGTCCAATGAACTAAAGTACTATAATACAAAACCATGATGTTGATTTGAATGTTTTATGATCAATAATTACTTCATACTCCTAGTATGTAATTAGGTTGTTCAAGTTCTTTAGCCCCTAAAAAAGATTCTTAAGATTATAATGTGTCCACTAAATTAGTGATTGACAAACCACATGTGTAGTATTGTAAAGGCAAAGGTTAATTAATGGTTGGTCTTGAATAGAATAAAATATAAGTAGTGTTTGATGAAAAACCACAAGAACTAACATCATGAATAATGATTGAGATACACAACACTCAAAATCTTACTATTGATTCCACAAATAGTGAATAAAGACATGAAAAAATAGGTTTTATTATTGTTTCATATTCTGTATCCATATATTATTTGACCATAGGATTTCCACAAGGATGTTTATGATTCATTTTTAAACCATTTATACTTAATTCACACCACACCTTAAAATTTCCTATGAAAAAAAACCAAGTTTCTCCTCTAAGACCAATGATGGGAGAATGTTCATCAACTTATCATTAAGAACATTTGACATAATCCTATAAGAGATGTTATATAAACTAATAGGTTATAAATGACTGAATTAGGTGTGGTTTTGGGTCTTGGTAAGAATCACAAGAGTGGTAATTGACACCTATATTGGAAACTGACCCCATTGAAAAAAGACTTTGACATCCCTTACCATGTCACCATTGATGATATGCCAGCCAAGTAGAACAACAACCCTATAAACCCATATAGACTTGGGGTTCTATCACTTCTTGTGTTTTGAATGAACTTGAAGATCTCAGTCTCCATTTGACAATCCAACATGGAATAATTTTGTTACTTAGAAACTAGGTAAGGAATGCTATGAAAAAAGGAAGTTGTGATAACCACGTTTAAATTAGCATTATGAACAAGTGGTGCCTCATTGTAAAAAAATTAGAGATAAGTTAAATGATCATATGCCAATAGTCCAAACTCAACAATTTCATTCATCAATTACCCTTATTCTCATTGCATGTTAAGAAACCTGAGCTAGCTTTTTCCCTTAACACGTGCATAAAAATAAATTTGAGTTTTAATCTACTTCTATGGGTCAATGGACCCACGACTTCCATCTATCTTGAAAATATTCTTGATAAAAAATAAAATATAATTTCATTTGTTTAGAAGGCATACATTCAAAAATATTGCCATCCCAAGATATCTACATATCATAGTCAAGGTCCTGAACATCTAGATGAAGATGAGAAATATAAAGGCTATAGGTCATGAGTTTCATATCCTATTTCAATAAAGAGATATAAATTCATTTATGATTTACCTAAATCACTTCCCAAAGTAGTCTAGTCATATCATGTTGCAACATTAAGCCACCTGAATATGAAAGTTAACTTGATAGTCCAGATAGAAGAAACGTTGAACCTCTAATACAAGAGACCAGAAACTCTCAATATAAGAAATAGTAGATAATTATTAGAATGAGAACAAGGGAGCTACACATCCTATGTGTTTTGAAATGCATTAATACCATTAATATTTATGATTAAATGATCCAACCACACCCAAAATCTATTATTTTTAATCTAATTATTGTACTGGGTGAATTCATTGTTGATGATACCCAATTACATGAGTTATGAAGAAGTCATGATGTCTCTAAAATCTTGATGTCCCCTATATAGGAGAACTTTTCACCATTATTTCTAGATGGGTATACTTTAATATTGAAATAAACTCCAATAATTTTCATAGCAAGCCTTTAGTTAAAATTAGAAAACTCGTTCCAAATTTACTATCTAATATAAAGATCAATTTTTTTATACACAATAGAGAGATTGAGAAGACTATTGTTCATGGAGATATCAATAGTCAAATGGTGCAAAAAAATTGGGATCCATTATTAAGTGATATTTTAAAGAGTAATAAATTGAAAAAATGATGAGATGAATTTTATTTACTAAATATAATTTTATTTTCTATTGTTTTTATTATGAATGTTTTATCACAATGTGATTATTTATCCATCAAAGGTAAACAAAATAATCATCCGAATGGAGACTCTAAGATGGAGTAAATGGTAATATGTGACTTCATCAAAAAAATGAAAACATATTTTCAATTATGAAAGTTGAATAAGGTTCAATGGATCAAGATAAAAAATAATCATATCCATAATAAAAAAATTAAAACCTTTAGTCATCGATTAAGAAGATAAGAGCTATGAAATCCAATATTATATAAACTTCCTTGATATAAATGGGCAGGTCTATAACCTAGATTTTAGATAGTAGTTGTGCATATCACGTGACGGGGAATAATTTCATTATCACCAGTATCAAATAAAATCAATATTGAGTAGTTCAGTTTTGAAAATGAAGAGGGGGAAAATATTTTCTTTAGGAAGGAAAGTATTGGTAGAAAAAAACTAAGGTTCCTAGAAGTACTATGAGTTGATGGCCTCAATAAAAAGTTACATAATAATAGTTAACCTTATGGACTGAGGCATAAATTTAAATTTTACATGAAAGGTCACAAAATCAAAGGAAGTGAGGGAGTTTTTTTAACAGTGGTACATAAAGGGGGAACTCAATTATATTGATGGAGAATAGGATAGGTGTATGTATTCAAATGAAGAGGAAACCAAAATTTTGAAAAGGGGGCTTAGAATTATGAGCCAAATATATTTGGATAACTTTTTATAGAATTAAATTCTTGAGATATTCCTTTGTTTACTCATGATCACACATATATATGTCATACTAGTCCAAAAAGAAAGATTGATTAAAAAACATACAAGCCAAATCATGATAAGTCAAAATGATTTATCCTGATAGTGCATGTGGATGTGTTTTTTCTAATGAAACCAAAATACATGGATGGAAAAATCTATTTTTTTTATTAGTGACTATAGTTGTATTGAACTATTGGTGATCATTTCTCATAAATCTGATTTGTTTAGGTGCATTACCCTTTAACAGATATTAGTGTAAAAATTAATTGGATAAAAATTAAAATATTACCAGCCCAAAATGACATGAATTTTACCAATACTCTAGTAGAATATAAATTTAATAAGAATATGAAATATTGTTTTAGTTGGATGAACTCCATCAAAAATAGAGTTGTTGAAAGAAATAATTATATTTTCAATATTATGGAACTGACAATGCTCCTTGAAATGAATCAACTGGAGACATATAGGTAGGATATAGTTATTAAATTAGTTTATATCTTCTAGGAAACAAAAAAAATAATTTAAATTATTTATCTGAAATTAAATGTTAAATATTAAAATGGCAATGTAAATTACCTTATGCTTGAGGTGTATCCTCATATGGATCACCAATGAACTCATGATGATGTCCACTAACTATATTTGGAGCCTAAAGCATATATAAATATTATTTATCTTAATAATATATATATAATTCAATATTAGTATGGTTTATTTTCTTTTTTTCCAGTGGCACCACTTGTGTACCATCAAAAACATGTTGGGTTGTCACTTCATCAATACATGCTAGCATATGTGATAATCTATCCTCATACTCTGCATGTAATAGTAGAAACCTCTCATCCTTAATGTGATGCATAGGCTACATGGTAGTATCTATCTCATTCTATTTGTTTATCCCTACATCCTTGTATCTCTGAATGCACCCATTGCCTATGCTCTAACAACTAATTGTCGTGGGACACCAGTGCCATAAGTCAAAGAATAACCATGACCATAATTCTCCATGACACGCTGAAATATATCATCTCAATGCATAATAATTTGATGTTTCTCTTCTAGAAGCTCTACTAACTTAGCGTTAAACTGAACCTATCGAATATACATAATGAATTAATAAATAAATTTGAATAATTTCTATGAAATAAAAATATATTTGTTACAAATTAATTTTCTTAATATAATGTTGGTAGCATCAGGATCACCCGCCTAATGAGTCCTCACTCATATCAACATCTGATCGGTTAGATCACCTCACTGTTGTAACTCTAATAAATTTTTCCACCAAATTCATATTTATATTCATGTTATACTACAATATTTTTAATATATGAATAAACAAAGAATTATAAACTTGCATCATGTCTGAGTTACGACACGTGTCAATTACCAAGTCTGGAAGGAATACCATACATCGCATGATTACATGAATGATGAGAAGAATTGGTCTATATTAAACATATTAAGTTAATATAAATATGAAAAAATAGAGTCATTTATAGATTAAAAGAAATAATTTTTTTTATTCTCACCTCACTTGAACAAAACATAACCAAATACTACCACTGCACAAGAAGAATATCTAGAGGGACTCACTCTAGAATGTCTAGCACACCCACAAATAGTATTTAGTGATCTCTCTTCACCCATCCCTCATTATCCTTCCATAATTTTTCAGATTTTTTTGATTCATAATGCCTAAAACTCATCTTGAAAGGTTTTAAAATTATTTTGTTAAAAAAATAGTCAGTAGCTACGATAATAATAAAAATGAATTTCATGAAAAATAATTTCATGAAAAATTAAACATTTAATTTACCTGAACCTCACTCTATAACCTTTCACTCATATCCTAGGGGAATGAAGTCCAATCATGAGTCATTAAAGGGAATCTTTGTGGTTCTCATATCATATTTCAAAACTGAAAAATCAATACACTCATACCTTCTCCAACTATATGAAAGGTGTCATCAAATAACACATCCAATCGGGCTCTGGAGTTTTAGGTTTAAACCCCTCTACCATACCCCATACATCTTCTAGAATACACACCAAATCTAGATAAACATAAATTCATAATACAATTAGAAATAACTTGATTTTTAATTAAAATTTTGAAACAATTAAGGGAATAAAGTTATAGAAAATTATAATAAATTATTTTTTAAAATGAAAACATACATACCAATCACATCGGGTGAACCAATCTAACCACCTTGTGACATACCTATGTTAATAAAACTAAATATAATTAAATCAAACAATTTTTATACATATCATTAATAAAAAATTTATAAAAATTAAATTGGAAAAAAACAATATTTCACTGATCATGATAGTCTATTTTTTCTCCTTTAATTGTCTCTATGAACCATTATATATCTTCTTCTTGTACAACTATAGTTTTTTGGTCAAGTGTTTGATCAAGAATGGTGACAGCATTCAGTTCCTCTCGATCAATCAAAAAAACCCTCTATTAGACATTTTCACCACAAATTTCCAATTTGAATCAATGCTGATAAAGTAAAATTTCTATGTCTATGATGTTAGTATGAAGGGATCAGTGCTTACTTGGTCATATTTATATAGAATATTGTTAAATTTTACCAACATAAATTGGAAATGGTAAAATTTCATTCCATGAACCAGATCGACCCAATCACACCTTTACAATATATGATTTAATCTATAACCATAAATAACCTCAATAATATGTCTCAAAAATCTATAATAATAACCTGCATCAAGAGATAAACAACCAACACTATTTTTCTACACTGCTCAGTTCAATTAAACATCACTAATACAAAATCAGAATCTATTAGCATCCAAATACTTGTAGCAATGAGTTGTAATAAATGGGTCATTAGCTAGTTGGTTGAGTTATTCACTCACAATATGATTACTTGAATCAAACATCTTTTAAATATGTAAATTTCATATAATTAAATGGATAAAGGATTGTGGAAATATAACTCATTGCAATATAAAAATATTAAATAAATTATTTATATGTGTGTGAGTCCTAAACTACTCATGAAAATATTTGAAATAATGTTTTTCGATTTGAGGGTCAGTTACATGGGGCCTTTCCCATTTCAAATCAGCAATATGAATCCTAAATAATAACAAAATAAAATTTAATTAATAAATTAAATATAGAAACATAGGGAATAATAGATCAATTATGAATCTTACTGCCTCAATGGTGTAACCGATGGAGTGCTGAACAACACATATCGATGAGCTTGAACTCACTCATCATTGTGCATATCAAACATTACCCCTTCTCTAATTAGACCCTCATCAATATGGGAGGGTTTATCTAACTTTGTTTTAGCCTCATAAATATATTAATAACATAAATTAGTGCACTCATCCATCAAATATCCCTTGGCAATTGAAGCTTTTATATGGGATTTATTGTTCACATACGTTTCAATGTATTTAAGTATCACTCTATTGGATACATCCAACTGAATTCCATGGGACCTCTAGTAATGACTTCACCAGTTAAATTCAAAGCCAAGTGGACCATGAAATCAAAAAAAATACAATGTAAATCGTTTCTCTAGGTGAAATAATGAAAATAAGATCTTATCCTACTTCCTTTTTCAAATCAATTGTGCATTGATTCCTTGAACAGAGCTACCAGAAAAAATTATAAACTTCAATCAATGGCTCAACAACCTAGGTAGTTAAATAATAAATAATTGAAATTTGGATTAACTGTTGAATCATAATATGATTATCATGACTTTTAAACCCCTGTAATTCCATTCTCATCATATTGACACACTTTGAGATATTAGAGAAATAACTATTAGAAACCTTGACAATATTAAAAATTAATAGAAATGTTTATTTCTATTTTTTACTCATTATGTACTGTGTAGTAGGAATTTATTCCTGATTACCATCACCTGGCATTAAATGTAATGTTTTTCTCAATACAATTTCTTATAAATCACTTTGATAAATGGAATTGTCCTTTGATTTCCCCTCGATGCCTAAAATGGTTCACAGTATATTATCACACACATATTTTCAATGTAAATCACATCCAAATTATGTATTAAAATATTATATTTCCAATAATTTAATTCAAATAAAACACCATAATTCTTCCAAATTGTGACTACACCATCTATTTGAATTGGGAATCAGAATGAAATGCAAGAGCTAATAAATCCTGAAAATCATACATTGTGTGGATGTTTTCTTGAACAAATTATGCAATAATTTAAACCCTAGAAATTATTTATAGTGATGGGTCATTCTATCTATTCCCATAAAATGACACACTGTTTTTATGAACCTGTGCAATGGAGGAAGAAACTGTTTGTGAATAAGAGATTCCCACTTTCTACAGTTCAAAATCCATTTAGATTTCTAACTTTTATTAAAACAAGGGCAGGAAAATTCTGCTTTTTTACTCCAATATGGTAAGTTAGAATACACTAGGAAGTCATTAATTGTTTATACCAAAGTAGCTCAGAGTCAAAACATCTCATTAGCTATTTAGTCAAAATTAATTACACCATCTGCCTAAAATTTTTATTCCTCATCAATAAAAGGATTCATATAAACATTTATTTTATTTCTAGGTCCCCTCAGTCCATCAATTAGAGTCGAAGGTAATAAAAATGGATGCTTCATATATACCCATGGGGGAAGGTTGTATGGAACCAACACCACTATCCATGTACTATGTGTTGCACTAACCATGGACCTATATGGGTTAAAACCATCTGTTGTCAAACCCAGTCAAACAATATGACCATCCAAGGAAAAGTATGGGTGTATTTGATCAAACTCTTTCCATGCCAAAGAATCTTCTATGTGAGTTAATTTATCAACCTCTTTGTTTCTCTATGAATGACAAGTCATCAGTTTATAAATTTTAGAAAACATGAAAAATATCTTCAGCATATGTTTCAGTGGGAAATAACGCATCTACTTAGTAGCAACTTGTTTCCCTTAATTCAATACCTTGGTGGGAAGAATTATACTACCTTTATTAATATCATTATCCTTCCACCTAGATGAATAGAAAATATTATAAGTATTGAATTTTGAATTCTATTCTATAAACAATATACAGTTATTTCAGTAGACATCAGTGGTCTCAGATGTAAAACTAAGGTTGTTGGTCAACTTGCAAGCTTGGTAGAATGAATTTGAAATCATTTCTTCATTAGGGAGTACCTTCTTAGACAATACCAAAAACATATTGAATGAGGTGTTTTCCCACTAATTCAAGGCCTTCAGGTGTAAAAATTCAGCAATGAATGAAAATTTACTAAATTTAGTGCATCAATTATATAATTTAATATGTGCATCATTAAGAATTTCAAAGAATTTCAATTCTTCTCCATCTACAGAAGAACGTGGATTACTCCCTCCAATATCATCATTTATGACATTAATATCTCCAGGTTGAAATTGATTCATCATATCATTGAGCATTATGTTCATCAGATCAACTAATATTGAATAAACATTCATATGAATACTTTCTGATTAGTGACACAAAATAGAATCTTATCCATGTAGTTTCCATATCTTATTGTTTTTCAAAAACCCATTAAAAATGATGTTATCTAACAGTATCTTGTTTGAAAAGATATCTGTTTTAACATTTTCTTCATGAACAAATAATCAAATAACTTTTAAATATACTGTTGAAATCAATAAATTTCTTAATCCCCTCATAATATTTATCATAAAACCTATCAAGCATATCAATCTAGCTCTTATCCATGTCTATATTTAACAGAAAAAATAATTGAAATGTGTTATTTAAATTCTAAAAAACTTATATCATTAAAAATTATGAACCAATAAATCCACAATCTGTGGAAAAATTTGAAGGAGATGAAAAAAACTTAGTGATACTAAACCAGTTAGAAAAGTTATCAAATCTGGCATAATAATATATGAAAACATAATTAAGAACAATAATGGAAATTAGATCCAACATTGTAAGGACCTATTAAAATATCACAATGTAGAGAATATAAATTATATTGATCAAATAATTTACAAATATAGTTTATAATCCAATATCTTACACAAATTAACTTTTAATAAGTGTGAATGAACCCACACACACATAACTTCTATAAATAATTGATTCAAACAAGAATAAACTAAATTAAAGGAAGAAACTATATTTTAATGACTTTTAGAGGGGATGCTATTTTATAGCATTGAAGCATCAAATGTTTCAACTTCTTTCTCTCCATGGATATCCCTCTTGTATATATGGGATGGTGAAACTCACGTTTCACCATGCATCACCTATATGGCATGATAAATAATTCAAGGATCCTTTGTATTGGGATCACAGATTACTTACTTCATCACCCTGTTCTTGTATTTCTTATTGGTGAGCCTTTATTTGGATACCCTTCAGTATTATAGAAGCAAAGTCAAATGATACTAGAATGTGATCCTCCTCTATTGATTCAACATTTTTTAAAATAATATTAATAAAATTTTATATCTATTTAGTTGCAAGCAGTTTAGGTTTATTTTTTCCGTGGATTCAGGTAATCATATATATCGTTTTTGTTTTCACATCTAAATCATGTTAAGTTTCTTCCCCATGCATTATTTCCCAATTCCTAAGCCTCCACATTTCTGAAGCCACATCTTTTCATTAGCATGGTGGGCCTACACATTTCTAATGACCAATGCTACTATTGCAACAGTTAAGTACTCAAATTAGGTCACAAATGTGTTGACTTGATCATTGTCTATCATCCTCTATTCTATTTCAACTTTCACAGTGGTGATCTTTCTTATCTTTACCATAAGTCATGTGTTTTTTCTTCATAATATATATCCCAATAACATTGGGATGTGCTAACAGGGAATGAAATCCAAAGAAACAAAATAAGGGGATCCATCATACACTTGGAAATAATCTTGAGCATGTACATGGATAACAACCATGGATTTTGAGGTTTGGTAGTGTTTTAACAAATTAAAGAGAAATTAAAACCCTATAAACCAGGGGGAAACTTCAAAAAATAAATACATTTGATGTTTGAGCATGAGTGAAACCAAAAAATACATTTGAAACTCCTGGAAACAAATTGGATTAAATACCAATAAAATACATTTAATATTTTGTTGGGTATGGTTTTTTTAAATAAAAAACAATTCCTTGAATTTTAAATCACTAGAAAGGGGTTTTTTTCTCCAAATAGACAAATAGAGAAAGTTTTCCTATAATTGGCTAGGCAGTCAAACCCAAACTAATGATTCAATCATAATTACATGATTGCTTTCAAATAATAGAGAAGGGGATCAGCTACATTACACCTCTAAATTCATGTGTTGTATCCTCATCAGAAACTAAAAATTTCAATTATAAATCCTTAACATCAAATATAAACAAAAGAAAAACAAAAAACTATAGGCATAGTAGAAAAAACATCAAAGAAATAAATTTTCTAAGTGTCATTAGGTGAGACATGAACTCCAACAGTAAAATAAAATTTAACCAAGTAGATTCCCCCATTTCAGATGATTGACTACATTTTGCTTAATAACATTTTTCTAGCACCTGATCATCCATTACCAATATATATTACTCCCTTTAAAATTATGTCTTGAAGGGGGAGAAAGAACAGAAGCAAATGAAGTTACAAATGATGAGATTAATTTGACGGACTCAAAACATGAAACACCTCTCTCAATCAATAACTTTATGAAGTAGAAATAACATTTCAAAGATGAATAATCATCATGATGTCCGTAATGAAAGGAAAAGATATATTTAATTACAAAAATCATAATTTAAAATTCATGTCAATCTTAATTAGTGACTAGACTATAAACAAATGTTTTTCCTAGTAACAAGAAATTCAATATTATAAATTATTAAGGGTAAAATATTCTTATCAAATGCATAGATATAGGAAAACAAAGTGTACAAATGTTTTCAATGTTTTAAATTATAAAAAACTAATGTAATGCACATCTCACCTGGAGGGGGCCTCGACGGCGGTTAAAGGGGTTGACATGATGGACGATCGATGACGGGGCTCGATCGGGGGCTCGACGATGGGGGATCAATGGGGGCGGGAGGGATAGATGATGGGGCTTAACATTGAGTAAATGGGATTGATGGTATGGGAGATCAATGATGGGTCTCAACGATGGGGGCTCGATGGAGGTAAGAGGGCATGACGGTGGGGTTTGATGACGGGGCTCGATGGGGGAGGGAGAGATCAATGCGGGGTAGGAGGGTTCGATGGAGGGGGCTTGATCGGGGTGGGAGGTCTCAATGGGGATGGAAGGGATCGATGGAGGGGGATATATGGGTATGGTAGAGCTCTATAGTGGGGCTTAATGGGGGTGGTAGGGCTCTAAGGGGGTGGGAGGGATCAACGGCAGGGCTTAATGAGGGCAGGAGGGCTCGACGATGGGGAAACGACACTGCATAGAGGGGGGGATAGGAGGAGTGAGGTTGTAGGAGTAGTGGGATAAACGAGAGGGGGTAAAAATTAGAATTTTTAGTGTAAAAAGTATAGAGACTACTAAATGGTGATCACTAAAAAGGTCAATAGCGATCGCCAAATGGCAGTTTCCCGAATCTTCACTCCACAAAAGCTCAATTTTCAACTAGTTTTAATTTATTTCTTTGTATTATTACTAACATAAGAATTATATTTGTATATAGATACATCCTTTTTCTTAATATGAGGTGGTTTTTTCGATAACTAATTGCATGACCAGGGGTTGGGGACCAAAGATAAAGGAAAATTTTTGTTTCTAAATGTCTGTGATAAATTGTACTTACTCAGGTAATTGTACAAAAAAATGTTTGAAATGTTTATAATACAGTGTTTGTTTCATGTAGTTGTATTATAAATTTTATTTCAATTAATTTATGTATTTTATTTTTTTCTTTACTCTCTATTTTACTATTGTAGTATGCTATAAGTTTTACATCACATTATAGCAGTATTCCCCTTTATCTGCACTATTAAAAGTGTTGATAAAGTATACTTTATTAGTGCTAGAAAAAACACTGATAAATGCTTGGGGATTTTAAAGGTACTTTGATTGGTAGTTTTTTTTTGCACTGACATAGAATTGTGGCACTGTTAAAGGCCTTATATGTAGTAGTGATCAGACACCAAGTGCGATGAGGGTGAGGGGGGGAATGGGGAAGAGGTGTGCAAGGTCAGGGGGAGAAGCTTTAGCTCCAAGAATGGGCATAATGAGGGTGAGGGAGAGGATGGGGGAGGGGTTTAGGGGTTCTGGATAGGGTTTTTTTGATGCACCAACCATCAATTGAGGCCACCCATTTCAACAAGTGAATAATCCCTTTTCTGGTAGTGTAATTAATTAACCAACCATATGGGAATATGTCAAAATAGTTGAGCGATCCCGAGCTAGAGAAAGAGTGTTTCACCATTAATGATAGGTCCCTCGCCACCCGCCCCAAATCTATGGCCATGGAGATCATGGGATACAACCACTCCCTCTTCATTTTAAGCCTATATAGTTCATACTAGATCCACACCCATACACTCACTACCCTCGAGTTTCTATCCAATCACCGTGTGAAAATGTTTCGACACATATACTTCTCAGAGGTGAGTCACCAGTTCATAAGTTTTCATGTTTTTTTCCTTAAAACTCGATAAGCCCTAATCTATTCATATTGTTAATTGATTAACTGGAATAGGTGAGGGAATATATAAATGAAATATATGGATCTTTTCAAAGAAATGGTGGTAGTGTGGTGGTGGAGATGAAATGGTGGTTTGGAGACTTGACCATGAATATCATCATTTGGATGCTGGCTAGAAAGAAATATTCTGAAGGAGGCGATGAGAGATGAAAGTTTCAGAAAGAGCTGAGGAAGTTCCTTGAGTATGAAGGGATGTTTGTGTTGTCAGACTATTTTTCCATTATTCAGTGGGTGGTTTGGGGAAAGTAAGAGAGATCCATGGAAAGGGTGGGCAAGGTGAATGATTATTTTCTAGAAGGGTGGATGGTGTAGCACTGGTAGATAATAAAAACCAATGGAAGCGCTATTAGGGAAAAATACTTCATCGACCTGATGCTTTCAAAATTAGACAGCAGCGTTGATGGAGTTTTCATTAATTATTCCTTTTTTGTGTTTTTAGGCAGCATTGGATACTCATTGTGGTAAATTTGGATAATCCAAATATTTATTTCCTATATTCAATGCATGGATATACAACAAACCGTCCACACATGATGGAATTTTTCAATAATTAATAAACTTCATAAAACATTTTAGAACTAAAAATCAAGTTATATAATTTATATTATCTTTTAATGAGGATTATTTTATGATAGGTCGGTGCATCAATATCATGAAAAACAAGGAATGAGGCCAGAGGATAAGCATGATAAAGAAGACAAGTTCTATGACTATGTATCAGGGTATATATAATAAGATTTCACTATCCCAACACATATAGAAAAATTTACATATTCTTCTCAATTTTTATGCAGTTTAAAAAATAAACCAATAGAAAATATTATGGTTATTATGTTTGTAAATTTATGAGAGAGACTATATTCCATGAACAAACTAGTATCCCTAAAGATGTATTTTCAAAGTCATTTAAAATATTTATTAATCCTTTGTGTATTTATATTTTTTCAGTACTAATATGATTGTAAAAAATAATCATATTCACAAGACAATATTGATGTTCTCATAAACAAATGGGTAGCATACCTGATGGAAGAATGTATAAAAATATAATAAAGATGTAACTTATATAGAATTAGTGGATAATTTCATATTTATGTTTAATTTACTTATTTTTAGTATTACTCACATAATGATTTCTTTCTTATACTAGTGGATAACTTTGTTCAATTCGGGGTGGTTTGTTCAAAGATTCCCATGCTCGTGAGAGATTGGACTTTGAGGATACAACTCATAATTCAATGATAAGGTAACTTTTTTTTAATATACTATGTTTTTTCTCATAATATTATCTATTCTCTACTACATTAATATAATCTAAATTAAATGTTTTACTACTCATGCTGGCAATGTCTTCCACAGACTTATTCTCCATCAAAACCATGTCACCCCTACATTGTCAACATTTATCACTTTAATTCAAAGGTAGTGTAGGTATATTGAAGTAAAGTGATAAATTTCAATAATATAGTGTTACTATTTTGATAAATAAATAAAATGGAAAGCATGGTAACACACGATGTGGCTGACATGATTCAAAATGTGTATTTTTATTTAATTAATTAATTTTATCATCATTTTATCTACTTTTATTAAGTTAATTTACTTATCATTTTTATATAATAATTATTTAGTTTTTTTTACAGATCATTTGGGAAGTCATACTTTCCTTTCAACTATCTGCAATAATCTAGAAAAGAGAGAACGTGTTCTTTTCGGGTGGAAGAGGAAACCCCATGTTGCATGAAATGTGAAGTGAATAATAAGGATGCATCTACCAAGGGATTTCTCAGTATTTGAATTAAAATTATGACTTCCCAAAATATCTTTCATAAAAAAATTCCCAAACATTGTTGTAATCATCCACAGATCAACCAGTTTCACTTCAATATGATATAGAGTGTGATCTGTATGGATCGAAGTGTATGTTTTTAGTTTATAATATTCTTTGATCCTTTAAGATTAGTGTGTTCTAAATTACCATTCTTTGATCAATGACTCTTGATTATGATCTATTATATACAGGGTATGAATTTGTAATGTTAATATAAACTTATAACATATTTATGCTCATGTTATCCTCATATGATCATTAGTATCTCCCTTGTTTACACTTATTTAGAATCTATGATAACCCTTTCTTATATTTCATATCCTAAGGTTATTAAGAATGGTTTTAGAGATGATATCTCTAAGAAGGTTTCTAGTAAAGAATAACTTAACAAGGGACTCTTATAAACTAGTTCTTTATGTTTCCATGTTTCCAAAAGCAGTAGACCTAAACTATTCTTGCATGGATCATTATTTTAATTAAGGAATATTAATTTACAAATATTTGATATCTATGAATCATATTTATAGTTCAATATAGTTGGTAACATAGAAACTGACCTGCTCAAAACCGAGAAAAAAGAACAAGTGACTGGTATCACTCAAAGTGTTTATTTTTATTTAAAATTAAAATTACTTTTAGTAAAAAGAACAAGTGACATAATAAAAACTAAGAAAAATAATTCAGATTGTTTTGATACTTTAGGAAAATAATCCATAAGTGATTTTTGATGTGTAGAAATCAACCAAAACTCAATCTGATGCATGGTGTGGCCAGTATGAATTTAAGTGTGTGTTTTATATTAAATTGAAAGTAAATATAGAAAAAATAACAATCGGCATACTGAAAACTGAGAAAAATAATTTGGATTATTTTGATACTTTAGGACACTGATCCATGAGTCATTTTTGAATTGTTGGAATTGTTGAGTCAATAAGGTTTTCCTTATGACTTTTCCATTCCTTCTTATTTTGAAAATCACAAACACCTTATACTTAAGTAAATCTATATTTTACTCCTATAATAAAAATTTCCTTCCCAAATAAAATTTACCCTTACCTTGTTCATTGTTCAAATCAATATTTTTCTTAAGTGTAAAAATCGGATTTACATCTAAAACATTAGAATCATATAATACTTAGATATGAAGCATTCTGTTTTAGGATCCTAATTCTGGATACGAACTCTAATGAAGTTCCACTCCGAATTTTGGATACGAACTCTAATGAAGTTCCACTCCAAATTCTAGATACAAACTCTAATAATGTTCTACTCTGAACTCTAGATATGAACTCTCATGAAGTTCCACTCCGAATTCTGGATATGAACTCTCATAAAGTTCCACTCTAAATTCTGACTCCAAACTTCTATGAGTTCGACTCTGAACTTCTACGAGTTTGACTCCGAACTTCTATGAGTTTTAATCCAAACTTCTATGAGTTTGACTCCGAACTTCTATTAGTTCAACTCTGAACTATTTAAGTTCAGGTTCTGAATTCTAGTGAAATCAAACTCTGAATTTCCTTGAAATTAAGACTTCGGATTTCTACAGAATTCTGGTTCCAAATTCCTACAAAATAGAATCCGAATATCTCTTTATTGTAGACTCTGAATTCCATTTTTGTTAGACTCCAAACTTTTATTTACTTACATTATGAACTTCAGTTTTACTTATGCTTACACTTGTTTCATTACAAAATGATGTCGTGCTTTCAGTTATTAACTAACCGTTGGTTGAGTGACACGTGTACAGGTCCCTCTAAAATTCAAGGAGAAATATGAACATTGGAAGAGGGAGCCGACCATTGGAGCTTCGCCTATAAATAGGAGCTCATTTGAAGAGAAGATAAAACTTTGACATAACCCTGACATCTGTGCTTATATGCTGTTGAAGTGATTTCTAGAGAGAGTGGCTCTTATAAACTCTCAAGTTTCGTGCATAAAGTTTGAATAGCTTGTTCAAACTTTGCCTTGTGCATATTTTCTTCGTGCGACTCTGATTGTTTCTATGTACAATCGAGAGCTTACCGGGATAGGAAGACAGAAGTTCTAACACCTTGCAGTTGAGGGTTTCCTTTTTGAGGAATACAGAGGTTCCGACTACCTGATAGTTAAGGGCTTGCAAGGATAGCAAGACAGACTCTGATCTTCATATCAAGGGCTTACCCTGGTGTGGGTAAGACATAATTTCTTAAAAGTATAAATCAAGGGACCTTTATCCAAGGTTGTTGGATACCCTTCTCTTTGGATTAAAAAACTTATTACTTGTTACTTGTTTTTGTTACATGTTTTTCCGCTGCATTTTGTATTGTTAAGGAAAGTATACTTTCTTATACTTCCTCATCCTTGTACTCTGATATAGTTAGGTTCTATATGCTTTAAGGTAGAATCTTAATCTTTGTAAATTTTGTTAAGTATCATTTTTGGAATCACTTTTATGGAATCTATCAAGTCTTTAGTACTCATAGAGGTCTTGTGAATTATCTTGTTTAACCTTGTTAAACGTAACCATCCTGAAAATTTCCTAAGGGAATTTTTAAAAGGTACAATTAACCCCCCCCCCCTCTTGTATCTGAGAATCTCATTATTACTTCGATCCTACATTTGGTATTATAGATTATATGATACTTAGTTATATACTATCCTAACAGGAATCAACAACATCTCAATTTGATGCACGGTGTGACCGGTATGACTAAAAGTGTTTGTTATCAGTTTAAAATTGACATGTTAGTTAAACACTTGTCACTCACTGAAAACCAAGAAAATGCAGTCCAATTGTATTCTTAATTTCATAAAGAGATTCATAAGTCATTTGTGACATGTATGAAGCAGTATCACATCAAACTGACGCACGATGCAGCTGGTATGACTCAAAATGCATGTTTCCAGTTTGGAATTACATTTTAGTAAAAAGATATGACTGCCATATTGAAAACCGAGAAACTCACTTGGATTATTTTGATACTTTAGAAAAATGATCTATAGATTGTTTGTGATGTGTAGGAATCATCCACACCTCAATATGATGCATGTTGTGGCTGGTATTACTCAAAGTATCACCTTTTATTTAAAATTGACATCAATTTAAGAAAAAAATAACAATTAAAATACTAAAAATAGAGGAAACACATTCGGATTGTTTTTATATTATATAAAAATGATCCATGATTCATTTTTTATGTGTAGGAGTTAACCTCACCTCAATACGATGCATGATGTTACTGGTATGACTCAAAGTGTGCCTTTTTTTAAAAAAGACATTAATTTAAGTAAAAAGAACAAGTCACATACTGGAAACTAAGAAAACATATTCATATTGTTTTGATACTTTAGGAAAATGATCCATGAGTCATTTTTAACATGTAAGAATCAACCACACCTTAATCTGATGCACAGTGCGACCAATATAACTAAAAGTGTTTGTTATCAGTTTAAAATTGACATTTTAGTTCAAAACATGTCACTCACTGAAAACCAAGAAAACACACCCTGATTGTATTTATAATTTAGGAAAGTGATTATTAAGTCATTTTTGGCATGTATGAAGCAGTTTCACATCAAACTGACTCACGATACGATTGGGATGACTCATAATGCGTGTTTCTAGTTTGAAATGAAATTTTAGTAAAAAACACAACTGACATACTGAAAATCGGGAAAACATGTCCGGATTGTTTTCATACTTTAGTAAAATGATCTATAAGTCATTTTTGACATGTAGGAATCAATCAAACCTCAATAACATACACAGTGTGATCAGTATCACTAAAAGTGTATGTTATCAGTTTAAAATTGACATTTTAGTTCAAAACATGTCACTCACTGAAAACCAAGAAAACACACTCTGATTGTCTTGATAATTTAGTAAAAAGATTCATAATTCATTTGTGACATGTATGAAGTAGTCTCGCATCAAACTGACACACTATGCAACCGGTATGACTCTTAATGTGTGTTTCCAGTTTGAAATGACATTTTTGTAAAAAAACACAACTGACAGACTGAAAACTAAGAAAACACATTCATATTGTTTTGATACTTTAGGATAATGATATATAAGTCATTTGGGACATATAGAAATCAGTTTCACCTCAATACGATGCAAGGTGTGGCTAATATAAATCAAAGTGTCTCCTTTTATTTAAAATTGACATTAATTTTAGTAAAAACAACAAGTGACATACTAAAAACCAATAAAAAACATTCAGATTGTTTTGATATTTTAAGACAACGATATATAAGTCATTTTTGATTTATTGGAATCATCCACACTTCAATACGATTCACGATATGGATGGTATCACTTAAAGTCTCTTTTTATTTAAAATTGGAATAATTTAAGTGAAAACAACAAGTGACATACTTAAAACTGAGCAAATGCATTAAATTGTTTTAATATTTTAGGAAAACGATACCTGAGTCATTTATGACATGTAGTAATCAACCACACCTCAACCCGATGCACAATGTGACCAGTGTGACTAAAAGTATCAGTTATCAGTTTAAAATTGGCATTTTAGTTCAAAACGTGTCACTCATTGAAAACCAAGAAAACACGCTCTGATTGTCTTGATAAACTAGGAAAGAGATTTATAACTCATTTGTGATGTGTATGAAGTATTCATACATCAAACTGATGCACAATACAATGGGTATGACTCTTAATGTGTGTTTCCATTTTGAAATGACATTTTTGTAAAAAAACACAACTGACACATAGAAAATTGAGAAAATGCATTTGGATTGTTTTGATACTCTAGGAAAATGATCTATAAGTCATTTGTGACATGTAGAAATTGGTCCCACCTCAATACGATGTATGGTTTGACCAATATTTCTCCAAATTTGTCATTATTTAAAATTGACATTAATTTTAGTAAAAGAACATGTGACATACTCAAAATCGAGCAAACACATTTGGGGTGTTTTGATATTTTAGGACAACGATCCATAACTCATTTTTGACGTGTAGAAATCAACCCCACCTCAATAGGACACATGGTGTGACTGGTATAACTCCAAATGTGTCTTTTTTATTAAATATTGACATTTTAACAATATATTCTTTCATATTAATGTTTAGTTTTTTCTTTATAGTATTACCAACATAATATTTGTTTTCTTATATAGGCGGAATCTTTTTCTTGGGTTGAGATGATTTGTTAAGCAAATGATAACATGGACATACATTTTTGAGAGGGGATCACGGGCATCAATAGATGAAACATTATTGTTTGTAAATGTTTGTTGGATAATTGTATATGTAATTATATAAAAAAAATTAAATGTATATAATAGTGTTTTTTTTATATACCATGGGTGGACATTTTTTTATTCTTGGTATCACATTAAATGTATATAGCATTGTTTTGAAATTACAGGTTTTTTTTGGATGTGCTCTTATATATTAATAGCACATTATAGCCATCAAGACCTTTATCATCGCTATTTTGAGCATCGATAAAGGGAAACCTTTATCAGCGCTTTTTAAAGTACTAATAAAAGGGACTCCTTTATCATCGTTGCGATTAACAATGTTTTTTTAGCGCTGGTAAAAACCATTTTTTGCGTTGTTAAAAGGCATATGTGTAATAGTGTTCATAAATGTATTTAAAACTAATATTATTAATATATATTAATATATGAATAAATATACTAATAGAAAAATATAAATAAATATATATATATTAATAGATATTAATATATATTAATATATGAATATATATATATCATGAAATTGAGAACAAAACAAGCGAGGTGAGTGGTAAAGGTGCAAGCACTCAAGGAAGAGGTCTCGGGTTCAAATCGAAGTAGGGTGGGGGTGTGCACCTAGAGTTGCTAAAGGGGTGTTGAGTGTGTGTGCGGGAAGAGTTTCATAGTGGTGTTGAAAGGGGGGTCAAGCACTATTAAAATAGGGGCCCTCCGACTTACATATATTTTTTTTACTTTTATCAGCACTTTTTTTAATGCAGATAAAAGGGGTCTTTATCAACATTTTTTTGTGGTGATAAAAGAGACCTCATTTAATAGCGTCTCCTACTGATAAAACCATGTTTTGTAATAGTGTTTGTTTATAGTTTTATTATGGAATTTCTTTGTCTTTAATACTCCTTTATTGTAACTTTTTTCTTATTTAATAAAGAGGCCTTTATGCCTCAAACATTCAAAAATATATATAATCTGAAATATGTAATCACAATTAATATGTAATATATTTAGTGTAAAATGGTTTATAAAATAATTATAAAATAATATTAATTAAAAAAAATTTAATTATTATTTATTAATATAAATTTAATAATAATATGAGAAAAAATTCAATAAATCATTAAATGGTCTAGAAAAAGGTGGTTTTTTATTTTCTCTATTGTAGGAGCTTAACACCAATCATCTGTTATTTGTCTCGATGTGGTGGAAATGAATTGTGATAGGCTCAAGAAAGATGGCCACAAGTATGCATCTGTCAGAAAGTTTTTTTAATCGTGGTTCCTTGCGGGTCTATAATCCCCCCCACTCATTGGTTTTATAGCCATCCTGCTGGATTTTTTTTTAAATGAGTTTTTAAAAAAATATTTCTGGAAAACATTTTAGGTTTATTTTTTTTAAATACGCTACAAAGGCGGCATCGTCGATGCCGCCTTTGTGTTGATGTGCAAAGGCAGCATCGACGATGTCATCTTTCTGGTTAAGTGGAAAGGCGGCAACCCCGTTTCCACCTTTCTACTAAAACAAAAAAAACTATTTTTTATTTTAAAAATTTTTAATTTTATTTATTTTTGATTTTTTTGTTTATATATATATATAAACAAAACAAAACAAAAATAAAAAAATAAAACTTTTAGCAGAATTTATCTGTTATTTAAAATCCAGCAGTACTGTCATTACAGCAGTCTGGATTCTGACGGAAGCACTCACCCAGAGCTCCCTTTTATAAAAGAGCTTACTATAGAAATCATGCTCCATTTCTGATGTGGGATTCTGGTTCTCCATTTCCTGCATAGAACATTCTGCATTTTTTATGTGGGATTCTCTTTCAACTATGTGACTTTGAAAGACTATAAAATATAAAATATAAGACCAATATAAATGAAACTTAAAAAATGGATTAAACACATAAAAAATAGTTGAAAACAAAAATAATTTCATAAAAAATGATGATAAAAAATAATTTATAATCCATCAAAACCACACACTTGAAACATAAAAAGTTTCAAGTACGTGAGTTTAGAAGCCTATAAAATATAAACCACAAGACCAATACAAATGAAACTTAATACATGGATTAAACATATAACAAATCACTAAAAATAAAAAGAATTTTGTAAAAACTGTTAATGGAAAATAATTTAAAAGTTTTCAAAGACACCTACATGAAACATAAAAATGTTTCAAGAACATGACTTTGAAAGCCTATAAAGTATAAACTAGAAGACCGATATAATTAAAACTTAAAAAATGGATTAAAAATATAAAAAAAAATTGAAAATTAAAAAAAAATTAAAAAATGGTCATGAAAAATAATTTATAAGCTTTCAAAACCACCTACTTGAAACTTAAAAATGATTTAAGTATGTAGTGTTGAAATACTATAAAATATTAACTATAAGACCGATATAATTTAAAGTTAAAATATGGATTAAAAATAAAATACATTATTAAATTATTAAATTAATATTATTGAAAATTAATTATATAATAATTAATTATTTAATTAATAATTATTAATAATTAATTATATAATAAGTATCCAATTAATTAGAAATATAATTATTCAGTATATAATAGTTAATTATTTAATTAGTAATATAATTATAAATCATATTTATTCAATATACTTAATAATTAGTAATTATTAAAAATTATTATATGATAATTAATTAGTTAATTGGTAATATAATTATTAATTATATAATAGTTAATTAGTTAATTAGTAATATATTTATAAATTATCATTATTCATTATAATTATTAATTCTAATTATTCATTATAATTACTAATTATAATTATTCATTATAATTACTAATTATAATTACTAATTATTAATTATTAATTATTAATTAATAATATAATTTTTAATTATATAACTATTATTTGTATAATAATTAGCTACTTAATTAGTAATTATTAATAATTAATTATATAATAACTAATTAGTTAAATAGTAATATAATTAGTTAATTGGTAATATAATTATTTACTATTTAATAATTAATTAGTTACTTAGTAATATAATTATTAATTATATACTAATTAATTAGTTAATTAGTAATAGATTTATTAATTATATAATTTTTAATTAGGTAATTATTAATTATTAATGTTTTATTATTATGTTTGTATGGTTATATAAATATATATAAATAAAACTTAATGTTTCAACCGAATTTTTCTTTTATTCAAGTATGTGACTTTGCTGACCTATATAATATAAACTATAAGACCGATATGAATGAAATTTTAAACATTGCTTAAACATATAACTAATAGTCCAAAATAAAAATAATTTCTTAAAAATCATGGGGAAAAATTATTTATAACCGATCATATCCACCTACTTGAAAATTAAAAATGTTTCAAGTATGTGACTTTGCTGGACTATATAATATAAACTATAAGACCGATATGAATGAAATTTTAAACATTGCTTAAATTGGAACTCAATTAACCCCCCTCTTGAGATTTCACTCTGACCAACATGAAATAATAGTATTTTGATTTCAGTAGACATAAAACATGTAAACAATAATTTACAATCAATGCTTATGTCTGTGGCGAGGAGATTCCATCCCACATGGTGGTCTACGAATAGGACGTCTGCGTCGAGTGCGCAGTGGAGTCTGATGACCTTTAGAAGGCTGATCCTCAGGTATTAGAATGTCGACTGTCACATCCTCCATCTATGTGTCAGTGGGAGGAGCTGTCAACTGCATCTCGTACTGCCATCTGGATCCTTCTCCCACTAGGGTGGTAGAAGGACCTACCTTCATCGTAGTGGTGAACGAAGCCTACGATGGAGCTATACCCCAAGATGGTGATGGCCTTAGAATCCAAGGTTGTAAAGGATCTAGAACCCAAGATGGAGAGAACTACGGATATCCTGTCAGGAAAGAAGGATCCCATGCCACCTGAGGCACATCCTAAATCGGCTGATCCTGGACTACTAGAGGGCCGACCTCTCCCTGTGGAATAGGTGAATCCACACGTGCATCATGACGTTGTCTACATCTCCATGGTCGTGGATCCTCAGCACCAGCAGTAGCTGCAGGATGTGCCTCTGGGGAAGGAACCTCCTCTCTCCGAGCCGGATACGCAAATATGCTCCCGGAAAGCGCATGAAAAGATGCCCTCGCCTCCAGTGTTGTAGCATGGACGGCTTCCTGGCTAAAGACCCCCTCCTCCTCTTCATCACTAATGCGAACAAGTTACTCTATGTGACTTCCCTGTAAATATATTCAAATGGAATTATAAAATAATTCAATAAACAAACTAATGGAAATTTATTGACTTACCATACTCTGCATCTCTATGTCGGCTTGGGTAAGATACAATATAGACTTCAGTCTATACCATGGGGCATAGTCAACCTGCTCTAAATGAGAGAATCAATTCGTATGAATACCCTAAATATGTAACTCTTCACGTTTGTGCCAGAAGTCGATAAAACTGGCATTTACTTGGGACCATTCATCATCCTGCATCCCTGTAAGCTTCATCCCATGAAATCAGTCTGTCTGTCTCGATGGTAATGGAATCGGCTGAGTATGGAAAAACTGGCGCATGACCCTATTAGGATGCTTCCACTCAATAATATAGAAGTGAATTTTGGGTACTACAGCCATAGCATCCTCAAGCCCAACAGTGCAGTATGCTGGCAACTAGTCCATAATACTCCAGTATGGAAGCCATGAAATCTGAAATGACAAGTGATTTTGTCAAAAAAACACCTAACTAAAAACTAAAATTGATGTTATTATTAAATATGTTAGATGGTGATAGATTGTATATACATACCTGATCAGTTAAGAGACAGTCCAACTGTAGCTGATATACACCCAAATGTTGTCTCGGAACCACGCCAAAATGGTGTTGCTGACACCACCTATAAAATACATCAACGATAGTGAAAAATAATGAGAAATTATAGTCAATAACTCATAGTAGAATCATAAACCAATAGAAATGACTTATTATACCAGTGTCCACGTGGAGCGTCATGAAGCACCTTCATCTCAACCGGCGGACCAGCATGGTCAGGGCAGAATGCTGGGATGCGCTCCCATGCCCACATCTGAATAAGGATGACGCATCCTCCGAGACCTGTATGGTCCCTGTGGGATAGCCTGCATAATGATCTTTATGTGTATGCCAAGAAGGATTATCCCCATCTTTACATCCCAGCCCGATCAAATTCTTTTAGTAGGGATAGATACATCATATGCACGTGCATCCCCGAGTGATCAGTACACATTGTCCCACCAATGAGCTGTAAGATATATGCACGGGCATAACGCATGACGGTCTTCTCATCGTCATCATCCTATAAATGTGGAATCTGCGACTCCAACCAAGGAATAGATATGGACAATCCATCTTTAACCCTACAGTCGACAAAATATCAACACCTAACAAGTTCTGAGCACGGTCTGGCCAAGCTGCACGAGTGAGTCCAGTAAAAGGTCTCCCCTGGATAGGTAGACTGAGAAGCACTGCGACTTCCTCAAGGGTGATGGTCATCTCTCTATCAGGCAGGAGGAATGTGTGTGTCTCTGGTATCTATCTATCAATGAGGGTAGCAAGTAGGTAATGACTTACAAATGTGAAATATGATACGGAAAGGCCATAGAATCCATCACGGCGCAAGTAAGGTCTAATGGCATGTGGAGGCTCCATGGGATGAAAATGGTAATCTCGATGCTCCTTCACCAATCGATCTGGAGGACCCTCTAACACGGCCTGTGAAATATGGGTAGGTTGTTGAGTGAGTAGTATGGTATCATCCATCTACATATCAACAAAATAAATGAGTCGTAAGTGTAAAATGTAAATATAACATTATGGATTGGATTAAGATAAACAATGTAAATTATTAATGATGTTTTTAGAATTTATCTAATTGTATGTATTCAATAACTTATGTTAATCATTATGATACTATAATTTCGTTATATAATACTTTACTAAAATATCTTACATATTTAGGTTGGGTTTTAGGTTTCGTGTTTTAGGGATAAAAATTTTAATATTAATGTTCAGGAAACATGTTTATGGGTTAATAACATTTACTTTACAATATGGTTTAAGTGTTCCGCTTTCAGATTTATGAAATAAATTCTATTATTTGATATTTAAAATTATTTCTTGAAAGCAAGAATATTAATATGAAAAGTTATCTCAGATATTTGGGGTTTAGAAAACCGATTAATAAAGAAGAGATAATCACATTTAGTTTACAATATGGGAATGTCACAATGAAGAAAATACATCATTATGGATGAGACTGTAAACTCGACCCAACAACATTAGGGAATCATTTCCAATTATGACCTTCTTTATGACATATCGTGCATCGCAAACTCTGTCCTTGATATTGAGGGAATTCCATCTCATTATGCATCCTACTCACCTTTGGTCTCCCATGAAGACATAACCGATTCATGTTAGGTATCAATATCAACTGGCCTTCAGGCATTGGAAAATAACGATACACCCCAATAGGTGTCCATGGTGCACCATAACAGTTATAAATGGTATCCATCCGGTACACTGGATCAACATATGCTTCCAATGAGATGTTCATAGAGGCACATGCTACGATGGTGTGTGTAAATGGAAATCGTAAGGCCTGAAAGTTATCACATTGGCATTGCCTTGCATCTAGTAATAACACCATTTTTTCACTGACACGATTTGTGATGGGGTCTGAATTCTCTTGAACATCAAATCGGGAGTCTTCTCTTCTAAAGAGACAAACGTGATAACTAGAATCTTCTTCAATATTCTTTTCAATCTCTCATTGAAAATGTCTTCCATATCTTAGCCCCTGTTGTATTCTGTCTGATGATAGTTTTTGTCTATCCACAAAGTACCTCTCACATTGATATAATGTCTCCTGAACTCAGGTGGTTATAGGTATCTTGTGAAGCCCTTTGAAGATACCATTGATTCACTCCACATTTTTTGTCGTCATGTGTCCATACCTCTTCCCCCCATCCTATGCCAATGTCCATTTCTCTATTGGAATCTGCATCATATAATCATAAAATTCTTGATTAGCCTGAAAAATTTGTTCAAAACGTTCTTCAAATCGCCATTGGTTCGACTCATATGCTATAAATCATAGATGATATTTTACATAAATTGATTTTATATTTATATTTAATTAGTAAAAAAGAATGAATATAATGCGTACCAAGCCTCGTGATTGCCTTATTCATTGGTTCATTGTGGAATTTTTTTATGCACATTTCTAGAAATGTGTCTAATACAGAATAGATGATGTGAATTTGGGTATCTCCATGTATCAGGATCTGCATTGATTGCCTCATTAATTGATCGATGGCAATCAGATATCAAACAAACACCCTGAATGTTGGTGAAATGGTTGCTGATACATGCCATAAACCAACTCCATGATTCATAGTTTTCTTTCTCTACAACGACAAAGGAAAGCGAAAGAAGTGAATGGTTTCCATCTTGGGTGGCTGTAATCAACAATACACCCTTGTGTTTTCCATAAAGAAATGTTCCATCAATCTGAATAAACTATTTGTAGAAACAAAATGCGGAGATACAGGGAAGGAATGCCCAGAACAACCGATGAAATTGAACACGAGATGGATCAAGTCGGTTATCATGAGACACATGTTTTTTTGTATCCAGGTGTAAGACAACTTGGTTATGATTCCTCAAAATGGCTAGAAATTGTGGAAACACCCGATAAGAGTCATCCCAATCAGCATATACCTTCACAATTTCCTTTTGTTTCGCCATCCATGCCTTATTTTAGGAAATCTTATAACTGAATTTAGGTTGAATCCTCTCTTGCACAAGGGCTATTGGAACATCTTGACATGTCCTAATCATCTCAACAACAATAGATGACACAAATTCTGCATCCAATGAGGTATGATCTTGTGTGAGGCTTGGTTGAACGCAAGTATCAGCCGCCACAATCCTCGAGATTATCCAACATCCAAATGTAATGTCCGGAATCACCCTTAAGTGAAATATACAATCATCCCCATACTTCTCACACCATATAACATATTTAATACGACATTATTTTTGAACTAAATAGTTGAAGTGTCTCTCAATATGAAATCTATTTAATGTTCTTTTTAAGGCATCTTTACTAGGAAAATTCCTTCCAATATATAAGGTTTTTTCCACCTCACTAAACCTATCTGGTAAAACTCCAGGGAACTCAGTTGTCAGTGTGAGAACAGTATTGTTGAATTCAGTCATGCGTGTTATTGCTTCTGAACCAGATGAAAAGAGTGGGGGATGTTTTATTGTAGGTCGAGGTTGATGTACAACTAATTCATTTCTCAAAACCTCCTCTCTATCTTCTATTGGTCCCTCCTCATAAACATTGTTATCACCATCCGATCCACCATTATGAAACTCCTCATCAGAATTTAGATTGACATGTATATCTGGGAGATCATATAGGTTGTCCTCTTCTACTACATCATTTGGAATAGGCTCAATTTCACGGGGTAGACTGTCTTTAACCACTCTTGTAATTCTACGTCTTCGTACAAGTGGACGTTGTTGTTGTGCAGTAGAAAAATCAATGTATAACTCCATCATGGTACCATATGACTGTTGAGAAAATAAATTAATTTCTTGGACCCACTATGCATCGACAACCAATGGAAAATCTAGATGTCACAGTGTTGTCGGAAATTGTAAATGTCTATAGCTCATAGACATGATCTCTTGATCGGGTCCTAGATTTAAAGAAACATGAATTATCTCTTGAAGTCCACTTATGGTTACACAATCAGCTGTACTAACCACCGTAATTGGTTGTGTACTGTAAGAAGCTCCTTGCTCAGTTTGAATAATCTCCCCATAATAGTACACACAATCAAACATGACTCTCTACGTCAAAACTGTTTCTTTCCTCAAAATTATGATAGTGTAACAAATATTAACAATTATGTTTAACCATATGATGTTTATTAGAATGTAATTTTGGGCACCTTTCTATACCCTAAACTAAGCTACTGATGTTTGACCTTATGATATTTATTAGAATGTAATTTTAGAGTGCCTTTTTATTTAATGTGTTTGTTCTTCTTCATTTCACTTTATATGTTCATCAGTATCGTTAGCTAATCATTATATGGATCCATGTTTTAATCCTATGTTATTTATTAATTATTCTATAATTAATTATGTCTAATAGTAACTATTATTTCTAAATGATCTAATCTTTCCATTTTAAAACATTTTCTTCTCTATTTAATTTTAAATAATTATAATTTTCATTTCAAACTGATTTTCTTAATACAGTTTTTCACTAATCAGTCATTCTTTAATCACTACTTAATCATTATTAAGTTATTCTTTAATTATTTATTCTTTAATCGTTAATCATATTATATTCATTATTTAATTATAATTAACTAATAATAACTTTAATTCATTAATGTTTATGTCCTTATTTGATTCTATAACATTATATTTTTCATTTTATCATTGATAAATATATTGATATGATTTTTATTATCTTAGATATTTTAGTAGTTTATAAAGAAAATATGAATCATCTTAAGCATATTCCCCAAGAGTTTCAAACTATGATGCAGCAAGGCCCGTTATCGTGCACTAGTTTCTGTTCGAGTCTAGCTCAAAGCGGTGTTTTCGGGTTTTACCCCTATGTACATCTATACCAGATCCACATCCACTTCTTCGTATCCATACAAGAATTTAATTTCTTAGATAACCACATAATCTTTAATCTACCAAAATTTCAAAATACTTAATCCTAATTTAATCTATAATTAATATATACTACCTACCAATAATTATTTCAAACTATATATAACTAATTACAGAAACTAAATAACCAAATATTAAAAACTACCTAAACTACTTAAAAAATGAAATATTTAAAACTAAAAAAATTAAATTAATTAAATAAAAACATTAAATTAAATAAAGAAACATACCTCTAAATGAAGCTTCGTAAAAACCCGCACAACAAATGAATTTTTTAGAGTGAGACAGAGATAATTTAGGAGATATAAAGGAAAATATCATGTGAGAAGAGGGGTGTCCGCCCTTTTATAGGGTGTTCAGGCCAAAGTGGCATTGCAGAAGCAGCCTTTTGCCTCTGTGTAAGGCCAAAGGTAGCATCGCATAAGCCACCTTTCTCCTTACCCAGAGGCGAAAGGCTTACTCCCCCCGGATGCCTTTGCCATGTCATCGATCCAGGCCAAAGGCGGTGTGGGGGAGCAAAGGTAGCATCGCTGATGCTGCCTTTGCGCACTAATACAAAGGTAGCATCTGCAATACCTCCTTTATAGCCTGTTTTTAAAAAAAATAACCTAAGCTGTTTTTCAAAAAATAATTAAAAATGTATTTAAAAAAACTCCAAACTCGAGGGTGGTGAGTTTACGGGTGTGGAGCCATTATGAACCATACGAGCCTAACCCAAAGACAGAGTGGTTGTATCCCATGATCTCCATGGCCATGGCTATGGGGTGGGTGGCGATAGCCCTGTCGTTAATGGTGAAACACTCTTTTGCTAGCTCAGAACCGCTTACCACTACGGTCAGTTCTCTGCCCAGCTAGATAGTGAAGATGGGGTCATGCTTGTCAGCCATGTAACCCAACTCTATGTGAAGAAGATTGGGGCCAGCCAACACCAGTAGGTGACCGAGTATGGGACATGCACCGATGGCTGTGGGTGGCAGTCGGCGGCGTGAGGTCCTGTGTGAGGCACGGATGAGGAGCAGCAGTAGGGAGGAAGAAGACAAGATATTGAAGACGTATGTAAGGAGCTCCATGTAGAAATTTGAGAAAATTGTATGGTGGGAGTTTTTTTTAAATATGTTTTTTAAAAAAATTGAGAAACTACTTAGGTTAAAAAAAATTAATAACAAGCTACAAAGTCGTAATTGCAGATGCCGCCTTTGCTCCCCTGCGCTGCCTTTGGCCCGGATTGATGACATGCCATAGGCGGTCGGGGGGGGGGGCTGCCTTTCACCTCTGGGTAAGTCGAAAGGCGACTTCTGTGATGCTGCCTTTGGCCTTATGCAGAGGCGAAAGGTGGCTTCCGCGATGCCACCTTGGCCTGAACTCCCTATAAAGGGGTGGCCACCCCCCCCCTCTCCTCACTTGATTCTTTCCTTCATCTCTCCTAAATTATCTTTGTCTCTATTTGAAAAATTCATTTTCTGTGCGGGTTTTTACGAAGCTTCATTTCTAGGTATGTTTCTTTATTTAATTTAGTTTTTTTATTTAATTAATTTAATTTTTTTAGTTTTAAATATTTCATTTTTTAATTAGTTTAGGTAGTTTTTAATATTTGTTTATTTAGTTTCTGTAATTAGTTATATATAGTTTGAAATAATTATTGTTAGGTAGTATAGATTAAGTATATATTAACTTAGGATTAAGTATTTTTAAATTTTGGTAGCTTAAAGATTGTGTGGTTATCTAAGAAATTAAATTCCTATCTGGATACAAACAAGTGGATGTGGCTCCAGCACAGATGTACATATGGGTAAAACCAAAAAACACCACTTTGAGCTAGACTCGAATAGGAACTGGTGCACGATAACGGGCCTTGTTGCATCCTAGTTTGACACTCCTGGGGAATATTCTTAATATGATTCGTATTTTCTTTATAAACTACTAAAATATCTAAGAGAAGAAAAATAAAATCAATATATTTATCAATGATAAAATGATAAATATAATGTTATAGAATCAAATAAGGACATAAGCATTAATGAATTAAAGTTATTATTATCTAATTATAATTAACTAGTAAATATAATATGATTAATGATTAAAGAATAAATAATTAAAGAATAACTTAATAATGATTAAATAGTGATTAAAGAATAATTTATTAGTTAAAAATTGTATTAATAAAATTATTTTAAAATGACAATTATAATTATTTAAAATTAAATGGGGAAGAAATTTTTTTAAAATGTAAATATTATATCGTTTAGAAATAATAGTTACTATTAGACATAATTAATTATAGAATAATTAATAAATAACATAGTATTAAAACATTGATCCATATAATTATTAGCTAACGATACATATGAATATATAAAGTGAAATGAAGAAGAACAAACACATTAAATAAAAATGCGCCCTAAAATTACATTATAATAAATATCATATGGTCAAACATTAGTAGCTTAGTTTAGGGTATAGAAAGGAGCCCAAAATTACATTCTAATAAACATCATATGGTCAAAAATAATTGTTAATATTTGTTACAATATCATAATTTTTATGAAAGAAACTTTTTTGACGTAGAGAGTCATGTTTGCCTATGTGTACTGCTATGGGGAGATTATTCAAACTGATCAAGGAAATTCTTACAGTACGCAACCAATTATTGTGGTTAGTATAGAAGATTGTGTAACTATAAGTGACCTTCAAGAGAAAATTTGTGTTTCCTTAAATCTGGGACCTGATCAAGAGATCATGTCTATGAGCTATAGACATTTTCAATTTTCGACAACACTGTAGAAACTAGCATGTCCATTGGTTGTTGATGTGCAGTGGGTCCAAGAAATTAATTCATTTTCTCAATGGTCATATGGTACCATGATGGAGTTATACGTTGATGTTGATACTATACAACAACAACGTCCACTTGTACAAAGACGTAGAATTAAAAGAGTGGTTGAAGAAAGTCCACCCCATGAAATTGAGCCCATTCCAAATGATGCTGCAGAAGAGGACAACCTAGATGATCTCCTATATATACATGTCAATCTGAATTCCGATGAGGAGTTTCGTAATGCTGGATCAGATGGTGACCACAATGCTGATGAGGAGGGACCAATGGAAGACATAGAGGAGGTTTTGAGAAATGAATTAGTTGTACATCAACCTCAACTTACAATAAATCATCCACCACTCTTTTTATCTTGGTCAGAATCAATGACACGCATGCTTGAATTCGAAAATACTGTTCTCAAACTGACAAATGAGTCCCCTGAAGTTGTACCAGATAGGTTTAGTGAGGTGGACAAGACCTTATATATTGGAAGGAATTTTCCTAGTAAAGATGCCTTAAAAATCACGTTAAAGAGATTTTATATTGAGAGACACTTCAACTATGTCGTTCACGAATCATGCCATATTAAATATGCTATACGGTGTGAGAACTATGGGGATGATTGTAGATTTTGCTTAAGGGCGATTCCAGACATTACATTTGGAGGTTGGAGAATCTCGAAGATTCAGGCGGCTCATACTTGCGTTCATCCAAGCCTCGCACAAGATCATACATCATTGGATTCAGAATTTGTGTCATCTATTGTTGTTGAGATGATTAGGACATGTCAAGTTGTTCCAATAACCCTTGTGAAAGAGAGGATTCAACAGAAATTCGGTTATAAGATTTCCTATAATAAGGCATGAATAGCGAAATAGAAGGCAATTGTGAAGGTATATGGTGATTGGAATGACTCTTTTTGGGTGTTGCCACAATTTCTAGCCATACTGAGGCATCATAACCAAGTTGTATTCCATCTGGATACAAATGTACATGTGTCTCACAATAACTGACTTGGTCCATCTCGTGTTCAATTTCCTCAATTGTTCTGGGCATTCCTTCCCTATATCTCCACATTTCATTTCTGCAAACAGTTTATTCAGATTGATGGAACATTTCTGTATGGAAAATTCAAGGGTGTATTGTTTGTTATGGCAACACAAGATGGAAACTGTTCAACTCTTCCACTTTCCTTTTCCATTGTAGATAAAGAAAACTATGAATCATGGAGTTGGTTTCTGGCATGTATCAGCAACCATTTCACCAACATTCAGGGTGTTTGTTTGATATCCGATCACCATTGAGAAATTATTGAGGCAATCAATGCAGATCCTAATACATGGAGATACCCAAATTCACATCATCGATTCTATATTAGACACATTGCGAGCAATGTGCATAAAAAATTCCACAATGAACCGATGAAGAAGGAAATCACGAGTCTTGGTACACAATCTATTCGTTCTGTTTTACTATTTCAATATAAAGATAAAATCAATTTATGTGAAATATCATCTATGATTTATAGAATATGATTCATAACAACGGCGTTTTGAAGAACGTTTTGAAAAAATTTGTCAAGCTAATCAAGAATTTAATGATTATATGATGTGGATTCCAAAAGAGAAATGGGCATTGGCATAAGACGGTGGGAAGAGGTATGGACACATGAGGACAAACATTGTGGAGTGCATCAATGGTATCTTCAAAGGGCTTCAAAATATACCTATAACTGCCTTAGTTCAGGAGAAATTATATTGATGCGTGAAGTACTTTGTGGATAGAAAAAAACTAGCATCAGATGGAATACAACAGGGGATAAGATACGGAATACACTTTCAATGAGAGATTGAAAAGAATATTGAAGAACCTTCTGGTTATCACATCTGTCTCTTTCAATGAGAAGACTCCCAATTTGAAGTTCAAGAGTGTTTAGACCCCATCAAAAATCTTGTCGGTGAAAAATTGGTGGTTTTACTGGAACAAAAGCAATGTCAATGTGGAAACTTTCAGGCCTTACAGTTTCCATGTACACACTCCATCGTAGCATGTGCCTCTGTGAACATATCATGGGAAGAATATGTTGATCCAGTGTACCAGATGGATACCATTGCTAACTGTTATGCTGCACCATGGACACCTATTGGGGAGTATCATTATTTCCTAATGCCTGAAGGTCAGTCGATAGTGATACCTGACATGAATCGGTTACGTCCTCATGGGAGACCGAAGGCGAGTAGGATGCCTAATGAGATGGACTGGCCTCCAGAACAAGGACAGAGTTTGCGATGCACGATATGTCATAAATAAGGTCATAACCGGAAATGATGCCCTAACGTTTTTGGGTCGAGTTCATAGTCTCATCCATAATGATGCATTGTCTTCCTTGTGACACTCCCATATTATAAACTAAATGTTGTTATCTCTTCTTTATTACTCGGTTTTATAAACCCCAAACATCTTAGATAACTTTTCATATTAATATTCTTGATTTCAGGAAATAACTTTAAATCTGAGATAATAGAATTTATTTTATAAATATGAAATCGGAACACTTAAACCATATTTTAAAGTAAATGTTATTAACCCATAAACATGTTTCCTAAACGTTAATATTAAAATTTTTAACCCTAAACCCTCAAACCTAAACCCCAACCTAAACATGTAGGATATTTTAGTAAAATATTATATAACGAAATTATAGTATCATAATGATTAGCATAATTTATTGAATATATACAATTAGATAAATTCTAAAAACATCATTACTAATTGACATTGTTTATCTTAATCCAATCCATAATTAGTTAATCATAAAGCTCCTCCAAAATATCTGTAACCAAATTCAATACTCAATATTTTAGACAATAGAACTTATTTCATATTAATATTCTTTCTTTCAAGAAATAATTTTAAATCTGAGATAATAGAATTTATTTCATAAATCTGAAAGCAGAACACTTAACCTATATTGTAAAGTAAATTTTATTAACCCATAAACATGTTTCATGAATGTTTATATTAAAAATTTTAACCCTAAACCCTCAATCCTAAACATGTTGGATATTTTAGTAAACTATTCTATAACGAAATTATAGTATTATAATTATAAGCATTTGTTATTGAATACATACAATTAGATAAATTCTAAAAACATCATTACTAATTAACATGGTTTATCATAATCCAATCCATAATTAGTTAATCATAAAGCTCCCCCAAAATATGTGTAACCAAATTCAAGACTAAATATTTTAGAAAATAGAACTTTTTTCATATTAATATTCTTGCTTTAAAGAAATAACATTAAATCTGAGATAATAGAATTTATTTCATAAATCAGAAAGCGGAACACTTAACCCATATTGTAAAGTAAATGTTATTAACCCATAAACATGTTTCCTGAACATTAATATTAAAATTTTTAACCCTAAACCCTCAAACCTAAACCCCAACCTAAACATGTAGGATGTTTTAGTAAACCATTATATAACGAAATTATAGTATCACAATGATTAGAATAAGTTGTTGAATACATACAATTAGATAAATTATAAAAACATCATTACTAATTAACATGGTTTATATTAATCCAATCCATAAGTAGTTAATCATAATGATACCCCAAAATATGTGTAACCAAATTTAAGACTCAATATTTAAGATAATAGAACTTATTTCATATTAATATTCCTGCTTTCAAGAAATAACTGTAAATCTGAGATAATAGAATTTATTTCATAAATCTGAAAGTGGAACACTTAACCCCTATTGTAAAGTAAATTTTATTAACCCATAAACATTTTTCTTGAATGTTAATATTAAAAATTTTAACCCTAAACCCTGAAACCTAAACATGTAGGATATTTTAGTAAACTATTCTATAATGAAATTATAGTATCATAATGATTAGCATAAGTTATTGAATGCATACAATTAGATAAATTATAAAAACATCATTACTAATTGAAATTGTTTATCTTAATCCAATCCATAACGTTATATTTACATTTTACACTTACGACTCATTTCATTTGTTTATATGCAGATGGATGATACCATACTACTCACTCAGCAGCCTACCCATATTCCGTAGGCCGTGTTAGAGGGTCGTCTAGATCGATTGGTGAAGGTGTGTCGAGCACACCATTTTCATCACATGGAGCCTCCACATGCCATTATACCTTACTTGCACCGTGTTGGCTTTTGTGGCCTTACCATATCAAATTTCACATTTGTAGAACATTACCTACTTGCTGCCCTCGTTGAGAGATGGAGACCAGAGACACACACATTCCACCTTCCTAAGGAAGAGATGGAAATCACCCTCAAGGATTTCATAGTACTTCTCGGTCAGCCTATCCAGGGGAGACCCATTATTGGACTCACCCATGTAGCTTGGACATACCTTGCTCAGTGCTTGTTAGGTGTTGATATTTTGTCCGACCATAGGGATACAGATGGATCGTCCATATCTATGTCTTGGTTGGAGTCATAGATTCCATATTTACTGGATGATGACAACGAGTAGACCGTCATGCGTTACGCCCGTGCATATATCTTGCGGCTCATTGGAAGGACCATGTTTACTGATCACTCGGGGATGCATGTGAATATGATGTATCTACCCCTACTAGAGGACTTTGATCGGGCTAGGACGTATAGTTGGGGATCAGACTGCTTTGTATACACATAGAGATCATTATGCAGGCTATCCCACAAAGACTATATAGGTCTCAGAGGATGCGTCATCCTTATTCAGATGTGGGCATGGGAGTGCATCCTAGCATTCCTCCCTGACCTTGTTGGTCCACAGGTCGAGATGGAGGTTCTGCATGACGCTCTGTATGGACTCTAGTATGATAAGTCATTTCTATTGGTTTCTGATTCTAATATGATTTATTGACTATAATTTCCCTTTATGTTTCACTATCGTTGATGTATTTTACAGGTGGTGTCAGCGAAACAATTTTGACGTGGTTCCGAGACAGCATTCAGGTGTATATCAGCTATAGTTGGACTGTCTCTTACCTGATCAGGTATGTATATACAATCTATAATTGTCTAAAATATTTAATAATAACATCAATTTTGGTTTTTAGTTAGGTTTTTTTTTGAAAAAATCACTTTTCATTTCAGATTTCATGGCTTCCATACTGGAGTATTATAGACCAGTTTTCAGCATACTGCACTGTTGGGATTGAGGATTCTATGGTTGTAGTACCCCTCATTCACTTCCATATTATTGAGTGGAAACAGCCTGATAGGGTCATACACCAGTTTTTTCATACTCATCTGATTCCATTACCATTGAGACAGATAGATCGGCTTCATGGGATGAAGCTGATAGGGAGGCAGGATGATGACTGGTCCCAATTACATGCCAGTTTTATCGACTACTGGAACAGACGTGCAGAGTTACGTATTCAGGGTGTTCCTACAAATTAATTCTCTCTTTCAGAGCAGGTTGACTATGCACCATGGTATAGACTGAAGTCTATACTGTATCTTACCCAAGATGGCATAGAGATGCAGAGGATGGTAAGTCAATAAATTTCCATTAGTTTGTTTATTTAATTATTTTCTAATTCCATTTGAATCTATTTACAGGGAAGTCACACAAAGAATCTTTTTCGCATGAGTTAAGAAGAGGAGGATGGGGTCTTTAGCCAGGTAGTTGTCCATGCTACAGCGCTGGAGGTGAGGGCATATTTTCATGTGCTTTCCGAGAGCATCTTTGTGCGTCTGTCTCAGAGAGAGGAGGTTCCTGCCCTGGAGGCACATCCTGTAGCTACTCCTGGTGCTGAGGATCCATGACCATAGCGACATAGACATCATCGTGCTGCACGTGAGGCCTCACATGTTCCACAGGCAGAGGTCGGCCCTCTAATAGTCCAGGATCAGCCGATTCAGGATGTGCCTCAGGTGGCATGGGATCCATCTTTCCTGAAAGGATATCCACAGTTCTCTCCATCTTGGGTTCCAGATCCTTCACAGCCTTGGATTCTAGAGTCGTCTCTGTCTTGGGGTATATATCCATCGTAGGCTTCGTTCCCCACTGCGATAGAGGTAGGTCCTTTTACCACCCTAGTGGGAGAAGGATCTGGATGGTAGTACGAGATGCAGTTGACAACTCCTCCCACTGACACATAGATGGAGGATGCGACAGTCGACATTCCAATTCCTGAGGATCAGCCTTCTCGAGGTTATCAGACTCCACTACACACTTGACGCTGACGTCCTATTCACAGACCACCATGTGGGATTGAATCCTCTCACCATAGACATAGGAATTTATTGTACATTATTGTTTACATGTTTTATGTCTACTGAAATAAAAATACTATTATTACTTGTTTTTTGGAGTGGAATCTCAAGAGGGGGTGAATTGAGTTCCAATTTAAGAAATGTTTCAAATTTCATTCATATTGGTCTTATAGTTTATATTATATAGGCCAACAAAGTCATGTACTTGAAACATTTTTAAGTTTCAAGTAGGTGGATACGATAGGTTATAAATAATTTTTCACCAATATTTTTTAAGAAATTATTTTTATTTTGGACTACTAGTTATATAATTAATAATTACCTAATTAAAAATTATATAATTAATAATTATATTACTAATTAACTAATTAATTAGTATATAATTAATAATTATATTACTAAATAACTAATTAATTATTAAATAGTTAATAATTATATTTCCAATTAACTAATTATATTACTATTTAACTAATTAGTTATTATATAATTAATTATTAATAATTATTAATTAAGTAACTAATTATTATACGAATAATAGTTATAAAATTAATAATTATATTATTAATTAATAATTAATAATTAATAATTAATAATTAGTAATTATAATTAGTAATTATAATGAATAATTAGAATTAATAGTTATAATGAATAATGATAATTTATAATTATATTACTAATTAACTAATTAAATATTATATAATTAATAATTATATTACCTATTAACTAATTAATTATCATATAATAATTTTTAATAATTACTAATTACTAATTATAATGAATAAATATAATTTATAACTATATTACTAATTAACGAATTTACTATTATATACTGAATAATTATATTACTAATTAATTGGATAATTATTATATAATTAATTATTAATAATTACTAATTAACTAATTAATTATTATATAATTAATTTTCAACAATATTAATTTAATAATTTAATAATTTATTATATGCTTAATCCATGTTTTAACTTTAAAATATATCAGTCTTATAGTTTATATTTTATTGTATTTCAACACCACATACTTGAATCATTTTTAAAATTCAAGTAGGTGGTTTTGAAAGCTTAAAAATTATTTTTCATGAACATTTTTTATGAAATTATTTTTATTTTCAACTATTTGTTACATGTTTAATCCATATTTTAAGTTTCATTTATATCGGTCTTATAGTTTATATTTTATAGGCTTTCAAATTCACGTGCTTTCATGTAGGTGTCTTTGAAAACTTATAAATTAATTTCCATCAACATTTTTTAGGAAATTCCATTTATATTCAGTAATTTGTTATATGTTTAATACATTTATTAAGATTCATTTATATTGGTCTTGTAGTTTATATTTTATAGGCTTCTAAAGTCACATACTTGAAACTTTTTAAGTTTCAAGTGCGTGGTTTCAAAAAGCTTATAAATTATTTTTTATCGTCATTTTTTATGAAATAATTTTTGTTTTCAACTATTTTTTATATCTTTAATCCATGTTTTAAGTTTCATTTATATTGGCCTTATATTTTATATTTTATAGTCTTTCAAAATCACGTACTTGAAACTGAATACCACATCAGAAATGTAGAATATTCTGCATAGGAAATAGAGAAACAGAATCCCACATCGAAAATGCAAAATGATTTCCAGAGTAAGCTATCTTATAAAAGGGAGCCCTAGGTGAGATCTTCTGTCAGAATCCAGACTACTGTAATGGCAGTACTACTGGATTTTAAATAGCGGATAAATTCTGCTAAAAATTTTATTTTTACTTTTATTTTTGTTTTTTTTTTGTATATATATATATATATATATAAACAAAACAAATCAAAACAAATAAAAAAAATTAAAACAAAAATATATATATTTTTTTGTTTTAGTAGAAAGGCAGCAACGGGGTTGCCGCCTTTCCACTTAACCCGAAAGGCGGCATCGTCGATGCCACCTTTGCGCATCAACACAAAGGCGGCATCGGCAATGCCGCCTTTGTAGCGTATTTTTAAAAAAAATAATTTAACCTAATCTATTTTCCAGAATTTTTTTTTAAAACTCATTTAAAAAAATCCCTCCAGTTTGCGTTCCTCCCACCCCTTAATGAAAAATAACTTTTATTAACACTTTAATTATAAGTGCTGACCCTCCAACATAATCACCCTTGTCACCGCTCAAAAATAGATTTATTAGTGCTCAAAAAGAACTTAGAAAGTTGTGGGTGATGAAGGATATGTATTTCTCAGTGTTTTTTTAACACTTGGAAATGGTTGAAATAATATATACAACCACTATTTAGTGTTGCACTAGTCCAAAAATGAAAATAAATACAAACAATCAGTAAATAAGCATCATAACCAACAAGATGAATATCATAATCAACACAATACAAAAAGTAAATAAATGTTATTATTTCACAACATATTTGTACATTCAATTATTATTACAACACTACTATAAAACCTGCAACAAACCACACTATTCTATATCATTGCTAAAAAAAGTATTGATAAGGGTAACATTTATAAACATTTTTTTAGCGTTGATAAATGTATGTCTTTATCAATATTTTTTAGCACTGCTAAATACGCCCTTTTATAACATTTTTTAGAGCTGATCAAGAGTGGTCTTTATCAGCACAAAAAAATGCTCACAAAAGGTATATTTATAAAAAATATATATATCATTTAAAACAATATATTAATATATAAATATATTTATATTACTAAAAATATAATATATTTTATTAAATATGAATTATATATGACTAAATAAACATTTACACGAGATTAAATACATGGATATCCAACAAACCATCCACACGTGATGGTGTTTTTCAATAAGTAATACACTACATCCAACGTTTTATAACTAAACATCAAGTTATATAATTTATATTATCTTTTAAAGAGGAATCTATTATGACAGGACAATGCATCGATTTCGTGAAAAACAAGGAATGAGGCCAAGGGATGAGCACAAGAAAGAAGGCAAGTACTACGACTAGACAAGTATCAGGGTATATATAATAAGATTTCACTATCCAAACATATATAAAAACAAATTATTTATTATCCTCTATGTTTTTGCAGTGTCTAAAACAAACCAATAGAAAATATTGAATTTATTATGTTTGTAAATTTATGAGAGAGATCATATTCCATGAAAAAACTAGCATCCCTAAAGAGGTATTTTTGAAGATAATTACTATTTCATTTAAAATATTTATTTATCCTTTGTGTATTTATATTTTTCTAGTACTAATATAACTATCAAAAAGACTAATATTCACAAGATTATATAGATGTTCTTAGAAATGAATGGGTAGCATACCTAATAGAAGAATATACACAAATAACAAGAAGATTTTACTTTCATAGAAGTGGTGGATTGTTTCATATTTATGTTTAAATTACTTATTTTTATTATCACTCGCATAAAAATTATTTTATTTTACAGGTGGATTTCTTTTTTCTTATCGGGGCGGTTTGTTCAAAGATGTTCATGCTCGTGAGAGATTGGACTTCGAGGCTTCTACTCGGAATTCAATAAGAAGGTATTTTTTTTAATATACTATATTTTTCCTCACAATATTATCTTTTCTCAACTACATTAATATAATATAAATTAAATTTTTGATTACTCATGTAGAAAATTTCTTCCACAGATTTATTTTCCCTTAATACCTTGTCACCCCTACATTGTTGGCATTTATCAATTTTCTTCAATGAAAGTGGAGGGAGCTTGAATGAAAGTGATAAATGTCAACAATACAATGTTACCATTTTGACAAAGAAATAAAATGGAAATCGTTGTAATGCACGATGTGGCCAGTATGACCCAAAGTGTGCCTTTTTATTTAGTTAATTAATTTTTTCATCATTTTATCTACTATTTGTAAGTTAATTTACTTATCATTTTTATATAATACTTATTTAGTTTTTTGACAGATCTTTTGGGAAGTCATACTTTCGTTTTAACTATATGTAACAAGTCAGATATGAGAGAACATGTTCTTTTCAGGTGGAAGAGGAAACCCCATGTTGCATGAAATGTGAATTGAATAATAAGTATGCATCTACCAAAGTATTTCTCAGTAGTTTAATGCAAAGTATGAATTCCCAAAAGATCTCTCATAAACATTTTCTTGAAAGTATAGTAATCAACTATAGATCAACCATCCGCACTTCAATCTGATATAGAGTGTGCTTGGTATGACCCAAAGTGAATGTTTTTAGTTTATAATATTATTTGATCCTTTAAGATTCATGTCTTCTAAACTAGCATGATTTTATCAATGACTCATGATTATGATCTATGATATGCAGGGTATGAATTTATAATTTTAATATCACCTTCTGACATCCTTATTCTTGTGTTATCCTTATATGATCATTAATATCTCCCTTGTTTACACTTATTGAGCATCTATGATCACCATTTATTATGTTTCGTATCCTTCAGTTATTATTAATGGTTTTAGAAATGATATGTCTAAGAAGGTTTCTAGTAAAGAATAACTTAATGAGAGACTCTTATAAACTAGTTCTTTATGTTTCTATGTTTCCAAAAGCATTAGACCTAAACTATTCTAGCGTGGATCATTATGTTATGAAAGAAATATTAATCTTCTAATATGTGATATATATGTATGAAATTTATGGTTCAATATAGTTGGTATTAGAGAAATTGACCTACTCAAAACTGATAAAAAAGAACAAGTGACCGGTATCGCTCAAAGTGTCTCTTTTATATTTAAAATTGACATTACTTTTAGTAAAAAGAACAAGTGACATACTAAAAACTAAGCAAATGAATTCAGATTATTTTGATACTTTAGGAAAATGATCCATAAGTCATTTTTGATGTGTAGGAATCAATTGAACCATAATCTGATGCATGATGTGGCTGATAAGACTTTAAGTGTGTATTTTTATATTAAATTTATATTAAAATTAGAAAAAAGAACAACTAGCATATTGAAAACTAATAATACTAATTCAGATTGTTTTGATACTTTAGGAAAATGATCCATGAGTCATTTTTTATGTGTAGGAATCAACCACACCATAATTTGATGCATGGTGTGACCGGTATGACTAAAAGTGTTTGTTATTAGTTTAAAATTAGTGTTTCATTTCAAAATATGTCACTCATCGAAAACCAAAAAATGCACTCCAATTATATTTATAATTTATAAAAGAGATTAATAAGTCATTTTTTATGTGTATAAATCAATATCACATCAATATGATGCAAGATGTGACCGGTATGACTCAAAATGCATGTTTCTAGTTTGAAATGACATTTTATTAGAAAAAAACACAACTGAAATACTGAAAAGAAAGAAAACACATTCATATTATTTTGATACTTTATAAAAATAATATATAGATCATTTTTTATGTTTATTAATCATTCTAACCTCAATACAATGCACAATGTGGACAATATAACTCAAATTGTCTCCTTTTATTTAAATTTACCATCAATTTAAGTAAAAACAATAAGTGACATACTGAAAACTGAGCAAACACATTCAGATTATTTTGGTATTTTTGAAAAATGATCCATGAGTTATTTTTGATGTGTTGGAGTCAACCTCATCTCAATACGATGCACGATGTTACCGATATGACTCCAAGTGTGTCTTTTTATTTAAAATTGACATTAATTTAAGTAAAAAGTACAAGTGACATACTAAAAATTGAGAAAACACATTAGTATTGTTTTTATACTTTAGGAAAACAATTCATGAGTCATATTTGACATGTAGGAATCAACCACACCTTAATCTGATTCACGGTGTGACCAGTATAACTAAAAGTGTCCATTATCAGATTAAAATTGACATTTTAGTTCAAAATGTGTCACTCACTGAAAACCAAGAAAACACGCTCTAATTGTCTTGATAATTTAGGAAAAGGATTCATAAGTTATTTTTGACGTTTATGAAGCCGTATCATATAAAACTGATACACTATGTGACTGGTATGACTCTAAATGATAGTTTTCAGTTTGAAATAACATTTTAGTAAAAAAACTCGACAGACATACTGAAAACAGAGAAAACGCATTTTGATTGTTTTGATACTCTAGGAAAATGATCTGTAAGTCATTTTTGATGTGTATGAATAAACTTTACTTCAATAAAACGCATGATGTGCCCGATATAACTCAAAGTGTCTCCATTTACTTAAAATTGACATCAGTATAAGTAAAAACAACAAGTGGCATTCTGAAAGCTGAGAAAATGCTTTTAGATTGTTTTGATATTTTAGGAAAATGATCCATGAGTCATTTTTGACATGTAAGAGTCAACCACGCATAAATACGACACACAGTGTGACCGTTATGACTCCAAGTGTATCTTTTTATTTAAAATTGATATTAATTTATGTAAAAAAGAACAAGTGACATACTGAAAACTGATCAAATGTACTAGTATTGTTTTTCTACTTTAGGAAAATGATCCATGAGTTATTTTAGACCTATAAAAATCAACCACACCTCAATATAATTCATGTTGCAACCGATATGAAAAAAATTGTCTCTTATCAGTTTAAAATTGACATTTTAATTCAAAAGGTATCACTCACTAAAAACCAAAAAACACACTATGATTGTATTGATAATTTAGGATAGAGGTTCCTAAGACATTTTTGACATGTATAAATTAGTCTCACATCAAATTGACACATGATGCGACCAGTATGACACTTAATGTGTGTTTCCAATTTAAAATGACATTTTACTAAAAAACACAACTAGAATACAGAAAAACTGAGTAAAAACATTCAGATTATTTTGATACTTTAGAAAAATGATATATAGGTAATTTTTTGCATGTATGAATTATCCTCACCTCAATACGATGCACTATGTGTCTGATATAACTCAAAGTGTCTCTTTTTATTTAAAATTGACATTAATTTAAGTAAAAACAACAAGTGACAAACTGAAAACTGAGAAAACACATTCATATTGTTTTGATATTTTAGGAAAATGATCTATAAGTCATTTTTGATGTGCAGAAATCAGTCGCACCTCAATACGACACACATTGTGGCCGATATCACTCAAAGTATCTATTTTTATTTAAAATTGACATTAATTTAAGTAAAAACAACAAGTAACATATTGAAAACCAAGAAAACGCATTCAGATTGTTTTGATTATTTAGTAAATTGATACATTAGTAATTTTTGACATGTAAGAATCAACCACACCTTAACCTGACACACGGTGTGATCAGTATGACTAAAATTTCCCATTATCATTTTAAAATTGACATTTTAGTTCAAAATGTGTCACTCACTAAAAATCAAGAAAACACACTCTGATTGTCTTGATAATTTAGGAAAATTGTTCATATGTCATTTTTGATGTGTATTAAGTAGTCTCACTTCAAACAGACACATGATGCGATTGGTATGACTCTTAATGCATGTTTCCAGTTTGAAATGACATTTTAGTAAAAAAACACAATTGGCATACTGAAAATTGAGCAAACACATTCGTATTGTTTTGATACTCTAGGTCAATGATCTATAGGTCATTTGTGATGTGTAAGAATTAGTCTTACCTTAATATGATGCACGGTGTGGTTGATATAACTCCAAATGTTTCATTATTTAAAATTGACATTAATTTTAATAAAAGAAAAAGGGACATTATCAAAACTGAGTAAACACATTTGGATTATTTTGATATTTTAGGACAATGATCCATAACTCCTTTGTGACGTGTAGGATTTAACCCCACCTCAATAGGACGCACGGTGTCACTGGTATTACTCCAAATGTGTCTTTTTTATTAAATATTTACATTTATTAATGTATTCTTTCATATTAGTTTTAAATTTATTTATTTATCATATTACTAACATAATATTTGTTTTCATATATAGGTGGAATATTTTGATCGGGTTGAGATAATTTTTTCAGCAACTGATACCATGGGCGGACATTTTTGAGAGGGGATCACGAGCGTCAAAAGATGAAACATTATTGTTTTTAAATATTTGTTGGATAATTGTATATGTAATTATATAAAACATTGTTTGAAATGTATAAAATAGTCTTTTTTGTATATACTATGGGTGGAAATTTTTGTATTCCTCGCGTCACATTAAATTTATATATCATTGTTTGAAATTACAGATTTTTTTATGGGTGTGCTATTATATATTAACAAAACATTGTAGCCATCAAGACCTTTATTAGCGCTATTTCGAGCGCTAATAAAGGGTCACCTTTATCATCACTATTTAAAGTGCTGATAAAGGGGACCCCCTTTATCATCGTTGTTATTAACAACATTTTTATAGCGCTGGTAAAATCCATTTTGCACGTTGTTAAAGGGAATATTTGTAGTAATGTTTATAAATGTATTTAAAACTAATCCTACAAATATATATTAATATACAAATAAATATACAGATAAAAAAATATAATTGAATATATATATAAATAAATTGACATAAATAGATATTAATATATGAATAAATAACTATATATATATATATATTAATTTAACTAAATATATATATATAAATATATATATATATATTAATATACAAATATATATATATATATATATATCATTAAATGGAGAACAAAATAAGTTGTGTGAGTGGTAAAGGTGAAAGCGTGCAAGGGAGAGGTCTTGGGTTCAAATCCAAGTAGAGTGTGGGGTGTGTGCATAGCATTGTTAAAGGGGTAGCAGGTGCCCACGTGGGCAGGGCTTTATAGCGTTGTTGAAAGGGGGTCAAGCGCTGTTAAAAGAGGGACCCTCCAATTTATAGATTTTTTTTAAATTGTTTCTGACTTTTATCAACACTTTTTTTAGCACTGATAAAATGGGTGTTTATCAACATTTTTTTAGCACTGATAAAAGAGACCCCTTTTAATAGCACCTCGATTATCAACGTTGATAAAACCCTATTTTGTAGTGGTGTATGTTTACTATTTTATTATAGAATTTCTTTTTCTTGCATACTCATTCACTGCGACTTGTTTCTTATTTAATAAAGGGGCTTCTATGCCTAACTTTCAAAAAAATATAATATGAAATGTGTAATCATAATTAATATGTAAGATATTTAGTAGAAAATGGTTTCTAAAATAAAATTAAATAAAAATTTACTAATTATTATTTATTAATAGTCATTTAATAACATTATAAAGAAAAAAATAAATAAATTTTTAAATGAACTAAAATAAGTTGGATTTTTTATTTTCCATGCCATAGTAGTTTAGTACCAATCATCTAACTTTTTGGCTAGACGTGGTGGAAATGAATTTCAACAGGATAAAGAAGGATGACCACAAGTACGCATCCTCCATACAGTTTTTATCCTAGTTCCTTGTGGGTCCATAATCCCCCCACTAATTGGTTTTATACCCTCTATCATCTTCATAGTGTCAAATTTCTCTATAGAGCTCCTTCCATATGTCTTCGCTATCTTGGCTTCTTCCTCCCTCTTGTTGGGGTTTTTTGATATAAAATTTAAATATTGAGGAGAGATAAAATTATTAATAGAGAGATTTATCTCAACATTAATGGGTGATTTTCTCCTAACATTAATGGAGAGTAATTATCAATATTAATTTATGGAATAATGAATTTTTACTGCACTTATTGGAGATATGGATTGGGGGTCTATATAAGAGGATGTGATAGTATGTTTTGGAACGTGGGTCGGCAAAGATGTATCCGGAAAGAGAGAACTGGGAAGGTGTTTCGGCGTTTATAGTAACCGGTGAGAAGTAAAGATAGTGATTAAGTCAATTTTGGTGTGTCAGTGGTGATGATTGAAAGCATTGAAGATGGCGTGCGATGATGACGGTTCCATACATCGAAAGTCCTTTTGGTTCTGGAGATCATGTGGTGTGTCCCAGTTGTGATGATTGGTGGTACAAAAAAAATGTTACATTCATGGGTGTTGGTGTGTCAAGAGAGAGAAATCCTTCGGGTGAAATTTCTTCTGGTGAGTACGTTAAAAAATCCTTTGGGTGATGTAAAATTGAATCTTATCTTGTGTGTTTTTTCGACCGCTTCCACTGCAGCATGGGGCACCGAGCCCCAATAGTGATATCAAAGGGATTGGTTGAAGTAAAAGTTTTCAGAACACAATGGAAAGCATCTGGGGGATTAGTTTTATCAAGATCTCAAAAGAAGTTACTGAAAGGCAGTGGTGGTACCAGGGGTGTTTCGGGGATATTTATAGTCTGATTGACTAGATATAGTCATGAGGCATGTTCCATTTTTTGTGACAGTTAGAGTTTAGTGAAAGACTGGTTAATCTAATAGGTGGGTTAATTTATCAACCTCTTTGTTTCTCTATGAATGACAATTCATCAGCTTAGAAATTTTAGTAGACATGAAAATCTTTTCATCCTCAATTTCATTAGGAAATAATGCATCTACTTAGTAGCAACTTGTTTCCCTTGATTCATGTCCTCGGTTGGAAAAATCATACTACCTTTATTGATCTCATTCTCTATCCACCTAGATGAATAGAAAACAATATATGTATTGAATTTTGAATTCTCTTTTCTGAACAACATACAATTATTATGGCAGACATCAATTTTCCCATATGTAAAAATAAGGACGTTAGTCAACTTGCGAGCTTGATAGAATGAATCTGAAATCTTTTCTCTATTAGGGTGTACCTTCTTCAACAATACCAACAACATATCGAATGAGGTGTTTGTCCACAAATTTATGGATTTCGGGTGTAAAAATTCAATGATGAATGAAATTTTACTAAATTTAGTACATCTATAAAGACCCAAAATTTTCCATGTATTTTTTTTAATTATATGGAATTATTACGATTCTGCAAAAATTGACGGCACGTGATTCTGAGGCCTGGTGTGCCTGAAATGAATTTATGAAAATTATTTTAGGTACGTCCAATAAATGTGCGAGTGGCATTTTGTAACTTTTGAACCAGTGCTCGGAATTGAAATCCGAAGACACTGTTGAACTCACAGCGCTGATATTCGTTTAAAGATACCTTCACCTCAACTGCAGTAGGTCAAGGGTGGAAGTTGGATTTTTGGTTTTTTGTGGGAGAGTTAAAAAATATAACAAGTAAAAACAATTAACTTTTATTTTATTTATTTTAAATACCTCATTTGAATCTTGGAGGTGGGACCACACAAGGGTGATCAGGCATTCAATGCGGAGCATTAAATGCTCGGTTATAAAAAATGTGTAACCACATTTTCCTTCAATTAATGGGATTCATTAATTCTAAAAATTAATGAATCAACTTGTTAATTAAGATTTTTATAAACTCTTCTTGAGGGTTTTTTTTTTAGTCGGCAAAAGGGATAGGATTATTTCACTGGAGAATTGTACAAGGAAGAACATCCTCCAATGAAGAACATTCTCCTGATCAAGAATGAGGACGACACTTGAGCTCAGATCAGGAGCATGTTGTGGGAGCGACGAACGTCGACATCTTCATCTTCTTCCCCACGTCATATCCAACAAACGAATGAGGTAGGGAATTTTGTTCTTATCGTTATTCATGATAAATTGATGTGTCCAATTTATGAACCGCTTGTTATCGATCAAACGCGGAGGGTGTGGGCCAAACAAACACGACCTGATCCCTCCGCTCCCTCTATGTTGACGTGTTCTTCACGGGCGGATCGACGGTTGAGCGGAACCAGACCATGATGTCGGCGACCGACGTCGGTAGGGTATGGGTGGCGACTGACACACTGGTCGGCCACGATGACAGGGTGGCGTGCGACTGTATCACTGGTAGCGAGGGAGGTCGTGGCCCATCAGCTGTGGTGGAGGAAAGTGGTGGCCATCACCCCGACCGGGCACAAGGAATCAAGGCGGTGCACGTTCGTGCCACTGGTTGAAGGGGAGGTCGCGGCTACCGAGTCGCGGTGGCACACCAGGGCGGTCGGCAACCGGCCGGGCGTGGGAGGACAATGGTGCTGTTACGCTGTTGGAAGGAGGGATTCTGGCGGAACTGTCGGTCGGTCACGTCACACCAAGTGGGACCGCTCTGGTGGGTCCCACGTGCCAGCAGGCAGCGCCACGTGGCGATGTCGGGTTGGCCAAGCCGAACAGACCATTGGACTATTTGGAATACCTGGGGGTGCCTCCTCCCCCCCCCCCCTCGAGTAGCGGCTAGGGTGGGCCCCACCATGACGGACCACACCCAACTGAGTGGGCGCGCCCATCGGGCCGTGCCGAGCGGGCCGCCCCCTTTGCGGGTCGGGCCACGCCCACCGCCGCCCATCCCATCCGGGCCAGACCTGGGTCGGGCCGGGCTGACCCGAACCAGGTCGGGCCAAGTCAAACCGGACTCAGGCCCATCTGGACCCAGATACCCCTTTTTGGCCATATCTTGATAACCGAGCATCCATTTGACGAACCATATGCGGTATAAGGATCCTTGGATCAAGACGGTCCTTTGGGTATACTCCACTTGAGTTTTGGATAAAGTTGGAGTACAGTCAGGTTGGATCGAACCTAAATCCAACCGGGCCTTCGAAACATAAACAATAATAAATTACAGATCGGGCGTCCGATTTACGCGTCATCTATTGCGTTGGGTCCCCTATGACATGAAATACCTTCGTGATACTTCTTTGTGGGACTTTGTTGCAGTTGAAGTTTTGAATGATGACTTGAGGAGTAGAACCTCCTGAAATCCATCACGCTTAGTGTGGGAACCTTGTGGCTGGATATACTTGAGGAGTATTCAGATCCTGTGTGGGTCATCTTCAGATCCTACGTGGGTCATATTCAGATCATGTGTGGGTCATATTTGGATCCTGTGTGGGTCAGCATCTCTAGATCATGTGTGGGTCATCTCCAGATCCTGTGTGGTTCATCTCCAGATCCTGTGTGGGTCATCGTCAGATCCTGTGTGGGTCATATTTGATCCTTTGTGGGTCAAAAACAAGGCTTCCTGACAAATTAAGATGGTCTAGAAATACATCTAATCATCTATAATTCCATACTTAAGTTATACCTGGTGTGAGCTGAGTCCTTACCTTTGTGGTACACATCTATGTGGTGATGCCTTTGTGGTATTCTTCTATGTGGCGTTACGTTTTTGGTACTTAACTTTGTGGTACACTCTTGTGTGGTGATACCTTTGGGGTATTCTTCTATGAGGTGTTACCTTTTTGGTACTTACCTTCGTGGTATTCCTTCCTTCGTGGAACAATTTTACTTTTGGCTAAAGAGTTGGGCTTTGTGTTTCCTCATGATCGAGATGGGTATACTTGATAACTTAGGTATATGTATGGGAATATACCAAAGTAGGGTTGAATGTTGCTTCGTGCTTTTTAATAGTGGTCTTGCTTTGTGTTTTATCCTTCGTGGATTCTGAGAGACCTTTCGGGGTCTCGGGGACCCTACTGAGTATCGTTATACTCACCCCTACATGGGCTATGCCCCCACCTTGCTATGTCTTGTGCAGACAATGGACAGCGCTGATCAAAGTTGAGGATACCAGGCCTAAAGGCTGCTTGGAGGTGGACATTAGACGAGACGATCTACAGAGAAGACTGTTTGAGAGTTGTATCTACCCTTCAGGTAGGATCCTTGGTGGGTGTTCGGAGGATATGTTTTCAGTTTTACTTGTACATTGTAGTTAGGCTTGTATTTTGGCCCCTTTACTTACTGTACACACCCTGTTTACTATATAGTTTACTTTTTATTGAGTCTGGTTGTGTGCTTGGTTTGTGTGATTTTATAGGTTTAAAGGCAATGTCTTCCCATTTTTAGGGATATGCCTTTCCGGTGCTAGTCGCTAGCCCCTGGCCTATGAAAGGCGGGCTTGGGGTAGTCATGGCATGGGCCCTAGGGGATGGCTCGTGAAAAATTGTAATTAGAGGAGTCAGATCTACCAGAGAAATTGGACTCTAATATTTTAGTTTGGCAATAGTGTTGAGTGTAATGAGTGTGGTTTTCAGTTTAGGGAATCCAGTGTTGGTGCGGTGGCCAACGTATCCATACACTAGGACCCTTACTTCTGATTTCTAACTTAGTGCATGAAAACACTGATTGCGTTTGTGGTTTTGAAAAGTTTTCTTTGTGATCACTTTGATTCAACTCACTAGGTATAACTTAATGAATGTGGTGCACCTGTTTCTCTTCAGGATGTCTCTACGTAGACAGCCATCCAGGGTTCCCGGTAGAGTACGTGATGATAGCCCACCGAGCGATGAGGCTTCAGTGTAGGGACCCCTTTTAATAGTTGTACCATCAGGTGGTGTTCCAGTTGCACCACTACCCATTGGTTAGCTGATGCCACCATCGCCATCAGTAGAGGATGCACACTACTTGAGCGTTTTGCATGAGTTTCAGCACCAGAGGCCACCGAGGTTTTGGGGCGAGACGGATCCATAGGTGGCTGAGGACTAGCTGGAGGTCGTGGTTAGAGTTTTTTCGACTGGTAGGGACACCAGCTGATCTCATGTTGATCCTTGCTACCATTCTTCTTCAGGAAGCAGTGGTAAGATGGTGGATCTTGATGCTTCAAGTTTATAACGAGGTCACTCTCATCTGGGAAGACTTCGAGAACCTTTCGAGGGAAGATTTTATCCCATTGACCTTACGCACAGTGTGTATATAGGATCTTCTCCACTTGCAGTAGGGTAGCATGATCGTGGCTCAGTATTCAGAGAGGTTCACCAACCTCTCATGCTAATCCATTTACATGGTGGAAGACCCTTTCTTCAGGGCCTAGACATTCGAGTAGAGGCTCAGACAGAAGATTAGAGCTTCGATGATTTCCCTCAGCATCCTGACGTAGGTAGGAGTGTTAGAGTGAGCACTCTTAGTGGAGAGATTCCTTGTTGAGCAGTTACCGGCTACGAGACCCCTGACCAGATTTTATGTAGCAATGTCATCTGCAACTGGCAGTAGATAGATGACACAAAGGTCCAAGAGGACCAGACCTACAGGTGGACGACCTCAGGATACAGGGTCGGTCGTGTGGGGCTCTCGAGATAGAGTAGGAAAGGCGAGGAGTAGGGATTGTTACTCTTGCAGTGGGTAGGGTCACATGGCAGGTGACTGCCCGACCCTCCATACATATGGCCAGTAGATAGTCAAAGGAATTCCTAGTCATAGGTGAAGATTCGATCGAGGAGGTCCGCAGGCAGGAGGCGAATGTGGTAGAAGAGATGGTTGTATTGCAGGCGGTGGGTAGCAATTCGAGGCTCTACCTCCACCACCTCCAGGTGGTCCACCCCGACTATAGGGAGCAGATGGATAGGGATGAGCTCAGCTCCAAGAAGCTGAGGCCTACAACCACGGTGCTCCAGATATGATTCGAGGTACGATATGTGTCTACTCCACCTTAGTTTTAGTACTTATAAACACTGGTTATAGTCATTATTTTATTTCCACGACCCTCGTTCGGAGCTCGGATATTCTAGTGGAGCCATTGGCTCGATCCTTATGGCTAGATACTTCAACAGGAGACGATTCAATAATTACACACTTGTGCCGACAGTGTGAGTTTACTCTAGGAGGTGAGAGCTTTGGCTGGTATCTTCTAGTAGTGGCATTGAGTCCTTACAACATCATCTTGGGTATGGATTGGTTATCTACATTCCATGACCAGATCAACTATATTAGTCACAAAGTGTGGTTTGTCTGTGAGGATGGGACTAGGTTTTCCTTCATCGGTGAGAAGGGAACCTTTTCAACACAGGATAGACTCAACCGGAGGAGGGTGCATCCAATCACACATCAGTTGGCTAGCCTTACCCCTAGAGCGGTTGATGTAGAGAGTCTGATCTATCCTATAGTGGTGTACTAATACACTGATGTTTTCCCTGATGATGTTTCAGGTCTACCTCCTCACAGAGAGGTGGAATTTTACATCGACTTGTACCCCGGGATGGAACCGATATCTAAACTAGCATATCGGATGGCTCACGCGGAGCTTTGAGAGCTGCGAGTACAGCTGGAGGATTTCTAGAGAAAGGGGTTTCTTAGGCCCAGTGTTTCTCCTTGGTCAGCCCTGATTTTGTTCACCAAAAAGGTGAATGGGTTTTTGAGACTATGTGTGGACTATCAGCGCCTAATTCAGGTGACCTTGAAGAACAATTACCCATTACCGAAGATTGATGATATTTTTGATCAGTTGAAGGGAGAACGGTGGTTTTCAATGATAGATCTCAGATCAGGATATCACCAGCTCAGGGTATGAGATGAGGATGTTCAGAAGATGACCTTCAGATGTCAGTATGGCCACTATGAGTTTTTGGATATACCATTCGGTGTGACCAATGCCCCAGTAGTGTTCATGAAACTCATGAACAAGATCTATCAGCCATACCTCGATCGCTTTGCGGTAGTCTTCATTGACGACATCCTGATATACTCTGATATATAGGAGGAGCATGCCTATCATCTGCAGATAGTTCTGAACACACTCCGAGAGCCCCAGCTTTATATTAAGCTCTCAAAGTACTAGTTCTGGATCTGAGAGGTTCAATTCATGGGACACATCATCTCGAAGGTTGTAGTTGCATTGGATCCAGTAAAGATTGAGGTTGTGCTTTCTTGGGAGCCACCTTGGAGTGTTACGGAGGTGCGTAGTTTTCTGGGTCAGGCCGGTTACTACTCGAGGTTTGTGCTTGACTTTTCCAGAGTTGTGGCACCCTTATTAGCATTGTCGAAGAAGGAGAAACCCTTCGTGTGGTCATAGAAATGCCAATGGAGTTTCCAGGAGCTGAGGTCGATACTGACGAGTGCCCCCATTTTGAGTCTATCAGTGGAGGGTGTTGGGTACGTAGTCTACTGCGATGCATCAGGGACTGGGCTTGGATGTGTCCTGATGCAGGAATGATTAGTGATCGTGTATGGTTCTTGATAGCTAATAAAGAATGAGCGGAACTACGCTACCCATGAGATGGAGTTAGAAACAGTGGTCTTCTCCTTGAAGATGTGGCAACATTACTTGATGGGAGAAAATTTTATAGTTTGCTCTGATCACGAGAGTCTCAGGTATATCTTCTCTCATAAGGACCTGAACCTGAGACAGTGGCATTGTCTTGAGTTCTTCCAGGACTATGACTTAGAGATATTCTATACTTCTAGGAAGGGGAATGTGGTAGCAGATGCACTCAGCAGGATATCTGGTATACAGTTTCTGAGTGAGGTGACAGAGAAGATAGCCTCTTTGAGGATATCCTTTGTGGATCGAGATGGATTAGCTTATCTTCAGTCTCTTATAGTCACTCTCCCACTCATTTTGTGAGTTAGGGAGGCGTATCTTGGGGACACTGACTATGAGGCTCGACATGCTCAGATATCCATAGGACAGGAATCTGATGGATTTTCTAAAGGTGGGGAGCACATCATCCTCTTCATAGGATGTGCTATGGTACTAATGGTGCTATGGGAGGAATTGTTGAGGTAGTTACATATGTCTCGTCTAGTGGTACATCCAAGAGTGGCGAAGATGTACCAGGACCTTCGGTGCCAGCACTGATGACCGAGAATAAAGAAAGCGGTAGCAGAGTTTGTCTCTCAGTGTCTCACTTGTCAGCAAGTGAAGGCAGAGCATCAGGTTCTACCAGGCTTAGTTCAGCCACTAGAGGTGCCAGAGTGGAAGTGGGATGGAATTTCCATGGACTTCATGATAGTACTTCCACGCACATCTAGGGGTCATGATTTTATCTGGGTGATCATTGACTGACTCACCAAGTCAGCCCACTTCCTACCTATCAGAGAGCAGGGACCAGTAGAGGGCTTGGTACGCCTCTATGTGCAGAAGATTGTATAGCTTCATGGGTTTCCATCTATGATTTTCTCCGATCGTGATGCACGTTTTACTTCCCGTTTATGGAAGGGGTTGCAGGAGGCATTCGAGAAACAGCTTCGTTTGAGCACCGCCTTTCATCCTCAGATTGATGGTCAGACAGAGCAGACCATTCAAACCCTTGAGGACATGATGTGTTCTTGTGTCCTAGATTTTGGCCACAGTTAGGAGGATTACTTGCCTTTGGTGGAGTTCTCATAAAACAACATCTATCACTCCACTGTCAGTATGGAACCATTTGAGGCATTGTACGGTCAACTTTGCAGATCACCTATGTACTGGACTGACCCCAATGAGTCAGCACTCATGGGACCGGAGATGGTACGGGCTACCATAGAGAAGGTGAAGATCATCTAGGAGTGGATGAAGACTGTACATAGAAGTCATAAGTCTTATACTGATAGGAGACGGATACCTATTGAGTTCGAGGATAGTGACCATTTCTTCCTATGGGTATCACCTCGACGAGGTTTGTAGAGTTTTGGCTGGGGCGGAAAGTTATCTCTGAGGTTCATGGGACCCTTTCAGGTCCTCGGCAGAGTTTTCTCGGTGGAATACCGCTTAGCTCTTCCCCCTCAGTTGCATCGGTTATACGATGTTTTCCATGTATCCCAGCTAAGGAGATACGTACATGATCCTTCACACATCATTGACTGGGGAGAACTGGACATCGATGATGGGGAGATGTTTTCCGAGGTTCCAATGGAGATTGAGGATCAACAGTAGATAGTCCTTCATGGTCGATCAATACCTCTAGTACGCGTACATTGGAAGCACGAGAACCTCCAGGGGAGCACATGGGAGCGGGAGGCTCAGATTCATGCTCAGTACCCCCACTTGTATCCCTAGTTTGTGTTATGGCTTTCGGGGATGCAAAGCCCTGGGGTGGGGAGAATGTAAAGACCCATAATTTTCCATGTATTTTTTTAATTATATGGAATTATTAAAATTCTATGAAAATTGACGACGTGTGATTTTGAGGCTTGATATGCCCAGAATGAATTTATGAACTTTTTTTAGGTACGTCCAGTAAACGCATGAGCGGAGTTTTGTAACTTTTGAACCGATGCTTGGAATTGAAATATGAGGACATAGTTGAAATCACAGCACTAATATTCGCTTAAAGAGACCTTCACCTCAACTGCAGTAGGTCGAGGGTGGAAGTTGTATTTTCAGTTTTTTGTGGGAGAGTTAAAAAATATAATAAAATAAAACAACTAAATTTTACTTTATTTATTTGAAACCTCTAATTTGAATCTTGGAGGTACGACCACATGAGGGTGGTTGGGAATTTAATTCTAAGCATTAAATGCTTGGTTGCACAAAATGTGTAACCACATTTTCTTTCAATTAATGGGATTTATTAATTCTAAAAATTAATGAATCAACTTGTTAATTAAGAGTTTTATTAATTCTTCTTGAGGTCTGTTTTTTTAAATTGGTGAAAGGGAGAGGAGGTTTTTTCTAGAAAATTATTGAAGGAAGAACATCCTGTAATGAAGAACATTCTCTAGATCAAGAACGGGGATGACGCTCGAGCTCGGACCGGGATCGTGTTGCGGGAGCAACGAACGTCGATGTCTTCATCTTCTTCCCCATGTCATCTCTAACGAACGAACAAGGTAGGGAATTTTGTTCTTATTTTTATTTGTGATAAATTGATGTTTTCAATTTATGAACCGCTTACTATCGATCTAACACAGAGGGTATGGTCCAAACAGACATGGCCTGATCCCTCCGCTCCCTCTATATTGAAATGTTCTTCGCTAGTGGATCGACGGTTGAGCGGAACCCGAACATGATGCCGGTGACTGATGTCGGAAGGGTATGGGTGGCAGCCAGCACACTGGCCGACTGCGATGATGGGGCGGCTCACAACCACGCCGCCGGTAGCAAGGTAGGTTGTGGCCCGTCGGCTGTGGCGGAGGAAGGTGGCGGTCGGCACCCCGGTCGGCTATGAGGAATTGGGGCGACGTGCGTCCGTGCCATCGGCTAAGGATGTGGTCGCGGCTACCCAGTCACAGCGGCGCACCAGGGCGGCTGAAAACCGGCTGGCCGTGGGAGGACAGTAGCGACGTTACACCTCTAGAAGGAGGGAGCCGACCAGAAATGTCGGTCGGTAGCGCCCCGCTGAGCGGGACTGCTCTGGCGAGTCCTGCATGCTAGCAGGCGTCACCACGTGGCGTCGCCGGGTTGGCCAAGACGAACGGTCTGTTGGACCGTTCGGAATACCAGGGGTCACCTCTCCCCCAGGTAGTGGCTAGGGTGGGACCCACCACAACAAACCGTACCTGGCCAAGCATGCATACCCATCGGGTCGTGCCGAGCGGACTGCCCCTAGTGGGTCGTGCCCATCAGGCAGCACCGAGCAGGCCACCCCCAACGGGCTGTGCCCATCAGGCCATGCCGAGCGGACCACCTTTTTTGTGGGCCGGTTCTAGCCCGTTGCAGCCCAGCTCATCCAGGCCGAACCCGGGTTGGGTCAGATTGGACGCAGGCCCATCTAGACCCAGATACGCCTTTTGGCCATATCTTGAGAACTGGGCATCCATGTGACGAACTATCTATGGTACCAATATACTTGGATTGAGAAAATCCTTTGGGTATACTTTACTTGAGTTTTGGATAAATTTGGAGTACGGTTAGGTTAGATCAAACCTAAATCCAACTGTCCCTTCAGAACGGAAACACTAATAACTTACAGACCAGACGTCTGATTGACGCGTCGTCTGTTGCGTTGGGTCCCTTATGAAATGACGGACCTTCGTGATACTTCTTAGTGTTACTTCATGGAAATTGAGGTTTTTACCGATGGATTGAGGAGCAGAACCTCCCAGAATTAAGCGTGCTTTGTGCAGGAACCCTATGGCTAGTTGTACTTGAGGATTATTTAGATCCTGTGTGGGTCATCTTCAGATTATATGTGGGACATCTTTGGATCCTGTGTGGGTCAGCATCTCCAGATCCTGTGTGGATCATCTCCGGATCCTGTGTGGGTCATCTCCAGATCTTGTGTGGGTAATCTTAAGATCCTGTGTGGGTCATCTTCGATCTTGTGTGGGTTAACAGTAGAGCTACCCGACGAAGTAATATGATCTATCAATACATCTAATCATCTATACTTCCTTACTTAAGTTATACTTGGTGTGAGATGAGTCCTTACCTTTGTGGTACACATCTGTGTGGTGATGCTGTTGTGGTATTCTTCTATGTGTTGTTAACTTTTTGGTACTTAACTTTGTGGTATAATCCTACGTGGTGATAGATCTTGGGTATTCTTCTATGAGGTGTTACCTTTGTGGTACTTACCTTCATGGTATTCTTTCCTTTGTGGAATAGTTTTACTTTTGGATAAAGAGTTGGGCTTTGTGTTTCCTCATGATCGAGATGGGTATACTTGATAACTTAGGTATATGTATGGGCATATACCTAAGTAGGGTTTAATGTTTCTTTGTGCTTGGTAATAGTGGTCTTTATTTTTGGTTTATCCTTCGTGGATTCTGAGAGACCTATGGGGGTCTCGGGGACCCTACTGAGTATCGTTATACTCATCCCTACACAGACTACACTCGCACCTTGTTGTGTCTTGTGCAGATGACGAACAACACTGATCAAGGTCGAGGGTACTAGATCTAAAGGCTACTTGGAGGTGGAAATTAGACAAGACGATCCGCAGAGACTACCATTCAAGAGCGGTACCAACCCTTCAGGTAGGATCCTTGGCGGTTGTTCACAGGAGCTATTTTTAGTTTTACTTGTACTTTCCAATTGGGCTTGTATTCTGGCCCCTTTACTTACTGTACACACCATGTTTACTATATAGTTTACTTTTTTCTTGTGTATTTTTTTTTTGGATTAGTTTTTGTGAGTTTATAGGTTTAATGGTAATGCCTTCTCGGTTTTAGAGATATGCCTTTTCGGTGCTAGTCCCCAGCCCCTGGCCTATGGAAGGCAGGCTTGGGGTAGTCACAACATGGGCCCCATGGGACAGGTTGTGACAACATCCATTATATAATTTAATATGTGCGTCGTCATGAATTTCAACGAATTTCAATGCTTATACATCTGCAGAAGAATGTAATATCATCATTTTTGACATTACTATCTTTAGGTTGAAACTGAATCATCATATCCTAGAGTATTATATTCATTGAATAAACTATTATTGAATAAACATCTATGTGAATACTTTTTTATTGGTGACATGAAACAGAATCTTCTCCATAGAGTTTTCATATCTTATAGTTTTTCAAAAACCCATTCAAAAATAGATATTCTCTAATAGTATCTCGTTTGACGAGATATCTGTTTTCAAATTTTCTTCATGAACAACTAATCAAACTACTTTGAAATATGTTGGTGAAATAAATAAATTGATTAATCCCCTCAGAATATTTAGTAGAAATCCTTATCGAGCATATCAATCCATCTCTTATCTATTTCAATATTTAATATAAAAAATAATTGAAATGTGTTATTTAAATTCTAAAAAAACTTATATCATTAAAAATTATAAACCAATAAAGCCATGATATACGGAAAATTTTGAAGGAGATGTAGAAAATACTCAGTGATACCAAACCAAGTAGGGAAGTTATCAAATATGGAATAAATAATATATGAAAACAAAATTAAGAACAATAATGGACATTAGATCCAACATTGTGAGGACCTATTTGAATATCATAATGTAGAGACTATAAATTATATTGATAAATGAATTTACATATATAGTTTATAATGTAATGTCTTAAACAGATTAACTTTGAATATGTGTGCATGAACCCGCACACACTTAAATTCTAAAAATAATTGATTCAAACAAGAATGAACTAAATTAAAGCAAAAAAACTACATTGCAATGACTTCTAGAGGGACTGCTATTTTAGATCATTGAAACATGAAATGTGTCAACTTATTTTTCACTCCATGGATATCCCACCTGTATAGATGGGATGGTGAAACTCATGTTTCATCATGCATCACCTATATGGAATGAGAAATAATTCAAGTATCATTCATCTTGGGATCATGAATTATATAATTCATCACCTTATTCTTGTATTTTTTATTGTTAAGACTTTATTTGAATACCCATTAGTATTAGAGAATAAAAGTCTAAGGAGACTTGAATGTGATCCTCCTTTATTGCTTTAACATTTTTTAAAATAATATTAGTAACATTTTCTATCTATTTTTTGCAATAATTGCGGGTTTATTTTTTTTCTGGATTCAGGTAATCATATATATATATATGTTGTTTTCCCATATAAATAATGTTAAGGTTCTTCCCCATCCCTCATGTCCCAATGCTTATGCCTCCCCATTTATGAATCCACATGTTTTCATTATCATGGTAGGCCTACACATTTTTAATGAACAATGTTTCTATTCCAATAGTTAATTACTTAAATGAGGTCACAAATGTGTTGACTTGATTCTTGTCTATCATCCTCTATTATATTTCCACTTTCACAGTGGTGATCTTGCTTATCTCCATCATAATTCATTCTTTTGTGCTTCATAATCTATTTCCCAATGAGATTGGGATGTGCTAATAGGGAATGAAATACAAAGAAACAAAATAATAGGATCCATTATATGCTTGGAAATAATCCTAAGCATGTGGATGGACATAAACCATGGATTTCAAGGTTAAGTAGTGTTTTAGCAAATGAAAGAGACATTAAAACCCTATAAACCAGGGAAGAACGTCAAAAAATAAATACATTTGATGGTTGTGCATGAGTGAAACCAAAAAATACATTTGTAACTCCCAGAAATGAATTGGATCAAATACCAATAAAATTCATTTAATATATTGTTAGGTATGATTTATTTTAAATAAAAACCAATTTTCTAAAATTTAAATCACTATAAAAATGTTTTTTTTTCAAACAGACAAATAGAGAAAGTTTTCCTAGAATTGGCTAAGCAGCCAAACCCAAACTAACGATTCAATCATCATTACATTCTTGCTTTAAAATAATATAGAAGGAGATCAGGTCCATTACACCTCAGAATTCATGGGTTAGATCCTCATCAACAACTAAAAACTTCAAGTATAAAAATTTAAAATCAAATAGAAACAAAAGAAAAATGAAAACCCATAGGCATAGTATAAAAAACTTCAAAGAAATAAATTTTCTAAGTGTCATTGGGAGAGATACGAAATCCAATAGTAAAATGAAATTTCACCAAATAGATTCCCCCATTTCAGGGGCTTGACTAAATTTTACATCATAATATTATTCTATCACCTAAGAATCCATTACCAACATATATTACTTCCCTTCCAATTATGTCATGAAGGGTGGAAAATAACAGAAGAAAATGAAGTTAAAAATGATGATATTAATTTGACAGACTCAAAAAATGAAACACCTCTCTCAATCAAGAACTTTGCGATGTAGAACTAACATTTCAAAGCTGAATAATAATCAACATGGAAACAATGAAAAGAAAAAAATATATTTAGTTACTAAAATCATAATTGAAAATTCAATTTAATCTTAATTAGAAAATAGATTATAAACAAAAGTTCTTGCATTGTAACAAGAAATTCAATATTATAAATTATCAAGGGTAAAAGATTATTCTCAGAAGCACAGATATAGGAAAACAAAGTGTAAAAATGTTTTCAATGTTTTAAATTATAAAAGACCAATACAATACACCTATCACATAGAGGGGGGCTCGATAACGGGTAAAGGGTTCAACAGGATGGGTGATCGATGATGGGGATCGATGATGGGGGCTCAATGGGGGTGGGAGGGACTGATGATGGGGCTTGACACTTGGTAAAGGGGATTGATGGGATGGTGTATTGATGATGGGGCTTGACAAGGGTAAGAGGTATTAACAGTGGGGCTTGACAATGGGGATCGACAGGGGCGGGAGGGATCGATGCGGGGTAGGATAGTTCGATGGCGGGGGCTCGATGGGAGTGGGAGGGATCGACGGTGGGTCTCAATAGGGGTATGAGGGCTTGAAGGGGGTGAGAGGGCTCAACGGCGGGGCTTGATGAGGGTGGGAGGGCTCGACAATGCATGGATGGGATACGACACAACACAAAGGTGGGGATAGGGGGAGTGAGGTCATAGAAGTAGTGGGATAAACAAGAGGGGTGGAAATTATGACGTGTAGTGGAAAAATTATAGAGAATTATAAATGATGGTCACTAAAAAGGTCAATAGCAATCGCCAAATGGCAGTTTCCTGAATCCTCACTCCATGAAAGCTCAATTTTCAACTAGTGTTAACGTATTTCTTTGTAGTATTACTATAAGAATTGTATTATTATATAGATGCATCCTTTTTCTCAATCTGTGGTGGTTTTTTTGAAAACTAATAGCATGACCAGGGTTTGGGGGTCAAAGACAAAGAAAAAATGATGTTTCTAAATGTATGCGATAAATTTTACTTACTCAGGTAATTTTACAAAAAAATGTTTTAAATGTTTATAATAGAGTGTTTTTTCTTATAGTTGTATTTTAAATTTTATTTCAATTAAATTATGTATTTTATTTTCTCTTTACCTCTTTTTTGTTGTTGTAGTATGTAATAAGTTTTACATCACACTACAGTAGTATTCCCCTTTATCTGCACTAGTAAAATTGTTGATAAAGGTATAATTTATCAGTGATATCAAAAACACAGATAAATGCTTGGGTATTTTAGAAGCACTCTAATTGGTAGCATTTTTTTACATTGACAAAGCATTGTAGCACAGTTAAAGGACTTATGTGTAATTTTGATCAGACATTGAGTGTGAAGAGGGTGAGGGGGAGAATGGGGATGAGGTGTGTGAGGTTAGGGGGATAAGAATTAGCTCAAACAGTGGGAACGATGAGGGAGAGGGAGAGGATAAGGGTAGGGGGCACAACGGCGGTGGATAAGGTTTTTTTATGCATCGACTGTCAATGGAGGTCACCCATTTCAACAGGTGAAAAGCCCTTATCTAGTAGTGTAATTAATTCACCAACCATATGGGAAGATGTCAAAATAGTTGAGAAATCATGATCTATAGAAATAGTGTTTCGCCATTAACGATAGGGCCCTCTCCACCCGCCCCAAATCCATGGGCATGAAGATCATGGGATACAAACACTCCCTCTTCAGTTTAAGCATGTATGATTCATACTAGAGCCACACCTAAAATCTCACCACCCACAAGTTTCTATCTAATCACCATGTGAAATTTTTTTGATGCATCCACTTCTTAGAGGTGAGACACCATTTCACTTTTTTGTGTGTTTTTTCCTTAAAACTTGATAAACCCTAATCCATACATCTTGTGAATTCATTAATTGGAACATGTGAGGAAATATATAAATGAAATCTATGGATATTATCAAAGAAATGGAAGGAGTGTGGTGGTGGAGATGAAATGGTGGTTTGGAGACTTGACTATGAATATCATCATTCATATGCTGGTTAGAAAGAGATATTCTGACGGAGGCGATGAGAGACAAATGTTTCAGAAAGCTCTAAGCAAGTTCCTTGAGTATGAAGGTATTTTTTTCTGTCAAACTATTTTTCCATCATTTGGTGGGTGGATTGGGGTAGGTATGAGAGATCCATGAAAATATTATTTTCTAGATGGTTAGATTGTGGATCACTGGTAGAGAAGAAAAACAAATAGAAGTGATTACAGGGATGAAGACTTCATCGACCCGATGCTCTCAAAATTGGATGACAGCGTCGATGGAGGTTTCATTACTTATTCCTTTTTTTGTTTTTAGGTAGCATTGGATGCTCATTACAGTAAATCTGGATACTCCAAATAATTATTTCCTAGATTCAATGCATGGATATCCAAAAAATTGTCCACACATGATGTCATTTTTCAATAAGTAATACACAACATCAAACATTTTAGAACTGAACATCAAGTTATATAATTTATATTATCTTTTAAGGATTATTTTTTATGATTGGGCGGTGCATAAATATCGTGAAAAACAAGGAATGAGGACAGGGTCTAAGCATGAGAAAGAAGACAAGTTCTACGATTGGAAAAGTATCGGGGTATATATAATAAGATTTCACTATCCAAACACATATCAACAAAAATTACATATTCTCCTCAATTTTTATGTAGTTTTTGAAACAAACAAATGGAAAAGATTGTGGTTATTATGTTTGTAAATTTATTGGATAGATCATATTCCATGATGAAACTATCATCCCTGAAGAGGTATTTTCAAAGATAATTAATATTTCATTTAAAACATTTATTAATCCTTTGTGTGTTTATATTTTTATAGCACTAATATGACGGTAAAAAATATTCATATTCACAATACAATATTGATGTGCTCAAAAACGAATGGGCATCATACCTGATGTAAGAATGCACAAAAATATCATGAATATGTTACTTCCATAGAATTAGTGGATTGTTACATATTTATGTTTAATTTACTTCTTTTTAGTATTACTCACATAAGAATTTTTTTCTTATACAGGTGGATTCCTTTTTTCGAGTCGGGCGGTTTGTTAAAAGTTTCTCATGCTTGTGAGATATTTCACTTTGAGGCTACAACTCAGAATTCAATGATAAGGTAAAGTTTTTTTAATGTACTATTTTTTCTCATAATATTATATGTTCTCTACTGTATTAATATAATCTAAATTAAATGTTTGACTACTCATGCAGACAATGTCTTCCACTGACTTATTCTCCATCAAAACCTTGTCACCCCTACATTATTGAAATTTATCATTTTCCTTCAAAGGCATTGGATGGATCTTGAAGGAAAGTGATAAATTTTGATAATGCAGTGTTACTATTTCGACAAAGAAAGCAAATGGAAAGCATGTTAGCACACGATGTGGCCGGTATGATTCAAAGTGTATATTTTTATTTAATTAATTAATGTTGTCATGATTTTATCTACTATTTGTAAGTTAATTTACTTATCATTTTTATCTAATAATTATTTAGTTTTTTTGACATATCTTTTGGGAAGTCATACTTTCCTTTCAACTATCTACAACAAGTCATAAAAGAGAGAACATGTTCTTTTCTGGTGGAATAGGAAACCCCATGTTGCATAAAATTTGAAGTGAATCATAAAAATAAATCTACCAAGGTATTTATTAGTAGTTTAATGCAAATTATGACTTCCCAAAATATCTTTCATACACATTTTCCTGAACAGTTTATGTAACGCCCCGACCCCAGCTACCCAGAGTCGGTGCATTAATTACATAACATTGGCATGATCACAAGAAAGATCAAATCTCGAAAGACCGATTGGTTTAGTAGCCTTGGAAACACTAGATATATTCATAAGTTTTACATTACATCATAAAATGAAAAACTACTACAACAACATAATGTTTCCACAATCCACACTATTAACCCCTCATAAAATCCCTGCAGGTCATTCATAACTTACTTCTTCACATCCTGGGAAAAATAAATCATAGAAAAGGGGTGAGCTCAAATGCCCAGTAAGGATAACAATATAGCAGAAACTTTCATAAATAAGAATAAACATTTAAGGCAATGTATAACTAAAACAAAAGCCTTTTAAATATGAACTTTCAACATGGTATGGCATAAATAAAATGAAATAATGCCATTTACTTATTCACATGGATATTCTACTAATCGAATAATCACATGCAAACATCAATAACCACTTTCATAATGTTGGAATGCATAATGCCAGACTATCATAACCACATAGCCAAGGCCTCGTGCCCAGACTACAAATAAGATTTTGTCAAGGCCTTGTGCCAAGACACTAGTTTGTCTCATGAGACCTACCGATGCATCGAGGAGCTATAGCGGGCTCCACCCGTCACTTATTAAGTCCAATGCATTCCCATATGAAAAGGTTTAAACATAACATAAACATTCGTATTAAAACTAGCATACGAAATGTCAATAATTTCACAATAAACTATGAATGGTATAAAAATAGCACATCCACAGTCAAACATATCACAAAACCTTCAATACAATATAGAAGTTTTGTATCATAATAAATCAACTTCAAATAATCTTAAAATCCATCAAAGGATGTTGACATAGATGAAATCAAAATTCTTTTTAAAGAAATATCTCCTTTTATTTTGAAATCATTTAAGATCCATATAAAATAAAACATTTTCTTTGAAAATATTCTTATAAGCTTGTATGGGAAGCTTCGACGATTTTATAACGGCGGAAAATAACCGCACCCGCCGTATAAGTTAAAAAAAACATTCTTACCTCAATTCTGTCGAAAAGGTTAAAAAGGACCTTGTTTTGAAAACGACGGAAAGATTCCTTTATAAACCTCTTATAAAAAGTCAAACAAGGGTATAAATGACTTTAACCCATATTCTTGTAAATAGTAAAAATGTTTTGAAATACATTTCGAAGAAACATGGATGTGGATGATAAAGAGATCACAGTAGATTATTAGGTATAAACAACCTTGGATAATGAAGAGGTTGTAAAGTAAACCCTTACCTTGTACTTTTCCTTGGTTGGGGTAGGTTAACCTCCTGTATAATGGTGAAATAATTGTTATTAAATTATACAAGAATCATATATATTAATATGATATCATATATGATATTTTAACATTGATTTATTAATAATATCTTAGAATTATCATCGTTTCGGGTGTTAACTTACTCATTTTCTTTTATGTGTTTTGTTACATAAGCCATGTTTGTTGTATCTTATTCATATCCAGAATGATATCAAGTCCTTAAACATCATTTTTAAATCATAAAATGATAATTATACTTGAATGGATACGATGGAGAATGAATCTCATCGCGTTCGTGGAGACGGTAGTCCGTACGTACGCACGAGCGACAATATCATTCTTTTGATATTAAAATAATATATAAATGAATGGTATATCATATATACAGAATCATTAACATGTTATATTTATTATTTACATGAGTTACACATCATTATTATACCCATCCAAATAATATTATATTGAATAACAATTACACCACGACGTGGAGACGGTAAGCCGTACGTACGCACGTATGGTGACATGTTATTCAAAGGGTGGATAGAATACTGAATATGATTGTACCATATTTATAATAACATCACAGTATATGTGAGATACTGGAGTTATTATTTCAGAATGGTAAGAACAAAGGAAGAAGAAGTGGAAGAAGAAATGAACTTAGAAAAGGGTGGTGAAATCATTACCTCTTCTTCGGGTTCTTCCTTTTGATTTGATCAAAAGGGCTCCTTAGGTTGGCTTTCTGATCAAACTAAGGCCTCTAGGTTGTATTGAGGGATGTTGGGAGAGTATTTGGGCAGAGTTTGGCCGAACCAAAAGGCTTTGAAGGTGTGAAGAAATGAGAAGGAGGAGTGCCCTTTTATAAGAGGGGTGAGGGGCACCTTTGGAAAAGCTAGAAATATTAATTTATAATAAATTCGTATTCGGTTTCTAATGGCTCCAAAGTTGATTATTCAAAGGTTAAGGTGGGGATAGGTCGAAAACCACTCAACCAATAGAATTTAGACAGGTTTGGGTACTTATATTAACCTTATCTTTAAGTATTAACTCTAAGTTAATTAGTTTCACTTTTACAATGTCTCTTTGTATTTTTATATAATATGGTTAATAAACTTACTATATACATCCAAGCGACCCCCAAGTGGTCCATTAATGATTAAAATATCATAATATAAGTCTCTTGGCCGAACCTTAGATTTTTAGGAATTTAATATCAATTAATAATATAATATTTGTTTTAAGAACTCTTTTATGTCAATTTTGACACTATTCAATAGTTGATTTTTGTGAAACTCATAACAGATTTATTACTTCAAACAAAGTCCATTAAATCAATCCTAATATATCATATTAGCCTAGAAAATTAGTTTAATTCATTAAAAGTTTCATATTATATTTATTTGGGTATTTATAATATCAATTATTTTAATTTTTCACTATTATATTAATTACTGCATCATCATTGTGTCATAAATAAAATAACTTATTTAATGTCTAAAAATTATAAATAAAATATCCTTATGTAGGAAATCTTTTTATCTTTCTAATTAATATTTATAATCGAAAATCCAACATGTATAACCCTATGTAAAAATTGTTGTTCTAAAAGATGTATGCTTGTGTCATTTTTGTATTCATTTTGACTTAATTAAAATAAAGTGTCATTATCACTCACAAGTGGATCCATGGGGTCCCAAAATAGACCCAAAGATGCCCATGGTCGACTATGTATAAACCAATAGGGTTAGGACACGTTTTAGGGTAATTTAGTGTTATTATAATATTATTTTTTTAACCCTTATTTACCGGATTTACCCTTAACCATGGTAAATAAAATATTTACCGCAGTAATTATTCAAAATGTCTAAAAATAAAAGTTACCTATTTACACAATTTGAACATCCTGATTCCAAATATGGAATCCATTTTTCTAAATTCAAAACACAGAAGTGGCAGAAATTAATTTAAAATTAATTCCCGCTGTCAAAACAAAAAGCGTGTTTTTAAGAGATAATAACTACCGAAAGATTGACACTTGTTTATGTTCGATTTAATTGTAAAATTATGTCCAATGACCAACATTATATTAAATGGTAAAAATATATTCTAAATATACTTTAAAACCACTCAAATTCATAATTTATCACTATTACTTATTTTGATTAAAAAAGTTGTTTTTAATTAAAATCTAGTAATTTTCACTATTCATCAAAATATGAAAGTTATCCGAAAAGTACCAAAATTTCACCTTAGGCTAAATTCGATATTCCGAGTCCAAAAATGAAGTCCATTTTCAAATATAAAATATATATAATTTCAAAAATTAGGTATTACTATTCACAACGGCTAGTTTAATTAGTTGTGGTGTGTGTTAGAACTCGAGGTTGCGTACAACACACGCTATCGCATTATTAAAAGGGAAACGTACCGTAGAAGCTTGGGGTGTTACATTCTCCCCTCCTTCAAATAATTGCGTCCTCGCAATTTCTAGGGTATTACTGCATAAAAAGACTCGGGTGGTTCTTCATCATAAGTTCCTCGGGTTCCCACGTTGCCTCTTCCATCTTATGATTCCTCCACAAAACTTTTACCAGACGCGTCGTCCGGTTTCTCAGTACTTGTTCTCTTGTATCAAGAATCCTGACGGGCTCTTCACAATAGGAAAGATCGGGTTCCAGTTCTAATTCCTCATAGGTGAGTACATGCGTTGGGTCAGGCATGTATTTCCTCAACAGAGATACGTGGAACACATCGTGAACTTTGGAGAGACTTGGCGGCATTGCCAATCGGTAAGCTACAGCCCCAATTCGTTCTAGAATTTCGAAAGGTCCGATGTACCTGGGCCTCAATTTACCTTTCTTACCAAAACGTATGACTCCCTTCCACGGAGATACCTTCAGGAAAACATGATCACCGACTTGAAATTCCAAATCCTTCCTTCGATTATCGGCATAGCTCTTCTGCCTACTTTGAGCTGCTTTAATGTGATTTTGGATTACCTTTACCTTTTCCATCGTTTCTTCCACCAGTTCTAGACCTACAAGTTTTCTTTCACCGACGTCATCCCAACAGGTTGGTGTACGACATCTCTTTCCGTATAACGCTTCATATGGTGCCATCTGAATACTCGAATGGAAGCTATTGTTATAGGAAAATTCTACTAGTGGTAAATATTGATCCCACATACCCTGAAAATCAAGTGAGCAAGATCTCAACATGTCTTCTAAGGTCTGAATAGTCCGTTCTGATTGTCCGTCTGTCTGAGGGTGGTAAGCAGTGCTCAAATGAAGTTCAGTATCCAGGGATTTCTGAAGACTTTTCCAAAATCTTGAAGTAAAACGGGGATCACGATCAGAAACAATCGATAGGGGTACTCCATGAAGTCTCACAACTTCATTAATGTATAGTCTTGCTAGACGTTCCAGGGGTAGATCTTCTCTTATAGCAAGAAAATGTGCTGACTTGGTAAGACGATCAACAATAACCCATATTGCATCGTTCCTTCTAGGAGTCTTTGGTAGCCCCATGACAAAGTCCATTGTAATATTGTCCCATTTCCACTCTGGTATGGGAAGAGGTTGCATGACTCCTCCAGGCTGTTGCCTTCCAGCTTTCACTTGTTGACAAACCATACATCTTGACACAAAATCAGCAATCTCTCTCTTCATGTTGTCCCACCAAAAATGTTCCTTCAAATCTCTATACATTTTGGTGCTCCCAGGGTGTATAGAGAAATTGGAACTATGAGCATCATCCAGCAATTCCCTTTTTAGATCAGGTATATTGGGAACACAAAGTCTCTTCCCGAATTTCAAAATTCCATCTTCATACACAAAGTCTCTCAATCTCCCATCATTCACAGCTTTAATCTTCTTTTGGAATTCTTCATCATTGGTCTGAGAACTCTTAATCCTTTCTAGTAAAGATGGTTTGGCAACCATTTGAAAAAGCATTGATGTTTCACCTTCCCTGGTTATTCCCATGTCCATCTTCTCTAGATCCATGAAAATTGGATCCCTTTCAATTCTCATATTGTTCAAAACTCCATGGTCTTTTCTACTCAAAGCATCCGCCACCTTGTTTGCCTTCCCCGGGTGGTAGTGTATCATACAATCATAATCCTTGAGTAATTCAAGCCATCTCCTTTGCCTCATGTTGAGTTCTTTTTGTGAGAAAATATACTTCAAACTCTTGTGATCAGTATAAATCTCACATTTTTCACCATAGAGGTAGTGCCTCCATATCTTCAAAGCAAAGATCACTGCTGCTAACTCGAGATCATGAGTAGGATAGTTTTGTTCATGAATTTTCAACTGTCGTGATGCATAGGCAATAACTCTATCATTCTGCATAAGGACACAGCCAAGTCCTTTCTTTGATGCATCACGAACCCATCATTCCCCGATGGTAGAGTCAATATAGGAGCATTGACTAATCTTCTCTTCAGTTCTTCGAAACATTCTTCACACTCTTTTGTCCAAACAAATTTAACCCCTTTACGTGTGAGCTTCGTTAATGGGTTAGCCAATCGGGCAAAATTCTGGACGAAACGTCGATAATAACCTGCCAAACCAATAAAACTACGTACCTCAGTTATACTCGTAGGTGCTGGCCATTCTTGGATTGCCTTGGTCTTAGAAGGATCAACAGAGATTCCATCTTTAGAGACAATATGGCCAAGAAAAGAAATCTCCTGAAGCCAGAATTCACACTTGCTAAACTTTCCATATAATTCATGCCTCCTCAGAGTCTTCAAGATAATGCGCAAGTAATTTTCATGATCTTTGTAGGTTTTGGAGTATACCAAGATATCATCAATAAATACCACCACAAATTCATCGAGATACTCCTTGAAAACTCTATTCATCAGATCCATGAATACAGAGGGTGCATTAGTCAATCCAAACGGCATTACAGTAAACTCGTAATGCCCGTACCTGGTTCGAAATGCTGTTTTCGGAATGTCTTCCTTCTTCACACACAACTGATGGTATCCAGATCGAAGGTCAATCTTTGAAAAGTATTGAGCTCCATGCAGTTGGTCAAATAAATCATCAATACGAGGTAGGGGATACTTGTTCTTTATCGTTATAGCATTGATCTCCCTGTAGTCGATACATAACCTCATAGATCCATCTTTCTTTTTAACAAAAAGAACAGGGGCTCCCCATGGAGAAACACTAGGGCGAATAAATCCCTTATTACTCAATTCCTCTAGTTGTTTCTTTAGTTCGACTAACTCTACAGTGGCCATTCTATAAGGGGTCTTCGATATAGGCCTTGATCCAGGAATCAAATCAATAGAAAACTCAACTTCTCGTTCTGGAGGATGTCCAGGTAAATCTTCCGGAAATACATCTAAAAATTCTTTCACAACAGGTACATCCTCTATTTGAACATTCCTTTCCTCACCGATAGTTAATTCATTCTCTTCCTCCCCAATAATTGAATTAAGTTGAGCTACTGGGGGTGGGTCTAAATAAGAATTAGGTGGTGACGATTCTGCTCTAAAAATAAGGTGCTCCTTATCATTATCATCAAGAATCGTAACCTCTTTCTTCTTACAATAAATCTTCGCATCATAGTCCGAAAGCCAGTCCATACCGAGGATTATATCAAACTCAATCATAGGTATGACGATGAAATCAGCAGATAAAGAAAATTTATGTGCTCTAATGGGGACTGATTCACAAAACTTTGTTGCAACGATACTTCCCTTAGGAGTTTTAACTGACAACTCCCTTATTAAATAAAATTGGAAATATCTAATTTTCTTAGCAAACTGGGAAGATATGAAACAATGCGATGATCCAGAATCAAATAATGCATTTGCTAAACTTGAGGAAACCATTAAATTACCTGCCACCACGTCTTTCGGAGCTTCTACCTCAGCAGTAGTGATAGCATAGGCCTGGCCTTGATCCCTTGGCCTTTTCTGAGGTAAGTTCTCCTGACGCTTAGGACATGCATTTGCATAATGCCCCATCTCCCTGCAATTGTAGCACTGAACGTTGGTAGCTTCCTTCTTCCCCTTGCAATCATGAGCTTGGTGGCCTTTTTCACCACACTTGTAACAGACTCCCATTCCCTTCAGGCAAGCACCGGGGTGTTTCTTCCCGCACTTACCACAAGATGGATATTCAACCTTTCCCTTCTTCCCCTTATTTCCATTCCCAGATTGATCAGCAGGTCTCTTCTTCTCTTTCTTTGCTTTAAAGTCATAAGACTTAGAGAATTCCTTTTCGGTCTTGATAGCACATGAGACAATGTCTTCGTACGATGAAAAGGATTGTGAGACTAATGCTCGATAGAGAAATGGTTTTAACCCATCAAAGAAACGATCAATCTTACTTCTTGGGTTGCGAATATAATCTCCAGCATACCTCGCTAACCTTGTAAAGTTAGCCTCATACTTTGTGACATTCTCATCCTCCTTTTGTCTCAGACTCAGAAATTGCCTTTCCATATCTGCTCGATGGTCGCGAGGAAAGTATTTTTCTAAAAACAGATCTTTGAACTCCCTCCATTCCATGTTTGATACTTCATCATCTTCCTTCATGTTTTGAATCAATGACCACCATTGATCAGCATCTCCAGTGAGGCGGTAAACTGCCATGGTAACTTTTTCCCTTTCGCTACTCCCCAAAGCCTGAAATATTTTCTCTAGGGAAAATATCCATTGCTCAGCTACTAAGGGATTTGTACTCCCATTGAACGTTGGTGGTTGTTGTCTCATGAATCGATCTAACATTGATCCTCCACGCTGCGGATCAGGGTGCTCCATACGGGTAAGGTTATTATTCATAACCTGAGTAAGTTGTCCCAGTACGGTGATTAGCTGATCGGCACCAGTTGCATCACCAGCCCCACTATAATTATCTTGAGCAGGAGGGCAATCCCTACATGGAGTGCGTGCATTGATACGGTTTCCATTTCTTCCACTAGGCGCCATTTCTAAACAATGGCATAAACTAGATCAGTTTATGAATCAAAATACATAATCCCATACTTATAAAACACTTAACATAAATTGAACTATTTATGGATATAATCCATAATCATAAAAATGTTTTTCTTTGAGGAAGTATATACTCATAAACCCTTCATAATGATTTGTAAAGATAATGAGAGTTATCCTAAGCATATCCCCCGGGAGTGTCGTAACCAAGAGTGCAGCAAGGCCCGTTGTCGTGCACCAGTTCCCGTTCGAGTCTAGCTCAAAGCGGTGTTTTCGGGTTTTACCCCTAGGTACATCTGTGCCAGAGCCGCCTCTACCTGCTCGTATCCAGACAGGGATGTATTGCTCGGAAAACTCACAAAATCTCTACAATACCAAAATTCTAGGAAGTTCTTCTATACTAATCCTCAAAGTTCATCATAAGTCTACGTGCTCTAATCAGAGTTTATCTAAATCTAGATTCCAAGGTTTGTACTAAACTTCCTCTGATACCAACTGTAACGCCCCGACCCCAGCTACCCAGAGTCGGTGCATTAATTACATAACATTGGCATGATCACAAGAAAGATCAAATCTCGAAAGACCGATTGGTTTAGTAGCCTTGGAAACACTAGATATATTCATAAGTTTTACATTACATCATAAAATGAAAAACTACTACAACAACATAATGTTTCCACAATCCACACTATTAACCCCTCATAAAATCCCTGCAGGTCATTCATAACTTACTTCTTCACATCCTGGGAAAAATAAAACATAGAAAAGGGGTGAGCTCAAATGCCCAGTAAGGATAACAATATAGCAGAAACTTTCATAAATAAGAATAAACATTTAAGGAAATGTATAACTAAAACAAAAGCCTTTTAAATATGAACTTTCAACATGGTATGGCATAAATAAAATGAAATAATGCCATTTACTTATTCACATGGATATTCTACTAATCGAATAATCACATGCAAACATCAATAACCACTTTCATAATGTTGGAATGCATAATGCCAGACTATCATAACCACATAGCCAAGGCCTCGTGCCCAGACTACAAATAAGATTTTGTCAAGGCCTTGTGCCAAGACACTAGTTTGTCTCATGAGACCTACCGATGCATCGAGGAGCTATAGCGGGCTCCACCCGTCACTTATTAAGTCCAATGCATTCCCATATGAAAAGGTTTAAACATAACATAAACATTCGTATTAAAACTAGCATACGAAATGTCAATACTTTCACAATAAACTATGAATGGTATAAAAATAGCACATCCACAGTCAAACATATCACAAAACCTTCAATACAATATAGAAGTTTTGTATCATAATAAATCAACTTCAAATAATCTTAAAATCCATCAAAGGATGTTGACATAGATGAAATCAAAATTCTTTTTAAAGAAATATCTCCTTTTATTTTGAAATCATTTAAGATCCATATAAAATAAAACATTTTCTTTGAAAATATTCTTATAAGCTTGTATGGGAAGCTTCGACGATTTTATAACGGCGGAAAATAACCGCACCCGCCGTATAAGTTAAAAAAAACATTCTTACCTCAATTCTGTCGAAAAGGTTAAAAAGGACCTTGTTTTGAAAACGACGGAAAGATTCCTTTATAAACCTCTTATAAAAAGTCAAACAAGGGTATAAATGACTTTAACCCATATTCTTGTAAATAGTAAAAATGTTTTGAAATACATTTCGAAGAAACATGGATGTGGATGATAAAGAGATCCCAGTAGATTATTAGGTATAAACAACCTTGGATAATGAAGAGGTTGTAAAGTAAACCCTTACCTTGTACTTTTCCTTGGTTGGGGTAGGTTAACCTCCTGTATAATGGTGAAATAATTGTTATTAAATTATACAAGAATCATATATATTAATATGATATCATATATGATATTTTAACATTGATTTATTAATAATATCTTAGAATTATCATCGTTTCGGGTGTTAACTTACTCATTTTCTTTTATGTGTTTTGTTACATAAGCCATGTTTGTTGTATCTTATTCATATCCAGAATCATATCAAGTCCTTAAACATCATTTTTAAATCATAAAATGATAATTATACTTGAATGGATACGATGGAGAATGAATCTCATCGCGTTCGTGGAGACGGTAGTCCGTACGTACGCACGAGCGACAATATCATTCTTTTGATATTAAAATAATATATAAATGAATGGTATATCATATATACAGAATCATTAACATGTTATATTTATTATTTACATGAGTTGCACATCATTATTATACCCATCCAAATAATATTATATTGAATAACAATTACACCACGTCGTGGAGACGGTAAGCCGTACGTACGCACGTATGGTGACATGTTATTCAAAGGGTGGATAGAATACTGAATATGATTGTACCATATTTATAATAACATCACAGTATATGTGATATACTGGAGTTATTATTTCAGAATGGTAAGAACAAAGGAAGAAGAAGTGGAAGAAGAAATGAACTTAGAAAAGGGTGGTGAAATCATTACCTCTTCTTCGGGTTCTTCCTTTTGATTTGATCAAAAGGGCTCCTTAGGTTGGCTTTCTGATCAAAATAAGGCCTCTAGGTTGTATTGAGGGATGTTGGGAGAGTATTTGGGCAGAGTTTGGCCGAACCAAAAGGCTTTGAAGGTGTGAAGAAATGAGAAGGAGGAGTGCCCTTTTATAAGAGGGGTGAGGGGCACCTTTGGAAAAGCTAGAAATATTAATTTATAATAAATTCGTATTCGGTTTCTAATGGCTCCAAAGTTGATTATTCAAAGGTTAAGGTGGGGATAGGTCGAGAACCACTCAACCAATAGAATTTAGACAGGTTTGGGTACTTATATTAACCTTATCTTTAAGTATTAACTCTAAGTTAATTAGTTTCACTTTTACAATGTCTCTTTGTATTTTTATATAATATGGTTAATAAACTTACTATATACATCCAAGCGACCCCCAAGTGGTCCATTAATGATTAACCTATCATAATATAAGTCTCTTGGCCGAACCTTAGATTTTTAGGAATTTAATATCAATTAATAATATAATATTTGTTTTAAGAACTCTTTTATGTCAATTTTGACACTATTCAATAGTTGATTTTTGTGAAACTCATAACAGATTGATTACTTCAAACAAAGTCCATTAAATCAATCCTAATATATCATATTAGCCTAGAAAATTAGTTTAATTCATTAAAAGTTTCATATTATATTTATTTGGGTATTTATAATATCAATTATTTTAATTTTTCACTATTATATTAATTACTGCATCATCATTGTGTCATAAATAAAATAACTTATTTAATGTCTAAAAATTATAAATAAAATATGCTTATGTAGGAAATCTTTTTATCTTTCTAATTAATATTTATAATCGAAAATCCAACATGTATAACCCTATGTAAAAATTGTTGTTCTAAAAGATGTATGCTTGTGTCATTTTTGTATTCATTTTGACTTAATTAAAATAAAGTGTCATTATCACTCACAAGTGGATCCATGGGGTCCCAAAATAGACCCAAAGATGCCCATGGTCGACTATGTATCAACCAATAGGGTTAGGACACGTTTTAGGGTAATTTAGTGTTATTATAATATTATTTTTTTAACCCTTATTTACCGGATTTACCCTTAACCATGGTAAATAAAATATTTACCGCAGTAATTATTCAAAATGTCTAAAAATAAAAGTTACCTATTTACACAATTTGAACATCCTGATTCCAAATATGGAATCCATTTTTCTAAATTCAAAACACAGAAGTGGCAGAAATTAATTTAAAATTAATTCCCGCTGTCAAAACAAAAAGCGTGTTTTTAAGAGATAATAACTACCGAAAGATTGACACTTGTTTATGTTCGATTTAATTGTAAAATTATGTCCAATGACCAACATTATATTAAATGGTAAAAATATATTCTAAATATACTTTAAAACCACTCAAATTCATAATTTATCACTATTACTTATTTTGATTAAAAAAGTTGTTTTTAATTAAAATCTAGTAATTTTCACTATTCATCAAAATATGAAAGTTATCCGAAAAGTACCAAAATTTCACCTTAGGCTAAATTCGATATTCCGAGTCCAAAAATGAAGTCCATTTTCAAATATAAAATATATATAATTTCAAAAATTAGGTATTACTATTCACAACGGCTAGTTTAATTAGTTGTGGTGTGTGTTAGAACTCGAGGTTGCGTACAACACACGCTATCGCATTATTCAAAGGGAAACGTACCGTAGAAGCTTGGGGTGTTACAGTTTATTAATCATCAACAAATCAACCAGCCTCACTTCAATCTAATATAGAGTGTGATCAGTATGACTCGAAGTGTATGTTTTTATTTTATAATATTATTTGATCCTTTAAGATTCATGTATTCTAAACTACCATTCTTTGATCAATGACTCGTGATTATGATCTATGATATGCAGGGTATGAATTTTTAATGTTAATATCACCTTCTAACATCTTTATGCTCATGTTATCCTTATATGATCATTAATATCTCCTTTGTTTACACTTATTGAGCATCTATGATCATCCTTTCTTATCTTTCATATCCATAGGTTATTAAGAATGGTTTTAGAGATAATATTTCTAATAAAGTTTCTAGTAAATAATAACATAATGAGAGACTCTTATAAACTACTTCTTTTATGTTTCCATGTTTCCAAAAGCATTAGACCTAAACTATTCAAGAATGGATCATTATGTTATATAAGGAATATTAGTCTACAAATATGTGATATCTATGTATGAAATTTCTAGGTCAATATAGTTGGTATCATAGAAACTGACCTACTCAAAACCAAGCAAAAAGAAAAAGTTACTGGTATCACTAAAAATGTATCTTTATTTAAAATTGACATTACTTTTAGTAAAAAGAACAAGTGACATACTAAAAACCGAAAAAATGAATTTATATTATTTTGATACTTTAGGAAAATGATCCATAAGTGATATTTGATGTGTAGAAATCAACCAAAACTCAATCCGATGAATGGTGTGGTCGGTATGACTTTAAGTGTGTATTTTTATATTAAATTGAAATTAAATTTATAAAAAATAACAATCGGCATATTGAAAACCAAGAAAAAGAATGTAGATTATTTCGATACTTTAGGACAATAATCCATGAGTCATTTTTGATTTGTAGAAATCAACCACATCTCAATATGATGCACGGTGTGACTGGTATGACTAAAAGTGTTTGTTATCAGTTTAAAATTGACATTTTAGTTCAAAATGTGTCACTCGCTGAAAACCAAGAAAATGAACTCCAATTGTATTATTAACTTCGGAAAGAGATTCATAATTCATATGTGATGTTTATGAAGCAGTATCACATCAAACTGACACATGATACAGCTAGTACGACTCAAAATTCATGTTTTCAGTTTGTAATTACATTTCAAAAAAAAGATATGAATGCCATACTGAAAACCAAGAAACTCATTTGGATTATTTTTATACTTTATAAAAATGATCTATAGATCATTTTTGATGTTTATGAATCATCCACACCTCATTGTGACGCATGGTGTGGCCGGTATCACTCAAACTGTAACCTTTTATTTAAAATTGACATCAATTTAAGAAAAAAACAACAAGTGACATACTGAAAAATGAGGAAACACATTCAGATTGTTTTGATATTTTATAAAAATGATTCATGGGTCATTTTTTATGTGTAGAAGTCAACCTCACCTCAATATGATGCATGATTTTATGGTTATGACTCAAAATATGCCCTTTTTATTTAAAAATGACATTAATTTAAGTTAAAAAGAACAAACACTACTAGAAAAGCAGGTATTTGCGACGGTCTATTTGCGACGGGATCCCGTCGCAAATAGCCCGTTGCTGAAAACGCCGTCGCAACTAAACTTATTTGCGACGGGACCGTCGCTAAAGCCTTTTTTTGCGACGGGCATTCTCCCCGTCGTAAATAGTCTTCCGTATTTTTGTAAAAAACTTTTTAAACAGTTATTGCGACGGGCCCGTCGCAAAAAATCTTTTTTAAAAAAATAAAAAAAATTAATAATACTAGTATTTGCGACGGGAACCGGGACCCGTCGCAAATACTATTCATAGTATTTGCGACGGGACCCGTCGCAAATACTCTTTTAAAAAAAAATAAAAAACTATTAATAATACTAGTATTTGCGACGGGCATAGTATCCCATCGCAAATACTATAAAAAAAATAAAAAAAATAAATTATTAATAAATTAGGTAATTATTCCTAATTATTGGTAATTATTCCTAATTATTGCTAATTATTCCTAATTATTTCTAATTATTACTAATTATTGCTAATTATTGCTAATTATTGGTAATTATTGCTAATTATTGGTAATTATTGCTAATTATTCCTAATTATTCCTAATTATTCCTAATTATTCCTAATTATTCCTAATTATTACTAATTATTCCTAATTATTACTAATTATTCCTAATTATTACTAATTATTCCTAATTATTACTAATTATTACTAATTATTCCTAATTATTTGCAATTATTTGCAATTATTGGTAATTATTACCAATTATTGGTAATTATTGGTAATTATTGGTAATTATTCCTAATTATTCCTAATTATTACTAATTATTACTAATTATTACTAATTATTCCTAATTATTCCTAATTATTCCTAATTATTCCTAATTATTTGCAATTATTCCTAATTATTTGCAATTATTGATAATTATTACTAATTATTGGCAATTATTGGTAATTATTGGTAATTATTACTAATTATTACTAATTATTACAAATTATTGGTAATTATTGGTAATTATTCCTAATTATTACTAATTATTCCTAATTATTACTAATTATTCCTAATTATTACAAATTATTCCTAATTATTACAAATTATTGGTAATTATTACAAATTATTACTAATTATTGTTAATTATTGGTAATTATTCCAAATTATTGGTAATTATTCCAAATTATTGGTAATTATTCCAAATTATTGGTAATTATTCCAAATTATAGGTAATTATTCCTAATTATTGGTAATTATTCCTAATTATTGCTAATTATTTGTAATTATTGCTAATTATTGCCAATTATTGCTAATTATTGCTAATTATTGGTAATTATTACTAATTATTGGTAATTATTACTAATTATTGCTAATTATTACTAATTATTCGTAATTATTACTAATTATTCCTAATTATTCCTAATTATTACTAATTATTACTAATTATTCCTAATTATTACTAATTATTCCTAATTATTACTAATTATTACTAATTATTCCTAATTATTCCTAATTATTCCTAATTATTTGCAATTATTGGTAATTATTGGCAATTATTGGCAATTATTACTAATTATTACTAATTATTGTTAATTATTGGTAATTATTCCAAATTATAGGTAATTATTACTATTTATTGTTAATTATTACTAATTATTACTATATATTGTTAATTATTACAAATTATTACTAATTATTCCTAATTATTACTAATTATTGGTAATTATTACTAATTATTACTAATTATTACTAATTATTACTAATTATTGGTAATTATTACTAATTATTAATATTTATTCTTAATTATTAAAAATTATTACAAATTATTCCTAATTACCATTAACTATGAACAATACTAATAATTTAAATTTATTAAGTAAGAAAACAATATAAACATAATTAAATTACAACTAATCAAAAATAATTGAAATTAATACAAAATTAAAAATAAATATTAAATTAAAATGAACATAAATACCTTGAAAATTGATGAGCTCTGATCGTTCTTCAAAACTTTAATAACAGCTCCGAAGAAAAAAATTAAACTGAACAAAAACTCAAATTTAGAAATAGAAATTTTAGAGCAGAAGAAGGTGGAGAATGAGAATGATTTGAGAAAAACGGATGGGGGTATTTATAGGTTAGATTATTAGCGACGGGTCCATTTGCGACGGGAATCCCGTCGCAAATAGTATTATTTGCGACGGGCACCGTCGCAAATACCTTCGCCCGCATTTATTACGGTCAACCGGTAAATAGTTATTTGCGACGGGAATACTTTCCCGTCGCAAATACCTTTTACCGCCGCCGGTTATTTGCGACGGGGAAGCCTATCCCGTCGCAAATAGTTTTCCCGGGCTTTGGCGCCAAATCCGGGGAAAACTATTTGCGACGGGATAGGCTTCCCCGTCGCAAATAGTTTTCCCGCGATTTGGCGCCAAATCGCAGGAAAACTATTTGCGACGGGGAAGCCTATCCCGTCACAAAAGACTACTTATTTGCGACGGGTAAAGACCCCCGTCGCAAATAAGTTTTTAACGGGACTATTTGCGACGGGATTTATTCCCGTCGCAAATAACCCGTCGCAAATACCCATTTTTCCCGTAGTGAAATGACGTACTGAAAACTAAGAAAACATATTTATATTGTTTTGATACTTTATGAAAATGATCCGTGAGTCATTTTTGACATGTAGGAATCAACCAAACCTTAATCTGATGCACAGTGTGACCAATATGACTAAAAGTGTCTGTTATCAGTTTAAAATTAACATTTTAGTTCAAAACATGTCACTCAGTAAAAATCTAGAAAACACACCCTGATTGTCTTTATAACTTATTAAAGTGATTCATAAGTCATTTTTGACATGTATGAATCAGTCTCACGTTAAACTGATGCACGATATTATTGGGATGACTCATAATGCGTGTTTCTAGTTTGAAATGACATTTTAGTAAAAAAACACAACTGGCATATTAAAAATTGAGAAAACACGTTCGGATTGTTTTGATACTTTAGGAAAATGATCTATAAGTCATTTTTAACATGTAGGAATCAACCACACCTCAATCTGATACACAGTGTGACCGGTATGACTAAAAGTGTGTGTTATCAGTTTAAAATTGACATTTTAGTTCAAAATGTGTCACTCACTGAAAACCATGCAAACACACTCCAATTGTCTTGATAATTTTGGAAAAAAATTCATAATTCATTTTTGATATGTATGAATTAGTCTTGCATCAAACCAACTCATGATGCGACTGATATGACTCTTAATGCATGTTTCCGGTTTGAAATGACATTTTATTAGAAAAACACAACTAACATATTGAAAACTGAGAAAACGTATTCATATTGTATTGATACATTAGGATAATGATATATAAGTCATTTGTGACATATATAAATCAGTTTCACCTCAATACGATGCACGGTTTGGCTGATATAACTCAAAGTGTCTCCTTTTATTTAAAATTGACATTAATTTAAGTAAAAAACAACAATTGACATACTAAAAACCAAGAAAAAACATTCAGATTGTTTTTATATTTTAAGAAAATGATATATATAAGTCATTTGTGACATGTAGGAATTAACCACACCTCAATACGATGCATGGTATGGCTGGTATCACTCAAAGTATATTTTTATTTAAAATTGGAATTAATTTAAGTGAAAACAACAAGTGACATACTAAAAATTGAGCAAACACATTTATATTGTTTTGATATTTTTTTAAAACAATCCATGAGTCATTTATGACATACAGGAATCAACCACACCTCAACCTGATGCACGATGTGACTGGTGTGACTAAAAGTATCTGTTATCAGTTAAAAATTGACATTTTAGTTCAAAATATGTCACTCATTGAAAACCAAGAAAACACGCTTTGATTGTATTAATAAACTAGGAATGAGATTCATAAGTCATTTGTGACGTGTATGAAGCAGTCTCACATCCAAATGATGCACAATATAATTGGTATGACTCTTAATGCATGTTTCCAGTTTGAAATGACATTTTTGTAAAAAATACAACTGACACACAAAAAACTGAGAAAATGCATTTAGATTGTTTTGATACTCTAGGAAAATGATCTATAAGTCATTTGTGACATGTAGGAATTAGTCTCACAACAATACAATGTGTGGTGTGGCCGATATTGCTCCAAATGTGTCATTATTTAAAATTGATATTAATTTTAGAAAAAGAACATGTGTTATAATCAAAACCGAGCAAACACATTTGGGTTGTTTTGATATTTTAGGACAACGATCCATAACTCGTTTGTGATGTGTATAAATCAACCCCACCTCAATAGGACGCACGGTGTGACCGGTATAACTCCAAATGTGTCTTTTTTTATTAAATATTGACATTTTTTACAATATATTCTTTCATATTTATGTTTAATTTATTTCTTTATAGTATTACCAACATAATATGTGTTTTCTTATATAGGCGGAATCTTTTGCTTGGGTTGAGATGATTTGTTTGGCAACTGATAACATGGACAGACATTTTTGAGAGGGGATCACGGGTGCCAAAAGATGAAACATTATTGTTTTTAAATGTTTGTTGGATAATTGTATATTTAATTATATAAAACATTGTTTGAAATGTATATAACAGTGTTTTTTTGTATATACCATGGGTGGACATTTTTGTATTCCTGGTATCGCATTAAATTTATATAGCATTGTTTTGAAATTATAGGTTTTTGTTGGGTGTGCTCATATATATTAACAACACATTACAGCCATCAAGACCTTTATCATCTCTATTTTGAGCATTGATAAAGGGCCGCCTTTATCAGCGCTATTTAAAGTACTAATAATAGGGAATCCTTTATCATCGCTGCGATTAACAATGTTTTTTTAGCACTGGTAAAAACCATTTTGTGCGTTGTTAAAAGACGTATGTGTAGTAGTGTTTATAAATGTATTTAAAACTAATCTTATAAATATATATTAATATATAAATAAATATACTAATAAAAAAATATAACTAAATATATATATATATATAAATAGATATAAATATATATGAATATATGAATATATATATATATATTGTTAAATTGAGAACAAAACAAGCGAGGTGAGTGGTAAAGGTGCAAGCACTCAAGGGAGAGGTCTCAAGTTCGAATCGAAGCAGGGTGGTGGTGTGCACCTAGCGTTGCTAAAGGGGTGTTGAGTATGTGTGCGGGTAGAGTTTCGTAGCGGTGTTGAAAGGGGGGTCAAGCACTATTAAAATAGGGGCCTCTGACTTATAGTTTTTTTATTTTTTATTTTGACTTTTATCAGTTCTTTTTTTTAACGCTGATAAAAGGGGTCTTTATCAGCATTTTTTGTGGTGACAAAATAGACCTCTTTTAATAGCGTCTCATTCTGATAAAACCCCATTTCGTAATAGTGTTTATTTACATTTTTATTATGGAATTTATTTTTCTTGCATACTCCTTTATTGTAACTTTTTTCTTATTTAATAAAGAGGCCTTTGTGCTTCAATATTTCAAAAAAATATATAATATGAAATATATAATCACAATTAATATGTAAGATATTTCGTGGAAAATGATTTACAAAATAATTATAAAATAATATTAATTAAAAATTTACTAATTATTATTGATTAATAGTAATTTAATAATAATATGAGAAAAAATTCAATAAATCTTTAAATGATCTAAAATAAGTTGGATTTTTATTTTCTCTGTCGCAGGAGCATAGCACCAATCGTCTGCTTTTTCGCTAGACTTGGTGGAAATGAATTATGACAGGCTCAAGAAGGATGGCCACAAGTACGCATCCTTCAGACAGTTGTTTTTATCATGGTTCATTGTGGGTCCATAATCCCCCCCACTCATTGGTTTTATACCCACCCTACCATTTTCTCAAATTTCTACATGGAGCTCTTTGAGTAATTTTTTTTTGGGTTTTTGATTTTTTTTTCCTAAATGGGTTAGGGTTCAAAATGTTTATAAAAATGGGTACAAGATGCGTGAACCTCGTTCACGCATCTTAGGCACGAAGAGATGCATGAACGGGGTTCACGCATCCTTTGTAAACCTTATGAAGGATGCGTGAACCCCGTTCACGCATCCTACATAAAGATTTATTTATTTATTTATTTTATTTTTAAAATATTTATTTTTATTTATTTATTTTTTGTTTAAATATATATATATATATATATAACAAAAAATATCAGCAGAATTTATCTGTTATTTAATATCCAGTAGTTTTTCCGTTACAGTAGTCTGGATTCTGACAAACACCCTCACCCATGGCTCTCTTTTATAAGAGGGATAGCCCTAGAAATCGTTCTGCATTTTCGATGTGGGACTCAGCTTCTATCTTCCCTGCGCAGAAAATTCTGCATTTCCGATGTGGGATTCTGTTTCAAGTATGTCACATTGAAAGACTATAAAATACAAACTATAAGACCAATATAAATTAAACTTAAAACATGGATTAAACATATAAGAAATTTTTGAAAATAAAAATGATTTTGTAAAAAATCTTGATGAATGATAATTTATAAGCTTTCAAAGATACCAACTTGAAACTTAAAAATGTTTCAAATACGTTTCTTTGAAAGACTATAAAATAAAAACTATAAGACCAATGTGAATGAAACTTAAAACATGAATTAAACATATAAGAAATAGTTGAAAATAAAAAGAATTTCATAAAAAATGTTGATGAAAAATAATTTATAATCTTTCAAAACCCCCAACTTGAAACTTAAAAACGTTTCAAGCACGTGTCTTTGAAAACCTATAAAATAAAAACTATAAGACCAATATAAATGAAAATTAAAACATGGATTAAACATATAAGAAATAGTTAATTATTAATTAGTTAATTAGTAATATAATTATTAATTAGTTAATTAGTAATATCATTATTTTTTATATAATAATTAATTAGTTAATTTGTAATATAATTATTAATTACATAATAATTAATTAGTTAATTAGTAATATAATTATTAATTATACAATAATTAAGTATTTAGTATGTAATATAATTATTAATTATATAATAATTCATTAGTTATTTAGTAAATTATTAATATAATAAATAATTATAATTATTCATTACAATTATTAGTTATTAATTATTAATAATTAATTATATAATAATTAATTAGTTAATTAGTAATATAATTATTAATTATATAATAATTAACTAATTAATTATTATATAATTAATTTTTAATAATTAATAATTATATTTGTAATTAACTAATTAATTTTTATATAATTTATAATTACTAATTATAATTAATAATTATATTAGTAATTATAATTCATAATTAAATTACTAATTATAATTAATAATTAAATTACTAATTAACTAATTCTTTATTATATAATTAATAATTATATTACTAATTAAAAATTAATTGTTATATAATTAACAATTAATAATTAATAATTAATAATTATAATGAATAATTATAATGAATAATTATATTACTAATTAACTAATTAATTATTATATAATTAATAATTACAAATTATAATTAGTAATTATATTACTAATTATAATTAATAATTATATTACTAATTAACTAATTAATTATTATATAATTATTAATTATTAATTATAATTCATAATTATAATTAATAATTATAATTAATAATTATAATTAATAATTATAATTAATAATTATATTATTAATTAATTATTGTATAATTAATATTTATATTACTAATTAACTAATTAATAATTATATAATTAATAATTAACTAATTAATAATTATATAATTAATAATTAATAATTAATAATTAATAACTAATAATTCTAATGAATAATTATAATAAATCATTATAATTACTAATTATATTACAAATTAATTAATTAATTAATTAATTATTTTAAATTAATAATTATATTACAAAATAACTAATTTATTATCTTATAATAAATAATTAATAGTTATAATTAATAATTTTTTAAAAATTAACTAATTAATTATTATATAATTAATAATTAATAATTATAATTAATAATTATAATTAATAGATATATTAATAAATAACTAATTAATTATCAATTAATAATTATATTACTAATTAACTAATTAATTATTATGTAATTATATTACTTATTAACTAATTAATTATTGTATATTAGTAAATAATAATTAATAATTAATTATTATATTAATTATTAACTAATTAATAATTATATAACTAATTAACTAATTAATAATTAACTATTTCTTATATGTTTAATCTTTGTTTTAATTTTCATTTATATTGGTCTTATAGTTTTTATTTTATAGGTTTTCTAAGCCTCGTACTTGAAACGTTTTTAAGTTTCAAGTTGGTGGTTTTGAAAGATTATAAATTATTTTTCATCAACATTTTTTACGAAATTATTTTTATTTTCAACTATTTCTTATGTGTTTAATTCATGTTTTAAGTTTCATTCACATTGGTCTTATAGTTTTTATTTTATAGTCTTTCAAAGACACGTATTTGAAACATTTTTAAGTTTCAAGTTGGTATCTTTGAAAGCTTATAAATTATTATTCATCAACATTTTTTACAAAATTATTTTTATTTTCAATAATTTCTTATATGTTTAATCCATTTTTAAGTTTCATTTATATTGGTCTTATAGTTTTTATTTTATAGTCTTTCAATGTGATGTACTTGAAATAGAATCTCACATCGAAAATGCAGAATGTTCTGCGCAGGGAAGATAGAAGTTGAGTCCCACATCGAAAATGCAGAACGATTTCCAGGGCTAGCTCTCTTATAAAAGAAAGCCGTGGGTGAGGGTTTCTATTAGAATCCAGACTGTTGTAACGGTAGAATTGCTGGATATTAAATAGCAGATAAATTCTGCTTAAATTTTTTGTTTTATTTATATATATATATATATAACAAAACAAAAAAATAAAAATACAAAAATACAAAAAAAAAATTATGTATAATTCATGAACGGGGTTCATGCATCCTTCATAAGGTTTAAAAAGGATGCATGAACCCCGTTAACGCATCTCTCTGGACCCATTTTTATAAATATTTTGAACCCTAACCCATTTAGAAAAAAAAATTCAAAAACCCCAAAAAAAATTACTCGAGCTCCTTCCATACGTCTTCGCCATCTTGGATTCTTCATCCCTACTGCTGCTCCTCATCCGTGCCTCACACAGGACATCACGCTGCCGACTGCCACCCACAGCCGTCGGTGCATGGCCCATCCTCAGACACTGGTCGTCACTGGTCGGCCCCAATCTTCTTCACATAGAGTTGGGTTCCATGGCGGACAAGCATGGCCCCATCTTCACCATCCACCTGGGCACTCAACCGACTGTGGTGGTAAGCAATCCTGAGCTATTGAAAGAGTGTTTCACCATTAACGACAGGGCTCTCGCCACCTTCCCCAAAGCCATGGCCGTGGAGATCATGGGATACAATTACTCTGTCTTCGGGTTAAGCACGTATGGTTCATACTGGCGCCACACCCGTAAGCTCACCACCCTGGAGTTTCTCTCCAATCACTGCGTGAAAATTTTTAGACGCATCCACTTCTCGGAGGTGAGTCGTCGGTTCATGTGTTTGTGTCCTCCCCCCCCCCCTTCAAACTCGATAAACCCTAATCCGTTCATCTTGTGAATTCAGGAACTGAAACAGGTGAAGGCATCTATAAATGAAATCTATGGCTCTTGTCAAAGAAATGGCGGGAGTGTGGTGGTGGATATGAAATGGTGGTTTGGAGACTTGACCATGAATATCATCCTTCAGATGCTAGCCGGAAAGACATATTCCGACGGAGGCAACGAGAGCCTAAAGTTTCAGAAAGCTATGAGGGAATTCTTCGAGTAAGAAGGGATGTTTATGTCGTCGGACTATTTTTCATTCCTTCGGTGGGTGGATTGGGGTGGTTACAAGAGATCCATGAAAAGGGTGGGCAAAGAGCTCGATGATATAGTATAAGGGTGGCTAGTGGAGCACCCGTGGAGAAGAAAAACCAACAGAGGTGCCGATATGGAAGAAGATTTCATCGACCTAATTAATGAAAACTAATTATGTACTTAATTAAAACCAATTAGGTACTACTTAATTAAATCTACTTAGGTGTACATAATTAAATCTAATTAGGTACTTATCAAAATCTAATTAGGTAATTAATTAACACTAATTAAATAATTAAATAACTCTAATTAGGTAATTAATTAAAACTAATTATGTAGTTAATTAAACATAATTGGGTAATCTAATTATGTAGTTAATTAACTATAATTAGGTAATCTAATTATGTAGTTAATTAAATCTAATTAGGTAATTAATTAAGTTAAGTAATTCTAATTAGGTAGTTAATTAAATCTAATTAGGTACTTAATTAAAACTAATTAAGTACTTGATTAAATCTACTTAGGTGTAAATAATTAAATCTAATTAGGTACTTATCTAAATCTAATTAGGTAATTAATTAACACTAATTAGGAAATTAATTAAATGTAATTAGGTAATTAAATAACTCTAATTATGTAATTAACTAAATCTAATTATGTAGTTAATTAAATATAATTCGGTAATCTAATTACGTATTTAATTAAATCTAATTAGGTAATCTAATTATGTAGTTAATTAAAATTAATTAGGTAATTAATTAAGTTAAGTAATTATAATTAAGTAGTTAATTAAATCTAATTATCTACTTAATTAAATCTAATTAGGTACTTAATTTAAACTAATTAAGTACTTAATTAAATCTACTTAGGTGTACATAATTAAATCTAATTAGGTACTTAATTAAATCTAATTAGGTGTACATAATTAAATCTAATTAGGTACCTATCTAAATCTAATTAGGTAATTAATTAACACTAATTAGGTAATTAATTAACACTATTTAGGTAATTAAATAACTCTAATTAGGTAATTAACTAAATCTAATTATTTAGTTAATTAAATATAATTAGGTAATCTAATTATATAGTTAATTAAATCTAATTAGGAAATCTAATTAAGTTAATTAATTCTGCTTAGGTAGTTAATTAAATCTAATTAAGTACTTAATTAAATCTAATTTGGTAGTTAATGAAATATAATTAGGTATTTAATGAAATCTAATTAGGTAGTTAATTAAATCTAATTAGTTAATTAATGAAGTATAACTAGATAAATAGTTACAATAATTAGTGAAGTAGTTACAGTAATTAGTGAAGTAGTTACAGTAATTAGCGAAGTAGTTACTGTAATTAGTGAAGTAGTTACAGTAATTAGCGAAGTATTTACAATAATTAGCGATGTAGTTACAATAATTAATGAAGTATTTATATTATGAATTGTTTATATAATATATATTTGAATTACATTCTAAGTATGATAATGAATTTAGTTTGTCATCTACCTTGACCTCAGTTTGTAATTGTAGTTATGAACTTGAATTTAGTAGTTGAATATATTTTTTACATATTAAGTGTTAGAGTTGTCATGAACTAAAATTCTTGCTTGAGTAAAGTATCCCTGGATAGAGGGTCTTTGGGTCGAACCACCTACTTTCTTGGAGGCTTTCCTTGTCTAGGAAAGTGAATGGGGTTGGCTATTTGTCGCTCCAGGCTTATTCATGTTGAGGTTTTCAAGTTCATATAACTCTATGATTTTACATGACGTGTTCATGTACCTCATGCATATGATGCATGTGTATATGTATGAATATGTTTGACTTACTATTTTTGGGTAAATAACACAAACTTGTGGGTTGTGTAAAGAGAGTTACACATCAATATGGTTTGAACATATTGATTTGGTGGAGGGACTAGGATTCCAACATAAATTCTACAAGCATGCAGACATAAATAGATTGTTTGATCATATGTGATTAATAACAAGGGTTTATTTTAGATAAAAATATGGATGCTTATATTTATTGCAACGGAAAAATAATTGAGACAAAACAAGGATATAGTAAAAGTTTACATCCAGAAGCTGTTGTAATGCTTGGAGGTTGTACAACATTGGGAACTCTTCAAAGGAAAATTCATCGAAAGTTGAAACTGATGGGCAACCAAGTGATAGAATCTATCATATATAGGTATCTAAAATATGTTGATAGATTTTGGCATGTAGCCTATCCGATAACTGATGATGAAGAATGGGAATACATACAGTCATTGGTTAAGTTTCTACCTGCCAATCAAATGATGGAGTTGTATGTGACCATATCTACAATAGAGGTTCCATCGACATTGGAAGTTTGGACATCACAATGTCACAAGACTATGTCATATGATCCTTTTAGAACACATCAAGAAGTTCCATCAGTAATGGTACCATCATTTCTCTCGGCCACAATTTCAATAGATAGTCCCCCACATACTTTAGATGCGTTGGTCGATGATTTTGAGGATGATGACAATTTAGAAGAAGAAGATGAAGAGGAAGCTGAAGATGAAGAGGAATCGCATGCGGAAGAACAGTCAGTGCCCACTCATGTGAGGTTTAACCAACCGTTGAACCATCCCCCACCATTGAGTTCATGGTCGATGAAAGGCATGAATCACTTGATAGAATTCGATTGGTCAGTTATTACTCCTACATCAGAATTTCTAGGAATCATTGGGGGCACAGATCGAGTGGTAGATGAAGGAGTTATGTATATTGGAAGAGAGTTTGAGAGTAAAGATGCAATGAAAATATGATAAAACAATATCACATTGAAAGACATTACTCTTATGTTGTAGAAGAGTCAAAAAGATCTTATTATTTGATTCATTGTGAAAAATATGATTCGAACTGTCAAATGTGTCTGCGAGCTATAATTGATAACACTTTTCACATCTGGTGCATCACAAGATTTACTCCACACACATGTGTGAAACCAATCTTGTCATAGGAACACTCTTCATTAGATGTTGACTTTGTTTCAATAGTTATTGTTGAAACGATTAGAGCATGTCAAGATATTCATGTTGTTCTAGTGATGGAGAGAATCAAAAAACTTTTTGGGATCAGATATCTTACTGGAAGGCATGGGCAGCATGACAAAAGGATATTGTGAAAGTGTACGGTGATTGGGACGATTCTTATTGAGTTTTACCACAACTTTTTGAGATTTTACCCCACAATAATCAAGTGGTCTATCAGTTACATACTATTGAATATGTTAACCAATACAACCAAGTTGACCAGTCAATGGTTGTTTTTGATAGATTGTTTTGGGTATTTTTACCAAGTGTGGCGGATTTTAGGCATTGCAAGCAGTTTATAAAAATAGATGGTACATTTCTGTATGGAAAGTATATAGGAACTTTATTGATTACTGCCACACAAGATGGAAATAGATGCCCTCTACCTTTGGCATTTTTAATTGTGGAGAAAGAGAACTTCTCATCATGGAGTTGGTTTCTGGCATGTCTTCGAGAGTTTGTTACAGGCACGGAAGGGATTTGCCTTATCTCAGATCATCACCGTGCAATCAAGGAGGCGGTATATTCTTGAGGGACTTTCGTGGAGACCACTCTATGCCCACCATCGATATTGTATTCGACACATTGCTATAAATCTACGAAAGAGATTCAAGAATGAGTCGATGAAGAAAAAAATCTTAAAAATTGGTATGAATATCCTTTTTTTATTAAAAAAACCTGTCATAGTTATGATCCTATCTATTCATATTATTTCTTGTATGATAGCATACGATCCTCAACAACAAATAATGGAGGAGCTTCTTCAAGATATTCAAAGAGTTAATCCGGAAGTTTATGATTACATGATGCAAATTACAAAATAGAAATGGTCATTGGAATATGATGACGATAGGTTATATGGTCATATGAAGACCAACATCATAGAATTCATAAATGGAGTTTTCAAGGGAGTTCAAAAATTACCAATCACAGGTAAATATGAATATTTGATTATATGTTTCTTAGAAAAGCAGAATTATAATATACTATTAGTATAATGACTTAAAACTAAATTATAGGTTTGGTACAATAGACCTTCTATCATAGTGTCAAGTATTTTATGGAACTGGAAAAGCAAGCTGAAGAGAGATTGAACAGAGGGATGCGCTATGGACACCATTTCTAGCGCGATCTAGATACAGCTCTTCCGGAAGCTGCAACTTACCATGTCACCACATTTAATCGTCCAGAGCAATGATTTGAGGTCGCTGAGCCTGGTGATGTTGTGTCTTGTATAAATGGTTGTATCCAAAAAAATTTATTGGAGAAGCGTTACTATAAATGTGGCAAGTTCTAAGTATTGAGATGTCCTTGTGTCCATGTGATTTCATCCTGTGCTTATGTACACGTATCTTGGGAGTATTTTTTTGATCCGGTTTATCGACTCGACAGTATCAACTCCTGCTACAATACTCTGTGGATTCCAATCAGAGAATATCTGAATTTTCATCTCTCTAATGACACACTCACACTTCTACCGAACAACAGTAGACTTCGCCCTAAAGAGAGGCCAAATTCGACTCGTATTCGGAATGATATGGATTGTCCTAGTGAACATGCACCTAGATGAAGGTGCAGCATATGCCGCCAGGAGGGTCATACGAAGACACGTTTCCTTAGACACATAGGGAAATCATCTAATGGTTAAAATGATTTTTGTACTCCATCAGTTACTGTAAACACATTGTACGTGTAATCAATATTTTTCCATCGATGAGTTTTGAAACCATTCATAGTGAATATATTATCATCATTTAAATAAGTGGTTATTGTTTTAGAAAAATAACAAGAAATTTTAAAATAGATAAAATGTAAGATCGAGGATTTAATAGAATCTGTGAATCAGCTAGAGTGAATACTAGTAAAGAATAAATTGAGGATATAACAGAATCTGAGGCTACTAGCCTAGAAAATGACCAATAAATAAATCAGGACAACAAGGTCCAACCTGAAATGAGTGATGAACCCACACCTAAAAAATCCAAAGATCTAAGGAAAATGAAGTGGGAATAGATAAAAAAAGGAAATAAAAAGCTACATTTGAGGAGAAGGTGAGAAATCAACCTGTTTCAAACATTATTCCCCTCTCATCCTTTTCTTAAAAAGTGTTAAATAAAGTTATGAACCTAAATAATTGATATTCTTGAAAATGATTAAAACATTATGCCCCTCATTTTCAACCACGAGAATGAGTTTTCTCCACACAAAAAACATTGATTAATTCTGCAATATTGGCAATTCCCCTCTTTAGTCGACTCAGTGAAGAACAAACTGTCAAATATTCATTCAGAGGTTGTGAATATGTGACAGTTGGTTCTTTACTGGGTCGACTAAAGTTACATTGTAGAAGGAGGATGTTTTTTCATGTCAATCATACATGGATCAAAAGTTTTTCCATAATCCTTCTAAATGATGTTGATTGAGTATATTGAGTATGCCAACTCTCTATTTTAGGTTTCAGAGGCAAGGGTGCATTGATTTGCAGGCAGAAAAATGTACTTAAAATATGTTCAAATTCTTTGGGAAAATGATCCATGAGTCATTTTTGATATGTATGAACCAAAATATACAACGAAAATATTTCATATAATAACATCATCAGTATTCGATAGACATAGTAGATTGGAGAATAAATCCAAAACTTTATATGTTGAACATATCATAAATTCCTTTAATAATTTTGGCTAATTATTGTGACGTTGACATCTTTCAAAATCCAATGTCATCGTTGAATTTTGAAAGAATTCAAAGTGAATATATCATCAACATTATATGTTGAACATATCATAAATTCCTTTATATATTGAACATATCCTAAATTACTTTATTTAACTCATTACATGCTTCTTTCCTGCATTACATGATAAATTTCATACCTTAAATGATAAATGTGATGTCTAACATGAAATTAATGTTTTACTATTTGTACAATCAGATTAAACAACCAATATTATCTGGCTAGGAGACGCATGTGTCATGTCTTGTGTTGGCGCAATGACCTATTCGACAACTTGCTGTTCAGAGAGTACATCATTATCATCACGATGTGCCCCCAGAAGCTATTTCTCTATACCTTAGATGTGCGGTATTTTATGGAGTCGCTATGTGTGACTTCAAGACTATTGATCATCATTTGGTTGTAGCATTGGTTGAGAGATGACATCCAAGGACACACACTTTTCATCTTTCAGAGGGGGAGATGACCATTACTTTAGAGGACGTCGCCTACATGCTTGGTTTGCCCATCCATGGACAGGCAGTTATGGGTGCCACTTGTGGAAACTGGGTTGCCGTCATACAGCAACTATTAGGCATTGATGTCGTTGGCGTGTGGGATGTCCTCATGGGTTCTCGATTGAAAATGACATGGCTTGATGAGAATTTCACTGTCATTCCTAATGACGCAGACGAGGAGACGCTTATTAGGCACACATGTTCATATATTATGCGACTACTCAGAGGCATGTTATGTGTCGACTACTCCACCCTTTTGGCACACATGATGTACCTCCCATTACTTGAGGATCTTGATCAGATAGCTACATACAATTGGGGATCCACTATACTAGCACATCTGTATAGATCCCTTTGTACCAGTTGTCAGGCAGATGTACAACAGATTGTAGGTATTATGTCTTTAGTACAGATGTGGGCCTCAGAACATTTTCCACGTATCACTCCTTGAGCTATTGCACCACTTGCAGCAGAGCTATTTCAGGATTCTCCCCGGGGACGATGGTATGTTTACTTCATTACTTTCATTTATTTGGTAATTTTGTTTTTGTTATTTGTACACTTACTATATATTACTCTTTTGTAACCAGGTGGATCCAGTGTCAGAAAAATGCACACACACCGAGACAAAGTGAGCACAGCTTTCAACGGATATTCGATACATTAGTTCCAGTTGATGTAAGTCAAGATATAATTTTTTATAAAAAAATATGTTTTGTTATCACTATTTTAAGTTATTTCAATGTAACCTTATTAAAATTATCTTTCTAATATGTCACTTATTTTTTGAGTTTACATTTCAGGTTTCATGGACTCCATATACAGGTTATGTCTATGTGTCACTTCCACCGTACTACGCATCTATGATTAGAGATCGTGCTGCAGTGGTTCCACTCATCCACTTCCATATCATTGAGTGGCACCAGCCAGACCGAGTCATGCACCAGTTCGGTTATATACAGCATATCCCGATGGCACCAGGACAGCCTGATGGGTTTCATTCTATTGTACTTACAGGTAGACAGTCGACGAACTGGTGGCAGTTTCATGCATCTCATATTGATCTGTGGGATGCACATGCCTGGTATGGTATTTCTTGATATGGATATCCCACAACACAGTATTAGTTATCTGCCCAGGTGGATTATGTAGACTGGTATAGACGTCATACCATCATGCATCTTACACCTCAGGGGATTGGCATTTAGCAGATGGTATATTTATTAAGGTATATTATATTTGTTTAACTCTTTTGTGGTATTAATTTGAATGTCATTTCATTTGAAGATAGACAACATTGATCATAGTTCACATATCACACATCCTCATGATGAGGCATATGTTAGACGATACGTAGTTCATCGAGATGTGTTGGCTCTCTACGACCATCTCCAGATGATACGAGACAGTTTTTATGACGAGGAGCCACAGGTATATCCTGATCCATATCCTCCAACTGGAGCTCCTGAGGTTTATGATGTCCTTGATATGCTTGATGATGATGATTCCCCGCCACCACCAACGCCGTCTGGGAGATGGAGACGAGTACCTTGGGAGGGGCTGAGGCAACGAGATAGACATCTGAGAGAACCTCCTGCAGATGTGGCATCTCCACATAGAGATGATCCTGCCCAACTTATTGATGAGATTGCATAGTAGGGAGAATCTTATATACCACATCTGTCGTCTCTGATGACTACTATGGACTACAAGCTGCATCAGGTGACACAGCTTGTGGCATCCCCCTCTCCTCCTACCGAGGACTTCTTCAGTATGCCCTTTCTACCATTTTTAGGAGCCTCAGGACCATATAGCTCCACGCATGATTTTGGGCAGTCATCCACATATGATTTTGGGCAGTCATCCACACATGATTTTGATCATCCCTCTACACAGAATCATGGGGAGGCACCAGATGCACCAGAAGTAGAGGATCCCACTACTAGGACACCAGAGCGACACATACGTCAGACGTGAGGAGGACGTGAGATTCAGACGCCGCGTTGTGGTACCGGGGGGCATCGACGTTGATTTATTCATATGCCATGATGTATATGATAAAAACTGTATTCATTTTTACTGAATTAGCACTCACATATCAAACATGGATGTATTCTCACCATGTTTTATTGTTTTTTATGTTGTTTCATGATTTTTATTTGGTTATGGTTTACTAAAGTTTTTTTTGTCTACATAAATGCATAACATATTTTAAATAAAGTACAGATATCACATACTATATGATATAAATAATAGTATTAACTCATAGAATAAGGTACAAAATATATATCATATATGTAAATAAAACCTGTTTTAATAGGTAAAAAATATCAATGACCTCAGAAATGTGAGTTAATGATTAAATGTCCTGTCAATAGCGTAATTTTATCTAAAACACTAAGTGTGTCTTCTTTCAATCTCACTCGAAGGATTAACATGTTAGTCTCTCATCCATTGAATGGTCTGATGAATTTCATTTTATTTTCAAATATTTCTTATATTTTTAATTAATGTTTCAATTTTCATTTAGATATGTGCTATAGTTTCTGTTTTATAGTCTTTCAAAGTTTCATACTTCAAACATTTTTAAGTTTCAGGTTGACGGTTTGGAAAGCTTATAAATTATTTTTCATCAACATTTTTCATGAAATTACTTTTGTTTTAAACGTTTTCTTATATTTTTAATGAATGTTTAAAGTTTCATTTAGAACCGTGTTATAGTTTCTGTTTTATAGTCTTTCAAATTCGAGTACTTCAAACATTTTTAGGTTTCAGGTTAATTGTTTTGAAAGCTTATAAAATATTTTTCATCAAAAAAATTCATGAAATTCCTTTTGTTTTAAACTATTTATTATATTTTTAATAATTGTTTAAAGCTTCATTTAGATTTGTGTTATAGTTTCTGTCTTATAGTATTTCAAATTCGCGTACTTGAAACATTTTTAAGTTTCAGGTTACTAGTTTTGAAAGCATATAGATTATTTTTCATCATCATTTTTGATTAAATTCCTTTTCTTTTCAACTATTTTTTATATTTTTAATCAATGTTTCAAGTTTCATTTATATCCATGTTATAGTTTCTATTTTATAGTCTTTCAAATTCACGTACATGAAATATTTGTAAGTTTTAAATGGTGGTTTTGAAAGCTGGTAAATTATTTTTCATCAACATTTTTTATGAAATACATTTTGTTTTCAAATATTTATTATATGTTTAATCAATGTTTAAAGTTTAATTTATATCTGTGCTATAATTTATGTTTTATAGTCTTTCAAATTGACATACATGAAACATTTGTATGTTTCAAATAGCTGGTTTTGAAAGATTATAAATTATTTTTCATTGACATTTTTCATTAAATTAATTTTGTTTTCAAATATTTATTATATGTTTAATCAATGTTTAAAGTTGAATTTATATCGATGTTATAATATATCTATTATAGTCTTTCAAAAACACGTATTTTAAACATTTTTAAGTTTGAAATAGGTGGTTTTAATTGCTTAAAAATTATTTTTCATCGACATTGTTTATGAAATTTCTTTTGTTTTCAACTCTTTGTTATATATTTAAAATATAATTATTACAAATTATTATAATTATAAATAATTATATTTGTAAATTAATGATAATAGTAAATTAAATTATAATTTATTACAAATTAATATAATTATAAGTTATTATAATTGTAAATTAATTATAAATAATTGTCATTAATTAAACTAAAAAATATTTATTATTAATATATGATTATTAAAAATTATTATATCTTTTTATATACATTATATATTTATTCTATTTATATTTATATAATTATAATAAATATATAACTATAATAAATATATAATTATAATTATAAATATAATAAATATCTAATTATAACTCTAAATATAATAAATATATAATTAAAATAAATAATTATTATAGGCATATATTTATTATAATTACATATTTATTATAATTACATATTTATTATAATTACATATTTATAATGTAAAAAATATATATAATGTATATATGTAGAATTATATATTTTCATTATGTAATTATATATCTATATATACAATATATATACATTATATATAAATAGAATTGCATATTTACAATGTAAATAATATATATAATGTATACATAAATATATAATTACATTTACTACATTTATTATATTTATTACATTTATTATTTTTATTATAATTCTATAATTATTGTATTTTTGTATTTACTATATTTATAATTATATAATTATTATATTTTTTTACTATATTTATATATTTATTATTTTTATATATTTATCATATTTATTATATTTATGATTATAAATTTATTATAATTCTCAATTTATAATTATAATAATTATAATATTATAATGATTATATAATAATAAAAATATAATTATAAATATAATAATTATAATAAATATATAACTATAATAATCAAAATATACAACAAAGAATATTTCCTATTATATTTATTACATTTATTATAATTATATATTTAATATAAATTTTATATTTATAATTATATATTTATGATAATTATATATTTATATTTATGATAATTATAATATTATAATGAATATATAAATATAAATATAATAATTATAATAAATATACAAATTATCTAATTATGTTAAATGTAAAATAATAAATATAATAAATTCGAAAAAAAACTATAGCGCACTTCAAGTGGCGCTATTTGAAGAATTGTATAGCGCCACTTCATGTGGCGCTAAAAAGACCCATTTCCCTAAATAAACTTTACCCTATCCCATTAAAATAAATAAATTTGTTTTGACCCCCTCCCCTAAATTTGCCCGTCTTGACCCGTCTGATCGGATTTGAATACTTTGTAGATGGTGCGAAATAAAGTGAAAATATTTAGCATCAGGACTTCAACCACAAAGTGAAGGGAATAATAAAAATGGGGTCAGAACAATAAAAAGTAGTGGGGGCCAGTACCAATTTAGGGATTTTTTTATGGGAGATAATTTTAGATGTTTTGTTGCGCCTTTGTCTCATTTGTCGGCATCATTTTTCTTGTGGCGGGTGTGGGAGGATTCTCTTATGGTGTGGGTAGTCAACACCGTGGACACCACCCCGTTGTGATGAGGTTTTTTTTCGGATATATTAATCCAACCATGACCCTTCTCCAGTGGACACACAATCTTATGGAACCACATAAATCCTTACTATCAATCCATTTACTACAACAAATAGGTGCTAATTCAGTGTCTGTTTTTATCACTGCTAAACAGTAGTAGCTGATGAAAGAGACACCTTTGTCAACACTGATAAATATATTTTTTTTAAATGTTTTATCTTTATTAACAATATTCTTCTTGCTGTAAAGTTTTTTAATAAAAAATATTATTAATACATATATATATATATATATATTTATTAAATTTATATTTAAAATAATGTTTATTTATATACATTAATTATAAAACACATGTGTTATAATTAATATAAATATGTTATATTAATAAATATATTTTAATAATTCATATATACATATATATATATTTAATGTTTTAAAAAAAGTATTTATAAGATTATAAATATATATATATATACGTAATTATAAAATTATAATAATTTTTTTAAATAATAAATATTTTTACTACTAGTGTCTATTGGATGGGTGGGGGTCATGTGATGCATAGTTGCAGCCTTGGGCCCATTAGGACATTATAATTGAAGCGTACAAAGCTTATGTACTAGGTTTTAATAACCATGGGCATGCATAGACCATGTAATGAGATCTCTCTCTGCCAGTAGATCAAAAAGAGATCTTTATTGGTTCAATAAAATAAGGGGGACTTCCCCCTAACTGTTAAAATATATAAATATTTATAAATATATTTATTTATAGTTTGAATTATAAATAATTATATATTTAAGTAATTATCAAATTATAATAAATATTTTTAAATAATATATATTTATTATATTCATAATTATATATATTTATATATTAATAAATATATATAATTCTATATGTATATATATATATATAATAATATAAATACATTTATTTCTAATTATATATATATATATGTAAATAATTTTAAATATAAAAAATTATCAAATTTATATTAGTCAAATGTTTAATATTTTATTTATATACATTGATTACCAAATGTGTATATAATTAAAATAAATATAATTTTTTAATATTTTATTTAAATAATTATATAATATATAAGTGAATATGTTTATTTAGATATATATTTATATTGATATTAAATAATATAAAATATATGCATGTTTATAGCTATATGTGCGTATGTGTATATGTGTATAGACATGTGTTTGTGGATGTGTATGTGTACATATGGATGTTTACAATTCACGTGAATTGTAAGAACCTGGGTTTTTGGAATGGGTCAAAATTCCGAGCCTGTTTGAATTTCTGACTTGTTTCTGAGGAAACTAGATAAAATGGGAAGTTTCTGGAAATTTCCAAACTACACGCTGTGTACTTTAAGGTACATGCCGTGTATATGTTCAACGAGTGTCGGCCGTGTACTCGCCGAGTACATGTCGTGCGTGTGACCATGTAGAATTTTATTACTACACGGCGTATAGTTTTAAACATGTCGTTTAACCCCGACCGTGTGGTGGCCATACAGGGCGTGTAGGCCATTGGCTGGGTAGAAACAGGGACACGCCGTGTTCCCTTTGGACACGCCGTGTAGTAAAACCGTGTATAAGGGAAACACATGGCGTGTGGGTGAATCGGCGAGGAAAGGAAGAGGAACCAAGTACACGCCGTGTACCCCTATGTACACGTCGTGTACTCATGTCGGCAGGTTCGGAAAGTAGGTCGGTGGAATTCAGTCATCTTATGAACAGTTAAATGACCTATACACGGCGTGTAGTCCTAAAGTACACACCGTGTACTTTCTTTTTTCACTTAAAACGGGCAGTAGCCTCATATTGAGGCAGAACCTCATATCCTCCGCCCGGATATGCGAACCAAGCCGGCCGGATCTTCAATCCTTCCCCGTATCGCCGTCCGAGACCCGTTTCGAGCTCTGATTAGTGTGTTGGAACCCCCTCAGCAATGCCTCGATTCCTCTTTGGTTGTTTTGTCTGATTTTAGTTCTAGAATGAGTTATAGCCCTTTGAGCAGTTTTGAATCTTTTGTAGATTTACCGTGTTTTAGACTAAATTTGCGGGTGTTACCGGAGGAGTAGCATCGTGCGAGTCTCAGGTAGGTGGTGCATACCTTATTTTGTGTTTTCATGGTTGTTTGGGTAACGCGACCTTCGGTGCGTTTTTAGGTATTTTGAGAGGGACCTGTTTTATCTGCTTTTTCATACTGTATTAATTATGGGACCTCTGGGATGCCTTTGGGTATGCCCGGTTACTAGTTTGCGTGAGCGGGCCAGGTGAGGGGTTGTGGCTCATCGGGGCATTTTGGACGGGGAACGCCAAAATGGTTTTAGTTGGAATATTAAAGTGTTAAACTATTTAGTTTAAATTATTTAAGCCTGTTATAATTATTGGAGGCATTTAAGACCTCATTGCGGGTATGGGACAGCACCGGGAATAGTGCAATTCAACTGCTTAGTTTGTTTTGCTGGTTTATGTTTTTCTATTTAAACATGTTATATATGCAATTGTTGAATTGCATCTACTGGACCCTTTTTGGGTTTTGTTGGGCTTGGCTCAGTTACGCTTGGGTGATGCTGATCACAGGTTGGGGCTTTGCCCAGGTTACTTTGGGTGGTTTTGACCATGGGATTGGGTGTCATGGACGTCATATTGAGGCAGTGCGGCTGTCAGGTTGGGCATGGCCTGGGTTACTTGGATGGCGAGGCCCTCGGACATGAGCGACATGGTCGCAGGGACACGAGGTGTCAGATGTTTTAGTGGATTAGGACTATTTTGGTGATTACCGCTCACCCGAGACTTTGAGTAGTGTGTACATAGAGATACTCTGTGATGAGGTGGTTTTGACCACTCGTGTGGGTAGAGGCCCCCGTAGTTGTAGTTAGGTATTTTGGTTGGGGGTGCTTGTCGTATGAAGCCATGTGGGTGGTGAGGAGCCTTCAGTGAATGGGCGTGCCTTCGGGATTTCGGTACTTGAGACACGAGGTGTCAGGAGGCACATGGTTTTGGGTTACTATTTTGGGCATGCCTTCGGGACGTCGGTACTTGAGACATGAGGTGTCACGAGGCACATGGTGCTAGGTTACTATTCCTAGGCGTGCCTTCGGGATGTTGGTACTTGAGACACGAGGTGTCAGGAGGCACATGGTGCCGGGTTACTATTTTGGGTGTGCCTTTGGGACATCGGTACTTGAGACACGAGGTGTCAGGTGGCACCTGGTGCTGGGTTACACGGCAGAGATTCCGGCCTTGGCCGAAGCAAGTGATACTCCATGGTGGCTGTTGAGTACCAGTGGAGTTTGTGTTTACTTATGCATAGTATTGTTTACTACTTTCCTTGAAATGCATGACTGCTTAAACACATATATTTGGTACGCACCGTTGGGTGGTATCCTACTGAGATTTGTCTCACACCCTGCACGGGCCCCTCAGGACGCATGCAGACTTTATGGATTTACGTGCAGGAAAGAGGCCAGCTTCAGGAGCTGGGCTGCATTAGTTGTTACATGGAGATGGGATGGACCTTGCGGTCATTCCTAGCTGGGTTTACTTTATTTTTTTACTTTTCTGTATTAGCATGCTTACCTATTGTAGCTAATGTTGGTTATCCATTGGCGCCCTCTTTATTTTCAGTTGTGTATGACCTGTTATGGATGCATGTTTTACTGTTCAGTAGTAGTTACATGTTATCAGCATGTTGTTGTTATATTTACTGCTTCCACTATTTATCTATATTGATTATGCTTTCGCTCTGCGGGTCTGGTTCGAGTCTGCTGAGTCATTTATTTCTACTGCGTATTTTAGTATTATACTCAGACCTGTACCCTTATTATGATCCTCTGAGAGGGTATAGCCTTCCCACTATACCTATTCAGACCCTCACTGCTATTTGGCAGCCTTTGGCATCTGGGGAGGTGTGCCTAAGGTACTGAAACCCGACCCGTTTGGCACTGTTCGGGTGGCTGGCCGGGTCCGGGTCTTCACAAAGTGGTATCAGAGGAGTTCTTGACAAGGATTTAGTAGCAGTGTTTGACAGGATACTAATGAGTTTGAGACTTCTCATTTCTTTCTGCTGGTTTTACTATTTGGGATATGGTAGACTGGAGATAGTTTGTTACTGGGACTGGGTTTCTAGCTTGTTCTTGGGTGCCTACAGCCCCAGGTACGAGGGATGGACCAAGTTGCCAGGGGTGGGAATTGATGTTTGATTTTGCTCAGATTATAGTTTATATGATTTCTACCTCGGTGGCTCACATGATGTGTGATGTTCTTGATTGTGAGATGGGACCCTTGACCCAGTACGGTAAGTGAGAATTGGACCTTGGCCCGGTATGGCAAGGCTTGGTTGCTTGGCTTTTGATAGGCACATTTTAGGGTATTTCAAATTCATAATTGCAAGTACGCTCTGTGAAGTGATAATTCCATGTGAATGAAAATCAATTGTCATGATTGTGTGCTTATAAAATGTGAATTGGTGAAATTCTTGATAGAATTGCTAGTTATTGCAATGTGTTGCCATGCTTTATTTTTGTAGAATTGCATGTTGCAGGATTCTGAGTCTGGCTCTTATGAGAGCAGACAGGTATTATGGTTGAGGCAGTGTAACTGTTAGGATTGGGCGACTCGGTCGTCGGTTTGAGGAAACGTGATTTGTCGGGATGGGCATGGCCCGAGGTACTTTTGATACTTGGCTCTATTGAGCGGGTAAGGAGGCCATGAGGCCAAGATGCCGTGGGGCATGGGTTGTGGTGAGGGGGAGTAAGGGTAGTTGTTATGCACTGCCTTTTACTACTTTCCTTATCTGCGTAGAATATATTTATATATATATATATATGGGTCGTCTGACCATTTATGGTATTCAACGGGTTACTCCTTCACAACATGATGGAGTGTCAGGCAGGAGATGATACAGTGCCGCAAGATCAGGGTCAGAATTCGGTACAAGCAGAGCACGAGCCGCAGGTACAGGCTCATGGACAGGATTAGGTTCAGGATCTAGTGTAGGTAAGACAGCAGCCGGGTTTGGCATCGTTCGGGCCGTGGCTCGACAAGCAGCTCCGAGCGATCCTGGCACGTGTCTTACAGGGGATTGACAGAGGCATGTAAAGTACATAGCCTTCTATGGCGTATCAGATGCGGGAGTTCCAGTCACAGCACCTGCCGGTTTTTTAGGGTAAGGGTGGTCCGCAGGCGGCCAAGAACTGGATAGAGAGTATGCAGATGATTTCCGAGCAGCTCGAGATGCCTCCAGGGCGAAGGGTCAAGCCGGTGACGTACATGCTGAGAGGACCGGTGAAGCGTTGGTGGGACGTACAGGTTCAGGCCCGAAGGCACGAGGGACTGGCATGGAAGGACTTCGAGGACAGGTTCTTCGAGCACTTTTATCCAGAGACACTGAGGGCAGAGAGAGCTCGGGAGTTCTTGAGTCTTCAGAAGGTAGATATGTCTGTCATGGACTATACAGCTACCTTCACAGAGTTGTCTCATTTTTTACCAGGTATGGTGAGCAATGACACAGATAGGGTGAGGCGCTTCGAGGATGGCTTACGACACGCCATTCGGGTATAGGTGAACATCTTCAGGCTGGGTTCCTTCCCCGAGGTGGTGAATCAGGCACTCATAGCCGAGGGCAATGAGAGGGAGAAATCTCGCTTGGGCAGGACGAAAGCTTTAGGTGACGGTTCGGACAGCAGGAAGCGAGGACAGGATGAGTTCCAGCAGGGCAGTCAGGCCAGGGATTCAGTTAGACCCCCTCGTGGGAGTTCTTCGGTGATTTTCTTCCAATGTGGACAGACGGGACATGTTCGGGCGCAATGCGATAGACCTCCGAAGGAGTGCCGGGCATGTGGACAGGACAGAAATCTAGAGAGGTTCTGTAGGCAGCCTTCTCAGATAGCTGGCAGACAGGGGCCAGGACAGATTGTAGCGTCTAGAGTTGGTTCAGGTTCGGTACCCGGAGAGGGTAGTCGAGGTTTAGCTGTGCGTGGAGGTCGTGACAGAGATGGTGGGACCCAGCTGAGGGGTCAGTGGCCGGTGACGGGAGCATCATCACAGGGGGGGTCAGGCCTCAGGCAGCCGTGTTTCAGGCCAGGTGCACGCCGTGGAGCTTCCAGAGGCTGAGCAGGCTGGTGAGCCGATGACGGTTAGAGGTACCCCGTGGTGTGACCGTGATCTCCATGTTTCCTTTTTGGTATGACCTGTAGATCCATGTCTGTTTTGAGTGCACGTGGTGCACAGGATCTATGTGGACGGACTAGATGCTAGTCAGTGGGATTGGCACCATATCGGGTGCGTGATATATATATGAGATGCGTAGCATCAGGGCATCGAGGATGCAGGTTACTTGAGGTGTCGTGGGCATCGGGGCATCGTGGATGCAGGTTACTTGAGGTGTCGTGGGCATCGGGGCATCGTGGATGCAGGATACTTGAGGTGCTAGGCACCAGGACCTCGTAAAGGTGGACACCGATGCGGTGCGGGATACGTTGAGTGTCAGAAGTGACACGTGAATGCCAATGAGGTGCAGGGATGACGATGCGTCATGGAAGGACTACGCGTCCGAAAAATAGGTTAGTAAACCGTGGTTTCTTTGAGCTTTGTTAGTTGAGACCGAGTAGGTAATTCTTAAGGTGGGGATCCCCTTGAGGAATTTATCCAGAACCTTGGGACCGGGGTAGTCTGGGTTGTTTAACAGGGATGGGCGTGTTCGGTGCCATCTCCTGGTTTCGTTGGGTAGCTTGGGGACGAGCTGCGTTAACGTGGGGAGTTTGTAAGAACCCGTGTTTTTTGAACGGGTCAAAATCCTGACCTTGTTTGAATTTTTGACTTGTTTCCGAGGAAACTGGACAAAATGGAAAGTTTTTGGAAATTTCCAGACTACACACCGTGTACTTTAAGGTACACTCCGTGTATATGTTCAACGAGTGTCGGCCGTGTACTCGCCGAGTACATGCTGTGCGGGTGACCATGTAGAATTTTATTACTACATGGTGTGTAGTTTTAAACACGCCGTGTAACCCTGACCGTGTGGTGGGAATACATGGTGTGTAAGCCGTTGGCCGGGTAGAACCAGGGACACACCGTGTTCCCTTTGGACACGCCGTGTAGTAAGACCATGTATAAGGGAAACGCATGGCGTGTGGGTGAGTCGGCGAGGAAAGTAAGAGGAACCAAGTACACGCTGTGTACCCCTATGTACACGTTGTGTACTCATGTTGGCAGGTTCGGAAAGTAGGTCAACGGAATTTAGTCATCTTATGAATAGTTAAATGACCTATACACGGCATGTAGTCCTAAAGTACACGCCGTGTACTTTATTTTTTTTGCTTAAAATGGTCAGTAGCCTCATATTGAGGCAGAACCTTAAATCCTCCACCAGGATACACGAACCAAGCCGGCCGGATCTTCAATCCTTCTCCAGATCGTCGTCCGAGACCCATTTCGAGCTCTGATTAGTGCGTTGGGACCCCCTCGGTAAGGCCTCGATTCCTCTTTGTCCGTTTTGTCTGATTTTCATTCTAGAATGAGTTATATCCCTTTGAGAGGTTTTGAATCTTTTTTAGATTTACCGAATTTTAGACCGAATTTGCAGGTGTTACCGGAGGAGTAGCATCATGCGAGTCTGAGGTAGGTGGTGCATACCTTATTTTGTGTTTTCATGGTTGTTTGGGTAACGCGACCTTTGGTGTGTTTTCGTTTATTTTGAGAGGGACATGTTTTATCTACTTTTTCATACTGTATTGCTTATGGGACCTCTGGGATTCCTTTGGGTATGCCCGGTTACAAGTTTGCGTGAGCGGGCTAGGTGAGGGGTCGTGGCTCATCGGGGCATTTTGGTCGAGGAACGCCAAAATGGTTTTAGTTGGAATATTAAAATGTTAAACTGTTTAGTTTAAATTATTTAAGCCTGTTATAATTGTTGGAGGCATTTAAGACCTCAGTGCTGGTATGGGACAACACCTAGAATAGTGCAATTCAACTGCTTAGTTTGTTTTGCTGGTTTATGTTTTTCTGTTTAAACATGTTATATATGCAATTGCTGAATTGCATCTGCTTGACCCTTTTTGGGTTGTGTTGGGCTTGGCCCGGTTATGCTTGGGTGATGCTGATCACAGGTTGGGGCTTTGCCCGGGTTACTGTGGGTGGTTTTGACCACGATATTGGGCGTCATGGACGTCGGATTGAGGCAGTGCGACTGTCAGGTTAGGCATGGCCCGGGTTACTTGGATAGCGAGGCCCTCGGACTTGAGCGACATGGTCGCAGGGACACGAGGTGTCAAATGTTTTGGTGTCTTAGGACTATTTTGGTGATTACCGCTCACCCAAGACTTTGAGTAGTGTGCACACAGAGATACTATGTGATGAGGTGGTTTTGACCACTCGTGTGGGTAGAGGCCCCTGTAGTTTCGGTTAGGTATTTTGGTTGGGGGTGCTTGTCGTAGGAATCCACGTGGGAGGTGAGGAGCCTTCAGGTAATGGGAGTGCCTTTGGGACGTCAGTTTTTGAGACACGAGGTGTCAGGAGGCACATGGTGTCGGGTTACTATTTTGGGCATGCCTTCGAGACGTCGATACTTGAGACACGAGGTGTCAGGAGGCACATGGTTCCAGGTTACTATTCTTGGGCATGCCTTCGGGACGTCGGTACTTGAGACACGAGGTGTCAGGAGGCACATGGTGCCAGGTTACTATTTTGGGCATGCCTTCGGGATGTCGGTACTTGAGACACGAGGTGTCAGGTGGAACGTGGTGCCGGATTACACGACAGAGATTCCGGCCCTGGCCGAAGCAGGTGATAATCCATGGTGGCTATTGAGCACCAGTGGAGTTTGTGTTTACTTGTGCATAGTACTGTTTACTGTTTTCCTTGAAATGAGACTTCTTAAACACATATATTTGGTACGCACCATTGGGTGGTATCCTGCTGAGATTTTTCTCACACCCTACACGGGCCCCTCGAGACACATGTAGACTTTATGGATTTACGTTCAGGAAAGAGGCCAGCTTTAGGAGCTGGGATGTGTTAGTTGTTACATGGAGATGGTATGGACCTTGAGTTCATGCCTAGCTGGGTTTACTTTATTTGTTTACTTTTCGGTATCGGCATGCTTACCTGTTGTAGCTACTGTTGGTTAGCCATTGGTGCCCTCTTTATTTTCAGTTGTGTATGACCTGTTCTAGATGCATGTTTTACTATTCGGTAGTAGTTACATGTTATAAGCATGTTGTTGTTATATTTATTGCTTCCGTTGTTTATCTATATTGATTATGCTTCCGCTCTACGGGTCTGGTTCGAGTCTGCTGAGTCATTTCTTTCCACTGCGTATTTTAGTATTATACTCAGACTTGTACCCTTATTATGATCCTCCGAGAGGGTATAGCCTCCCCACTATACCTATTCAGACCCTTGCTGCTAGTTGTCAGCCTTTGGCGTTTGGGGAGGTGTGCCTAAGTTAGTGACACCCGACCCGTTTGGCATTGTTCGGGTGGCTGGCCGGGTCCGGGTCGTCACATGAATGTTAAGAATTCATTTTTTCATATTTTTATAATTTATTTAATTTAATTTATCCATTTATTATTATACATTCATTAATATTGTTAAAAATATGTTGAATCATTTTGTAATATTTATTTATGCATATATTTATTTACTATATATACATGTAATATTTTCAATATAATTTATGTGAATAAATATTTATTCATTTTTATATATTAAATTTTAACATTTAAAATATATTTTAAATTTATATAATTAACCTATTTAAAATATTTTTTTAATAATTATGTAATTTATGTATTAAATTATACAATTATAAATATATATAATTTTTTAAAAAATGTATTTTATGAAATTATAAATATATATATATATTTAAATAATTATAATATTATAATAAAATAATTTAAATAATAAATATATTTATTATATCTATAATTATATATAAATATTTTTTAATGAGAAAAGATGGAGCGACAATTCGGTGGAAGCCTTCAATGAGGCGGGCGGTCGGGGCATCGAGCGGTGATTCGGTGGACCTCCAACGAGCGGCTATAGGTTGGTACAAGTGAATGGTGGAGACACAAGTGTTGTCTCGATTGGTGGTGGGTGGACCAAAGGCAGTGTGCGGTAGAATAAGGTTTCTCTCCATGGTGATTTCGTTCGACAAATCTTTAGCTAAGTTCTTTCTGGATTAATGTCATTTTGATGTGTTTAAATATGCTGCTACTGGGATGGAAGATCAGAAGGTGGTTCATGGTGGATATGCTTTTCCCCTAGTAATGTTGTTAATCCCTCTTTATCTCTCTTCAAAGACTCTACCACAAGTGTTTTTGAAGAAGGGGTAATGTTTCCCTAGTTAAGGCCGATGCAAATGCAATCTCTGAGCATATAAAACTTGGCGAGCACTCCATTATTGCAAGAATCATCATGCTGAAGGGTTCAAAGTCATGTAGGGTTGAGGATATTGTCTCAAATATATGAGATGTTTGGGGTTTTGGAAGTTTTAAATGCGTATCTATGGGTTGATGTTTTTTATACATTATAATCCCCATAGAGGAACTAAAGATGAAGGCATGGGGTCTAAGTTTGATTTCCCTAAAACCTGGGTTTCTACATATCCGTGAATAGGACATAAACTTCAACCCAATCGAGGTACACAATTCTTCGGCTCAAGTATGGGTCAAATTCTTTGGTTTTAATTGGATTTTTTAGCATCCTAAGATTCTATATGAAATTGTTATGGTGATTATTATTCCTATAAAAATGGATAGAGAAACATAACTTAATAGATTTGGCCATTATGCTCGATTTTCAGTGGATGTAGATCTTTTCTCAACCCTGGTTGATAGATTTGTTCTTTATACTAATACAGATGACTTTGATTTGAAAATACAGTATGTGAAGGTTCCATAGTTCTATTCAGAATACAGGATTATTGGCCATGATTCGTTGTATTGTAGGATAGCCTTTGTTTTTTCTTTCTGCTCAAATCGTGGACATGAGGAGAGCTTGTGCAGTAAGAAATTTCAGCATCAATCCATGCCTCAAAGTCACATTGATGGTAAAAGGAATATTCAAGGTGTAGAATTACCCCTAAACAAATTTGGAGGGGGTAGGAATGGGCAATGAACATGGCATTTTGGAAAAATTTGGTGTTGGTCCTATTGGATCCCCAACTGCAAGCAGGGCTGGTTCTTCCCCTATATAGAGGCAGTGCATTGATATAGTTACTTCAGGGTATGAAAATTGCCTGGCCTTTTTAGTGGTGATGATAGTTGACTTGGTGTAGAAAACTCCTTATTGTCTAGGATCTAAAATTGGAAATTTAGTTCCCTCTTTCTTGGATGTCTTGGTAGCAGGTGTAAAGCATCAACATGATGACCAGATGGAGTCTAACTTAGTGTTAGATGCTCAATTAAAAGTTGATTCTCATCTTTCTAATGGACATTATTATTTCAGAATCAGTAAAGGGAAAAGGAAAATTGATTCTCTGTTGACAGTGAAGAAGATGGATCATCAAGGAGTCAAAGAAATGGACTCCCTTGGATCCACAAGAATGAAACATTATATAGGTTTGATTCCTCAGAGAAGGACATGGCCAGGGAGACTCCTTCCATGGTGTTGAGCAGGGTGCTTCCCTCTACTAGGGCCCTGCTGGACCCTGGTAACAAAAAATTTAGTCTTCTTAATATTTGGAATAGGTCTAATAGTAATGAGGCATTCCATGAAAAATTTGGTAATTCTCATGGTCTGACTCGTGTTGATGGAGAAGCTTCAAGAGGATCTGATCTAGATGGGCAAGACCCTCGGCCTAGTGTGGATTCAGTCCCACTAGATGATCATATTGAGTATCAGCTGGAGGAGGAGGCATGACAGTAACCTAAAACATAGAGGAGGGTCGTTATCTGAGATGCAGAGGTGGTGGTCGTCTTCATAGATAATTGAATTGCTTTTTTTCAGTGGCTTGTTACTTGCCTCAGGTCCCATCTTCTATTATACCCTCATTTTGTCTTTAACTTTTTCTTAATAAAATTTTCGCGGCCATTGGTTTAACCAATGGTTCGCACCGTTTTGGTATAAATACTTTTTAAATATATTTATTTATAATTATAATTATAAATAAATATTTAAATAATTAAAAATTAGAATAAATATATTTAAATAATAAATATAATTATATATTTATAATTAAATATTTATAATTATATATAAATACTTTTTAAATATATTTAAATATAAATATAAATATATATATATATATAAATAATTATAAAATTACAATAAATATATTTATTATAATTTCATAAATATATAAATTAATAAATTAATAAATATATATAAATATATATAAATATATATATAAATATATAAATAAATATAGTAATTATATTTATAATTTTAAAAATATATATAATTATATAAATATATTTATAAATATATACAAATATTAATAAATAAATTATTAAGACTAAATCTTTATCAATGCTTTCCTTCATCGTCTTTAGAATTTTAGCTCTCATAAAGAGTAGTGTTATCAGCGCTTTTTATTACTGCACTGATAAAACTATTATTTATCAGTAATTTTTTAAAAGAGCTCATAAAAGCCTTACCTGATCTTATAAAAGAACCATAAGCAGAGGCTTCTCTATCACAAATCTTCAAGCTCTCATGGAACCCTACTTCTATTGTGTCGGAATTCTCATCGTCGCCCTCGCTGCCTCTCTTGCCGCCATCGCTCTCGTTGGCGCCAATCCCACCGTCTCTCTCATTGTCATCGCTCTCGTCGCCGCCTCTCTAGCTGTCATTCTTGCTTCCCCCACTCTCACTGCCATCGGTCTCCAAATCTAAGGTATGTGAAGAATCACTGCTCCACATCACACACCTGCACCACATCGCACCACCCATGCAACACACAAATCCCTGCACCACATAGCACCCCTTGGATTGTCGCGCCACTACTCTCGCTGCCTCTCTCATCATTGCCGCTCTTGCCGCCTCTCTCGCCGTTGCTAATCTTGATGCCTCTCTGGCTGCTGGCACCACCTCTATCGTTGTCGTTCTCACCGCCACCTCTCTCACCATCGTCGGTCTCCAAATCTAAGGTATGTGATGGATCCATGCACCACATCACACACCTACAACACATCACACCGCCCCTACATCACATGAATCCCTACACCACATAGCACCCCTGCACCACATCGTACCACCCTTGGAGCACATTGAACCACCCTTACTTGCCTATTTACCGCATGAAAACCATACCATGAGGGAAGGTGGATGCTCCATGTGAGTTCGGGTGACTATGGAGGGCCACATCATTAACATCATAGTTGGAGTGTCTTTTTGAAGGATTTGGTCTAGGAAATAATGTAACTATGTTAGCATATCACATGATTAATATATAGTTGGGCGATCTCAAAAGTAGAGGTTTTTCCTGTGATTACATGGCTGAAATGAGATCACGCAATCACGCAACTGAGGCATGTAGTCAATGATTCTTGATTCTGATCATCCCTGAACCCATATAAGTTTTATTAATATATATTACTTATTTTATATTGTTTAATTTTATTAAATTAAGCATTATAGTTTAATTTTAGTATTGATGGATTAAATTGAATTTACTATTGCAAAATTTGTCAAAGAAACAAAAGAATTTTAGTGAAGTGAAATTTTGTTTGATCCTACAAAATATGTTTGACATAAAACATTAGAATTAGAAAAGTAATAAATGTATCAAAATATATGTATTTTTTTCTACATGTATATTTATTTTTAACTGACAAAACTTTGAAATTTAAAAAAAATCATATCTGAAAAGTATAATTATAAATTCTAGAAAATAATGAAATATATGTTTAAATATAATTGATAAATCAAAATTCATCACCCTTTACATTTATAATCCCAAATAAAACTAAATATTAATTATATTTTAAAAAAAATCATTAAAATCAAATTACTTTTAAAAAAAATATGTCAAAAAAAAATTCAAAAAAAAATTATTTTACAAAATCAAAATATTATATATTATACAACACTGAAAAAACAACATGTAGGATGTTGTGTAATAAGAAACTGAATAGATCGAGGTTAACATGCTCAAGTATTCCAACTATATAAATATTCTATATTAAAATACTAAATAGTATGTAAAACACTAATCATAACATAGGCAAATATCATATTGACTATAACTAATTATATTATAATTTTTGTGAACTTATGGTGTAGTGGTGCAAGGTTGAGGGTTATAGCAATGGTGTTTAATAAGGTACGAGGTTCAATTCCTGAGATCCCTTTATTGGGGTAATTTCCACCTCCCATGCTCCACTCACCTTATCGATACACCCGGTGAGACACCGGGTGGGAAGAAGGGCACATTCCACCTAGCTAACAGATTACTGATCGGACTGTTACCCTGTGGGACGCTCTGCCATCTCAGCCGGAAACGACTCATTCCTGACAGGGGCTTCTCCAGATGAGCTCTTCATGGTGAGGGGGGTTTCTGGGTGTGGAGGGTTTGAAAATGCCACTCCTAGAGATTCCATTCTAAGAAAAGAAAATAAAATATATAACATATAATAATGTTTTTATGATAATTATGATTACTTGATGAGTTGTTATTTAATAAATCATAAACATTCTTATATAATAGTAATTATACAAAATGAATGTTGATAACCTAATGATCCACTAAATATATGATGTATGAATAGTCACTAACATTTTCTCCCAATTTAGACCTACTCCTCATCCCTAGTTTCTGTAATTCCATCTCAAGATTCCCAAATCACTAACTCGAACATTCCAATAGTGCTAAGACTAAACCCCTAGATACCCCTTGTAACATTTTATGACACCTTATCCAATCATTTTCATAGTTTGGTTTCCAACATTAAAACACTCTATTTATAAAATCTAACTATTTAATTAATATTTAATTTTATAAAACAATGGATCAAATTTTTAATCCATTACTAAATTAAAGAAATACATTTTTTCTCTCTAAAAAAATAAAAAAATATTATTTTAATGAATGATTTTCTAGAAGAAATTATTAAAATGAAAATAACTCTTATTGAAACTTTTAGAAAAAGATTTAAAATAATTGAGTAGACTTAATTATATAAAACTATGTCTAATCTCTAATATTTATTTATTTAAATAATTTAGAGTATAAAATAGTATTTTATAATTTGAAAACCGATGATTATTTAGGGTCAAAATATTTCTCCCTTCTTAACTAAGACAATCATTAACTAACCATCCATTCAATCACTTAACTGAAGTTTTATAATGGGTCATGAATAATAATTCAGTTAGGATATAGTGGGAATAATTGATCTCACATTGTAAAACATTAAAAAAATAAAAAAAAAATGTTTTTCTAAACACTGTAATATCTTAATAGGTTCCATGATCAATGAAGTGGAACTATGTTTTCTATTATTCTACAAGTATGATGATTAATGGGACACATCTATCATTATATAATATATCATCAAGCCTTGCATTTCTATGATACTATGTTGAGGAAAATCGTCATGTCTATATGTAACATATAAATGAAAATAAATATAAGATTATACCTATAACCTTGTTAGCAATGGTTATAATAGGTAACCAATAAAAGGGATCTGTAATATTTATTAACAAAACACATTCAAGATGAGATTTAATATAATTGGCTAAGGGGTTGAAAATAATTTACATTATATTAAATGACAAACAAGGTTTTCTATATGAAAGTGAGATTTAATACTATATCATAGTTCAATAAAAAATCATTTAGAATGATCATATTAATTAAATTAAATTAGAAATGAAATACAATCCAATATTACTTTCAAAATTTATTTTAATCATTATTACTATTTTACAACAACAATTTGTGTGCATGTCATAGGAATAACCCAAAAAAACACCATAAGGGTCCATACCACCTACTATTAACATAGGATATCATTAAAAATACATGTGATCATCAAGGAGACTGTACAATCCATAAAACAATTAAAGAAAAGATATCCTAATAAACTATTTATCATAACCCAATAATATTAAAACATAAAAACCCTATGTGGATAACTAAGAAATGATTATAACACCATTACCGTCAAAATGAATAATTTAATCCACCGAGTAATATTCCAATTCCATAATAAGATTTAGAAACAAATTTATTAATCATATCATAGTCACTTCACATCAAAATAATGGTAATGTGAGATTTGAATAAATGGAATCAACAAAAAGAGTTGGGGAATCCGCGGGTGATGATCAACGTGTGAGGCTTACTTGAGAGTTGAGATATGAGATGATGGATTTTGAAATAATGAGGTAGATGAAACCTAACAATGTATGAAGATGGAAAACCAAGATTAAAGGCCACTAGATCGAAGAAATGAGGTTAGGGATTTTGCGTGAGAGAAAATAGTTTGCTTTCATGATATTGAACAACATTGAAATGATTCAAAACAGAAAATCATAAAATTTTAAATTGTATATCACTTTAGTTGTATTATAATTGTTGTGATAATGATATTTTTATTGTTTTATCATGTCATTTAAATATTAATCAACATGAAAAATGTGCTTTATCATGTCGATTATCTTATAATTGACATGATAAAGCAATGAAATTTTTTTTATCATGCCGATTACTCTATAACTGACATGATAAAGAATAATACAAGTTTTTTTACATCAATTATATGATAACCATCATGATAAAGAAATATACATGTATTTTTCACATCGATTTTGGATAACTGATGTGAAAATTCCAATGCACTAAATACATTTTGTACTTATGTCACAACCATGGAAGTGTTATTTCATTAAGAAATTCAGGATCTAGCCTTGTGAGACTGTTCCTTTAATGATTTGACACTGTATTGTATTTCTTCCTTTCTTTCACGGTCTAAGCATCGGGGTTGCGTTCATGAGTATGTCCAACTTGAGGGAGTACTTTACCATCTTTGGGCTAGGGATCAGTGATGGATCCTAGAGTGATGAGGTCCCTGTGCTAGGATATTTTCTTGGTCTACATGTTTTTTTATCTGATTTAATTTCTCTATTGTATTTTTTTACTTTGTTTTTCATAATAATAAAATATTTTGGTGGTGTTCTTGTCTTAGAGTATGACCAAATTGGTATGAACCACATAAATTATTTATGTTCTCTATTTTTCTACATCCCTTTTTTGTATGTTTGTTTCCCCTGCTTGTTTTCCTTCCTTGTATGCCTTTTCTTTTCTGACTATTTTGATTCTCAAACTTATTTTATACTTCCATTTTTATTCTAGTTTTGTTGTTCGGATCAAACACCCTCACCTTCCTTTAAAAACTGGTACCATATCCTTTATTTTCAAGGTAATCATGACCTCTGTTAGTCTAGAAGTTGATAATTTCTATGAAGAAAATGAATTTTACATGTGGTGGGTAAAGACAAGGGAATTACTCATCCATAATGGATTCATAGACACTCTCTTGGGTCCTAAGAAACCTGTAGTTACTATCTCCAATGAAGGACAGTCATCCACCACTTATATTGATATTGACCCCAACATTCTTGAGAAATCCCAATGTATGTTGATGTTAACCTTAGGCGATAAAGTCTTATGAGAAGTTGTGCACGAAACTACTTCTAAAGTTATACTGATTAAACATGAACATTTATATATGTATAAGTCTCTTCCTGGTCATTTATATAAGAAAATGTGACTGAACCCTGGTTCATTGGTTCATGTTCATCTTGATTATTTTAATAATTTTTTTCTTGAATTGTCTAATATAGATGTTAAAATAATCAATGAAGATCACACCATAATCTTTTTTACTTCCCATGATGATTATTTTAATTATTTATAAGACATTATGATGTGTAGTATAGAATCAATCACGTTATATTAGGTTAAATTAGCAGTGTTATCTCGAGAACTTCAAAAACATGGTTTGAAGTATGATTTTAATGGAGTAAAATCAGAGCCTTAACTAATTCATGTTTTGAGTCAAATGAAAAATAATAAAGAATGAAAAGATAAGAACATGTTTAAGAATTTATAGTTATTCGAGTGTGGAAATACTGACCATATTAAAAGATATTGTCCTGACTTTAAAAATAAATATAGTATGACTTAGTCTCATATGGTATTCCCCTAGTTTTTCACTATGAATGTTCTTTAATTCATGTTTAGGAGGCCTTTTTTGGAGTTAGGCATAGATTCTTTGCAGTCTCTATTCAGTGATCCTAGTAATGGACCTACTTGTTTTTTTAATGGGAAACCAGTTAGAAGAGAGGGTTTGTTAGGGATGGTTTAAGCTGTTTGGGATTAGGTGGAGATCACTCTCCTATCGGATTCCTATTTTTTGGTCATTGTGGTTTTATAATGATTTATTATTGTTGAATTATTTTTTATCTTTGCTAAATTTTTATATTCACTATATCTTAACCCAATGAAGGTTGTGTTTGGTGTTATCTGCATTATTGGGTGTTGCTATTTTTGGTGGAGACTTAGGTAATAATAGTGAGCTCTATTTTTTTTAATATTAATGCTTAGATAGTTTTATTTATAATAAAGCTTTATTAATTTGATAGCAGTATATGGGTAGTATGGGTAGAACATGTACCACTAATGTCACATACTATGTGGTATTCATATTGGGTGAGTAATCTATAGATTAGGTTTTTTCTGTTTATGAAAATATACCCACACTACTGATAGGTTAGGGGTAAGTAGGTTTCAAGAACACCATCTGTAATTTGTTTTATTTTCATTTTATTTTAAAAAAGTGGAGATTTGTTAATTCTGGTTTGAAAACTTAAATTGAGTTTTAATTTCCAAGAAAAATTATGGTTTTATTATTATGAAAATTCATTGTTGTTTGGGATTCTTTCTTATTGGGCCTTCATTTGGTCCTTCGGTGATGTTGGTCTCCTTTATGTGTGTTGGACCTATATTTTTGGGATGCTAACTTGGCCTACTAGTCTATTGGCCCTCCATGCCCTTGCATTCCACATTGGCGATCCGCATGGGACGGGTTCTACTGGTCATTGATAGAGTTCCATTTGATGGCTCTTCATTTTGGTGTTTGTGTTTTTCTCATTCTCGAAAATCAATGACTGTCTATATCTACTCATTCCATACCTTCCATGTAGCACCCTGGTTTGAGGTATGTAGCCTTTTTTTTACTTCTTTATGTATTTAAAGTGCATGGGATGATTTGGGAAGAGGTTGGGTGAGTTTGGAATAGTTTTGAATAAGTTTGGAGGCTTTTCTTAGGGAGCACGGTTTGAGCACGGTTAGAGGAAACCATGCAGGTTCGCCAAGAAATAGTGCAAGGGGAGACAATAGGCTTCGTACGGCCTGTACATGGTTTTCCAAACTGTGCTAGGCAACCATGCGGACACCTCATCTCAAGGTAGTAGCGTGTGCACGGTTAGCGCACGGTTTTTCAAACCGTGCGGGCTAACCCTACGACCACTAAAAAATAGGGTTTTAAAACCCAGGTTCACTTGGGCTTGCCTCATTCCTCTCCAAACCCTCTCCCAGTCGAGCCTCACTCGGGATTTTGGGTTCGCAGAGGTTTAAGGTGATCTCCCAATCATTTTGTAAGTGTTTTGAAGTGGTTTATTGGTGGATTGAAGGTGGTTTCTCCCGAGTAAGTCTCTCCTCTTGGGTTATTTGTGTTTTCCTCTATATCTACATCTCCCTCTCTCTCAGTTTTCTAGATCTACACCCTTTGTGTGTAGATCTAGGGTTTTGGTTGCCTTGGATGTTAATTTTAAGGCTTATGGATGTTAGGGAAGGGGATCTAGAGAGGTTTCAGTGGTGCATTCACTGGTTTTGAAGAGTAATTTCTTGTGGGTTGTTTTCTCCATAACCCTAAAGGTAGGTGGCTTCTCTCTCGACTCCACTTGGTTAGAAATAGTGGTTTTGGTTGCAATTAATTTGTGTTGCTTAAAATTAATTGTGTTGTTGATGTGAAAAATTGGATGGAAATCCCTTTGGGGATGGTTTGGGGATTTTTGGAGAAAAGGTCTTGTAGCGAAATGCTCTTGATGCAATTTTAAAATGAGTTGTTTTGTTGGTTTGATTAAGATGATTTGAGAAAATGGTTTCCAATAAAAAGGGTTGTTTTATTGAAATGTGGTTTGGTATGGAAAATGATTGAAGGGTGTTTTCAATAAATGTTTGATTTATTAAAGTGAATTTACATATAATGGAAATGGTGAATTGCGTATTGTTGTGGCCTTGGAGGGTTACATGCTTGGTTATGGCTTGTTTTGGTTGTGTGGAAGTGGGTGGGAAGTCTCACTACAAAAGGTGAATGGGATGGGCGGGAAGTCCCACCATTTTGGGTTATCAGGTAGTGGGCAGGAAGTCCTGCTAGCTGAAGATGGGGTGAACAAGTTGGGTGGGAAGTCCCATCGTTATGGTTGCTTTGTTGTGTGTTGCTTTGCATAGATGGAATTTGTTGTGGAAATGTAAAATGGTTTAATTGGCTTCCATGTGCGGCATGGTTGATTGGGCTTCCTTGTGTGGCATGTTTAGCTCATGGCATGATTGTTTGGCTTTCCCTGGGTTTACTTGGTTTGGGTGAAATGGATTGGTAAGGGTGTGTTTGGCTTATGGTAATGGATACACTTGTGATTATTTTATATAAACTATTTTATATGAACATGCTAACGGTTTTATCCTAGTGGCATGTGTTGGGAAGTCATTTTGGGAAAACATACTGAGTAGTTGTACTCACCCCCTGATTTGGCACTTGGGTGTCTTTGTAGATGTTGTGTACCGGGATACAGGTAAAGGTAAGGCATCTCATTTCTAGCGGTTCGCGGTGATGCTTGTGATGTTCTGGTGGAGCTTGGTGCTTGGAGCTTGGTGTGGAGCTGTAGTGGTGTCATGGCTCATGGTGTTTTACTATTTAGTTTCTGCTTTGTACTCTGATGTTTGGTGGACATGTCTAGTTGAACAGTTTTGGGGTATGTTATGGCATTGTTAGTATCATATGGTTGGGTTTGATGGTGCATCAATCTTTCATTGTTGGTTGGTTGATTTGGGTGATCTCCTTAAGGGAAAATCATTCCCCACTGTTCCTTGAATCCCTCGGCATTTATTTCCAGCCTTTGGTGCCATGGGAACGTCGCTTAAGGCCAAGTAACCCTCACCGCCTCCTCAAGCCAATGAGGTGGGGCAGGGTGTTACAAGTGGTGTCAGTTTTTTCAGTCCTTAGCTTTAAGTGAGAGCAGTTGTTCAATCCTTGGTGTTTATCATCGGTCTAGGTGTTGAAATTTATTCTTGGCCTATTCCTAGATTCGGGATGGTATCAAAGCATAGGAATGTCAGAAAATGGAATGTATATCATAAAAGTACGTAGCTAACCCTTTTATTCTGAACTTCCAGTTACAAGGGAGTTGGGTACATAAGTGGTTGGAGACACTTATAAGCATTGGATATCTCATTGTCGTGGGTGTATCCAATGAGATGAGCATGGCATGCATGGTAGAAATGTCTTCCCTCTAGGACGCATATTTCATTGGGCATAATGGTTTATGGGATGAATTGAGAAATGGTTTTTCAAATGTGTGAAATTGTAATGTGAATAAATTTTGTATTTTGAAAATGGTTTGCTTTTCAAAAATGGTGACACATGGAAAAGGTGGAAAAGGTGGAAAGCCACGTTGTGATAGTGTTGTGTAATGCGATTTGAAATGGGAATTATTGATGTCTACAGAAGTGAGACTCATGGTTGGTTGTTTTCTGTTTATAGAAATGGCATCGGGTAGGCGTCATAAAGACCAACTGAAAGTGGCCGATGAGAACGTGGTTGCACCTGAACCCTAGGTGAACCAGCAGTTAGTCCAGAGCATAGTGAAAGCTTTCCAAGCTATGGGAAGTATGAATAGAGTGGAAGAACCAAATCATGTTGATTATGTGGATCAGTTTCAAAGGTAAGATCCACCCATCTTTAGGGGTGATTCGGACCCGGAAAGGGTAGAGGCGTGGATGTCCAAAATGAATAGAATTTTTGAATTCTTGGGGATGCCGGTAGAGCTAAAAGTAAGGCTAGAAACGTATAAGCTTGAGGATCTTTCTCTTAAGTGGTGGGACTTGGTAGTCCAAGCGGGGATGAACCAGGGTATGATGTGGGAAGTCTTTGAGGGTGGAGGAAGCATGGTGGTACCCATGGGGAATAGTGGGAACTCTAACGCTGGGTTCAAGTGGAGGAGGGTCCCAGGGTGGGAGTATGGAAAATAATCTGACGGCGGGATCAGTAAATCTTCCATTGAAGTCCTAGAGAAAGCTGGGATGTTTTCATTGTGGCTCTACGACACATATCAAGAGGTACAGTACGACACAACCTCGAGAATTCCACAATTGTAAGTAGATGGGAATCTGCAGCGTTATTGTTGGAATGCTCCAAGGTCGGGTGCACGTGACACTCCTTAGGGATCACAGACATCATATGCATCGATGGGAAGGAGGCATCATCATACCCCTCGTCAGTAGAGCAAAGCCAATTATGATGATTCTCAGAACACTACAACTCCTCAGTAGGGAAATAAATAGAAGAGTGTGGCAACCAATGCGTTGTTCAGAGCTGAGCAGGTTGTGGTGGATGATCAGTCAGGACCATCCACGGTAGGAGGTACTATTCTTTTAAATTCTACCTTGATGCAAGTGTTGTTTGATACAGGTGCCTCACACTCTTTTATTGCTGCATGTGTGGTTGAGTTGATGGGATTAAGGGTAGAAATTATGCCTTCGGTTTTGAAACTTCAAACTCTTCTGGGTCAAAGAGAGTGGCGAGCCTTCTTGTGTAGATAATGTTGTATCGTTGTGGGCGAGGTTGAGCTAATGTGTAATTTCTAAATGCTTGAGATGGATGGGTATGATGTAATCCTGGGAATGGATTGGATGGTGTCGTTTAAGGACCACATCGACTGTAATGCGCAGACAGTGGCTTTTACGACACATGATGACGTTAGACATCTCTTTAGAGGATAGAGGCATGAAAGGCAGGGTTAAATGGGTTTTTTGGCACCAAAAGTGGACACGTTATCATATTAGTTGGCGGTATTGTCATTGGAATCGGTAGAGGGTGTTGAGCAGCGTGTTTTTTCGGTAGTGGAGGATTAGTTCATGGATGTTTTTCCCAAATAATTCTCTAGGTTACCTCCCGTAAGAGAAGTGGAGTTTACAATTGATCTCCTTTCAGGGACCAATCCTATCTCACTTCTGTCTTACTAGATGGAACCTACTGAATTGCTGGAATTGAGAGTCTAGTTGGAAGAGTTATAAAACAAAGGGTTTATCCTGCCTAGCATGTCTTTGTGGGTAGCGTCGATGTTGTTTGTGAAAAAGGCGGATGGAACTTTGAGGCCCTGTGTTGATTATCGTCGGCTTAACCAAGTTACGATAAAGAACAGATATCCACTTCCATGAATTTATGATTTGTTCGACCAGTTGAGGGGAGCCCAGTGGTTCTCCAAGATCGAACTAAGGTCAAAATATCATCAATTGTGGGTGAGGAAGGACGACATTCCTAAAACAGATTTTAAAAGTAGATACAGCCATTATAAATATGTGGTTATGCCCTTTGGTCTAATGAATGCACCAGTGATGTTCATAGAATTGATGAATCAGATATTTCAGAGATATCTGGATTTATTTGTGGTGGTGTTTGTAGATGATATTTTGGTGTATTCAACGACAAGGGTGGAGCATGAGCAACACTTGGCGACAATGCTGGGGATCTTGAGGGAAAATTGGTTGTATGCCAAATTTTCAAAGTGTGACTTTTGGATACAGGAAGTCCATTTTTTGGGCCATGTGATTTCTGAAAGGGGTATTTCAGTGGATCCGAAAAAGATAGAGGATGTTATCTTATGGCAACCACCAAAGAATGTGTTGGAGGTACAGAGTTTCCTCGGTCTAGCTGGGTATTATCAGAATTTTGTTCGTGATTTTTCACGTTTGGCTTTACTGATGACAGATTTGACAAGAAAGAATGTTCTATTCTAGTGGAATGAATAGTGTCAGCAGTGTTTCAAAGAGAAAAAGGGTTGCCTTACATAAACACCAATCTTTGTTTTTTCAGAACCAGGAAGAGGGTACGTGATGTATTGCGATGCATCGGGATCAGAGTTGGGGTCCGTTCTCTTGCAAGGGAATCATGTGGTTGTGTATGGCTAACGACAGTTTAGGGTGCATGAGATGAACTACCCAACTCATCATTTGGAATTAGCATTAGTGGTCCATGCTTTGAAAGTGTGGCGTCATTATCTATTTGGTAAGAAATTTAGGGTATATACAGATCATAAGATCTTGAAGCAAATTTTCTCACAAAGGGATTTGAACTTGAGGCAAAGGATATGGATAAAATATCATCATATGTTTGATTTTGACCTGATGTACACACCGGGTAAGGGAAATTCAGTGGCAGATGCATTAAGTAGAAAATAATATGCTCAGGTGGTGAAACAGGCATCAGACCAGTGGCAGTTGATGTCGGTTATAGATGACATGCAGTTGGAATGTGAGGACCAGGGTGATAGAGCATTCTTCTTTCCAGTCTTGTTGATTCCTGACTTGGTTGCACTGGTTAAAGAGGCTCAGATATCTGATTCTGAGTGTGGGACCAAGAGGTCCAAACTCAATAGTGGGGATACCATTGAGGTTTGGCAACTGAATGGAGATTCAGTTTTTTGTTTTCGGAATGGGATGGTTGTAATATTTTCTTGTCAGGAGTATCTTCTTAGGGCATATCACCATTCTAGGTGGGTTGTTCATCCTGGAATTCAGAAAATGTATAAAGCATTGAAAGCACAGTTCTGGTGGGTTTGTATGAAAAGAAGTGTGGCTGAGTTTGTTTCGAGATGCTTGACTTGCTAGCAGGTCAAGGTAGAGCATCAGAGGCCAGTGGGAATGTTGCAGTCTTTACCAATCCCTGTTTGGAAGTGGGAGAAAATAGCAATGGATTTTTTCATAGGTCTCCCAAGAACGGTCAGAAAACACGATGCCATTTGGATGATAGTGGATCAACTAACAAAGTCGGCCCATTTCATCTCAATTCATGAATCTCATATGGTGGAGTATATGTCCAAAATCTATATCCGAGAGGTGGTAAAGAGGCATGGTGTTCCAGTTTTGATTGTATCAGATAGAGACCCGAGGTTTACATCTAATTTTTGTAAATCCTAGCAGCAATCCCTTGGGACAGAGTTGACTATGAGCACGTCATATCACCCTCAGACGTATGGTCAATCTGAGAGGACGATACAAACTTTGGAGGATATGTTGTGGGCTTGTGTCAGAGATTTTGGTGGCTCGTGGGAGGATCACTTGTCATTGGTTGAGTTCTCATACAATAAAAATTATCAGGCATCCATAAATATGGCTCTGTTTGATGCGTTGTATGGGAGGTCGTGTCGTTCTCCACTATGCTGGGTGGAAACAGGTGAGTCCTCAATGGTTGGACTGAGCCTTGTCCAGGATACAATGGAGAAGATCAGGTTAATCAGTAAGAGAATGGAGATGGCTCAGAGTCGTTAGAAATCTTATGCGGATCATCATCGACGGTCGTTGTCATTCGAGGTGAGTGATCAGGTTTTCTTGAGGATCTCTCCTAGGTTGGGACATCATCGGTTTGGGAAGCATGGAAAGTTATCTCTGAGGTATATTGGACCTTTTGATATTCTTGAGCGAGTTGGTGAGGTGGCTTATTGTTTGGCTTTTCTACCTAGGTTCAGTGCGGTGCACAATGTGTTTCATGTGTTGTAGTTGAAAAAGTATCAGTTGGATCTGATCCACGTTATTAGATGGGATCACATGGAGCTAGAGCCGGATGCTTCGTTGGTGCATGTGCCAGTGCGGGTTGTGGATAGGTAAGAGAAAGTCTTACGGGGTAAAATCATCGGTCTGGTTTGGGTTTTTTGGTAGCATGGCCAGATCCAAGAGGATACTTGGGAGCAGGAGAAAGGGATGGTCGAGCAATGGTCCGAGCTCTTTCGGCAAAGGGTGGGTTCACTACTTTCCGAGGACGGAAATTCCAATGGTGGGGAGAATTTAGCACCCCCGGTTTGAGGTGTGTAGCCTCTTTTTATGCTTATTTATGTTTTTAAAGTGAATGGGATGAGTTGGGAAGAGTTTGGGTGAGTTTGGAATGGTTTTGAATAAGTTTGGAGGCTTTTCCTAGTGAGAACAGTTAGAGGAAACTGTGCAGGTTCTCCAGGAAACCGTACAGGGGAGACAGTCGGCTTCGCACAGCCTGCGCACGGTTTTCCAAATCATGCTAGGAAACCGTACGGACCCCTCATCTCGAGTCAGTAGCGTGCGCACGGTTAGCACACGGTTTGTCAAACCATGCGGGCTAACCATGCGGCCACTTAAAAATAGGGTTTTAAAACCCAGGTTCACTCGGGCTTGCCTCATTCCTCTCCAAAACCTCTCCCACTCGAGCGTCACTTAGGATTTTGGGTTATCAGAGGTTGAAGGTGATCTCCCACTCGTTTTGGAAGCGTTTTGAAGAGGTTTATTAGTGGATTAAAGGTGGTTTCTCTCAGGTAAGTCTCTCCTATTGGGTTCTCTGTGTTTTCCTCTAGTTCTACATCTCCCTCTCTCTCTATTTTCTAGATCTACACCCTTTGTGTGTAGATCTAGGGTTGTGGTTGCCTTGGATGTTAATTTTAAGTCTTATGGATGATAGATAAGGGGATCTAGAGAGGTTTTGGTGGTGCGTTCTCCATTTTTGAAGAGTAATTGCTTCTAGGTCATTTTCACTGAAACCCTAATGGTAGGTGGCTTCTCTCTCGACTCCACTTGGTTAGAACTAGTGGTTTTGGTTGCAATTAATTTGTGTTACTTAAAATTAATTGTGTTGTCGATGTGAAAAAATGGATGGAAATCCCTTTGGGGGTGGTTTGGGGATTTTTGGGAAAAAGGGCTTGTGGCGAAATGCTCTTGATGTGATTTTAAAATGGGATTTTAAAATGAGTTGTTTTATTGGTTTGATTAAGATGATTTGAGAAAACGATTTCTAATAAAAATGGTTATTTTATTGAAATTTGGTTTGGTATGGAAAATAATTAAAGGGTGTTTTCAATAAATGTTTGATTTATTGAAGTGGATTGACATGTAATGGAAATGGTGAATTGCGTATTTTTGTGGCCTTGGAGGGTTACATGCTTGGTTGGCCTGTGTTGGTTGTGTGGAAGTGGGCGGGAAGTCTCACTAAAAAAGTTGAACGGGATGGGAAGGAATTCCCACCATTTTGGGTTGTCAGGTAGTGGGTGATAAGTCCTGCTAGCTGAAGATGGGGTGAATGAGTTGGGCGGGAAGTCCCATCATTATGGTTTCTTTGTTGTGTGTTTCTTTGCATAGATGGAATTTGTTGAGGAAATGTGAAATGGTTGAATTGGCCTCCATGTGTGGCATGGTTGATTGGACTTCCTTGTGTGGCATGTTTAGCTCATGGCATGATTGTTTGGATTTCCTTGGGTTTACTTGGTTTGGTTGAAATGGCTTGGTAAGGGTTTTTTTGGATTATGGTAATGGATGTACTTGTGATTATTTTATATAAACCGTTTTATATAAATGTGCTAACAGTTTTATCCTAGTGGCGTGTACAGGGAAGTCATTTGGGGAAAACCTACTGAGTAGTTATACTCACCCCCTGCTTTGGCACTTGGGTGTATTTGCAGATGTCGTGTACCAAGATACAGGTAAAGGTAAGGCATCTCATTTCTAGTGGTTCCTGGTGATGCTTGTGATGTGTTGGTGGAGCTTGGAGCTTGGCGCTTGGTGTGGAGTTGTGGTGGTGTCATGGATCATGGTGTTTTGCTGTTTAGTTTCCACTTTGTACTCTGATGTTTGGTGGACATGTCTAGTTGAATGGTTTTGGGGTATGTGATGGAATTTTTAGTATCATATGGTTGGGTTTGATAGTGCATGCATCTTTCATTGTTGTTTGGTTGAGTTAGGTGATCTCTTTAAGGGAAAATCATTCCCCACTATTCCTTGAAGCCCTCAGTATTTATTGTCAGCCTTTGGCGCCTTGGGAACGTCGCTTAAGGCTAAGTAACCCTCACCCCCTCCTCAAGGAAATGAGGTAGAGGTGGGGTGTTACATTCCATGTGTCCTACCTTTAGTGCTGATGGTTTCACTTGCATGATTCTATCGATCCTTTGATTCTTCCTCGGCCATCCACATGTCCTCCTCATGTGTCGTGCTTGTCATCCCATCACCTCAACTGCCTGCCTTGTCTTTAATGTTCTTGCTCGCTTCATTTTTCAGAGTGTTTATTCATATTAAAAATTCATTGTTTAGAGAGTTTTATGGATAAGGAGAGGTTCTAGTGGTTCTCCTCTTCCACGCCTTCACAGCCTCCTTGCTCCATTCATCGTCTCCGGTGGAGAACTCATCCCTTGCGAGCTTCGTCTGGACTGCATCCTCTTCAGGATTTCACAACCATGGTAGTGTTGTTTCATAAATAAATTTCGGATCTTCCCTTGTGAAACTGTTCCATTTATGCTTTGGCACTTTGTTTTATTTCTTTATTTCCTTCGTGGTTTGGGTTTTGGGGTTTCATGTGTGAGTTTTTCCAACTCTAGGGTGTACGTTACCATCTTTGGGCCATGGTTCACTACTGGCTCCTGGAGTGATGAGGTCCCAATGCTTAGAGAGTTTCTATGGTTAGTGTGTGTTTTTCTCTACTTTACTTTCTATGATTTATGTTTTCACTTTGTTTTTTATAGTAATAAAATATTGTGGTGGTGGTCTTTCCATGGAGTATGACCAAACTATTCTGAACCACATAAATCCTTTGTGTTCTTTATTTTTCTCCATCCCTTTTGTGGTATGTTCATTTCTCCAGCTTGTTTTTCTTTCTTATTCGCCTCTATTTTCAGACTATTTTGATTCTCAAATTTATTTTTTGCTTCCACGTTTATTCTCTTTTGATTATTCGGATTAAACACCCCTGCCTTCCTTTAACAATACTCATCTCCATGACGTGTAGTTTTTCAAAAACCCATTCAAAAAACAGATGTTCTCTAATAGTATCTCATTTGAAGAAAAATATGTTTGCACATTTTCTACATAGAAACTAATAAAATCACTTTAAAATCCACTAGTGAAATCCACAAATTGTTTAATCCCCTCAAAATATTTTAGAGAAAACATATCTGGAATGTCAATCCATCTCTTATCCATATCTATATTTAATAGAAAACAAATAATTGAAATATCTTATTTAAATTCTAAGGAAACTTATATCATTAAAATTTATGAACCAATGAAGCCATGGTCTAAGGAAAATTTTGAAGGAGATGAAAAAAAACTCAATGATACCAAACCATTTGAGGAATTTATCAAATTTGTCATAAATAATATATGAAAACGCATTTAAGAACAATAATGAACATTAGATCCAACATTGGGAAGACCTATTCGAATATCATAATGAAGAGCCTATAAATTATATTGATAAAAGAATTTACACATATAGATTATAATGAAATGTATTACATGGATTAACTGTGCATATGTGCGCATGCACCCACACACACATAAATTCTATAAATAATTGATTCAAATAAGAACGAACTAAATTAAAGAAGAAGAAGAAAAATAGCATTACATCGATTTCCTGAAGGGATGTTATTTTGAAGCAGTGAAATGTGAAATGTGTCAACATCTTCTTCTCTCCATGGATTTCCATCATGTAAAGATGGGATGGTAGAACTCACATTTCACCATGCATTGCCTCTATGGAATGGTAAATAATTCAAGGATCCTTCAACTTTGGATCATGGATTACTTCATTTCCTTATTCTTGTATTTCTCATTAGTGAGACATTATTTGGATACCCTTTGGTATTATAGGAGAAAAGTTAAAGGATCCTTGAATGTGATCCTCCTCCATTGCATCCTCATTTTTTAAAACAAGATCAGTAACATTTTCTATCTATTTTTTTGCAGATAATTCGGGTTAATTTTTTTCAGGGATTCAAGTAATCATATACATCTTTTTTTGTTTTTCCATCTAAATCATGTGAAGGTTCTTCCCCATCCCTCCTATCCTAATTTATAAGCCTCCTCATTTCTGAATCTGTAGGTTTTCATTAGCATGGTGTGCCTACCCATTCCTAATGACAAGTTTTGATATTGTAACAATTAAGTACTCAAACGAGGTTACAAATGTGTTGACTCGATCCTTGTCTATCATCCTCTTTTCTATTTCCAATTTCAAAGTGGTGATCTGGCTTATATCTACCATAATTCATGCTTTTTTTCTTCACAATCTATTTACCAATGAAAATAGGATATGCTAATAGGGAATGAAATCCAAAGAAACAAAACACTACGGGAAAAAAAGATTATTGCGACGGGGCATTTGCGACGGGTCTTATTCTCGTCGCAACAACTCCGATGAAAAGGGTTTTTGAGATGGGAATATATTCTCTTCACAAATGGTCAGTTATTTGCGAAGGAAATACAGGGCCCGTCGCAATTACAATGGCGCGGTTTGCACGCCAAAACGCGGGAAGGATATTTGCGACGGGTAGAAGGCTACCCGTCGCAAGTACCCGGCGGTGGTAAATAGTGTTTGCGACGGGGAAATTTCCCCGTCGCAAACAAGTATTCACCCGGTATTATTTGCGACGAGCCCTATCGCCAATACTGGCCGTTGTAAATCCTATTTGCGACGGTCACCTACAGCCCGTCGTAAATACCCCACGGTATTAAATACGGTTTTGCGACGGTACTATGTACCCGTCGCAAATACCGGCGGCGGTAAATATGCATTTGCGACGGGGATATCCTCCCATCGCAAATACCGGCGGTGGTAAATAGTAATTTGCAACGGGGATATCTGCCCGTCGCTAATGGTGTGGCATTAGCGACGGGCCCGTCGTAACAACCCTTTTACCCGCCGCCTGTAATTAATGCGGGCGAAGGTATTTGCGACGGGCCCCGTCTCGAATACCGGCGGCGGTAAATAGAAAATTGTGACGGGGATAGTCGGTCGTCGCTAATGGTGGCTATTTGCGACGGGCCCGTCACAAAAGGCCTTTTACCCGCCGCCTCTATTTAATGCGGGTGAAGGCATTTGCGACGGTAACCCGTCGCAAATGTGACCGTCGCAAATAATCTAACCTATATATACACCCCATCCATTTTTTTCCATAACATTCAGATCTCCATTTTTCTTTCTCTCTCATTTTCATATCTGAGCAGAATTTTTTTTTTTTGTTTTAATTTTTTCTTTCGAGAAGAGGAAGGAAGAAGTTAGAAGGTGTAGATTATTAAAGGTATTTATATTTTTTTAATTGTTAAATTATTTTTAATTGTTAATTTTATTTTTAATTGTTAATTTTATTTTTTTTAAATAGAATGTTTAGCTATATAGTATAATTAGTTTATGTGCTTGTACCAAATAATCCTTGTCTGGATACGAACAAGTAGAGGCGACTCTGGCACAGATGTACCTAGGAGTGAAAACTCTGACAAGGTGTTTCGAGCTTGACTCGGGGTAACCTGGTACACGACAACGAGCATTGTTGCACTCTTGGTTTGACACTCCTGGGGGATGTTTTGGTAATAATTAGAAATAAATATATAATTATCAAATAATTAAGAAATAATTAGATTTAATTAAAATAATTATCAAATAATTAGGAAATAATTTAGATTTAATTGATTAGAAATAATTAGAAAACAATTAAAATAATTAGGAAACAATTAAAATAATTAGGAAACAATTAATAAGAAATAATTAGATTTAATTAAAATAATTATCAAATAATTAGGAAATAATTAGATTTAATTGATTAGAAATAATTAGAAATAATTAGGAATCAATTAAAATAATTAGGAAACAATTAGATTTAATTAGGAAACAATTATATTTAATTAGGAAACAATTAGATTTAATTAGGAAACAATTAGTATAATTAGGAAACAATTAGTATAATTAGGAAACAATTATTATAATTAAGAAACAATTAGTATAATTAGGAAACAATTAGTATAATTAGGAAACAATTAGTATAATTAGGAAACAATTAGTATAATTAGGAAATAATTAGTATAATTAGGAAATGTGATTGACCGCTCATCTACCTCAATTTTCTTTTCATTTGTGTGTTGAGGCTTGACATGAAACTTCTGCCTCCACATGTAATATCTGCTTTTACTGTCAAAATTATCAACCTCCTCACCAATATAGAGGTGAGGAGGTTTATAATTTTGACACTAAAAGCACATATTACATGTGGAGGCAGAAGTTTTCTGTCAACCTCAACACACAAATGAAAAGAAAATTGAGGTAAATGATCAGTCAATTACGTTTGTTTGTCTATTCATTGATTGATTAACCACCCGACCTATATGCATATCTTCGCATTTCTAATTATTAACATAAATAATAACATAAATAGTAACATAAATAGTAACATAAATAGCAACATAAATAGTAACATAAATAGTAACATAAATAGTAACATAAATAGTAACATAAATAGTAACATAATATAAAATATTATATTTCTCTGATATTAATACTTAAATAATACTTATAATATAATTATTTTATTATTATATGTTTAATATTTATAAAAAAATATTAATATTATTAAAATTATTAGATGATCGTGCTTGGATAAATCAGCGCAGAAATCCAAACGGTTCTATTTTAAATCCTGTATATGTTGATGGTGTTGAAGCTTTCTTATCATTTGCATCATCAAACTTGGAATTTGTTTCATAAGGGACAATTAAGTGTCCTTGTAAAAAATGTGCTCTGAGAACATTTGAGACATTTGACATCGTTGGGCAACATCTCTTGCGTTATGGTTTTCAATCAGATTATATTTTTTGGTATCAACACGGTGAACGTAGTTCCAAATAAGATACTAATAATTTGATTTCAGATCCATCACGGTTTCAGAATTTAGTACATGATGTTGGAGGGTCATCTGTTCAACAAACAGAAATTGAGGATGATGTTGATTTACCTCCCGAGTTGGCACCATCTGAATTTGCTGAGTTGTTCAGGTCTGTTGAGGATGCATTATATCCTGGTTGAAAGATAAGAAAATTAGAAGCAGTTGCAAAATTTATGGCTATTAAATCAGATAATGGAATGTCAAATAACTGTTTTGATCAGATATTTTCTTTGGTTAAAGCATTGTTACCTGAAGGAAATGTGTTGCCTGCTAATTATTATGAGAGCAAAAGACTTGTTCATAATCTGGGCCTTAGTTATCAAAAGATCCATGCATGTTCAAATGATTGCATCTTATATTCTGGTGAAAATGAGTCATTGGATAGTTGTCCCACATGTGGACAATCGAAGTATAAAGAAGCTCAATCAGGGAAGTCTAGATTGATTCCTGTAAAACAGTTGAGATATTTCCCGCTTACACCCAGGTTGCAGCGTTTATTTATGTCTCAGAACACAGCGAAAATGATGTCATGACACAAAACCAATATTTCAAATGGTAAAAGCTTGGTTCGTCCATCTGATGGTTATTCATGGAAACATTTTGATCAAGTGCATTCGTCTTTTGCTTTAGAATCCCAGAACATGCGATTGGGTCTTTCTACTGATGGTTTTTGTCCATTTGGATCTTTTGGTAGTCAGTATTCCTGTTGGTCTGTCTTTATAACTCCGTACAATTTGCCTCCATGGATATTGATGATAGAGCCTTATATCTTTTTGACATTATTAATCCCAGGAAATCCGAAAAAGAATATTGATGTTTATTTGAAACCACTGATTGATGAGTTAAATTTATTGTGGAGTCATGGTGTTGGTACATATAATGCTGCTGCGAAACAGAATTTTGTAATGAAAACTGCTTTGATGTGGACAATTAGTGACTTTCCGATATATGGAATGTTATCTGGCTGGAGTACACATGGTCCAAAATCATGTCCTTACTGTATGGGAGACAACAAAGCATTTATGCTCATGAATGGAAAAAAACCTTGCTATTTTGATTGTCATCGCAGATTTCTTCCAATCGATCATCCTTTTCGGAGGAATAAATCTCATTTCAGAAAAGGCAGAATTGAAAGAGATGAACCTCCAAAAATGATCTCAGGTACAGAGTTACAATCAGTTGTATTTTCATTCCCTTCCATCACTTTTGGACCGACAATAAACCAACGGAAAATTCATGGTTTTGGGAAAGAACACAATTGGACAAAACGGAGCATTTTTTGGAATCTGCCATATTGGTCTGATTTGTTGGTCCGACACATGTTGGATGTTATGCATATTGAGAATAACTATTTTGATAATTTATTTCATACAGTTTTGGATACACCGGGTAAAACCAAAGATAATGTAAATGCACGATTAGATCTTTCCCAAATTTGCAGGCGACCAGAACTTGAATTGTTTGAAAATGTCAGATCACAGAGATTAATGAATCCAAAAGCAGCTTATACATTGACCAAATAGAGTCTCTTATTATTTTGTCAGTGGATTGCAGATTTGAGACTTCCAGATGGCTATGCTTCCAACTTGGGCAGATGTGTTAAAAATGGTCATATTACCGGATTAAAAAGTCATGACTGTCATGTTATAATGGAAAGGCTTATGCCTATTGTTTTAAGAGGTTTGTTGAATTATAATATTTGGGATTCGATAACAGATATATCATATTTTTTTCGAGACATGTGTGTGGCGACAACAGACTATGATACACTAAGCAAACTGGAAGAAGTTGTTGTTGTAATTATATGCAAATTGGAAAAAATATTTCCGCCGGCTTTCTTTGACTCGATGGAACATTTGATATTACATTTTCCACATGAAGCAAAATGTAGAGGTTCGGTTAAATTTCGATGGATGTACCCATTTGAGAGATGCATACAGAAATTGAAGAAAAAAGTCTGTAACAAAGCATCAGTTGAAGGCTCAATTGCTGAAGCTTATTTGTAAGAAGAAATTGCTTTATTCTGCTCTCATTATTTTGAATATGAATATCCCTCAAAATTTAACCGCATGGGACGGAACGAGGGGAATGTTGATGATGATATGAACAATCAATTATCAGTTTTCAATCAGCCCGAACTTGGCTTTGGTGGAGTTCATGATAGATGGCTTTCAGATGATGAACATCATAGAGCTCATACATATGTTCTACTCAACTGTGAAGAAATGTCACCAATTGTACAGTGAGTGCTCTTATCTTTTATTCTATAGATTCTGTTACAGTAAATTAATCATATTGTATTTGTAGGTTATATGATGATCATATCAAGAAACAATTTCCACAAATTACAGCAGCTGGCTTAGAAGAATGTTGGCAAAAAAAATTTGCCTACTGGTTTCAAAAACTGGTAACATGCATTCTTTTTTGGTTTTACATATAAAATCAATTTATTACTTGTAATAGTGATAAATGTTTTACAAATTTTCAGGTATCTGTACATGCTGATAAGATTGATAGTCGATTGCGTATTTTGAGTAGCCCACCATCCAAAATGGTTAAATCTTATAATGCATATGTGGTGAATGGTTATCGCTTTCATACACGTGCATATGGGGAATCAAAGAAAACAATTAATAGTGGTGTTTGTTTGAAGGGATCACATCATAAAGATATTGAAGTTGACTTTTACGGCATGCTTGAAGAAATTATTGAACTGTGTTATTTGGGACAGAATTATGTAACAATGTTTAAATGTCGATGGATGGATACTGAGAGAGGCCTGCGTATTCATCCGACTCATGGAATTGTTGATATTAAACATAAAAGTATTCTTGAAGTAAATGAACCATTTTTATTGGCTCATCAGGCACATAAAATTTATTATGCAAAATACTGTGCTACAGCAAAAGAGTTGGATGTTTGGTGGAGTATAATAAAAGTTAAATCTCGAGAAAATCAGTTTACTCAAACTGAATGTGGTTCCATTGAAGTGCAAGGAAATGAAATTTTTCAGGACACTCCTAAAAACACATCTTTTTCACAAAGAGACATGAATATTGAGGATGACACCCCACAGTTAAGGGTCGATGGTGACGATGTTGTCAATGATGTTACAACTGAATTTGAAATGGAAAGAGATGATGATAGTGGAACTAATATGGAAATTGATGATGTTGATGAGGAAGATGAAGACATTGACATTGACAACTATGAAGATGATGATGACGATGAACATTGACACAGTAAAATGCTGGTTTGAATCATAACAAATATATATCTATACATAATAGTTATTTTCAACTGTTTGCTAATAACAATCATTTCATGTTTCAGATGGACTCGGAAACGTTTCGTCAGTTGTTGGAGGCTGATCTACCTATGGATGATGAGTTTCTTGAGTTATCTGACCCTCAGGCTGTTGGCACTATAGGGAGCACTCGGAGGGGGTGTGGTCTTACCAGACTGATGATTCCAGATCCTATCTCGGAGCGACGTCCACCTCTTGGATTCGATGCACACACGCGGTGGTATGGTAACCTGTGTATTTTAGTTATCTTTCATTATAATTTATTAATATTATAATTGTTTGATTATTTGTTCTTTTCCCACAGTTTTATGCATATAGTTATTGGACAGGGGAGCGCTATCTTACGAAATTATTTTTCTCAGCCCTGGCTTACATGGAATCAGATTCCCGCTGATGTGCAGGCCGCCATGTTCGATCATTGGCTGGTACGTAATTAAATATTATTTATTTTAAAATTTAATTCATTAATAACTTTATATTAGGGTTTATGGTATCCCATCGGCGAGAGCATGCGTGCCACTATCCACGCGGCATGGGTGGTGTCTATGCGTGACTGTTTCCGTCAGTTTTTGCATAATTTGAGAAAGACGGCTGTGAAGAAAGGTGGAGTGACAGAATTTGATGAGTCCTATAGAGCCCATCGACCAGAGTACATTTCATCTCACGTTTGGGATGGATTATGTACACACTGGTTGGGTGGTGGGTTTCAGAGGAGATCTGCATTGGGTCGACAGAATCGGGGGAGACAAGAGGTGACGCATCGAGCTGGTAGTCGTACATTCAGTGCGCATAGAGAGCATCTGGTAAGTACTTTTTTTTAATATTTTATACAACTTTAAATATAAACAGTTTATTTTATATTCATATAGGAAGCCGAGCAGCCTGGTATTTCGGCGTACGGCGTTTATCGGAGGATGTACACTGACCCGACTACTGGAGATATTAGAGGTGACCGCCAGCATCAGATTATGGTCAGTATTTTTTTTTTCAGTTTGCAAATTAAATGCATATAATCTTTTCATTATTTTAATTTCTAATTGAAACTTAAGGAGTCATATGAGGCCGCGACCTCTCAGACACAGGCTGAGAGTCAAGACGAGACGGGTGATCAGACTAGTGCCCACCATTTTGATGAGATGACATGGATGCAGGCGACCCAATATGGCTTCGAAAAGAGCCGAGTAGTTGGTATCGGCTCTCATTTGACTCCTGCAGCTTATTATGGTACTGCTGCGATGTCGGCGTCCAGCTCGAGAGGAGCTCGTGGAGAGACATCATCTTCTGCCTCACAGTATCAGGAGCAATTGCGTGCTCAGAGTCAGCTTATAGAGGATTTGCGTCAGGGGCAGGAGCAGATGCGTCAGCAGCACGATGAGGAGATGCGTCGATGGCAGGAGCAACATCAATAGTATATGGAGTACATGCATCGGCTGACTCATAGTTTAGGGATGGAGTTTCCTCCACCACCTCCTCCAGGTTCTCCAGGTCCTCCAGATTATCCACCCCCAGTGATTTTTTTAGATGTAATAAACATTTGAGTTCGTAGTTTATTGTCATATTAACTATTTATAATTCCTCTTTCATATTGGTACGAATATTATGTGATTTAATTTGTTTTTATTTTTTTTAATATATTATTACTTATTAGTATTATTTTTAATGTCTGCTTATTTTAGTAATATTACGTTTAATATTTTATATTTATTGTTAATATTGAGAAGTTTATAATTTTATAATTTTATTAATATTAATATTATTAATATTATTGTTTCATAAATATGTATTTTTATTTTAATAATAATAATATTATATTAATTTTTTATATTAATAATATTAGTACTATTATTATTATTTTTGGATATTAATATTTCATAATATATAATATTATATTATTTATATTCATATTATTATTAGTTTTTGATATTAATATTTTATAATTATAGTATATATATATTTTATTATTAATATTATAATAATATAATTTATTTATATTATTATTATTATTATTATTATTATATAGATAGTTTAATAATAATTATATTATATTAATTATATTATATTATTAATATTAGTATTATCATATTAGATTATATTATTTATATTCATATTATTATTATTTTATATTAATATTTCATAATTATATTTTATATATTTTTTTATTTATATTATAATAATATAATTTTTTATATTATTAATATTATTATTATTTTTATATAATTTTATACAATTTGTATTAATTATTATTATTATTTTTTTAATATTTGCAACGGGTACATTTGCGACGGGACGAATACCCGTCGGGAAAACCTTTCTGCGACGGTCCGTCGCAAATACTTTCGTCGCAAGTATTTTTTTAAATTTCGCATTTGTGACGGGATTCTGACCCGTCGCAAATACCTTTGTTATATATAAACGAAAACTTATTTGCGACGGGGGACAAATACCGTCGCAAATAATATTTTTGCAACGGGACCGCCGCAAAAAAACCTATTTGCGACGCCGTATTCGGCAACGGGCGATTTGCGACGGAGCCCCGTCGCAAAAGACCTTTTGCGACGAAATCCCATCGCAAATATTCAGTTTTCCTATAGTGAAATAAGGGGATCCATCATACGCTTGGAAATGATCCTGAGCATATGGATGGAAAACAACCATGGATTTCAGTGTTTGGAAGTGTTTTAATAAATGAAAGAGTTATCAAAGTCCTATAAACTAGGGGGGACTTCAAAACATAATTACATTTGATGGTTATACAAGAGTGAAACCAAAAAATACATTTAAAACTCCAGAAAAAATTGGATTTGATTCCAATAACATGCATTTAAGTTTTTTTTAGGTATGGTTTCTTTTAAATAAAAACCATTTCTCTAAAATTTAAATAACTAGAAAAATGTGTTTTTCTGCAAACAAAGAAATTTGTCCTAGAATTGGTTAGGTAGTCAATCCCAAACCAAGGATTCAATCATCATTCCATTCTTGCTTTTAAATAATAAATTAGGGGCTCGGCTCCATTACACCTCAAAATACATGGGTTGGATCCTCATCAGTAACTAAAAATTTCAAGTATAAAACATTAACATCAAATGGAAAGAAAAGAAAAATGGAAATCCATAGGCATAGTGGAAAGAACATCAAGGAAATAAATTTGATGAGTGTCATGGGGTGAGACATGGAATCCAACAGTAAAATGAAACTTCACCAAGTAGGTTTCTCCATGTCAAGGGTTTGACTCCATTGTACTTCATAATATTTTTCTAGCTCCTGAGCATCTATTTCCAACATACATTCATCACCTTCCAATTATGGCATGAAGGGGGGTAAAAGAACAAAAGCAAATGACGTTACAAACGATGAAATTAATTTGACTGGCTCAGAACATGCAACACCTCTCTCAATTTACGAAGTAGAAACTAATATTTCAAAGTTGAATGATAATCATTATGGCTAGAATGAAAGGAAAAAATATATTTAATTACTCGAATCATAGTTGAAAATTCATGTCAATCTAAATCAGCAATTGGATTATAAACAAAATTTCCTATTTCATAGCAAGAAATTCAACAGTATCAATTATCAAGGGTAAAAAATTCTTATGGGCAAACAAAGTGTACAAATCTTTTCAATGTTTTAAATTATAAATGACTAATGCAATGTACCACTCACTTGGAGGGGGCACAATGATGAGAGGGGGGCACAATGATGGGTAAAGGGGGGTCGATGGGATGGGGGATCAATGAGAGGGCTCAACGACGGGGGCTCAATGAGGGTGGGAGGGCTCGAGGGTGGGGCTCGACCACATGGGCTCGACGGGGGTTGGGAGGGTTCGATGGCGGGGGCGAGAGGGTTCGACAGGGGTGTGAGGGTGCGATGACGATGCTCAACAGGGGTAGGAGGGCTTGATGAGGGCGGGAGGGCTTGACGGTGGGGCTTGATGGGGGGGGTCGACGACAGTTGGATGGGGGACGACGTTGTGCGGAGGCGGGGGAGGGGGGGGGGGAGTGAGGTCACAGGAGTGGTGGGATGAATGAAAGGGGGTGTGTGAGGTTAGGGGGAGCGGCTTCGGCTCACAGGGTGCAATGAGGGCGAGGTAGAGAATGGGGGAGGGGGTCCGGGGGCGATAGATAGGGTTTTTTCTTATGGATCGACCGTCAATGGCAGCCATCGGTTTCAACATGTGCAAAAGCCCTTATCTAGTACTGTAATTACTTAACCAACCATACACCCGAATTTGAATACATAATTAATATCTGTTGTCCTGGATAATGTTTTCTAATGACCAATCATATGGATATCAAAACAGTTCATTTATCTTTTTTCTTATTGGATCTCCCCACTATTTTGTTCTATACTCCACCCCCAAAAACATTTGATTTTTTTCTTCTCTATGATCAATCACATGAGAATTGTCTCTGTTTAGCACCGACGGACATTGTGGCTAGACGTGGTGGAATTGAATTGAGACAGGCTAAAGAAGGATGGCCATAAGTTTTTTTCCCCTTGGTTCCTTGTGGGTCCATAATCCCCCCCACTCATTGGATTTATACCCACCCTGCCATTTTCTCAAATTTATCCATGGACCTCCTTCCGTACGTCTTCGCCATCTTGGCTTCTTCCTCCCTGCTGCTGCTGCTCCTCATCCGTGCCTCACACAGGACATCACGCCGCCGACTGCCACCCACCGCCGCCGGCGCATGGCCCATCCTCGGACACTTGCCGTCGCTGGCCGGCCCCAAGCTTCTTCACATAGAGTTGGGTTCCATGGCGGACAAGCACGGCCCCATCTTCACCATCCACCTGGGGACACAGCCGGCCGTGGTGGTAAGCGATCCTGATCTGGCGAAAGAGTGTTTCACCATTAACGACAGGGCCCTCGCCACCCGCCCCAAAGCCATGGCCGTGGAGATCATGGGATACAACCACTCCCTCTTCGGGTTAAGCCCGTACGGTTCATACTGGCGCCACACCCGTAAGCTCACCACCCTCGAGTTTCTCTCCAATCGCCGCGTGAAAATGTTTCGACGCATCCACTTCTCGGAGGTAAGTCGCCGGTTCATGTGTTTGCGTTTTCCCCCCTTCAAACTCGATAAACCCTAATTCGTTCATCTTGTGAATTCATGAACTGGAACAGGTGAGGGCATCTATAAATGAAATCTATGGCTCTTGTCAAAGAAATGGCGGGAGTGTGGTGGTGGAGATGAAACGGTGGTTTGGAGACTTGACCATGAATATCATCCTTCGGATGCTGGCCGGAAAGACATATTCCGACGGAGGCGACCAGAGCCGGAAGTTTCAGAAAGCTATGAGGGAGTTCTTCGAGTACGAAGGGATGTTTATGCCGTCGGACTATTTTTCCTTCCTTCGGTGGGTGGATTGGGGCGGGTACGAGAGATCCATGAAAAGGGTGGGCAAAGAACTGGATGATATTCTAGAAGGGTGGCTGGTGGGGCACCGGCGGAGACGAAAAACCAACGGAGGCGCCGCCACGGAAGACGATTTCATCGACCTGATGCTGTCAAAACTGGATGGCGGCGTTGATGAAGGTTTCGAGGGGCGGGATGCTGATACCATCATCAAATCGACCTGTCTGGTGCGTTCCCTGAACTTCTACATGAATTAATTGTTATGAATTGGAATAAAAGCAGATACAATACATAGGACGGTGAGTTTGCAGGCGTTGGTGCTGGGGGCTGCAGAGACGACGACGGTGAGTTTAACGTGGGCCCTCTCCCTGCTGCTCAACCATGCACATGCGTTGCAGAAGGCTCGGGATGAGCTGAGCCAACAGATCGGGCACAAGGGATCAGTGGAAGAAGGAGACATGGTGAAGGAGTTGGGATACCTGCAGTCCGTGATCAAGGAGACCCTTCGTCTCTATCCCGCCGTGCCTCTACTGGCACCCCATCAGGCCATTCAGGACTGCACCGTCGGCGGATACCACATCCCCGCCGGCACTCGGCTCACCGTGAACTGCTGGAAAATTCAGCGTGACCCCCGGGTGTGGAGGGAGGCGGAGGAGTTTCGGCCGGAGAGGTTTATGGGGGATAAAAAGGAGGTGGATTTTAGGGGGCAGGATTTCGAGCTGATTCCTTTTGGGAGTGGACGGAGGATGTGTCCGGGCGTGGGCATGGCGGTGCAGCTGATGCGGATCACCCTGGGCAGCTTGATACATGGGTTCGACCTGAAGACGCCCGGCGATGAGCGGGTGGACATGACGGAGGCGCATGGGCACACCAACCTGAAGGCCACGCCGCTGAATGTGGTTGTTTCACCCCGTTTTACTGTTGATATTTGTGCTTAAGTCCCAGCTATAGGCGTCCTGACCCGTCTGATCGGATTTGAATACTGTGTGGATGGTGCGAAATAAATTGAAAATATTTAGGAGTTCAACCGCAAAGTGCAGGAATAATAGAAATGGGGTGAGAACAATAACAAGGCGTGGGGGCCGGTACCAATTTAGGGAGTTTTTTATGTGATAATTTTAGATGTTTTGTTACAGCTTTGTTTCATTTCTCGGAATCATTTTTCGGGTGGCGGGTGTGGGAGGATTCTCTTATGGTGTGGGCAGTCAACACTGTTGGAAAAGACGGGAAAACGACGAACACACAAACAATAGAAAAAGATGAACACGCAGCGGAAATAAAATCTTTTCTCTATAAATAAAATCAGATGCGCATCGACAAAATTAAGTACAAAAAAATAAAGTTGACATCAAAAATTTTACGTGGAAACCCCAAAAGGGAAAAACCACGGGACCTATTCCAGAAAGATGAATCCACTAAAATCAAGAGGTACACGGTAGAGACTCCCCAAAATGGAAGGGATCTCAAAAGTAATACTCAATAATAAAAGTGTGAATCAAAAGGCGGAGAGCAAGAAAGATGATCGTCGAAGAAAGGCGATCACCAAATGGGATTTGCTCTCGGTGTTGTAGATGTCAGTGTGTTGAAATGCCTTGTTGCTGCCTCCTTATATTGAAAAAAGAATCTCTGTCAATTAATGTCTTCGCGTCAAAAGTGTGTCACCGCGTGAATTAATTCACGCGGTCTTGGCCCGCATTAAAAACACCGCATAAAAAGAAAAATCGTGTGATGCTCCAATTAAGGAGGCGTTACGCAATGCACTAACCAGGAAGGCCCCCAACAAACTCCCCCCCGACTCAAGTGGGGATCTCCGCCAACCCTGCAATCAGTCGTCAAGTCTCGAATTTTCTTCTAGGTAAACTCTTGGTCAACATGTCTGACCTGTTGTCATCAGTGTGGATCTTCTCAATCTCTAACTGTCTCGAATCAAGAACGTTGTGGATCTAATGATATCGAACATCGATATGTTTCGATCTGCCATGAAAAATGAAATTCTTTTCCAAACAAATAGCACTCTGACTATCACAAAATAAAACAAACAAGTCCTTAGTTAAATTGAGCTCTCGAATAAAAGTTTTCATCCACAACAATTCTTTGCACGCCTCAGTAGCTGCAATAAACTCTAACTCTATGGTAAATAAAGCAACACATCTCTACAATCCAGACTGTCAAGATACAGCTCCCCCTGCAAAAGTGATCAAATAGCATGAAGTACACTTCCTTGAATCAATATCTCCTGCCATATCTGAAACTGTGAAGCCACAAAGCATATATTCCCCTTTGCCAAAACACAATCTCATATCAGAAGTACCATGAAGATAACGAAAAATGTACTTCACTGCTCTCCAATTCTCTCTACCTAGATTTGATAGAAAATGACTGACCACAGCAACTGCATGAGCTATATCAAGTCTAGTACATACCATTGCATACATCAAACATCCAATGGCAAATGAATAAGGTATGTGCTGCATTTCCTCTCTCTCTTCATCAGTAGAAGGTGACTGACTTGTATTGAGCTTAAAATGTAAAGCAAGAGGAGTACTAACTACTTTAGCTCTATCTATATAAAATCTATGAAGAACCTTCTCAATGTATCTCTCTTGAGATAACCACAATTTCTTAGCCTTCCTATCACAGGAGATCATCATGCCAAGAATATGTCATGTTGGCCCCAAGTCTTTCATCGCAAAAGACTGACAAAGATCCATCTTCAATCTGTTAATTCTAGAAGTATCATGGCCAACAATAAGCATATCATCAACATAAAGAAACAGTATAATAAAATCACCATCAGTAAATCGATAAACAAAAACACAATGATCAGAAGATGTCTTCCTAAAACCCTGATGAGAAATGACAGATTCAAACTTCTTATACCACTGCCTTAGAGCTTGCTTCAAACCATACAAACTCTTCTTCAACCTATAGACATAATTTTCATTACCTATTTCAACAAAACCTTCTGGCTGCTCCATATAAATCCCCTCCTCTAAATCTCTATGGAGGAAAGTTATCTTCACATCCATCTGCTCAATCTGCAGATCCAAACTAGCAGTCAAACCAAGAACAACCCGAATGGAAGACATTTTGACAACAGGTGAGAACATTTCATCAAAATCAATACCTTTCTTCTGACGAAAGCCTTTGAAAACTAACATTGCCTTGTATCGTGGAAGGGGACTAGATTCTTCATTTTTAATCCGATAAATCCACCGATTTTGCAAAGCTCTCTTACCTATTGGTAACTTCACCAGCTCAAAAGTGTGGTTTTCGTGCAATGATGTCATCTCGTCATCCATTACTGCAACCCATCTGTCCTTCTGTTCACTCTCCATTGCCCCATCAAATGATTCTGGTTCTCCCCCTTCAATGAGGAGCACATACCCATCAGGTGAATATTGAGTAGAAGCGGTGCGATGTCGAGATGACCTCCAGAGTGGAACTGTGGTTTCATTAATAACCCTTGGAACCGGATCATCAGAAACAAAAGGTGCATCGAAAAAATCAACTCTAACCTGTTCACATTGAGCATCATTCTGTACATCAACATGATCATCAGAATCAATAATATGAGGTAAATGTGAATCAAAACCTGGATCCAGACTGACAAAACCATCATAAGTTGGAGAAGCGGATTTTTCTCCCTTATCAATGTCTACAATAGTCTGATCCTCCTTAAACAATGCATCGTGGATTCTGACAAGTTTCTTCAAAACAGGATCATAGAACCTGTACCTAAACTCATTGTGTACATAGCCAATAAAAATACATTGGTGTGTCTTACCATCAAGCTTGGATCTCTCATCTCTAGGCACATGAACAAAAACCTTGCAACCAAAAACACGTAAGTGATCATACCTGATCTCTTTTCCATACTAAAATTTTTCAGGAGTGTCTATCTGCCAAGCAACCGCAGGTGATAAATTGATAATATAATTAGCAGTAAGTAAAGCCTCACTCCAAAAATGTTCAGGCAACTTTGCTTCCGAAAGCAAACAATGAACTCTTTCCAACAAAGTCCTGTTCATCCACTCAACTACACCATTCAGCTGAGGTGTCTTGGGCGGCGTCTTCTGATGCCAAATACCTTCCTGTCTATAATACTAATCAAATAGAACACAATACTCTCCCACATTTCCAATGCGAATATATTTCAATTTCTTTCCTGATTCCCTCTTAGCAGAAACATGAAATTGTTTAAAAATACTGAGCACCTGACTTTTGGCTTTCAAAACATAAACCCAGAGCTTCCATGAGTAGTCATCAATAAATGTAACAAAATAAAGACCGCCACTAAAGGTCTTAGATTTCAAAGGACCACAAATGTCAGAATGTACCGATTCAAGTACTTGTGACTTCCTGTGTGGAGGATGACTGTTGAAACTCACTCTGCTCTGTTTCCCAGCCATGCAATGATCACATGTGTCCAATTTGACACTCTTCAAATCTGGAAGAAGATTTATCTTGTCCAAACAACCAAGACCTTTCTCACTGATGTGACTGAGACTCTTATGCCATAACTTGGATGAAACGTTTCACTCAACAACACAAATAGCATCACAAGAAATAGAAGCACTAGTCCAGTATAAACCTGGTTGCTTCTTCCCTTGAGCCACAATCAAAGATCCCTTGGAAAGATTCCACTAGAAATCACCAAAAGTGCTGATAAACCCTTCATCATCAAGAACGCTAATAGAAATAAGATTCAAATGAACCTTGGGTGCATGTCGAACATTCTTTAAAATCAGCTTACTTCCTGTACTGGTCTCTCAACAAACAATCCTGATGCCTACAACGTCAGCATGACCATCATTTCCCATCTTCAAAATTCCAAAATTACTTGGGATGTAAGATGTAAAGAACTCCTTCTTCGATGTCACATGAAAACATGCACCACTTTCAACAACCCAAAAAGAATCATCTGAAGCAATGTTAATGGAGTCATAAACAATAATAAGATCACCCCTTGTAGCGGTGGTGACATGATCATCTCCATCTCCATTTTTCTTTTGTGGATTTTTCTTCAATTTGTTCTCTCTTTTCATCCGATAACAAAACTTCTTAACATGCCCCTTCTTACCACAATGATGACATTCGAAATCTCTCTGCTTTAGTCTGGATTTTCTTCTGCCTCTACTCTTACCTCAACTGCTCTACCCTCGGTCCTGGCTTCTCCCCCTATTCTCTGTGACTAAAAGATCGAAAGAATATTTCTCCGGAGTGAGTATCCTAACCTATTCATTTAAAATAACATACTTGAAAAAACTAAATGTCACAACACCATTAGGATAAGAACCGGTTAGAGTAACACGTAAATTCTACCATGAATCGGGTAAAGTGTTAAGTAGAAAAAGAGCTAAAACCTTATCTTCAAAATTGATACTCATGCCAGACAACTAATCAAAACATACTTGATATTCACTTAAATAATTAGAAATAGACGTACCTTCTATGTACCTCAAGTTCGTCATTTTCTTGAGAAGAAACAGTTTATTGTTTCCCATCTTGGAAGCATAGGTCGTCTCAAGCTTCTCCCACAATGTTCTGGCGTGAGAGATGTTGATAATGTGGCTCATCACATTGTCTTCGTCCCATTGGTGAATGAAGCCACAAACCATCTCATGCTCGAACACCCATTCTTCATCTAACATCCTCTTTGTCTTCTGGGTACTACACAATGGAAGATGCATTCGCTTAACAAAACGTAGATCCTTCATTTTAAGTCACCACATATGGTAGTTGGTACCATTCAGCAAAATCATCCAATTGCAATTGGCCTCAATAATAAATAAGAAATAAAAAAACTAAACCATATAATACCAGATGTTAGGAAAGACGGGAAAGCAGAGAACACACAAACAATAGAAAAAGGAAAATGTACAACGGAAATAAAATCTTTCCCTCTAAATAAAAGCAGATGCGCAATGACAAAATTAAGTACAGAAAAATAAAGTTGACACCGGAAATTTTACCTGGAAAACCCAAAAGGGAAAAATCACGGGACCTAGTCTAGAAAGAGGAATCCATTAAAATCAAGAGGTATACGGTAGATACTCCCTAAAATGGAAGGGATCTCAAAAGTAATACTCAAGAATAAAAGTGTGGATCAAAAGGCAGAGAGCAAGAAAGATGATCATCGAAGAAAGGTGATCACCAAATGGGATTTGCTCTCAGTGTTGTGGATATCGGTGTGTTGAAATGCCTTGTCGCTGCCTCCTTATATTGGAAAAATAATTCGTGTCAATTAATGTCATTGTGTCAAAAGTGTGTCACCGTGTGAATTAATTCACACAGTCTTCATAAAAAGAGAAATTGTGTGATTCTTCAATTGAGGAGGTGTTACGCAGTGTGCTAACCAGGAAGGCACCCAAAAAACACCGTAGACACCACCGTATGATGATGAGGTTTTTAAGGTTAAATATATATCCAAACACCCATGACCAAACAATTCTTCATTTATAAAACTAGATCAAATCTCAAGAAATTGTAATCAGAGAAAAATCCGTTGTAACCGTTTGTGTGATCCACATTTTTTTGGATATAGTAATCCAACCATCCCCCTTCTCGGGTGGACAGTAAATCTTATGGAACCACACAAATCCTTAATTTCAATCCATTTACTACCACAAATCGGTGCAAATTCAGCGTGTGTTTTTATCACCACTAAATAGTAATCGCTGATGAAAGAGGCACCTTTATCAATTCTGGCTAAAAGTGCTAATAAATATATCTTTTATCAGTGCTGATAAATTTTTATCATTATTAGCAATATTCTTAGCGCTGTAAAGTTTTTTTAATAATAAATATTATTAATATATATATATATAATTATTGTATTTATATTAAAAAATAATGTTTATTTATATACATTAATTATAAAACGCATGTTTATAATTAATATAAATATGATATATTAATATATATTTTTTAATAATTCATATATATATATATAATGTTTTAAAAAATATTTATAAGATTATATATATATATAAGTAATTATAAAATTATAGTAATTTTTTAAAATAATACATATTTTTACTACTGGTGTATGTTGGATGGGCGGGGGTCATGTGATGCATAGTTACAGCCTTGGGCCCATTAGGCCATTATAATTGAAGTGTAAAAAGCTTATGTACTAGGGTTTAATAACCCTAGGCATGCAAAGACCATGTAATGAGATCTCTCTCTACTCATAGATCAAAAAGAGATGTTTGTTGGTTTAATAAAATAAGGGGGACTTCTCCCTAACTATTAAAATATACAAATATTTATAAATATATTTATTTATAATTTTAATTATAAATAAATATATATTTAAATAATTATAAAATTATAATAAATATTTTTAAATAATATATATTTATTATATTAATAATTATATATACTTATATATTAATAAATATATATAATTATATAAATATATATAAATATATAATTTTATATAATTATATTTATAATTATATACAGATATTTATAAATATATACAAATATTTATGAATATATTTATTTCTAATTATAATCATATATATATATATATTTGTAAATAATTTTATAGCAACCCTAACCTTTTAAACATAACATTACGTGATTTTAAGAATAATAAAACATTATATTACAAGCCAAGGATCGTAAAGTCTATTGTCTTAGAAGACTGGTTACATAAAACTTAAAACATGGGACTAAAAAAACACTTATCTATTTAATCTTAATAAAGAGCTCCTAGATTCTTTTGAGCCCTTACATATTTTAAAAGGGTACCATGGGGATCACATGAATGAAGGGATGAGCTAAAATCCCAATAATGGAAAAGTTATAGTAATAAAACTTTAACACGTGGGTTAAAAGGCATGGCATAATGAAAATAAAAGGCATGGAACACATGAAATCATAACATATAAACATGGGATAATATAAAAATGAATTCATAGTAATGTGGTAGCAACATAAATCATGACTTATCATGAGTCAAGGATCATTGCACATATAGGAGCACAAGTTAAGGTTAACCACCAAGACCGCGTTGCACATGGTAGCACGAGTCATGGCTAACCGCCAAGACCATTGCACATAACATCTCATGAGACTAAACTTTACCCAATAAATTGGAGTGCTATCTAGGTGCACCTATCTTAACATGTTTTTGAATATTATTTCAACATATAAAATCATACATAGACAATAAAAAACATAAGGGCACCCATGTAAAGAAATGAGCTTCATAATCATGTCATAAAGCATAATGAATGGGTGTATCGTAAGAGTTTCCATGAAAAAAAGAAATTAGAACATACATGGAAATTAATAAGGTAAAATAGGCATATATCATGGTAAGTTATGTAAAAAAAGTGACAACATGTGAAAAGATTATTTAATAATTTTTAGCATTAAAACATTTTAGTGTGGTTTTAAAAAAACACTCACAAGCATTTAAAATAGAAAAAGTGAATAATATTTTGTACAAAACCATAAGTGATCCAAAAATGTTTTCATAATAAAAACAATAGTTACAATGGTGTCTTAAAAAATATGGTATAGTGCACTTGAAATTGGGTACAGATTCAGGAAGTTCCCTTAAAACGGGTTTTCTTAACAGGAAGTATTGAGGAGGGAATTATTTAAAAACATGTATATCCCTGAAAGAGAATAATGAATGGATCATGATACATGAGTTTGGAGTGTATAAACAAAATTTATAAGATGTACATAAAAATAATAGATAACTTCATTTGGGTAGAAAGAAAGATAGAGCAACTCGAAGGAATAAAAGATGTTCAGGCAGAATCCCTTACGGAATATCGGCATGGTATCAGGTGTACTTAGGAAGGATTAATGAGAGAGAAAAGGGGTTTATCATATTTTATAAATCTTGGGGGTATTATAGAGAAGGTGATAAATTATACCCCAACATTAGGAATTACACATAAAAGGAAATAACATAGATAAGATTCTTGAATTAATGTGATAAAGAGAGGATCCCTTACCTTAAGTCTGATGATAGTTTTCGCTTGATCATAATGACCTAAATAATTAAATTAGGTTCATTAATTATTAATTATATAATCTTTAATACATTTTATTGATTTATTATAACCTTATTAAGTCCAACCATGTCCTTTTTGATGAATTAATAGGTTCAATTTTATTGTTTGGGAGTGTTTGCTTCCTTGGTTTTAATGATTGGTTCACTTATATTCATGTTTGGATAAACATGTATGATGAGAATAGTTGTCCATAATTGAAGTTATATTATATTAGTGAACATCCATAAGATTTCATGGTTATAAAATTCATTTTTTTATTTAGAGTGAAGGTGAATCGTTATATAAAACATTAATGATAAATGCTTGGATTAATTTGGCGATTTTTCTCACAATTAACTTGTTTTGTATTATCGTTTTACATAATGTGTGAAAAAGGATTATATAACATCACATAAGATAAAATACTTATTTAATATTTTGTTTTAACCCTAAAAATGGTTTCATTACCATAATTGAATATGGTAATAAAAATTGATAAACCATTGTCCTTAAATGTGATAAATTAACACATCTCGGATGGTGTTTTCATTTCTTTTGTATAAAGGAGGGGAAAGGAGAGATGATAATGAATTAACCCATTAGCATAACAACAGTACAGTACATGTATGTTACTGGCTTTGTCATACCATTTGGATGAGGAGATGTTAGGAAAGAAAAGAGAACAAAGGAACATGAAAATAAAATGAAAGAAAAGAATAGGGGAATTTACCTCTTGATTTAATCTTCATTGAGAGCCACTTAAAGGGAGAGGATTTGGTCTTTTGAGGAGATCAAGGGATACTGGACATGGGTAAGGATATTGGTGAGATATTTGGGAAGAATTTAGGGAAGGCACAAGGCTTGAGAGGAGTGAAGAGAAGAGGGGAGTGTGGGTGCTTTTTATAATGGAGGGGAGGAGGGTTTTCTTACTATTTTAATCATTAGTTTATTATTTTTCCATAAGACTATAAATAGTTATGATTCCATGAAAAAAATATTAATAAGTTTATGTGAATTAAAACTAAGGTTTCTTACATTAGCCATAATTCTAGGAATAGTCCATTTAGCTTAGAATGTATATATATGGTAAATTACTGTATTTTACTATTCATTAATAATTCATATATTTTAGACAAATCCCAAAAATTCACCCTAAATGTTAGATTTTTAGAATCCAAAAATAAAATCCATTTTTCAAAAGTAATTTTCTAAATATGATCAATTTAATTTTTAATTAAAATCATAATTTACTTGAAAAATACGGATTTAAAAACTATAACTGATTTTATAATGCCTTCATAAATTACATAAGTTCTTATAAAATTATCTTAATACTAGAATAAATAAAATTTTAAATTTATGAAAACCTTTTAGGAAAATACATCTTCTTTTAAATTAATTAATTAATTGTAATTAATTATTTATGACATAGAAAAATACCGATACTTTTACTATGGTCATATTATCACTTATAAGATGCCTAAATTTTATTTATACATTCATAGGTGAGGTTACTATTCTTTTGGATGATTTACTATTCATAAGGATCATATTACTATTCATAAGGGTATGTTACTATTCATAAGGGTAGGTTGCTATTCAAAAAAATTAAGTTTGTCTTATCTGATTCCAAACATTGTACTGATCATAACTGTGTATGTCTGATTTTCAAAATTTAAATAAAAAAGTGACAATATTATGTTTAAAGGTCACATAGTACTTAGTAGTTCATTGTGTTGTGATTCCATATGATTATATGACATAATTATAAGAAGGAAATTTTCATTGATAAAACATTGGGTTGTTACATTATTCCCCCCTTACGAAATTTCACCCTCAAAGTTTTATTTTACATTATAATCCATAAACACATGTTGGTACTTTTCCTTCATTACCTCCTCTAGTTCCCATGTTTCCTCTTCATACTTATGGTTCCGCCATAGTACTTTGACCAGGTGAGTAGTCTTGTTACGTAGAACTTTATCTCTACGATCGAAGATCTTCACTGGCTGCTCCTTATAAGAAAGATCATTCTCCAACTATATCATCTCTGAAGAGAGTACATGCGAAGGGTCTGGTATGTACTTCCTTAAGAGGGATACATGAAAGATATCATGTACTTTGGACATGGTAGGTGGAAGTACTAGGTGATAGTCTATAGCCCTGACACGATCAAGAATCTCAAAGGGGGCGATGTACCTGGGACTTAACTTTCCTTTCTTCCAAAACCTCATGAACTTCTTCCATGGATATATGCGTAGAAATACCATGTCTCTATCTTTTAACTCAAGGTCTCGTTGATGATTGTTTTCATAACTCTTGTGTCGACTTTGGGCTACCTTGATATTTTGATGAATGGTTTTCACCTTTTCCACCATTTCTTCGACCATTTCTGGTTCTAGTAGCTTACGCTCACCGACTTCATCCCAACACACTGGTGTTCTGAACCTTTTAACATAAAGGGTTTCATATGGTGCCAGTCAAATGCTCGAGTGGAAACAATTGTTGTAAGAGAATTAGACCAATGGAAGATGTTGGTCCCATCCTCCTTTAATGTCCGTAGAACACGATCTCAACATATCTTCTAGTGTCTGAATAGTTCACTCAGATTGGCCAAAAGTTTGAGGATGATAGGCCATACTGAAGTTTGGTTCAGTGCTTAGAGCATGTTGGAGACTTTTCTAGAACTTCAAGGTGAATCTTAGATCTATATCAGATACAATAGATAGTGGTACTCCATGAAGCCTTAACACCTCTTTAATATATATCTGTGAAATTTTATCCAATGATAAGTCATCTCGAATTACGATAAAGTGAGTTATCTTTGTAAGATGATCCACAATGACCCATATAGCATTGCTTCCTCTGGATGTCCTTCTATGTCCAATGACAAAGTCCATGGTGATGTTCTCCCACTTTCATGTTGGTATGGGTAGTGGTTGCATCATCCTATTAGAATTTTGTCTTTCAACCTGCACTTGTTGACATACCAGACACATTGATGCATACTTAACAATATCCTTCTTTATATTTTCCCACAAAAAGTTCTCTCAGAGATCTCAATACATCTTTGTGCTACCTAGGTGAATAGAGAAGGTTGAGCTATGTGCATCATTCAAAAGATTCTTCTTTATCTATAGATTGGATAGTACACATAATCGTGACCCAAATCTTACAAATACCTCCTCATTAATCATGAACTCAGAGGACTTCCCATTTTTAATGGCTTCCACCCTTTTCTTAATTTCTACATCTTTTCTTTGAGCAACCTTTATTTTCTCCATGAGGGATGGTTGAGAAATCATTTGAGAAAGGATTGAGAATGTTCCTACCTTAATGATTCTCATGTCCATCCTATGAAAATATAAGAAGATCAAATATTTTTCAATTCTCATCATTGATAAAGATAAAGGATCCTTTCTACTCAGAGCATCTGCCATATTATTTTCCTTACCAGGATGGTATTGGATTGAGCAGTCATAATCTTTGATGATCTCTCACAAATAGAAAATGAAGCTACTACCATTGATCTATAGCCACAGTTTTGTGGCCTATAGCCATGGGTTTTTTTCCTATGGAAACGATTTTCAAAACCTTGGCTATAGGCCAATTTTTTTGAAACCCTATAGCCACAGTTCTCCAAAACTGTGGCTATAGGGTTCTCGCGCTTCCGCGGGGAAAAAATTTTCCACAAAAAATTGGCGGGAAGCCCTACTGCCATAGTTTTGAGGCTATTCCCACTTTTTTTTATTAATATGTATCATAATATATATATACATGAATTTTCACATGGTGTAGTGGTGAGTACGCTGGATCTCAAAGGGGAGGTGCGGGGATCGAAACTCGCTGGTGACATTTTTTATTTAGGCTATTGCCACGGTTTACTAAGGCTATTTCCATGGTTTAAATTGTGGCTATGGGTCAACCACCACAGTGGCCAATTTTGAGGCCTATTTCCACAGTTTTCAAAATCGCGGAAATAGTTCGGGACCTACTTCCACGGTGATAGCAGCCATAGTTGGCCAAAATCGTGGTCATAGCCTACGGCCACACTTTTGGGGCCTATTGCCACGGTTTTGAACTATGGAAATAGCCATTTTTTCAGTTGTGTCTATCCATATTTGCTGGCATATATTAATCTATTTTTTTAAATATATATTTTAGACTCTTTTGATCAGTATATATCTCACACATATCCTCATAGAGATAATACCACCAGATTTTTAATGCAAATATCACAATCACCAACTCCATATCATGCATTGGATAGTTTTTATCATGGATTTGTAGCTGTCTTGAGGTGTAGGCTATCAATTTATCATTTTTCATTAGCACACAGCCTAATCCATTCTTTGAAACATCACTGTACACCACAAAGATCTGTCCACATGATGGGAGTGTGAGTACTGGCGTAGTGATTATCCTTTTTTTAAAATCCTTAAAGAAGTATTCACATTCATGAGTCTAAGAAAACTTTACTCCATTTCATTTCATCTTGGTCATTGGGTTTGAAAATTGTGAAAAGTTCTTCACAAAGAATCGATAATACCCAGTTAGACCCAAAAATCTATAGATCTCCATTACAAATTTTGGCCTGGGCCACTCTTTAATCACCTTTTCCTTGGAAGGGCCCATAGATGTCCTTTTTCTGGTGATAACATACCCTAAAAATGATACTTCCTCCATTCAGAACTCACATTTATTGTGCTTTTCATAAAACTTCTCCCTTCACAATGTCTTTAACACAGTATTCAAATTCTCCTCATTTTCCTCCTTACTCTTAGAGTATACTAGAATATCATCAATAAAGACTACCACAAATTTTTCAAGGTAATATATAAAGACTCTATTCATTAAATCCATGAAAATTGTTGGAGCATTAGTGAGTCTGAAGGGAATCACTATGAACTCATAGTGTTCATACCTCATTCCAAAGGTAGTCTTGGGAATATATTCCTTCCTCACCTTTAATTGGTGATATCCTGACCAAAGTTCCACCTTATAAAAATAACTATCCCCACAAAGATGAGCAAACAAGTCATCTATCTGTGGTAGGGGATACTTATTCTTTATCGTTATTTTATTGATCTCACGATAATCAATTCATAGGCACATTGATCCATCCTTCTTATTAATGAAGAGGACTGGTTCACCCTGTGGTGAAGTACTCGGGCATATAAAACCCTTCTACAGATTCTCCTGTAACCGCTTCTTCAGCACCTCTATCTCTACGATGGTCATTCTATAAGGTTTCTTTGATATAGGTAGAGATCCATGAATAAGTTCAATTTATATCTCAAACTCTCGATCAGGAGGAAGAATATGAAACTATTCAGGGAATACATCAATGTAATCCCCCATGATAGGAATGTCTTCAATCATGATTCTCTCCTTTGTCTCAATAATTTTATCTAGACATTCTTACTCGTAAGGAATTAATATCCACACTTGAGACAATGATTCTAAAGAATATTCATCTTCCTACTTTCACTTGTAAAGAATTGGAGGATGCTTTGGGATGTGAAGAGTGATCTCCCTTTCCCGATAGTTAATGTTGGATTTTTATAAAGATATCCAATCCATGCCCAAGATAGCATCAAACTCCACTAAAGGAAGTATGATGATATTTTCTGGGAGGTTCATTCCACAAACATTATCCAGTGTGGAGTTATAAACCGTGGATGTAATAATTTTCCCATTCTCTATTCTCATTGATAACTTATCATCCAAATCTTGAGTTGGTGTTTAAATAGTTCTACTAAACTTGCAAGATATAAAAGAATGTGTAGAACCAAAATCAAATAGTACATTCACTATTCTTGAATGAATAACTAGCGTACCTGTCACCACATTATTTTCTGACACCACCTTAGCAGTAGTGATAGCATAATCCCTTCCTTCTTGCCTTGTAGGTTATTGTTGATTGCCTCTGACAACCCTAGGCTTAGGGAAATTGTTCGCATAATTATCATGATCCTTGGAGTTTCATGTAAAGACATGGATTTTCCAAGTAATTTTTTAAAAAAAATTATATAGAATTATTATGAGTCTAAAAAAATTGACGGCGCGTGATTCTGAGGCCCGGAATGCCCAGAATTAATTTCTGAAGTTTTTTTAGGTACGTTCAGTAAACGCGTGAGTTTTTTTTCTAACTATTGAACCGATGCTCAGATTAAAAATATGAGGGACCATTGAATCCATAGTGCCAGGATTCTCTTAAGGGAGACTTTAATTTGACCGCAGTAGGTCTAGAGAAAAAGTTAAGTATTGTGACTTTTTAAAATAAATAAAATAAAATAACTTTATTATTTTATTTTCTTTCATATCCTCCAACAGACAAATGGAGTGCGGGACCAGTGATGTGTCAAGCCATTAAATGTCTTGACCTTTCATTCCTATGTAACAGTATCATTGGGGAATTGGGAAGCTTCCTAATTAATGAGCCCCCATTAATTCCCAACACCATTAGACACCCTCCCTTTCTCTTGTTTATATGGAGCTTGGGGAGGGGTGTCGGCACAGCTTTGCCAAGCAACGAAGTGATGAAGGAGTACCAAGATGCCAAACCCTTGGAGGATGAAGCCGGTTTTGGAGAGCGGTGAAGAGTGACACCAAACCTCGAACCGAAGGACGATGTGCAAGCTGCATCGTTGGAAGCCTGTAGCGGGAACGAAGATCATTGATCCACCTTCAAGTGCGGACATTCTCCAACGGGTTTACGAGGAAGGGGTTCTCTTTTTGTTTAATTCAAGTGAATTCTTGGAACCCTTTAATCTTCCCTCATGATTAAAATCTAACACGGAGGGCTTGGGCCTAACGAACCCAGCCCAAACCTTCCTCTACCTTGCTATCCATGTGTTCTCCGTGGAATACCGCTGGCACGATGGCACCGATCGTTTACAATGGAGGAGGCGCGCTGTCGCACGTCGCAAGAGAAGGTCATGGCACTAAGCTGTGGCGGTCAGCAGAGCGGTTGGCACCGGCCAGCTATAGAGGAGGTGTGGCGCGCTGTCGCGTGCCGCTGGAGGAACCGGTCGTGGCTCGTCAGCCGCGACAGATGGAAGAGGCGGCCGACACACCGGCCGGCCGCGAAAGGCGAGGGCGACACGACCAGCGCGCTGCCGGTGGAGCCGCGACTCCAATGTCATGGAGGCGGGAGTCGCTTGGGTCCCGTGGATGACTTAGCAGCACCAATAGGTGATTCATCTTGGTCTTCTGAACAGAAGGGGGCCACACCCCTTCGGCACTAGCTCAGGCGGACCGCGCTGCCAGCGAGTCGCGCTCCACCTCCAACCGGACCACGCCCCACCTCGGGCCAGGCCGCACTCTACCTCGGACCGGACCACACCCCACCTTGGGTCGGGTTGCACACCACCTCGGGCCGGAACACACCCCACCTTGGTCTGGGCTGCGCTTCACCATGGGTCAGGCCGTTCGAGCCCAGTGGGCCGCACCATCACGAGTTGGGCCATCTCCTTGTGGGTCAGGCCGCGCCCCCTTGCGGGTTGGGCTAGACCTCAACCCATAGGGCCAAGCCCACCGCAGCCCATCCCAACCGGGTCGGACCCAGAATGGGTCGGGTTAGCCCAGACCATGTCGGGCCGGGTCTGTCGGACCGGACCCGGGCCCAACCGGACCCTAGAACACTTAAAGAGCCATATCTTGAGAATCGGACGTCCGTTTGACAAACCATCTACTACGTAGGTATCCTTGGATCGATACAGTCCTTTTGGTATATTCCACTTGAGTATTGGAAATAGTTGGAGTACAGACAGGTTGGATCGAACCCAAATCCAACCGGGCCCTCGGAACTAAAACACTTATAACTTACAGACCGAGCGTCCGATTGATGCACCGTTTGTTGTGTTGGAACCCCTATGACATGGCAGTGCTTTGGGTTACTTATTTGTGGAGATTAGTGGTGGTCTAGGTATGACCGATATCTTGAGAGGTAGATTCTATGGAACTCATGCGCACCGGGTGCGAGGAATCCTGTGGTAGGCTGTAATGTGAAGAAAGAACATTGATCCTGTGTGGGTTAGCACTCAGCGATCCTATGTGGGTCAGTGTATACCGATCCTGTGTGGGTCAGTGCTCAGCGATCTTGTGTGGGTCAGTCCATGCTAATCCTATGTGGGTCAGATCCTGTGTGGGTTAGCGGGGGTTAGTTACCTATCGATCATGTGTGGGTCAGATCCTATGTGGGTCAATAGGGGTTAGTTACCTATTGATCATATGTGGATCAGAAGCAATGATACTTAACAGAATAAGATGATCTAGCTTACGAATAATCATATGTACTTTTGTACTTAAGTTATACCTAATTGTGATCTGAGCCAATTCACCTACGTGGTGTGACCTGTGTGGTACTTCTATCTTCATGGTGATACCTATGTGATACTTCTATCTTTGTGGTGTTACCTGTGTGGTAATCCTACCTTCGTGGTGTTGTCTTCATGGTGATACATGTATAGTACTTCTAGCTTCGTGGTGTCACATGTGTGGTGTTTCTACCTTTGTGGTGATTTCTTTTTGGTGTTACCTGTGTGGTACTTCTATCTCAATGGTGTTACTTATGTGGTATTTCTACCTTCGTGATGTTACCTTTGTGGTATTCTTCCCTCATGTAAGAGATGAGTATATCTTGATAACATAGGTATATGTATGGGAAGCACATGAGCCTCAGCCCAGTTGGTGAGGACTCCTTAAGTGAATCCTAGAGACCCAGGATCAAATCCAGGTGGGGGATAATTTCCGGGGTACTGTAGCAAAATTGTAGTAGGTACTGTAGTAGGAACTGTGCAGAACTATAGCAGGTACTGTATCAGGAACTATAGTAGGCATTGTTTGGCACTGTAGAAGCCGGGAATATGCCTCTGTTTGGGCCTTCAGGCCACCGATTTGGTCCCTAATTCCTTTAAGGCCTTCGGGCCTCCTATTCCTTCAGGTCAGTAAGGCCTTTGGGCCACCTCAAGGCCTTTAGGACACCTTAAGTGCAGATGCAAACTAGACAACCTACAAGGAAAAATCTTTAGAAGGAGGAGGAACAAGGAGATTTCACCATAGCAGAAGCTAAACGGATTGCAAGAATGAGAGGGTATGACACCTGCCATCGGGACAAGCCTGTGCATGCATGGGAAAGCCTAGCCGAATAGCCATATGAAGGTAGAGAGCTGATTTCACGATGAAAATGCTGGGGAGGAGTAGTTCCAAGTAGTTAGTCTGGGTTGTATGTAAAGTTTGAATCCCACGGGCAATGAATTCCTCTAAGACCTATGGTCCATGTAATACTTACGCCTATGGGCCATGTAAGGGTTCCACCTCACCCCTTTAAAGGTGTTTTATCAAAAATCAATAAAAAATGAAGGCCTTCGGGCCATTGGAGGAGGAGGTATATGTATGGGCATATACCTAGGTAGAGTTGAAGTCTTTATTTGTGGTATTTTCTTTGTGGAACTCTAGGAGACCTACAGGGTCTCAGGGTCCCTACTGAGTATTTTTATACTCACCCCTACACGGGATACGCCCGAACCTTATTTTGTCTTATGCAGACGACGTACAAAGTTGATCAAGGTTGAGAGATCCAGGACTGGACGGTACTCGTAGGTGGACTATTTGGTGTGACATGACATAGGGACTATTGATTTTGAGTTGTACCTACCCTTCAGGTAGGATCCATGGTGGATGATCCAGGATCTTCTTTACACTTTTCAATTGTTTTTACTTTTCAGTTGTACTTGTACTTTTCCATTTGGGCTTATATTCCGACCCCCTCTACTTTCAACACTCTTTTACTACAGTAGTTTACTTTGTGGTTACTTCTTATTTCATTCTACTCTGTGTGTCTGTATAGGTTTAAAGGTAATTCATTCCCGTTATAGGGATACACCTTTCCAGTGCTAGTCGCCAACCCCAGACCTATGGAAGGTGGGCTTGGGGTAGTCACGGTACGATCCCCAGGATATGGGTCATGACATTGTAACACTGCACTATATGTTGATTTTTGATCTGAACCATCCTTTATTCTTCTATATTAGTGGGATTTTTCATATCTCTTTTGGCAGTTTTTAGCCAAATGTCCCAACTTTCCACATTTGAATCAATTCTTGATTCCCTTTAGACAGTTCCCAAGATGCTTCTTCCCATAATTTTTACATGTGGGATGATTGGGATTCTTTCACTACTGGAAATCTGACCTTTCCCAACGCTTCTAAACCAACGATTTGTAAAAACCATTCGTATAGGTCCCCTTTCCCAACGTTTTGGCCAAACCGTTGGGGAAGCCCACTTTGAGGCCACTTTTCCCAACGGTTTTGGCAAACCGTTGGGAAAAGTCCACTTTGTGGCCACCTTTCCCAACGGTTTGGCCAAACCGTTCGGAAAGGGTATACCTATCCCAATGGTTTTCCAAAACCGTTGAGAAAGGTCCCCAAATATCAACCTTCATCCAAAATTGCACCCAGAATCAATGATCTATACCAATGGTTGTCAAAATCATTGGTATAGGTCTATACCCACGGTTTTGACAACAGTTAGTATAGATCATTTGATTTTTTTATCAGATCTTCTTACTGAGAACATTATATAAATCAAAATTTAAAATAATTATGAGAATACATATATATATTTATGTAATTATGTTCACAAAATTCATGTTAGGTTAGTGGTTAAGTCATTCAATGATAAACTAGGGGTCCTGGGATCAAATCCCAGTGAATGTTTTTTTTTTGAAATACATATACCAACGGTTCCATAACCGTTGGTATATATTTTCATATTACTTATACCAATGGTTTCCAAAACCGTTGGTACAGGTCTATACCAACGGTTTTCCCAAAAATGTTGGTATAGACCTATCCCAACGGCTTACTTGGAAACGGTTCTCCAAACTGTTGGTATAGGCTATACCAACGGTTTGGAGGCCTATACCAATGGTTCCAAACCGTTGGTATAGGTTAGTTTTCCAGTAGTGTTTCCATCATGGAATTTATTTGCGAAACTTCCCAAATTAGATTCTATTTTCCTCTCTTTTTTCACCTGTCCCACAATACCATTGAGAGTCTCTGATCTCCATTTCAACCTTAAGGGCACAACAGAAAATATCCTCATAGATGTCAAAGTCTCGAATCTCCAACACTTTTTGTAGACTTGGCTTCAGTTCTCTAAAGAAGTGATCTACTTTACTTTTGGTGTTCATGAAAAAGCTAGAGGTGTACCTTGCAAGCCTTATAAAGTTTGCTTTATATGCCCCGATTGAATCATCTTCATTTTTCTTGAGTCTGAGGAACTCTCTTTCTATCTTGAGATGGAGGGTTCAAGGAAAATATTTATTGAAAAACATTCTCTTGAATTCCTTCCAATCCATGGAATCAATTTCCTCTTGGGGATTTATATTCTTGATTAGTGTCCACTGATCAACTTCCCCATCAAAACGATATACTCCCAGTATAACTTTCTCTTCTTCTAAGCACTGGAGGACAGATAATAACTTTTCAATGGAGTTAATCCACTAATCCCTGAGGAGGGGATCAGAAGATATACTAAACATGGGGGGGCTTTGTTGCATGAATTATTCAACGTCAACTTTCTCTTTCCTTGTAGGATTAGGGTGTTCCACATGATTCAAGTTATTATTCATAACTTGAGCCATCTGATCAAGTACTGCCATGAAGTTTTGAGCACCCGTTGCCATTATATTTGGAATATCATTAGGGAAATATTCGCATTCCCTAACACATTGATTGTTGGAATGTGTTCTTCTATTTATCACCATTAACTAAGAAAAAGAAAATACAATTAGAGGGCTTTAATACTTATCTATTGATCATAAAAAGAAAACTTTGAACATAAGAGGATAAAATTGTAAAGGAGAAGTATATCCTAACTTGTGATTCCCTATGTTTCAATCTAGGTTATCCTTGATCTATTTATTAACTTATATTCTTATGGTATTTTTTTCATTCCCTTAATTATGTTTTGTACAAATCTCATGAATTTACCAAATAATGTCCCCTGGGAGTGTCAAATCAAGAGTGCAGTAAGGCCCATTTTCATGCACTAGTTCTCATTAGAGTTTAGCTCAAAGTAGTGTTTTCGGGTTTTACCCCTAGATACATCTATGCCAAATCCACATCTACCTATTTTTATCTATACAGGTATGTATTTTCTTGATAAACTGCTTACTCTATACTTACCAAAAATTAGGGGTGTTTTTTTACTTAGTCTCATACTTAGGGTTCTTACTAAAGTTCTTTATTCCTAATCTCCAAAAATAACTAAACTATCCTCCGTTACCAACTATATAAATCCTATCCTTTTACACATAACATTACATGATTTTAAGCATAATAAAACATCATATTATAATCCAATGATTGTAAATTCTAGTGTCTTGGAAGACAAGTTACATACAACTTAAAACATGGGACTAAAAAATACTTCTTTATTTAATCTTCATAAAGAGCTCCTAACTTCATTTGATATCTTATATCTACAAAGGGTACACTAGGGATCACATGAATGAATAGATGAAAAAAAATCCTAGTAAGGGAAAAATTATAGTAATAAGACTTCAACACATGGGTTAGAAGGCATGGCATAATGAAAATAAAAGGCATGGAACACATAGAATCATAACAAATAGAAATGGGATCATATAAACATGAATTCATAGTAATGTGGTAGTAACACAAATCATGAATTTAGAAAAATTCAAGGCTCGTTGCACATATAGGGGCATAAGTCAAGGTTAACCACCAAGACCGTTGCACATGGTAGCATGAGTCAAGGCTAACCGCCAAGACCGTTGCACATAACGTCTCATGAGACTAAAATTTACCCAATGCATTGGAGAACTATCTTTGCACACCCATCTTAACATGTTCATGAATATTATTGACACATATATGATAATACATAAACAATCATAAACATAAGGGAACCCATGGAAAGAAATGATTATCATAATAATGTCATAAAGCATAATGAATGGGTGTATCATAAAAGTTTCCATTAAATAAAGGAATTAGAACATACACAGAAATTCATAAGGTAAAATATTCATATATCATGTTATGTTATATCAAAAATATGTAAAAACATGTGAAAAGATTATTTAATAATTTTTAGCATTAAAACATTTTAGTGTGGCTTTAACGAAAACACTAACAATCATTTAAAATAGAAAAGAGAATAATCTTTTTTTAAAAACCCAAAAGTGATCCAATAAGGTTTTTATAATAAAAACACTGGTTTTATGAAAACAATTATGTCTTAAAACATATGGTATATTTCACTTGAAATTGGGTACGGATTCGGGAAGTTCCCTTAAAACGGGTTTTCTTATCAAGAAGTATTGAGGAGGGAATCATTTAAAAACATATATATCCCTAAAAGAGAATGATGAATGGATATTAATATGTGATTTTGGAGATTATACAAAAAATTTATAAGATGTAAATAAATATAATAGGTAACTTCATTTGGGTAGAAAGAAAGATAGAGTAACCCGAAGGAATAAAGGAGGTTCGGGTAGAATCCCTTACGAAATATCATCAGGGTATCAGGTGTACTTAGGAGGAATTAATGAGAGAGAAAATGGGTTTATAATATTTTATATATCACGAGGGAAATATGGGTAAGGTTTGAAATCATACCCCAACATTAGGAATTACGCATAAAAGGACATAATATAAAAGAGATTCTTGAATGATTGTGAGAAAGAGAGGATTCCTTACCTTTAGCCAGATGAAGTTCTTCGCTTGATCTTAATGACATGAATAATCAAATTAAGTTCATTAATTAATAATTAATGAAGATACACTACATTTTATTGATTTATTATAACCTTATTAAGTTCATCCATGTCCTTTTTGATGATTTAAGAGGTTCAATTTCATTGTTTGGGAGTGTTTGCTTCCTTGGTTTTAATGAATAGTTCACTTATATTCATGTTCGGATAAACATGTATGATGAGAATGGTGGTCCAGAATTGAAGTCATATGATGTTAGTTAACATCCAAAAGATTACATGGTTATAAAATTACTTGGGTTATTTGGGGCGAAGGTGAATCATTATATAAAACATTAATGATAAATGCTTTTATTAATTTGGCGATTTTGCTCACAATTAACTTGTTTTGTATTATCGTTTTACATCATGTGTGCAAAAGAATTACAAAAAATCACATATGATAAAATAAATATTTAATAGTCTAGTTCAAACCTAAAAATGTTTTCATGACTATAATTGAATATGGTAATAGAAATTGATAAACCATCATCCTTGAATGTGATAAATTAACACATCTTGAACGGTGTTTTTCTTTCTTTCGTATAAAAGGAGGGGAAAGGTGAGATGATAATGAATTATCCCATTACAATAAAAACATTCCAATACATGTATGGTACTTTATTTTTCATACCATTTGGATGAGGAGATGTTAGGAAAGAAAATATAACAAAGGATCATGAAAAGAAAATGAAGGAAAAGAAGAGAGGAATTTACCTCTTGATTTAATCTTCTTTGAGAGCCTCTTAAGAGGAGAGGGTTTGGTATTTTGGGGAGACCAAGGGATGATTGATGTGGGGGAGGATCTTGGGGAGAGATTTGGGAAGAATTTAGAAAAGTAACAAGTCTTGAGAGGAGTCAATGGAAGAGGGGAGTGTGGGTGGTTATTATAGTGGAAGGGAGGAGGGTTTTCTTAATATTTTAATCATTAGTTAATTATTTTTTCATAAGACAAGAAATAGTGATGATTCCATGACCAAAAAAAGTAATAAGTGCATGTGAATTCTAAATAAGGTTTATTACATCATCCATGATGCTAGGAATAGTCCATTTAGCTTATAATGTATATATGGTAAATTACTATATTTTACTATTCATTAAAATTCACGTATTTTAGAAAAATCCAAAAAATTCACCCTACCAATTTTTCGATGTGTAGAATAAAAAAATAAAGTACATTTTTAAAAATTAATTTTTTAAATATGGTTAATTTTATTTTTAATTAAAATCATAATTTACTTGAAAAATACGGATTTAAAAACTATAATTGGTTTTATAATGCTTTCAAAAATCACATATGGTCTTAAAAAATTATATTAAAACAAGAAGACATAAAATTTTAAATTTATGAACATATTTTATGAAAATAAATTTTCTTTTAAATTATTTAATTAATTGTAATTAATTATTTATAACTTACAAAAATACCAATAATTTTACTATGGTCATATTATCACTTATAAGATGCCTAAATTTTGTTTATACATTTATAGGTGAGGATATTATTCTTTTTGATGATTTACTATTCATAAGGTTCATATTACTATTCATAAGGGTAGGTTACTATTCATAAGGGTAGGTAACTATTCACCAAAAAAATAAGTTTGTCTTATCGGAATCCAAACATCTTACTGATCGTAACCGTGTATGTCATGTTTTCAAAATTCAAATCACAGAAGTGACAATATTATGACTAAAAATTACAAAGTACTTAGTAGTTTATTGTGTTGTGATTTCATGTGATTATATGACATAATTATGAGAAGGGAATTTCCATTGATGAAACATTGGGTCATTACAAGTTTTATATATAAAAAAATATCAAATTTATATTAGTGAAATGTTTAATAGTTTATTTATATACATTGACTACCAAATGTGTATATAATTATAATAAATACAATATTTTAGTATTTTATTTAAACAATTATATAATATATAACTAAATATATTTATTTAGATATATATTTATATTGATATTAAATAATTTAAAATATATTCCCATGTATAGATACATGTATGTATGCATATATGTGTATAGACATGTGTTTGTGGATGTGTATGTGTACATATGGATGTTTGTAATTCACATGAATGTTAAGAATTAATTTTTAAATATTTATATAATTTATTTAATTTAATTTATCTATTTATTATTATACATTCATTAATAATGTTAAAAATATGTTGAATCATTTTGTAATATTTATTTCTTCATATATTTATTTACTATATATACATGTAATATTTTCAATATAATTTATATGAATAAATATTTATTCATTTTTATATATTAAGTTTTAACATTTAAAATATATTTGAAATTTATATAATTAACATATTTAAAATATTTTTTTAATAATTTTGAAATTTAAGTATTTAATTATACAATTATAAATATATATATATATATATTTAAAAAAAAGTATTTTATGAAATTATAAATATATATATATATATATATAATTATAATATTATAATAAATAAATTTAAATAATGAACGTGTTTATTATATCTATAATTATATATAAATACTTTTTAATGAGAAAAGATGGAGCGATGATTCGGTGGAAGCCTTTGATGAGGCAGGTAGGCGGGGCGTCGAGCGGCGATTCAGTGAACCTCCAATGAGTGGCTCTAGGATATTATTGGTGAATGGTGGAGACACGAGTGTTGTCTCGATTGGTGGTTGTTGGACCAAAGGCGTTGTGCACTTAGAATAAGGTTTCTCTCCATGGAGATTTTGTCCGACAAATCTTTGGATGAGTTCTTTCTGGATCGAGGCTGTTTCAATGCGTTTAATATGATGCTACTGGGATGGAAGATCACAAGGTGGTTCTTGGTGGATTTTCTTTTCCCCTAGTAATGTTGTCAATCCCACTTTCTCTCTCTACAAAGACTCAACTGCAAGTATTTTTTGAAGAAGGGGTAATGTTTCCCATGTTAAGGTTGATACAAATGCAATCTCAGAGCATCTAAAACTCAGCGAACACTCCATTATTGAAAGAATCATCCTACCAAAGGGTTCAAATCCGTGGAGGGTTGAGGATCTTGTCTCGCATCTATGAGACATTTGGGGTTTTGACAGTTGTAAATGCGTATCTATGCGTCACTATTTTTTCCACATTATTTTCCCCACAGAGGAACTAAAGATAAAGGAATGGGGTCTCAGTTCGATTTCCCTAAAACCTTGGTTTTTGAATATCCATGAATGGGACATAAAATTCAACCCAATCGAGGTATGCAATTCTTCATCTCATGCATGGGTCAAAGTCTTTGGTTTTAATTGGATTTTGTAGCATACTAAGATTCTATATGACATTGTTATAGCGATTGGTATTCCTATAAAAATGGATAGAGAAACATAACATAATAGATTTTACCATTATTCTCGATTATTAGTGGATATAGATCTTTGATCCACCCTGGTTGATAGAGTTATTATCTCTATGGATACTGATGGCTTTGATTTGAAAATATAGTATGACAAGGTGCCACGATTATTTTTGGAATGCAGGATTATTGGCCATGATTCATTGTATTGTAGGAAAGTCTTTGTTTGTTCTTTCTTCTCAACTCGTCGACATGAAGAGGGATCGTGCAGTAAGAAAACTCAGCATCAATCCATGCCTCAAAGTCACATTGACGGTCAAAAGCATATGCAAGGTGGAGAATTGCCACAAACTAATTTGGAGGGGCCAGGAATGGGAAATGAACATGTCATTTTGGAAAAATCTGGGGCTCTTCCTATTTGATCCCCAAGTGCAAGAAGGGTTGGTTCTTCCTCTATTCAGAGGTAGTGCATTGATATAGTTACTTCAAGGTATGATAATTTCCTAGCTTCCTCAACGGTGATGACAGTTGACTTGGAGGAGAAAACTTTTTATTGTCTAGGATCTAAAATTAGGAATTTAGTTCCCTCTTTCTAAGATGTCTTGGTAGTATGTTCAAAGTATCAACATGATGATAAAATGGAGTCTGACTTAGTGTTAGATTCTAAATGAAAAGTTGATTCTCTACTTTCAAATGACCATCATTTTTTCAGAAGTAGTAAATGGAAAGATAAAATTGATTCTCCATTGATAGCGAAGAAGATGGCTCATCAAGGAGTCCAAGAAATGGAATCCCCTAGATCCTCAAGAACAGAACTTTATATAGGTGTTGATTCCTCAAAGAATGACATGGGAACGGAGACTCCTTCCATGGTGCTGAGCAGGGATTTTTTCCCTACTAGGGCCCCGCTAGACCCTGGTAACAAAAAATCTCATCTTCTTGATATTTTGAATAGATATAACAGTAATGAGGCATTTCGTAAATAATTTGTTTATTCTTATGGCCTGACTTGTGTTGATGGAAAAGCTTCGGGAGGATTTGATCTGGTTGGGCAGGACACTCAGCCTAGTGTGGATCCAGTCCCACAAGATGATTGTACTGAGTATCAGCTGAAGGAGGAGGCATGACAGTAACCTAAAACATGGAGGAGGGGTCATCATCTGAGATGCAGAGGCGGTGGCCATCTTTTATAGATAATTGAAATGCTTTTTTTCACTTTCTTGTCACTTCCTCGGGTACCATCTTCTATTATACCCTTGTTTTATCTTTAACATTTTCTTAATAAAATTTTTACAGCCATTGGTTTAACCCATGGTTTTCACTGTTTTGGTATAAATAATTTTTAAATATATTTATTTATAATTATAATAATAAATAAACAAATAAATATTTAAATAATTATAAAATTAGAATAAATATATTTAAATAATAAATATAATTATTATACTGATAATTATATATTTATAATTATATATAAATACTTTTTAAATATATTTAACTACAAATATAAATATATATTTAAATAATTATAAAATTATAATAAATATATTTATTATAATTTTATAAACGTATAAATTTATATATTAATAACTATATATACAAATATATAAATATATAAATAAATATATTTATAATTTTATAATTTTATAAATATAAATAATTATATAAATATATTTTTAAATATATAAATATATTTATAAATATATTAATTTATAATTATATATATAATTTTATAAATAAATTATTAAGATTAAATCTTTATCTGTGCTTTAATTTATCATCTTTAGAATTTTTGTACTCATAAAGAGTAGTGTTGGCACTTTCTATTGTTGCACCGATAATATTATTATTTATCATCAATTTTTGGAAAAGAGTTGATAAAATCCTTGCCGAATCTTATAAAAGAAACCTAACTAGAGGCTTCTCTATCACATCTTCAATCTCTCAAGAAACCCTACTTTTTTTGCGCCACTGCTCTCATCACTGCCCTCGCTACATCTCTCTCTATCACCGATCTCACTGCCTCTCTTGCCAGCACCGATCTCGCCACCACCACTCTCACCGTCGTTGGTCTCCAAATCTAAGGTATGTGATGAATCCTTGCACCATATCACACACCTGCACCACATCGCACCACCCATGCACCACACGAATCCCTACACCACATAGCACCCCTGTGATTGTTGCACCACCGCTCTCGCTACCTTTCTCACCGTCATCGCTCTCTCCATTGCCAATCTTGATGCCTCTCTCACTGCCGCCACTCTCACCACCGCGGTTCTCGCCGTCAGCACTCTCACCGCCACCGATCTCCAAATCTAAGGTATGTGATGAATCCCTACACCACATCACACACCTGAACCACATCACACCGCCCCTGAATCACATAAATCCCTCCACCACATAGCACCCCTACACCACATCGCACCACCACTGCTTGCCAATTTCCTGCATGAAAACCACTCCATGAGGGAAGGTGGATGCTTCACGTGAGTTCGAGCGACTATAGGAGGGCCCCATCATCGACAGCATAGTTAGAGTGTATGTCTGAAGGATTAGGTCTAGGAAATAATGTAACTATGTTAGCATATCACATGATTAAGATGTGGTTGGGTGATCTCAAAAGTATAGATTTTTCCTATGATTGCATGGCTGGAATGAGATCGTGTGATCGCGCAACTGAGGCATGTAGTCAATGATTCTTGATTTCTATCATCCCTTAGCCCATATAAGTTTTCCAATATATATATTACTTATTTTATATTGTTTAATTGTATGAAATTAAGTATTATATTTTAATTTTAGTATTGAAGGATTAAATTGAACTTACTATTGCATAATTTTTTAAAGAAACAAAATAATTTTAGTGAAGTTAAATTTTGTTTGATCCTATAAAATATGTTTAATATAAAACATTAGAATGAGAAAATTAATCAATGTATCAAAATATATGTCTTTTTTTGCAATATGTATATTTATTTTTAACTAAAAATTTAATAAGATGTGTTTAAATTTTTTATTATATATTCTTGAAATATATTTTTTTAAATCATTCTAAAATTTTAAAATGAATGTTATTGTTGGATCCTTATATCAATGAATTGAATATATTTTCATAATATTAAATATATGAATAAAATAAAAGAAATTTCAACTAAAATAAAATACCAATAAGTTTTATATAATATGATTTTTAATGTAACTCTTAAATAAATTTTGAAATCTTTTATAACATTATATGTTTTATTCAAATGTATGTTTTGATTTATCATTAAATCCAGTTATACATTTATAAACTCTATATAATGAATATAATTATTTAATTATCTGTAAAAGTATTGGAATAAAATTTTTGTAATATAAAATTCAATTCAATGTTAATTTCTTTTTCTTAAAAAGTTAATTTTTAAAAATATCTTACTAAATTTTTGAAACAGAAATTATTATTGATACCTAAATTCAGGTTAATCTTTCTAAACATATGAAAATAATTAGTAAACTAAAATTCAATTAGATCCCCCATGATCTTTTGTCTCAAATATCAATCATATTATAAGATTGATAAACCTTTATGTTTTCCTTCATGGTATAGCCATCAATCCATGGTGTGGCCAACTATTCACCACAAATAGTAAAGGGAATAAACCTTATTCATCTCCCTTGAGTCTTGAAAATGAATCATAAATATCATCCCTTATTAGTGGAAATGAATCGTATGTACCACCCGATGACCTTTATGTAAACTCTAGACTCACACTTACATATCCTAGTGTGGTTACACTCTTTTCTAATTTTATAAATTTATAAATTTATATACTTTTATAAATTTTATAGTATATCATATTTACATATATAGTTTAAATATAAAATTTTATTAATTATTTATACTTTTATAGTTTTCTAGATTTATAAATTAATATACAATTATAGTTTTATTCATTGTAAATTATTATGCTTTTATATTTTCATAAATTTCAATTTTATATATTATAATTTTATACTTTTTTAATTATTTAAAACTATACACTTCTATAAATTATGTATACTTTTATAACATATATGTACTTTTTCATAGATTTATAAATTTATATACATTTATAAATTATGTATATTTATTTAAAATATATATTCTTTTATAAATTATATATAATTTTATACTTCTATATACATCTATAATTTTATATACTAATATAAATATATATACATTTGTAATTTATAATTTTATACGTGTATTTTTTTCAATTTATTAATAGTTAATACTTTTATACTATCATAAATTCTATTTCTATAAATTATACTTTTCTATTTTTATAATTTTTGTAATATGATTATTATTTTTTCAAAAATTCATTTGGATAATTAAGAGTTATTATATTATATAGAATATTTTATGTTTTAAATCATAACAGATAAAAGTTGGATGTATGCTTTTAATTGAGTGTTGAATGAGCTTCAAAATTAGCTTTGTTTTTTTTTCAAATTTCATTTCCAACAATGTATCTATGGGGGAACTTATTAGATTCCTTTTTTATTATTTCATATGTAGACCATGGTTTACTCGCAAAGGGTGCTATATATATTTATATGATCATATTAACTTTTAGAGACCTCCTAGATACACAGAATATCACCTCCAACATAATATAGATTTATAATAACACCATGGAAAGGGAATTTCACTAACTCTATCCAACCCCTAGAATATTCATCATGACCTCACTCCCGCAAAAGGTGAATTCATGTTTAACCCCATTGCAACTCCTAAACCTAATTTTCATCCAACATCACCTGCATGGTTTAAATTAGGGGATTCCTCCACAATTTTTTCTTCTCTATGATTTGGTGTTAGCTTTCAAGGGGATGAGTCTCAGGAAACAAAATGCAATAATAACTATCAACCTCATCATCTTCATCTCCCAAACAGTTGTTATTGATTTTTTTTCCTGAGACTCATCCCCCATATCTTCTGGACATGAACCTATGTTTCTTGAACTACTCTGAGTAATAGTCATCCCATACCAGGTACAGGTAAACATTGTGGATGAATTTATAGGATAACACCTACCACCAGTGGAGTAATTATTTTCTTAAATTCAATCACCCATTTCCTTCAAAGCATGATGAAATTATTTAAAACATTCAAATGTTGGGTTCCCCTTTTTTTAAAGGCCTCATTTTTGTATTTATTTATTTTTTAAAATACTAATATTGTCAAATCAAATAGGATGTATATTAATAGATAATCTATGGATTCAAATTTAATGATAAAAGAGTATGAATATGGGGTGAAAGAGTTCATCAAGTTTTCAAAAGATCATACTTATGACCCTTCTCAAATCCTTTTTTTATGTTTACACTATTATTATTCAAGAAAAATTAGTCCAGAGGAGTTGGAATAACACTTGATCTATCAAAGAACAGATTGAAGTTTAAAATATTGGAATAAAAACAATGAAAACGAGAATGTAGCTAGTGACTAGGATAAGATTTTGTTTTATGGATTATCTGATATGATTAGAAGTATGGACAATGAAAAGACCATATCAAGGATGTGATTATAGGTGTGTATGATTATGAAGATTTTATTGAGGAAATGAAAATGAAAATTGAAGATAAACTTTGTGATTTCTCAAATTTTTTTGAGAAGTTTAAGAGTTATGAAAAGACACCATTATATTCTGGTTTCACTAAATATATAGCATTGCCAGTCATACTGAAGATGAGAAATTTAAAAGCTAAAAATAGATGGAGTGATTCCAATTATCCTGAACTACTTGCTCTCTTTAATGATATGATCCTAGAAGATAATAATCTCCCAAGCCAGACATATTACACTAAATGAGTTCTACGTTCGATGGGTATGATCTCTAAAAGAATACATGCTTGTCCAAATGACTGTATACAGTTTTATAAGGACCAAAAATCACTTGAAGAATTCCCAAAGTGTGGTTCTTCTTGATACAAGAAAGATAAATCAGGTCCTATGAAATTTTTATGATACTTTCCAGTCATTCCAAGGTTTAGGTACCTATATGTAAGTGAAGAGACTAAAAGAAGGGTGTAGTTTTTCTTCCAGTGGTGCTTCCCCTTGCTTCTTTATCTAGGTGTAGTTTTTCTTCTAGTGGTGCTTCTTTCCACATGTGAAAAAAACATATTCATGATCTATTTCATCCCCCTTGATCTTCCTTTTCTTTGAAGGGTGTGAAGAATCTTTGGGCTTAAATATCTTCACCTTCTCTTTCTTCTTATTCACCATAAGGACTAAATGCTTTTCACACTTCATGTCTTTATCCACATGGTGAAGGAGAATAATAATATATGGTATAGAATTATCAATGTTTTTCATATTGAAATTCACACTAGAACTATATAATCTCTGAGAGAGTGATGCGAGAATGAGATTGGTACCAAGTTCTTTGTGAAGTTTAAACCTTAGAACCTCCAGGCGCTCAATGTAGCCAATGATATTGACTACTTGAGGCTCAGCTAAGGAACCATCTCCAAGATTACTCTGAAAGAGTGACTTGGAGATCTCAAATAGTTCCTATCTTACTCTCTCCTACTAAAGACCATGGAGGTGATCAATAGTTCTATAGGCATCCATGTTTTCATGAGACTTAATGAGTTAACTATACATTGATGATAACATCAAACATTGAATGCCAGCCGTGTCGTTTATATGTTTCTTATAGACCAGGAACTTTTCATACCTCACCTCTTAGGTAGACAGATCAGGTAATGAGGACTCCATCATGTAAGATTTCCATTCATGGTTTAGAATAACCAGAAGGCATCTAAACCATTCATGGAAGTTACTACCGGTGAGGATGTTGTCTTTATCCATTATTGATCACAAAGATAGTGTGGTTGACAAGATTTTCATTTTTATTCTACAATTAAAATAGCAGATAATTATTATATTCTTGATTACATTTTATAAGAAATAATAAATTAATTTTATTAATTCTCCCACTACTTTATCAAGTCAAAATTTCCCTCACCATTGATCTCAGAATGTCTAGTTTCTTAGAAATTCTAGTGGTAAGGATCCATATTCCACTTCACATAACCCCAACAATGGTTGGTCAAGCTATTTGAAGGTATTTAGGTAAGATGTTCTTTGTCAACTATGGGATTTTATCTCCTTGATCCGCTGAGTGGACTCTCTAATCATGAAATCCTAAATTGGATTTCCTTAACACTTGCCTCCAAATTTACACCAAGTCTAGCAAGGGATACTCCTCTTGATGTAAAACAGTTTATTCAACCTAAAACTTTCATAATATCTTCCTATATAAAAGTAAGTGTACCAATAAGGATTGGTCAAATACATAGTTTTATTGAGTATTTACCTTAATCAAGTAATGAAAGGCTTAGTCTGAGTTAATATTTATTGAGGTATTTTTATCTCTTATTCATAAATTGACTTATTATTTTTATCACATGCTTGTTAATATTAAGTAGAATTTACTTATTTTATTAACCATGTCTAGATAATATTTATGCATAAGCCTGGTTTAGTTTAGTTCTATCTTTCATGCTTTTCAATTAATTAATTATGTTGTCATGATAATACATCCCTAATGAAAAACCATGAAACTGACAGAAATAAAAAAAGGAAATGATCACGAGCTCTTATAATGGTTAGTTTATCTAATGGTTGATAAACTAACCACTGACCTTGGGGAGAAACACCTTAAACCATTTATGGTTTGTGTCTATAGCTTTCCATCTATCCATCGTTGTATCTCCTTGGATTTGTTTTGCCTCATCTCCTCACTTGAACCACCTCCACAAGCTTTCGAGCTCCATCCATTACATATGATTTTTAACTCACATGTAGGTGAGGGGTAAAGGGGGGGTTTAAATAAAATAAATCATGGAAACACATGCCCTACATATTAATTAGGAGATATGGAATGCATGCCAACAATTTAATTTAAAATAAATTAAAAAGAAACCAATCGCATACAAAGGTCTGGTCTAGCTCACGATCATCCACATACATACAATGAATTACACATTTAATAAAACTATCATTTAATTCTTTAATAATTATTATTAAGATAAATATCACTCGAATCGATTAATTATTATCTCTAATTAACCAATCCTTTTCTAAGTTTCCCTGAGATTCTCATCCATAACCTTGGAGGTAACATGATGAATCCCCATTCGAATCTACATGATATATGATTCTGAACATTACACAAACATTAAAGTATTAATTATGTGTAATTTGGTAAAGTAAACACCTTGTAGTTTCAACTACATGACGTGTACTATCTTCACCATATTATCTGAAGTACATACCTAGGGTCTCAACGTGTGAGGTGTACTTCAAAACTCTTAGAGTAAATGTCATGTTTAATGGGCCACGTGTTGTGTTGTCTCTAGGTTACATGGTTACTGGTTGACTTACCATGTATGGGATCATGGTTTGGACCTTGACCCAATGGGACTACACGCAGTGTTCGGTGGGCCACATGGCATGTAATCTATCTGACCTTGCGCTAGTCTGTCCTGGTCAACACGCGGTGTAATAATTAACTACACCATGTTTCATTAATGCACAAAACTTGAGTAATTTCCAAATTACTCCTGATGCAATGAACACAACTACACAGTGTGTAACCCGAATTAACCAGTGTGTATGGCAGATTACACATTATGTAACTCAAAATACAAGGCATGTACTATCATGTAACCTAGATATAATTGCGGTCACATCCTAATGAGATCCTCAATTTAATTTTAATCAAAAAATTATTCTTTTCTGATAGATCAGTGAGAAATGATAGAGGAATAATATATCTCGAAATTAAGATTACAAGAATGATCAAATTTGAATTGAAAAACTAAATTATTAAAGTGTAAATCATTAATGAATTATTTAAATAATTATAAATGATGATGTAACCCCTCTCATACCACTTGTAGGATCTGGTCACAGGGATGTTGGGTATTGGTTGTGGCCCAACTTTTCTTTTTTCCATTATCGATGACCAATTTGGGATCAATACGATGATGATTTCCATTATCCACAAATTAAAATCAAATATTTATACAAATAGAAGAAAAGTGACAGATATGATAAAGAGGATCTTGAACATCATTTTTATAATTAATTTATTAATTTCTAAAGAAATTAATTACCTGGGTCTTTGGTACTTTCTTTTTCGATGATCCTTAATCATCCGGAATAACCCTTCAAGATTGTCTTGGTTTCACTCACGAGTATCTAAAGTAGAATCCTTCTAGTAGTGACCCTCATGTGCTCCAATGGTCTTCGAACAATTCCACTCATTATTCGGGTGCTATCACAGTGAAGATAATGTCTTGCGTTGATCGTTCTTGATCGCTCATTCTTTGGTCTTGAAGAAATTCTCTCATTCTTGAGAGGGAGATATGAGAGGAGTTGAGAGAGAAAATTTTTGGCTCAATAATTCTCAATTCACCAGTGTTTGGAACAATATACATAACTATTTATTGATCGACATGGGGTTTCAGTTACAATATTTAATTGTGAAACATAAATTAAATACAATTATAACTATGAGAGAAAAACCATGCCACATAATAACAATAATAGCACCATTATTTTTTTTGTTCCAACTTGTGAAAAAAAGAACCATAAATGAAATCTCGTGCCACATAATGATAATAATAATAATATTATTTCTTAGGACAACTAGATAAAAATTATTTTCCTGACTTCTAAATAATTTATTTATCAACGAACATGATCTTGGTCTGTTCGAACTCCTATTCCATTTATTGAACACCCAAATAAATATTTTATTCTATTAAATAATTTTTTTTATTTACAAACTAGTAAATAAATATTTATTAAATGTTCAATAAAATAAATAAATATATTTTATTCATAATCCAGTGAATAAATATTTATTTAATTTATGAAATCATTTTAACTTGAATAAAATTATTCTTAGATCTTGAGAATGATATTTATTCCATTAATGAAATTCAAATATAATTTTATTGAGACCACCAGAAATACTTAGTTTGTGACTCTCTAGGATTCTTTCTCATTATAATTAGGATATCTTGCCTAAAGTCCAAGATTGTTGTCTAGGAATGGTTCAAGGTACCCAAGATAAAGTACTTAAAGTGTAAATTATGACATCCACATACGAATTCTCATTGTGTAATATAGTATATTTATTAAAATATCTCATCAAGTAGGTTTCATAATAGTGTCATCAACCTATATGCTTGATAATTAATTCTTTGACTACCTGAAATAAACTTATCATTACACCATAGCCATGGAATTTAGGGATACAGTTCTATTTCAATCAAAGGGATGAGATATCAAATTCCATAAATGGAAGGGACAAATAATTCCTCAAATTATCAATTAATAACATGTCATTCTTGACGCACCCAACATACCCTACTTCCTACCAACATATGGTGTGACATTTTTTTTTAGTAAATCAAAGTTTTCAAGTTGTGACATGTATTAATTATAATAATAAAGTATAAGGAACATTACACATGCTTGTAGATTGGAAAATCTGATGACACCAAAACATGAAGAATTCCTACTGGTGGTTTTGTTCTCATAATCTCCCGTATTTGAGATTACCAAGTGAAAACTTCATTAGAGGAAGTCTCATCTGCTTATGAGTACTCACATGTGACATTATATATACTATGTTTCCTATCATAGTATGTCATCCAACTGCATAAGTATATTTAAGAATATTATTATAGCATTTAAAGGTTCTCATCATAGTGGGGAACTGCCATGACCTTATTAATGAAACAAATACTCTTGGACATCATTACATCATATTCATCCAGAACAATGATAAATATATAATAAGATGTTTGATATTTAGATACATTAAATATTCATGTAATCAAAGTACAAATAGTTGATTCTAGGACACCAACTCTGACATTTTGTATTTAATATTACATGTATATTCAAATATGTGAATATTAATTTAAATATATTACCATATATTGATTGTTCTTATACATAAAATTGATGTGATAATGTCCTAGAGTAGCAGTCACTTTGAAAAGGGAATAGAAGTTCCCCACTGTGATGAGAAACTTTAAATTCTATGATGATATTCTTAAAACTAGTTATATGATCAGATTGCATACTATGTAAGGGAAAATAGTACATAGACTGTCAGGTGTGAGTACTTGTAAGTAGATGAGGCTTCTTCTTAGGAAGTTCATACTTCATAATCTCCAAGATGAGAGATTATGAGAACATACCCTCTAATAGTAATTTCACATGTTTTGGTATCATCAGATATTCTTATCTACGAGTGTGTGTAATGGTCCTTAGACTTTAATATTATCATTAATGAAATTCACGACTCATGTAGTTAGATTTACTAACAAAAACCACCATGCCATATGGGCCTTGGGACTCTGATAAGCCTTTTTTCATGGGTCTATGGGACTTTGGGCCTCTATGAAATGCTCTTTGTAGTGGGTCTTTCTGCCATTGGGCTCTCATGCCATTGTATTTAACAGCCTATATGCCTTTGGGTATTTAGGTTTGTGATGGGTTCTCCCTTACCCAATTCAAAAGGGGCTTGTGTTTTTCTCTTTTTTTAATAAATAGGATTCCCATCCAACTTTCCAAATATGTTGGTGAGAAGTTGGGTGTGTTGGTTGCGTCACTGGTGACATGTTATTAATGGATAATTCAAGGAAGGATTTGTCCCTTCTATCTTTATGGAAGTTGATATCTTGGCCCTTTGATTGAAATATAATTTTCTCATTAAATTCCCTGGTCATAATGTAATGACATTTATTTCAGATAGTCAAAGAAAGCATATAAGTTGATGAAACAAATGTGCAACCTGATTGATATAATATTGAGATAAAAATATTATATTACATAGTGAGAAACTGTATGTGGTTTTTGAAATTGAAACATTATGTTCTTTCTCTTAGGTTCTATATCCCATTATTAAATAGTAATATTGGACTTTAGGCATACCTACCTAATGCCAAGGAGAAATAATCATATAGGGTAACATACTATGTGTTTTCATTGATCTCAATTAAATTCTATTTGAATTTTATTATTGGAATAAATATTATTCTCATGACCGAGGAATAATTTTATTCAAATTTTATTGATCACTAATATTCAAAAAGGTAATAAATAATTATTTATTCATTAAATAAATAATCTTTTTAATTATGTGAATATTTAATAAACATTTATTTGTTGGATTGTGGATAAAATATTTATTTTATTTATTGAATAATTAATAAATATTTATTCAATTGTTTGTGAATAAAATATTCATTTAAGTTAATAAAATATTTATTCCGGTATTTAAAAAATGTTGAAGAGTTCGGGCGGACCAAGATCAAATTCAGTGATAAATATTAATTTAAAAGTTGGTAAAATAATATTTATCATTGTGCGAGTTAGCGCACACCGTAAAATAACAACAATAACAATATTATTATATGGAATGGGGTTTATTAAATATTGTAATATTTTTTAAAGGCCAATACATAATTAAATAACATTTTGACCTAAAATATAGCCCTATAAATAGATGGTTATGTCTATTTTATAGTTTTAATTTAAAATTAATAATTGAGAATCATTGTGCACAATGGACTTCTCCCTCTCAAATTTTCCACCTCTCTTCCTCTCAATAATGAGAAGAATGCCTTCAAGCTCAAAGGATCTTGGACTTATCAAGACGAAAAGTGAAAGAAAATTGATTCACCACACTAGAATTTGAAAATCAATTGTTTTTGATTGAATATCAAAGGAGTACATGTGGATCACCACTAGAGGGATTATACACATGAATCCTTACAACACAACGAATGTAATCTGAAAGGGTTTTTGGAAGATCAAAATCATCAATAAAGAAAGATCCTAATCCTAGGTATATCGTATCTAACAAATATTAATAAATTAATTATAAATTTAATGTGAATTATCCTATCATGGGGTTTTAGGAAACCCAATATTAAAATAAATTTTAATATTATGCCCACCAAAGGCACTTTTGCTGCACTCAAAACCTATAAATACTATGATATTTTTATATTATTTATGAAATAATGTGTCAACATGGATTCTTTAGAAAAAAGGAAAGCTATTATATGATCCAGGATATGATATTTTTTGAAACTCATGTCCTATAATTTTAGGTTTTAATATTTCCAAGATAGATTAAATTTATTTTGATAATGAATGCCTTGATGGGTTGGATAACTAGTTTTAGAGGTTTTGTATCGTTGATTTAATAGAATAAATCAATTATTCCCTTTTTACGGTAGTATTTTTAATAATATTATAAATATCATTGATTCTATTCCCTTAATAGAAAAATTTGTGAACTATCAAAAAAATTAATTTCCAACTGAAACTTTTAGAATTTATTTTAGAGAAAACTCCATATCTTTAAATAATTTTTGAACTTATACTATGGTTTCAAATATACTATACTTGAATTATCCTTACAACCTCAACTAGAGTTAATTTTTCTTGACTCTATTAACTTTTTAATTAATCAAACAAAAATATACTTTACCAACTAGTTTAGAATTTATTTAAAATACTCTTATATCTCAATCAAAAATATGTTCAAGCTATATAAAAATTCCCAAAATAGCGCATGCATACACTCAAATTCTGATACATAATTTACATATCAATGTATATATGCATTATATCCATAACTTATGTGTATTTATTTATTTTTTATAAATAATGAATATTAGTAAACCTTATATGATGAATTTGAATCGAAAATGGATGGTTTCTAATTGTATGATAAAAGATTATGTGGATGGAGTTAAAGATCTCATCATGTTTTAAATAGATCATGCATATGACCCTTCTTGAATAATTTTTCTATGTTTACATGTTTGTTTTTAAATAAAAATTCATCCAGAATAGTTGGAAGAACATTTAATTTGTCACAGAATAGATCAATGCTATAATTTTTGGACTAAACACAGAGAGAAACTGAATGTACAAACCAATTGGGATGATAATGTAATTTATGAATCATTTGATATGAATACCAGTGTAAATGATGATGGAGATTGTATGTAAGAAATGAAAATGGAATATGACCTTCATGATTTTCTAATGTTGTTTGAGAAGTTAAATAGTTGTTCTAAGAGACTATTGTATACTAATTTTACTAAATATAAAACATTATCAACTATATTGAAGTTATATAATTTGAAAACTATAAGTAGATGGAGTGATACCATCTTTTCATAACTTCTTGGTCTCCGGAATGATATAATACCAGAATAAAATGAGCTTCTTATCGAACAAATGATGCTAAAAGAATGCTATGTTCAATGGGTATGATATCTGAAAAAATAAATGCTTGTACAATTGGTTTCATATTGTTTCTCAAGGAATATAAATCACTCATAATATTCCCTAAGTATGGTGAGAATCAATAAAATAAAGACGAATCAAGTCCTTAAAAAGAAGTATGGTACATGTTGGTTGGAGTAGATGACTCAAGGGGGGTGAATTGAGTATCTATAAAAATTTCTGTTAAAAAGGTTCTTTACAAAATAATATCCCCCTATGAAAATAAACACAAAGTCAGTTTGTTGTGAATTTATAAAAGTCTTGAAGGTTTAATTTGGTTCTTATAAGATTGATTAGTTCTCATATTTACTAATCTAAGGATTAGTAAAAATTTTGAAACAAACCTACTAATTCAAAATAGATATAAACACTTTCTAAACTAACTATCAAAGTTCAACTTATCTTAATTTCAGAAATACATAACAGATAAAAATATAAGATAAACAACACAGTGGTAAAAACAAGAGGTTCAATATCAAGTTGAGACTTAGTCCTCTTCACTTGGTGATCACCTTCCACCAAGAATTTTATATTAATAAACATTAGATCCATACCCTATATCGGGGTTCACAAAATCAAATAGGGTTGTCTAGGTCACACTTGGCCTCTACCACAATTATTCGTGGGAAAAACTAGAGCACAGATCACACAGGATCTCTCCCAAAGTTCTACGTGGGATACAAATGTAAGAAGGGATTGAGAGTGAGGATATTTTGGTATCATCCAATTATTCTCAGGATATAGTGTGTGTAATATAGACAGATATACACAGTACTTAAAATGTAACCACAAGTTCACAACGGAGTTATGAAATAAGAATAGGGTTTAGAATTCTCTGTGTGTTGTGCAATAATGCTATGGACTCAATGGTTGTAGAGAAAATGTAATTTGATTCCTCTTCTGAATGTTGGCTTCAAAACAGAGTGTCATAGTTTCTTGTGATCTTGCTTCCAGGTGTAAAAAGGTTCATCTCTTCCTTGTCAGGATGTTCAGCAAGGTTATGTAGCTTGTTGCTTGTCAAACTACTTATGAGCTTAAGCTTCGAGTTTCTCTATTTGAAATATTCTATATTCGCACAGACTATATTTCAGCGTGTTCTTCACACACTATTTTAAGTTGAATTTGGAGTCCTTTTTTATACTTCACATTTACTAGGCATGAAGATCTCTGCACGTGAATGTACCTCGTACTGTCTACAGATAGTCCTAAAGACAACATTAAGTAATGCCAGAAACATTAATTTGTCTAAATATGACTGTTAGAAATAAATTTGAATTAATTAAATTGAAATATGTATTTATGATTATCGGTGAGTCATTTGCATCAGTCTGTTAACTTTGGTTTGTTAACATCAGTCTGTCATCTTCAGTGTGTCATCTTCGGTCTGTCAACTTCGGTCTATCATCTTTGGTCTGTCATCTTCAGTGTGTCATCTTCGGTATGTCAACTTCAGTGTGTCATCTTTGATGTGTCGAACATCGGTGTGTTGAACATTGGTGTGTCGAACATCAGTGTGTTTAACATCGGTGTGTCGAACATCGGTGTGTCGAACATCGGTGTGTCGAACATCGGTGTGTCGAACATCAGTATGTCGAATATCGGTGTGTCTAACAAACTATCAGTGCCAGGGAATCTAAAAGGGTTACAAAGAGTTTTTCTTACACATAACATTTACAAGACTAAGAGTTATCCAAAAATACATGTTCAAAGACACTTGTAAACATATGTATTCATAAATATAGGTTATTGAATTATTGAAGTATATTTTTCTATATGACATAATTGATTTACTTAGATATATTAAATGGAATGAAAGAGTATAATCTGTATATTGAAATTATTTGTGATTATGAAAACTACAATATCATAGAGGGTCCAACAATCTCTCCCTTTTTGATAATCACAAATTATGGAATACATGTAAATATATAGAATAAATATAGCTTGACATAGCATACTTCACCAAATGAAATTATCCAATATAAAAAAAATCTTCCCTATGAAAGAATTTTAAAAAAACAAAGCTACCCCTCAATAAATGGATTTAGGTGAGTACATTCCATGTGTCCTATACCAGAAATTCTCCCCCTTAGATAAATAATGTATGCCTTATTTTCTCCCCCTTTTGGGATTAGCGAAAAAAATAGAAAAGAAAAGGAGAAATAACATAAAAGAAAAACACCATAAAGATTTTCATTAAGAGGCATAAAAGTACAAGTCAAACAAAAAGATCAAATCCCTATAAAAAATACAATTCATCACTAAGGGTTTGGAGGTTGAGGAGCTTTGCCTTTGTCTAAAGGATCTGAGGGAGGATGATAATTTTTGGGAGTGATAGAGGGAAGAGGTGGTATGAAGATAACACCAGGCAAGACAACACCTATAGGGACAGTGGCTGCAAGGGTAGGCCACCTTTCTGACAACACATGACTGGGAGACTGCTCTGTAATGATCGGTCGAATCTGGGAAGGAGCCTGAGAGACGGTCATTGGAGAAAGAGGCCAAGAGGCAGTACCAATTGAAGCAGCAGGAGGGACCACAATTTCTTCAGTTTGAACATGCATATAAGGTTTGAGCAGTTTGATTAAGTCATTAATGATTTCACCACCATATTGCATTCTTTTCTCAAAGTCATCCTTATTTTCCATAAATTTACTCAGAAAAGTGGTAAACTCCTTCAATTGAGTGACCTGCTTCTTGAAAGCTTCTGTAAATGTAAGAATTATGAGATTTTATGGTAGATACTTGAAGCTATTTATGAGATCATGCTTGTTATAAATCTTAGTAAAGTACTTATCCACCTTTTCTCGAATCTATTTCTGAGCAGCAGAGGCTTCATTTGTGCATTGCTTAACTATATTGTACACAAGATCTGTATTTCAATGCACTTTTTAAAGAGTTTCTTTGTCTAAAACACTTTGAAGTTTTTCGAGTTCCTCTCTCATCACAACCTTGAGAGACTCTAAATCAGCAATAGAACTTTTCCCACTCCTAGAACTGGATGGGCTAGTAAACATTTTTCCAAGCTCTTCTTTCAACTTCTTCAGATCCACACTGAGTAGATGAGTTACCAAGTTCCTAATAACTTCTAGAACGCCACTAAAAGAGGTATTTAAGTCAGAGGTTAAATAATTTAACTCATTGTTCATCTTTCTTACTTCTTCTATCAGCAAAGTATTGTGCCTAATGATGGTTTCTGCTAAGGTAATGAGATTTAGTTGAATCTCCTAGATCACTATTCTTGTAATCTTCACTGCATCAGTATATGAGATACCTATTGAAGTACAGGCTTCACTTCTGGATCCAACTGAGGCTATCACAGACTCACATATATCATTTTTGAATTTTTCCAAATCATCCTTAGTGACATAGTCACAAGGCATTGCGTGTGATACTGGTTCTACTGTTGGAGGTGAAACTGGTGGAACAGGTACAACAGGTTCTGGTTCAGCTTGAACTTGTGGATCAGGAGGAGAAGGAACCCTCTCCTCATCCGAGACATATTCTAAACCAAAAATAATGTATGCTGGATCATTACTCCACTCTCTAGTAAAATTACAGTCTCTTGGATCAACAGTGTCAATTTTGATCCTTCTTCCCTTAGGTTCAAGAACAACATCATCTTCATCAACTTATTCATCCAGTTTTCTGTCCAAAACAACTTGTCTGGGAACATGAACCAACCGAGCTTCAGGTTCTGCATGTGCTCCAGCCACTTCAACTTCACCAGGAACTTCTTCAATTTGAGGCAATGGAACCTCATCTTCTTCTTCTTGGCCAGTATCCATAAGATCATTCAACTCCTGAATGATTTATTCTTTTTCATCATTAGGACAGGGCAGCCTGTCCTCATGTTTAGCATCTCTATGACCAACAACCTATTGTTCAACATGCTCAACACCATCATCGGCCCCATGTACAGATTCCTCACTGGATCTGTCAACCACTTATTGTCCCATTTTTAGAGAGTCACTCACATGCTCATCATTTCCTCCATCATCACCTTCGTCATCATCATCATCATCATCTGATTCCTCATCTTATTTACTAACATATCTTTCAACTACAGTAACTTCAGTTTCTTCCTCATCCTCATCACCTAACAGAGGTTCTATTGAGGGTAAGTCTAAAGGTGGACTAGCAGGTCCATAAGACATATATTTAGGACTTTTAGTAATATCAGGATCACTCCTATCATCCAAATGAGATCCTTCTTCCATTTTCACTTCAGGCTCACCTTCCCCATTAGAATAAACTAGATCCTCTCTTGGTTTGAGACCTGTATCAACTAGATCCTTTGGTCTAGAAGGGTGGTTAACTGGATTGAAATCCTCATACAGTCTTTCCTCATCTCCTACCCAACATCTCTTCCATGGGTTCTAGAAGATTTTATTCCTCTTACAAATGTATTTTTAAATAGAAAAACCATTATAGGAACTTATCACTTCATATCCATCTTTCACACAATCTAACCTTTTCAACATGGAAGAAATCATCCTCGGATAGTATAAGCAGGTTTCCTTCTTGGATGGCTTAATCAAATCAGAGATATGCACCATTAGATACCTACACAGGTTTAATTTTATACCACGTTTCAATAGATAGATCAAGAAAACATCCTGATATTTCACAGAAGAGAAATATCCCTTGGGTGGATTTGATGCTGTATGAACTTAAAAAGTAGACTTACCTCTCCTTCATACTCATTTGCAATAGTCCTACTTGATTCTCTATTTCCAGTCAGCTCCTTCAGAGCATCTTCATAAGAGAACAAATCAGAAGAAGGTGGAATATTACCTGGATAATCATCATAGACACCTTCATGAGGCGTCTCCAAGAATTCATCCCATTACTTAGATGAAAAATCTATCTCCTTTCCCTTTACCACACACTTCATCTTTCCTGCCTTAGCTTCATCCAGGGATATCTTCAAATGTTGATAAAACTCATGTACTAGATGATGATAATAAGGTCTTTAATTATTAGTGAACCAACTAAGACACCCTTGAGATTCCAACACTTTTAATAAAAAATACTTTCTTGATAGAAGCCACTGAGCATATACTTCTTTTTCAGCCGTAACCACTCAGCTTTCTAAGCTCAGTTTCACAGTCCCACTGGACTCGCCTTTATGACATTTAGAAGAAGGATATTTTCTTGGATATTCCATAGCATGCTTGGTCCGGACCATGTCAAGGCTTAGGATTCCAAAAGAGTTGAGGATGAGGGTCGAGAGGTAGAGAGACAAAAGGTAGAAGGATTTACGACAGAGGGAAGGTGAAAGATCGGGATGGATTGAACTAAATATATCATTTAGGGATTGTAAATCGCAAAACATAAAATTTAAACATGGAAAAAAGAGTGTAAAACATCTTTGTTTTATTTAAAATAGACAGAATTTATGAAAAAAATCCTTAACTGCATCGGTGGAAATAAAACGGTTTTGAGTGATCAGTTTCAATGATCAGTTCCATGAGATCGATTTCAAGAATCGGTTTCAAGGATCAGTTTCAGGAGATTAGTTTCAAGAATTGATTTCAATAGATCGGTTTCAAGAATCGATTTCAACAAATTAGTTTCAAGGAATGGTTTCATGAGATCTGTTTCAAGGAACTGTTTCATGAGATCTGTTTCAAGTGATCGGTTTCAAGAGATCAGTTTCAAGAATCGGTTTCAAGAGATCAGTTTGAAGGAATGGTTTCATGAGATCAGTTTCACAGAACAATTTCATGAGATCAGTTTCAAGGATTGGTTTCAAGAGATCTCTACTGATTTATCATTCCTAGTTCATGTATGATGTAACTCATTATCTCAGAGTTTAAGGGTTTAGTGAATATATCAGCAAGCTGATGTTTAGTTCCAATAAACTCAAGAGTTATATCACCTTTTTGATAATGATCTCTCAAAAAGTGATGTCTTACATCAATATGCTTTGTTATAGAATGAGAAATTGGATTTTTAGAGATATTAACAGCATTTTTTTTGTCACAGTTTATGGGGATATGTCTGAATTGAAATCCATAGTCTAATAAGGTGTGTTTCATCCACAAATTTTGTGCACAACAACTACCAGAAGCAATGTACTCTACTTCAGCAGTTGATAATGCAACTGAAATTTTCTTTTTACTACACCATGATATAAGTGACTTTCCCAAAAAGTGACATATTCCAGAGGTACTCTTTCTATCTAACTTACATCCACTAAAATCGGAATCTGAATAGCTAACTAAATCAAAAGGTTGTCCTTTTGGATAGAACAGTCCTAAGATATCTGTATACTTGAGGTATTTAAAAATTCTTTTAACAATATTTAGATGTGACTCCTTCGAGTTTTCTTGAAATCTCGCACACATACACACACTGAACATAATATCTGGCCTACTATCCTTTAAGTACAGCAAACACCTAATCATTCCTCTGTAAGCAGATTGATCAACTGATTTTCCATTTTCATCAAGATCTAACATACATGTAGAACTCATAGGAGTTTCACTACTCTTAATGCAATCAAATCCATATATTTTCAAAAGATATTTTGTGTACTTACTTTGATTTAAGATAATACCTTCTTTATTTCGAAATATTTTAAATCCATTAAAATATTTAATTTCACCCATTAAACTCATTTTAAACTCGCTTTGCATTACGTTTGAAAAATCATTACATAAAGAGTTTTTAGAAGATCCAAATATAATATCATCTAAATATATTTGGGCTATTAAAACTTCTTTCTAAACTCTTTTTATAAATAATTTAGGATCTGTGAGTCCTTTTGTAAAACCTTTAGAAATAAGAAAATTACTCAACCTTTCATACCAAGCTCTTGGATCTTGTTTTAAACCATATAAATCTTTTGATAATTTGAAAACATGATTTGGAAAAAGTGGATTTGTAAAACCTGGGGGTTGTTCAACAAAAAAAACCTCTATTATATAACCATTTAGGAATGCACTTTTGACATACATTTGATAAAGTTTAAAATCCAAGTGTGTTGCATAGGCAAGTAAGATCCTAATTGCCTCAAGTCTAGGTACTGGTGAAAAAGTATCTTCATAATCAATTCCCTCTTCTTGATTACATCCATGAGCAACTAGTCCAGCTTTATTTCTAACTATATTTTCAACTTCATCTACCTTATTTCTAAACACCCATTTAGTTCCTATGGTCATAGTATCTTTAGGTCTATTTACAAGTTTCCAAAATTTATTTCTTTCAAACTGATTAAGCTCTTATTGCATGTCCATTACCCAAAATTCATCATTGATTGCATCATTTATATTTTTAGGTTCAAGTTGTGAAAAAAAGGCTTGATGTTCAACCTAGTTTCTCAAGGAAGCTCTGGTTTGTGTTTCTCTATCTAAATATCCAACAAAAGAATCCAAGGGATGATTTTTAAGGGTCCTAGTTGGTTTAGAGAAAGTAGGACTTGATATTTCAGGTTGGTCAGGTTGATCTTGTTCACTACGGTTAGGATGTAGAGAATTTCCATAACTGGAAGTTTTCACAGATTCCTTCACATGAAGATTTGAGGTTTTATCATTAACGTTCAGATTGTACATATCCTCTTAAATATTTTCTAGTGAGGTCTTGGGCTCATGTGTATCTTCTTAATAAAACTTGATGTGTACAGATTCCTCCACACATTTGGTTTTCTTATCAAAGACTCTATAGGCTTTTCTTGATGTAGAATATCCAATAATTATTCCTTCATCACTTTTGGAAGTAAATTTATCTAAATTATCTTTAGTGTTCAGAATATAAACTTTACATCCAAACACTTTAAAGTAACATACTTTGGGTTTCCTATTATTCCACAACTAATAAGGAGTTTTCTTAAGAATGGGTCTAAATAAGACTCTTTTTATTATGTATCAAGATGTATTAATAGCTTCAGCCCAGAAATAAATGGGTAAATTGTATTCATTGAGCATAGTCCAATCAATTTCCTATAAGGTTCTATTTCTTCTTTCTACCACACCATTCTGTTGAGGTGTTCTAGGTGAAGATAAGTTATGATGATAGCCATTTTGTGAGAAAAAAGCTTCAAAATCATGATTCTAAAAATCACGACCATGATCACTTCTTAAGGATTTAATCTTAAATCCACTAAGATTTTCTACAGTCCTAGCATACTTGGTAAAGTGTGATAAGGATTCACTTTTATGAGCTAGGAAAAAGGTCTATGTGTACCTAGAGAAATCATCTACAAGAACATAAACATAGTGCTTCCCATTGAGACTCAAAACTCTAGATGGTCCAAACAAGTCCATGTGAACCAACTCTAGAGGTTGAGAAGTAGTTACTTATTTCTTTGGTTTGAAAGAGATTTTATGTTTCTTTCCTTTTCGACAAGGATTACATACTTTATTGTCTAGAAACTCTAATTTGGGTAAGTCTCTAACTAATCCTTTTCTAGTTAACTTCCTAATATAATGTATATTACAATGTCCTAGTCTTCTATGCCAGAGCCAATAATCTTTGTGAAAGGCATTTAGACAAGAGACATTCTGTGAGGCTAGTGTGTCTAGATTTATATCATATACATTATCATTTCTAAAAGTAGTAAATACTAAATCATTCTTGGAATAAAAAACATGGAATGAATCATTTTTGAATTTAACATTAAATCCATCATCACACATTTGAGATATGCTGAGTAGGTTATACTTCAGTCCATCAACATACAATACTTTAGAAATTTAAATAGAGTTAGGGTTACCAATCTGGATTAGGCCGATGATTTTTCCTTCACCATTGTCACCAAATGTGAAATTTCCTCCATAGATCTAGAGAAGACTTTTAAAGCTTGAAAAATCCCCTGTCATATGTCTTGAACACCCACTGTCCAAGTACCACAACTTTTTACAGGAACTCTTTAGGCAGTTTACCTAAAAAACAGTTTAACCAAGAAATGAATTTGGTACCCATATTTGTCTAGGTCCACATACATTAGTAATATAAGCTTCAATAACCTACAATTGTCTTATGGGTTTCCTATATGAAGAATATAGAGTATTTGAAAAGTAAACTCTGTTTGGTCCTGAAGAATTGGATACAGTAAAAGAATTTGTGGAACTGGAACTTGCAGTACAATTCGGGTTTTTTAAAAAGGTAGCAGATTTTCTAGATTTGGGTACAAAATGTGATTTGGATAAATTCCTTTGACCTGGTTGATATCCTATCCTAGAAGTATACTTAAGAGATATTTTTTTACCAATAATTTGAGTAAGAGTATTTTTTACATTAGTAAACTTTTATACGTATTTATTCAATTCCTTATTAGACATTTTTAACTCGTTGTTCACTTTGAGAAGTTGAGCCTTTTTCTCTGTTTTCAGTTGTAAGTTCAGATTTAGCAGTCATAGTAAGAGCATTTGTTTCTTCAAAGATTTATACTTATATTTTAACTCATTACATGTTTCTTTTAACATGTTGAAATATTCGAATAATTCATCATTTTTCATATTTTCAGACTCACTTTTAGAATAATAATAATTATGTGTAGGAGAGTCTAAAGTTACCTCAGTTGTGTTTGTCATAAAACACATATTAGCCAAATCATCTTTCTCATTTTGAGAAGAGACAGATTCACTTGAGCTATCCTCAGAGGCACTCCAGGTGTCCTTAATTTCATTCTTATACCTTCTATCCTTATTTTAATACTTTTTCTTGTATTTCATCTTTGGGTAGTCAGGCTTGACAAGTCCTTTCCTTTTACATTCATAACAGATTATCTCTTATGATTTATCATTTCTCTTCCAATCCTTTTTTCAATTACCCTTATTATCATACTTTCCTTTGTAACTGGGATTTTTGAAAAACCTATTTTTCCTATAGAATTTATTGAATCTTCTAGCTAACTGGGCCATTTATTCATCACTATCTGAAGAAAATTCATCATTGCTTGATCTTTCAATAGTGGCTTGAACTTTCTCTTTGTCTTTAATTTTGGATGCAGTTGTCTTGAAAGCTACAGACATTCATTTTGGTTCATCCTCTTCTTGATTTACCTTCAATTATTCTTCATACATCATTAATTTTCCAATCAACTCCTTCACTGCCATCTTATAAATATCACCTGATTCTCTAATAGACACAGACATTCCACACCATCTTTTTGGTAAGCATCGCAGAATCAGTATGATTTTCTCTTTGGATATTACTTCTCTTCCTAAAGAAATCATGGTATTAAAAATTTCATTGAACCTGAGATACATGTCGAAAATTGACTCATCAGGATTCATTCTAAAGTTTTATTATTTGATAGTATAAGTATTTAATTGCATTTCTTTAACATTAGATGTTCCTTCATGAGAAACAGATAGAGTATCCCAAATTTCATGTGTAGTTTTACACGAAGAGATACGGTTAAACTATTCATCTCCTAGTGCACAGTACAGGGCATTCATTGCTTTACAATTATTGTTACAGGTAGTCTTGGTAGGTTCATCCCAAGTGTTTCTAGAAGTTTCAGGTATTGCATATTTACTTTCAATAGTAGTCCAGATTTCAAATCTCATACTTTCTAGAAGTATTTTCATTTTAAGCTTCCACTGATCATAGTTAGTTCTATTAAAGAAAGGTGGTCTATTGGTAGCAACCCCTTATAATCTATTTTCCATGATAAAGGTTGTAAAATAATATCAAAGAGATAAAAATTTAGAAATAACAAAAATTCTAAGATCTTTGAAACACAACTATAATCACAGTTGACGCGATTTGAAAAACTAACAATAATTTTCAAATTCCTCTGATACCAAATGTTAGTCGGAGTAGATGAATCAAAAGGGGGGTGAATTGAGTATCTATAAAAGTTTCTGTTAAAAAGGTTCTTTACAAAATAATATCCCCCAATGAAAATAAACACAAATCCAGTTTTTAGTGAATTTATAAAAGTCTTGAAGGTTCAATTTGGTTCTCAGAAGATTGATTAATTCTCAGCTTTACTAATATAAGGATTAGTAAAACTTTAAAAACAAACCTACTGATTCAAAATAGATGCAAACAATTTCTAAACTAACTATAAAAGTTCAATTTATCTTAATGTCAGAAATACATAATAGATAAAAATATGAGATAAACAACACAGTGGTAAAAATAAGAGGTTCAGTCTCAAGTTGAGACTTAGTCCTCTCCACTTAGTGATCACCTGCCACAAAGCAGCTTATATTAATCAACTTTAGATCCACACCCTGGGTCAGGGTTCACAATATCACATAGGGTGTTCCAGGTCACACTTGAACTCTACCACAATTATTCGAGGAAAATACTAGTAAACAGATCACACATTATCTCTTCCACAGTTCTGCATGGGATACAAGTGTAAGAAGGGATTGAGAGTGATGATATTTTGGTATCCTCCAGTTATGCTTAGGAGACAGTGTGTGTGATACAGAAAGATATACACACTACTCAAAAAGTAAACACAAGAACACAATAGAGTTATGAAATAATAATAGGGTTTAGAATTCTTTGTGTGTTGTGCAGTAACGCTCTCGACTCAATGGTTTTAGAGAAAATGTAATTCGAGTCCTCTTCTGAAAGTTGGCTTCAGAACAGAGTGTCGTTATTTCTTGTGATCTTACTTTTAGGTGTAACAAGGTTCAAATCTTCCTTGTGAGGATGTTCATTAAGGTTCTGTAGGTTGTTTCTTGTCGAACTTCTTGTGAGCTTAAGCTTTGAGTTTCTCTATTTGCAATATTCTGTATTTGCACAAACTATATTTCAGTATATTCTTCGTACACTATTTTAAGTTGAAGTTGGAGTCCTTTTTTATACTTCATGTCCACTAGGCATGAAGATCCCCGCATGTGTATGTACCTCGTACTATCTACAGATTGTCCTACAGACAACTTTAAATAATGTCAGAAACATTAATTTGTCTAAATATGACCGTTAGAAATAAATTTGAATTAATAAAATCGAAACAGGTATTTATGACTATTGGAGAGTCATTTGAATCAGTCTGTTAACTTTAGTTTGTTAACATTGGTCTGTCATCTTCGGTGTGTCGTCTTCGGTCTGTCAACTTCGGTCTATCATCTTCGGTATGTCATCTTCAGTGTGTCATCTTTGGTCTGTCAATTTCGGTCTGTCATCTTCGATCTGTCATCTTCGGTGTGTCATCTTCGGTGTGTCATCTTTGGTGTGTCAACTTCTATGTGTCAAACATTGGTGTGTCAAACATCGGTGTGTCGAACATCGGTGTGTCGAACATCGGTGTGTCAAACAAACTATCGGTGCTAGGGAATCTCAAAAGGTTATAAAGAGTTTGTCTTACACATAACATTTACAAGACTAAGATTTATCCAAAAATACATGTTCAAAGACACTTGTAAACATATTTATTCATAAATATAGGTTATTGACTTATTGAAATATATTTTTCTATATGACACAATTGATTTACTTAGAGATATTAAATTTCATGAAAGAGTATAATCTGTATATTGAAATTATTTTTGATTGTGAAAACTAAAATATCATAGAGGGTCCAACAGTACTTTCCTCTCATTCCAAGGTTTAGATGACTATATGGATGTCAAGAAACTATTAGAAAATTGACATGGAATACTCATACAATAATTGAATATAGGAAACCACATCACCTTACAAACTCTATTTAGTGGGAGAAAATTTATTATGAGTATCCTGAATTTGTAAATTAGTCGAGAAACCTCTATCTTGTATTATATATAGATGGAATAAATCCTTTTGGTGTATAGATTAATACTTATAGTACATGCCTAGTTATGTTTGTAAATGATAACCTATCACCATGGTTATACATGAAGTGCAAATACATTATTTTGAGTGATTCTTTGAAAATCAAAAGGATTCACTCCATCTATAGATATTGCAATAAAAAGGTTTCTCAACTCATTTCCAAATTTAGAAAACTCATGATCAATTCTCTTCCAATAGGGAGAGTCTTCTAGGGGATGAAGTTTCCCATATTTATTTCTTGTATCTGTGTGCCATATCAATTTCTTTGTATTCACCTCACTTCCATATAGCTACATAAACCTTTGAATGATTGGAAAGTATCATAAGACTTTCATAGGACCCAATTCATATTTCTTCTGTCAAGAAGAACAACGCTTTGGGAATTCTTTAAGTGATTTGTGGCCCTTTTGAAATAGTATACAGTCATTTGGACAAGCATGTATTCTTTTATAGATCATACCCATTGAGCATTGCATTCATTTAGCGTCATATGTTTGGATAGGAAGCTCATTATTTTCTAGGAGAATAAAATTTAAGAGATCAACTCATTCTGTAAAACTAGAATCACTTAATCCATTTCAATATTTTAAATTATACAGCTTCAGTTATATGGAAATGTTGTATATTTGGTACAACCAATATAAAATGGAATTTTTCACAACTCTTTAACTTTTCAAACAATTTTATACAATCACAAATTTTATCTTCAACAGTCATTGCCATTACCTAAATACAATCTTCATCATCATTCACACCTGAAATCACATCCTTGATATGGTATTATTCATTTTCCACACTTGTAAGAATATCAGATGATCCATAAAATGCAATGTTATCTAGTCACAAGATAAATTAAAAATTTCCAAGTGTTTAGTCCAAAATTTATAAATTCTATCTATTCTATGATAGTTCAAGTGTTCTTCCAACTCCTATGGATTAATTAGTCTTGAATAACAACATTGTAAACATGAACAAAGGATTTGAGATGGTTCATATGCATGATCTTTTTAAAACTCGATGAACTCTTTCACCCCATCTTCATACTCTTTTTTCATATGATTGGAATCCAACCATTTTCCATTCATATCCATCCTATTTTATTTGGTAATATTAATATTTAACAAAATAAATAAATACATTAAAATGGGGATTTAAAATAAGGTGAACCCTTCATTTTAATGTTTCAAATAATTTCAGCATGATTTGAAGGAAATGGGTAATTAAATTTAAGAAATTAATTTATCCATTGGTGGAAGGTGTTATCCTCTAAATTCATCCACAATGATCACCTGAATCTGGTATGGGGTGAATACTACTCAAGGTAGTTCATGAAATATAGGTCCATATTTAGAAGAGATAGGGGATGAGTCTTAGGAAAAAAAATGAAATAATAACTATTTGGGAGATGAATTTGATGAGGAAGATAGTTGTCTACTTAAATATAAATGTTCCAAGGATGGGGATTTAGTAAAGCACCATAAAAAATTTCTTATTTATCTCTCTAAAGTTGGAAAAAGAATCAACAATAGTTTGATCCTTACAAGGGGCTCCTTGATTGGAGTGACTATGAGAATGCTCAGTCAGATGGTCTTACACACACTCATATTGAGACATCCATTGCAGTTTCAACAGTCAAATAAATCCTTAATTACTCCATGAAAATGAAAATTATTTTGGTATGTGGACTGAATCTCAGTAGATCATATCTTCCTATGATGCCAAGGTTGTGGTAGTGGGGTTATGATGGGTATCTTATGGTTTGGATGGAGTTAGTGTAATACCCTTTCCATGGTGTTATTATCAATATATATTATGTAGGAGGTGATATTTTGTGTATCTAGGAGGTCCATGAAAGTTAATATGATCATATATATAGATACCATCCTTTTTCCTTACACATTTATGAATTTACAAATATAGATATTACTCATGTTGTTACATTTATAAATATAGCTACCACTCAACTTTTTGACACATATTTTAAGGAGTTTTCAAAATGGAAAAGGAAACAAGTAAGTGAGTGGATCGAAGCTTTAATCAATAACAGATGTAAATTTATATAGAGCAATTGTAAAATAAAAATTGAATCACTTATTTATCGTCCCTTATCAGTGATAAATTACCACTGCCCTAGAATCATAAATGTTCCTTAGGTTTGGTTGGATTGGATGGTTTTCTTGGATGATACCAAGGTAATAAATTTTTTCCCTTTTCTAGTTTCATACTTCATATAAAAAACAAATCAATCCCTAATTGTATGGATATATTTTTATAAGAGGTTAGTGACCAAATTCAAAATCTAATTCAAGTGGGTGATGTGGGAAATTCATTCAACTTATGTATAAATGTACGAATCCAATTACTGAATAGACAACTAGATCATCTTAGCAAAGAAAAACATGAGTAGGACCACTTAAGGAGAAAATTTTTGTGACCTTACAATACTAAAAAGAGAAAGGAATATGATGTTCTTAACATGCTTAAAGGGAAACATTGTTAACTCTTCAGAGAATAATTTAAAGATACAATCTACCCAATAACAATAGGAATTATTGGATTCATTATTTATGGTATGTGGTTTTACGTACCTCCTTTGGTTTCCATAACCATGAATAATTCTGTTTATTTTATTTTATTTTTCATAGATATTAAATTGTGTTTTTTATTGATAATGAAATTGTGATAGTAATATTGTGATTTTACATTGGTTTAAATGTTATAAATTGATGTTTTTCTTTAGAATTCACTAAACAAAATTTTAAAATAATAGTACACAAAATGAACTTGATGAAATAAAATTTTCTTATGAAATTATTTATGATATTACTATAAATGATATATGGGTGTGTTATAAATAATGGGATTTATTATTATTAACATTGGTAAAATTATCATTATTGTAACTCTACCACTATAAATTTGTTTTTTTTGTAAAACCATGGTTATCATTTTCGGTGATAAGTATTTCTCATTGATATATTATCCAATCATTAGAGAGTATGATATCAATGTTGTCTAACATTTCATAATTCAAATAAATAATATTTTTGTTGAGTTCTACCCCTAAAGGTTCATCAATGACCTGTAAAAAATTATTTAGCAATGAATAAATTTTTTATTATTTTTAATAAAAAAAAATATATGTAAAATGTATGAAATATATTAAATATGGAATAAATACATAATATAGTTTCATGAAATAATCCTAGACAACATAATTTGTAGGCATATTTGAGTTTTAGTATTCAATGTTCCTCCCAATGGGTGATCATATACATAAAAATGACCAATGGGTTAAGATCACTTGTTAGTAGTTAACATTTTTTTATTACTTATTAAAGCTTCTATCATTGCTAAAAAATAATTATAGACTTTTCGAATTCAATAGAGAATAATACATGGATATGATTCATTACAAAAGATCTTTATATGATGTTAAATTTTTTGAAATGTGTACTTTTAAAGAATACATAACAATTTCATGTAACCATAACACCTAGAAAGAATTCGATATTTATAGGGAAATGAGTCAAGTGGGAATCCAAGTTATATGTTTCATGGAATTTTATATAGACATAAACATATTCCATTTTATTTCAATATAAAAAGTGATTTTGAATTTCACTAATTTGAATAATAACTATGTAACATAGCAATTTTCAATACATTATAAATTAGTGTATTCACCCCAAAACATTTATTAAAAAATAAAATTATATGTATCCAAGTGTGGTTCAATGGTTTTATTAGTAAAGTATTATTATATATATTAAAATGATAGTTTTTTAGTATAAGTTTTTTCATTCGAATAAAAAATGTAATAGATATATAATATATAGAATGGTTGTAGAACAAAATTTCAAAAACTGGAAATTAGAGGGGTGTATAATAACATGCTAGAAAAGACTATTAGATCATGGAGAAGAAAATTAACTGAGATAGCGATGTTTGTTTCTCAATATTTATGAATAAAACTTCTTTTGAAATGGTATTGTGAACAAAAACCTATCAAATTTCATTTTTAAATTATTTAGCATCATTCAAAACTTATTATAAAGAGAAGAATGAAACAATGTTTGTGAGAAAGGTTTATATTTAGGGAAAACATAACATTATTTTGGATGGATAGATTTTTTATTGAATATAATTTTTTAAAACTATGTTTACTAAATTATGTTATTTATTTTTATCATGAAAGGTTATAATATATAATTTCTGGGATTTTTTCCCAGTACACAACTGTGTTGAGAAGAGGGTTCCACCTATTTCTTAGAGGGCTTGCGCTGATAAATGGTTATCTTTATTGGTGCTAAAAAATGTTTTAAAGAGTAGATTTATTAGTGCTTTTTTAACACTGATAAAGGGTTGTCTTTACCAGTGCTAAAAAAGAGATGATAAATATTTAATTCTAATAATATATTTATTTATTTATAATTATAACTATAATTAAAAATATTGAAAAATATTTGTCAATATTTTAATTTTTTATATATTTATGAATATATTTATATAATTATATAGATTTATATTATTATATATATTTATAGAATTATAAATATAATAAATATATTTATTATTTAAATAAATTTATTTCATTATAATTTCATAACTAATTTTAAAAAAATTATATATATATATAATTGTATAATTAAATATTTAAATTACAAAATTATTAAAAAAATTAAATAGGTTAATTATATAAATTTCAAAAATATTTTAAATGTTAAAACTTAATAAATAAAAATGAATAAATATTATTCATATAAATTACAAACATATTGAAAATATTACATATATATTAAATAAATATATGTGTAAATAAATATTAAAAAATAATTAAATATATTTATAACGTTATTAATGAATATATAAAAATAAATGAATAAATTAAATTAAATAAATTATAAAAATATTAAAAAGTGAATTCGTAACATTCATATGAATTAAAAACATAAATATCAACAAGCACACATATACATACACACATGTATATACACACATACACATACATGCATGCAGTTATACATGTACATATATTTTAAATATTTACCAGAAAGGTTCAAGAGTCAAGCGAACCTGCTCCTACCAAAATTTTATTGAAAAATAAAGTATAAAGCATGAGAAGGATAGAGGGCATGAACAACAAAATAAAACTACAAATGGGTAGAATTAGGGTCATCCCCATAATCCTGATCAGAGATATCATCACTGGATTCCCATTCTGACTGTGAATTCTTCTGACTAAAAAGAACAAAGTACATTTACCTGAGATTAATCTGCTCGAGTGAGATCTGTTGAAGTAGTCCTGGTAGATCGGACACGCCCATCACAATCATCTCTACCGCGTCCTCGTTCACAGTTTTTTGGATGTCACCCACGCTTCCATGTTTTCGCCTACTGCCAATCCCCCTCAGAAAAAGTGAGGGGATGCTACATATATTCATTAGTGACAGGTGAAGAATCATCTACCTCAGCTTTCACCCTAGTATCATGCTCAATCAACTCTATTTTGTCCATAACAGGTGATGGATTCTTATCAACCAATTGTCTGCTAACAAACTCAGTAGATTTTGGAGCAACTTGATCCAAGCATCCTTCCTCTGCATTCTGCTCCCCCAACAAAAATCTATAACCATAATTTTCTTTTACCAGTTCTTTGAGTGTCTAGAAGATATGTTCTCTCTTCCTCCATGCACCTAGTGTCACCTTGCAGCTGTCTAGAGGTTCCTCCAACCCCTTCACTACCATCGCCAAGAGTCTCCAACAGAGGAGCAGGATCATCCAGCACCTGTGTTTGTACAGTCAGTCCATGCCCAATACCATCATTTGAGTCTGGTCCACCGGCATGATTTGTTTCATTTTTTTTCTTCAATCACATCTTAGAATCATGCCCATGAAGGGAGAAAAAATGAGAGACATCAGATTTCCTACAAATCGAAATATCATGCCCAATTACCATGCATTCTGAACATAATTTTGGCATTTTTTTTCATAAAAAATTTGCAAATCAAGATCATCATCATCAGTATATAGTAGAACATGATCCACCAAAGTGGAATTCAAATAAACTTCAACCAAGAAGAAGGCAAAGTGTCCAAATCTTGCTGTCACCGTTTCTTTGTCAATTTTGATAGGAACACCAATTGACAATGTAATATCATCTGGAATCTTAGGATGCCATAAAATCCAGTTAAGACCATAAACCCTTACCCAAAGTTAGATAAAAAACTGACCAGCTTCTAGCGGATTAAAGTTCTTATCTCATTCATAGATATGAATAATACCTTGTTTGAGTGAAATTGATCCAAAACCCCATGCCCGCATCTTTAGCTCATCGAAGGGGAAGAGCATATGAAAGAAGCCACACCCCAAAAAGACACTTTGAAAAACCCCCAATTGTCGAAATTTGAGCAGATAAATCTTCAATTTTCAGTGGATAATCACCCCTAGGAAGAATAAGACGCGCAATAATGGAGTGTTCACCTAGCTTGAAACGCTCTGCAGCTACAGATGGGTCTGCCTTGATGAGCACAACACTACCCTTCTCACAGATGGGAGGGGCATCCGAACTCTTGCAGATCGAAAATGAATGCTTTCCCACCACATCAAGATCCAAAATTTTACCACCAGCAGCAGTGGATCGTGTTCAGATCTCATAGAAACACGTCAATCGGATTAATAGTTGATGGCGAGGTATTCCCAAAATGAGAAATCAATTTGGACAGAACCCCAAATAGCCTTCAAACAAAAGTCGAACCACAAGGGTGAAGGAACCCACAACAGCGCGACAACCTGAGTGCGTGGTTGGCTGGAATGCGTCCTCCAGCACGGCTCTGGACCAAGAAAGAAGGAACCCTCAACAGTAATGCACGACCCTGCAATAGTATCCCATGATGAATCAGATGGAATAAGAATCCCTCACTGACCTCTAGTATGGATCTGGACTGAGAAACTGCAGATCTGGATCGCACCCTCCGTCATGTATGGGAATCGCGACGAAACAGATGGATCAGATGCGAATCTGGACCAAGAACAAAAAGACGATGGAACCCTGAGCAGGTCTAGACTTCAAGATTGGATTTGAACCAAGAAAAAACGATGGCGACGAATGAAGCGATAGACCACAGGCAAGATCCAGGGTCACGAAGAACCCTAATCGCCATGCTTAGAGAGAGAAGCTCTCACCTCTCTCATACGCCTATTTTAAATATTTAATATCAATATAAATATATATATCTAAATAAACATATTGATTTATATATTATATAATTATTTAAATAAATTATTGATATATTATATTTATTTTAACTAAATACACATTTTGTAATTAATGTATAAAAATAAACAATTAAACATTTTGACTAATATAAATTTGATAATTTTATATATATATAATTATGAAAATAAGATTCATTTTTTATTAAAATTTATATAAATCATATTTATATATTACTTTAAATATAAATATATATATATATATATATATGTACATGTATATACTTATTGTAATATAAATCTTATTTAAAAATCTATAAGTCTATATTTATTTATTTTTAATTATAATTTTAAATAAATATTTTTATATAATTACAAATATATTTATAGAATTATTTATATTTATTAATATATAAGTGTATAAAATTATAAATGTGATAAATATATATTATTTAAATATATTTATTATAAATTTATAATCATTTAAATATATATATATATAAGTCTAATTATAAATAAATATATTTATAAATATTTGTATATAAATATAAATATATTTATATACATATATATATTAATATAATTATTGCCCCATCATTGGTGATGGGGTGGTAAGGATTTGGGGGGGTGAGCAGCAGGTCGCAGGTTCAAGTCTCTGGGTTTGCGATTTAATGTAATTTTATTCCTTGCATCATGTGTCGCTTTCGTGGTTGTACCCAATTTTTTTATATATTGATATAATTATATTATTATATATGTGTATATTAATATATTAATTTATATATTTATATATATTTATATAACTATATATATTAATATATAAATATATATAATTATAAATATAATAAAAATATTTATTATTTGAATATATTTATTATAATTTTATAATTATATAAATATATTTATTTATTTATAATTTTATAAATAATATGTTTAAAACATAATATATACATTTTAATTATTAAAAAATATATTGTAATTTATCATATTTAAATTTATTATATACATGAATTTTTTAATTAATGTATATAAATAAACATTATTTTTTGAATATAAATATGATAATTTTATATATCTTAATAATATTTTTTATTAAAAGTTTTTATCAGCTCTAAGAATAGCGCTGATAAAGATACACATTTATCATTGCTAAAAAACGTTGATAAAGTGTACACCTTTATCAGCGTTTTTTTAACGCTCATAAAAGTTACCTTTATCGCGCTTTTAGGTAGCACTGATAAATGTAACCCTTTTATAAGTGATTTTTTTTAGCGCTGATAAAAGTAGGCACTGCATAAGATATGGTCTGTGGTAGTAATATTAGAATAAATTTATAAGGGATCGATATCCACTAAATTAAACGAAGAAGGGGTGCAAGAGGACTTGTAAACTCACCTTAAAGCATCGATTGCACCTAGTGGTGGGAAAATGGACCATGGAAGATAGAGATTCACCATAGCCTTCAAAAGAGGAGAGGAGGGTGTGGGAGAGGTGCTACTAGCCTAATCGAGCCCAAAATTTCTAGCAAGGGGCTCAGTTGCTTAGTAAAAGGGGGAAATAGGAAAAGTGAGGGGCGTTGGATGCTTGGGGAGGGGAGTCGAGGGCTAAGAGAGAAGCGAGGGGAGGGGCATCTACAGCCTGGGGAGGAGAGTCAAGGGATTGGGGAGTGGCAAGGGGAGAGGCATTGATGGCTCAGGGAGGGATTGACGGGGGCTAAATGAGTGGCAGTGACGAAGATTATTGAGTGTATGTTGATTCAAAAATTTCATTAATTTGTTTTTGGTTTTGAGGCTCACAAACGCCAAAATGTTTTATTACTAATGAATTTTCATTTAAGTGAATTTCATGAAATTAATATTTGTTGCATTTTTTATTCTAGAAACATATTCAAGTCATTGATCCATTGGGAATATTTGTTGAAGTATTCTGGACATTTTTTAAACACATTCTGGAAACAATGTTCATACCCTATGTTTATAAAGCTTATAATAAGGATTGGAAACCCTACACTTTGAAAAGAATGTATGGATCATATACCCTATGTTGATGGAAAAGTATTTTTTATCAATCCTACATTTGGATGGAATCCTACATTTGAGAAAAAGAAAAGAATGGATAAGTGACAAAACACTATTTTGTTGAATATTTTATTGATAATAAATGAAATAATTTTCTCACATTGTGTTAAATATGTTTATTTATAAAATATTTGAGATTTGATCATTCATTTGAAAATTTGGTGAAAATTCCAGTTTTACCCTTTATAGTGCACTGTAGTAATTCGAAGATAAATTTTTTTATATTTATTATTTGAACTTGAAATTTTGTAACCGTGTTCCTAACTTAATTGTCTACAACTTTTATTCAGGGCACTAGATCAAAATAATGCATTTGGATGGAGTAATTGGGCCATAGAGGCAAAGGTGGGCTGGACACGCCAGAATGGAGAAGCTTATGTATTTCGGCCATAACTCCTTTATATGGGCCTATATTGAGCCCAAATTTGGAGAGGAGATAGAGGACCCATATCCCACATTTGATCCTTCTGGAAGGCCAGCCAATTCATGCGTTTTGGTGGTCAAATGGGCGGTGCAAGTTGGCATAAAATATTTGGCCGAGATTCCCCATTCACACTTGAAACCACTTTGAACCTAGCCTCCCCACCACTCTATAAATTGGTGTTTTTCTCATTTGGTGGGGTTGGGACGTGCATTGGGAAGTTGAGGGCAGAGGAGAAGTGGATTCACTCCAATTCTCCATCCATTTCAATAAGGGTATCTCTTGAAGCAAGGATCCCTTCGACGAAGCCTTCTTCTTCTCCTTCGTGTTGTAATGATTTTGTTTGTGTAATAAACTTCTTTGTTCTTCTTTAATTCCTCATATTTTCTTATGTTTTGTTTAAATTTATTCTTCTATTAATCTTCCTAATTGGGTTGGAATTCTTGAGTAGAAGCGTTATTGGGTTATACCCATTATAAACCTTTGCACATGCAAAATGCTTCTACGATGATTACGCCACCCATGGAAGAGTAGTTCTTTTTAGTAATCGGTCGACCACTATCCTTCTTCATTCATTTATTTTGAATCAATGATCTACTATAATTCACATAATATGATCCATGAATTGTGTTTTTAAATTACAAGAAACTAAGAAAGCAATTGAACAATTAAAACAAAACACGCGAGGTCGAGATTTTGTGTAAATTGTGAGAGTGCGGTCTTAATCGGTAATACAAGACCACACAGGATAAATTTGTAGAGTTAAAATATAATCCCTAAACACAATTCATCCTCATTTATATAATGGATATGTGCTCTAATTAACCACTGACCATAATCTATCCTTAGAACAACAATCAAAGCAGGGTACTGCGATTGCGTGTTCCGAAGTTAGCATAGGGTTTAAGTAATTTCATCTTTGTGGTTAAGTTAACTCTCGTAGGGTTCGAGGGATAAAAAATTAGGGGATCATAATTAAGTGGATATTGATTTAAATGATAATTATTAATAAGTGAATGAAGAGGTAGAGTTAGATCTATTACGCATTTTAAAATAGATTTCAAAAAAAAAACATCTTCTTGTTGTGTCATTTTAATCGAAATTCATTTGAAAACTAAAAACAAAAAAATATACAATCTTCTTCCAGCAAACTTCTTCTAGATTCATAAACTATAACAAACCCCAATCCTTTAAAGTAGTGTTTTTATTCTATTATATATATTTTTCTTTTTTAGAATACCTTTAATAAGTTGTTAAATTCACTCCCTCCTTTGAGAGACGACCTTGGTCAGCCACTCTGCTGCACCTAAGTACCCCAAAATAACACTAATCATTTGAGGGCACCCACGACAGTGTTCTTTCAAATTGGAATAGTTTCCGGGGAGGTAAGTAATTATTTCAACCAATTAGAGGTATTTATTTTATTTTACATTTTAATTCTCTTCCTCTCTTCTTTCTTCCGTCTTTACCCAATCTGATTTTTTTCCTTCTTCTTTTATTTCCTTCTACTTCTTTTTGGACCATCAACTCAAACTTCTAATTTTTATTTTACTATGGTCCACTTTCCTTCTTTTCATCTTTCATTTATTGATTACACGAACTAATCCCGAATATCTCTTAGATCTTGACCCTGAGATTAAACGCAGCCTTAGGGCACGAATCAGACACTCTCAGTCTACGTGAAGTTTCAATATTCAACCAGTTGGTGAATTCCTCTCTTCTGGAAACATTGGAATTGGAAGTTATTCAAATTCAAACATAAAAGAAGAACCAATGGCTAAAAATAATGGAAATTAACTTAATAGAACCATTCGAGAATTGGCTGCACCTGATATTAACTATCAACCAAATTGTATTGCATACCCAAATCTCGAATCGGACTTTGAACTGAAATCTGGGTTAATTCACTTACTTCCAAAGTTTCATGGCCTCTCTGGTGAGGATCCTAATAAACATTTGAAAGAATTTAAAGAAGTTTGCTCAACCTTGAAACCAAGAAATGTATCTGAAGACCAAATCAAATTAAGAGCATTCCCATTCTCACTTGATGGAGTTGTGAAAGATTGGATGTATTATTTACAACCCGAAGATGTAACTTGTTGGAACGATTTGAAACGTCTTTTCTTGCAGAGATTTTTTCCAGCATCAAGGACCAATTCCATTCGTAAGGAGATCTCGGGGATCAAGCAAGCATAAGGGGAGTCAATGTATGGGTATTGGGAGAGATTCAAGAAGTTGTGCGCAATCTGTCCGCATCACCAAATCAGTGAGCAACTCCTCATCCAATACTTTTACGAAGGACTCACACCCATGGAGAGGATCATGGTGGATGCTACAGTTGTAGGAGAATTAGTGGAAAAGACACTAGCATCCGCACGTGAATTGATCAACAAGATGGCCCAAAACTCCCAACAATTTGGTGATCGAGGTACACCACATATCAGGGGAGTACATCAGGTAAGTCCTTCTCTTGAGAGTCATTTGATTAATACCAAGTTAGAAGAATTGAAAACTATGGTGAGGAAAATTGATTTGGCACAAAAGAAATCTCTACCCCATTCTTCAAGGCCTTGTGTCATTTGCACTGAGACAAGCCACCCAAATGACTTTTGCCCACAACTACAAGAGACAGAGGATTGCGCAACAGTATTCCCAGGGAGACCATTTCAACAGCAACAACAACCATATCCCCAAAAGAAGTTTGATTCATTTTCTCCAACATACAACCAAGGGTGGAAAGATCAACCAGACATGAGGTATGACTCTGGACAACAACAAAGGCCCCTTTTTCAACCAAACTTCCAGCAGCCTCCACCTTACCAACAGGGTTTCCAACAACCCCAAATGAGATTTGAAGCTCAAACATCAACAAGTCAGCAACAAGGGAATCCTCCACCAAAGGCAGATTCTAATACTGATGATATTTTGAAGCAAATTTTTCTTAATCAACAGAATGAGCTGAAGAGTCAAAGTTCAGAGCTGAGGGAGTTGAAGACTCAAATGAGCCAGATTGCCACCGCCCTCCATGAACTTGTGAGTAAGAATTCTGGAAATCTACCTTCCCAACCCACTCTAAATCCAAAGGGGAATGTCAGTGCCATCACATTGAGAAGTGGGAAGCAAATGAACGATACATCTGTACCTACCATTCCACCGGGATTCACCTCAACTCCGGAGAAGCCGTATTCCAAACCAATTGATGAGAAATCCAAGGAGAAAGATAAAGGTAAGAAAAAGATTGATGATGTTCCTCCTAAATCCCTTCCTTTTCCCAACAGGGTTGTTCAAACCAAGAAGATGGCTGAAGAAGCAATGAAAAAGGAGGTTTTGGATACATTCAAGCGTGTGGAGATCAACATTCCTCTACTTGAATCCATTAAGAAAATTCCAAGGTATGAAAAATTCTTAAAAGAACTTTGTACCAATCGAAGAGGGCTCAAGGGAAATGATAGGATCAACCTTGGAAGGAATGTCTCAGCACACATTACACCAACTCTAGCAATGCCAACAAAGTGCAAGGATCCTGGGACATTCACCATCCCATGTACCATAGGGGAGTTTCAATTCTCTAATACTCTTTGTGATTTAGGAGCTTCAATAAATGTGATGCCTCACTCTGTATTCTCTTCTTTACAGGTTGGTGAGTTGAAGCCGACAAGAGTAGTGGTGCAGTTGGCGAATAGAGCAACGGCATATCCAGCAGGAGTTCTTGAGGATGTACTTGTCTGGGTAAGAGACATGATCTTTCCAGCGGATTTCTATGTGCTTAACATGGAGGCTGATCAGGTAAGTTCTCATGCCCCCATTATTTTAGGTAGGACCTTCCTCAAAACAGCAAAAACTATCATAAATGTCAATGAGGGTACACTTTCCATGGAATTTGGGGATGAATTTGTGATATTTAATGTTATGGATTCCATGAAGTACCCCTCAAAGTATCATTCTGCATTTGTTATCTCCCATTTTGAACCACCAAGTAAAAACACCATGGAATTGGATTGTCCTATACTTAGGGAGATTATGAGTATTGGTTCTAGTTTGATGTCTAAGAGTACTTCCACACCCGTTTCTAAGGAACAAGACTCTCTAAGATTTGATTTTTAAATGGAATCATATTCTGATTTTGATCATGTGAACTCTAATTATGACATGGCTGTTGAGTATGCTGACGGATTTGATGCATTATTTTCTAATTGTGATGAATTTTATTCTGATACTGATGTTCATTGTGCAGATATGTCCATTGCATCAATTTATCCATCTATACATCACCCCCTACATTGGAACTCAATCCATTTCCCCCAAATCTTAAATATGCATACCTGCTGAGTGGTGATAGATTACCTGTTATCATTACTAACAATCTCTCTTTTGAACATGAAGAAAAACTTTTGAATCTTTTGAGAGATAACATTAGGGCAATTGGATGGACATTGGAAGACATATCAGGTATTAGCCCATCCATTTTCATGTATAGGATTCTCTTGGAGGATGAGGCTAAAACAGTGAGGCAACCACAAAGGAGACTCAATCCAACCCTTCTAGAGGTTGTTAAAAAAGAGGTTGAAAAATTGCTCAAGGTAGGTATAATTTACCCTATTTCTGACTCACAATGGGTTAGCCCTGTCCAGGTTGTACCTAAGAAAACTGGTGTTACTGTTGTTAAAAATGAGAAAGATGAGTTAGTTCCAATGAGGGTACAAAACAATTGACGTGTGTGTATTGATTATAGGAAACTAAATCATTCAACTCGCAAAGACCATTTCCCCCTCCCATTTATTGATCAGATGCTTGAGAGACTAGCTGGGAAGACACACTATTGTTTCTTGGATGCATTTTATAGCCATTTTCAGGTTCCCATTGCAGCAGAGGACCAGGAGAAGACGACATTAACCTTCCCATTCTGTACCTTTGCTTACCGAAGGATGCCATTTGGACTTTGCAATGCCCCATGTACCTTCCAGAGATGCATGGTGAGTATTTTCTAAGATTTCCTTGAGACCTGCATGGAGGTATTTATGGATGATTTTACAGTTTATGGGTCCTCATTTGATGAATGTCTCTCTAGTTTGGGTGATGTGTTGCATCGTTGTATTGAGAAGAATCTGGTCTTAAATTTTGAAAAATGTCATTTCATGGTCGAAAAGGGAATTGTATTAGGTCATATAGTCTCACAACATGGCATTGAAGTTGATAAATCTAAGGTAGACATTATTTCATCCCTCCCATATCCTACATGTGTGCGTGATGTTCGATCATTCCTTGGACATGCTGGATTTTATCGACGCTTCATCAGAGATTTTAGTAAGATCGCTCTACCCTTATCTCGATTACTTCAAAAAGATATTGAATTCAATTTTGATGATTAATGCAGGGTATCATTTGATGAGATGAAGAAGTGTCTGACCACTCCACCAATCATACAGCCCCCGCGGTGGGACCTTCCATTTGAGCTTATGTGTGACGCCTCTAACTTCGCGGTTGGAGTTGTCTTATCTCAGAGGGTGGAGGGACGTTCACATGTGATCGCCTATGCATCGAGGACACTGGATTCAGCCCAATAAAATTACACAACCACGGAAAAGGAGTTTCTTGCTGTCATATTTTCTTTAGATAAATTCCGTTCATATTTATTGGGCTCTAAAGTAGTTGTTTTTTCTGACCATGCACCTTTGAGGTACCTCCTGAAGAAGCCAGATGCAAAGCCACGACTTATCCGTTGGATGCTCCTTCTTCAAGAGTTTGACCTAGAGATAAAGGACAAGAAGGGGTCAGAGAATTTGGTGGCGGACCACATGAGTAGGCTTACTCACACACTAGAGGATGACACCTTGGACCAGGTACCACTTCGGGACACTTTCCCCGATGAGCATCTTTATTCCATCTCAGGTACGCACCCTTGGTATGCAGATTTAGTTAACTACATTGTTGCCTCTAAAATCCCTGAAAATTTAAAGAAACATCAAGTCCAAAAATTAAAAAGTGAGTCTAGGTTTTATGTGTGGGATGATCCTTACCTTTGGCGCATGTGTAGTGACCAAGTCATTAGGAGGTGTGTTCTCGATCATGAGTTTGAGTCTGTTTTGCATTTCTGTCATACACTTGCTTGTGGTGGACACTTTGGACCCCAGCGGACAGATAGGAAGGTTTTGGATTCTGTATTATATTGGCCTAGCTTATTCCATGATGCTCATGTGTTTTTTAAGTCATGCTCTCATTGCCAACCCAATGGGAACATTTCTAAGAGACATGAGATGCCCCAACAACCCATATTATTCTATGAGATTTTTGATGTATGGGGCATTGATTTTATGGGTCCTTTTCCTAGTTCATTTGGATTTTTGTATATTTTGGTTTTTGTTGATTATGTGAGTAAATGGGTGGAGGCCAAGGCCACCAGGACTGACGATTCTCATGTTGTAGTGGATTTTGTCAAGGCTCAAATTTTCTGTAGGTTTGGAGTACCAAAGGCTATCATCAGTGACCAAGGGACACACTTTTACAATAGGAATTTTTCTTCCATTCTTCGAAAGTATGGGGTGACACAAAAAACATCAACACTATACCACCCCCAAACAAATGGCCAGGCTGAGGTTTCAAATAGTGAGTTGAAACAAATCTTGGAGAAAATCGTGCATCCAAATAGGAAAGATTGGAGCAAGCGCTTGGATGATGCATTGTGGGCTTATAAGACAACATACAAGACCCCCATTGATATGTCCCCATTTCGTATTGTTTTTGGGAAAGCATGTCATCTCCCAGTGGAAGTTGAGCATCGGGCATATTGGGCTATAAAGAAATACAACATGGATTTGGCCCAAGATGGAATCCAAAGGAAGTTGCAAATTCAAGAGCTTGAGGAGATTCGACTGTCATCATATGAGAACTCAAGGCTCTACAAGGAAAGATAAAAAGCATCTCATGACAAAATGATCCAAGAAAGGGAGTTTCATGTTGGAGAGAAAGTCCTTCTCTATAGTTCACAACTAAAGCTGATGCCTGGTAAGTTGCGTTCCAGATGGTTAGGTCCTTATGTTGTGACTAATGTTTTTCCTTATGGTGTAGTGGAGATCACACAAGAGGACACTGGAAGAAGATTTACAGTCAATGGGAAACATTTGAAGAGATACATTGAGGGACTTCCTACTGATGCAGTGGATTTTATCACACTACATGACCCCATCATCACTTGAGCACATCAGGCTGTTCCTAACCCTTTCACTTTTATATTATTTTTCCTATTTAAAAATTATGATTTTCATGTTCATATATAATCTCATGGGTTCACATTGAGGACAATGCAATATTTTAAGTGTGGGGGAGGTAACCTTTTAGTTTAGTAATTTCAATTTCTTTCCTGTTCAAAAAAAAAACCAAAAAAAATGTGTGTTTTTCAAAATTTGTGTGTTTATTTTACAATTTTCTGTGTGTTTTTGAAACTTTTGAGCTGAAATGATTCTCATCACCATTTTTAAATCCATATTAATAAGTGAAACAATTTACCCCTTGAAACTGAGCTTAAATGATTGCTGAAATGACTTTGTTTCAAGTTCAAATATTTAGTAATTTCATATAAAGTACACTAAATTTTGAATCCCATGCGACATCTCACTGTCTTTATATTTGAAATCACTTTCCTGTGAGGCTTTTGAACCATTATTTTCATATTCTTTACATTCACCTCACTTCTTGAGAGAACCAAACCATGCTTGATTTAACCAGAATTTGATCTATTCCTGTCAAAACTTGAGGGTTTGAGGTACTTATGTTTAAATGATTAAGGCATTTGTTTGGTATTAAAGCCCCTATTTTAAATAATCCTTTTTTATAATGGCCTACCTTGAATATTTAATCCTTGTATCCCTTAGAATCCATGCACAGCCTGTTAGGTTAGCCACATTACAAGCCAATTTTCCCTATCCAACCAACTCTTGAAGTGAAATTGCATAATCTAGTTGAGCTAAAGTGTGGGGGAATTTATCTTGTGTTGTGCCACCACATTCTGTGATACTTTGAGTGGAAAATTAAATTATGAAGAGATGTATTTTATGCTGAAGAAATTCATTATATTGAAAGTTGTGCCTTTTCTGGAGCTTTCATGACAAGTGAAGTTGTGCCCATCTGGAGCTTTCAAGAAAATCATGTTTGAGAAGATTGAAATTTTTGATGCTGAAATGATGAATGGTGTAAACCTTTCCTGACTTTTCATGATGATGGAGCTGAATTGATATTATGGGGATTGAGGAGAAGACCATATTTAAGTGAAAATTAGATTAATTCAATTTTGCTTCAAAAAGAGTCAAGCCCTCCTCATTCAGCCTCAGAATTTTTCACATCTAAATCCTAACAACCGAAAGCCACAGAAAAAACCTGAAAAGTCCTCATGATAAACATACGTCCTTGACTCACATCGTGTGGCGATGAAGGAATTTATCAAGCCTATGGTGACCCTTGTATGAGTTTGGATGAGAAATACATTGTAAAAAAAAATTGACATTTGTGTGATAAGAGAAAATTCAAGTGAGGTAAGTGTTTTGTGCATGGGAGGATAAATAAAGTAGAAATATATTGAATGATATAAATGAAGAACCTGAAATAATGGTTTTTTATGAGGCATTATATCTTTTTTTTCTTGGTGTGTAATTGTTTGATCTCAAGGATATGTGTTTTAAAATTGGTTTTGATTTGATATTGATGTTTACTTGATATGAGGTTTTGCTCAGGAGTGCAAAAGGGTAAGTGTGGGGGAGTTGATAAAAAACTATTTTGTTGAATATTTTATTGATAATAAATTAAATAATTTCCTCAAATTGTGTTAAATATGTTTATTTATAAAATATTTGGGATTTGATCATTCATTTGAAAATTTGGTGAAACTTCCAGTTTTACCCTTTATAGTGAACTGTAGTATTTCGAAGATAAATATTTTTATATTTATTATTTGAACTTGAACTTTTGTAACCGTATTCCTAACTTAATTTTCTACAACTTTTATTCATGACACTAGATCAAAATAATGCATTTGGATGAAGTAATTGGGCCATAGAGGCAAAGGTGGGCTGGACACGCCAGAATGGAAAAGATTCTGTATTTCGGCCATAAATCCTTTATCTGGGCATATATTGAGCCCCAATTTGGAGAGGGTATAGAGGACCAATATCCTCACATTTTATCCTTCTGGAAGTCCGGCAAATTCATGCGTTTTGGTGGCCAAATGGGCGGTGCAATTTGGCATAAAATATTTGTCCGAGATTCCCCATTCACACTTGAAACCAATTTGAACCTAGCCTCCCCACCACTCTATAAATTGCTGTTTTTCTCATTTGGTGGGGTTTTAAAGTGCATTGGGAAGTTGAGGTAAGAGGATAAGTGGATCCACTCCAATTATCCAACCATTTCAATAAGGGTATCTCTTGAAGCAAGGATCCCTTCGACGAAGCCCTCTTCTTCTCCTTCATGTTGTAATGATTTTGTTTGTGTAATAAACTTCTTTGTTCTTCTTTAATTACTCATATTTTATTCTGTTTTGTTTAAATTTATTCTTCTATTAATCTTCCTAATTGGTTTGTAATTCTTTAGTAGAAGATTTATTGGGTTATACCCATTATAAACCTTTTCACATGCAAAACGCTTCTACGATGATTACGCCACCCATGAAAGAGTAGTTCTTTTTAGTAATCGATCGACCTCTATCCTTATTCATTAATTTATTTTGAATAAATGAGATAATTTAATTCACATAATATGATCCATGAATTGTGTTTTTAAATTACAAGAAACTAAGCAAGCAATTGAACAATTAATACAAAACACGCGAGGTCGAGATTTTGTGTAAATTGTGAGAGCGCGATCTTAATCGGTAATACATGACCACACAGGATAAATTTGTAGAGTTCAAATATAATCCCTAAAAAAAATTAATACTCATTTATAGAATGGATATGTGCTCTAATTAACCACTGACCATAAGCTATCCTTAGAACAACAATCAAAGCAGGGTGTTGCGATTGCGTGTTCTGAAGCTAGCCTAGGGTTTAAGTAATTTCATCTTTGTGGTTAAGTTAACTCTCGTAGGGTTCGAGAGATAACAAATTAGGGGATCATAATTAAGTGTATATTGATTTAAATGATAATTATTAATAAGTGAATGAAGAGGTAGAGTTAGATCGATTACGCATTTTAAAATAGATTTCAAAAAAAAAACATCTTCTTGTCGTGTCATTTTAATCGAAATTCATTTCAAAACTAAAAACAAAAAATATACAATCTTCTTACAAAAAACTTCTTATAGATTCATAAACTATAACAAACCCCAATCCTTTAAATTAGTGTTTTTATTCAATTATATATTTTTTATTTTTTAGAATGCCTTTAATAAGTTGTTAAATTCACTTCCTCCTTTGAGAGACGACCTTGGTCAGCCACTCTGCTGCACCTAAGTAACCCAAAATCACACTAATCATTTGAGGGCACCCACGACAGTGTTCTTTCAATAAGAAACCATATTTTTGTGGAAACAAACATATGGTAAATCAACCCTACTTTTGTAAATCAACCATATAATATTGAACCTACATTTGGAGTTATTATCATCGCATGAAGAAACCCTACATTTTACTATTCAATGATGAAGTTTAAAATCTATGATATTATCTATGATTACCACAAAAGTTTTTATGGAAATAAAGATCTATTCAAAACTATTTTAATATCAATTTAAAAGGCTCGTTATGATTGATTTAAAGGCTCGTATTAAATGGAATAAATAATTTCTATTCTTACGAGAAGTTATGAATATCTTAGATAATTCTGAATTCAAATATTCATGATTTATTATGTGATATTTTTAGAGATGATTTGACCTTGAGTTGTTTATCCTACAATATAAATATTGATACACTCTTCATCACTATATATAGGATAGGAAATATACATAAGGAAAATATGTCTTTGAAGAAAAACAAGTGTGTCATTGCCTTTAGAGCTACACTTTGGAGACATACATGTTTTTATTTATCTAATAGACTCAATTTTGTTGTTGTCGTTGCTACTGCATCTTATTGTTACATCTTCTTCTACAAAATCGATGAAACATTTATTAGAGATACACTTTAGAGACATACATGTTTATAAATCCATTTGGTGTTTTCTCTATCGTTGTTTGAAGAAATTCTATTCAACATTGAATATCTATTTGTTTTTGTGTATTATTGAAGATCAATTACATCTGTTAGTTGCTGCTAAAACTATGGAGTTTAACCTGTGTTTTCAATCAAATCAATCTCTATTGATTTATTGGAGTTTCGACTACTAGTACCTAGTTGAGGTTAAGTGTCAACTTATTGCACTAAGATGTATATTTACAGTTCCTTGTAAAAGAAACAGAAGGCCCTATAAAATCCTTATAAGGTTTCAACTACCTACACTTGTTTGTTGTCCGGATAAGAGGACCTTTTAGTGAAAATCACCAAACTCGTGGAGTTGAGCGTTGGTGGAGTAGACTATGGGATATTTGTGCCCGGAACCACTATACATCATTGTGTTGTTTTACTTTATTTATTTTTTATACTCATTTATCTTTAAGAGATAAGGAAAGGTTCTCTTCATAAATAAAGAGGTGTTTGGAATCTATTAATGTTTTTGAAGAACATTATTCACCCCCTCTCGTGTATTTGTCTTCGTCATCACCATCCTGACCTAACAATTGGTATAAAAGGCAAGACTATACTATTTGTACTCCTATGCATAATCAAGAATATTTATTTGCTCTAACAAGCCTAAGGTAAATTTTTAAATGAAAACATCTTGAAATGGATGATTCTAGAGAAGGTATGTCGATGATCTGCACTTCTTACTTCAATAGTAATAATTATAGATGTTGGAAAGACCGTATGGTTATTTATTTGAGAAATCTTTGCATAAGGGTTTATTTAAAGGTTTTAAATCCATATGAGATTCCTAAGGAAGATTTGGAATATGGGAATAACGATCAAGAAAGATAATATCATCTCAATTGAAAAGCCATGAATTCTATTGTGTGTGGTTTAGTAACTGATAAGTTAAATCAAGTATCTCAATATCCTACTGCATATGAGATATAAAATAATATCGTTATTTTTTATAAAGGAACTTAAAATATTAGAAAATTAAGGTATGCTACCATAAAACTAAAGTTTGATATTTTCATAATGTATGAAGATGAAACCATCACTCAAATGAATGGAAGAATGAAAGAGATTGTCAGTAATGTTGATTCTTTGGGAAATCCAATTTCACAATTAGATAAAGTATTAAAAGTAATCAGAGTACTGCCTTATAAGAGGAATTAAATATTTTCATATATACATTAATCTACACTAGTGAAAAATTTATCTACGAAGGAATTTATTGGGACTTTAATGATGTATGAAGTTGAGATGTAGGCTAAATATAAAAAGCATCTAAAACATAATAATATTCTCTCAAAAATACTATGGATGAATCATTTTATTTAAGTCATTCATATTTAGATAAATAATTATTAGTTCTTGCAGAAAAATTGAAAAAATTAAATAAATAAAAAAGAAATGGATTGAAGAAAAGATGACGTGAATGCAAGAAAAAGTTCATAAAGGGGATAACTTTCCTTTAATCAAGGCTAAAAAGAAAGTCAATTATAATATAAAGGGTAAGAAAATTGTGAATGATGCCTGGATTAATACTTCTAGTTCACATGATGAATCTTCTATAGATGCTAAGACTGATCATAAAAGAAATTTATTATGTCTTATAGCTCATACTAATAAGGTATAATCCTCTTACTTTCAAAACTCTAGTTGTGAAAAACTTTCTTATGATGAATTAACTAGTTATTGCTTTATGATACAAGAAAAATATAAATCCTTAAAGAAAAACCATATAAAAATTAGAAAATCTTATGATATTATTATATTAGATAAAGAAAATTTGTCAAAACAGATTATAGATATAAAATCTAATTCTTATAAAATATATTGTGATTTTCATGATACTAAGATTAAAGAATTATTGGTTGATGGTGATAATTTAAAATTGTCCTCTAGTATACTGATAAAAGGAGAAAAATATTTAAATCAAATCTTTAGAAAGAATAAAATTCAGAAAGGAAAATTTAGAATAGGGACCAATGGTGAAAGACAAAAAATATATAAGAATTATTTTATTTCTGATTTAAATAGGAAAAATATGTCTACTATAAAATGTTTTTTTGTATTAATGGAAATTATGTGTATGAATACTTATTTAGAAAACCTCAAATTTCTAGTGTTAAAAGTTTTTATGCTCAAAAGAATTATTTAACTTGAATAGTATAATTCCTACTCAAAGTAAACAAGTTTTGGTTACCTAATAATTTAATTTCTAACACTTCTGGACCCAAAAGAATATGGGTTCCAAAAATCACTTGTATTTGAAGTTTTATAGGATTACACCACTAAGATGTATTGTTAAATATTTAAGTGGTTGATTGACTGATATATGAGAATCTCTATCAAAGGAGTGATCAACTCGGAAGTAGTTCATTATAAAAAAATCCTCAATACTAAAATCATTGATCCTAGAAGTTCTTAAATTTATGTCTATATGATTTTGGTGAATTATTTTTTTATACATGGGGAGATAGATCTATTATAATTTGATAAAGACTCTTATTTACTTTTTGAATTAAGTCTTAGTCTATTTTGATTGTATAATTGATTTTCTAACAACTTTGAATATCACTATTTTTTTATAATATAATAATTATTTAAAATTTGAAAGAGTTTATATTTTATGACTTTTAACCTATTAAAATCTATATGTTTTGTGTTTTTAAAATTTTATTGGTTTATGTAACTAGAACACCTTTCTTACATAAAATGTCTTTTCAAAAATTAAAATTTGTAATGATTATTCTAGGTCTTTCAGCTAAAGAATATTAAACTTCATCTACATTTTTTCAGAACCAAATGTATCATATTCTTATTACAATTTTTTTTTCATATTCTTTGAAATATATTGTTCAAAGACATCTAAAACCATCAATAATTATATAAAGAAATCAAGTACTTCAATTTCAGAAGAAAATATTTCTCATAAAAGAACAAAAGTTAATCCTTATGATTTGTTAAAAGAATAATGAGTATTTTATGTTAAAGACTCATATGAAAAGTATTATGAAAAAATAAGGATGTTCATAGTCATGAAGAACTGGAAGTCTCTTCTTCCCAAAATTCTTATGAAAATATTTTTTTTCAAATTTATAACCATGAATAAATAAAAAGTGAAGCTACAAGCTAATCTGGATGCATCTAAAAAGTTGTATGAAGAACTACAGAAATCATCTCTATCGAAAATGGATTTTGATTCATAATAAAAGGAATATTTTAATGTGAAAGATATTTTTATCTCAAAAGAAGAGTTTGAATATTTTAAAATAAAAATGCTATGTAAAATGGAGTTACTCAGAAGAGAAGTTGTTACTAAGCAAGATCTTGATAAGCTAAACATGTTCCTGGATGAACAGTTCTCATCTCATTTATATCAAAGAACAACAGATGTTTAGAAAATATTAGAATAGGTTTTAAGAGTTTTAGATTCTTTAATTGAAAAAATTCTGAGTTTGGATTGTTCGGTTGAACTATTTATTCCTTCCCAACACTTTGATTTTATTTTCTGTTGTTTATTTAAAGTCAATGTTATATATACCGTTTAGTGAAAATATGTGCTATAAGTTGTTTTTTAATTTATTTTTAAATATTTATTAAGTTACCTTACATAAGAATGTACTTAATATTTTATAAACTAATATATTATAGTAATTAATAAATAATATTATTTTAAATATTACTTGTGAAAAAACTAGTTAAAATTCTTTCGTTTCTTATAAAAATATTTTCATTCATTTAATATCCTATATGCTATGAGTTAGGGAGATTTTTTAGAAAGTAATCATTTTATTCATTAAATAATTAATATAATCCTTGTTTACAAATCTATATCTTTTTAAGAAAGCATAAATTCATGGGGAGTTTATTTTAACTAACTTTTTACTCTTATCTTTTTTACATAACAAAAAGGGGATAAGTTTATAGTTCTGGGTTACATGTTTATCATAATGGGTGGAAAGTATAAGAAGTTTAAATTTTTACTAACTTTTTATTCTTAACTTAGGGGAGAAGTTTTTTGTAAGGAAAATTAAAATTATATAAAGAGATAATGGGGGAGAACTTATATGCAATTTTTTTGATAAAAGAGGAATGATTTTTTAGTTATAAAAATAATAACAAATAATTTTTAATTTTATGTATTTTTTATCAGTTTTGTGATTATAAAAAAAGGGAGATTGTTGAGAATGTTTTGATTTAACAATTTCCTCAATTTAGTTTTGTTTTTGATGATAATTTTTTTTGACATTTTTATTACTAATGAATTTTATTTTAAGTGAATTTTAGGAAATTAATATTTTTTGAAATATTTATTAGGAAAATATTTATTTTGTGTTTGAAGAACAACAAGTGATTCATTGCCTTTAGAGCTACACTTTGGAGATACACATGTTTTTATCTATCTGATTGACTCACTGTTGTCATTATCACTGCTACTGTATCTTATTATTACATCTTCATCTGCAAGATGGATGAAACATTTTTTAGAGATACACTTTGGAGACATACATGTTTATACATCTATATGGTGTTTTCTCTATAGTTGTTTAAAGAAATACTGTAAAATATTGAAGATAAAATTTCTACCATGTGTTATTAAAGATCAATTAAATTTGTTAGTTTCTACTAAAAATGTGGAGTTTAACCTGTGTTTTCAATCAAATAAATCTCTATTGATTTATTGGAGTTTGGACTGCTCATACTCAGTCATGTTTAAGTGTTAGTTTTTTGTACTAAGCTATTGATTTACGGTTCATTGTAAAAGAACCAGAAGGCCCTATAAAAATCCTTGTAAGGTGTCAACTATCTGCACTCAGTTGTTGTTTAATGATCTTTAGATAAGATAACCTTATAGTGAAAATCACCAAATTCAGGGAGTTTAGCATTTGTGGAGTGGACTAGGGGATCTTTATACCATGAAGCACAATACATTGTTGTGTTCTTTTCCATTATTTATTTCTTCTACTCACTCATCTTTAGAAGAGAAGAAAAGGTTTGATGCATAATAAAATATGTGTTCTAAATCTATTAAGGTTTTTTAAGGACACAATTCACCCCATCTTGTGTCTTTGTCTTCATCATCATCATCCCGACATAACATCGAAAAGGGGGAAAGGGGAGCGGTGGAAGTTGCAAGGGGGAAAGTAGATAAGTAGCAAGGGGGGAAGGGGAGTATTGGAAAGGGTTTAGGATAAAAGTATATTGAGGGGATGAATTTAGACAGGGAAAAAAAGAGTGTTTTTTAAATTTATGCAGAAAAATAGAAGAGATTTCTATAAAATCATCGTTAAAATATTTCATTTTTTAGAAAGGATTTTATAAACCGCAGCTAAAAAATCACTGCTAAACATTATTTTTGATATACTAGAAGTTGTGTGATTGAAAATTAACTTTTTATTATTTCCACACACTTTTAAGGAGAAAAGTGGGAAACCAAACGGTCGACCACAAAAGATTCATGAACCAAAATAAATATTTAAACCATTTAAATCAATATTGAGACTATTAGAAGCATTATCCCTTAATAATTTATATTGGAGAGAACTTACTTTTGTATATGGGTTGTCCTTGAGCAGATCTTCAAACCAATAGGCCATCTTATCCCACATTTGAATGTACTCCTCTGTATTTATCTTCTTTTATTTGAATCCTCTAATTATGATGAGATACTTCATATTGGTCCCCACTGTTTGGTTCTATATAGACCACCCCCAATCTTCATCATCACAAAATTATTGATGGAGCTCTTTTTATATGACTTTGCATACTCAATTAGATTTATGCCAGTTTGAATATAGACAATTAAGACATTTGGATAGATACATTGAATATATAATTAATACGTACTCAATTATCAATCACATGGGAAGATGTGGCCGTTCTTTCTTATTTTGTGGATGAACATGGTGGAATTGAATTGGAAATTGCGACAAGATAGACATGAGAATGCATGCTCCTTAAATATTGTTTTTTATCTTGGTTCTTTATGGCTCTATAATACCCCTAATAATTGGTTTTATACTCCACCTACCATCATCCTCATTTCAAATTTATACATGGAGCTCCTTCCATACATCTTTTCCATCTTGTATTCTTCCTCCCCACTACTTCTACTCCTCATCTGCACCTCACACCAGACATCACACCGCAGATTTCCACCCACCGCTGCAAGTGCATGGCCCATCCTCAGACACCTGTCGGTGCTGGAAATCCCCAAGCTTATTCACATAGATTTGGGTTCCGTGGAAAATAAGTAGGATCCCAGCTTCACCATCCAGCTGGGGACACATCCGGTCATGGTGGTAAGCGATCCTGGGATAGAAAAAGAGTATTTCACCATTAAATATAGGGCCCTCTCCACCTACCACAAATCCAAAGACTTAGATATCATGGGATAAAACAACTCTATCTTAGGGTTAGGCCCATATGGTTCATACTGGCACCATTCCTGTAAGTTCACCACCCTCGAGTTTTTGTCCAATCATCGTGTGGAAATGTTTTGGCGCATCCACTTCTCGGAGGTGATGTGTTTTCATTTCCCCCCTACAAAATCAATAAACCCCAATCCATTAATCTTGTGAATTATTTAATGGGAATAGGTGAGAGAATATTTAAATGAAATCTATGGCTCTTATCAAATAAATAGAGGGAGTGTGGGGGTTGAGATGGAATGGTGGTTTGGAGACTTGACCATGATTATCATCATTCGAATACTGGCCGGAAAGAGATATTCCGACGAAGGTGATGAGAGCAGGAAGTTTCATAAAGCTATTGTTGGGACTGAAAAATGATTGTCCCACCAGTTTAGTGATAATCAAAAGATAAAAATAAAGTGAAAAATGCAGAAAAAATGGACACAAGATGTAATGTTGAAAAACCTCCAAATTGAAAGGGGTAAAAACCCATAGGTAAATAGAAGAATCACTATGGGTAAAATTAGGTATACACTCCCACACTACTACAAGGAGAAGACCCTTATAAGTATCTCTCTTGAATATGTGGTGAAAATGACTCATAAATACCACACAAATGGGATTTGCTGATAGATGAGAAACTGATGAAGGTTGGAGATAATGAGATGAAGAAACCATCAGGGGAAATCTATTTTATAGGAAATAATCCTCAACCTATCTCCTCTCCCATTGGACATTTAGTGAGACTTGCCGCTGACCTTATTTGCCATGCCTACCCTCTACCTACCTCCCTTGACAAAGAAAAGGGGATGACACCATCCTGAATTAAATAATTCTACTGAAACATATCCCACTTAGATATTTGATTAAGAACCAATCAGATATCCACACATTCTTTCTATCTTCCAAACCATGCTAGTCACATCTCTATAATGTTTCTTAAGGATCTTCACCATATGAACTTATAAGAGTCAATTTCCTTCATCAGGAAATCTTCTAGATTTTCTTCAATGTGAATTTTCTGTATGTCCACACTTCCTTCCTCCACCAAATCTCAAACAAAGTGATATTTCACCCCAATGTACTTCATACTTGGATGAAAATATTTATTCCTTGCAATGTAAAAGGCATTATAACTATCAAAAAACAATAGAATCTACCCCTATCTATGCTTGATCTCCTCCAAAAACCTTCTCATCCAAATTACCTCTTTGAAAGCCTTTTTAGCTACCATGTACTCTACCTATGTCGTGGATAAAGACACAACTAATTGTAACTTTGAAATCTAGCTCACAACTCCTCTTGCAAGACTAAACACATAACCAATAGTGGATTTCCTCCTATCAAAATCACCTACAGAATCTAAATCAACATTGCCTCTGATAGTAAAATCTGATCCTACGTAACATAATGAAGCATTTGAGGTCTTCTTGATGTATCTCAGGATCCTCTTCACTATGATTCAATGATCCCATCATGGATTCTCAATGTACTAAATAACTTCTCCCACTTCATGTGAAATGTTTGGTCTGGTAAAAACCATAGTGAACATAATAATACCCACTGTTAATTCATATGGTACTTGATACATTTCAATCCTCTCTACTTCACTATTAGGACTCATCATTGAGGATAACATTAAATTAATGAGAATAGGGGTAGAGATTGGCTTAAAATATTTCATGTTGAAGTGTTTTAAGACTCTCTATAAGTAATTCTTCTATGATATCCTAATCTTCCCATTATTTCTGTCTTGGTAAATCTGTATCCTAAGAATCTTGTTTCCGGGTCCCAAGTCCTTCATATCAAACTCCCTGACCAATTATGCCTTCTTTTCTTGGATCTGATCATTATTTGTGGCTTGCAACCAATATGTCATCCACATAAAATAGAAGAATGATGATATCACTTCCATATGAACACCTAAAATATGAAAAAGGATCTGAATTAAGTCTATTGTATCCAAGTCTCATGATATAAGAATCAAATCTCTTGTACCAACACTTCAACGCCTGTTTGAGACTGTATAGAGATTTGTTCAACATGAATAACAAGTTATATTTTCCTTATTCTGCAAAGCCTTTTGGTTGGAACATATAGATCTATTCATCAATATAACCATGGAGAAAATTAGTCTTCACATCCATCTACTCTAGATTTTAAATTTATGTTGCAGACATCACTAGAACAAATCGAATAGCTATCAATCTAATAATAGGAGAAAATATTTCATTGAAATCAATACCTTCCTTCTGAGAATTTCCTTTGACCACCAGTCTTGCATGATATCTAGTCCTTTCCATCTCACTTAATCTTAAATACCGATTTGTTTTTGATATCATTCCTTCTATGAGGTAATGCAACAAGATACCAAGTCTTGTTCTTGTATAGGGCTTCAAGTTCCTACTACATCGTCTCCATCCATGAGGATACATATGGAATTTGTGTCGCCTCCACAAAAGAAGATGGATCTCCATCCTACTTTAATAATAAGTACACAATATTTCTCTCAGTCACATAGTCTGAGTGCCAGATTGGTTCTCTTTCCTCCCGAGTTGACTTTCATGGTTCAGACTCAACCAGTACTTAATCATCATTCTATGGTAATACCCTAGTAGAAACTGGTTTCTCCTTGGATTTTTCCTCTACTTCGAATGTTGTTATTTATGTATTATTCTTATCTGTGTCTCGATCAATTGTCATTTCCACCTTGTCTTCTGCAAAAATAAAATATCTACTGATTATAAGTTTTTGGGAAGTGGGGTCCCACAAACGATACCCCTTCACACCATTAGTATACCCCAAGAAGATATATTTCTAAGATCTTTAATCCAACTTCCATCTTTCCTGGTCATTAAACAATGCATATATAAGACTTACAAAAGTATGTAACCAAGAATAGTCATAGGGCTTACTCATCCACATCTCTATCAGTTTCTTCAGATCAATCACTGTTGAAGAAGATATATTTATCACATAACATGCATTATTCACTGCTTATGCCCAAAATGTTTTGGAAATTCATGCAGCCTTCAACATCTCCCTTGTTCCATCAAACAAGGTTCTATTCATCTGCTCTACCACTCTATTATACCGAGGATTGTACGCCACTATAAAATCTCTCTTGATTCATTCCTATTGACAAAAAGTATCAAACTCCACACTTGTATATTCTCCACCATAATCATCCCACAAACACTTGATATTCTTTCCAAATTCAAGATCCTTCCACACTTTAATGTTTTAAAGACTTCAAAAACATCCAATTTCATCTTGATTGGGTACACCCAAAATCTCCTGAAAAAATAAATAATGGAGGATACAAAATACCTTGCTCCTCCAAGGGATATAACTTGTGCTTGAAATTTTTTGGAATGGATCAATGCTAAGATTTCTTTGCTTCTATCTATTGACATCCCAAACTTTAACCTGTGTTTATTTCTTAAAACATAATGCTCACAAAATGGTAAAGATACCTTTGTAAGCCCAGGCAGCAACTTCTAATCTGAAAGAATATTCATGACTCGTTCTGATATATGGCCAAGATTCCTATTCCATAATGCCATAAATGCTTCATTTGAGGTATTTGATGTGACAAATATCTCTACCTCCTTGTATGTTTCACCCATAAGCACATACAGGTTCTTCAAGATCTTCTCTTCCTTCATCACCACAAGTGTGCCCTTCACAATTCTCATTACACAATTCTCAGTGTGAGTCTTATATCTAATATCATCAAATTTTACTAAAGAAAATATGTTCTTCTTTAGGCCCTTCACATGGCATACTCCTTGGATGGTACAAACAATACCATAAAGAATCTTCAATTTGATGGTACTGACTCCAACAATATTCAAAGTGTGATCATTCCCCATGTACACAAGTCCTTCCAAGATAGTTTCATACTGGTCAAACCATTCCTATCGAGACATAAAGTTCCATGTTTCTTTTGAGTTGATTATCCATGAATCATTGAGATGCTTCCTTCATCTAGAAGTCTTCGCTACTTCACTGACAAGAATGTCTCCATTTCAAGAAATACTCACCAAATTCCCATGATATATCTTTTCACTACTCTTATTATTCCAAAAATCCTTCTTGGAATGCCCCTTCTTTCTATAATTAAAATATGTGAAATTCTTCTTATTACTCCTTGATTTGGACCTTCCCTGATTTTGGATCTCACTGGAACCACACTCCATCATCCTTCCTCTACATTAAAAGAGCATCCTCTTGGTGTGAATTTTTCTATTTGTCCCCCTTGTTCTTGCACCGAATTTCTTCTCTAAGAACTATGGCTGCAACATTATTGAAGGGTAGCATATCCTTCTGGATATTGTTGGTGAGGTTAATGATGAGCAGGTCATACGAATGTGGAAAAATCTGTAGAATAACATCCACACATTCATTATCCCCAAATTTATAGCCAAATTACATGAGTTGAGTGAATAGGGTATTGAGGTTGTTGATGTGGTCAGTTATTGATGATGACTCCACCATATGAAGAGTGTACAATTTTCTCTTCAGGAAAATTTTGTTGTGTAGTGACTTGGCCTCGTATAGCTTCATAAAATTATCCCATATTTTATTCTCCATATTTTTCTCTACAATGATTTATAGGACATCATATACCAAAGACAAATGGATGCTGGCAATAACATTCCCATCTATTTCATTCCATTTCTCCTCAGTTACACCTATCGTCTTTTTGCTAATTACCAGTAGGTAATTATCCTTTCGCAACATTTCCTACATCTTCATTTTCCACAAAAAAAATTATTTCCATTGAATTATTCAATATTATATTTGGCCACCATCTAGAAATTATATAATTCTATAACTTCCTCCATTCCACAAAGATTTATTAAATAATTTCAATAAATTTTTCTGATGTGAAAGATCAACAAGATTTGGAATCGCAGAGCATACTCAAAATTATGATAATTATTAATACTTGAAAACGTGAATAGTAATTGGTCAGAACCTACCTCTAATACCACTTGTTGGGATCAAATAATGATTGTCCCACCAGTGCAGCGATAATCATGAGATAAAAATAAAGTTAAAAATGAGGAAAAAATGGAAACCATATGTAATGTGAAAAAACCGCCAAATTGAAATGGGTAAAAAATAACGGGCAAATAGAAGGATCAATATGGGTAAAAATGGGTACACACTCCCTAATTATTACAAGGAGAAGACCCTTATAAGTATATATCTTGAATATGTGGGAAAAATGCCTCACAGATACCACACAAATGGGATCTGTTAAAAGATGAGAAGCTGATGAAGGCTGTAAATGATGAGATGAAGGAACCATCAGGGGAAATACATTTTATAAGAAATTAACCCTTGTATATCTCCTCTCCTAATATAGGTTTGGTGAGGCTAGAAACCAACCTTATCTACCATGCCTACAGTCTGCCTTCCTCCCTTGACAAAGAAAAGTGGGTAGTGCCATTTGAAAATAAATAATTCTACCAATAACTCTAAGGGTGTTCTTTGAGTACGAAGGGATGTTTGTGTTGTTAGAATAATTTTTATTCCTTTGGTGGGTGGATTGTGGTGGGTATGAGATATCCATGAAAAGGATGGGAAAATAGCTCAATGATATTCTAGAAGGGTGGCTGGTGGAGCACCATCAGAGAAGAAAAACCATAGGGGTATCAATACTCATTAACAAAAATTCTTTCGAAGTAAACACAACAAATACAAGAATAATTTTAAGAAAATCTAAAAGAAAAAAAAGGAAAAGTACTTAAAAAGTAAATAATAAAATAGATATTTATGTCATTTGGACCATTTTTTCCTTCTCCATGGTAAGAACACAACCAAAAATTGTTTATTATTATGAAAAATGGAAATAGATCACTTACAAATAGAGAAGAAAAATAAAGGAAAACCACACATGTGGACCAGAGAAGCTATCCAAGCACAGGGACATCATCACCCAAGATCCAGTGGTGAAATTTGGATTAGAGATAGAAATATCATCTCTTAAACCGGACATACTCATGCATTCCAACCCCAAACATCGAGTACTAGACCGAAAAAAAGCAAGAACAAACAATGAAAAAGCTAACAAATGAAAGAAAAGACTGGGATCACAAATACATAAGAATCGAAGAACACATAGATCCTCCAAGGTCATGTGTTTTGGATTTGGAAGTGGTCTTCTTAGATCTCACAAGAACCGAGCTCTTCATAGGAAGTCACCGGAATGGGGTCGTCACAAAAGTATGCAAATGAGGGAGGATCTTCTCTCTCAAATGGAATCAGAAAGGATGATGAAACACAAACCATGAATCCTTAACAAGTAAAGTGATAATGAAGTAAAGGTAAAATAGGTGAGGCAACATGGGTTGTCAGGTGTAATAGATGAGGTGACACACATATGTCTAAGGTAAAGCAGAAGGATTGCGAAACGAGGACGGTACAATGGGCGGATGAAAAGTACGGGACACATGGTATGCACAAGGCATGAAGGTGGATGCAGATAGGATCATTGAGAAACACAAACCAGCAAAATAGAGCCGTCAGATAGAGGTGCATCAATGACTGGCAGTAATCGACTGAGGTGGATCACCACAGTGGAAACATGGAATCCAAGCAAGCCAATGACATAGAATGCCTAAGAAGCCTAGTAAGCAGTCACAACCCATAGAACAAAAGTAGTACCATCAAACATAAGGCCCATATGGAGGCCCAACAACATAGAATCCCACATAATAATATATTTTTATAATAATAATAAAAAATCACATAATATTGCATGGAAAAGTAAAACCGCAATTTTAATTTTGAAAACCCAAAATGAAAAATCTCCACCTTTTCCAATATTAAAATAAAAACACACACTGATGTTGTTATTACATAAAAACTAACTACCCTTAACCCATCCGAAGTGTGTGTAGATTTTTTTAAACCAAAAACCTTAAGTCTACATGTACTCACCTGGCATAAATACCACCTAATGTTCCAGTTAAGTCACATGTTCTATGCATACTACACATCTACTGTTAACAGACTATAACATGCTCAGAAATTAAACTATCTAAGAAACCACATTAAACAGAGCTTACCCATATTACCTTAGTATTCAATAGAAACAAAAATCTTGAGAATACAAATACATGAAAATAAAACAACCTTTCTCAGGGGTAAAACACATTAATAGATGAAAATAAAGAAAATCTCACAATGCCACAGTGACAAAAGCACTAGAAAAAAATTCACAGTAACCAAAAAATAGGTAACCAACAGGAAAACTATCCACCTAACCTGGAACAACTTAGACCAGCCCAAAAAACCCTTTTTCTCAACTAGGTTTCCCCATAATGAAAAGTGGATCCAGTCCTAGGATATTAGGAAAAAAAACATCAAAGAAACTATGCCTAGTTCTAACTAAGGGGCTATAAAAAATTAAAGGAATTCCATAGTATCATAACCAGGACATGCCACATGTTTTTGGGCCATAATGTTACCATTTTTAGGTTAAAAAATACCTTTTTATGTGGTCGGTATTACCACACTCAAAACACCAGAAACCCTTAAACTGATTCTTATCATTCCTACCCTTATTCTACATAACACCCTTAGTATGTAGAATTTGAGGTTCACTCTTAACACTACTTAACTCTTCCTTCAAAATATGAGTCTGAAGATAATGGGATAAAACAACAGAATTAACTTTCTCTAAGGTAATAGAATCCCTACCATACATTATAGAATATTTTAATGAATTAAAATCATCATCAACAGAAGTTAAAAAAATTAAAGCCCGAACATCATCTTTAACCTCTATTTCAATATTAGCTAAATCCAACCAAGCTTTATTAAACTTTTCAATATGGACTCGCACAGAAGAGTTAGGGGCCATCTTAAAATTATATAACCACATCTTTTTATATAGACACACAAGACAAGTCTTAGTCATATAAAAATGCTTGAGTTTAACCCAAATATACTTAGCAATAGCTTCATATGAAACCTCACATAACACTTTAGATCCTAGGGTTAATAGAAGAGTACAATGAGCCTTTTCAAGTATACTAGGATCAACATAAACATAAGAAGTGGTGAACTGACCATCATCAATGACAATCACAACATGTTTTTTACTATTGTGTAAATCATATGAAAGTCCATTATGGAGCAACAGATCACACATTTTGAATCTCCATAGATTGAAATCATTTTTGCTGTCAAACATTTCAATTTCAAATTTAACAGACATTGTAAAAATGATTATAGGTTCTGATACCACTTGTTGGGAGTATCGATATGGGTTTACAAAAAAAATTCAAAGTAAAAGAAACAAATACAAGAATCAATTTAAGCAAAGATGAAAGAATAGAAAATAAATATTACTTTAAAGTAAATATTAACACAAATATTTACGTGGTTCAGAACCTTTTTTACTACTCTACAAAAAGAACACCACCATAGATTGTTTATTATTATGAAAAATGGAAACTGAGCACATATAAATAGAGAAGAACAATAAAGGAAAACCATGAATGCAGACCAGAGAAGTTCTCTAGGCATCGGGACCTCAAAACCCCAAGAGCCAGTTGTGAAATCTCAATCGAAGATAGCATCATTCTCCCTTGAACCGGATGGACTCATGCATTACAAATAATTAGATCAAAAATACAGAATCACTGAAGAACACATAGTTGTACTAGGATTAGAGGTTCTTGATTCTGAAGCAGTCATCTCAGAGCTCGCAAGAATCGATCTCTCTACTGGAGGTCACCAGAATGGGGTCGACACGATGGCGTAAAAATGGGGGAGGATCTTTTCTCTAAAACGGAATCGAGAAGGATGGTGAAATGTGAACCATGATGCCTTGACAAGTGAAGTGATGAAGTAATAAAGTCGAAGCAGGCATGGCGACAGGGGAAGACATGTGTAATAGATGAGGGGACACATTGACAGCTGAGGGAGAGCAGAAGGATCACAAAACCAGGCTGATACAATAGGAAGCTGAAAATCACGAGACACGCAGTATGAAAAGGGAATGATGGAGGCTATAGATAGGATCACTGAGAAACAAAAACCATCAAACCAGAGATGTTGAATAGAGGGGCATCAATGGAGAGTAGTAATCGACTAAGACAAATCGCCGCAATGTCAATACGGAAGCCAGGTGGGCCAATGACATAGAACACCCGAGCATCCTAGTATGTAGTCATGAGCCACAAACCAGAAGTAAGCCTAACGAATAGAAGGGACCATACGGAGGCCCAACAACATAGAAGCCCAGATAATAAAATTTTTTATTAATAATAATAATAAATCACATAATATTTCATGGAAAAATTAAAATAAAATTTTTAATTTTGAAAACCCAAAATACAAAATATTTACCTTTTCCAATATTAAAATAAAAATACACATTGATAGTGTTATTGAAAAAAACTTACTACCCTTAACTTATCAATAGTGTGGGTAGATTTTCTTAAACTAAAAACCTTAATTCTACAAGTACTCACCCAACTTGAATACCACCTAACATGCACCGGTAGCAGCACATGTTCTACCGATACTATACATATACTGCTAGAAAAATATAACATGCTCATAAATTAAACTATTTAAGAATCTGAATTAAACAGAACTTAACCAAATTACCTTTGGATTCATCAGAAACACAAATCTCGAGAATAAAAATAACTAAAAACGGAACAACCTTTATGGGGGATAAAACATAGTAAAAGATGAAAATAAAGTAAAGATCACAATTCCATAGTGACAAAAGTAGTAGAAAACAATTCACAGTAACCACAAAATAAGTAACTGATAGGAAAACTCTCCACCAAATTCTAAACAACATAGACCAACCCACAAAACCCTTTTTCCCAAACAGATTCCCCTATAAAAAAAAGTGGATCCAGTCTTAGGATTGTAGGAAAAAAATATCAAAGAACCTATGCCTGGTTATAACCAAGGGGAAACAAATAATTAAATTACTTTTGTAGTATCATAACCAAGACATCCCACATGTGTATGGACCTAACTGTCTCTATTGTTTAGGTTAGGATGCTACCTTTTTATGTGGCCGGTATTTCCACACTCAAAACACCAGAAACCCTTAAGTTGATTCTTATCATTCCTTATTTTGCATAGGTCCCTTAGTATATAGAATCTGAGGTTCACTCTTAACACTACTTAACTCTTCCTTCAAAACATGAGTCTAAAGATCGTGAGATAAAACAACAAACTTAACTTCTTTTAAGGTAATGTAATCCCTGCCATATATTATAGAATCTTTCAATGAATTAAGAGAATCATCAAGAGAAGTTAACAAAATTAAATCCTGATATTCATATTTAACCTATATGTCAATATTAGATAAATCCAACAAAATTTTATTAAACTCATCAATATGGACTTGTACAAAAGAGCCATGGACCATCTGAAAATTATATAACCGCATATTTTTATACAGATGCCCATGAAAAGTCTTAGTCATATACAAACATTCGAGTTTAACCCAAATAGACTGAGCAATAGTTTCATATGAAACATCGCATAACACTTTATCTCTTAGGGTTAATAGAATAGTACAGTGAGAATTTTTTAGTATACTAGGATCAACATCAACATAAGAAGTGGTGGAAAGACCATCGGCAGTGACAATCACAATAGGTTTTTTACTACCATGTAAAGCATCTTCAAGACAATTATGGACCAAAAAAGAACGCATTTTGACTCTCCACAGATTGAAATCATTTTCACCATCAAACTTTTCAATTTAAAATTTAAAAAACATTAGAAAAAATATTACAGGCTCTGATACCACTTGTTGGGGTATCGATACGGGTTTACAAAAATTTGTTTGAAGTAAATGCAATAATTACAAGAATCATTTTAAGCAAATCCAAAAGAACAGAAAATGAAAAGTATTGGAAATTAAATATGAATTCATATATTTACATGGTTCATAAATTTTGGTTATACTCCACGGAAAGAAAACCACAAAAAATTGTTTATTATTATGCAAAGCAGAAATAGATCACATAAAAACAGAAAAGAACAATAAAGGGAAACAACACACGTAGACCAGACAAGCTATCGAGGCACATGGACCTTGTCACCCCAAGAGCCAGTAGTGAAATCTCACTCTGAGATAGCAATGTTCTTCCTCAAACCGTAAAAACTCATGCACTCCAACCCCAAACACCGAGAACTAGACCAACAAAGAAAGAAAGAACATACAATGTAGAAGCTAACAAAAGAAAGAAAATAATGGGAACACAAATACAGATGAATTGAAGAACACATAGCTCTCCCAGGGTCAGAGGTTCTCAAATCTGAAGTGGTCTTCACAGAGCTCATGAGAATCGAGCTCTCCACTGGAGGTCATCAAAATGAGGTTGGAATGGTGGTGTGCAAGCTGGGGAGGATCATCTCTCTGAAACGAAATCAGGAAGTAAGATGAACCGCGAACCACAAAGAATTGAAAAGTAAAGCACTAAAGTAATAAATTATAAGTAGGTGAGGTGACAGGGGCTATCAAGCATAACACACAAGGGTACATGTGGGCAGCTGAGGGAGAGCAGAAGGTTTTCAAAGCCAGGCCGATATAATGGGCATCCAAAAATCCCAGGACACGCAACATGCACAGGGCACACGGGTGGCTGCGGATAGGATCATTGAGAAACAAAAACCAAAAAAACATAGCCATAAAATAGATGCACATCAATGAACACCAGTAATCAACTAGGGTGGATCACCCCAGTGGAAACGTGGAAGCCATGCGGACTGACGACACATAATGCCCGAGCATCCCAGTATGCAACTGCGGCCCATGGACCCAAAGCAAGCTCAGCGAACATAAAGGCCCCCAAAGAGGACCAACAACACATAATACCACACAATAACAAATTTTCATAATAATAATAATAATAAATCACATAATATTGCATGGAAAAGTAAAACATGGAAAAGTAAAATATAAATTTTAATTTTGAAAACCCAAAATAACAAAAACCAAAAGAGTCAGAAGATTTCACTGACCTGATGTTGTCAAAACTGGATGGCAGCATTGATGGAAGTTTTGAGGGGCAGGATGCTGATACCATCATCAAATATACATTTCTGGTACGTTCCCTGAACTTCTACATGAATTAATTGTTATGAATTGGAATAAAAGCATATAAAATACAGAGGATGGTGAGTTTAACGTGGGACCTCTCCCTTCTGCTCAACCATGCACGTGCATTGTAGAAGGATCGAGATGAGCTGAGCCAATAGATCAGGCACAAGGGAGCAGTGGAAGAAGAAGACAGGGTGGAGGAGTTGGGGTACCTGTAGTCCGTAATCAAGGAGACCCTTCATCTCTATCCCTCTGTGCCTCTAATAGACCCCATCAGGCCACTAAGGATGGCACCATCAGTGGATACGACATCCTCGTCAGCACTCACCTCACCGTGAACTGCTTGAAAATTCAGTGTTACCCCCGAGCATGGAGGGAGGTGTAGGAGTTCTGGCCAGAGAGGTTTATGAGAGATAAAAATGAGGTTGATTTTAGGGGGCATGATTTCGAGATGATTCTTTTCAAGAGTGGGCGGAGGATGTGTGGGTGATGCAGATCACCCTCGACACCTTGATACTACTGGAACTTATACTTTTCCAGCTGCCTTGGTAGGTTGCTCGTGCATCAACTCAACTCCACCCACCATGGTAGATAGAAGCCACGGGAGAAGTCCATGGTGGGTGGAAGAATTGGTGGAGAATTGGTGGGGGAGTTGTGTCAAACATAACACCCCCACCATAGCTATTTAAGGTGGCCTTGGGGTGCTTCCTTCCAGCAAATTTGTTGAGCCAAGATAGCTCTTCCATCTGAGAGAGCTTTGAGAGCTCCATGTGTGAGAAAGGGAGGTGTGTGAGGGGTACATTGTAACCATTGTTCTTGGTGTAATAATGTTTGGTTTCCTCTTCCAGTCATCTCTCTTAGTGTTCATCGAACCACACCAAGTGGTATCAGAGGGGCGGTTCCAGTGAAACAGCGTCAGGTAGGGGGAATTTTCCAGTGACCATAAAATTCATCTTGTCGGGAATCGTGTTTTGAAGGCATATTCTGAAATCCTGTATCAAGACTATTCCAATAGCATAAATGACATCAAAAATGGAGCTAAAACAAGCTTCCTAGGCCCGGTAAAAGTTTGTTCAAACTTTGGGTGCTACAGTACCCCTTTTCCGAAGAATAAGGTATTGTTCAGGCATCGGAAAATTTTCCGGCGAGTTTCCGGCTGCTGCTCCGACATGCCACATCATCGCCACATCATCGCCACATCATTGGACGATCTTAGCCATTGATACTATTTTGATCATAACTTGATCAATTGGTATCCGATTTCGACAATCCAGGAGTCGATTCCACTATTTTCAACCATTTCAGACGTAACGACAAGCTCCATTTTTCCAGATTCTGCACCAATTTTAACGTAATTGAAATATAATGGAGGGGTCATTCAAGGGAGGTATGATCATGTTGAATTATTTTAACTAATCCATTTGGAAGTCTCTAATGGAAGATCTCCTCAATGATAAGGATCATTTTGGATCCATTGAGAATGAGGGAGTCAAACCCGATGCCACCAAAGAAGCAAAGTGGAATAAACTGAACAAGAAGATGATTGGTCAAATCCGTCAATGGATTGATCACAACATTTACCACCATGTTGCTCAAGAGACCGGTGCATACTAACTTTGAACAAATTTGGAAAATACATATCATTCAAAGACCACTAGAAACAAGATCCTTTTGTTGAAGCGGTTGATGAAACTTTGACTATAGAGTGGAAACTCTATAGTCGAACACACCATCAAGTTCCAAATCCTAGTGAACCAGTTGGTGGATATCAGTAAGACTCTAAATGATGAAAATCAAGTGAACCACTTACTCTGCACTCTTCCCGATAACTGGGATACACTTTTCATCTCACTCAGCAACTTGGTTCCTGGAGGCAAAATTACCATGGCGATGGTAATGGATGCACTGTTTTACGAAGAGGCCTGAAGGAAGAATGTGAGTTACAACCAGATGCAAGTTCTCATTCTGGAGAAGCGATAGAGAAAATAAGGAGGTGGTCGAGGGACCGGAAACAAATTCCAAAGCCAGAGCAGGTCTATAGATGGAGGGTGACCATCATTCAAATGATATCATTGTGGCATGATGGGTCACATGAAGAAGAATTGTCGAAGGTTTCTATAAGAAAAGAGTCAAAGTATCAACTGAAAAAATGAAATGGAGACGCACATGTGTTAGTCTCCGGAGAAATCATGATTTTCTCCAAAGATGAAGAAGAGGCATGCTTTCATACATCAGGCCAAGACACGGAATGGGTGGTCGATACTACAACATCGTACCACGTCGCGCCGCAACGTGAGTATTTCTTGACTTATCAAGCTGGTGAATTTGGTGCAGTCAAGATGGGGAATACTAGTTCATAGGAGATTGATGCCATGTGTGATATCCAAGTCAAGATGAAAGTTGGATACACAATCACCCTGAAGGATGTTCGGCATGTTCCAAGTCTTCGACTCAACCTGTTATCAGGTATAGTCTTTGATCAATAAGGCTATGACAACATATTCAGAGATGGAGCATGGAAGATGACAAAAGGATCCATCATCATCGCCATAGGACACATATGTGGTACGTTGTACAAATTTCATGTAAAGATATGTGCAGACAGCCTCAACACAGTGGAAAGAGAGATGTCATCCAATATATGGCATAGGAAACTCAGCCACATGAGTGAAAAGGGTTATCTACCCTAAAAAATAAGAAGTACATCAGTATTAACAAGGATACATCACTTGATCATTGTAAATACTACTTGTATGGGAAGAAACATAGAGTATCATTTAATACTACTTTATCATGGAGATCAGAGTTTCTGGATCTGGTGAACTCTGATGTATGCGGACCCATGGAGGTGGATTCACTCAGAGGTAAAAAATATTTATTATCCTTTATTGATGATGCATATCGAAGGGTGTGGGTGTTATTCTAACGGATGAAGGACCAAGTACTGGACTACTTCAAGATGTTCCATGCCATGGTGGAGCGTGAAATTGGAAGGAAGATGAAGTGTCTTCGTTCAGACAACGGAGGAGAGTACATATCAAGGGAATTTTTTCCTATTGCAAGAGTCAAGGAATCTGACATGAGAGGACTGTCCCTCGAACCCCACAACACAATGGAGTTGCAGAAAGGATGAACAAAACCATCATGGAGAAGTTTAGAAGCATGATGAGTTTGGATAAGCTCCCTAATCCATTCTGGGGAGAAGCTGTTCAGGTTGCCTGCTACCTCATCAACTGATCACCGTCAGTCCCGCTGAATTTTAAGATTCCACAGAAGAGATGGTCTGGTAAATATCCATCTTACTCTCATTTATGAGTATTTGGATGTTTAGAATTTGTACATTTATTCAAGGAGCTCAGGCAGAATCTAGACGAGATATCTACTCCATGCATCTTCATCTGCTATGGAGATGAGGAGTTTGGACACAAGCTTTGGGACCCGAAGGAGAAGAAGGTGATCATAAGTAGAGATGTCATGTTCCATGAGAACCATATGATCGAGGACATTCAAAATCCTATAATGTCTCGAAGGGAAAGTGTTGAGAACTCAATTCATGATCCAACACCTATACCAGCACCACCTATCATTGAAGAGGAGGAGGTGCAAGAAGACTCATCGGCAGCAGACCAAGAGGCAGTGGAGGAGGATACTGAGTAGGGGGAGACTCAATCCTCTCTGAAAGAAGTTGCAGAACCATCACAGGAACTTAATGATATTGTGCCTCCAGAACCTAAAATTTCATGGGTTCAAAGATCTTCACAAGGAAGGATTCCATCAACCAAATATTCAGAGTCAGATTATGTGTTGTTGACTGATGAGGGGAAGCTAGAAGGGTATCAAGAAGCATATCAACATTCTCTATCATCATATTCACGAAGTAATGGAACAAAAGATGGTGCAACTTATGAAGATCCACATAAAGGAGAACCTGACAGATATGTTGACAAAGGTGGTTTCTCAGGAGAAGCAAGACCTTTGTAGATTCTCCAACGAATTTCAGCTAGAGGGGGAGACTTGTTGGGACTTGTACTTTTCCAACTGCCTTGGTAGGTGGCTGCTGCATCAACTCCACCCACCATGGTAGGTGGAATCTATGGGAGAAGTCCATGGTGGGTGGGGGGATTGGTGGAGAATTGGTGGGGGAGTTGGATCAAACTTGACACCCCCACCATGTCTATTTAAGGAGGCCTTGGGGTGCTTCCTTCTAGCATATTAGTTGAGCCAAGAGAGATCTTCCATCCAAGAGAGCTTTGAGAGTTCCATGTGTGAGAAAGGGAGGTATGGGAAGGGTACATTATAACCTTTGTTCTTGGTGTAATAAAGTCTGATTTCCTCTTCCATTCATCTCTCTTAGTGGTCAGTGAACCACAACAGATACATGGATTGGAACTGAAGATGCCGGGGGAAGAAGGGGTGGACATGACGGAGGCGCATGGGCTCACCAACCTGAAAGCCACATCGCTGAATGGGGTTGTTTCATGAGTATTTTTTTAAAATGGGTTTTTGAAAAATAAAATAAAAAATGGGATAGGTTTACCAGTATTTTAGAAAATAGGTCTCGATATGCATGAACCTCATTCATGCATCCCCGATTCCAGGAAGATGTGTGAACGGGGTTCCCACTTCTTAGGTGTGCTGAAAGATGCGTTAACCCTGTTCGTGCATCCTTCATGAAGTTGATGAAGGATGCGTGAATGGGGTTCATGCATCCTATAGAAACTTTTAATTTTTAAAAATCTTTGTACTATTTTCTTTTAATTTTTTTATTATATATATATATATATAAATAAAACAAAAAATTTTAGAAGAATTTATCTACTATTTAATATCCAGCAGTACTGCCATTACAGTAGTATGGATTCTGATAGAGACCCTCACCCATTTCTCTCTTTTATAAGAGGGCTTGTCCTGGAAATCATTCTGCATTTTCGATGTGGGATTCAAGTTCTCCCTTTTCTGTGCAGACCATTCTACATTTCCGATGTGGGATTATGTTTTAAGTATGTGTCTTTGAAAGACTATAAAATACACACTATAAGGCCAATATAATTGAAACTTCAAACATGGATTAAACATATAAGAAATAGTTTAAAATAAAAATAATTTCATAAAAAATGTTGATGAATAATAATTAATAACTTTCAAAACCACCAACTTGAAACAATGTTTCATATACGTGCCTTTGAAAGACTATAAAATAAAAACTATAAGACCAATATGAATGAAACTTAAAATATGGATTAAATATATAATAAATAATTGAAAATAAAAAGAATTTTGTAAAAAATATTGATGATTAATAATTTATAAGCTTTCAAAACCACCAACTTGAAACTTAAAAATGTTTCAAGTATGTGGCCTTGAAAGCCTATAAAATACAAATTATAAAACCAATATAAATGAAAATTAAAACATGGATTAAACATATAAGAAATAGTTAATAATTAATTAGTTAATTACTAATATAATTATTAATTAGTTAATAATAAATATAATTATTAATTATTAATTATTAATTATTAATTACTAAAATACATTAATTAATTAGTTAATAAGTTATATAATTTTATAATAATTAATTAGTAAATTAGTAATATAATTATTAATCATAGTTATTAATTATTAATTATAAAATAATTAATTTTTTAATTAGTAATATAATTATTAATTATAATTATTTATTATTTATTATATAATAATTAATAAGTTAATATGTAACATAATTATTAATTATAAAATAAAAAATTAATTAATTAGTAATACAGTTAATAATTATAATTATTCATTATAATTATTCATTATAATTATTCATTATAGTTATTCATTATAATTATTTGTAATTAATTATTAATTATTAATTATTAATTATTAATTATATAATAATTAATTAGTTAATTAGTAATATAATTATTAATTATATAATAATTAATTAGTTAAGTAGTAATATCATTATTAATTATAATTAGTAATATGATTATTAATTACAATTTTTAATTATTAATTATATAATAATTAATTAGTTAATTTTTAATATAATTATTAATTATAATTATTAATTACTAATATATAATAATTAATTAGTTAATTAGTGATAAAATTATATAATAATTAATTATTTAATTTGTAATATAAGTATTAATTATACCATAATTAATTAATAATATAATTATTAATTATTATTGATTATTAATTATATACTAATTAATTAGTTAATTAGTAATACAATTATTAATTATAATTTTTTAATATAATTACCAATGAAAATTTGTAATTATTAATTATATAATAATTAATTAGTAAATTAGTAATATAATTATTAATTATAATTATTAATTATAATTTTTAATTTTTAATTTTTAATTTTTAATTATATAATAATGAATTAGTTAATTAGAAATATAATTATTAATTATATAATAAATAATTACTTAATTTGTAATATAATTATTAATTTTAATTAGTAATATAATTATTAATTATTATTTGTAATATAATTATTAATTATAATCAGTAGTTATTAATTATATAATAACGAATTATTTAATTACCAATATAATTATTAATTATTAAAAATTAATTATATAATAATTAATTAGCTAATTAGTAATATAATTCTTAATTATAATCATTACTTATTAATTATATAATAATTAATTAGTTAATTAGTAATATAATTATTAATTATATAATTATTTATTATAGTAATAATTAAAAATTATATTACTAATTAACTAATTAATTTTTATATAATTAATAATTATATTACTAATTAACTAATTAATTTTTATATAATTAATTATTAATAATTAATAACTAATAATTGTAGTGAATAATTATAATTATTTATTATATTACTAATTTACTAATTAACTAATGAATTATTATATAATTAATAATTATATTACTAACTAAATACTTAATTATTATATAATTAATAATTATATTACTAATTAATTATTATATAATTAATAATTATATCACAAATTAACTAATTAATTATTATATAATTAATAGTTATATTACTAATTAATTATTATATAATTAATAATTATATTACTAATTAATTATTATATAATTAATAATGATATTAATAATTAACTAATAATTATATAATTAATAATTATATTACTAATTATCTAATTAATTATTAACTATTTATTATATGTTTAATCCATATTTTAATTTTCATTTATATTGGTCTTATAATTTTTATTTTATAGGCTTTCAAAGCCATGTACTTGAAACGTTTTTAAGTTTCAAGTTGGTGGTTTTGAAAGCTTATAAATTATTTTTCATCAACATTTTTATGATTTTTTTTATTATTTTCAACTATTTCTTGTATTTTTAAGCCATGTTTTATGTTTCATTCATATTGGTCTTATAGTTTTCATTTTATAGTCTTTCAAAGACACGTACTTGAAACATTTTTAAATTTCATGTTTGTGGTTTTGAAAGCTTATAAATTATTATTCATCAACATTTTTTTTACAAAATTATTTTTATTTTCAACAATTTATTATATGTTTAATCCATGTTTTAAGTTTCATTTATATTGGTCTTATAGTTTTTATTTTATAGTCTTTGAAAGACACGTACTTAAAACTGAATCCCACATCGAAAATGTAGAATGATTTCAAGGACAAGATCTCTTATAAAAGAGAGCCCTGGGTGAGAGTCTCTATCAGAATCTAGACTGCTGTAATGGCAGTACTACTGGATATTAAATAACAGATAAATTATACTGATTTTTTTGTTATATATATATATAAACAAAACAAAACAAATAAAAATAAAAAATTTAAAAATACAAAAAAATTAAAAAATTAAAACTTTCTGTAGGATGCGTGAACGGGGTTCACGCATCCTTCGTAAAGTTTACAAAAGATGCGTGAACCCCGTTCACGCTTCCTGGTGAGGGGAGATGCATCAACGAGGTTCACACATCCTTTATCACAGCTGCACAAGATGCGTGAACCTCTTTCACTCATCTCTCTGCGCCAAAGATGAGTGAATGAGGTTCACGCATCTTGAGACCCATTTTTAAAAATATTGGTAACCTAACCCTTTTTTTATAAAAAAATTAAAAAAAACCCATTTATAAAAAAACTGTTGTTTTACCCCATTTTACTATTGATTTATGTGCCTAAGTCCTAACTACATGTCTTGACCAGTCTGGTAGGATTTGAATACTCTGTGTGTACTTATATATTAATAAATATATATAATTATATACAAATATTTATAAATATGTTTATTTCTAATTATAATTATTAATATATATATATATATATATATATTTGTAAATAATTTTATATATTAAAAATTATCAAATTTATATCAGTCGATTGTTTAATAGTTTATTTATACGCATTGATTACCCAATGTGTATATAATTAAAATAAATAAAATATATTAATATTTTATTTTAAAAAATTATATAATATATAAATTAATATATTTATTTAGATATATATTTATATTGATATTAAATAATTTAAAATATATGCACATGTACAACTACACATATGTATGTGTATATGTGTATATACATGTGTTTGTGGATGTGTATGTGTACATATGGGTGTTTTTAATTCACGTGAATGTTGAGAATTCATTTTTTAATATTTTTATAATTTATTTTATTTAATTTATCCATTTATTATTATAAAATCTTTAATAATGTTAAAAATATGTTGAATCATTTTGTAATATTTATTTATTCATATATTTATTTACTATTTATACATGTAATATTTTCAATATAATTTATATGTATAAATATTTATTCATTTTTATTTATTAAGTTTTATCATTTAAAATATGTTTGAAATTTATATAATTAACCTATTTAATTTTTTTTTAATAATTTTGTAATTTAAATATTTAATTATACAACTATAAATATGTATATATATTTTTTAAAAAGTATTTTATGAAATTATAAATAAATAAAAATATATTTAAATAGTTATAATATTATAATAAAGAAATTTAAAAAATAATTATATTTATTATATTTATATTTATATATAAATACTTTTTAATGAGAAAAGATTGAGCGGCGATTCAGTGGAACCTTCAACGAGGCGGGCGGTCGGGGTGTCGAGCGGTGATTTGGTGGACCTCTAACGAGTAGTTATTGGACAGTACCGGTGAATGGTGGAAACACGAGTGTTGTCTCGATCGGTGGTGGCTGGACCAAAGGCAACATGCGGCAGAATAAAGTTTCTCTCCATGGTGATTTTGTCCGGAAAATCTTTGGCTAAGTTCTTTCTGGATCGAGGTTGTTTCGATGCGTTTAAATATGCTGCTACTGGGATGGAAGATTGGAAGGTGGTTCGTGGTGGATTTTCTTTGCCCCTAGTAATGTTGTCAATCCCTCTTTCTCTCTCTACAAATACTCTATTGCAAGTGTTTTTTGAAGTAGTAATGTTTCCCACATTAAGGATGGTGTAAATGCAATCTCGGAGCATATAAAACTCAACGAGCACTCCATTATTGCAAGAATCATTCTGCCAATGGGTTCAAAGCTGTAGAGGGTTGAGGATCTTGTCTTGCGTCTATGAGACGTTTGGGGTTTTGGCAGTTGGAAATGCGTATCTGTGGGTTGTTGTTTTTTCAACATTATTTTCCCTATGAAGGAACTAAAGATGAAGGCATGGGGTCTCAGTTCGATTTCCCTCAAACCTAGGTTTCTGCATGTCCATGAATGGGATATAAACTTCAACCTGATCGAGGTACGTAGTTCTTCGGATCAGGTATGGTTCAAAGTATTTGGTTTTAATTAGATTTTTTAGCATCCTAATATTCTATATGATATTTCTATGGCGATTGATATTCCAATAAAAATGGATAGAGAAACGAAACTTTTCAGATTTGACCATTATGCTTGATTGTTAGTGGATGTAGATCTTTGCTCCACCCTAGTTGATAGAGTTCTTCTCTCTACTAATACTGATGACTTTGATTTGAAAATAGAGTATGATAAGGTTCCACAGTTCTATTCGGAATGCAGGATTATTGGCCATGATTCGTTGTATTGTAGGAGAGCCTTTGTTTTTTATTTCTGCTCAACTCGTGGATATGAGGAGAGCTCATGCAGTAAGACATCTTAGCATAAATCCATGCCTCAAAGTCACATTGATAGTCAAAAGCAGTTTTAAGGTGGAGCATTACCCCGAACTAATTTGGAGGGGCTAGGAATGGGCAATAAACATGGCATTTTGGAAAAATATGGGGCTGGTCCTATTAGATCCCCAAGTGCAAGCAGGACTGGTTCTTCCTCTATGCAAAGGCAATGCATTGATATAGTTGCTTCATGGTATGATAATTTCCTAACCTCCTCAATGGTGATGATAGTTGAGTTGGTGGAGAAAACTACTTATTGTCCAGGATCTAAAATTGGGAATTTAGTTCCCTCTTTCTTGGATGTCTTGGTAGAAAGTGAAAAGAGTCAAAATGATGATCAGATGGAGTCTGAGTTAGTTTTAAATGCTCAATTAAAAGTTGATTCTAAACTTTATAATGACCAACATTATTTCAAAAGCAGTAAAGGGAAAGATAAAATTGATTCTCCATTGACAATGAAGAAGATGGTTCATCAAGGAGTTAAAGAAATAGACTCCCCTAGATCCTCAAGAATGGAACATTATATAGGCGTTGATTCCTCAGAGAAGGTAATGGGTTTGGAGACTCCTTCCATGGTTCTGAGTAGAGAGTTTCCCCCTAATGGGGCCTCACTGGACCCTGGTAACAAAAAATATTGTCTTCTTGGTATTTTTGAATAGGTCTTACAATAATGAGCCTTGAAATTCAGTGAGGTGAGTGGGCAATGCCTCCATTTCCAGGCATGAGGGAGAATACATGTGAGTGATGAGCGTCACTTCTTCTCGGCGATAGGGGTCCTTCAAATCTGAACCAGGCAGCGCAGCTCAGAAAGAATAGGATCTGTTGAATGTTGAATAAGTCTACCATCGCTGCTCGAGGGTTCCAGATCTGATATGGAGATGCCGGCGTTATTGAATATTCTTGACCTTTCTCACCAAGATTTGGTCGAACTGGCCTTCGGTGAGGTTGTAATAGCCCACAGAGTAACGACCATTCCCAAGAAGGGAAGTGTTTCACATGTTGACCTTGTTGATTGCTCGAGGTAATGCTGCTGCCGACGGATTCACAAATCTGGATAGAAGGCAGTCGTAGATCTGGATAAAAATTGGGTTTCATCGAGTTTTTCCATCAGACAATGACACCCTGAACACCATAGACAACAGTGACGATCATGTGCATGATAGACCTTGATGAATTAGATACAAGAGGGGAAATTTTAGTGCTTGTACTGAGTTTCTTCTTGGATGAAGGTGAGACCGAGCCCTGGTAAGAGGGTCTTGGTCCCGTATGTTTTTTATTTTGTAGAATTTTTGAAGTCTTCCGCATCCTGTTTATTTGTTCTGTTGTGTGTGCTATGTTCGTTCACTGTCCATTTTAGGTTCGCTCATCTTGTTGTCTCTTGTAACTATTTTCTTGCATAGTGAAAAACCTGTGATGATCCTGCCCCATGCACGTAGTCCTATGGGTGAAGCACATAAATCCTTGATGTCCCTTTTACTGCTTTCAATTTTCGCATTTAATTCGACCTGCAAAATGTTTAACATTCTCTACTTATTGAATATCAATTCAAATTCATATTTTGAAGTTAAATGATAAAATTATAAGTTGTTTGGGCTTTGTACTGCCTGGTTATAACATTGCTTCTGCTTCTTGCCATCATTTCTAGAAATATATGTGTGATTCTGGAAATTTTATCTCATTCTTTCTGGTATTATTAAACTAGTGTTGTACAAATTTTGTGTTCTGTTTAATGAGAAATATTTCCAGAGTTTAATAGTTGTAAATGCCATTACTAGTGTGTTGTTAAAACCACCACTTGTTTGTTTTATTCCTAATGTTAGGAATTTCAGGTCGAACATTCTTTTGTTTATTAGTTTTCATGTAATAAATTTAATATAAACACCATTTTATCATTTTGAACTTTAATGAACCAAAACAACCAATAGATCCAGGATATTCCATGGGGGCTGCCTCTCGCGTAGGGGAGTTCCCCGCAAAAAAGTGTTATCAGAGCCTAATTGGGTTTAATCTTTGCTTTGTTAAAATTTTAAATTGATTGTTCATTGCTTTCAAATGTTTTTCTAGTGGATTTTACTTTGCATCATGCTTTGATTGGTTCAGTTCAGTTAGGTCGTTTGCTCTCTTAGGCTGTAATTTCATTCTATTATTGATAGTTTTTTCCTCATTGTTTCGCTATTTACTTTGCCTATTTGAACCTCAAAGACGCCTCTTGGTAGTTTCTACCTATGTGTCACGAACCAGCCCGAGTCAACCATGAACCAGTCACCCAGGCCATCCCGCGAAAAGTCCTGAGAGGCGTTCCCGATCCTCTTGGGATGGCGACAAGCACCAAGGGCATCAATAGAGTACACAAGTGAATGATTTCTCCCATATATAAACAATCAATCAAATAACGAAAAGAAATGGATAGCCCAAAATACATTTATATAAAAAATAGAACTGAACATTATTTGTAGAAGAAATTGAAATTAAAACTAAACCAAAAACTCAACTGACCAAACCAGTTAACCAACTAACTCCATGTGACCCCACTAGAAACTCTCCAAAAAAATGATCACACATCACCCAAGGCAATCAAACTCGAGCCGAAACCTATACAAGGTCTAAAAACAGAAGAAGACTATAGGCATGAGTATTAAAACTCAGTAGGTTAGCCTGATATTCTATTCCCAATGCACATATTTTAAAATAAAATAAACATCAATTTCAAGTTTTAAATAAAAGATATAAAGGTATATTTTCCAAATGATGTCCCAATCTATATAAAACAAATTACCAGACAAAAACTTGCATGTTTTATAAATAATAATGCTAGTAACTATTTTCATAGAGGTGCAATTTCAAAATGAAAATAGATTTCAAGAGGTCTGTTTTAAAGAATTTAAACTTTTAAATAAATCACACACACTACTTAATTTACCAACCAAACACACCGTATGCCAATTATGAGTACAAAATAGCCAATGAGCACTAGTCACGGGAACACCCCTAGGAACTAGTTAGTTGTGAGCCCCAGGTACCTCGTATCTCGGTGAAAGTAACCATAATAAATATCTGTTCTCATGCACACGAGCCACTAGTAGAGATAATACCCATAATATAGTGGTCCTCCAACATCATCATCATCATAGTTTAGTTAGTGTTGTTATCATCAAACTTGCTACGTGAAACAGGGGCCAAACCCCACGGAATCACTAGCATACTAGTACACGTCCGCCCACCTAGATACCCGGGATTCCCTTTACTGCTCAATCAAGTTACCCATATTATCAAATACAAATTCACATCCAAATTCCATTCCCAAACCATAAAAACACAAACAACCCATAAACTTTCTTCACATTTCTTTCACAAATCAATAAACCACTACAAATTTTCATAAAACAATTTCAAGGAGTGTATTGAGGCTTTGCACATAAAACTCATTCAAAAACACTATTTGAATTATAAAAACACAACAAGACCATACCCAACCATATTTTGAATCCCTAAAAACATTTAGGAAAATTATTTCATGGATGATAAAACAATCCCAATTGACACAACATGGTATATACAAGTAAAACACTCATTCTTCATTTTTAGGAAAGTCCAAACAAGCCTTTAAACATTTTCCCAAAACTATAATTTGAAAAAGTTATGCATTTCAATTTTTTTAAATAGGTGTATAAAAACCATATACGACATCAAAACACATTCATAAATCCCATAAAACACTCAGGTTACATATTCAAAACACAACCATTTTCATAAGAATGTGAAACAGACCATTTTCCGGAAACTCGAGCCAAAACATGTTGTAAACCAAAACCCATTTATTTGTAAAACAAAATAAAAATTGTAAAGACATAAAAGGATACCAAAATAATTTTTTAAATGCTGAAAATGTATTTATAAATCCAAACAAATCATTTTAAATTGCACTAGACACCTAAAAGCCAACAGGGTAATTTACCGAACACGTGGCATGCACTCTTTAACAAAACAACTTATGTTAAGCATTTAAAAAGGGATAAAATAAAATTTTCATGCCATAAGGTTATTAAAGCTACTGAAACATATTCAAAATAGCATAAACCAAGTGAGGAAGCTCATGGAATAATTTATCAAACAAGAGGAGTGCACATTTATACCAAAACAACTATATTTTTAACAAAATAAGTCATAAAACATAATTTGCACAAAAAACCTTTAAAACCAAGTTTTAATAGTAGAAAATATCATATAAATAAGCTTATAACAGTATTATAATGATAAAACTTAAATTATAAAGGCTTGTGCAAGGGACATCCAACCTCAAATCCTTGGCGTAATGGAAACGCACACCCAAAATCAACCGCCGTGGGATTATAAACCCTAAAACTATGAATACCAGAACTAAATGGATATAAACTCCATAAAAAACCATGGGATAATAGAAAACTAGGTCTATCATGACTATAAGGGATTATAAAACCTATATATAATTAATGGAAGAAGAAGAGGGAGGAGAAAGGAGAAGGAATCTCACATTTTCAACTAGAAAACTCTTCATATTCCATTAGATATACACCCTTAAAGGAAAGGGAATGGATTTGAACTTCCTGGAGAGTCTCCTAAGATCTGAAATAACCAGGGAAATAAGAATTGTAGAAAAAAGAGTATGATTGGAATGATTTATTCATGAAACAATTTACCTTCTCAATTCTGGATGATTTGAGAGACATTGAGAAAGTATTCCTTAATCCGCGACTCATATGAGCTCCAAAGAGGGGAAATAAATATTTTGGGTGAGGATAGGGATATTGGATTTGGGTGGGAGGTGGAATCACTGAAAAAAATTAAATATTTAATTAGATATAAAGTAAAAAAATTATTTTTTAAAAATTGGAAATGGGCCCATGGGCTGACCCAATGCCTAAATAAGTAACCCAATTTCACCATGATTATGAATTTATATGGGGTCCAAAAGGGACTGAAAGTTTTAAAATATTAGTAGAGTACAAGTGTGAAGTGTAATGGGTGAAAAAGGTTAAAAAAAGATTTATAAAAGAAACAAATTTGGTTTTTAAAACTGGAAATGAGTTCACGGTTGGCCCAAATCATGAAGTAAGCACCTTTTCTCCAAAAACTCCTAAACAAGCAATGAGTAACCCAAATTAGGGTGATTATACATAGATGAAACTTAAAAACTCAAAATTAATCTCACACAATACCCATGAAAATTATCGAGATTTCAAATGAACCGGATCAAAACAAAGACATGAAAAACCAGGTGTGACAATTCTCCCCACCATTAAAGCTTTCTGCCCCTGGAAAGCCATAACACTTTCCATCTGAAAGATAAAAACCTAAGGATTCCATATCAACATGATAAAACCTATAAATATAGTTTAATATCATTTCCCATCAACATAACTTAATCCTCTTTCCCAAAAAAAAACACAAACTCACAACCACTTTGTGAAAATCCATGGAAAGGTCAAGCCACCACCTCCACAACCAAGCCAAGAACCCCATTGTTGGGCCTTATACCAATGAAACAAACAATAAACCAAAATAAATATCACTCAATAAAACCAAGTAATCTAGGGGAGTATAGAATGGACTCCCAAACATTAATAAATGACTAGCACTAGAAAAGTTTATAGGAGGAAACATCAACGAGACCTGTGGTGGGTCTCCCCACCATTAGAAGCCAACTAGCAACGAAAAAAACAAGAACTCAACATTACCTCACATTCACAAGTCCAAAAAAACTCTCCCACAACAACAAACCAACCAAATTTAATAGGGTTACAATATGAACATATAAACCACCCACTCTCAAACATAGGGGACAAGAACTGGGCCAACACTTTCAGCACGGATCCGGTCCCCCATCACTCGGGGAGGGGAGGAAAGGGGACCCAATAATTTGGATATTGGAACCACAAAAGAAAAAAAGGAACTACCCAAAACTCTACACCTACAAATAGGTAACACCAAGACCGCACCCAATTTACAGAGGTAGTCCACAAAGGGACACTGATCGGAAACCCACATCCATGAAGGCATAACCATAGACACTGTGTGAGGGGTAAGTCCACCACAATTGTTGTGAAAAATTGAAACTCATAGTAATGAGGAACCAAAATATAGATATAGAAACTACCTTACCAAAATGGTAGAGGCAAGATCCTGGTCAAGGGCCTCACACCTCTGTAGATTTTCTGACTATGTGAAGAGCTTCACTATGAGGCCTATGGCTGGAGCCCTAAATCTTGAAGCATCTGCAACACCGCAGTCAGGTGATAAGGATCACACCCCTAAAAAAACTCACTTGCTCAACAAAACACCTTAATCTAAATAGGAACTCATATATACATATCAAAATACTATTTCACTCAGAACAAGGAGTGGAATGGACAAGGAATACGGTGAAATGCATCAACATCAATGAAAACAACTACTATGTCCACAAGAATTATCACGAACTGGAAACACTTTTAATCGATCCCAAACAGCTCTCTATTTAAATTGACAGGATGAGGAATTATTTTAGGAGGTGGATATATCTTGTGAAACATGAGAATGAATCTTTAGTTTTATCAATTGGAAATATTGCAAACATAGAACTATCTATGGCCACATCACAACATCCAACACATCTTTATAAACCCACTGAACATCACTCCAAACCCGAGCCACCAATAAGATCCCATCTCAAGATGCAAAAAGAGTATGAATTATAGATTATAAGGAAGCATACTGAATAGAAAACACTTCTAATACATAGGATAAACCATCCACATAATCATTGGTTCAAAATAAACACTACAATTTTTCATCTAAAACACTTTTGAAAAATAAAAAAAACTAACTTAGTGGATTTTCACATTCACTAATGGTGTTTCATCAAGTCTCACTCACATAAACATTTACGAGCCACCCCAGACACTCAAAAACCATGCCATATAGGCCATCCTTCCAAATATCAATAAAACCATGCATGTGAGAACCCATGAAAACACCAAAGGCTAAAAAAAAACATCATCCCAAAAATCATTTACCTTCCAAAGGAACACTACCCACCAAGTCAAAAAACTTTTTCAGATTTCACAAAACAAACAACACCTCATCAAGAACCATTTTCTAAAAAACCTACCACTTTTAATTTTTAACAACTTTTAAAACAACCAAGCTACTCCAAACAACCCCTTCCAATTTTCTAAAATTTAACAAGGTGACTTTTCATAATCTGATGGCCATTGAGACCAATACCATTTCTAGGAAAATTCCAACCACTCAAAACCAATTCCAAAAACTAATTTATCAGATTAAAACACTTTTCAAAATCCCAAAACACCCCATTTAAATAATATTCAGAATTAATTTAAAATGATTCACACTTTCAAAACATTTTATTTCAACAAACCACAAGTTTAGATTAGGGAAAATCTAATCCCATTAAATCATTTCCTCTTCCTTCCCAAAATTTGTTTTAAAAAAAACTCAAACTTCCCAAAACCATTCTTATATTTAATTTTTGAAAACCCATTTTCCACTTTTTCAAATCCAATCCTTCCTTTAAAACCCATTTCTATAATTCTCACACAAGTATTTTCAAAACAAAAATTCAGAATTCATGAAAGGTACAAGAAACCCAAAAAAAGGGAACTAGTGTCGGTGGGTGACTTGACCATATGGTTGGAGACCATATGTTGTTAAGTCAATAAGGTTTTCCTTATGATTTTTCCATTCCTTCTTGTTTTGAAAATCACAAACACCTTATACTTAAAGAAAATCTATTTTTTTACTTCTATAAGGAAAATTTCCTTCCTTAAGGAAATTTACCCTAACCTATATTTTCTTACACATATCAATATTTTTCTTAAGTGTAAAAATCAGATTCATATCAAAATATAGAAATCATGTAATGATTAGATATGAAGCATTATGTTTTAGGCTCCGAATTTAGGATACAAAATCTAATAAAGTTCCACTCTGAATTCTAGATACGAACTCTGACAAAGTTCCATTCCGAATTCTAGATATGAAATTTAACAAAGTTAAACTCTGAATTATGGACTCTGAACTTTTATGAGTTCGACTCCGAACTTTTACCAGTTTGACTTCGAACTTTTATGAGTCCGACTCCGAAATTTTACTAGTTAGACTCCAAACTTTTACTAGTTCGACTCCAAACTTTTATGAGTTCGACTCTGAACTTTTACTAGTTCGACTCCGAACTTTTACTATTTTGAATCCAAACTTTTATGAGTTCAACTCTGAAATTTTAACTAGTTAGACTACGAACTTCTACAAGTTCAACTCTGAACTCTGTAAGTTCATATTCTGAACTCTGGTGAAATCAGACTCCGAATTTCCTTAGAAATTCAGACTCTGGACTTCTACAGAATTCAGATTCTGAATTCCTATAAAACAGAATCCGAATATCCTTTTATGATAGACTCATAATTCCATTTTTGTTACACTCCGAAGTTTTATTTTGTTACATTCAGAACTTCAGTTTTTCTTATGTTTACACATGTTTTGTTATAAAACGATGTTGTCCATTATGTTTCTAACTAACTATTGGTTGAGTGACACGTGTACAGGTCCCTCCGAATTTTAAAGAAAATATGACTGTTGGAGGAGGGAGCCGACCGTTGGAGCTTCGCCTATAAATAGGAGCACATTTGAAAAGCTTCATACTGATCTTCAACAACTTTGACAACTTGTGATTATATGCTGTTGAAGTGATTTCTAGAGAGAGAGACTCTTATTAACTCTCAAGCTTCGTGCAGAAAGTTTGAACAGCTTGTTCAAACTTTTCCTTGTGCAGATTGCTTCGTGCGACTCCGAATGTTAGTGATTACATTCGAGGGATTCCGGGGATAAGAAGGCAGAGGTTCCAACACCTTGAAGTTGATGTCTTCCTTGCTGAGGAAGACAGAGGTTCCAACTACCTTGAAGTTGAGGGCTTGCGGGGATATCAAGACAGAGACTCCGATCTTCACATCGAGGGCTTACCCTGGTGTGGGTAAGACAGACTTTCTTGAAAGTATAAATCAAGGGACCTTTATCCAAGGTTGTTGGATACCCTTATCTTTGGGTTAAAAGAATTATATCTTGTTACTTGTAGTTTTACTACTTGTTTTTTCCGCTGCATTTTGTATTGTAAGGAAAGTATAACCTTCTTATATTTCCTTACACTTGTACTCTGATTATTTAGATTCTATACGCTTTAAGGTAGAATATCATTTTGTAAACTTTGGTTAAGTTTCAATTTCCGGATCCATATTTCCGGAATCGATTTTTCGGAATCACTTTCCAGATTTAAGAAAGTGTGTAGAACTAGAAGTTTGTAACTTCATACCCTATACCAATCCTACAATTGGTGTTAGAGGTGTTGTGAATTTTCTTAGTTTAACTTTGTTAAACTTAGATCTTTCCTTGTTTAAGGAAATTTTTAAAGTGTACAATTCACCCCCCTCTCGTATATTAAGCATCTACATCGTTATTTCGATCCTACATATGTCAAACACAACACCAACATAGAGAGACTTATTAGGACCATGTCCTAGATTCACATGGCTTTCCAGGCCCTGTGAGCTCACGTAGGCCATTAGTTAGACTCCCCTTGTCATATCCCAACACTAAACAATCAAAAAGAATAAAAGACACTAATAAAACCAGACTTCTCATGGAAACCCGAGGATTAGAATGAGAAAGAGTTCACGAAGCTCTTCCTGAAATTACCCCTCAAGTCCCAACAATCCTAATCCATCTAAATTGACATCCCCCAAATAAAAATGGTGCTCTTAAAAGAAAGGTTTGCTAAGAGCTGACCTCCTCTGATACCATTTTGTCACGAACCAACCTGAGTCAACCATGAACCGGTCATCCCGGCCAGCCCACGACATGTCCCGAGAGGCATTCCAAATCCTCCTGGGATGGAGACAAGCACCAAGGGAATCAATAGAGTATACAAGGGAACGATTTTTCCCATATATAAACAAAAAATCAAACAACGGAAAGAAATGGACATCCCAAAATACATTTATAAAAAATTGAACTGAACATTATTTGTACAAGAAACTAAAAGTACAACTAAACCAAATAATCAACTGACCAAACTAGTTAAACAACTAACTCCATGTGACCCCGCTGGTCACTCTCCAAAAAAAAATCACACATCGCCCAAGGCAATAAAACTCGAGCTGAAACCTGCACAAGGTCTAAAAACAGAAGAAGACTATAGGCGTGAGTATTAAAACTCAGTAGGTTATCCCGATATTCTATTCCCAATGCACATCATTTAAAATAAAAGAAAAATCAATTTCAAGTTTTAAATAAAAGATATAAAGGTATGTTTTACAAATGATGTCCCAAGCTATATAAAACAAATTACCAGACAAAAAATTGCATGTTTTATAAATAAGAATGCTAGTAACTATTTTCATAGAGGTGCAATTTCAAAATGAAAATAGTTTTCAAGAGGGCTGTTTTAAAGAATTTAAACTTTTAAATAAATCACACACACTACTGAATTTACCAACCAAACACACCATATGCCAACGGTGAGTACAAAATAGCCAATGAGCACCAGTCACAGGAACACCCCTAGGCACTAGTTAGTTGTGAGCCCCAGGTACCTCGTATCTCGGTGAAAGTAACTATAAAAAATATCAGTTCTCGTGCACACGAGCCACTAGTAGAGAGAATACCAATAACCTAGTGATACCACAACATCATCGTAATCATAGTTTAGTTAGTGTTTTCATCATCAAACTTTCTATGTGAAACAGGGGCCAAACCCCACGAAATCACTAGCATACTAGTACACGTCCACCCACCTAGATACCCGGGATTCCCTTTAGTGTTCAATAAAGTTACCCATATTATCAAATACACATTTCACATCCAAATTCCATTCCCAAACCATAAAAACACAAACATCCCATAAATTTTCTTCACATTTCTTTCACGAATCAATAAACCACTACAAATTTTCGTAAAACAATTTCATGGAGTGTATTGAGGCTTTGCACATAAAACTCATTCAAAAACACTATTTGAATTATAAACACACAACAAGACCATACCCAACCATATTTTCAGCCCTAAAAACATTTATTAAAATCATTTCAAGGATGATAAAACAATCCCAATTGACACAACATGGTATATACAAGTAAAACACTCATTCTTCATTTTTAGGAAAAGCCAAACATGCCTTTAAACATTTTCCAAAAACTAAAATTTGAAAAAGTTATGAATTTCATTTTTTTAAAGAGGTGTATAAAAACCATATACGGCATCAAACCACATTCATAAATCCCATAAAACACTCAGGTTACATATTCAAAACACAACCATTTTCATAAGAATGTGAAACATGCCATTTTTCGGCAACTTGGGCCAAAACATGTTGTAAACCAAAACCCATTTATTTGTAAAACCAAATACAAATTGGAAATCCATAAAAGGATCCAAAAATAATTTTTTACATTCTTCCAACTTATTTATAAATCCAAACAAATCATTTTAAATTTCACTAGACACATAAAAGCCAACCGGGCAATTTACCGAACACGTGGCATGCACTCTTTAACAAAACAACTTATGTTAAGCATTTAAAAAGGGATAAAAAACCATTTTCATGACATAAAGTTATTAAAGCTACTGAAAAATATTCAAAATACTATAAACCAAGTGTGGAATCTCATGGAATAATTTATCAAATAAGAGGAGTGCACATTTATACCAAAACAACTATATTTTTAACAAAATAAGCCATAAAAAATAATTTGCACACAAAACCTTTAAAACGAAGTTTTAAAAGAAGAACATATCATATAAATAAGGTTATAACAGTATTATAATGATGAAACTTAAATGATAAAGGCTTGTGCAAGGGACATCCTACCTCAAATCCTTGGCGTAATGAAAACGCACACCCAAAATCACCCGCCGTGGGATTATAAACCCTAAAACTATGAATACGAGACCTAAATGAATATAAACTCCATAAAAAACCATGGGATAACAGAAACCTAGGTCTATCATGACTATAAGGTATTATAAAACCAATATATAATGAATGGAGAAAGAAGAGTGAGGAGAAAGGAGAAGGAATCTTACATTTTCAACTAGAAAACTCTTCGTATTCCATTAAATATTCACCCTTAAAGGAAAGTGAATGGATTTGAACTTCTTTTAGAGTCTCCTAAGATATGAAAGAACTAGTTAAAGAAGAATTGTGGGAAAAAGAGTATTATTGGAATTATTTATTCATGAAACAATTTTCCTTCACAATTCTGGACGATTTGAGAGACAATGAGAAATTATTCCTTAATCCACAACTCATATGAGATTCAAAGAGGGTAAATAAATATTGGGGGTGAGGATAGGGATATTTTCTTGGGGTGGGAGGTGGAATCACAGAACAATACTAAATATTTAATTAGATAAAAAATAAACAAATTATTTTTTTAAAACTGGAAATGGGCCCATGGGCTGGCCTAATGCCTAAATAAGTAACCCAATTTCACCATGATTATGAATTTATATTGGGTCCAAAAGGGTATGCAAGTTTTAAAATATTAGTAGAGGGAAATTGGAAAGTGTAATGGGTGAAAAATGTTGAAAAAAATGAGTTATAAAAGAAACAAATTTTCTTTTTAAAACTGGAAATGGGTTCACGGTTGGCCCAAATCATGAAGTAACCACCCTTTCTCCAGAAACTCATAAAAAAGCAATGGGGAACCCAAATTAGGGTGATTAGACATAGATGAAACTTAAAAACTCAACATTAATCTCACACAAGAGCCAAGAGAATTATCGATATTTCAAATGAACAGGATCAAAACAAAGACATGAAAAACCGGGTGTGACACTATGTGTGTCTATGGTTTCAGGGTAGGAATGCGTTCTATGTGAGGTTTTAATATGTTTGAGAGCTGGCTAGAAGTAAGAGTTTGAAAGGATATTATGTATCTAGTGTCTGAATTTGTCCTAGATAATGAGATTATGATAGCTCCGCTCTGTTCCTCCACATCCTTTATGATTTTTTGCTCCAAGTATGGTCTTGTAGAGAGTTCAGTGTTTAGGTTTGGGTATCTTGTGGGTGCAGTGCTCTTTTTTGTCACTTGGCTGGCCACCAAGCTTATTTGTTTGTTATTAGACCCTTTTTAGTGGTTTTTTTGGTTTCCTAGGAACCTTTTTCTGTTAGTAAGTCTAGACTAGGATGTGTGTCCTTTTAGTGGCTTGTTTTCCCATAGTTTCTAGCTAGCTCCCATCCTTTTGTTCTCTTGTGTTAGAGTTGTCCTAGGATGTTGGGACTGCTTGAATGCATCCTTGTAGTTTCCCTTTTTTGTGTGGATGTATCTTTTTGTATTTTTATTAGGCAGTCGTCTCCTGTGATGGAGATTCTGAATCCATTTGTTGAGGATCTTCTGGTGCCTTGTGTCGAGAGTCTTCCTGTTATAGTTTTCAGGCGGCATGTCTTAGTTTTAAAGCTGACGGTTCTTGGTACTTTGGTCATGTTATGTCTTTGTGGGTTCAAGTGGATACCTATTTGGTTTTTTTCATTTACTATGCATGATATATCTTTGTTTTTATCTTTTATGTTGCTTCTTTTTACTGCTCTTTCCATGATTGCATTGTTTCATTTCTGAGTTGCAATTATATGTGAATTTATCTGAGTTTTGGTTTTCCATGTTTTGTGTGAGGAAGGTACTACTGTGTTTATTTGTGTTATGCAGGAACATGTGATGTAGTTCGGGACCTTTTGGCATGGGATTTGTTGGTTTGTGATTTCCTCGTTGGCATCGTCTCAAAGTGCGACTCAGGTAAGTGCAGGTATGAACCTCTATCATGAAGTTATTTAGAATTGTTTAATTATGAGCATGTTTGGTAGCTATTTTATAATATCATTAAACTTCGGGTGACTAGTGTCACATTTGATACATGGTAGGGGGACAGTTTGGGTCATACCTTGTAGGTTGTTTCCTTTTTAGGATATTCCCAAGTTGATGATGTTAGGTGGTGCAGAATCATCATGTGGTTTATTTTAATTTGCAAGGTGGAGATTGTGGTTTTTCATATTAATCTAGGAATTTAATTTACAAGGTAGAGATTTTTGAATTTATAATTCATTTTTGTTTTTAATTAAATTCATATTTAATATTCCTTTTTCTGTTGCGAGAATTTGTTACGCAGTGGAATTTCCCGGACATTCCTAGCCATCGACATGTCCCCTTTCTCGCTTTTCACATCTATCTTTACTCATTTAGGGACGTAGCATTTTTTTTGGATTGAAAAGCCCTGACTTTCAGTGAGGTGAGAGGGAAGTTCCTCCATTTCCAAGCATGAGGGAGAAGATATGTGAGTGGTGAGCGTCACTTCTTTGCAGTTATTGGGGTCTTTCAAATCTGGACCAGGAGGCGCAACTCAGACAGAATGGGATCTGTTCAATGTTGAATAAGCCTATCATCGTCACTCGAGGGTTCCAAGTCTGATATTGATATGTTGACATTATTGAATATTCTCAACCTTTATCACCAATATTTGGTCGAACTGGCCTTCAGTGAGGTTGTACGAGCCTGCAGAGCGATGAAGGTTCCCAAGAAGGGAAGTGTTTCACGTGTTGATCTTGTTGATTGCTCGAGGTAATGCCACTGCCGACAGATTCATGAATCAGGATAGAAGGCAGTCATAGATCTGGATAAAGATGGGGTTTCATCGAGTGTTTCCACCGGACAATGGAACCCTGAACACCATGGATAACAACAATGATCATTTGGATGACTGAACTTGATGACTTAGATGCAACATGGGCAATTTCAGGGCTTGTAACGAGTTTATTCTTGGACGAAGGTGAGACCAAGCCCTGGTAAGGGGGTCTTGGTCTCGTATGTTTTTTATTTTGTGGGTCTTTTTTAAGTCTTCGGTAGCCTGTTTATTTGTTCTGTTGTGTGCACTATGTTTGTTCGCTGTCCATTTTAGGTTCTCTCATCTTGTGGGATCTTGTAACTGTTTTCTTTCATAGTAAAAAAACCATGATGATCCTACCCCGTGCACATAGGCCTATGGACAAAGCATGTAAATCCTTGGTTTCCCTTTTACTGCTTTCAATTTCTACATTTAATTCGACCAGTAAAATGTTGAACGTTATCTACTTATTTAATGTCAATTCAAATTCATATTTTAAATATAAATGATAAAATTATAAGTTGTTTGGGCTTTATACTGCCTGGTTATATCATTGTTGCTAATGATTGTCATAATTTCTAGAAATATATATGTGATTCTGGAAATTTTATCTCATTATTTCTGGTATTATTAAATCAGTTTTGTACAAATTTTGTGTACTGTTTAATGTGAAATATTTCCAGCGTTGAATAGTTGTAAATGCCACTACCAGTGTGTTGTTGAAACCACCACTTGTTTGTTTTATTCCTAATGTTAGTAAATTCAAGTCGAAAATTCTTTTGTTTATCAGTTTTCATGTAATAAATTGAATATAAGCACTATTTTCTCATTTCTGACTTTAATGAACCAAAACACCCAAGAGATTCGGGCTATTTTGTGGGGACTGCCTCTCATGCAGGGGCACTCCTCACAACAATGTGCTTAAGTCATATCTAGGTGTCTTGACCCTTCTAGTCGGATTTGAATAATCCATGGATGGTGTGAAATAAATTGAAAATATTTAGCATCATGATTTCAACTGCAAAGTGCAGTTAAATAATGAAAATGGGATGAAAACACTAATAGGGCACCATTTATTGACACTTATTTTTTATATTTATTAATAATAAAGTATAAATTAAAGTTATTAATACTTTTTAAAGATCTAACATAAAAAAACTAAAAATTTATATTATATATACTAAAGAGTGTGCCTACACCATACACGTGTCATCTTCATATGCAATTCACTTACGCGGCATTCTCTCCACCCTTCTCGAATCCCTCACAATCTCTATTCTCATTTCTCCTCCCCGATCTCATTTCTATCTCCACCAAATTCGCCCCTCAATCTTCACTAAATCCTTCTCCTCCAAACCATTCTGCTCCAAATATGTCTCCTCCACTTTCACTCCTCATTTGTCTCGGTCTCCACATCATCCTCCGCCCCCACCTCGGTCCCCACCTCCACCTCTACCTCCACCTCTATATCCTCTCCGCCTTCACCTCCTCCACCTTTGTTTCCTCCTCGAACCCAGTCTCTGATTTCCCACCAATTATATATTTCTCCTCTCCTTCTTATCGACCCCATCCATCCATTTTTGTATATTCCTCAACTGTTAGGTCAGACAGTTGTACTATCTATTGTTTATCGACCTCCATCACCACGTCTCCACGAGCATAACCTTTTCATATTCCTATCACATGCTCCTCTTTATTGCATGAAATTTCATCAATTTCCAATTAAAAACTATTGATCTTTGATTTCCATTTGTTATCCACTATGCACCTTATCTAGCGACTACTGATTTCAACCATTCCAGGATGATTGTTGTTCACTGGGGAGGTTTGAGATGTTGGAATCTGCATGTATTTTTAACCCTATCATGGCACGTTATCAACAAACTCATGGTATCACCATCTCATAGAGTATTATGGTCGTTCAGGGATTGTGATATTCTAAGCACTATAATTGGTATGTGTTCCACTTCCCTCCCCTTGAAAACGACACAACAACCTTATGAATTTCTAACCCTAATTTTCATTTAATATTTGTTATGCAATAGTTAACAAATATTCATGTTCTATATGGGTGAGATTCGCCTATAGTGCCTATTTGGGTGGAGATGGAATCTTTACAACGTCCGTTCCTTCGGCATGTTAATCAAGATCGACAAAGCTACTAATAAGTTAGTTTTAATAATTTTCATTGAAGTGGATGTCTCTGAAGAGCTTTCAATGAAGGTTTGGATCTACAGTGGTAAGTGGTTTATTCCAAAACCTGTCCTTTGAGGATGATCCTAAATTCCATGTGAAATGTAGAAAATTTGGTCACTTCTCCCACAGTGCTTCAAAGGATCAATTGAAATGGATTCCCATCGATAAATTGAGAGTGACCGATTCGTGTTTCCTAGGGAGAAAAATGAAAAGGGTTAATATTGGGGATTCGGGTACTTTGAAGTTGGAAAAGAGAACTTTACTAGATTCATCTTGGGATACATGTATTTACATGTTAAATATAGATAATGCAGTTGTTGGGTGTCTCTCTCATCCCTCAATCAGAGAGGTAGCTCTGAAGGACTTTTCTACAGATAGAATGGTGGTTCCTAAAGCTTTTGTTCAATATTTCCCTATTCATGACCCTAGAATTGGTTCCATTCAAACTGTACAAGTTTTTATGGGTGAGGAAATTTTGGGTAAAAAATATTGTAATGACAGTATTGATGCATTTTTTGCTTCAATGTAATAGTTCTCGTCAAGGAAAGGCTCATGCTTCACTCCCAAGTACTATGATCACAAGATATTAAAGTAATGTGGGAATGAAATTGGAAAAACAAAACAACCCTCTTATTATTGATAAGGACTGAGCTCCTTATTATGTCAACCAGGGACCTCAATTCATTCATAAATTTAGAAAACAAGTGGTCCTTTAGTGACATATTCTAATTTTTTTCCTATATTTCATTACATTTGAATTTTTATTTTGACTAAAATTGAATTTGTTCTTTCATAGATCATAATAGGAGGGATTCCCTTTTTAAATTCCAGGGCTACCGAAAAAACATAGGTTGTTACATTCAAAAAGGTTCATTTTATATGTTTACATTTTATCTATATTTTTTGCAATTGGGTTTTCACACTACAATTTATTTTATGAGTTTCTTCATTATGGGTCCTCTATTTTTTCATTATAGCTATTTTGAATGGAAAATAACTAGGTTTTTGAGCTTTGATTACCATAATGGTCTCTCTAACTGTAAAGAGTTGATGAGTTTAGACTATTACTATGTATGAATAGTTTAACATCAAGAAATATACATATTTCTAATTTTAAAAGTTGTTTTATTTTTTATTAAATTAAATGATTTTGGTTATTTTATCTGAACTTTGATATTCCTTTTCATCATAGATAATACAACAATCAATGTGTACCTACTTCAAACAAACTCCTGATTCATAACATCAACTGTAAAGACCCGACCCCAGTTGCTCGGATCCGGTGGATTATTACATTACATTGGAATAATTACAAGAAAGTCATATCCTGAAGGAACGAATAGTTTAGTAGTTTTGAAAATCCAGATTTATACATAAGTTCAGCATTACAACTTGAAATGAAAAAAAAAACAAATAATTCCCATTGGTAACATCCACCACTCTAATATTATCCCTGCAAGTCAATCATAATATACCTATTCATGTCTTGGAAAAAATGAAACATAAGAAGGGGAGAGCTCAGATGATCGGTAAGGGTAAACAATACAGTAAAAGATATCATAAACATAAACATTAGGCATAGTGAATAATTGAAAATACATTCCTTTAAAAATAAAAAACATGAACACATTATGGTAGGAATATGAGCTGAGAAAATATTACCATAATAAAACATAATCATGGGTAATATACTAGTCGGATAACCAAATGAACTATGAATTTATAGCTTCATAATGAGGGAAATGAATATTACGAACATTCTGAAACATACCGTCAAGGCCTTGTCCAGGACATCTAAAAATTATTAAGGGCTCGACCAAAACTATATCTAAAAATGGGAAAGACCTCAACCAAGTCCATATATATTTGTCTCATGAGACCTACCGATGCATTGAGGGGATATATAGGGCCCCACACATCACATAATAAGTCCAATTTATTCCTCATATGAATGGGGATAAACATAGACAATGTATACATTCATATTGAAATTAACATTTGAGATGTAAATAAGTTTTCCTAAACATTAATCATACACACTCACCATTCGTAGTAAATTAGTGAATGGTTTTAAGATAAAACATCCACATCCAAACTAATCATAAAATATTCAATTAAATTTTGTGTATGATATCATAAAATATTAATCCCAATAATACATAAGAATAAAAAAGAGTGTTGAAATAGAGATGAAGATACTCTTATAAATCATCGAGTAATTCTTCAAATAAATACTCTTTTACTTTGAAAATAAGAGATTTTTTGGAAAAATATTTCTATAAAACCAGAAGTGATAATAAAATTATTGATTTTATAAATATAATATTTTCTAAAAACATATTATAGAGTTCCCTTAAAAATATGTAATAATTTGAGAAATTCCCTAGAATCGGGCTTATATCTCGGGAAGATTTTTTGAAGATCCTTTTAAAACATATAACTCCCCATAAATGAAAGTAGGATTCTAGCTGGTACACATATATAGAACATTCACACAAAATTTATGTGTATTATGTATGAATAAATAATAATTTAATTGAGGTAAGTAGAGAATAAGTGTAACCCGAATGAAAATGGAGGTTTGAGTAGAAAACCCTTACCAGTTTGTAATCAATTGAATCATATGCCCAAAAATTAATATTAATCAAATGATACATTTAATACCATAATAATAAATATATTAATGATATGATACATCAATGGGTAGCATCCATACACCATACATAATAAATAGCAATGAATAAGGAATGTCTCACAAAAATGGAAGTGAGATGAGAAAATCCTTACCTTAAGTCCGAAGGTGTTCCTCACTTGATCTTAATGGCCTAAATAATCAAATTTAGGTTCATAAATTAATTATTAAATAAAATCCTTTACATGTAATTTATTTATTATAACCTTGTTAGGTTAATTCATGTCCTTTTGATGGTTTAAGAGGTTCAATTTCATTATTTGGGGGCGTTTTCTTCCCTGGTTTTTCATGAATGGGTTTTTTATATTCATGTATGGATAAACATATAGAATGAGAATGGTTTTACAGAATTGAAGTTATATGTTATTAGTTAACATAAATAATATTAAATTTTTATAAAATTCATTTGGTTATTATAAGTGAAGATGAATCATTATAAAAAAATTTAATGACAATTGTTTGGGTTAATTGGAGGTTTTTGATCACAATGAACTCATTTTGATTTATAAATTAATATCATGTGTACAAAAGGATTACAGAACCTTAAATAAGTTATAATAAATATATTATAGTTTAGTTCAACCATAAAATGGTATCATTACCATAATTTAATATGGAAATAGAAATTGAAAACCCATTATCCTTTAATGTGATAAATTAACACATATTAGACGGTGTTTTCATTTCTAGCATAAAATAAGGGGAAAGGAGAGATGATAATGAATTATTACATTATCATAAAAAAATTACAGTACATGTAAGGTACTAGATTTATCATAACATTTGGATGAAATTCAGTGAGGAAAGAAAAAGAAAATAAAGGAACTTGAAATAAAATAAATGAAAAGAGGAATTTACCTCTTGAAATAATCTTCCTTGAGAGCCTCTTTAGGGGAGAGGTTTTGGTCTTTCTATGAGAAAAATGGGTTTTTTAAGTGAGGTAGGAGCTTGGGAGGATATTTGGTTAGAATTTAGACAAGGAAAAAGGCTTGAGAGTAGTGAAGAGAAGATGGAGTGAGGGGGGGGGGTTATAGTGGAGGAGAGGAGGGTTTTCCCATTATTTTACTCATTATTTTATTATTTTTCCAAAGACAACCAATAGTGCTGATTCTTGTGACCAAAAATAGTAATAAGTGCATGTGATTTCGAAAAAATGGTCATTTACATCATCCATGACTCAAGCATGATGCATTAATTCACTTATTTAGCCTATTTTGTAAAATATCGAATTTCACTATTCATCAAAAATTCAAATATTTCAAAAAAATCCCAAAAAATCACCCTAACTATTTTTTGACACATAGAATTCAAAAATGAACTCCATTTTTTGAAAATAATTTTATAAATATTATTAATTTAATTTTTAAATAAAATCATAATTAATTCAAAAAATAGCAATTTTAAAACTATAATTTGTTTTTATATCACCTTGAAAAATTAGTCAAGGTCTCATTATCTTATAAAATTAAGAAAATAAAATAATAATATGATTATTATTCATAAGGGTCATATTACTATTCAAATTACTATTCATAAGGGTATGTTACAATTCACTAAAAATTATGTTTTGCTTATCATACTCTAAATATCTTACTGAATGCAACCGTGTATGTTAGTTTTTTGAAATTCAAATCACAAAGGTTGAAAAATTATGTTTACTGAATAGGTTATAACAAAGTGGTGTTTTATAGAGACTCAGTGTTTCATGCATTCAATATTAAATTTATTTGAAAATCCTTGGGGTGTTACATTCTTCCCTTTTTATGAAAATTTCATCCTCAAAATTCCCATAATGTTTCCTTATAAAAAGATTTTAGTTGGTCTTCATCATAAGCTCCTCAAGTTCCCATGTTGCTTCTTTAATTTTATGATTTTTTCAAAGTACCTTTACCAGTTGAGTTGTTCAATTCCTCAACACCTATTCTTTAGTGTCCATAATATGGATAGGCTCTTCACATTATGATAGTTTGGGTTCCAATTCTATTCCTTTAGAAGTGAGGACATGCGTTGGGTCTGGCATGTACTTTCTCAATAATGAGACATGTAACACATTTTGTAGTTTAGACAGGCTAGTGGCATAGCCAAATGATATGTAACAACTTCAATTCTCTATAGTATTTCAAAATGTCTAATGTACCTAGGGTTTATTTTCCCTTTCTTCTAAAATCTTATAACACCCTTTCATGGATATACCTTCCGGAAAACATGAACTCCTTCTTGAAATTCTAAATCCTACCTTTGATTATCAACATATCTCTTTTTCCTACTTTGGGATACTTTTATATAGGTTTGAATAGTCTTTACCTTTGTTGTTGCTTCCTCCACATGCTATGGGACCACAAGATTCCTTTCTCCGACTTCATCCCAACAAGTTGGTGTACGTCATCTCTTTCTGTAGAATTCTTCATATGGTGCCATTTTAATATTTGAATGAAAACTATTATTTTAGGAAAACTCAACTAAAGGTAAATATTGATCGCACATTCCTTGAAAGTCAAGTTAACATGATCTTAACATGTCTTCTAAGGTTTGTATTTTCCTCTCTAATTTCCCATCGGTTTGAGGTTGATAAACAGTACTCAACCGAAGCTCGGTATCCAAATATTTCTAAATAATTTTTCCAAAATTTGGATGTAAATCATGGATTATGATCAAACACAATTGAGATAGGTCCTCTAAAAAGTCTAAAAAATTCACTGATATAGAATCGTGATGGGCTCTCTAATGGAAAATCCTCCCTTATAGTGAGGAAATGTGAAGATTTCATAGGTCGATCAACAATTACTCATATCACATCATTCTTCCTTAGAGTTTTGGGTAATCTAGTGAAAAAATCCATGGTGATGTCATCCCATTTTCATGTAGTAATAGTTATAGGTTTCATTACTCCTCTTGGATGTTGTCTTTCAGCCTTTACTTGTTAAAAGACTAGATATCTTGATACATAATCAGTAATTTCCCGTTTCATGTTGTCCCATCAGAAATTATTCTTAAAATTTCTATATATTTTAGTGCTACTATTGTAACATCCCAGGTAAATAAATAATATTACATTCTAATGTTTATCAATATTTTTGAATAAAATGTCAATATTACTTTAAAGGGAATGCTATGCTCGATGGCGTACCCAATACGCAATAATGAGTTTCTTTGAAATCTTACGTTGCACACTAATAATATAATAATATTATAATAGTTAACACCTAGCCGTTGTAATGGAGGGAATGAAAAGAAATAACTAAAAAATTATTACATATGTATATTAAATATTTTTACATTTATCGAATAAATTTTAGAGGCTTAAAATTTAAATGAATCCAATTTTAAGAATAACTACTCTAATATTTTTAAAAGATTTTTTTACCGCCTTTTGATGGAAAAACTTTTTTAAATCTAACTTTTGACAATTTTATAAGCTCTATTTGTAAAAATAAAATTATTCTTTATGATTGAGACATTGAAATTTACTTTGGTTAAATTTTTGGTATTTTTCTGACAATGTTCATTTTTTTAATGAATAGTGAAAAATACTGCATTTTACATCAAAACTGCTTTTTCATCTAATTTAAATATATGGTTAGATTATCTTTTTAATTGGTTTTAAAGTGTAATTATAATATATTTTTACCATTTAATTCAATTTTGGTCATTAAAATTAATTTCACTTTGAAAATGGACATAAACAAGTGCCAAACTTTTTATAGATATTGCTTAAAAAACCCGCTATTTGTTTTGACAACGGAAATTATTTTTAAATTAACAATTGAAATTTCTGTGTTTGGAATTTGGTGAAATGGATTCCATATTTGGAATCATGAGGTTCAAATTATGTAATTAAGACTTTTGTTTTTGGACATTATGAATAGCAACGATGATAATTATCTTTAATTATCGTGATTAATTAGTAATCGGGTGGTTAAGGATAATAAAATAATATCATAATAATAAAAAATGACCCCAACATGTGTCCTAATGATACTTTTTGTGTCATTACCGACCATGGGATGCATTGTGTCAAACTTTGGGACCCCATGGAATCACTTTTGTGTGATAGTGACACTTTATCATTTTATTTTTAAAGAAAGGAAAATATAACAAAAGTATGTATCACCCAAGTAAAAAAAAATTAGTTTTGTCTGTGTAAATGATCTCTTAGAATATAAATATTTATTGGAAAGATAAAAATATTTCCTAACTCATAATATTTTTTTTATAATTTTTAGACATTTAATAAATAAATTTATTTATGACACCATGATGATGCAACGATTACCTCATTAATGAACGATTTAAATAAAATGAAAAGATAATGTAAAATATATAACTTACACTTGTTAAAAACCTATTGGGTGAGTATATTTCTAACCCTTATAACCTTATCCTCAAAATATATCAATTTGGGACCTTTAAAATCTGAAACTCATTTTGAAATAAAGTAACATTTCTTGACTTTCCATGAGTGCCCCTCCTTCCTCTTATAAAAGGCCCCCACCCCTACCTCCTTACCCACACCTCTCAAGCCTTTGGCTTGGACAAAACCTACCCATTTCATCTCTCCACATATCTCTCTTAATCATTGAAGCCTCACCTTAGGCAGAAATCTCTTCAAGAAACCCTTTTGGTTCAAACCAAAGGGAGTTACTCGATTTACAGGTAATGCCTTCTCTTATGTTCTTTTGTTTTATTTTGCTTCTCCAACCCCTAAGCTCTTTTTATTACTTTATTTTGTAAAAACACCAGTATATTAAATATACTAAAATGTTTTTATAAGAATTATTCTAGCTACACTTTCACACACATCCGTCTAATGGTTAAAGAACATACTGTTTCTGTGGATGGTGAATTACTGCCTCACGAAACGATGATTGTTCAATATTCTTTTTACACATTTAAAGGTGGCCATTATGATTTCACTGTATTTTATACATGATATATATGGTATTTATGTTATATATATGCTTCTGTATTTTATATTTAAAACATACCTTTATTCTTTGCATGTTGTGCAAATGCGATAATTTCATATGAGGAAGTGTGGACTACCGCCCCCTCAAGTGATGTGACTCGTTCATGAAATACATGGAATTTATAAAGAATGAAATTAATGAACTTATGTGACCTATATAACATATATATTATACTCGAATTATAATATATATATCTCAATTATTTTTAATTCCATTAATATGACAAAGAAATGAAAGTAGCGTTCATGCGTACGTACGGCCTACCGTCTCCATGAACGGTGCATTTCATTTAATTTTATCTCCAAATGTTATGGAATAGTATAAAATGAATATTTACTAGATATATATGATATTTAAATCAATAATACTATTCTAGAGATGATGTACTTATAACTACATGGACAATTCTTTTCAAACAAGTTCATTTTTGACTCATGTACCAAACATCGACAAAAACATCTGATATGAACTCACATAATTAACTAACTATTATAAAATTATAAAATGTGATATGATTTGAATAATAAAATTTAAAGGAGTTCATTAAGAAATTATAAATTGAATTTTTTTTATTATTCAGGAATATAAAGAAACGAACAAGACAAGTCGGACTTGAGGTAAGGGATCCTACCTCTCTCTTTCTTTTTAAGTACTCTCTTTTATGTCATTTCTTTTAAGATCCTATTTCTTAGTTGGGGGGTGTTATTTTATATTAATATTACTGTAATTTATATGTTCATATAATTAGAGACCCTATTTTATTTCATCAATCCATTTTTTGGAAGTTTTAAGTGGTGCCGTTAGGCTGCCGAGTTTTCATAAGGGGGTTTTCATCTCACTTTTATTCCCATGAGATTTATGCTACATTTTCCACCATTTCCTTTTAGTGGTATATGTACATACTATTATTCTACTCTTTGTGTAATATACTTTCGTTTATGAGTATTTACATCAATTTTGTATAGTCCTTCTTTCATGGGGTGTACATTTTGAAAGTTACCCAAATCGGTAAGGGAACCTTTCACCCTTATCTTTTTAAAAGAATTATTTTGTTATGTCTTTTAATTTACATCTTTTTATGTTGGGATATGTTATTATATATCCTTATTGATTTAAATTTTATATCCAAGTGATTATATACCATTTTTTCTCTCATAAACTAATTTTATGAATTTTAAAGTGACGCCGTTAAGCTGTCGAATTTTACCAAGGGAACTTCTTAACCCAATTTCGATTTCTTTGGGTTCAACATGTAGTTATTGAATATGCAATCCTTTGAATATGTGTGAATGACCTTTGATTGTTTTAAACTTAATATCCACTTATATTGGGTGTATTTATATTTTTCACACATAATTATGAGATTTATTTATCCTTAATTTAAGGATACCTTCTTTACAGGGGATTTTATCTCATTTTACATTTCTATTGAGTCTTAATTGTTGTTATGCACCAATTAACTCTTATATGGTGTATATACTGTCATTTGGAATATTATATCACGAATCCCTTTATTCTCATGATATTATAAAGTTCTGATTAAATGTTATTCCTCAATTATTGTATTCAAGTGTCTCTCATTTTGTTAAAAACCCTTTAACTAAAATATCATTTTAAATGTTTTAATGATTTATTCTTATAAATATTTCTCATTAATATCCATGTTTTAAAAATGGTTTTAAGGATTTATTTATATAGATATTAATGGTTTAAAATGTTAAAATCTTCAAAGTGGTATGGGACACTTTGATTCAACAATCACTTTATTAAATGTTTTAAATGGTTTTGAAAATGGTTTTTAGATTGGATTCATTATTTCAATATCTTAAAATGTTATATTATTATTGAAATATGGGAATTATATCTTTCCTTTATTCTTAAGTTATGTGATATGATTATGTTATGATTCTTGGACATTATTTATGAAGACGGGTGGTTCCGTGATAAACTAAGGGCGGGTGAGCCCGATATAGCTCTCCAATGCATTGGGTAACGTGAAGGGGTTAAACACTAAGGTTTATCCGAAGATATTTAAGGAATATACTATAATGGGTATTCCAAACGTAACCATTAGGGTTACTCCCTACGTAAGAATGTTATGAATGCCTCAAGTTACATTTATATCTTATGATTTCTATGAGTTATTCGTAAATCTTATGATTTCATGAGGTTTGTTAAAGTGCTTATGTTTTATGATTAAAGTATGATTTCATTGATTATTATGTATACATGGAATGATGTTTTCTTTCCGTATTATTATAACCCTTAATAATCTTTTTATGCTCATCCCAAGATTTTGAAATGTTTTTCACAGGACATAAAGTTGAATAGGGTCAAGGATGAGATCAAGGAAATGTCAGGTTGTCTAAAACAAGGAACTAGACATGACTCTTTTGTTCAAGAGTTTTTATTTTGTGAAAAAAATGGAAACTGAGTAGATGTGTCTACTTTGTAATCTTTGATATGTAATGGTTATGTCCTAATTCTCTAAAACTCTAAACCTAAAAAGATCCTCAATGTGAATTATTCAATTTAATTCAAGATTAAGTAAGGTTTAAGGATGGGTCCTTATAGTTGGTATCATAGGTCGGTTTAGATAACTTTATAGGTTAGAGTGTTGTTCAAGCGAAAGTGACAAGTTGTGTATAACCACAATGGTTAGTATATTAGATGGAGTCATTGTTTTTTTTGAAAGTTAGAATGAGTTTGAGATAACTTGGATAAGTATATCTTGGTATTTGTCTTCCTCATTATTATATGATGATTTTACTGATATACTCACACTGACCTTTTTGGTTTTAGTAAATGGCTAGATCTAGCAGGCACCAAAGTAACAGTGGATTTTAAGAAAGCTGCGATGGTTTTATGAAAGAACAACTGAATGATATGAGAGCTGCAATGAGAACTCTTGTGGTTATCCTCAACCAAGTATCTTGAGTCATGATTGACCACCTGAACCTTAGTGATTTTTATAAGGCATCGTATATGCGAGAAACAAATCCCTATTGAAGTTCTGGTAATAATCATAAAGGTAAGTATGTTCAAAAAACTATGTGTCAAAGATGTGGAAAGAAACACATAGGAAAATTATTCAAAGGGATAGAAAGATGCTATAGATGTGGAAATGAAGGTCATAAAGAAAGAACCTGCCATGAAAAAAGGAAGCATCTAGTTGACTCTAGGAAAGGGAAAGAAGTTCTTTCTGAAGGATCAATTGAATGTTTCAAATGTGGTGTGCATGGTAATTATGCAAACACTTGTCCTGTGAAGAAGTTTTGGGAATGGGGTCACCAAGATCGTACAAATATTCGTTTACCAATACCTAATGCCATTCCGATTGAGGATGAAGAAACTGACAATGACCAATGAAAGGTATGGATTATTTCTTAACATATGTTTTCCTATTATTGGAATATTAGGATATGATTCATGATTTTGTTTGTAGGAAAGAATTATTTCAGAATAAGTTGAAAAGGAATGGTTAATGGATCATGAATAATGTTGAATGAGTAAGAAGTCAACATATAAGGGATTCAAGAGTTATGGTATATTTTAGGATGGTGAAATTCTTAAATGTATTAAGACTCTTTTGATGATGGGGTTACATTAGAAAAATTTTTATAGTATATGTAACACTGATGTTTGATATATGAAAATTTTATTCAAGGAATAATTATACTTTCTTTTGTGGATATAGTTATAAAGAACCATTTGGGTTTATATGATCCTTGAATTTGAGGCAATTACTGGTTAATACATTTTGGGTTTCAAAATGAAAGTTATTAGATAACCTTTGTGGTTAAAATATGTTATAGTTATTTTTTAATATTTTATCTTTTTTGAGGAATGTTTTAAGAATTATATAGTTTTGGAAAAAGTACAACACGCAGATTGTGTGACAACCCGTCGTGTCGGATGAAGCTGCGGGAATCGAACCCACGACCAAAGTGCAACTGGTATTTATCGCCTACCACTGGATTACGTGAAGTCCCTGGTTAGTTTGACTGATTAATTTTAGTTAGATGATTTTATGAATCAAGAGTAAGTTGATTTTGGGTTATATATGGAAATTATTATCCTATCATGGAGGATATGTGATTAGGTTAATTACTTTTCAGTATGAGACTTTAAGAGTAACTGATGTTATTTTGGAGAAAAATGTTAAGATTTATCTTAGGAGTCTATGTGATTAAATCCTTCAGAGATTTGGGTTTCAATCTTATTTTGGTTTACTTTGAAGAATTTTATGGATATATGTTTATTGAATAGTCTTTGTTGAACTTTGGGTTTTGTTTGACAAATTTTTGAGATTAGGAGTAGTTTTTATTTTTGTAAAAAAAATTATCCTTTTTGGGTATTATCTGATCTTGTACTAAACTTTTTGGTTTGGTTTTGGTTAAGGTATAAAGTCATGGGAAATATATAGTTCTATTTTGTGGATTAGGTGATTCTCAAGAAGTTGACTATAGTACTCTTAATGAGAACAAGTCTTCCTAAATACTCATCTTTTGGAGAAAATATGAGTTTGAGTAAGGAATCTAGTAAAAGTTGAAAGTCTACATGACAAGTAAGTATGTTTCCTTATGATTTAGTTAAGCTTAAAAATAAATTCCTCAATGAAAAGTAACTTAAAACAAAAATGTTGTCTGTTAACTTTTCCTACTAGGGAATCGAATACCATTTAACCCATCACAAGTTTGTAATTTTCTTGTGGTTAACTTTCTCCTAGACATGTTTACTATCACTCTCCATCAGAACATGACCCTTGGTTTTCTCTTCCATATCCATATTTTCCTACTTGGAATACTAGTATGGGTTAACTCGGGTAACCTTTTTACTTATCTCTCTTTCTTTTAAAGTGATAGTTTTACTGACTCTTGTTCCGATGTGGGACTTTCAATGAAGTTTCCAAGCCCAATTTTGAAATTGCGAGGACACAATTCCCAAAAGGGGGAAGGATGTAACATCCCAGGTAAATAAATAATATTACATTCTAATGTTTATCAATATTTGTGAATAAAATGTTAATATTACTTTAAAGAGAATGCTATGCTCGATGGCGTACCCAATACGCAACAATGAGTTTCTTTGAAATCTTACGTTGCACACTAATAATATAATAATATTATAATAGTTAACGTCTTGCCATTGTAATGGAGGGAATGAAAATAAATAACTACAAAATTATTACATATGTTTGTTAAATATTTTTACATTTATCCAATAAATGTTAGAGGCTTAAAATCCAAATGAATCCAATTTTAAGAATAAATACTCTAATATTTTTAAAAGATTGTTTTAACGCCTTTTGATAGAAAAGCTTTTTTAAATCTAAATTTTGACAATTTTATAAGCTCTATTTGTCAAAATAAACTTATTATTTATTATTGGGACATTTAAATTTACTTTAGTTAAATTTTTGGTATTTTTCTGACAATGTTCATTTTTTTAATGAATAGTGAAAAATACTGCATTTTACATCAAAACTACGTTTTCATCTAATTTAAATATATGGTTAGATTATATTTTTAATTGGTTTTAAAGTGTAATTAGAATATATTTTTACCATTTAATTCAATGGTGGTCATTATAATCAATTTCACTTTGAAAATGGACAAAAACAAGTGCCCAACTTTTTATTGATATTGCTTAAAAAAACCCGCTATTTGTTTTGACAACGAGAATTGTTTTTAAATTAATTATTGCAATATCTCTGTTTGGAATTTGGTGAAATGGATTCCATATTTGTAATAAGAAGGTCCTAATTATTTAATTAAGACTCTTTTGTTTTTGGACATTATGAATAGTAATGATGGTAATTATCTTTAATTATCGTGATTAATTAGTAATCGAGTAGTTAAGGATAATAAAATAATATCATAATAATAACAAATGACCCCAAAATGTGTCCTAATGCTACTGTTTGTGTCATGGCCGACCATGGGATGCCTTTTTCCAAGCTTTGGGACCCCATGGAATCACTTTTGTGTGATAGTGACACTTTATCATTTTATTTTTAAAGAAAAAAAAAATATAACAAAAGTATGTATCACCCAAGTAAAAAAAATTTAGTTGTGTCTATGTAAATTATCTATTAGACTAGAAATATTCATTGCAAATATAAAAATATTTCCTACATCATAGTATTTTTTTATAATTTTTAGACATTGAATAAATTAATTTATTTATGACACCATGATGATGCAACGATTACCTCATTAATGAACGATTTAAATAAAATGAAAATATAATGTAAAATATAAGACTTACACTTGGAAAAAACCTATTTTATGAGTATATTTAGAACCCTTATCACCTTATCCTCTAAATATATCAATTTTGGACCTTTAAAATCCGAAACTCATTTTGAAATAAAGTAACATTTCTTGACTTTCCATGAGTGCCCCTCCTCCCTCTTATAAAAGGCACCCACCTCTACCTCCTTACCCACACCTCTCAAGCCTTTGGATCAGCCCAACCCTACCCATTTCATCTCTCCAAATCCCTCTATTAATCATTGAACCCTCACCTTAGGCATAAAGCTCTTCAAGAAACCCTTTTGGTTCAAACCAATGGGAGTTACCCGATTTAAAGGTAATGTCTTCTCTTATGTTCTTTTGTTTTATTTTGCTTCTCCAACCCCCATAAAATCTTTTTATTACTTTATTTTGTAACAAAAAAAGTATCTTCAATATAATAGTATGTTTTTATAATAAGTATTTTAGCTACACTTACACACACATCCATCTAATGGTTAAAGAATATACAGTTTCTGTGGATGGCGAATTACTGCCTCACGAAACGATGATTGTTCAATATTCTTTTTACACATTTAAAGGTGGACATTATGATGAAAATGTATTTTATATATGATATATATGGTATTTATGTTTTCTATATGCTTCTGTATTTTATATTTAAAACATACCTTTATTCTTTGCATGTTGTGAAAATGCGATAATTTCATATGAGGAAGTGTGGACTACCGTCCCCTCAAGTGATGTGACTCGTTCATGCAATACATGGAATGTATAAAGAATGAAATTAATGAACTTATGTGACCTATATAACATATATATTATACTATAATTATAATATATATATATCTCAATTATTTTTAATTCCATTAATATGAAAAAGAAATGAAAGTAGCGTTCATGCGTACGTATGGCCTACCGTCTCCATGAACGGTGCATTTCATTTCTTTTTATCTACAAATGTTATGGAATAGTATAAAATGAATATGTACTGGATATATATGATATTTAAATCATTAATAATATTATGGAGATGATGTACTTATAACTACATGGACAATTATTTTCAAACAAGTTCATTTTTGACTCATGTACCAAATATCGACAAAAACATCTGATATAAACTCACATAATTAACTAACTATTATAACATTATAATATGTGATATGATTTGAATAATAAAATTTAAAGGAGTTATTTAAGAAATTATAAATTGACAAAAGTTTATTATTCATGAATATAAAGAAACGAACAAGACAAGTCAGACTTGAGGTAAGGGATCCTACCTCTCTCTTTCTTTTTAAGTACTCTCTTTTATGTCGTTTCTTTTAAGATTATCTTTCTTAGTTGGGGGATGTTATATTATATTCCTATTACTTTAATTTCTATGTTCATATGATGATATACCCTATTTTATTTCATCAATCCATTTTTTGGAAGTTTTATGTGATGCCGTTAGGCTGCCGAGTTTTTATAAGGGGTTTTTCATCTCACTTTTATTCCCGTGAGATTTATGCTAAATTTTCCACCATTTCCTTTGAGTGGTATATGAAATAACCATTATTATACTCTTTGTGTAATATAATTTCGTTTATGAGTATTTAAATCAATGTTGTATAGTCCTTCTTTCATGGGGTGTACGTTTCGAAAGTTACCCAAATCGGCAAGGGAACCTTTCACCCTCCTCTTTTTAAAAGACTTATTTTGTTATGTCTTTTAATTTACATCTTTTTATGTTGGGATATGTTATTCTATATCCTTATTGATTTAAATTTTATGTCCAAGTGATGAGATACCATTTTCTCTCTCATCAACTAATTTTATGAATTTTAAAGTGACGTCGTTAGGCTGTCGAATTTTACCAAGGGAACTTCTTAACCCAATTTAGATTTCTTTGGGTTCAACATGTATTTATTGAATATTTCATCCTTTGAATATGTGTGAATGAACTTTGATTGTTTTACACTTAATATCCACTTATATTGGGTGTATTTATATTTTTCACACATAATTATGAGATTGATTTATCCTTAATTTAAGGATACCTTCTTTATAGGGGATTTCATCTCATTTTACATTTCTATTGAGACTTCATTGTTGTTATGCACAAATTAACTCTTATATGGTGTATATAATATCCTTTGGAATATTATATCATGAATACCTTTATTCTCATGATATTATAAAGTTATGATTAAATGTTATTCCTCAATTATTGTATTCAAGTCTCTCTCATTTTGTTAAAAAACCTTTAACTAAAATATCGTTTTAAATGTTTTAATGATTTATTCTTATAAATATTTCTCATTAATATACATGTTTTCAAAATGGTTTTAAGGATTTATTTATATGGATATTAATGGTTTAAAAAGTTAAAAGCCTCAAAGTGGTATGGGACACTTTGATTCAAAAATCTCTTTATTAAATGTTTTAAACGGTTTTGAAAATGGTTTTTAGAATGGATTCATTATTTCAATATCTTAAAATGTTATATTGTTATTGCAATGTGGGATTGTTATCTTTACTTTATGCTTAATTTATGTGCTATGATTATGTTATGATTCTTGGGCATTATTTATAAAGACAGGTGGTTCCGTGATAAACTAAGGGCGGGTGAGCCTGATATAGCTCTCCAATGCATTGGGTAACGTGAAGGGGTTAAACGCTAAGGTTTCTCTGAAGAGATTTAGGGAATATACTGTGATGGGTATTCCAAACGTAACCATTAAGGTTACTCCCTACATAAGAATTTTATGAATGACTCAAGTTACATTTATGTCTTATGATTTCTATGAGTTATTCGTAAATCTTATGATTTCATGAGGTATGTTAACGTGCTTATGTTTTATGAGTAAAGTATGATTTCATTGATTCTTATGTATACATGGACTGATGTTTTCTTTCCGTATTGTTATAAACCTTACTGAGATTTTTATGCTCATCCCAAGTTTTTGAAATGTTTTTCACATGACATAAAGTTGAATAGGGTCAAGGATGAGATCAAGGAAATGTTAGGCGGTCTAAAATAAGGAACTAGACGTGACTCTTTTGTTCAAGAGTTTTTATTTTGTGAAAAAAATGGAAACTGAGTAGATGTGTCTACTTTGTAATCTTTGAGATGTAATAGTTATGTCCTAATTCTCTAAAACTCTAAACCTGAAAATATCCTCAATGTGAATTATTCAATTTAATTCAATATTAAGTAAGGTTTAAGGCTGGTTCCTTATAACTAGGGTGTATAGATAAATTCGAGCTATGAGAATCATCCAACTACTCCCTTTTCAGATCAGGTATAGATGGAACACATAACCTCTTACCAAATTTCAGAATTCCATCTTCACACATGAAGTCAGATAACTTCCCATCATTCACACCTTTAATTTTATTTTGAATATTTTCATCATCAGACTAAAATTTTTTAATCCTTTCCAACAGATATGGTTGGGCAAACAAATGAAAAAGTAGTGATTTTCACCTTGTTTGATAATTCCCATATCCATCTTTACTAGATCCATAAACACAAGATCCCTTTCAATCCTCATTTTATTAAGGACTCCATGATCCTTAATTCTTAATGCATCAGCCACCTTATTTTTCTTTCTTGGGTGGTAGTGTATGGAACAATCATAATCCTTGAGTAGTTAAAGCCATCGTATTTACCTCATGTTGAGTTTTTTCTGTGAGAATATATATTTCAAGATCTTATGATCCATATATATCTCATATCTTCCACCATAGATAAAATGTATACATATCTTTAGAGAAAATATTAAATATAATAACTCTAGATCATGAGTGGGATAGTTTTGTTCAGTAATTTTTAATGGACTAGATGCATAGGCAATAACTATATCATTCTATATAAGGACACAACCAAGTCCGTTCTTTGATGCGTCATTATAGATAAAAAATCCACCATTCCCTGATGGTAGAGTTAGGATTAGATCATTCACTAATCTCCTATTTAATTCTTCAAAACATTCCTCACATTATTTTTTCCATATGAACTTTACCCCTTTACGTGTAAGCTTGGCTATTAGGTTGGCTAAATGGGAGAAGTTCTGAATAAAGCACCGATAATAACATGCTAAACCAATAAAACTACGTACCTCAGTTATGTTCGTTGGAGTAGGCCATTCTTGAACAACCTTTTTCTCCATAGGATCAACATATATTCCATCATTAGAGACAATCTGGTCGAGAAAGGAAACTAATTGAAGCCAAAATTCAAACTTACTAAACATCCCATATAATTCATTTCTTCTAAGAGTCTTTAGAATAGTGCACAGGTGGTTTTCATGATCTTTGTATATTTTGGAGTATACTAAGATATCATCTATAAATACCACCACTAAGTCATCAATATATTACTTAAAAACAATATTCATTAGATCCATGAAAACATAGGGTGAATTAGTCGATCTAAAAGGCATTACTGTAAACTCATAATGCTCATACCTAGTTCAAAATGTTGTCTTTTGAATATATTCCTTTCTCACATTATATAATGATATTCAGATTGAAGTTAAATCTTCAAAAAATATTGGGCTCCATGAATTTGATCAAATTAATCATCAATGTGAGGTAGGGGATACTTTTTCTTTATTGTTATAGCATTGATCTTCCTATAATCAATGCACAACCTCATAGATCCATATTTCTTCTTAATGAAAAGAACAGGAGATTCCCATGGAGAAACACTAGGGAGAATAAATCATTTATTACTCAATTACTATAGTTTTTTATTCAATTATACTAATTACATAGTGGTCATTCTATAAGGATTCTTTGATAGAGGCCTTGAACTAGGAATTAAATCAATAGAGAATTCAACTTCCCACTCTAGAGGATGTCCTGGTAAATCATCCAGGAAAACATAAATATATTCTTACACAATAGGTACATCATCAATTTTAATATTTCCTTCCTCACCCATAGATATTGAATTCTCATACTTTCCAAGAATTTTATTAAGTAGAGCTACTGGGGGTGGATCTAGATAATAGAAAGATGACGGCGTTTCTTCTCTAAAGATAAAGGATTCTACATAATTATAAAAAATTGTAACCTTCTTCTTCTTATAATATATTTTCACATCATGATTCAAAATAAAATCCATACCAAGGATTATATCAAATTAAATCATCGGTATGATAATAAAATCAGCAGATAAAGCACGTTTATATGCCATAATGGGGACTGCCTGACACATCTTTGTTGCAATGATACTTCCCTTAGAAGTTTTGACTAACAAATACCTTATTAAATCAAATTGGAAATATCTAATTTTCTTGTAAAAATAAGAAGATATGAAAGAATGTGATGATCCATAATCAAATAAAGCATTGGATAAGTTTGAAGAAATGATTGAATTACCTGCCACCACATGATTAGGAACTTCAATATTAGCGGTTTTGATTACATAAACTTATCACTTCTCCCTTAACCTTTTCTATGGCACATTTCCTTGATTATTTGGACAATAATTAGCATATTGTACCATATCCCTACAATTATAGCATTGAAAATTAATATATTATTTCTTCCTCTTTCAATCACTAGCTTGATGGCCTTTTTGTCCACACTTTTAGCACACCCCTTTTCCTTTTAAGCAAACATCAGGGTGTTTCCTTCCACAATTATCACGGGGTGGAAAGTCAAATCTTCCCTTCTTCCCCATTTCCTTACTTCCTTTTACAGATTTTTCAGCATCCCTATTTTTCTCTTTTTTCCTTTAAAATTATAAAACTTAGAGAACTCATTTTTGGTCTTGATAGAACATGAGACTATGTATTCATATGATGAGAAAGTTTGGCAGACCAATTCCTATAGAAGGAAAGGAATTAGGCCATCAAATAATTGACCAATATTTATCCTTGGATTATGTATATAGTCTACAACATGCCTTTCTAGTCTGGTGAAGTTATATTCATACTCTGAAACATTCTCATCTTCCCTTTTCCTCAAATTTAGAGACTTCCTTTCCATATCCGCTCGTTGTTCACGAGGAAAGTATTTATCTAAGAAAAGTTATTTAAATTTACTCCATTCCATGTTTTACATTTCTTTATCCTCATTTTTGTTTTTAATTAGTGACCACTATTGATTAGAGTCTCCCAATAGATTATAAAATGATATAACAACCTTCTTCCTTTCATTACTTCCTAAGGAGAGAAATATATTCTCTAAGGAACTTATCCATTGTTCCTCTAGGAATGGGTTTGTAGTCCCATTAAATGATGCAGGTTGTTGTCGCATAAAGCATTCTAACATAGATCCTCCATGTTGTGGATCTGGATGATCCATATAGGTAAGGTTATTGTTTATAACCTGAGTAATATATCCTAGTATAGTTATAAGTTTCTTTGCACCAGTCGTAGCTCTAAAGACAACATAATTATCTTGTATAGGAGGTAAATCCCTACATGGGATACGCGTGTTCATGCAGTTTCCATTTCTTCCACTTGGTTCCATTTATAAATAATGTCATACACTAGATTAGGTTATGAGTCTTAATTTATAATCTCAACTTAGAAAAATACTTATCATAAATTGAAATTATATGTTTCGCTAATCCCATAATCATAAACATGGTTTCTTTGAGGAAAAATTTACATTTAAATCCTTTATAATTTCTTATAAAATAAATGTGAGTTATCCTAAGAATATAATTTGGGAGTGACAAACCAGATGCACTGTAAGGCCCATTTTCGTGTACTAGGATACCTCAGGTCAAGCTCGAAACTCCTTGTTGGAGTTTTCACTCCTTGGTACATATGTGCTAGAACCACATGCACTTGTAGTATCCAGACAGGGATTTATTTTCTAGAAATATCCACATAATCTATTCCTTACCAAAATTATAGGATATTATTGTATACTTATCCTCAAATACTATTATAGAGTTATTTTCTCTAATTTAAATTTTTTAAGTCTAGTTACCAAGTTTTCTACTAAACTTCTCTGATAGCAACTTTAAAGACTTAACCCCAGTTGCTCGAATCCAGTGTATTATTACATTACATTGGAATAATTACAAAAAATTTGTATCCTGAAGGAAAAAATAGTTTAGTATATTTCAAAATCCAGATACATACATAAGCTCAATATTACAACTTGAAATGAAAAATAATAAATATGTTCCATTGGGAACATCCACCACTCTAAGATTATACCTAGAAGTCAATCATAATATACCACTTCATGTCTTGGAAAAATGAAACATAAGAAGGGGTGAGATCAGATTCTCAGTAAGGGTAAACAATACTACGGAAGATATCATAAGAATAAACATTAGGAATGGTGAATAATTGAAAATAAATTCCTTTAAAAATAATAAACTTGAACACATTAGGGCAGGAATATGAGATGAGTAAATATTACCATAACAAAACATAATCATGGGTATTCTACTAGTCGAATAACCACATAAAATATGAATTTATAACTTCATAATGAGGTAAATTCATATGCTCAACATTCTGAAACACACCCTCAAGGCCTCGGCCAAGACATCTAAAAATTATTAAGGCCTCAGACAAAACCAAATCTAAAAATGGGCAAGCCCTTGGCCAAGTCCATATCTATTTGTCTCATGAGACCTACCGATGCATCGAGGGGATATAGCGGGTCCCACCCATCACATAATAAGTCCAATTCATTACTCATATGAATGGGGATAAATATAAAAAAACACATATATTCATATTGTAACTAAAATATGAAATGTAAATACCTTTTCCTGAACATTAAGCATAAACACTAACCATTAGGAGTAAATTTGTGAATGGTTTTAAGATAGCACATCCAAATTAAAACTAATAATAAGAAAATAAAATAAATTTGGTATAATATATCATAAAATAATAATCCCAATAATACATAATAATCATCAAGTGTTTTGAAATAGATGAAGATACTCTTATAAAATCATCGAGTAATTCTTGAGATAAATACTCTTTTACTTTGAAAAGAAGATTTATTTTGGAAAAATATTTGTATAAAACTAGAAATTAAGTAATATAGTATTTTTCTAATAAAATTAGTGATTCTAGAAAGATATTATTTTCAAAAAATAGATTATATAGCACCTTTAAAATATGTACGAATTTGAGAAATTCCCTTGAATTGGGCTTGTATTTCGAGAAGAATTTTTGAAAGATCCTTTTAAAACATATAAATACCCATAAATGAAAGTAGGATTCTGGTTGGTACGAATATATAGAACATTCACACATAATATATGAGGAGTACATGTGAATAAATAATAATTTAATTGAGGTAAGTAGAGAATAAGTGTAACCTGAATGAAAATGGAGGCTCAGGTAGAAAACTCATACCAGTTTGTAATCAATCGAATCATATGTCCCGATAATCATAAAATGATAAATTTAATACCATGAGAATAAATATATTCATGAAATTATACATTAATGGGAAATATCCATACACCATACACAAGAAATAATGGTGAATAAGGAATGTCTCACAAAAATGGAAGTGAGATGAGAAAACCCTTACCTTAAGTCTGAAGGTGTCCCTCACTTGATCTTAATGACCTGAATAAAAAAATTTAGATTCATAAATTAATGATTCCATAACCTCATATACTTTTAATTGATTTAGTATAACCTTATTAGGTTCATTTATGGACTTTTGATGGGTTAATAGGTTCAATTTCATTGTTTGGGAGCATTTTCTTTTATGATTTTTCATGATTGGGTTACTTATATTCATGTATGGATAAACATGTAGAATGAGAATGTTTTTACAGAGTTGAAGTTATATGTTATTATTGAACATATAGAATATTACATGGTTATAAAATTCATTTGGTTATTGGGAGTGAAGATGCATCATTATATAAAACTTAAATGACAACTGTTTGGGTTAATTGGCAGTTTTTGACCACAATGAACTCATTTTGATTTATAAATTAATATCATAATGAAAAAGGATTACATAACCTTAAATAAGTTATAATAAATATATTATAGTCTGGTTAAACCATCAAAATGGTTTCATTACCATAATTGAATATGGTAATAGAAATTGAAAACCCGTCATCCTTGAATGTGATAAATTAACACATGTCGGATGATGTTTTTGTTTCTAGAATAAAATAAGGAGAAAGGAGAGATGATGATGAATTATTACATTATCATAAACAAATTATAGTGAATTTAAGGTACTGGATTTATCATAACATTTTGATGAAAGTATGTGAGGAAAGAAAAATAAAATAAAGGAACTTGAAATAAAATAAATAAAAAGAGGAATTTACCTCTTGAATTAATCTTCCTTGAGAGCCTCTTTAGGGGAGAGGTTTTGATCTTTTTATGAGAATAAGGGATTTTGTACTTGGGTAAGGATCTTAGGAGGATAATTGGGTATAATTTAGACAAGACACAAGTCTTGAGGGGAGTGAAGAGAAGAGGGAGTGATGGGGGTTATAGTGGAGGAGAGAAGGGTTTTTCCATTATTTTACCCATTATTTTATTATTTTGAAAAAGACAACCAATAGTGTTGATTCTTGTGAACAAAATCATTCATAAGTGTATGTGAGTTTGAACCAATGATCATTTACATCTTCTATTACTCAAGCATGATACATAAATTCACTTATTTAGCCTATTTTGTAAATTATCAAATTTCACTATTCAAAAAAAAATTCAAGTATTTCAGAAAAATCCCAAAAATTCACCCTAACTATTTCTCGATGTGTAAAATTAAAAAATGAACTCCATTTTTTGAAAATAATTTTCTAAATATTATTAATTTAATTTTTAAATAAAATCATAATTAATTCAAAAAATAATAATTTTAAAACTATAATTTTTTTTATATCACCTTGAAAAATTAATCAACGTATCATTATCTTATAACCTTAAGAGAATAAAATAATAATATGATTTACTATTCATAAGGTCCATATTTCTATTCATATTAATATTCATAAGGGTATGTTAATATTCACCCAAAATTAAGGTTGTCTTATTAGACTCTAAATATCTTACTGAACACAACCATGTATGCCGGTTTTTTGAAATTCAAATCACAGAGGTGAAAAAATTATGTTTAATGGATAGGTTATAACAAAGTAGTGTTTTTTAGAGACACGGTGTTTCATGAATTCAGTATTAAATTTATTTGAAAATCCTTTTGGAGTTACATCAACTGTCAACATTAACTAAAAGAAAAATTACCGGTATATTTGTCATAACATCTATACTCTCTTGAAGGTTCAATTTTTTAAATGATTATATATAATTGTTCTTTAATATTAATCTCACTTTAATGATTAATTATTATTCCAAATTAGCTATTCAGCTAATAACTATCTCAATTAAAGTTATCTTTATTGTTAACTTATTTCATAGTGATCTTTATATTCTTATTTTTACAGGCCTTCTATTAATCAAACACATTTGATATGAAATGAAATATTTTTTGTTCAAAATTTTGTTAAAATTTATTATTTAGTGTTTCTTAAACTATTCAAGAAACACCATTACAAAGATGTCACAAAGTACTAAAAATAAAAAAGTGTTGTGCAATGAAACTAGGCATCAAAGGATTCTAAGTATGAAAAATGAAGTCAAAATTATCACAGGTTTGGTCGTACATCCTTTCTATTTATACTATCTCACTTCTCCATGTAAGTTCCCCAACCTTGCCTCATAAATAATTTTATCAGTTATCCTCTATGAATAGGGTACTTAGCTAGTGAGATACTTAGATAAGGTTCTATCAACAAAACAAGTATAAATATGATCAAAATTTTATTCAAAATTTTCCATGTTTACAATATATTGATTCATTTTTCCTTCATTTACTTAAATCTTTTTTTTCATTTTTTTGCTTCTATTAGTATGGAGTTGATGAACATGAGCAAATAAGTTCAAAATAGATAAGGTTTCTTTGATTATTTTTATCCTCTATAATATTTTAAAAAATAATTTCTATTAATTTTAAATTCATTTGATTATTTATATTTTTATTTCGGTCTATCTAATGGTGTTATGCATCCATTCAATTTTATTTGAAAAAATAAACATGTGTCCTTGGGGTTATGGGTAAACATTTTAAAAATGAATTTTTTATTAAATATTGTATGAAATCAATTTTTTTTATTTGGATTAGTTGTATAGTTTGCATGATACATTGTTACATGGTGTATGATTTTTTCATGGTTATAGTTTACTAGCAATGAAAATTTGGAATAACTTTCACTATAATCTGAATAGGGGAGAATCCATTCTGGGCCCCTAATACAATATTTTTCAAGTTCAATATAAAACTACATTTTCTATTGTATATACTATAAGTCGTACCAATTCTTCCACGTGTTGGCTCCTCCTCCTCCTCTTTACATGTCCGCCTCTCTGCACATTCTACTTTCCTCCATCTCTCGGTTTCTATTTTCTCTGTGATATCTATCTCCTCCAACTCCACATCCTCCACTGCCTCCCCCTCCACCTCGGTCTTCTCCTCTTACTATTCCTCCCCCTCAGACTATGCCTACATATCCTCCATGTTTTCTTTCTCCACCTATAACTTTGTGTTCTCATTGTACACTTGTATCTCTGTGTTAACCTTCTCCACCTGCAACACCTCCTCCGCCTCGGTCTACACCTCCACCTCAGTCTACACCTATGAATCTGCCTTGGTCTACACCTAAGCCTTCACCTCCAACTCATTCTAAAACTCTACCTCAGAATTAGTCTATACCTCTACCTTGGTATTGGTCTAAACCTTAAATTACAACTTATCATCTAAAACACCAATCTCCTTCAATTGTTGCTTCAACAGTCCTCTATCATTTCTTCAACAGTCCTGATTCCCCGAATCAGTAACTAATTCCCCATAAAAAGTAGGGTTTCATTGATTTTAGAAATTATACACTCTTATTTTTTCCATTCTGATCCTATTTTCATCTTAGGTTTTTCCTCCACGCTCGCTCATGCATTGATGCTTTGGGATTACTTCTCTCATCTTATTAATAAGTTGCCTACTCTTTATCTTCTCCATATCATCTCCATATTTTAATCCTTCATATGTAGATAAAATTTTAAACCTGTTCTTTTCCAATTTCTTCCTTCTTCAGTTATATTGATTTCTTCTTCCCCTATTTTCAGTGTTAGATCTTTATTTCATAAATTATAAATAGATTCTTGAAATTTTATATAATTATTTGAAATTAAAAATACATTACATTATTTCATTCTACATTCCCTCATATATACTACTCTAAAATATATATTTTTATTATTCTTCAGCATGTTTTGGTATAGTCAACAGTTCCCATGTCATTGCATCTACTTAATTTATTATATAAGATCACTTGTTCACTTGTTGTTATGCTTCTCTTCCCTCCGTTGGCTTTTGTTTTTCCTAATCTTGTAAGCATATTTGTATTATTTTTTTCTGTTTGAATTAATTTTTTAATTTATTCCCATTATAATCTTTGTATTATAATGAATCAATTATCATGTGCAAATTCTATGTGTATTAAACTCTCTAATTTTTGCATTATTTATTTCAATTTCTGTATCCATATTTCTAATTTCCTACATGTAAGTCCATGATATTATTCAGATTTCAAAAATCCATACCATTTACATGGTTAATCAACATCCACCAGAAATGACTAGGTTAACCAGTATCCTTTAATTTCACCCCCCCTTTTCGTATCACTCTCTGATTCTCTCTCTCTTTCGATGATTGTTTCTTATTTGCTATTTTCTTCTTTTAGTTGTCAAAATGCCTGATGGTGAAGGAGATTCTTCTCCAAATACCATATCTTCCATGGTTTAAAAGGTTTGGTTTATTTTATACACATTTTAGATCGATGTGAAAACACCCTCACATTCTCTATTATATGTTTTAAATATATACAACATGAAATATTAATTATGTTTTTCTTCTTCTTTATTTTTTATTCACTTCCATCTGTTATTCCAAAAATATGATTACTATTTTCCATTATTCTATCATCTTAGTTCATTGATTGTCCTTATTTTTTGTGATTTTAGGTGACATGAATCATTATTTTATTTGTGTAATCATGTTTCAATTATGGTATTTCAAAGGGTTCATGTAATTTATACAATAAATTTGATGATTTATGAAAACCAATTTTTTTATGCAGCAGTGTTTGTTTAATCTTCTCAATGCCATCTGTATTATTATTTTTACCTAATTCTGCTGGCTAATATGACATAACCCCTAACCATTATTTTTTTTCATCTTTTAGATATACATAACATTGTATTCCATGTGCCTAATAAGTCTATGTCTCCCAACACCAATGTCTTGAAGGTATTGATATTCAGAAAAAAAATATTATTCCTATTGATTTTTTATTTCCATATTTATTACATCACATTTTTCATCATTCTTAACATCTTTGATTTTTTTATACTAAATTCCTTATGATTTATATATTATATCATTTGTTTTCCTATTTAAATCGAAAATTTAGCTCATCAAGTATGACTACTAAACAAAATTTGAATATGTTTGTTTCTTAACTTGAACCCCTAACCCATACTTATCACACCCTTGGTGTGTTTTTATTATTAAGATGAATTTTGAATTTTTATTAAGAATTCATGAGTTTTATTTTCTTCCTATTTAATTTTTATTCCCATCATTATTAAATCTCATTCATTATTTTTCTTATAACCTTTGATGTTTTTGTTTACCGAATGCCTTCTTATTTATATGCAGACCCTGCATTTTTCTCTTTAATTTATTAATTGAGTTCATCAACTATAACTACTCAACATAAGTTAAATTTGTGACTTTTTTTACCATAAGGACCTATTTAATTCTTATCACACCATCACTACATTTTGATTGTTATGATTTTTGAGTTTTGGTTAATAATGCACATGTTTTATTTTTTCCTTAATTTAATTCAACATTAATAGTTATGATTTATTCTATTTAGACCATTGATCTTCAATTCCACCTAAATCTATTATATATACTAAATCATATGCCAAATCCCGCCATGCATCAACACCAAAATTCCCCACACTGACATTCCCATTCTTACGTGACTCTCTACTGCACTAAAATACCTATTTCTATTTCCCATCCCCAATTCCAATTTCCCTCCCAACTCTACCCCTCCTCATGAATTCCTTCCCACCCCGAATCCCCCACCTGGAATCTCCTCCACCCAACCCCATCTCGGTATCCCTTCCCCGAGTTCATCGTCCCCACCTCCACCTCCTCCACCATCTCTACCTCAGTCTTCGCCTCCTCCAACACATCTGTCTAGGTCTCCGCCTCCTACTAAGCCTCTACCATCACCTCCACCATTGCCTCTACCTCTGCCTCCACCGCCCCCACCTCCACCACATCTGCCTAGGTCTCTGACTCCTACTAAGACTCTGCCCCCACATCTACTGCCTCCTAATCCTTCCTCATCCTCCCATTCCAGTTTCACTCCACCACCACCTGTCAACCCCTTTCCCTTGATCTCCACCTCTATCAAGTGTCCATGGGCTCCTTTTACCTTATTTTTTTTTCAATTTCAAATTTCTTTTTATTTAATTCTCAAATGAATGTCTCAATCTACTCCAAAACATTAAATTATTCACTATATTATTTTGTAGAAGATTTAAAACTTCATTAATGAGCTAAATTATCTCAGGATCATATTGTAAGGTGTTTTTAGGATGAGAACATTTTTTTGGAACCCTAGAAATGATATTTTTTGGGAATAAATCACCCTTGTGGGTATTATTTTTGATTTATCTTAAAAATTGTGGAATATGGGTATGTATATGTTTTTATAATTTCAGAAGATGTGATTTTTATTGTAAGACTTTGGAATATACGAATGTACTCTATATATAAAAAATTAAGTGTTCATGGTGCACCAACTATTCTAGGGGTTCAATTTAGTTTCACTTCAAGGTGTTAGATTGACATAACCATGATTGTGCATTTTACCTTATGGGGTTCAATTCAGTATCACCTGTTATGCATGTTATGTTTTTTCATTTTCAAAACCATGTTTTTATGAGGTTTGCAGTGGTATGTGCATCATGTGGGAATTCTATTTTTGAGCATGAGAATTAAAAAATTATTATGTGGGATTACAAGTTAATGATATAGTATTTTAATTGAATTCAACATTTTAGGGTTTTCCTATACTTCATGATTGTTCGGAAGTCTTGCATAAATTCCTCAATGGAATATGTTTTTGGGTGTTAATTTATATAGATTGAGAATATGTAAAACATGTGTTTTTTGGCTTGTAGGATTTGAGAAAACGACACAATGAATAACATGTGATCATCAAGGAATAGGTATTTTATTTTATTTTTATTTTTTTGTCTTTCTATTCTGCATAGTAATTTTTGCACCTATTAAAATTTGCAGTACTTTCCCATTCAAGACAAAATAAGGTATGCATTCCTCACCCAATGTGATACTCGAAAACTAAGATACTTAGTTGATGTTACATTATCCTTAATGTTTTCCCCTTCTATATCCTCACCAATATCTTTATCCTATCTCACTTCTCTATCTAAATTCATTGATGTTGTCCCACTAATAATTTAATTGGTTATCATTGGTGTCTGATTTCCCATTTCATAAAATATTCAAATTCTCTACTTGTGTATCTCAGGATTTTTATTGATGATATAATTTGGACAGTTCCTATCTATTTCGTTGCATTAATGGTACCAATATATCAACTGTTTCGGGTAAACATTCATATTACATATTTGGATATTTAAAAAGATATTTTCTCTATACTTTTATTTCTCCAATTATCCACAAAAAAAATCATATTTATTAATTATTTTACTTTTTATCATTATAAGAGTGTTTTGATTTTTTCTAGGAAGTTATGGGGGGGGGGGGGTTATTTGGATGTCTTGTGGGGGGATATGAGTTTTATAATGAATTATTATCTCTATGGGATTCAAAAAACCCATGGTGTATCCCATGGTGGAGGTGTTTTAGTGATGTTGGAATAGCGACTTTGGTTTTTTATAGGTTCATATTTTTTAATAGGTCCATATTTTTTTCTAATTGTTTTCAATTTTTTTCAAATAGGTACATATTTTATTCTATACAGGTAGGCAGATTCTGTTCATGATTATTTTCATATTTTCCACTTTGATGAGTATGTATGGAGTTACTGGAGTTAAGGGAGATTTATGCTTGTGTACGCGAGTTACAGTAGTGACCATTCAGATTTCTATGGTGATGAAGACAAGGAGTTCAAAATACACTGTCATCACTCCCATAGTTCCACCCCTGTTAGTTTCTAGATAGACCGCACCTGCTATCCACGATGAAGAATCACACCCAATGTCATTGTCATCAGAAGAACCAGATCTGTGGGTAGCCTTACTGGAGGAGGGTACCATGGGGTTGGTTCTACCACTGCTTCTATCTTATTGTTATTTTTGTCATATCATTTTTTATTTTGTTTATTATTATTATTATTATTGAACAATTTCCATTTTGGTTTCTAGTCATTCCAAACACATATTTTTCATTCATTTTCCATTCATTTTCCCTTTCTATTTAATTTTCCATTTCCATCAAAATTAGTTCCATTTTACTTGGTATGGGGTCGGAAAGTGCATCCTAGTTTCTTAGGTTTTATTTGACATCATTTATTGGAAACTTTTTATATAACACGTTTTATTATGATAAGATATTTGAATTGTTTATATTTTCAAAAAATAGTTATTCAATAAGTAATATATCAATAACAATAAATAAGCACTTGTGATAAGTGCTATAGTAGGGTTTCATCATGTGATGTCAAACGAACTCTTAACCGAGGTCACTCAACATTCTTCATTTTTTAACCATTTAATGTAAGTTATTGTTTTAGGTCGATTCTCATACACATTCTTATGTACCTGGAAAAGAAATTTTTATGGTGGGATTACCTATTTGATCATTTGATCATTTATGTTATATATACATAGTTGTGGTTTATTTTTCAATGATAAACAGATCTATGAATATTTAGGTTAGTGGCATAGTAATTTGAGATTCTCTTTGTTTATTGACATACAGCCATAGGTGAGGGATATTTGTATATAAGAGAGACCAATGTTATAAACCTACTTTGAATTTATATTATTATAATTTATGAATTCTTTATTATATGATATATATTATTTTATTTGAATTTATATTTTAAAACCACTTTATTATATATATCATTTCCCCATTTATGTTATTAGAAACTACATTCTTATTCACTTACATGGGTAAAAGTATGTATTTTTTTTTCTATTTTATATTTATTCTATCATTTGTTCTTTTTTCTATAATGATTATGTTGCACGAAATCTTAGAGATCCATAGGTTATAATCAGAGGTTCTGTTATCATTATCTCAAACCTCAACCGTTCTGTTATTTTAAACCCTCTAAAGACATCTTCTAAAAGTTTAGATCTAATACGCTACTGTTTATGATAAAATTTTATTTTTAATAAAGTTAGATCTAATATATTACTCTTCACTATTTTCACCATCACTCAAAAATTTTTTTGGAAAATTTATGAGTAGTTTGTTTTAGACTTTTCATGACACTCTTTTCAATTTATAACATTCTATAACCTCTTTTATATTGTACAATTTAAAGCCATGTCAATTGAAATATATATTTGTTTTTCTTTCAATGATGTAATGCTTCTTATAACATTCTATGAAAAAACATGCAAGATTTAGTTTTGTTTTATGTATTGTCTATTATTCAATCTCACATTTATTTCCTTCTTATATTTCATTTTTCAAAAGGGTAACTTTAAATTATAAGTGTGTGCATGAAAATTTCTAATTAAATGATTATGTTGTGCAAATGTGTGGGTTGGATACTAGTTCAATTAAAAAACATGTTAATAAAGATAAATAAAAAACAACTAATATATTATTGTTTATTACCAATTTTATAACAAATCCTTATAGAAAAATAAGTTTTATTAACACTTTAATTATAAGTGTTAACAATACAACATAATCATCCTTTTTCACCATTTTAAAATAGATTTCTTACTACTCAAAAAGCACTGAGAAAGTTGCAGGTTATAAAAGGCGTATTTCTCAATGCATTTTTAACACTAAAAAAGGGTTCAAAATATGGGCAAACCTATAAACTATTATGAAAAATGTGAAGGTGGTCATGCTACTGATCTATAATAGTAATTGTGATGACATCTATTTTAGAAATTCCTTCACTCATAACCCATCAGATGTGACCATATTTTGATAGGTCAGTGCTTTCCACATCAGACAGGTAGTCAGTACAGAATTCAACAACTTTCTCAACAACATATCACTCCATAATAACTACAACATATTTAGTTTTACACAGCGCCACCTGTAAAAAATTCCAAAAAAGCACTGATAAAGGGGTACCTTATCAGTTCTAAAAAAATGCCGATAAAATGTGCTTTTAATAGCACTAAAAAAGAAATGTTAAAAGCAACCCTTTATCAATACTTTTTTTAGTGCTAATACAGGTACCCCCTTTATTAGATCTTTTTTTACTGGTGTTAAAAGTACCCCCTTTATTAGTGTTTTTTCATAGGGGGGTCTTTATCAACATTTTTTTACTGGCACTGATAAAGGGTAAATTTCATGAAAAAATTATAAATCATTAAAAATAATATATTAACATAAAAATATATTTATATTGATATATATATATATATATAATATTTTATTAAATATGATTTATATAAGGCTAAATACGAATTTACACTTAATATATAAGATATCCAGTGAAAAATGGATTATAAAATAATATAAAAAATAATATTAATTAATAATTTTGCAATTATTATTGATTAATAGGCATTTAATAACAATTTGAATATAAAAAAATCAAAACATTAATAAAAGATCTAAAATAAGTTGAAAACATAACTCACACTTCAAATGGTCAATACTTTTGATCTGGACATTCATTTGAGCTCTAGCACATATCAAATCAAATCTATCGAAAAGATATATGACTTAATGATTAGAGGGAACCTCAGTTACATTTTTCAAGTAAAAAAAACACCCATAAGGCCTCTAAAACTGAGTTTTTAGTAGGGGTATCCTGATTATTTTAACATTCTATGGAATATCATCCTCATTTAAGGGGGGTATTCTTATCTCTTTTTGGTAGAGACTCAATTTATTTTTAAGGATTACACTTATAATTATATTAGGACATTCAATTTTTTTTTTCATAATGTACTATTATTTATAATTAAATACATACACATATATACATATCTGTATATATTTACACATAAAAATTTAATTTTATAAATAAATATATAAACATATTTACTTATAAAATATCTTCATAAATATATAAACCATATATAAATAAAAAATAAATTCCATTTTATTTAAAATAAAAATATATGAAAATTTATATACCTATGTAATGTGTGTGTGTGTGTCTGTGTATATATTTGTGTGTCTATATTAACAAACTGATATATATTATCTATATATTATAATATATATATATATGTAATTATTAATATATAATATATTTAAATAAATAAAATATGTATAACTATATTTATAGATACACATATAATATATATATTTATGTTTGTATATTGTATAAATGTTTTTATTTATTTATTTATTTAAAAACATACACAAAAAAAAATTTATATATGTATTTAAAAATAATCATATAAATATATATTAATATACAAATAAATATATGGATAAAAAATATATGCATATATATATATATAAATAGATATATCATAAAATGGATAACAAAGCAGCATGGAGGAGTGGTAAGGATCTAGACACACAAAGAAGTGGTTTCGGGTTCGAATCCAAGGGGAGGTAGGGGTGCACATGTGGGTGAAGGGGGTGCATAACACTATTAAAGGGGGCGCACCTAGTGATCTTAAGGGGGGGGGGGGTGTAATTTTGTTAAAGTGGCTTCAATCACGAATAAAAGGGGTGATATTCACCTCAGATATTTTTTAATTTGCATATTTTTTTTAAAAAAATATATTTTTTAATTTTATCAGTGTTTTTATTTTAGTATTGATAAAAGAGTGCTTTTATTAATAATTTTTTAGTGCTGATAAAAGGGGACTTTATCAGCCCTTTTTTAGCACTGATAAAAGGGATCCCCTTTTTATAGTCCTTAGATTAACAACACTTTTTTAGCACTGTTGATGGATTTTTATAGCATTGTTAAAAGTTTTTTCTATATTAGTGAATACAGCCTTCTGGATGACTTCTATTTTCAACACACCCTTTCAAAATTTTCATATATCATTCAATGGGGTTCATCCATCTATAATTTACATGAACACATAGTCGAATCTCTCATACCAAAAGAACCATCATATCAAAGAATGTCAGTGAGAAGAATTTATCCAATTCACATAATATGACAACAATTTCATTTTATATAGTTGGAAATTTTTAAGGGTCTATAACATTGTTTCATATAGATTTAAAAAATAAATAGAGATTTATTAATGTATGATGGTCATTTTTGGGAAAAATGAAACATAAAGCGACAGACATTAGAGCTTATATCAAAACATGAATTTCATGTGATTTCAGACCCTTTAACTTTAAATTAGTCATTAAAATGATATTATTAATATTCAATGAATACCCCTATAAAACCATTACAACATTCAAGAAATTGAAAAACTGATATCTCTCTTTCTTGGAAATACTATAAGCTTGTGTAGGAAGAAAAGTATGTTTTTCACTCTTCACCAGCACCAACACTTCTCATATTTTCATGTTAATCATGTCCAACCTAGCCTTAATTAAGCCCTTTGTTTTTGGGTGAATTTCGTAACATGTCAATGAAATTATCATATACATGTTTTTTCAGCATGCATAACATCAAGAAAATATATGATGTAAAAATAATTCCAGTATGAAAATTCAAAAAAAAAAAATATCTTTTTCCAATTGGTTTTTGAATGTTTTTTGAAAATGGTTTACCAAAAGCAGTGCCCATATATTTTACTTTCTCAAAAAGTTAATTCACTATTAGAGGAGACAATGTTGTACATTATTCTAAACTCCAATTGAATGATGTCTTCCAAGATCGGTACTTTTTTCATCAAGGTAGAAATCTATGATGTCCTGGAAACACAGTCTTCGATAACTGTTTCAACATTATATCCTAAAAAGTTTCCATAAGTAGGAAAGTCATTTATTGTCTCGTACAACATGGATCTCTTATGAATTCCATTGTTACCATTCATCATTTCAAGATCATTCCATTAATTAATTAAATAATTAATTAATCATCTCAATCATATTATTTAACTCAAAAATTAATTAATAATCTTAATCCTATTAATTAACTCAGTAATTAATTAATCATCTCAATCCCATTAATTTACTAAATAATTAATTAATCATCTCAATCAAATTAATTATCTCAAAAATTAATTAATCCTCCCAATTTCATTAATTAACTAGAAAATTAATTAATCATCTCAATTTAATTACTAATTCAACAATTAGTTCATCACATTAATTCCCTTAATTAATTTCTCAATTAATTAATCAAAATCTACCATCCCAATAATACCATAATTAATTATTCAATTCCTAATCTCATTATCCTATTATCAATTCATCCATTAACTATTAAAATTCACAATCTTAATATCCTATAATTAATTCATCAATAAATTATTCAAATTCATAATCTTAATATCCTATAATTAATTCATCAATTAATTATTCAAAATTTACAATTCTAATAACCCTAATTTCACATTTTTCCTTAATTAATTAATTAACCAAATTAATTAAATCAATAAAAAATTCAATTTATAAACTTCTAATAGAAATTATACAATTACATGCACATGAATGAAATAAAAAATTTGGGATTTGAATTATAGACCACCTACATCAATTCGTTGATGAGTAATCACCCAAAAAAAATCCCAAAAATTTGAGTGACACAACAATATAAAACGAGATCTCGATCTAAAACCCTAAATCAAGATTGAACAAAAAATATCCTTCAATTATACATATATATCCACAATCCCAGATCTAGATCTAATCAAAATATAAAGAACTAAACTTTATATAATTGGAGAATAATGAGAGAGAGATGGAAAATCAATCGGGATGAAACCAAATTCCCAAAGAGATGAAATTCTTTAAACTATGATTCGAATCACCAAGAATGGAGGTCAGATGACCTTGGAATCCCTCCAGGAGGATATGGAATCGAGAGAAAGCAATTATGGGTCAATCTAGAGAATTTGGGGGTATCAGACACGGGTTTGTAAAATATTTTAATAATTTTCATGGGAGTAAAATCCTATATGGATGGTTTGATGTTTGGGGAGCACAGTTTCTCCTAACCGTGCACCTCTTTTAGGGGGTGTTCAATATTTCCTATTAGGTGGAATGGTTTGAAAAACTATACACCAACTGTGAAAATCCACACTATACAGGGTTGTATGGTTTTCTAGGTTGGGGAACACTATTTGGGAAAACTGTGTGCCAACCATGCACTTGACCATTTCCTTCCAAAATTTCTAAATTTCACCCTAACACATCCCAAAGTAAAACCCAAATGAAAAGTAATCAAGACAAAGAAAAAGTGTGTCTATAAAAAATCCCAATACATATTCAGAAAAGGTCAGGGTTTTACAATCTCCCCACCTTATAACAGATCATCCTCGAGCTATACTCCCAAGAATCTCTAATTTTTTTGCGTCAAAAAGATTGAGCCATTGAGCCCTTATATCTACTTCTATCTCCCATATTTCCTCACGATCATGACAATGTTTCCAAAATACATGAACTATCAATACAGTCATTCCCTGTAGAACTTTCTCACTATAATCCAACATATGTATAGGATTCTCTTCAATGGTCGCATCTATCTCAAGCTCAACATCATCCACCTCGATCACATGAGAAGGTTTGGGGTGATACCTTCGAAGTTGTAACACATGAAAAATTTAATTAATAGAACTGTATTTATGTAGAACAGCCAATCAGTACTCCACCAGCCTGATTCTCTCCACAATATCAAACAGTCCAATGAACCTAGGTTCCAACTTTCCCTATCTCTATATCCTATAGTGACCCAATCTAGGTGACACCCGAATGAATACATGATAACCCTATTTAAAATATAGGGGTCATTGACGTATTTCAAGATATTAATTCTATGTACTCTGAGATGTATCCATATTATTTCAAATCATTTGAACCTGCTCCAATATAACCTGCAAGACACACAGTCCCAGAAACTCTGACTCACTTGCCTCCATCCATCATAAAGGTGATCTGCATGGCCTGCCATAAAGATACTCATATGGTTCCATCTAAATATTATCCTAATAACTGTTGTTTTAGGTGAACTCCACCAAATATATGTGCTTCTACCAAGGCCCACCAAAGTCAAGAACACAAGATCACAACATATCATCAAGAAATTTTATACCATGCTCTGACTACCCATTTATCTATGGGTGAAAAGTTGTACTCAGCAACACCTGTGTACCAAGAACCTTCTATAAAACCTACTAGAAGCATGAAGTAATAAGAGTCAAGATCTAAAACTATAGTTTGGGGTACCCCATGTAGATGGACTAATTCCCAAACATATAAATCTCCCATTTACTCTACTGATAAATTCTCCCGTATAGGCAAGAAATATGCTACCTTTTTTAAACAGTCAACAACTACCCAAATAGTGTCATTCTTCTAAGGCATCCTTGGGAGACCAACCAAAAAATCCATGGTAATGTCATCCCACTTTCATTCTAGAATGGGAAGTGGCTGCAGAAAACCTCTAGGTTGTTGATGCCATTAATTAACTTGTTGAAAGGTGTGGCATTGTGTCATGAACCCTGCTATCCCCTTTTTCGTGCTCAGACACTAGAACTATCTTCAAATATAATGGTAAATTTTGGTCACCCCTAGATGTACCACCCACTTTAAGGCATGAAATTCGTACTTCATCTCCTCCCACATCCTCGTAGGCACAATAACCCGATTCTTAACAAAGATAATCTCATCCCCATCTATGGTCCACTCTGAAGGTGTCTCTCCACCTTCAAGGATTTCCCTTAAAGATAAACATTTCAGATCTTCATACTATCTATCTATGATCTGTCAAAAAAGTGTAGAGTCCACTAAAACTGATACCAGATTCATCTTCTCCTAATTCTATTAAACCACAATGTGCAACTCAACCAGTAATGACATAATTTGACACTCTGAACTAGACACATGAACTACTTGAGTTTTGAGTTTTCCTACTCAAAGAATCAACCACACTATTTCCATTTTTGAGTGTATATGCTAGCTCAAATTCAAATGAATGCATATACTTTACCCACATATTCTATTGGAGATTCAAATAACTCTATGAAAAGACGAACTTTAAGCTCTTATGATCAGTATACATAGTATATTTTTTACCCAACTGATAATTCTGCCAACACTTCTAAGCATAAACCACTACAACCAACTTAAGGTCATTTGTAGGGTAATTCTATTCATGTGGCCTCAACTACCGAGACCCATTTGACACAAATCGATTTCCCTACATCAACACTGCTCCATGTTCTATCCCAGAATAATAAAAAAACACCATGTAATCCCCACCTGGCTTAGGTAGGATCAAGATTAGTTTCGATGTCAAGAACTTATTAAACTTCTGGAAGAAATTATCATATTCTCCTGACCATTTAAACTTTATCCCATTCTTGGTCAATCCCAAAAGTGACACTTACAAATGATAAAAGTATTGGATGAACCTCTGATAATATCTAGCTAACCCTTGAAATCTATAGATATCAAAAACATTATTTGGCTTCTCCCAAGATACAATTTCATGAACCTTCTCCCGGTCCACTAACACACCTTCCTATGAGATAATTTGACCCATGAAGGGTACCTAATCAATCCAAAGGTTACACTTAGATAGCTTGGTGTATAACTAATTGTCTCTCAATGTACTTAGGATGATGTTAAGATGTTGGGAAAGATCATCATGATTTTTGGAGTACACCAAGATATCATCCAAAAACACTACAAAAAATGATCCAGGTATGGATGGGAGATTCTGTTCATAAATTGTATATACACTTTTGGTTCATTCTCCAATCCAAATAGAATTATGATGAACTCATATAGGCCATACCTACTTCAGAATACAGTCCTCAGTATATCAGAAGGTTGAACTCTCAACTGATGATACCCTAATCTCAATTCAATATTGGAAAAGACACAAGATCCTCTCAAAAGGTCAAAAAATATTGTCGATTCATAGAATATGATACTGGTTCTTCATAGTCATATAGTTAAACTTCTAGTAATCTACAAAAAAGTATAAACTCCCATCGTCCTTATTTGAAAACAACACAGGTGATCCCTAAGGTAAGGTACTCAAACAGATAAACCCATTATCCTCTAACTCCTCTAGCTGAGTCTTGAGCTCCTAAAGCTCTATCAGTTCCATTCTATATGGTGGAATAGAAACTAGATTATCCCCCAACACGAGATCAAAAGAAAATTCCACATCACTCTATAGTGGCAGTCCTGATAAATCTTTGGAAAACACATTAACAAGTTGCACATAAATAAAGGAATGAGAGTCACCAATATCAAATAAGTAACTAGCTAATATAGAAGCTACAATAATAGTACCACTCACTATCGATGGTCTAGCCTCACTATCCACAAGTGTAGGATGTGCCACATGACACTATCTTGTCATTTTTTCCTTAGATATAGTCTAAGTCTCCTTAAATACCCCACTCTGCTAATAAGGGAGATATTTCCCAAAAGTACCACATCCACTGCCTCTACCACCACGTCCAGTAGAACTCCAACTCCCAACCTAACAAGGTGTATAATATCTTCTTCTTACACTATGATTCTGTCAAGATACCCCATCATTACCCATATATCATGGGTTCCTACAGAAATTCTATATATGTCCCAGCTTTTCACAAGATTGGTACTCCACTGGTGTTCAGAGACAGTGTCTACTATAGTGGTATGGCCTATCCTACTGGTGGAAAATCACTAGAGAAATGTCATGTGCAACTGTATTTTTCCTTGTTCCACTCTATTTTCTACTGCTTTGGCTAAATTTCTCATAATGATGCTTCCTTCTCTCAGAAGACGCACATCCTGATCATCTATCAACAATCATAGGTCCTACACTGGAATCCTTATTGAGGTTCCCCTCAGCTATGAGAGTCTAATTCACCAATTCTAAAAAAAATTTCATCGTAAAGATGTTCACCTGAGACTTAATTTTACACTTAATTCCTTCCTAAAATCATTTATATGAATTAGCATTATCTACTACCAACACTGAAGCAAATCACTGAAAATATATAATTCATCATGCATAGTCCATTATATACATAATCCCTTGATTCAATCTCATGAATTCAACTACTCTCTCCTGCCTCAACATCTCTTGATAGAAGTTCTCTAAGAAACTCTCCAAGAAGTCCTTCCACAATATATCATCAGCATGTCTAGTTAGAGCTTGAACATCCCACCAGTGCTTCACTGATCCTCATAACATATATGCAGTCGGCTTGACCCTCTTCTCAACAGGAGTCTAAAAGTGGACACGTATAGTCTAGATAGACTCAGTATAGAACTCAACTCCCTCAGTTCCACCCTCTCTAGAAAAAGTCAAAGGGTGTGGAAACTGAAACCCCCTCATCAAGTCAGACATGCTCTTCATTACCTTCCATAGGTCCCTTTCCATGAATTGCGTGAACTGAGAAATGTTCTCCTGAAACTTCTCTCCAACTCCCTCACCCGGCACTATCGGTGCCTCAAGTTCTACCACTAGAGGATCATCTATATCCATGTCTTCATGTTATCCTATCAACATGAGTCATCATGGAGGCATAACTCTATAATCCAAACATGAACCTTAGGATACTTTTCTTAACATTAACACATTTATAGGAACACACAATAAGGAACAACAACTCCTTTTTCCCCAAACCTCACCACCCGGTCAAAATCTAGGCGTTAACACTACCCTTAACCATCCCACCTCTAGGTTAAGGTTAATAAAGGGTAACTCATTTTCATCATTCATGTTTTCCATTTAGACACCAAATTATTCGCATATTACATCATTTTACCACTTTTAATTTCACATTAGGAACCATTTTCAACTCAATTTCACAGCAAAGGAAACACAGTTAAAGTTTAACAACTTAACCAAAACCCATTTTCCCGTGCATGGATAAAATGATGCATGTAACAAAGTAATCATGAGTTCCTAGAATGATGCATGTATACTCAACCCTCATGACTTATTAATCCATAAGTTAAATCTCAACAATCTCTGAAATAATAATCACATCACACAATAAGGGCATCATTGAAATTGAAATAATATTCAATTCTAACAACAAACAACAATAACAACAATACCACCCTGGGTACTTGGGTTCTCCCCCGTACATGGGTTAGCTACTCCCATGCACGAGCTCACAACCAAGGATCAACTCTTCCTAGTATCTAGTCTACCTTTACCAAATAGTAAGACAAAATAAAAAGAAAATAAAATTAGGCTCTGATACCACTTTATAAAGTCTCAGCCCGGGTGCCACACAGTGGTGCCCCGAGCCGGTCGGTCACATGACCACAAGCGCACCTCCCCATATGCTAGAGGCTGATGACTAGTAGATATGGTCTATTATCATTAATGGGGAGTCTATACCCTCTTCTTAATTAGATTAATACATGATCATAAATAAATAAAAAATAACAACTAAATAACTAAATGATATCATAACCAGAACAATTCCAATATAACAAGATAACCAAAACTAGAAATACAATATCAAACTAAATAGTAGATATTACCTGACAAAATATGTGTCCATTATCAAAATGTAAACTCAAAATAAAGACACTAACAACTCCCAAGTGAGTCTTGAACCATGTCTAGTTCCCTCATCCATGCTCCATCCCCAAATCAGTCATCCAACACAAGGCTTTTTCCCTTAACCTATCCTGCAACCATGAAATCTATTCGGGTACCGATCAGGTAGCCCGAGTAGGGTGTGAGTACAAATCAGTAGGCCACAACCAATGGTGTCTAAAACAATATCCATTCAATAATAGTGTATGCAGTTTTATAAAGAAATAAACACAATGCATAAGTAAACAATTATCACACTATCAATTATTATTTATTTAACCACATAAACCCCTAGGTTCCCGAGGAAACCTGTACCTCAGTACCTTCATCGACCCATGATGGAGTATGAACTATACCCAAGGGATATCATGTCATATAATTCCAATGTAAACTTTCTATATCTCATACCATATCTTATAATTCCATTGTTACCATTATAGACATCAATTATTATATGAATTCCATTGTTACCATTCATCATTTCAATATCACATATGAATGTCATTGATACCATTCATTATTTCAAGATCATTCCATTAATTAATTCAACAATTAATTAATCATCTCAATCCTATTAATTAACTCAACAACTAATTCATCATCTCAATCCCATTAATTAACTCAACAATTAATTAATAATCTCAATTCCATTAATTAACTCAATAATTAATTGATCATCTCAATCACATTAATTAACTCAAAAATTAATTAATCCTCTCAATTTAATTAATTAACTAAACAATTAATTAATCATCTCAATTTATTACTAATTCAAAAATTAGTTCATCAAACCAATTCCCTAAATTAATTTCCAAATTAATTAATCAAAATCTATCATCCCAATAATTTCATAATTAATTCATCAATTAATTATTCAATTGACAATAATATTATCCTATAATTAATTCAACAATTAATTATTCAAATTCACAATCTCAATATCATATAATTAATTCATCAATTAATTATTCAATTCAAAATCTCAATATCCTATAATTAATTCATCAATTAATTATTCAAAATATACTATTCCAATGACCCCAACTTCACATTTTTCTTCAATTAATTAATTCACCAAATTTATTAACTCAATCAAAAACTTGATTGATAAACATCTAATATCAATTTTTCAATTACAAGAAAATAAATGAAATCAAGATTTTGAGATTTGAATTATAGAACACCTAACTCAGTTCATTGATGAACAATCGCCCAATAGAAATCTCCAAAATTTGAGCAACATAATAGCGTAGAATGAGATTCGATCTAAAACCCTAAATCAAGATCAAACAAAAAAAGATCCTTTAATTCTAGATCAATATCCCCAATCTCAGATGTAGACCCAAAACCCCAGATCTAGATATAATCAAAATAAGAATAACAACCCTTTCTAGAATGGGAGAAGAATGAGAGAGATATGTAAAATCAATTAGGATGAAACCACGTACCCGAAGAGATATAGATCTATTAATCGGGCTTCAAATCACCAAGAACGGAGGTTAGACGACCTTGGAATCCCTCTGGGAGGCTCTGAAATCGAGAGAAAACAATTATGGTTTGTGGTAGGGTGTTTGGGGAAATATACGGGCATTTGAGAAATATTTTAATAGTTTTCTAGGGAGTAAAATCACGTATGCACGGTTTGCTGCTTGGGGCACACAGTTTCTCCTAACAGTGTGCCTACTCATGCACCTCTTCTAGGGGGGGGGTGCATATTTTCTCCTATTAGGTTTCACCATTTGAAAAACTATGCATCATCATTGAAAATCCCTATTGTCTATGGTTTCATGGTTTGTTGGGTTGGGGCGCACGGTCTGGGAAAACTATGCGTCAATCGTGCGCCAACCGTGTACTTGCCCATTTCCTTTCAAAATTTCCAAATTTCATCCAAACACATCTCAAGGTAAAATCCAAATGAAAAGTAATCAACATAAGGCAAAAGAGTACCTATAAATGAGCTCAAGACATCTCCAAAGAAGGTTGAGGTTTTACAATATATATTTATATAATTATATATATATATATATATTTATATATAAATGTCTATAATTATAAATAATATAAATATATATTTATTTATTATTTAAATATTTTTTTATTTTATAATTATTTATATATATATTTACTTATAATTATAATCATAAATAAATATATTTAAAAGGTATTTATGGGATCCATGCCTATTGGGCCTACAGGCCATGTAATAAATAAATAAGTTTTGATGGGCGGGCTATCTCCTTGGGGGGCTATTACCTACCTCTTTGGCCTGTGTATGTCGTGTATGTGTGTTTGAATGCAATTATACCCCAAAACACCTAATATATATATATAATTATATATGTAAAAAATATAATTATTATTTAAATATAATTATTATAATTTAATAATTATTTAAATATATATTTATGTATAATTATAATTACAAATAAATATATTTAAAAATATTTTTATATAATTATAAATATACTTATATTTTTTTATATTTATATAATTATATATATATATGTAAATATGTAAATATATATAATTATATATATAATAAATATGTTTATTATTTAAATATATTTATTATAATTTTATAATTATATATATATAATTATAATTATAAATAAATATATTTAAAAATTATTTATATATAATTATAAGTATATTTATATAAATTTGTATATATATATATGTAAATATATTTAAAATTTATTTATATATAATTATAAATATACTTATATAATTTTATGCATTTATATATATATATATATTTATATAATTATATATTAGAAAAGTTCAGGTATCGAGGGTACCCGACCCTAAAAATTTATTAAAAAAGATAAAAGTACCACAAACTCAAAATATATGACACATAATGCCACCGAAACATTAATGGTGCCAATACACATCCATCTAACACCATCAAACCTCATCAACATATTGGATGTATCTCACCAAGAGAAAGATAAAACCACCTGAATAATGGCCAAAACTATCGGGCCTAAATAATCCAACATCAATAGTTTCTCATCCGCTCCATGTCATCATTCATCGACTAAAGGTCTTCATCAGACCAAGAAAAACGCTCGCCAGCCTGTACTGGAATCCCTTACCCGAGGTCAAAGCCACAACCCTCATCCTGAGGATCTCCCACCACCATCCCATGTCACTGACATCATCCCAAGGTCTTCAGCAAACCAAATATCACTCTTTACCTCCATTTCTTTGTCCTCCAGCTTGTCACATACATTCCAAGGCCCCCGAGATCAATGCTGACCCCTACAACCCAAGGTCCCATCGTCAGCAAGTTTCATCGATACTCCACATCCTGAGAGTCGCTAGCCTACAACCCACGGTGAGATCCCCCCGAATCCAAGCCGTTGAGCGACCCTGCGCCCTCCCAAGCTCGTTGTTAGCCCCCCGAAACCCAATGTCCCATCATCTTCTTACTTTCGAGGTCTTCGAATCCCTGTGGAGGTCATCACCACTACATTGACTGCTGCCAGAGCCATCTCCTCACAGAGCATCACAGGAGTCGGAAGATGAAACTGCCTCCCTGTTCGAGGTCCTCACCTCCCAGTGTTCAAGGCCATTGCTGCTACAGGAGTCGCCGCCAAGAGCCAGCAATCGAACTATCATAGCCCACCAGAAAAAGAACTCTCTGTTTTAAAGGTTCCCACCTTCTTGTGATCTAAATACTCCCCGCGACATTGGCTGCCAGCAGGAACGTACAATAAAGATCACTGTAGATCCAACGATCTGTCCAAATCACCATCACCACTGCGATTTATGTTGGGGATCAGAGCCCTATGCCGTAGCATAAGTTGTTGCAAAAACACACAAGAGAAGATAAGATTCATCTGAAGGCCTTTTATCACCCGAAGGCATTTTATCACCTGAAGTAATTTTACACATCACCCGAAGGATTTTTATCATCACCTGAAGGGATTTTACAAGGCACCCAAAGTATTTCTCTCTCAACAGACTGATACCCTTGAACGTACCATTTTTTTTGTACCACTGTTCATCACAATCGGGACACACCGCTTGATCTCCGCAACCAAGAGGACTTTCGATACATGACACCTTCATGAATCTCATTGAACGCCATCTTCAACGATTCTATCGACATAATATCACATCATCATCTTCATCATCTCATTGTCCACCATCATCGGCACTTGGGAAACCACAATGGTGTCACCCCCTTCCTCATTCTCTCTTACACCGACTACATCTTTCCGACTCTTCTATTTCAAAACATTCTACAAAATCCTCTTATATAGACACCCAACCCATATCTCCAATTAATGCAGTAAAAATTCATTATTCCATCAATTAATATTGGGAATAACTCTTCATTAATATTGGGAGAAAATTATCCATTAATATTGATAAAATCCCTCCATTAATAATTTTCTCTCTCCTCGCTATTTAAATTTTAAATAAAAAAATCCCAACAATCTCCACCTTGATTTAAAATTAAAATAATCCACATTCATCTCCACCATCTGGGTCAATTTGATCGCTGACTCCACCAAGGTCCGAATGTCACCCAATGAACAGAATATGCCACATGACACCAATGGCCAAGAAGACTTTCGATATTCCAATAGCATCGCTGATACTGCCGTTATTTTCTGATGACATTCTTCTGAACTCCTGATAGACCACCTAACCTGAGGAACCGCAACCATCTTCCACCAAAATTTTTCTATCACCAACAATGTAACATGCCTTAGGACTTCAATTGGTCAATCAGACTTTCAATATCCCTGAAACACCTCTGGTACCATCATTGTCTTCCGGTAACATCTGAGTCCTTTATAAGCTTCTCCACCATATGTCTGAAACCGTGTTCTACAACTGAGCACTTCAACCTATCCCTCTAATACCACTATTGGGGCATAACCCAGTGCTGTTGCGGAAGTAGTCATTGCAGAAACACATGAGAATATTCACCCGAAGACCTTTTATCACCCAAAGTCATTTTATCACCCAAAGGAATTTTACCCATCACCCGAAGGATTTTTATCATCACCTGAAGGGATTTTATAAGGCACTAAAAGTATTTCTCTCTCGACACACTGATACCCATGTACGTACCATTTTTTTGTACTGCAGATCATCATAACTAAGACACACTACTTGATCTCCGCAACCAAGAGGACTTTCGATACATGGCACCTTCATGAATCTCTTTGCACGCCATCTTCGATGATTCTCTCGACATCGTCTCACGTCATTATCTTCATAATGTCATTGTCCTCCATCATCAGCACTTGGGAAACTACAATGGCAGCACCCCCTTCCTCATTCTCTCTTACACCAACTACATCTTGCCGACTCTTATATTTCAAAACATGCTTTTGCATCCCCTTATATAGACACCCAAACCATATCTCCAATTAATGTCATCAAAAATAATTATTCCATAAATTAATATTGGGAATAACTCTTCATTAATATTGGGAGAAAATCCTCCATTAATATTGATAAAATCCCTCCATTAATAATTTTTTCTCTCCTCATTATTTTACTTTTAAATAAAAAAATCCAACAATTTACTCACCATAGCCACCCGAAAAGACCGTTGTTCGCAACCAGAACCCCTCCTTCTTCATGAGAAATATTCGTTGAAACGCCCTTACAAGTATCACTCACCTTCAACTCCCTGTAAGACTAAATACCCCTGACAACAGGCTGACGATCACTGCCTAAGAGATCACAAGATCTAATCACTGACATAACTCCCATATTATCATCAGATTTAGTGTGGTGGTGAGAGCCACACACTGCCAACATCTCAAAATAACCCACAATACCATCAATCTTTCTTTGGTTGGAAGATCATCCCGGTTGATATCAAGGGAGACTAGCTCTCCATTCTCAATAGATAAACTCTCCATCTATCTTATGATTTTTTTTTCAAATTTTTTTTTATATCTTTATATAATTATATATATATATATATATTTATTAATATATAAATAAATATAATTATAAATATAATGAATATATTTACTATAATTTTTCAATTATTTAAATATATATATATATTTATAATTATATAATAATTAAAAATATAATAAATATATTTATTATTTAAATATATTTATTATAATTATTTAATTGTTTAAATTTATATATATTTATTAATAATTTTATAAATACTATTTTAAGAAAATTATATATATTTATAATTTTATAATTTATTATTTAAATTGAAAAATTATTAAAAAATTCATTTAAATAGATTAATTATATAAATTAAAAACATATTTTAAATGTTAACACATAATAAACAAACAAAAATATTATTTATATAAACTACAAACATATTGAAAATATTACATGTATAGTAAATAGATATATTTATAAATACATATTACAAAATGGTTAAATATATCTTTATCGTTATTAATGAATATACAATAATAAATGAATAAATAAAATTAAATAAATTACCAAAATATTAAAAAGTGAATTCGTAACATTTATGTGAATTACAGGCACATAAAAAATGAAGAAAAATGAATAAATAAATGATATTAATTATATAAATAACAAAATTATTAAGAAGTAATTACAATAAACATACAAAAATATTAATAATTAAATAAAATCAATTTAAATTAAATAAAATAAAATTAAACACACGCATGTATATTCATGATGAATAGATTAAAATAAATATATATTATAAATGAATAAATATAGAAAATACTAAAAGTTGAGAGATATTAAAAAAATAAAAAATAATATTAAATCAATAAAAAAAGTGCACGCTCACATACATATACACATGAAAAACATACATATATACACATACATATCCACACACACACACACATATACACATACAAAGACATATATACATACAGTTCTAGATATGCACATACATTTTAAATTATTTAATATCAATATAAATATATATTTAAATAAATATATTAATTTATATATTATATAATTGTTTAAATAAAATATTAAAATATTATATTTATTTTAATTATATATATATTTTATAATTAATTTATATAAATAAACTATTAAACATTTTGACTAATATAAATTTGATAATTTTTTATATATAAAATTATGAAAATAAGTTTAATTATTTATTAAAATTTATATAAATCATATTTATATATTATATTTATATATATATACTTTTTGTAACATACATCTTATTTAAAAATATATAAATATTAATATATAAATTAAATTACTTACTACGACCTTTATTAGTGCTAGAAAAAAGTTCTGATAAAGGTGTCACTTTTATCAATACTAAAAAAATGTTGATAAATAGAGGTTCTTTAACAATTCTAGAAAAAAACATTGACAAAGGGTACCATTTTATCAACGCTCTTATTAGCACTGATAAAAGGTAACTCTATGGGTATTTTTTGTGAGCACTGATGAATGTACCCCCTTTATCAGCACTTTTTTCTAGCACTGTTAAAGGTTAGTGTTGTATAAAGCATGATCTGTGGTTGTGAATATATAAAAATTTCAAACTAATATTTTAGTTAAAATTCAACTAAATCAATCAAAATGTTCGTAAAAAAATATATGTAATTTAAAATATCTAACATTAAAATTTTAAGTCAAAAAATTCTAATTTCTAATTGGAATATACAAAGAATGGTAGTTTGAGAACAAAATGATTATAATTTAATTATTTTCCTGTTAAAGAAAATTTTGACCATAAAATTTAGTCATTTCATAAACTAATGTGTCAATTATATATCAAATGTTGAATTGAGATAACCCCTACATGATTGTTATCAAAGTCAAAACACTAAAACAGAGGGTGTTTCTGATGAATCAATCACATGTTTTGTATACCGAAATTAGGGTTTATCTTTGATAGTGTGATGAATCCAGAAACTAAGTGACAAATTAGGTGTGTTGAGGTGGAGTTGGCTCGGACAACCTCACCTTGAGGGGATGGGGGACAATGATGATTGGAGGCAGAGGCGGCGACCAAATCGGGGGGATGGGGGGGGGGGAGGCAGAGGGGCGGTGAGGGTGAAGGGGAGGACAGGGAGGGGTGTGCAATTCTAGGGGGATTGGTGTCGACTTCATCAATGGGAAGTGAGGGAGAGGATGAGGGTGCACGAGGTGGGAGGGATAAGGGGTTTTAGTGCACCTATTTCAACTAGCACAAATGCATGATTTTCTAGTAGTAATTACTTGACCAACCACACACTCCAAATTGAATATTTAATTAAAATGTGTTTTCCAAGATAATGTTTTTTAATGAAAAATCATATGGAAAGATGCCCAAAATAGTTCATTTTTATTTTTCTTTATTGGATCACCCCAATATTTGGTTCTATACACCATCCCAAAAAGCAATTAATTTTTTTGTTCTCTATGATCAATCACATTAGAAATTTAGCACCAACTTTCGTACTTTGTGTCTTAACATGGTGGAATTTAATTTCCACAAGAAAGAATCCTCTAAAAATAGTTTTTATGCTGATTCTTTGTGGGTCCATAATCCCCCCACTGATTGGTTTTATACCCCAATATTATCTTCATAGTCTCAAATTTCTACATGGAGATCCTTCCATACGTCTTCATTATCTTGGATTCTTCCTCCCTACTGCTACTTCTCTTCCATGGATCACAATGGACATCACATCGTAAAATACCACCCACCACTATCGTTGCATAGACCATCCTCGAACACCTTTCGATTCTGACTGACACCAATCTTCTTTCACATAGAGTTGGGTTCCAAGGAAGACAAACATGACCCCATCTTCACCATCTAGCTGGGGACAGAGACGACCATAGTAGTAACCGATCCTAAGCTAGAGAATTAGTGTTTCACCATTAAAGAAAGGGCCCTCTCCACCCACCCTAAATCCATGGACTTGGAGATCATGGGATACAACAAATCTATCTTCAGGTTAGGCCCGTATGGTTCATACTGGTGCCACACCCATAATCTCACCACCCTCGAGTTTCTATCCAATCATCACATGTAAATGTTTCTACGCATCCACTTCTCAAAGGTGAGTTGTCAGTTCATGTGTCTGCATCTTTTTCCCCCTAAAAAATCAATGAACTGTTATCCATTCATCTGGTGAATTCATTAACTGGAATAGGTGAGGTAATCTATAAATTAAATTTATGGCTCTTGTCAAAGAAACTATGGGAGTGTGGTGGTGGAGATGAAATTATGGTTTGTGTTGGGTACAAACCCATGTCCCACATCGAATCCCACCAAAGATGTTGGATCATATATAAGCTTGAATGAACAATTACTCCTATTACTCATGAGTTAGTCGATCCTAAGAGATGAGGGAAGCCTGTTAGATAGTGCGCTTTCCACATGATCTTCGAAAGGGAATCATGTTAAAATTCCTGAACTAGGATTTGGTGGTTGATGAAAACCTTAGGGAGTTAGGAGAAGCCACTGGGGTCCTCAGGAAGAGTTATCTTTTTCTATTTAACATCCTTTCCACCTTGAAAATGGTTTAGTGGGAGGTAGGGTCTAGTGGCTAGAACATCACCCCATGTCACGTGGTGTCTGATGCGCCCTTGACAACCCTTGAAAATACAGATGATCGAGTGCCTTCTATGCCTGATCGTACCCATGGGTTTTAGGATGAATCCCCATAAGGGACTTTGTTAGGATTGAAATGCCTAGGTATAGAGGAAATCGATCTTGATAAGTGGTATCAAAGATGAGGTTTTGGCCCTGATGAAATTATGGACTGATGACATGTCCAAATGGCGGTGAAATTTGAGATCAAAATTTTTAATGGAAATAATTTTTCATTGCGGAAAATGAAGATTCAAGCGGTGATGCGGAAATATAATTACATATAGGAAATTGTAGAGAAACCAATGGGTGTAACAGATGAGAAATAGAATGACATGGATGAGAATTTTATTACTAATATCCATTTGGCTTTGGAAAATGGGGTCATGTCACGCATTGTAGAGAAAAAGATGGTGAAGTAAATTTGGGATACTCTGAAAAAGATATATGAGGCAAAGTCACTCCATAACAAAATTTTCTTGAAGATAAAATTATACACTCTTTGAATGGAGGATTCATCATCGGTGATCGACCACATCAACACCTTCAATACCCTTTTTTCTTTAGCATATGATGTTGAGATATAAAAGTGTGGATACTGAACGTGTGGAGATTCTACTCCAAAGTTTTCCAGAATCATATGATCAATTTATCATCACCCTCACAAATAATATCCTAATAGATATGTTTCTCTTAAACAATGTTTCAATTTCTGTTCATGAAGAAGAAATTCAGTGCAAGAATAAGGAAGACAGACATACAACTTCACACCAAGTGGAAGCTCTGTCAATGGAAAGAGTAAGAATAATGGAGCATGGTTCCAGTGGGAGAAATAATCCTGGAAGGTCTAAATCAAGGAGCAAGAAGAAAAATGTCAGATATGACCATTACGGTAAGAGGGGGAATGTCAAAAAAGACTATTGGAATAAGAATGGTGGTGAGAAGAACTCTCAAGGAAATGTTGCAAGTACATCTTGAAATGGATATGTACTAGTAAGTGACGTGAGAACAACCATTGAAGGTAGAAAACATCTTGGAAATGCATGAATTATTGACTCAGGAGCAACATGGAACATGACATCTTAATGGGAATAGTTTTATCAATATGAAACTATCCCAAAGGACTTGTGTACAGGGGGAATGATCATACCTTGAAGATCATTGGAGGAAGAACCATCAAACTGAAGATTCATGATAACATAGTATGAACCATTCAAGGATTACGCCATGTGCAGGACCTCAAGAAGAACATTTTGTCATTGGGACAATTTGATGACATCAAATGAAAGACTCGCTCTAATAAAGGGATGATGAAGATTGTTAAGGGAGAGTTTGTGGGGACGAATGAATAAAATATATCAAAGAACCTATATGTTCTTATGGGTGAAACGTATAAAGAAGCAGAGATAGTTTCCACATCAACTACCTTGACGGAAGAGTTGATGATGTTATGGAATCAGAAGCCGGGTCATATATCCGAATGAGGCTTGAATATTCTTACAGATCAATTTTTTTTCTTGGGATTACAAATGTATTTTTACCATTTTGTAAGCATTGTGTTTTGACTAAGAAACACATGTTGAAGTTTGGGACGTTAATGGCGAGGAGTAAGGAGATCTTGGATTTGATCTATTTTGATGTTTTTCAAGCATCGTTTGTGTCCCCATGAGGAGAAAGGTACTTTTTATCTTTCATTGATGACTATTTTAGGAGATTTTGGGTGTTTCCAATCAAGAGGATATCCAATGTCTTTGTAGTCTTCAAAACAGTCAAAGTGAAAAAGGAGCTTGAATCTGAAAAGAAGATCAAGTGTTTGAGGACTAACATTGGTGGAGAATATATAAGCGGGGAATTTTATTTTTTGTCAACATAAAGGAATCAAGAGATAGTTCATGGAGGCATACACTCCTCATCATAATGGAGTGGAAAATCAGATGAATAGAACCCTTTTGGACAGAACAAGGGAGATGCAGAAGATTGTAGAAGTTAACAATACATTCTAGACAGAACTAGTATATACCACCATCTATGTGATCAATCAATCCCCTTTAGTGGAAATTGATCTAAAGACAGTGATAAATATGTTGACTGGTAAACCCACTGACTATTCTAAATCACATACATTTGGAATTCTTGTATATGAACTGTTTAATGAAAAGGAAATATCGAAGTTGGAATCGAGACCCAAGGAATGTATCTTCATGGGATATGTTGATGGTGTGAAAGGGTATCATTTATGGGATCCCACTACCCAAAAATGTATCTTCAATAGAGCTATAATATTTGTAGAAGATTAGGTGAAAATGACAATTGATAAATACATGGAGAAATAGAGTACAAAAACTACAATAGTTGAGGTGAAGGATGGAATAAAGGAAGAACCAATTTCCTCATAGGTATTAATAGAACATAATGATCAAGTACCGAATGATCTTGGACTACGATGGTCAAATCGAGATAAAAGAGCACCAATATAGAACTTAGATTATGTCACTAAGAGCAATGTTATGTATTTCTTATTGATAGATGATAGAGAGCCATCAACTTTTTTGGAGGCGAACCAGAGTCTAGATGTATCTTCATGGATGACGATGATGCAGGAGGAAATTGAATCCATGTACAAGAAAAAGACTTGGGATATCATTCCCTTACCTCACAAAAGGAACACCATTGATAAAAAACAGGTCTACACAATCAAGATGGATAAAACAAACTAGGTGGAATGATATCGTGCAAGACTGGTGGACAAAGTATATTTTGAGAATGAAGGTATCGATTTCAATTAAATATTTTGTCACATTGTTAGACTGAAGACTATTCTATTATTTCTATCAATGTGTGTTTTATAAACTCTACATTTAGAGTATCTAGATGTGAAAATAGTTTTTCTCCATAGTGGTCTTGATGAAGAAATATGTATGCTCAAACCAGAAGGTTTTTCCAAAGAAGATAAAAGATAACTTGGTTTGTAGGTTGAAAAAATCTCTATATGGTCTCAAACAGGCATCAAGGTATTGGTACAAGAGATTTGATTCCTATATCAAGAGATTTTGATACAATATACTTAATATCTTTGTGTATATTTCTAGGTTCTAAATGATAATGATTTTATTATTATACTATTGTATGTCTATGGCATGTTGGTTGCAAGCCCCAACAATGATCAAATCTTGGAGACAAAGGCATAGTGGGCTAGGAAGTTTGATATGAAGGACTTGGGACCCACAAAAAAGATTCATGAGATTCATATTTACTGAGACATGAATAATGGAAATATTTGTCTATCACTGAATAATTATTTGTGGGAAGTCTTGAAACACTTCAACATGCAAGACTGTAAGCCAATTTCTAACCCTCTTCCCATTAATTAAAAGTTACCCTCCACAATGAGTCCTAACTATGAAGCAGAGAGGATGGAAATTCCAAGAGTTCCATATGCATCAGCTGTGGCAAGCCTAATGTTTTCTATAGTTTGTACTAGACCAGGCATTTCAGATGCAGTGAGAGCAGTTAGTCGATACATGGATAATCTAGGACAGGAGAATTGGAGCATGGTGAAGAGGATCCTAAGATATATGAAGGAAACCTTAGATGTTGCATTATGTTATTGAAGGGAATATTTTACTATCAGATTCTATGTTGATTAATATTTCACAGGTGATTCTAACCAAATAAAATCTACTACTGGTTATATGTTTACTCTTGAAGGAGGATATGTGAGCTAAATTTTAAAGTTAAAGTTAGTTGTGTCTTTATCCACAATGGAGGCTGGGTACATGTTAGCTACACATACCTATAAAGAGGCAATCTAGATGAAAAGGTTGTTGGAGGATCTAGGGCACAAACAAGATCACATTTCATTGTTTTGTGATAGTCATAGCACCTTAACATTGCAAGGAATCACTAGTATAATTTTGAGATATAGCCACATATTTATAGCCATGGTTTATAAAAACTGTGGCTATATCCAACCTAAATCCACAATGGGCGTGGTTGTATCCCTACCCACTCGCACTTACTCCCCATCCCCCTCCCTCAATAGTGATTCTTCCCTCCCACAAGCCCTATTACGCTTCACTCTCATCAGTCTCTCACTCCTCCTCTTCACCTTCTCCACCTTTTGGCCTCCTCTGATCCCCCCTTCCCGCATCTGCATCTGCATCCCTGCCTCCTCCTCGCCTCACCAGGTCACTGCATCCACCTCCTCCTTATGGCCTCCACGCCTCCCCACCCCCTTATTGCATCCGCATCCGCACATCCCCACCCCCTCTTTCCCACATCTCCGTCTCCACCTCTCCACAAACTCGCCTCCTCGCCTCCCTGTCTCCCTACCTCCCCACATCCATCAGTTCTTCCTACCCTTCTCGGCTCAAATTTTGGCTCCACCTCACAGATCATCCCTATCGAGGTCCCTCACAGATCCCCTCCCTCATGGATTTTGCATCGCCTCCCTCATGGATCCCATAAAATGTAGCCACCTTCCTCTTTCACGCTCTTGTCTCAAAAAATTTATGGATGGTATGTAGTTCATTATCCTCTCATTTAATATATATTTGAAACTTCTCTATTTCAACAATTTTCAATCCCTCTCTGCTAAACGTATAGATATATTTATGGTTTGGCCTCCAACATTGTTAAGGTAGGTTTAAAATGGATGGTTTTGGTCCCAAATACCTTTAAACCTAAAAGAACTACCACAGACCAGGTGGGTGTCACCCAGAAAACATGTTAATGTACTGGTAAGGTGAAAGGCATGCTAGGGGTCTCATAAGGTAAATTGTATCTTGATTTAGTTGATGGATCCTTCACTATGGTGTCCTATAAAAAGGCTACTAGAAATAATCCATCTAAGGAATCCCCCTTTGTTTTGGAATATCTTCCAATAAATTTTGTCTCATTTGTTGAAAAAGTTGGACAAATGAAATTGACGAATAGGAAAAATTATAAAAGAAGAGAAACTAAATTGGGTACACTGATTAGAAGGAAAAGGGTCAAAAAAAGAGGAAGAATCCATTAGTGGAGGTGGTCAAGAAAATATTTCCCCCAAATAATATAAGATCATTCCCAAAATCAGTATCTTGTTCTGAAAATTACAAGGCCTCAAAAATAAAAAGTCTTCTCTTTCCCTTATGAACTTTATTTCACATCATCATCCTAGGTTGATTGGTATCATATAACCCACGGTGAAGTTTAATTGTTTTAAAAATGTTTGACTATAATTAAACTGAATATGTTTAGATGATAAATAATATTAAGACGGAAAATGTGGAAACCCTTGGGGTGATTAAAAGTAAGGATTTTAAATATAATATTTTCTAAATTGGGTAGAAACATATTATAATCAGTCTTGACTTAGGTAACTCCTCTTTTCTATTCTATTTTATATATTCCTTTAACCTCTATATCAAAATATGAGGCCTATGGGAGGAATTATATTTAATATCAACTCAGTTCAATGTGAACAGTGTTTTTATAGAGGAATTAACCTATGTTATAAATACAAATAAAAATATTAGAGGAAACCTTATTAGAGTTTCCTATATAGATTTCCAAATATTCACTGATCAGTGCTTTTTGAATGATATAAGACTATTAGAAGATGAGTTTACTTTATTTTATAACACTATCAATAGGAGAAAATCTGTTAAAAATGATAGGTCATTTCATGATCTTGAGATAAACTCTTTGTCTTTATTAATAGTTCCCTAAATGGCTACATCAATTACCCTAGGCAGTTAAGGCAAGGGGATACCATTTATACCCACCTCTTTGTTTTAAATTAGGATTAACTCAGTAGATGTTTATTAAAAGTTATTTATCAAGGGAATATTATACATATTAAGTTTTATTAAAACCTCAAAGTTCCAACACACATCCTTTATGCCAATAATATTCTCCACTTCCGTTAGGATAAAAATAGATGTACAAACTTTATTAGATAAATATTGTCCTTTTTATGAATAGGTATATGGTTAATCTATTTCAAGGAACAAATTGATGATTATTTTTGGGAAGGGAATTTAAACCAGTAAAAAGGATCCATCATCAATATATTGAAGGTCAAGCATGGGGATATACACTTTAACTATATTGGAGTACTATTCAAGGGGGAGGAGAGGGTGGGGGAAAGGGGGAGGGTGAAGGTGGGGTGTAAGGGGAAGGGTGTAGGGTGCAGGTGGTGGGGGGTATGCAAGGGGATGGTGCAGGTGGGGTGCAAGGGGAAGGGGGGGGGGGGTGCAGGTGGGAGACAAGGGGAGGGTGTAGGTGGGATGCAAGGGAAGGGGGAAGGTGCAGGTGGGGGTTTAGGGGGAGGGTGTAGGTGGGGTGCAATGTGTAGGGGGATGGTATAGGTGGGGTGAAAGGGGGAGGGTGCAGGTGGGGTGCAAGGGGCAGGGGGAGGGTGCAGGTGGGGTGCAAGGGAGGGGGGAAGGTGCAGGTGGGGTGAAAGGTGTGAGGGGGTGAAGGTGGGGTGAAAAGTGAAGGGAAGAGGGTGTAGGTGGGGTGAAAGGGCCATGGAAGAGGGTGCATGTGGGGTGCAAGGGTGAGGGTGCCGGTGGGGTTCAAGGGGTAGGGGGAGGGTGCGGGTGGTGGGGTGTGCAGGGGGAGGGTGCAGGTGGGGGTGTGCAGGGGAGGGTGCAGGTGGGGTGCAAGGTGCAGGGGGAGTATGCAGGTGGGGTGCAAGGGGGAGGGTGCAGGTGGGGTGCAAGGGGCAGGGGGAGGGTGCAGGTGGGGGGAAAGGGGTAGGGGGAGACTGAACAACCAACAGATATCAACTTGTCATGTAAATCTAATGTTTTAACACATGATATAATTTGTGATTATAAATATTTATTAAAAAGAGGTGAATGAACTGATATTATATAAAATTAGAGAGTTTGTGTTCTTCATGTTGTACTTATAGGTGACGAGATTTCATATGTTAAAATATTTTACAGTCTAAGGTGTCATTAAGGATGAGATAATTTTAATATCTTCTGAAAAACACACGAATGCATATTTCTGAGTTGGTGTCACATGTTGCATTTATATGTATAACATTAATGGCTAGATTAATCTTTCTTATTTTCTATATAGATATTTTCTCACATAGACATAGATTAGTTTAATTTTTAACACATTAACATATAATGTGTTATGTCATCCTCCTATCAATAAAAATGGGTTTTACTCTTAATAATATAGAAGATAAAGGGGATAATATAAAATTTCAAATAATGATTATAGAATAAGGTGAGTGTCACTTTCCATTACCTAAGAACCTTAAACAATGAAGATAAAAGTGACTTTGTACTTATTTTCAAAATTAGGGAGAGAAAATTAGAATAATATTGACTTTAGAATCAAAATTGGAATTGAAAAAAAAAATCCAATGTGGGGGAATAAAGTAGATAAATGAATTTTAATTATCCGTATTTTATTTTTTATTAATTATAAGTAAATTCAATATATTCAGAAGTGAAGGTGATGAATGAAGAAGAGAAAAATAATAAAGGAATAAGTTCATCCTTATGGTTATTTCCTTAAATAAATATTTATAGATTAAAATTCCCACTAGGATGATGATAATAAGTTGATCTAAAATATAATCCAAATGTTTTGAAAGATATCATTCCGACACAATCAAAGTCTGAATCTACTTTCAAAAGGTAACATTGAAGTATATTGTGATTTCAAATGGTTAATATATAAAATGGAAGACAATTTTTTTCAAAAAATAATGAAGTTGATTAAATATTGAATATGTTGTTATTGATTTGTTAAGGAAGAAACTTATATATTTGATGATTTTTTAGATGGATATTAATTGGGATCAATGAGGTTATGAGAATATTTTTAGTGATTTTAAGATAACTGTTAAAGGCATACAATGGTCTACAAGGTTGGTATTGGAGTTATTTATCATTTATCATGTACAGTTGACACACCGATCACATATATTTAAGAAGTATTTATATCTCGCTTCTTTTCCCATTACTTCCTTACAGGTGGTTTCCTATGATAAGGTTGGTTTTATCCACTACCATCAAAGGTTGTGATTTCAATATCGAATTTGGGTAAGGTTTCTTCTGTTTTTATTCTTTATCCCACTTTTAATTAGGGTTTTTGTGATTCTTGGGTTTCCTATATTTTTGTAGCGTGTTTTGGATCTCGTTGAGGTGGATTCAAGTCGCTTGTCAAAGGTGAATCATTGCGTATTCATAGGTAAGAATATATATAATAAGTTATCCTACTATATATATGTCCACCCATGGTAGTGCGATTACATATAAGGGGATAGGTGTGCTTATGTATATAAAGAAAATGCATACGTGTGTGGGTGATAACAGGATTATGCATGTGAGCATATATATAAAAATCCTATTGTGCATGTTCAAGGACATGCAGACATGTACATAGGGGTTAGGGTGTCCTTGTGTATATGAAAAGGTGCATATTTCTGGAGGATGGATGGAGAAACTTAGAGTTTTCACTGATAAAAGTGTCAAGAATCGAGTGTGGATTGGATCCTTTGAGGTAGGGTCCCTCTCTCATCCTCTTTAATTAAAGAATGTTTTAAATTGCATTTAGTTACCTTCTTAATTCTTCTTATTTATAATAAATTGAAATTATAGCATCCCACCATTTTATAACATAAACTTTCATTACATTACACAAAACTGAGGATCGTTAAGGTTTAGTGTCTTGGAAACAAGGATCATAAAACATAAAAAAAAACATAAAACATTCTTCTTAAACACTTGAAAGGATTATCCTTTAGTTCATCCTATGTTCATTATGCATCTCATAACCTGGGGACATACATCAAAAGAAAGGGTGAGCAGAAGGCCCAGTAAGGGAAATAAGAGGAACATTTTACATGTGAACTTGAGATACTTCAATAAGGACATGAAAAGAACTTTAAGGCATAAGAAAGAAATCATGAGGCATTTCATAATAAAAATAACATTTTTCATAACTTGAAGATGTGTCTACATCATTTAACATAGACAATCATGAACATATCACCAAGGTCCATCCCCAAGGTGTCATTTGAAAATTACCAAGGTTATTCACCAAGGTATCGTGAAAATTGTAATCTCTAGTGGTTACATCATTACCCAATGCATTGGAGCGCTATCAGGGCGCACCCTTAAATTTGCCTTTATTATCATGTGAGCCACATATATCATCATCAAACATTTCATAAATAACCCACATAGCATAAAATAAATGGGTTTCATTTCATAATCATAATGTTTTAAAAACTGCTTTAAAGACATGATCTTTACGTCACTTTAAACCCACAGAAAGGGAAAGCGGGTCTCATGTATGTAAATCCCAGAATTTAAAATGGGACATTTTGATATATATGTGAATACCATTGTAGAAATAAGAACTTTGAGTATTCACTTTATAACATAAAATAATTTTTGAGAAAAGAGAGAGGCATTTTGAGGGGAAAATTCTGCAGCATAACGGCTAAGTTTCGGGGTTTTAGAAAACATTGAAATGAGAGGGGACATGGGTCACCCTCTCATAAATGATCCATAAAACAGTAGGGTGAAAGAATAAGAAGGAAATATGGACATGGTAATGAAATTTTAGGGACATACAATTTGAAATGAAAAACATGGAAGAAAAAAAAATTAGATTTCTCTTATGAAAATTCGGCAGCCTTACGGCGTCACTTAACTTCAAAAGAAAATGATTTGACAAGATCAAATAGGGTCCCTCATCATATGATCATAAGAGATCATTATGATAGATATAGAGATAATTCCCCAACATAACAAAAAGGAACTTGAAATAATTGACATGAAAGTAGAACTTCAAAACGAGAAGGGTGAAGAACCACTTAAAAATTCGGCAGCCTAACGGCGCCACTTAAAACTTCAAAATACTGAATTGAAGCGATCAAATGGGGTCTCTCATCATATGATCATAAAAGATCAGTATGATAATTTAGATATCATATCCCAACATAATAAAAAGGAACATGAAAGACTTCAATGAAAATAGAACTTGAAAACGAGGTAGGTGAAAGAATCCCTTAAAAATTCGGCAGCCTAACGGCGCCACTTAAACATTCTTAAAACAAATTGATGAGAGAAAAGGGGGGTATCTCATCATATGAACATGAAATAGGTAGTAGGATGAATATAAAATAACATCCTCCAACACAAGAACATGGAGTATAAAAGAAATGACATAAAAGAGATTACTTGAAAAGAAAGAGAGGGGTTGGATCCCTTACCTTAAAATGTGACTCTTGAAACTCAAAGGATTGGACCTTGAGGGCTTGGGGGAACCTTGGGAGGACTCCTTGGAAGGTAAGAAGACCAGAACTTCGTTGGGGGAGAGTTGGGAGTGAAAACTAAGGGAGGAAAGGGTGGGTATTTATAGGGAAAGTGAGGGGACAAAGCATTAATGGTCAAGGGACACCTCACTAGTGGTTTTGGCAAAACCATGGGCTTGCCCATGGTATTGGCCACTTGGGACACCTCACACCTTATCTTACTATTCATAATTCGACCATATTGAATATATACTTAATACATCATTTAATGATGTCATTAAACACCCGTAACTTAAAAACTATACTTTCACTATTCACCAAAAATTCAACTTTCTCAGAATAATCCCAAAATTTCACCTTAACCAAATATCAATGCTATGATTTCAAAAATGAACTCCATTTTACAAAAATAATTTTCTAAATATTTTTAATTTTATTTTTAAATAAATACACTATTCATCGAAAATTCATTTTTTCAGAAAAATCCCCAAAAATTACCATAACATAATATCGATGCTCTGAGTTCAAAAATAAAGTCATTTTTATAAAAATAATTTTCTAATTATTTTTAATTAAATTTTTAATTAAAAAAAACACTATTCATTCGAAAAAACTAATACTTGAATAATAATTTATGAAACTGTTATTTACCCATTTTATTGAATCACATTACTTAATCAAGGTGCCTAGATTATTTTAAAACTTTCTTTAAGTGAGATTACTAATCCATTTGGTCACATTACTAATCCTAAGCGTAAAATCACTATTCATAATTTACTATTCATCAAAAATTAAGTTGATCTTATTAGACTCCAAATTCCTTAATGAACACTTTTGTAGAAGACCATTTTTTGAAAATCATTACACATCATTAGTTATTTAGGGTTTACATAAATATTTCAAAATATCCCTTTTTCAAAATTCATCAATAAAATACATTCTAAAATTATCTAGACATTTGAAATTTCACAAACATCACTAAAGGAAGAAATCCCAATTTATTCATCCGAAAGGATTACACAAGGAAACTAGGGTCTCATCACATAGCCCCTTATAACACTGGCATAAGACCTAAGTGTAAGGTGTGCTATGGTGATAGAATCTGAGGGAGTCTCAGATAACATTGCCCTAGTAGCAATCTCCACTAACTTGAACTTCTCCTGCAAGCGTTTTCGTTCAAGCTTGACACGCTGGAGCTCGGATTGGGCTTGGTCCAAAGCGAAGCCCACAGATGCTACCTCCTTCCCAAGCTCTGATAAGTGGGCTTCGTAAGGGTTGAGTCTACTGGATGAAGCCATCGACTCCTCTTTCTGCATTAACCATTAACATCTTATTAAATAAATAAGAGTAAGTTAATATACTACTCAAAAAGATTGGGTCATTACATTCTTCCCCCCTTAAGAAATTTCGTCCCCGAAATTTATACTTGAGGCCTAGTTGAAAAGGTGAGGGTACTTTTGCTTCATCGTTTCCTCAGGCTCCCAAGTCGCTTCTTTATATTTATGATTCCTCCACAACACTTTCACAAGGTGGGTAGTCTTGTTTCGTAGGACCTTGTCTCTACGGTCCAAGATCTCCACTGGCTGCTCCTCATAAGAGAGGTCATGTTCAAGTTGTACCACCTCTGGGTTCAGTACATGCGAAGGGTCGGGTATGTACTTCCTCAAGAGAGATACATGGAAGACATCATGAACTTGAGCTAGGTTCGGTGGAAGTGCTAGACGATAGGCCACTGCTCCTATGCGATCAAGGATTTCATAGGGGCCAATGTACCTAGGGCTGAGCTTCGCTTTCTTCCCAAACCGCATGACTCTCTTCCATGGAGAATTTCGAAGGAAGACTTTGTCACCAACACCAAACTCCAAGTCCCTTCGACGATTGTCAGCATAGCTCTTCTGCCGACTCTGAGCAGCCTTTATGTGTTGTTGGATGGCATGAACCTGTTCTGTCATCTCTTGCACGAGATCAGGCCCAAGAAGCTTCCTCTCACCAGTTTCATCCCAACAAGTAGGAGTTCTACACCGCTTTCCATACAGAGCTTCATAGGGTGCCATCTGAATACTCGCATGGAAGCTGTTGTTATAATAGAACTCCACTAATGGGAGGTGTTGATCCCATCCACCTTTAAATTCCATTGAGCATAATCTCAACATGTCTTCGAGTGTCTGAATAGTCCTTTCAGATTGGCCATCAGTTTGAGGATGATAGGCCGTACTAAAATTCAATTCAGTATTCAGAGCATGCTGAAGACTTCTCCAGAATTTTGATGTGAATCTTGGGTCACGATCAGATACGATGGATAGTGGTACCCCATGAAGCCTTACCACTTCCTTCACGTATATCTTGGCAAGCTGATCCAGAGAGAAATCTTCCCGAATAGAGATAAAATGGGCTGTCTTGGTGAGACGGTCCACAATAACCCATATCGCATTGTTTCCTTTGGATGTTTTCGGGAGACCAGTTACAAAGTCCATGGTGATATTATCCCACTTCCATACTGGTATGGGTAGCGGTTGTAATACCCCCTTAGGAAGTTGTCTTTCTGCCTTTACTTGCTGACACACCAGGCACCTTGTAGTGTAATCGGCAATCTCCCTCTTCATGTTATCCCACCAATAATGATCACGAAGGTCTCTATACATCTTAGTGCTTCCCGGATGTATAGAGAAAGTAGAGCTATGAGCTTCATCCATCAGTTCTTTCTTTATCTCCGGAATGGATGGAACACATAGTCTGGTACGAAATTTCAACACGCCTTCTTGATCAATATTGAAATCAGGGAACTTCCCATCCTTTACAGCCTCGAACTTCTCCTGCAGCAAAGGATCTTCTTTTTGAGCCTTCTTGATCTTCTCTAGTAATGAAGGTTGAGAAATCATTTGGGATAGGGTTGATGATGTCCCTTTCCTTATAATTCCCATGTCCAGTTTTACTAGATCTTTAATCAAGGGATCTCCCAGGATCCTCATTGTTGCTAGAACAACAGGATCTTTCCTGCTTAACGCATCCGCGACTTTGTTTGCTCTTCCAGGGTGATAATGAATTGAACAATCATAGTCTTTAATAAGCTCCAACCATCTCCTTTGTCTCATGTTCAATTCTTTCTGAGTGAAAATATACTTTAGACTTTGGTGGTCAGTGTATATATCACATTTCTCCCCATAAAGATAGTGCCTCCATATCTTTAGAGCAAAAACAACTGCCGCCAGCTCTAGATCATGCGTAGGATAATTCTGCTCATGAATCTTCAACTGTCGAGATGCATAAGCAATTACTTTGTCATTTTGCATGAGGACGCACCCAATCCCTTTCAGAGATGCATCGCTAAAAATAACGAATCCTTCTCCGATAGAGGGTAGTGTTAACACAGGTGCAGTAACCAATCTCTTCTTCAGCTCTTGGAAACTTTCCTCGCATTCCTTTGTCCAGATGAACTTAACCCCTTTTCGAGTCAACTTGGTTAGTGGATTAGAAAGCCGTGAAAAGTTTTTCACAAACCTCCTATAATATCCCGCTAAACCAAGGAAACTACGAATCTCAGTTACTGTTGTGGGTTGAGGCCACTCCTCCACAACCATTGTCTTTGTAGGGTCAACCGAGATTCCTTCATTGGTTACGATGTGCCCCAAGAAAGCCACTTGTTGTAACCAAAACTCACACTTGCTGAACTTCCCAAAGAGCCTCTCCTTCCGTAGAGTTTTCAAAATAACCCTCAGATGATCTTCATGCTCCTCCCGACTTTTTGAATATATCAAAATATCATCAATAAAAACTACCACAAAGTTATCAAGGTAGTCCTTAAAGACTCTATTCATCAAATCCATGAAAATAGCAGGAGCATTAGTCAAGCCGAAGGGCATAACAGTAAACTCATAATGCCCATATCTTGATCGGAAGGCAGTCTTTGGAATATCTTCCTTCTTCACCCTCAGTTGATGATAACCAGATCGAAGGTCAATCTTAGAGAAGAATTGAGCCCCACGAAGTTGGTCAAATAAATCATCAATTCTTGGAAGAGGGTATCTGTTCTTCACTGTGATCCCGTTCAGTTCTCTATAATCAATGCATAGCCGCATTGATCCATCCTTCTTCTTCACAAAGAGAACTGGTGCTCCCCAAGGAGACACACTCGGTCGGATAAACCCCTTCTCCAACAAGTCTTGGAGTTGTTTCTTTAGCTCCTCTATCTCCACATTTTCCATTCTATACGGAGTCTTTGATATCGGTTGAGACCCAGGTATGAGTTCAATGGAGAACTCTACCTCTCTTTCTGGGGGAGGTCCAGGTAACTCCTCAGGAAATACATCCATGTATTCTTGAACAATCGGAACATCTTCAATTTGTATGCTCCCTTTGCCTTCTTCCTCATCACCGATTAACTCCATAAAGAAAGCTATAGGAGGTGCTTCTAGATAGGGATCAGTTCGGGATATCTCTCCTCGGAAGATAACTGTAGGTCGTTCATTCAAGACTACTGAGATTTCCTTACTTCTGCATTTGATCTTAGCATTATACTTTGAGAGCCAGTCCATCCCTAGTATAATGTCAAATTCCATCATGGGAATGACTACTAGATTTGCGATAATATTGTGCTCACCAAAGTAAACACTAGAGTCTCTAAACACTGTTGACGCATGGATAATCCCACTTGGAGTCTTGACTGACAACTCTACCTCAAGCAATTCGGGGATTGATTCTATATTCTTTGCAAACTTGGAAGAAATAAAGGAATGCGTAGAACCAGAATCAAATAAAGCACTTGCTAGTTTTGAGAGGACAACAAGAGTACCTGCTACCACATCGTTCGGAACTTCAACTTCAGTTGTTGTGATAGCGAAAGCACGACCTTGCTCCCTTGGCCTCTGCTGAGGTTGATGGTGATTCCCCTCCACCGCCCTCGGATTTGGACATTGATTAGCAAAATTCCCAAGCTGTCCACACTTGAAGCATGTGACTTCGGGTAGGGCCAGAACCATCTTTCCTCTGTCATTAGTGTTGGGAAGTTGAGGCTTCACATCACCACGACAATTCCGAGAAATATGGCCTTCTTTTCCACACCTATAGCACTTGCCACTTCCGATCAAGCAGTTCCCCGGATGCTTCTTCCCACATTTATTGCATGTGGCATGTTGCATATGCTTTCCACCTCTTTCCTGATCAAAACTTCTTCCCAGGATTGGTTCTAGAGTTCTCTTCTTCTCATTAGATTTGTGAGACCACTGTGTCTCTCCAAACTCTAGTTCAACTTTCATAGCACTTCGAACTATTTCTTCATAGCTATCGTAGTCCCTGTTGGCTAGATTCTTCCGCAGATGTGGTCGTAGTCCGCCAAAGAATCTATCAACCTTCCCATTAGGGTCCATGAAAAAGCTTGAGGTATAACGAGAAAGCCTTGTGAAGTTCATCTCATAGCTTCTGACAGATTCGTTCTCCTTCTGCTTCAGCTCGAGAAACTCTTTCTCCATTTTCGTTCTCATGGAACGAGGGAAATACTTGTTAAAGAAAATTCCCCGAAATTCTTCCCACTCCATAGCTTCCATCTCTCCTCGTGCCTTCGTGTTTTTTATCAGTGACCACCACTGATCAGCTTCTCCCTCTAGGCGGTAAACAACAAGGGTGACTTTTTCTTGTTCCGAACAATGAAGTACAGAAAAGATCTTTTCAATGGAGCTTATCCATTGTTCCGCAACCAATGGGTCAGTAGATCCACTGAATGTTGGCGGTCGTTGACGCATGAAGGACTCAACAGAAAGTTGTTCCCTTCGTGGTGAGGTCGGCCTCTCAGCTTGATTCAAGTTATTACTCATAACTTGAGTCAGTTGGTTCATCATCCGCATGAATGTTTCCATTCCGGCTTCCATCGGAGGGCCGTCAGCACATGGTGCATTGCGGTCACCATCGGCACGGTTTCTCCTATTGCCCGCCATTTTCTAAAAGAATAAAACCTTAGTGAGAAACTTATTTCATTTATGAATCTTTTAACTAAGACTTCGTGCTTAGACAATTATAGTTCTCTATAATTCCTTCATAATGATTCATAAAAAGCATGTGATTAACCAAACATATCCCCCGAGAGTGTCGTAACCAAGAGTGCAGCAAGGCCCGTTATCGTGCACCAGTTCCCGTTCGAGTCTAGCTCAAAGCGGTGTTTTCGGGTTTTACCCCTATGTACATCTGTGCCAGAGCCGCCTCTACCTGCTCGTATCCAGACAGGGATGTATTTGTTTGATAGACCACTTACTTAATACTTACCAAAATACCAGGAAGTTTTCCTATATTTAAACTTTTCTATAGGGTTCTTCCTAAAGTTTTTATATCCTAATTTCCACAAATAACTAAACCATCCTTTGATACCAACTATAGCATCCCACCATTTTATAACATAAACTTTCATTACATTACACAAAACTGAGGATCGTTAAGGTTTAGTGTCTTGGAAACAAGGATCATAAAACATAAAAAAAACATAAAACATTCTTCTTAAACACTTGAAAGGCTTCTCCTTTAGTTCATCCTATGTTCATTATTCATCTCATAACCTGGGGACATACATCAAAAGAAAGGGTGAGCAGAAGGCCCAGTAAGGGAAATAAGAGGAACATTTTACATGTGAACTTGAGATACTTCAATAAGGACATGAAAAGAACTTTAAGGCATAAGAAAGAAATCATGAGGCATTTCATAATAAAAATAACATTTTTCATAACTTGAAGATGTGGCTACATCATTTAACATAGAAAATCATGAACATATCACCAAGGTCTATCCCCAAGGTGTCATTTGAAAATTACCAAGGTTATTCACCAAGGTATCGTGAAAATTGTAATCTCTAGTGGTTACATCATTACCCAATGCATTGGAGCGCTATCAGGGCGCACCCTTAAATTTGCCTTTATTATCATGTGAGCCACATATATCATCATCAAACATTTCATAAATAACCCACATAGCATAAAATAAATGGGTTTCATTTCATAATCATAATGTTTTAAAAACTGCTTTAAAGACATGATCTTTACGTCACTTTAAACCCACAGAAAGGGAAAGCGGGTCTCATGTATGTAAATACCAGAATTTAAAATGGGAAATTTTGATATATATGTGAATACCATTGTAGAAATAAGAACTTTGAGTATTCACTTTATAACATAAAATAATTTTTGAGAAAAGAGAGAGGCATTTTGAGGGGAAAATTCTGCAGCATAACGGCTAAGTTTCGGGGTTTTAGAAAACATTGAAATGAGAGGGGACATGGGTCACCCTCTCATAAATGATCCATAAAACAGTAGGGTGAAAGAATAAGAAGGAAATATGGACATGGTAATGAAATTTTAGGGACATACCATTTGAAATGAAAAACATGGAAGAAAAAAAAATTAGATTTCTCTTATGAAAATTCGGCAGCCTTACGGCGTCACTTAACTTCAAAAGAAAATGATTTGACAAGATCAAATAGGGTCCCTCATCATATGATCATAAGAGATCATTATGATAGATATAGAGATAATTCCCCAACATAACAAAAAGGAACTTGAAATAATTGACATGAAAGTAGAACTTCAAAACGAGAAGGGTGAAGAACCACTTAAAAATTCGGCAGCCTAACGGCGCCACTTAAAACATCAAAATACTGAATTGAACAGATCAAATGGGGTCTCTCATCATATGAACACAAGAGTCCAGTATGATATATATAGAGATCATACCTCAATACAACAAAAAGGAACTTGAAATAATTGACATGAAAGTAGAACTTCAAAACGAGAAGGGTGAAGAACCACTTAAAAATTCGGCAGCCTAACGGCGCCACTTAAAACTTCAAAATACTGAATTGAAGCGATCAAATGGGGTCTCTCATCATATGATCATAAAAGATAAGTATGATAATTTAGATATCATATCCCAACATAATAAAAAGGAACATGAAAGACTTCAATGAAAATAGAACTTGAAAACGAGGTAGGTGAAAGAATCCCTTAAAAATTCGGCAGCCTAACGGCGCCACTTAAACATTCTTAAAACAAATTGATGAGAGAAAAGGGGGGTATCTCATCATATGAACATGAAATAGGCAGTAGGATGAATATAAAATAACATCCTCCAACACAAGAACATGGAGTATAAAAGAAATGACATAAAAGAGATTACTTGAAAAGAAAGAGAGGGGTTGGATCCCTTACCTTAAAATGTGACTTTTGAAACTCAAAGGATTGGACCTTGAGGGCTTGGGGGCACCTTGGGAGGACTCCTTGGAAGGTAAGAAGACCAGAACTTCGTTGGGGGAGAGTTGGGAGTGAAAACTAAGGGAGGAAAGGGTGGGTATTTATAGGGAAAGTGAGGGGACAAAGCATTAATGGTCAAGGGACACCTCACTAGTGGTTTTGGCAAAACCATGGGCTTGACCATGGTATTTTCCCATGGTATTGGCCACTTGGGACACCTCACACCTTATCTTACTATTCATAATTCGACCATATTGAATATATACTTAATACATCATTTAATGATGTCATTAAACACCCGTAACTTAAAAACTATACTTTCACTATTCACCAAAAATTCAACTTTCTCAGAATAATCCCAAAATTTCACCTTAACCAAATATCAATGCTATGATTTCAAAAATGAACTCCATTTTACAAAAATAATTTTCTAAATATTTTTAATTTTATTTTTAAATAAATACACTATTCATCGAAAATTCATTTTTTCAGAAAAATCCCCAAAAATTACCATAACATAATATCGATGCTCTGAGTTCAAAAATAAAGTCATTTTTATAAAAATAATTTTCTAATTATTTTTAATTAAATTTTTAATTAAAAAAAACACTATTCATTCGAAAAAACTAATACTTGAATAATAATTTATGAAACTGTTATTTACCCATTTTATTGAATCACATTACTTAATCAAGGTGCCTAGATTATTTTAAAACTTTCTTTAAGTGAGATTACTAATCCATTTGGTCACATTACTAATCCTAAGCGTAAAATCACTATTCATAATTTACTATTCATCAAAAATTAAGTTGATCTTATTAGACTCCAAATTCCTTAATGAACACTTTTGTAGAAGACCATTTTTTGAAAATCATTACACATCATTAGTTATTTAGGGTTTACATAAATATTTCAAAATATCCCTTTTTCAAAATTCATCAATAAAATACATTCTAAAATTATCTAGACATTTGAAATTTCACAAACATCACTAAAGGAAGAAATCCCAATTTATTCATCCGAAAGGATTACACAAGGAAACTAGGGTCTCATCACATAGCCCCTTATAACACTGGCATAAGACCTAAGTGTAAGGTGTGCTATGGTGATAGAATCTGAGGGAGTCTCAGATAACATTGCCCTAGTAGCAATCTCCACTAACTTGAACTTCTCCTGCAAGCGTTTTCGTTCAAGCTTGACACGCTGGAGCTCGGATTGGGCTTGGTCCAAAGCGAAGCCCACAGATGCTACCTCCTTCCCAAGCTCTGATAAGTGGGCTTCGTAAGGGTTGAGTCTACTGGATGAAGCCATCGACTCCTCTTTCTGCATTAACCATTAACATCTTATTAAATAAATAAGAGTAAGTTAATATACTACTCAAAAAGATTGGGTCGTTACAGAAATTCTTGAATAAGTGTTAGTTAATATAATTTTTTTGTTTGAAAAAAAAGTCATTGTTTTGTAAAATAAAGAGGTTTATTAAGTGCTAATGGAAGTTTACTTTATCCAATATTTTGGTGATTTTGGATTTTTGAATAGGAAATTGAAGGCGATGTTTGAAAAATAAAGAGGTTTATTAATAATCCTGTTATTTAGTATCGGGATGTATATATAAATATACATATTATTTGTTCATTATTGGTTATGGATTCATGTATCATTTATAATGTACAGTTGACACACTGATCACCTATATATAAGAAGTCATTACATCTCATTTGTTCCCACTATTTTCTTATAGGTGGTTTCTTATGATGAGGCTGGTTTCATCCACCACCATTGATGATAGTGAGTTCAACATCAGATTTGGGTAAGGTTTATTCTGTTTTTATTCTCTGGAACAATTTTAATTAGGGAATTTGTGATTTTTGGGTTTCTTATATTTTTTCAATATGTTTTGGATTTTGTTGAGGTGGATTTGAGTCACCGTTGACGAAGGCTTACATGTGTATGCATAGGTAGGCATATACATATATAAGTTCCCCCTTTATATATATTCCCTCATGGCAGTAGGAATATATATTGGGGCTAGGTGTGCTTATATATAGATATGAAAAATGCATACACGTGTAAGTGTAAAGGGGTATATGCAAGTATAAACATATATCTAAGGATCCCGTTGGGAAAATTTGGACATGAAAATAGGTTCATAGGGGCTAGGTATCCTTATACATGCTGGTTTTTCTACAAGGGGTTGGGTAGGGTGCAAGGGGGTGGGTATAGGGAGTGTGCAGGGGATGGGGTGGGCATGGGGTGTGATGGGGCGGGGGGCAGTGGGGGGAGGGGTGTAGGGGGGAGGGGGTGGTGCAAGGGGCAGAGGGAGGGGGCAGGGGGTTGTGCAAGGGGCAGGGGGAGGGGTGCAGGGGGGATGGGGAAAGGGGTAGGGGGTGTCCAGGAGGGGGGGTGAAAGGGGGCATGGGTGTGTTGGGGGTGTTGAAGGGGGCTGTCCATGGTGTGCTAGGTTTTGTTGCAAGGGGCAGGGGGTGCATGGGGTGGGTAGGGGGTGTGCTGGGGGCAGCGGGAGGGTGCGGGGGCAGGGGGGGTCCAAGGGGTGTGCTGGGGGGTGCAAGGTTTTTTTGCATGGGGTAAGGTAGGGTGCAAGGGGTGGGAATGTGGGTGTGCAGGGGGGGAAGGGGGTGGGGTGGGAAGGGGGTGTTCTGGGGCAGGGGGTGTGTGTGTGTGGGGGGGGGGTCTAAGTGATGTACAAGGGATGGGGGTGTGCTGGGTTCTTTTGTAAGGGGTAGGGTGGAGGGGGTGTGTTGGGGGAGGGGGCAAGGGGTAGGGGGTGTACATGAGGGGGTGCAAGGGGGCATGGGTTTGCAGGGGGTGTTCAGGGGGGATGTCCAGTGGGTGCAAGGTTAACTTAATGAATTGAATGAGTTAAATGGAACCGAACATAGTTAACTTGGCACATCATAGCTAATGCCTCATATAGTGAATTATGTTACGGTTATGCCTCCTTTCTAAAGTTTAATTGGATGGAATTACACTAAATATCAACCCAGGATCCACAAAATTGTGCCAAATGGTTTGGTAAGTCTTCCACTATATTGGATTCATGAATAGGTATGAAGTGAGATGAATTTGAGATCCAATCCATAATCCCCCATAAGGAATCCTATTTTAAAATCATTCTTAGTAAACCTATGAAAAAATTGATAGTTATCTTCTCTAATTTCTACATAGATATAGGTTAGGTTTGCAACATGCAGGGGGTGTTCAAGTGGGTTGTCCAGGGGGGTGCGGGGGGGGGGGGGGGGTCAGGGGCTTTGCAGGGGAGGGGTGCAAGGGGGATGTCTAGGGGGTGTTCAAGGGGGCTGTCCGGGGGGGATACTGCTGGGAGGGGGGGGGTGCAATGGGGCTATCCAAGGGGGGTTCAAGGGGGGGGGGGGTGTCTAGGATGGAGGGGGTGCAAGGGGGCATGGGTATACAGGGGGTGTTCAAGGGGGGGGGGGGGGTGTCTAGGAGGGGGTGTTCAAGGGGACTATCAGGGGGTGTTCACGGGGGCTGTACTGGGGGGTGTCCGGGAGGGGGTTTCTAGGTGGGGGGTGTCCAGTAGGGGGTCAGGGGTGGTCTAGGGGGGCTTTGTAGTGAGGTGGTCTACTGCAGGGGTGGGGGTGGGGTGCAAGGGGGTGCAAGGGGCTGTCTAGGGGGGTGGGCTACTGGAGGGGGTGTTCAAGGGGGTGCAAGGGGGCCGTATAGGGGGGTGGGATACTGTAGGGGGGTGCTAGGGGGTGTTCAAGGGGGGAAGGGGGCTGTCCAGGGGGGTGCAAGAGGGGTGTCCAAGAGGGGGGGGGGGCAAGGGGGCATGGGTGTGCAGTGGGGTGTCCAGGTGGGAGGGGGTGTCCAATAGGGGGGCATGGGGGTGCGAGGGGGGGGGGGGGGGGTGTTCAATGGGGATGTTTAGGGGGGAATGGGGGTGCAGGGGGTGTTCAAGGGGGTTCAAGGGGGCTGTCTAGGGAGGTGAAAGGGGGCTGTCTAGGGGGGTGTGCAAGGGGTTGTCCAGGGGGTGCAAGGGGGCTGTCCGGGGGGGGGGGCATGGGGGTGCAAGGGGTGCAAGGGGGCTATCCATGGGGGTGTAGGGGGTGTTCCGGGGGGGGGGTGAATTGATTTTTTATACCATATAAATGATATATCCATGGTTTTAACCATGGTAGTAGGGGCCTAGTGCCACGGTTAAAACCGTGGTAGTAGGTAAGACCTACTGCCACAGCCATAACGACCATGGTTTTCTGAAAACATGGCCATAGCCTATTTCCATGGTTTTCAGGCCTATGGTCACGGTTCCAAACCGTGGCCCTAGGTGAATTTTCTAGTTGTGAATCCATGTTTTTATTTTAGGATGAAGTAAATTAGCATACAATATCATTTTGTTCAGGATGTGGCCGAGGAAGGAAGTGTGGACATGTAGAAAATTCACACTAAAGAAAATTTGGCAGATTTCCTGACAAAGGAGATTGGTTCTGATAAGTTTAGATGGTGTAGATCCTCAAGTGGTCTTGTAGAGACATGATCAGCAAGTTTGAAAGATAGAAAGGATGTGTGGAGATGTGATTAGAACTTAATAAAATCTCCAAGTGAGAGATATGTTGGAAGACATCGAGAGAGGAAATATTGATGACAGTTGCCGTAGTCATTTTATTCAAACTGGGTGACACCCTACTATCAATTTCCCTAATTAATCTGGTAAAAGTCATTTAATTGAGGGGAGACCAAAAGGGAGTAAAGACGGGCTATAAAATGGGATCTCCTCCAACATTTTTCATAATCGGATTCTCAATCAACGCATCTTCAGTATTGAGTGCAGTATTTTGTGAGGCGTCTCTCCACATTTTCAAGAGATAATTTCTTGAGTATTTTATCCTTCTAATTGAGAGAGAGTTTGTACCCACATTTTACAATAGTTAAATCTTTATATTTACTTGTGGTTTTTCCCCCTTTTATTTTGGGTGTTTTTCTATGTTACATCCAGTGTTCATTTTATTTCTGCACTTTTGCACTTTATTTCTTATCTCAAAATTTTTTTTGTACTGAAATTCCATCATTGTCAAATAATTTTGGGTAATACACCACCCTATATCACACCTAGGCTACACCATAACTTTAATTCCACTTTTCAGGATCAATTTTCTCCAAACCTAGGTCTTCCAGGCCCAACACATAGGCCCTTCTGGGGTTTCATCCTAAAACCCATAGATGATAGGAGGAATTGTCCATCCAAGATTATATGTGAAACACCATCCTTGGTGTAATCCGATGTGGGAATTGGGTTTGTACCCAAAAATCCTCCCCTCAAACCAAAGACCACACAATTAGGCCCCCTCTCCAATGATAGTGCATCTGATCCAACCATCTTACACTGTCGTTTTCATATAATAGTAACTCACAACCTGACCACCACTATTAGGAATACAATTGACACAAGGCACCATGGATTCACATCCTTCAAATGAGAAACCACGATCATAGTCAAATTGGTTTGGGGAATACTCTACCCTATATCACACCTGGGGTGCACCATGGCTATAATACCACATGTGAGGATCAATTTCTTCCAGCCCTAGGTCTTCGAGGCCCAACACAAAAGCCCTTCTAGGGTTCTATCCTAAAATCCATGGGTCCTAGGAGAAATTTTCTATCCAACATTATATGTCACCCACCATACTTTGTGGGATCCGATATGGGATTTGGGTTTGTACCTAATAGTTTGGAGACTTGACCATGAATATCATCATTCAAATGCTGGACAAAAAGATATATTCCAATAGATGCGATGAGTACCAGAAGTTTCAGAAATCTCTAAGGGAGTTCTTCGAGTATGAAGGGATGTTTGTGCCGTCAGAATATTTTTCCTTTCTTCGATGGGTTGATTGCGGCGGATGCGAGAGATCCATGAAAAGGGTGGGAAAAGAGATGGATGATATTCTAGAAGGGTGGATGGTGGAGCACCGACAGAGATGGAAAACCAATAGAGACATGCTTATTTTTTCCTTTCTACCTATCTAGTATATTCCCTACACTTCTACATGAATTAATTATTAAGAATTAGAATAAAATTACATACAATATAGAGGATGGTGAGTTTGCAGGCGTTACTTCTGGGGGAAACATGGACGATGATGATGAGTTTAACGTAGGCCCTCTCCCTACTAATGAACCACACCCATGTGTTGCAGAAAGTTTGGGATGAGCTGATCCAACATATCGGGAAGGAGGGAGTAGTGGAATAAGGATACAGGGTGAAGGAGTTGGGGTACCTGCAGTTCATAATCAAGGATACCCTTCATATTTATCCCACCGTGCTGCTACTGTCACCCCATTAGGCCATTCAGGACTGGACCATCGGTGGATATGACATCCCCTCCAGCACTCAGCTCACCATGAACTGGTCGAAAATTACGCGCGACCCCTAGGTGTGGAGGGAGGTGGAGGAGTTCCAGTGAGAGAGGTTTATGGGAGATAAAAAGGATGTGTATTTTAGGGGGAAGGATTTTGAGCTGATTCCTTTCAAGCATGCGCATGGGGGTGCAGCTAATGTAGATCATACTTGGTAGCTTGATACATGGTTTGGACTTGAAGAGGTCGAGCGATGAAGGGGTGGATGTGAAGGAGGAGCATGGGCTCACCAACCTCAAGGCCACAACACTGAATGTGGTTGTTTCTGATGGAGGATCGATTGCAGTAGTAAACTCAACCGCACACATGTATATCACTTGATGTGATCGCAACCACATAAACACAACGGAACAAACTGGTTTTATTTCTTCTCACTGGAATTCTTATTCTTACAAAATTCATGGTACTCCCTATTTATAGGGTTAAAATCACATAGCAAACAAAATGAAGAAAAATAGAGAGAAAAAAAGTCTGCGGTTGGTTGTGGTAGGTGCTGCCCAAGCCTCCTAATCCACACACATGAAGCAGCCAATCTTGAATTTGTCAAAGCCTCCATTGCCATAGTAGATGTTGGAATCGTCTAAGGAAAACTGATTTTTATTATCCAACATCCCCCTTAAACTCGTTTTCCTTGCGACCCATGATTTTGCATTATGTATAGGTGGGTAACAAACTGGTATAATGACTTCACCATAGTCATTAGCTGTAATAAAATCAATAGCACATGTGGAATCCAATAAGTAGATCATTGGAAGTGATCGCAGGAATGAAATATCAGCAACATGAATCAAATTGGGTTTTATTGCTTAAATTTGGAATTCTTCCACCTTATACTCCTCTTCTAGGATCATATTCTTGTTCACGAAACCCTCTGCCTTGTGTTTGGGTTCTTCAAAATGCCCCCTTGCTACAAGACTTCACCGAGACTCAGAAGCATTGGAAGGAGGTGTTGTTTTTCTTCACCAGAGGAATTAACACGGGGATCTGATTCTTTAATATTTCTGAATCAATGGATGGTTTTCTGGGTACAATGTCGATGTCGATCTCGAATTTTGAGAAGGTGTCTACATTTGATAACAATACATGTTCTTCAGTGCCTTTTGGGAAGGCATCTGCGATGGATAAAAACTCAATATCTTTGGCAGTTTATGATGCAGGCAATTGATTCGGCTTCGAGAGAAGATACGAATGCGGGGTGTGTATGTCATCATCATCAGTGTTTGGAAATAAGTCAAAGGGATTGATGGAATTTTATTCAATATTTAGGAAATCTATTTTTTCGGATAGTGCTGATTTTTTTTTTGAATTGCACACAATAACAATTTTTTTTTGAATTAGGGACTTCTAATTTTTTTTGCACTAATAAAAATGAATGGATTTTTTATGTGGTGATAGGAGGAGGAAAAAGTATGCATACTTTTTTTTGGAAAGGTAGGATTGATGAATTTCAAATTCCTTGATATTTTTTTGAATAGGATGAATCAAAGAGGTTGAACCCTGGTAATGAGAGGAAGAAAAATAACAAGAATAAAAAATTAGTTTGAGAAAATGGAGATTAGGGTAGGGTATTTTTTTAAAGAGGGAATAGGAATGTAGACTTGTTGGTGGGAGGAGAGAGGGTGAGACAAAAGCTCCAACAAAGAGGTGTGGGGGACAAAAGGAAAATTTTCATTTCACAAATTGGAGAGAGAAGGTAGTGAAGAAAAATCCCTTTGTTTTTTTAACAAATGGGAAAATCAAACTTCAATTTGACAAATTTAAAAAAAGGAAACAAAAGTGGGATGAGATTCTCACATGCGGATTAAGAATAGTTGTGACTATTCATCATCTTCTTTAATTAGTCACTGCAACTGATTAGAAGGGGATATCACAGATCCCTCTCAGCACTCCAACAGACGGATCAGGAGAAAAAACCATAGATCTATGCCCACTCAGCTGACCTTCGATCCTCTAATACCACTGATGGAGAATCGATTGTAGGGGTAAAATCAACCGCACACATGCGGATCACTTGAGGTGATTGCAACCACATAAACACATTGGAAAAAAACTGGAATTATTTCTTCTCACTGGAATTATTATTCTTACAACACACATGGTACTCCCTATTTATAGGGTTACAATCACACAACAAACCAAATGAAGAAAAACATATAAAAAACAAGTCCGTAGTTTGTTGCGGTAGGTGGTGCCCAAGCCTCCAGATCCACACACGTGAAGCAGACAATCTCGAATTTGTCAAAGCCTATATTACTGCAGTAGATGTTGGCACCGTCCAAGGAAAACTTAGTTCTATTATCCAACAGTTTCACCCCGTTTTACTGTTGATTTATTTTATTAAATCCCAACTAGGAATATTGACCCATCTGATAAGATTTAAATACTCTAAATGGTGTGAAATAAATTGAAAATATTTAGTATTAGGAGTACAACCAAAAAATTCATTTAAATGATGAAAATGGTATGAGAGCACTAACAAGGTGTGGGGCCACTCCCAATTTTGAGAGTTTTTTATGGGAGATAATTGTAGATGTTTTTTCTGTAGCTTTCTCTCTTTTGTCAGTTATCATTTTTCTTGTTGCGGGTGTGGGAGGATTATCTTATGGTGGGAAGCCAACAGGGTGGACATCACCAGGAGGAGATTAGGTTTTTGAATAATAGATGATCTATCCAAACACTTGTTGACTAAAAAAAATCTTCATCTATAAAACTAGATCAGATCCCTTGAAATTGTAATTAGAGTAAAATCTATTGTAACCATTTGTGTGATCCAATGTTTTATCTAGATTTAATTAGGTCCTTGTAACACCCCAATCTTCCATGATACATTTCACTTTGAATAGTATAGTAGTGTGTGTTGTATGCAACTCTGAGATTCTAACACATCGCAACCAATCAAAGTAGCCATTATGAATAGTAATACCCACTTTTTGAAATTTTATACATTTTATATTTCAAAATGGGCTTCATTTTTGGATTCAGAATATCAAAATTATCCTAGTATGAAATTTTGGCACTTTTCGGATAACTTTTATATTTTGATGAATAGTGAAAATTACTAATTTTTTATTAAAAACAACTTTTTTAATCAAAATAACTAATAGTGATAAATTATGAATTTGAGTAGTTTTAAAGTATATTTAGAATATATTTTTACCATTTAATACAATTTTGGTCATTGGACATAATTTCACAATTAAACCGGACATAAATAAGTGTTAATCTTTTGATAGTTATTATATCTTAAAAACACGTTTTTTGTTTTGACAGCGGGAATTAATTTTAAATTAATTTCTGCCACTTATGTGTTTTGAATTTGGAAAAATTGATTCCATATTTGGAATCAGGATGTACAAATTGTGTAAATAGGTAACTTTTATTTTTAGACATTTTGAATAATTACTTCGGTAAATATTTTATTTACCATGGTTAAAGGGTAAATCCGGTAAATAAGGGTTCAAAAATAATATTATAATAATAACAAATTACCCTAAAACGTGTCCTAACCTTATTGGTTGATACATGTCTGACCATGGGAATCTTTTGGTCGATTTTGGGACCCCATGGACCCACTTGTTGGTGATAAGGACACTTTATATTAATTAAGTTAAAATAAATACAAAAAAGACATAAGCATATATCTTTTATAAAAACAATTTTTACATAGGGTTTTATATGTTTAAATATAGACTATAAATATTCATTAGAAAGATAAAAATATTTCATACAAAATGGTATTTTATTTATAATTTTTAGACATTAAATAATTTAGTTTATTTATGACACAATGATGATGTAATAATTACCGTATTAATGAAAGATTAAGATAATTGATATTATAAATACCCAAATAAATTAAATTTGAGACTTTTTATATATTCCAATAATTTTATAGGTTAATATGACATATTAGGATTATTTATATAAATTGTTTTCGAAGTAATAATGCTGTTATGAATTTATTAAAAACAAAATACCCAATAGTGTCAAAATTGACATAAAAGAGTTTAAAAAAAATATTATATTATTAATTGATATTAAATTCCTAAAAATCTAAAGGTTAGGCCAAGAGACTTATATCATGATAGGTGTATCATTAATGGACCACTTGGGGATCTCTTGGAGGTATATAGTAAGTTTATTAACTATATAATATAAAAATACAAAGTGACATGGTAAGTGTCAAACTAATTAACTAAGAGTTAAAACTAAAAGATAAGGTTAATATAATGACCCAAACCTATCTAAATTATATTGGTTGAGTGGTTTTAGACCCATACACACCTTAAAATTTAAATAATATACTTTGGAGCCATTAGAAACCGAATATGATTTTATTATAAAATAATATTTCTAGATTTTCCTAAGGTGCCCCTCCTCCCCCTTATAAAAGGACACCGCTTCTAACCAATTATTCATACCTTCAAAGCCTTTTGGTTCGGAAAAACCCTAGACAAATACTCTATAAACTTCCCTAAGTTCAACATAGAGGCCTTAGTTTGATCAGAAAGCCAACCTAAGGTGCCCTTTTGATGAAATCAAAAGGAAGAACCAGAAGAAGAGGTAACATCTTCACCACCATCTTTAAAGTTACTTTCTTCTTCAACTTCTTCTTTCCTTGTTATTTCCATTCTAAAATAATAACTACAGTACCTTCTATATACTGTGATGTTATTATAATTATGGAACAAACAAATTTATTATTCTATCCATCCCTTGAATGACATGTCACCATACGTGCGTACGTACATCCTACCGTCTCCACGTTGTGGTGTAATTGTTATTCAATATACTATTATTTAAATGGGTATAATAATGATGTATAATTCATGTAAATAATAAATATAACATGATAATTATTATATCTATATGATATACCATCCAATTATATATTATTTTAATATCAAAAGAATGATATTGTCGCTCGTGCGTACGTACGAATTACCGTCTCCATGAACGCGATGAGATTCATTCCCCATCGAATCCATTCAAGACTAAATTTTATTGGATGATTAAAAATAATATTTAAGGACTTAAATTATTGATATGAGTATGATACAACCTATCCATAACAAACACGGCTTATATAAAAGAAAACGAGTAAGTTAACACCCAAAACGACGATAATACTATGATTTTATTAACAAAGTGATGTTAAAAGATCATATATGATATCATATTAATATATATGATTATTTTATAGTTCAATAACAATTATTTCACCATTATAAAGGAGATTAACCTGCCATTAACCAAGGAAAAGTACAAGGTAAGGGTATATTTTACAATCTCTTCATTATCTGAGGTTGTTTATACGTAATTATCTATTGGGACCTATTTATCATCCATATCCTTGTTTCTTAAAAATGTATTTCAAATAATTCTTATTATTTTAAAGAATATGGGTTAAAGTCATTTATAAACTTGTTTTAATTTTTATAAGAAGTTTATAAAGGTATCTTTCCGTCGTTTTCCAAACAAGGTCCTTTTTAACCTTTTCGGCAGAATTAAGGTAAGAATGTCTTTTTTTTAACTTATACAGAGAGTGTGGCTATTTTACACCGTTATAAAATCATATAATCTTCCCTTAAAATATTATAATAATATTTTCAAATTAAATGTTTTATTTTATAATTATGTGACCTTTAAATGATTTAAAAAAAGAGATATTTCTCTCAAATAGTTTTGATTTCATCTATGTCAACATCCTTTGATGGATTTTAAGCTTATTTGAAGTTGATTTATTATAAAAAACATCCATTGAAGGTTTTCTGATATTTTCGACTGTGGATGTGTTATTTTTATACCATTCATGGTTTATGGAGAAATTATTGACATTTCGTATGCTAGTTTTAATACGAATGTTTTTGTTATATTTAAACATGTTCATATGAGGAATGCATTGGACTTAATAAGTGACGGGTGGAGCCCGCTATAGCTCCTTGATGCATCGGTAGGTCTCATGAGACAAACTAGTGTCTTGGCATGTGGCCTTGAAAAAATATTATTTCTAGTCTTGGCATGAGGCCTTGTCTACATGGTGATGATAGTCTGGCATTATGCATTTCGTTATTATGAAAGTGGTTATTGATATTGCATGTGATTATTCAACTAGTAGAATATCCATGTGAATAAGTAAATGACATTATTTCATTTTATCTATGCCATATTATGATTAATTTGAAGTTTAAAAGGCTTTTATTTTAGTTATACATTGCCTTAAATGTTTATGTTTATTTATGAAAGTTTCCGCTATATTGTTATCCTTACTGAGCATCTGAGCTCACCCCTTTCAATGTTTTATTTTTCCTAGGATGTGAAGAAGTAATTTATGAATGACCTGCAGGGATAATATGAGGGGATATGAAGACAAGATATTGTTGTAGTATTTTTCATTTTTATGATGTAATGTAAACTTTATGAATGTATCTAGTGTTTCCAAGGCTACTAAACTAACCAGTCTTTCGAGATTTGATCTTTCTTGTGATCATGACAATGTTATGTAATAATACACCGACTCTGGGTAACTAGGGTCGGGGCGTTACAGTTGGTATCAGAGGAAGTTTAGTAAAAACCTTGTAAACTAGATTTAGATAAACTCTGATTACATCACATAGCCCTAAGATAGACTTTGAGGATTAGTATAGAATAACTTCCTAGAATTTTGGTATTGTAGAGATTTTGTGAGTTTTCCGAGTAATACATCCCTGTCTGGATACGAGCAGGTAGAGGCGGCTCTAGCACAGATGTACCTAGGGGTAAAACCCAAAAACACTTCTTTGAGCTAGACTCGAACAGGAACTGGTGCACGACAACGGGCCTTGCTGCACTCTTGGTTACAAAACTCATGGGGGATATGCTTAGGATAATTCTCATTTTCTTTATGAACCATTATGAAGGGTTTATGAGTATATAATTCCTCAAAGAATTTTTTTTATGATTATGGATTATATCCATAAACTGTTCAATTTATGTTAAGTGTTTTAAAAGTATGGAATTATGTATTTTGATTCATAAACTGATCTAGTTTATTACATTGTTTAGAAATGGTGTCTAGTGGATGAAATGGAAACTGTATCAATACATGCACTCCATGTAGGGATTTACCTCCTGCTCAAGATAATTATAGTGGAGCTGGTATTGTAACTGGTGCTGATCAGCTTATCACCATACTGGGACAACTCACTCAGGTTATGAATAATAACCTTACCCGTATGGAGCACCCTGATCCGCAGCATGGAGGATCAATGTTAGATCGCTTCATGAGGAAGAAAACACCAACATTCAATGGGAGTACAAATTCTATAGTGGCTGAGCAATGGATAAACTCTTTAGAGAAAATATTCCATGCTTTGGGGAGTAGCGAAAGGGAAAAAGTTGTCATGGCAGTTTACCGCCTCACTGAAGATGCTGACCAATGGTGGTCCTTGATTCAAAATACAAAGGAAGATGATGAATTATCAAATATGGAATGGAGGGAGTTCAAAGAGATGTTCTTAGAAAAATACTTTCCTCGAGACCATCAAGCAGATATGGAAAGGCAATTTCTGAGTCTAAGGCATAAAGAGGATGAGAATGTCGCAAAGTATGAGGATAACTTTACAAGGTTAGCGAGGTATGCTGTAGATTATATACATAACCCAAGAATTAATATTGATCATTTCTTTGATGGGTTAAAACCATTTCTCCATCGAGCATTAGTCTCACAGACCTTCTCGTTGTTCGAAGATATTGTCTCGTGTGCTATCAAGACAGAAAAGGAATTCTCTAAGTCTTATGAATTTAAAGAAAAGAAAGAGAAGAAGAGATCTGATGATCAATATGGAAATGGAAATAAGGGGAAGAAGGTAAAAGTTGAAAATCCATCCTACAGTAAATGTGGGAAGAGACACCCCGGTACTTGCTTAAAAGGAATGAGAGTCTGTTACAAGTGTGGTGAAAAAGGCCACCAAGCTCATGATTGCAAGGGAAAGAGAGTTGCTGTCAACGTGGAATGCTATAATTGTAGAGATATGGGACATTATGCAAATGAATGTCCTAAGCGTCCGGGGAACTTTCCTTAGAAAAGGCCAAGGGATCAAAGCCAAGCTTATGCTATCACTACTGCTGAGGTAGAAGCTCCGAAAGATGTGGTGGCATGTAATTTAATGGTTTCCTCAAGTTTAGAAAATGCTTTATTTGATTTTTGATCATCGCATTGTTTCATATCTTCATAGTTTTCTAAGAAAATTAGATATTTCCAATTTGATTTAACAAGATATTTTTCAGTCAAAAACCCTAAGGGAAGTATCATTGCTATAAAGTTCTATGGATCTGTTCCCATTAGGGCATATAAATGTTCTTTATCTGATGATGTTATCATCATACCCATGACTGAATTTGATATAATCCTCGGTATTGATTGGCTTTAGGACCATGATGCAAATATTTATTGTAAGAAGAAGGAGGTTATTATTTTTTATGATGATGATAAGGAACACCTTATATTTAGAGCAGAATCTTCACCACCTAATTCTTATCTAGATCTACCCCCAGTAGCTCAACTAAATTCAATTATCGGGGAGGAAGAGAATGAAATAACTGTGGGTGAGGAAAGGAATGCTCAAATAGAGGATGTACCTATTGTGAAAGAATATGTAGATGTGTTTCTGGAAGATTTACCTGGACATCCTCAAGAACGAGAAGTTGAGTTTTCCATTGATTTAATTCTTGTATCAAGGTCTATATCGAAGACCCCTTATAGAATGGCCACTGTGGAATTAGTTTAACTAAAGAAACAAATAGAGTAATTGAGTAATAAGAGATTTATTCACCCTAGTGTTTCTCCATGGGGAGCCCCTATTCTTTTTGTTAAAAAAAAGATGGATCTATGAGGTTATGTATCGACTACAGGGAGATCAATGCTATAACAATAAAGAACAAGTATCCCCTACCTCGCATTGATGATTTATTTGACCAACTGCATGGAGCTCAATAATTTTCAAAGATTGACCTTCGATTAGGATACCATCAGTTGTGTGTGAAGAAGGAAGACATTATGAAGACAACATTTCAAACAAGGTATGGGCATTACGAGTTTACAGTAATGCCTTTTGGGATGACTAATGCACCCTCTGTATTCATGGATCTAATGAACAGAGTTTTCAAGGAATATCTTGATGATTTTGTGGTGGTATTTATTGATGATATCTTGGTATACTCCAAAAGCTACGAAGACCATGAAAATCACTTGCGCATTATCTTGAAGATTTTTAGAAGACATGAATTATATGAGAATTTTAGTAAGTGTGAATTCTATCTTCAAGAGATTTCTTTTCTTGGCCATATTGTCTCTAAGGATGTAATTTCTGTTGATCCTTCTAAGACCAAGGCAATCCAAGAATGGCCAGCACCGACGAGTATAACTGAGGTACACAGTTTTATTGGTTTAGCAGGTTATTATCGACGTTTCATCCAGATCTTTTCCTGGTTCGATAACCCATTAACAAAGCTCACACGTAAAGGGGTTAAATTTGTTTGGACAAAAGAGTGTGAAGAATGTTTAGAATAAATGAAGAGAAGATTATTCAATGCTTCTATATTGACTCTACCATTGGGGAATGATGGGTTCATTATTTATAGTGATGCATCAATGAAAGGACTTGGTTGTGTCCTTATGAAGAATGATAGAGTTATTGCTTATGCATCACGATAACTGAAAATTCCTGAGAAAAACTATCTTACTCATGATCTTGAGTTAGTTTCTGTAATATTTGCTTTGAAGATATGGAGACATTATCTCTATGGTGAGAAATGTGAGATTTATACTGATCACAAGAGTTTGAAGTATATTTTCTCACAGAAAGAACTCAACATGAGGCAAAGGAGATGGCTTGAACTACTCAAGGATTATGATTGCACGATACACTACCACCCGGGGAAGGCAAATAAGGTGGAATATGATTTGAGCAGAAAGGATCATGGAGTTTTTAACGTGATGAGAATTGAAATGGATCATATTTTCATGGATCTAGTGAAGATGGATATGGGAATCACCATGGAAGGTGAAACATCAATTCTTTTTCAAATGGTTTCCAAACCATCTTTACTAGAAAGGATAAATAGTTCTCAGACTGGTGATGAAGAGTTAAAAAGGAAGATTAAAGCTGTGAATGATGGGGAATTGAGTGACTTTGTGTATGAAGATAGAATTTTGAAGTTTGGGAAGAGACTTTGTGTTCCCGATATACCTGATCTAAAAAGAGAATTGTTGGATGATGCTCATAGTTCCAATTTTTCTATACACCCTGGGAGCACCAAAATGTATAGAGATTTGAAGGAACATTTTTGGTGGGATAACATGAAGAAAGAGATTGCTGATTTTGTGTCAAGATGTATGGTTTGTCAACAAGTGAAATCTGGAAGGCAACGGCCTGGTGGAGTATTGCAACCTCTTCCCATACCTGAGCGGAAATGGGATAATATCACAATGGAATTTTTCATGGGACTACCAAAGACTCCTAGAAGGAACGATGCAATATGGGTAATTGTTGATCGTCTTACCAAGTCAGCACATTTTATTGATATAAGGGAGGATTTACCACTTGAACGTCTGGCAAGGCTATATATTAATGAGGTTGTGATACTTCATGGAGTACCTCTATCTATTGTCTCAGATCTTGATCCCCGTTTTACATCAAGATTCTGGAAAAGTATTCAGAAGGCCTTGGATACTGAACTTCGTTTGAGCACTGCTTACCACCCTCAAACAGATGGAAAATCAGAATGAACTATTCAAACCTTATAAGACATGTTTAGATCATTCTCACTTGACTTTCAAGGTATGTGGGATCAATATTTACCACTGGTAGAATTTTCCTATAACAATTGTTTCAATTCAAGTTTTCAGATGACACCATATGAAGCCTTGTACGGAAAGAGATTTCGCACACCAACCTATTGGGATGATGTTGGTGAAAGAAAACTTGTTGGCCTGGAACTAGTGGAGGAAACGATGGAAAAGGTAAAGGTAATCCAAAACCACATCAAACTAGCTCAAAATAGGCAGAAGAGCTATGCTGATAATCGACAGAAGGATTTGGAATTTCATGTAGGAGATGATGTTTTCTTGAAGGTATCTCCATGGAAGGGAGTTATACGTTTTGGTAAGAAGGGTAAATTGAGTCCCAGGTACATTGGACCTTTTGAAATTCTAGAATGAATTGGGGCTGTAGCTTACCGTTTGGCAATGCCGCCAAGTCTCTCCAAAGTTCACGATGTGTTCCACGTATCACTGTTGAGAAAATACATGCCTGACCCAATACATGTACTCACCTACGAGGAATTAGAACTAGAACCCGATATGTCTTATTGGGAAGAGCCCATCAGGATTTTTGATACGAGAGAACAAGTGCTGAGAAACTGGACAACTCGTCTGGTAAAAGTTTTATGGAGAAACCATAAGATGGAAGAGGCAACGTGGGAACCCGAGGAATTTATGATGAAGAACCACCCGAGTCTTTTTATACAGTAATATTCTAGAAATTTAGAGGATGAAATTATTTAAAGGAGGGGAGAATGTAACACCCCAAGCTTCCATGGTACACTTCTCTTTGAATAGTATAGTAGCGTGTGTTGTACGCAACTCCGAGATTCTAACACGCCGCAACCAATCAAAGTAGCCATTATGAATAGTAATACCCACTTTTTGAAATTTTATACATTTTATCTTTCAACATGGACTTCATTTTTGGATTCATAATATCAAAATTATCCTAGGATGATATTTTGGTACTTTTCAGATAACTTTTATATTTTGATGAATAGTGAAAATTACTAAATTTTTATTAAAAACAACTTTTTTAATCGAAATAATTAATAGTGATAAATTATGAATTTGATTAGTTTCAAAGTATATTTAGAATATATTTTTACCATTTAATAAAATTTTGGTCATTGGACATAATTTAACAATTAAACCGGACATAAACAAGTGTCAATCTTTTGATGATTATTATATCTTAAAAACACGTTTTTTGTTTTGACAGCGGGAATTAATTTTAAATTAATTTCTGTCACTTCTATGTTTTGAATTTGAAAAAATGGATTCCATATTTGGAATCATTATTTCCAAATTGTTTAAATAGGTAACTTTTATTTTTAGACATTTTGAATAATTACTTCGGTAAATATTTTATTTACCATGGTTAAAGGGTAAATCCGGTAAATAAGGGTTAAAAAATAATATTATAATAATAATAAATTACCCTAAAATGTGTCCTAAAATTATTGGTTGATACATGTACGACCATGGGCATCTTTGGGTCGATTTTGGGACCCCATGGACCCACTTGTTGGTGATAAGGACACTTTATATTAATTAAGTTAAAATAAATACAAAAAAGACATAAGCATATATCTTTTATAAAAACAATTTTTACATAAGGTTTTATATGTTGAAATTTATAATATAAATATTCATTATAAAGATAAAAATATTTCATACAAAATAGTATTTTATTTATAATTTTTAGACATTAAATAATTTAATTTATTTATGACACAATGATGATGTAGTAATTACCGTATTAATGAAAGATTAAGATAATTGATATTATAAATACCCAAATAAATGAAATTTGAGTCTTTTTATAAATTCCAATAATTTTATAGGTTAATATGACACATTAGGATTATTTATATAAATTCTTTTCGAATTAATAATTCTGTTATGAATTTATCAAAAACAAAATACCCAATAGTGTCAAAATTGACATAAAAGAGTTTTTTAAAAAAATATTATATTATTAATTGATATTCAATTCCTAAAAATCTAAGGTTCGGCAAAGATACTTATAAAATGATAGGTGTATCATTAATGGACCACTTGGGGGTTTCTTGGAGGTATATAGTAAGTTTATTAACTATATAATATAAAAATACAAAGTGAGATGGTAAGTGTAAAACTAATTAACTAAGAGTTAAAACTAAAAGATAAGGTTAATATAATGACCAAAACCTGTCTAAATTCTATTGGTTGAGTTTTTTTCGACCCATCCCCACGTTAAAATTTAAATAATATACTTTGGAGCCATTAGAAACTGAATAGGATTTTATTATAAAATAATATTTCTAGATTTTCCTAAGGTTCCCCTCCTCCCCCTTATAAAAGGACACCACTTCTAACCAATTATTCACACCTTCAAAGCCTTTTGGTTCGGCCATCCCCTGCCCAAATACTCTCTCAACTTCCCTCAATTCAACATAGAGGCCTTAGTTTGATCAGAAAGCCAACCTAAGGATCCCTTTTGATCAAATCAAAAGGAAGAACCCGAAGAAGAGGTTACATCTTCACCACCCTCTTTAAAGTTCCTTTCTTCTTCAACTTCTTCTTTCCTTGTTATTTCCATTCTAAAATAATAACTCCATTACCTTCTATATACTGTGATGTTATTATAATTATGGAACAAACAAATTCATTATTCTATCCATCCCTTGAATGACATGTCACCATACGTGCGTACGTACGGCCTACCGTCTCCACGTTGTGGTGTAATTGTTATTCAATATACTATTATTTAAATGGGTATAATAATGATGTATAATTAATGTAAATAATAAATATAACATGATAATTATTCTTTCTATATGATATACCATCTAATTATATATTATTTTAATATCAAAAGAATGATATTGTCGCTCGTGCGTACGTACGGATTACCGTCTCCACGAACGCGATGAGATTCATTCCCCATCTTATCCATTGAAGACTATGTTTTATTGGATGATTAAAAATAATATTTAAGGACTTAATATCATTCTGGATATGATTATGATACAACCTATCCATAACAAAAACAGATTATATAAAAGAAAACAAGTAAGTTAACACCCAAAACGGCGATAATACTAAGATTTTATTAACAAAGCGATGTTAAAAGATCATATATGATATCATATTAATATATATGATTATTAAATAATTAAATAAAAAATATTTAACCATTATACAGGAGGTTAACCTACCATCAACCAAGGAAAAGTACAAGGTAAGGGTTTATTTCACAATCTCTTCATTATCCGAGATTGTTTATACATAATTATCTACTGGGACCTATTTATCATCCACATCCATGTTTCTTAAAAATGTATTTCAAATCATTCTTACTATTTTATAGAATATGGGTTAAATTCATTTATACCCTTGTTTGACTTTTTATAAGAAGTTTATAAAGGAATCTTTCCGTCGTTTTCCAAACAAGGTCCTTTTTAACCTTTTCGACAGAATTAAGGTGAGAATGTCTTTTTTTAACTTATACAGAGGGTGTGGCTATTTTCCACCGTTATAAAATAGTCAAAGATTCCGTTACAATATTATAAGAATATTTTCAAATTAAATGTTTTATTTTATAATTATGTGACTTTTAAATGATTTAAAAAAAAGAGATATTTCTCTCAAATAGTTTTGATTTCATCCATGTCAACATCATTTGATGGATTTTAAGCTTATTAAAAGTTGATTTATTATAAAAAACTTCCATTGAAGGTTTTGTGATATTTTGGACTGTGGATGTGTTATTTTTATACCATTCATGGTTTGTGGAGAAAGTATTGACATTTCTTATGCTAGTTTTAATACGAATGTTTATGTTATGTTTAAACCTGTTCATATGAGGAATGCATTAGACTTAATAAGTGATGGGTGGAGCCTGCTATAGCTCCTCGATGCATGGGTAGGTCTCATGAGACAAACTAGTGTCTTTACATGAGGCCTTTACAAAATTTTATTTGTAGTCTTGGCACAAGGCCTTGGCTACGTGGTGATTCTAGTCTGTCATTATGCATTCCATCATTATAAAAGTGGTTATTGATATTGCATGTGATTATTCGACTAGTAGAATATCCATGTGAATAAGTAAATGTCATTATTTCATTTTATCTATGTCATATTATGCTGAAGTTGAAGTTTAAAAGGCTTTTGTTTTAGTTATACATTGCCTTAAATGTTTATGTTTATTTATGAAAGTTTCTGCTATATTGTTATCCTTACTGAGCATCTGAGCTCACCCATTTCAATGTTTTATTTTTCCCAGGATGTGAAGAAGTAATTTATGAATGACCTGCAGGGATAATATGAGGGGATATGAAGACAAGATATTGTTGTAGTAGTTTTCATTTTTATGATGTAATGTAAACTTTATGAATGTATCTAGTGTTTCCAAGGCTACTAAACTAACTGGTCTTTCGAGATTTGATCTTTCTTGTGATCATGCCAATGTTATGTAATAATGCACTGACTCTGGGTAACTAGGGTCCGGGCGTTACAGTCCTTCTCTGATGGATGTAGAAAATCTTTTCAAATCAAGTAAATCCTTTATGTCCATCCATTCACTACCATAGATCAACAAAAATTCAACATCTACTTTTATTAGTGTTAAACAGAAAAAGTTGATAAAAGGGGAACCTTTATCACTGCTATTTAAAAGTGTTAATAAAGATATATTTTATCAATGCTAAGAAAACAATGATAAATGTCGATATTTATCAATTCTATTCTTAGTGCTGATAAAGTTTTTTAATAAGAAATATGATTAATATATATAAAATTATTATATTTGTATTCAAAAACAATATTTGTTTATATACATTAATTATAAAACTCATTTTTATAAGTAATATAAATATGATATATTAATATATATTTTTAATAATTGAAATAAACAAATAAGTAAAAATATATATATTTAAATAATTATAACATAATTATAATTTTTTTAAATAATAAATATTTTTACAGTCGGTGTCTGTTGGACGGGTAGGGGTCATGTGCAAGATAGTTGCAGCCTTGGGCCAAATGGGCCATTATAATTGAAGCTTACAAAGCTTATGTACTAGGGTTTAATACACTTGAGCCTACAAAGATCATGTAATGAGATCTCTCTCTACCCATAGATCAAAAAGAGTGGTTTGTTGGTTTAATAAAATAAGGGGGGATTCCCCCCTGACTGTTAAAATATAATAATATTTATAAAAATGTTTATTTATAATTAGAATTATAAATAAATATTTATTTAAATTATGATAAAATTATAATATTTTTTTAAATAATATATATTTATTATATTTATAAATATATATACTTATATATTGATAAATATATATAAATATATATATAGATATATAAATATATTTATAATTATATACAAATATTTATAAATAAATTTATTTATAATTATAATTTTAAATATATATATATATATATTTATAAATAAATTTATATATAAAAAATCCTCAAATTTATATTAGTCAAATGTTTGATAATTTATTTATATACATTGATTACCAAATGGGTATATTATTAAAATAAATATAATATATTAATATTTTATTTAAAGAATTATATAATATATAAATGAATATATTTATTTAGATATATATATATATTTATATTGATATTAAATAATTTAAAATATATGTACATGTATAACTACTTGTATGTATCTGTATATGTGTATATACATGTGTATGTGGAATTATATGTGTACATATGGATGTTTGTAATTCACGTAAATGTTACGAATTATTATTTTTTAATATTTTTGTAATTTATTTAATTTAATTTATCTATCCATTATTATACATTCATTAATATTGTTAAAAATATATTTAATCAATTTGTAATAATTATTTATACATATATTTATTTACTATATATACATGTAATATTTTCAATACAATTTATATGAATAAACAGTTGTTCATTTTTATTTATTAAGTTTTAACATTTATAATATGTTTGAAATTTATATAATTAACCTATTTAAAATATTTTTATAATAATTTTTTAAATTAAAATTTGAATTATACAATTATAAATATATATAATTTTTGTAAAATTATTTATGAAATTATAAATAAATAATTATATATTTAAATAATTATATTATTATAATAAATAAATTTAAATAATAAATAAATTTAAATAATAAATAAATTTAAATAATTAATAAATTTAAATAATAAATAAATTTATTATATTTCTAATTATATATAAATTTATTTAATAAGAAAATATCGGGCAGTAATTCGATGGAAGCCTTCGATGAGGTAGGCGATCGGGCTGTCGAGCAGCAATTCGATGGACCTTCGACGAATGACTGTAGGATAGCGTCGATGAACAGTGGAGACATAGGTGTTGTCTCGATTGGTGGCAGCTAGACCAAAGGCGACGTGTAGTGGAATAGGGTTTCTCTCCATGGTAATTTCGTCCGAGAAATCCTTTTCCCTAGTTCTTTGAGGATCGAGGTTGTTTCGATGCATTTAAATATGATTCTATCAGGATGGAAGATCAGAAGGCAGTTTATTGTGGATTTTCTTTACCCCTGGTAATAGTGCCAATCCCTCTTTCTCCGAATCTACAACAAGTGTTTTTCAAGGAAGGGGTAATTTTTGTTGGGACTATAAATGATTGGCCCACCGGTGCAACGATAATCATGAGATAAAATAATGTGAAAAATGCAGGAATAAAAGGGACACCAGATGTAACATGGAAAAACCCCCAAATGGAACGGGTAAAAAACCACAGTCAAATAGAAGGATCACTATGGGGTAAAAGTGGGTACACACTCCCTCACTATTACAAGAAGAAAACCCTCGTAAATATCTCTCTTGAATAAGCGGGGAAATAAACCTCACAAAACCACTCAAATAACTGAAGAACTTCTAAATGGGATGAGACTACCGAAGCTGATGATATGCTGAAGGGAGAGGATTCTCGTCCCTTTTATAGGCTACTGTCAGCCTCTCTTCTCTCTCACTGATGGCTTTGGTGGGTTGGCCACCAACCACCAGCCTCCCTTGGACAAAATTAGGGGCGGTGTCGTCCTGCAAATAAGCTGCCGCCAACACATCTCCCACTTGGATATTTGATTGAGAACCAATCACATCTCCACACATCCTTTCTATATTCCAAACATGATACTCAAGTATCTACAAGGTCGCTTGAGGATCTGCACCATCTGAACTTATCAAAGTTAATTTCCTTCATTAGGAAATCTACCAGATTTTCTTTAGTGTGAATCTTATGCATGTCCAAACTTCCTTTCTCCACCACATCTCGGACGAAGTGATATTGTACCCCAATTTGCTTCATCCTGAAATGAAAATATGGATTCCTTGCAATGTTCAAGGTGCTCTGACTATCACAAAACAATGGAATCTATGTTTGTCTGTGCTCGATCTCCTCTAATAACCTTCTCATCCAAATTGCCTCTTTGCAAGATTGTGTAGCTGCCATGTACTCTGTCTCCGTCTTGGATAAAGACACAACTAACTATAACATCGAAATCTAGCTCACATCTCCTCCCGAAAGAGTAAATACATAACCAGTAGTGGATTTCCTCCAGCCAGAATCACCTGCAAAATCCGAATCAACATATCCTCCGACAGTAAAATCTGACCCTCCATAACATAATGCAGCATTGGAGGTCTCCTTGATGTATCTCAGGATCCTATTCACTATGCTTCAATTCTCCCATCCTGGATTCTCCATGTACTGACTAACTGCTCCCATTGCATGTGCAATGTCTGGTCTAGTACAAACCATAGTGAACATTAGACTACCCACTACTGATGCATACGGTGCTCGAGACATTTTTATCCTCTCTATTTACTGCTAGGATTCATCATGGAGGATAACTTGAAATTAATGGGAAGAGGGGTAGAGATTGGATTAAAATATTTCATGTTGAAGCATTTCAAGACTCTTTATAAGTAACTCTTCTGTGATAGACAAATCTTCCAATTATTTCTGTCTCGATAAATATGCATCCCAAGAATCTTGTTTGCTTGTCCCAAGTCCTTCATATCAAACTCTCTAGCCAACTATGCCTTTGTCTCCTAGATCTGATCATTGTTGGGGCATGCAACAAACATGTCATCCACATAAAATAGAAGAATGATGAAATCATTACCATCCGAACCCCTGAAATATTCACAAGGATTTGAATGAAGTATTCTGTATCCAAGGCCCATGATATAGGAATCAAATCAATTGTACCAACACCTCGACACCTGTTTGAGACCATACAAGGATTTTTTCAACCAGCAAACCAAGTTCTCTTTGCCTTATTATGAAAAACCATCTGGTTGGAGCATATAGATCTCCTCATCAAGATCACCATAGAGAAAAGTAGTCTTCACATCCAGCTGCTCTAGATGTAAGATGTATGTAGCACACATCGCCATAACTATCCAAACAGTCATCATTCTAACAACAAGAGAAAATATTTCATTTAAATCAATACCTTCCTTCTGAGCAGATCCTTTGAACACCAATCTTGCATGATATCTTTCCACCTGGTCTTTTTCATCCCGCTAAATCTTAAAGAACCATTTGTTTCCGATAGCCTTCCTTCCATGAGGTAATGGACCAAAATCCCAAGTCTTGTTCCTATGCAGGGATTCAAGTTCCTCCTGCATCGCCTCCCTTCATGAGGTTACATCTCGACTTTGGGTCGCCTCCAAAAAATAATATGGCTCTCTATCCTCCGTCAATAAGCAGTACACAATATTGCTCTCAGTGACATAGTCTGAGTTCCATACTGGTGTTATTTTATCCTGAGTTGACCGTCGTGGTCTAGACTCAACCGGTACTTGATCATCATGCTATGGTAATGCCTCAGAAGAAACTGGTTCTTCCTTGGATTTGTCCCCTACTTCGACTGTTGTAGTTTTTGTATTCTCCTTCTCTATGTCTTGATCAGTTGTCATCTACACCTTGTCTTATGCAAAAATGACATCTTAGTTGATGATAAATTTATGGGAAGTGGGGTCCCACAAATGATACCCCTTCACACCATCAACATACCCCAAGAAGATACATTTCCTAGATCTCGAATCCAACTTCGATCTTTCTTATTCATTAAACAATGCATATACATGACTTCCAAAAGTATGTAACCGGGAATAGTTGGTGGGTTTACCAGTCCACATCTCCATCGGTGTCTTTAGCTCAATTTCCATTGAAGGAGATCAGTTGATCACATAATAGGTGGTATTCACTACTTCTGCCCAAAATGTTTTGGTAATTCCTATAGTCTTCAACCTCACCCTCATTCTATCCGATAGGGTTCTATTCATCCAATCTGCTACTCCATTCTATTGAGGAGTTTATGCCACTACGAACTATCTCTTGATTCCTTCATGTTGACAAAAAGTATCAAACTCCTCACTTGTATATTCTCCACCATTTTCAGTACTCAGACACTTCATATTTTTTCTAGAGTCAAGCTCCTTCCACACTTTGAATGTTTTGAAGAATTCAAAAACATCCAAATTCCTTTTGATTGGGTACACCCAACATCTCCTAGAATAATCATCAATGAATTATACAAAGTACATTTCTCCTCCCAGATATATAAAAAGTGATTGATAAACATCCGAATGGATCAACTCCAAGATATCTTGACTTCTTGCTGTTGACGTCCCGAACTTTAACCCATGTTGCTTTCTCAAAACACAATGCTCACAAAATGGTAAGGATACCTTTGTAAGACTAGGAAATAACTTATGATCCACAAGAATCTTCAAGACTCATTATAACATATGGCCAAGATTCCGATGTCATAACATCTTCAATGCTTTTGTCGAGGTAGTTGATGCAACAACTATCTCTGCCTCCTTGTATGTTTCACCAATAAGCACGTACATGTTCTTTGAGATCTTCTCCGCCTTCATTATCACAAGTTCACCATTCAAAATTCTCATCACTCCATTCTCAGTGTGAGTCTTGCATCTGATATCATCAAATTGTCCCAATGACAATATGTTCTTCTTTAGGCCCTTCACATGACGTACTCCTTGGATGGTCCATACTATGCCATCATGAATCTTCAGTTTAATGGTATTGACTCCAACGATCTTCAGAGTATGATCGTTCCCCATGTACACAATTCCTTATGGGATGGCTTCAAATTGGTCAAACCATTCCCATCGAGACGTCATGTGTCATGTTTCTCCTGAGTCGATAATCCATGCATCATCGAGATGATACCTGCTTCCAGTAGCCATTGCCGCTTCACTGACTAGTATATCTTATTTTCTAGAAGTACTCACCACATTCCCCTGGGGGATATTTTCGCAACTCTTCTTATTCCAACAATCTTTCTTTACATGACCCTTCTTTACATAATTGAAACATGTGACATTCTTCTTCTTACTCCTTGATTTGGATCTGCCTTGATTTTGGATCCCACTAGAACCATGCTCCATCATCCTTCCTCTCTCTATTGATAAAGCCTCTACTTGGTGCGAAGTTGTATGTCTGTCCTCCTTGTTCTTGCACTGAATTTCTTCTTCAAGAACCACAGTTGAAAAATCATTAAAGAGCAGCATATACGTCAGGATATTGTTGGTGATGTTGATGATGAGTTGGTCATATGAATATGGAAAACTTTGGAGTAGAATCTCTGCACATTTAGTATCCACAATTTTATAGCCCAACACTGTGAGCTGAGAAAATAGGGTATTGAGGTTGTTGATGTGGTCGGTCACTGATGATGACTCTGCCATCCGAAGAGTGTACAATTTTCTCTTCAGGAAAATTTTGTTGTGTAGTGACTTGGCCTCATATAGCTTCGTCAGAGTATCTCATATTTCATTTTCCATCTTTTTCTCTGCAATGCTCGATAGGACCTCATCTTCCAAATCCAAATAGATGTTGGCAATAGAATTCTTGTCCATATCATTCCATTTCTCCTCTATAACACCATCTGGATTTTCACCAATTTCCAGTGGGCAATTATCCTTCCACAACACTGCCTGCATAGTTATTTTCCACAACAAAAAATTATTCACGTTGAATTTTTCAATCTCAAATTTTTCTGCCATTTGGACACGTTGTCAGTCCAGAACCACCTCTGTTTCACAATGGTGTATTTAATAATCTCAATAATTTTTTTTCTGATGTGACAGATCAACCAGAGTTGTAATCACAAAGCATACTCAAATTTAATAGAATTATTAATACCTGAAAACATAAACAACACCGGGCCAGAACCTTCCTCTAATACAACTTTTTGGGACCATAAATGATTGGCCCACCAATGCAGTGATAATCACAAGATAAAATAAAGTTCAAAATGTGGGAATAAAAGAGACACCGAATGTAATGTGGAAAAACCCACAAATGGAAGGGGTAAAAAACCACGAGAAAATAGAAGGATCACTATGGGGTAAAAGTGGGTACACACTCTCTCACTATTATAAGGATAAAACACTCTTAAATATCTCTCTTGATTAAGTGGGGAAATAAACCTCACAAAACTGATCAAATAACTGAAGAACATCTGAATGGGATGAGACTACCGAAGCTAATGAGATGTTGAAGGGAGAGGATGCTCATGCCTTTTATAGGCTACAACTAGACTCTCTTCTCTCCCACTGATGGCTTTGGTGGGTTGGACACCAAACATCTAACACTACCACCAACATACCTTTGACAAAAGGAGGGGTAGTGTCTTCCTGCAAATAAGTTGCTGGCGACAATGTTGCCCATGTTAAGGCCGATGCAGATGAAATCTCAGAGCATCTGAAACTTGACGAGCACTCCATTATTGCAAGAATCATCATGCTGAAGGATTCAAAGCCATGGAGGATTGAGGATATTATCTCATGTCTATCATACATTTGGGGTTTTTTCAACGAGAAATTTGTATCTATGGGTCATAGTTTTTTCCACATTATTTCCCCCATGGAGGAACTGAAGATGAAGGCATGGTGTCTCGGTTCGATTTCCCTCAAACCTGAGTTTCTGTATATCCGTGAATGGGATAGTAACTTCAACGTGACCTAGATACACAATTCTTTGTCTCAGGTATGGTTCAAAGTAGTCGGTTTAAATTAGATTTTGTGGCATACTAATATTCTATATGAAATTTCTATGGAAATCGGTATTCTAATAAAAATGGACAAAGAAATGAAACTGACTTGATTTGACTATTACGCTCGACTGTTAGTGGATGTATATCTTTTCCCCACCCTGTATGATAGATTTATTCTCTATAATTACACTAATGAATTTGATTTGAAAATAGATTATGAGAAGGTTCCACTGTTCTGTTAGGAATGCAGGATTGTTGGCCATGATTCATCTTATTGTAGGAGAGCCTTTGTTTGTGCTTTCTGCTCAGCTCATCGACATGAGAAGAGATCATGTAATAAGAAATAGACATCAATCCATGCCTAAAAGTCACATTGATGGTCAAAAGCAGATGCAAGGTGGAGAATTACCCCAAAATAATTTGGAGGGCTTGGAATAGGCAATGAGCATGCAATTTTGGAAAAATCTAGGGCTGGTCCTATTGGATCCCCAAGTGCAGGCAGGGCTGGTTCTTCCTCTATGCATAGGAATTTCATTGATATAGTTGCTTCAGGGTATGATAATTTTCTGGCCTCCTCAGCGGTGATGAAATATGACTTGGTTAGCGAACTCTTTATTGTCCAGGATCTGAAACTGGAAATTTAGTTCCCTCTTTTTGAGATATCTTGGTGGCAGGTGTAGAGCATCAATATGATTATTGGATGGAGTCTGACATAGATTTATAGGCTCAATTAAAAGTTAATTCTCAACTTTCTAATGACCATCATTATTTTAGGAGCAGTAAAGGGAAAGATAAAATTGATTCCCCATTAACAACCAAGAAGATGGATTATCAAGGAGTCAATGAAATGGACTCACCTAGGTCCTCAAGAATGAAACATTATATAGGTGTTGATTCCTCAGAGATGAGCATGAGCATGGATACTATTTCCATGGTGTTGAGTAGGGAGTTTCCCCTACCAGGGCCCCATAGGACCCTAGTAATAATAAATTTAATATTCTTGATATTTTGAATAGGTCTAATAGTAAGGAGGCAATTTGTGAAGAATTTGGTAATTCTCATTGCCTGACTCATGTTGATGGACAAGCTTGGGTGGATCTGATCTAGTTGGGTAGGTCCCTCGGCCTAGTGTGGATCTAGTACCACCAAATGATCTTATTGAGTATCAGCTGGATGAGGAGGCATGACAACAAACTAAAACATGGAGGAGGGGTCATAATCTGAGAGGCAAGGGGAGTGGCTTACTTCATAAATAATTGAATTGGTTGTTTGTAGTGGCTTGCTACTTTCCTCAGCTCTCATCTTCTCTTATACCCTTGTTTTGTCTTTTACTTTTTCATAATAAAATTTTTGGGGCCATGGTTTAACCCGTGGTTCAGATCGTTTTGGTATAAATACTTTTTAAACATATTTATTTATAATTACAATTATAAATAAATAAATACATATTATAATAATTATAAAATTATAATGAATATATTTAAATAATAAATATATTTATTATATTTATAATTATATATTTATAATTATATATAAACACTTTTTAAATATATTTATATATAATTATAAATATAAATAAATAAATAAATATTTAAATAATTATAAAATTACAATAAATATATTTATTATATTTATAATTATATATTTATAATTATATAAAAATACTTTTTAAATATATTTAATTGTAATTATAAATATAATTAAATATTTATTTATAATTATAAATATAAATAAATATATATATATTTAAATAATTATAAAATTACAATAAATATATTTATTATAATTTTATAAATATATAAATTTATATATTAATAAATATATATAAAATTCGATAAATATATAAATATATTTATAATTATAATTATAAATAAATATATATATTTAAATAATTATAAAATTATAAAAATATATTTATTATATATATAATTTATAAATATATATAATTATATAAATATATTCATAAATATATATATATATATAAATATATATACATATATATAATTATAATTATAATTATAAATAAATATATAAAAATTTATTATATATATAATAATATAAAGAAGTAATTAAAATTAATTTTTTATCAGTGCTTTCCTTTATCAGTGCTAAAAAAATGTTGTTAAAAACACTATTTATCAGTGCTAGAATTTTAGTACTAATAAAGAGTAGTTTTATAAGCACTTTCTATTTTAGTAGTGATAAAACTAATTTTTATCAGCACTTTTTTGGAAAGCGCTGATAAAAGCCTTACCCAATCTTATAAGAGAACCAGAACCAGATGCTTCTCTATCGTACACCTTTAAGCTCTCATGGAACCATACTTCTACCGCATTGTTGCTCTCATCGCTGCTCTCACAACCTCTCTTGTTGTTGTTGCACTCACAATCTCTCTTGTCAACACCGCTCTTGTCGTCACCTCTCTCACCGCCGCCACTCTCACCGCTGTTGGTCTCAAAATATAAGGTATGTGACAAATTCTTGCACCACATCACACACTTGAACCACATCACACAACCCCTGCACCACATGAATCCCTGGACCACATCGCACCACCCCTGGACCACATCGCACCACCCTTGCTTGCCTATTTCCCACATAAAAACCATACCACGAGGGAAGGTGGGTGCTCCATGTGAGTTCAATCGACCATGGGAGGGCCCCAACATCGACAACATAGCTAGAGTGTTTTTGTGAAGGATTAGGGCTAGAAAATCATGCAACTATGTTAGCAGATCACATGATTAAGATGTAGTCAGGCAATCTCAAAAGTAGAGGTTTTTCCTGCGATTTCATGGTTGGAATGAGATCATGCGATAACACAATTGAGGCATGTAGTCAACAGTTATTGATTCTGATCATCCCTAAGCCTATATAAGTTTTCCAAATATATATTACTTCTTTTATATTGTTTAATTGTATGAAATTAAGTATTATAGTTTAATTTTAGCATTGAAGAATAAAATTGAATTTTTAATTCTATAATTTTTTAATGAAACAAAATAATTTTAGTGAAATAAAATTTAGTTTGATCCTACAAAATATGTTTGATATAAAACATTGAAATGAGAAAATTAATCAATGTATCAAAATATATGTCTTTTTTTTCTATATGAATATTTATTTTTAACCAAGAATTTAATAAGTTTCATTTAAAATTTCAATTATATATTATTGACATATATATTTTTAAAATACTTCTAAAATTTTAAAATGAATGTTATTGTTGGATCCTTATATCAATGAATTGAATATATTTTCATCATATTAAATATATGAATAAAATACTATAAATTTCAACTAAAATAAAATACCAATAAGTGTTATATAATATGTTTTAATGTAATTCTTAAATAAGTTTTGAAATATTTTAAAACATTATATGTTTTATTCAAGTTTATATTTTGATTTATCATTAAATCTAGCTATATATTTCTAATCTCAATATAATGAATATCATTATTTAATTATATGTAAATGGATTGGAAGAAAATTTTAGTACTACAAAATTCAATTAAACGATAATTTCCTTTGCATAAAAGTTAATTGATAAAGAAATATCTTACAAAATTTTCAAAAAGTCATTAATATCAATTCCTAAATTCAGGTTGATCTTTATTAATATATGAAAATAATTAGTAAACTCAAATTCAATTAGATCCTCCATGATGTTTTGTCTGAAATATCAATCACATTTTAAAATTGATAATCCTTTACATTTTTCCTTCATTGTATAGCCATCAATCCAAGGTGCGACCAACTCTTCACCACAAATATTAAAGGGAATGAACATTATGCATCTCCCTTGAGTCATGAAAATGATTTACGTGCCACCTAATGACCTTTATGTAAAATCCAGATTCACACTTACATATCCTAGTGTGGTTTCATACATTGATAATTTTATTCAGTTATAAATTTATATAATTTTATAAATTATATACTATAACAAATTTTATTCATTTATAAATTTATAATTTTATATAATTTTGTAAATTCTCCCCCTCATGATCTCGGCTTCATCTAGGGTTTCCTTCAGAAACCCTCTGATTTGGGGATGACAACGTTTCCGAGTGTCATTTTTCCTCCCATTCTCATTTTCTTCTCCTTTTCTCACCTCCTCCAGCTCTCTTCCTTCATAGCAGTGGGTTTTCTTGGCATTTTTCTCTCAGGGTGGATCGGTTGGTTTCGACGATGGGTGTTGCTATTGAAGGCTCCAACCGCCTCTGCTCTACTCTGACCTCTTTTTCCACCATGCCTCTCCATGTCAGATCAGGAGCGACAGATACCCTTTGATTTTGGGTCAAGCATGATATATAATCGATTGCAGAGGTAAACTCAACCACACACACACAGATCACTTGAGGTGATCGCAACAACATAAACACAACAGAAGAAAACTGAGAGTAATTTTTTATTTTGGGTTTTACGAAAAAAATATTCAGGTAAGGGGATCAGGGTCCCGCCTTTTTCAAAAATGGGTCTAGGATCAATGCGTGAACGGCGTTCACGCATCCGTGCGTGGGAAAGGATGCGTGAATTCCATTCTCACATCCGAGCCGTGGTAGGGATGCGTGAACGCCGTTCATGCATCCTTTGATGACCGGCTGAAGGATGCGTGAAGGACGTTCACGCATCCAACCGAGAAAGTTTATAAAAGGAGGGGTCCCCCCTCAAAAACCATTTTTATCCTCTGGTTTTTGTTGGGAATCCCTGCATAAATTCTTTCTCAATAAATATTTTCTACTTTTATTGAGGTAAAATTTTTATTTAATATTTTAATTGTTTTAATTGTGTTTATTTATTTCATTTGTATGTTTAATTGTGTGTATGATTTATTTATGTCATATGTTATGCATTATGTGTAATGTTTTGTATGATTTCATTTTCTGGATGTTGAATGTTTGTATGATTTAATTTTTTGAATGTATGTTGTCTAAATATTGAATGTTTTATGTTATGTCTAAAATGTTGAATGTTTAGGAAAAGTAATTTATGTTAAAGAAATTTATTTTAATGAATGGTTTTGATGTAAGTGTAAATTATATTAATTTTATTTACTAGTAATAATATTTTTAATCAATAAAGTAGAAAATATATTTACTTATATTTTGAAAAGTAGAAGAATGTCCAAAAAAATTACAATTTCATAAAATTTAAAATAAAAAAAGTGTTTATTATGTAAATATCAATTATAACAGTTATAATAAAATTTATTAAATGTTATTAATAATTATATATATATATATATATACAAATGAAGTTAATTTTTTGGGAAAGAGGTGTAGTATTTAATATAGATTTCATTTAGTAATAGATAAAGTTATATAATATGGATAATATAATAATTATACCAAAAAACATGGTATGAGTGATGACTAATCTTGAGATGACCGAACATGCATAATTGAAATTGCATGTTTTATTTTGTGTATGTTGTTATTCAATTTGTAATAATTGAATTTTTCTACATTGATGACCTGCGAATCATCTCTCAGTAAGTGTAAGGACCTGCGTGTCCGCTTAAAAAAATTTATGTATTTCATACCCCTAGACCCCCTCACATGCATGTGAGTAAATTTGTAATTAATAGAAAGACGCCCCCGAAGAGGTGTCCCCGAACAGGCTTCCCTGAAGAGGTGTCCACGAAGAGGCATTCGAGAACTCGTTCGAGAAGAGGCATTGCTGTTTGACAGGAGATTGGAGGTTGCTGAAATATTTGATAATAGAGATAGTAGTCCACCCATAGGTTGTGGTTAGTTTATCAGATAATTATAAACTAATCGTAAGTCTCAAGATCAAGTCATGATTATATATTCATAAGTAATTAAACTTTATGAAACATTATATTAAATTTGCTTTTGTGCTAATATCACAGTCACTATACCTTAACAGTGATAAATCAATACATAAAAAAGTCTCAAGATAATCAATTATTCAAAATCATATTAAATAATTTAAAATTTTAATGTATTATATAATATTTTTTAAATTATTTTTTTATAGGTAATTATGTCTGCTCAAATATTTTGCAACGATGAGGTAATTTATACCAAGCAGGGTTTTAGCTACAGTGTGCCACCTGCCAAAGTGGTAAATCTCCATGGTTGTATGACATTGGGTGCAGTTCGTAATAAGATTCATAGTCGGTTAAAACTGAAGGCTGAACAAGCAATCACTTCAATTAGATACCGACATCATCAATATCCCGAGCGTCTGTGGCACAACGAGTACCCTATAGTCGATGATGAGGATTGGATGGAGGCTTCTCAGTTATTCAGGAAAAAGTGTATTAATGGTTTGATGGAATTATTTTTTGTCCTTTCTGATATTGATGTGGTGCAATCGATTACTACAGAACCATGCTTTGTGAGCTTTGTAGAAGCTGGTCCTTCACAACAGTCTTATTCATTGCCTCCTCCTCATATGACTCCTGTGGAAGAATGTTATGAGGAAGATGATAAAAATTTGGAAGGAAATGTAGATGAAATACCTTTGTGTGCTGATATAGTGCATGAAAGTTTATCTGAGGAAGAAGAATCTGGGGAGTCATCAGGAGATGATGTGGTTGGTAATGAACCTTCTGAGGTTCCTTTGAGAGATAGACATCCACTACATCCACCAGTTAGTGGTAATCAACCTTCAATTTTGAGTTCCTTAGTTGGAGGAATGTCTCGTGAATAACATTTTTATTGGGATTTCATTACACCAGCTTCTGAATTCCCTAGAATTATAGGGAATAGAACTACATCAAATGATAATGCCATATATGTTGGGTAGGAGTTCAAAAGTAAACAGGCCATGAAAAATGTGATAAAGCAATACCACATTGAGAGACATTTCACATTTGTGGTTGATGAGTCAAAGAAGACCAAATATCTCATTCGTTGTGAAAAATATGGGTCAGAATGTAAATCTCTATTAAGAGAAATATTTGATAAATATCATGGATGTTGGAAGATAACCAAATTAGAAGGCCCACACACTTGTCTGCATCCCATCTTGGCAAAAGATCACTCTTCCCTTGATGCAGAGTTTATATCTACTGTTATTTGTGAGATGATATGAATAAGTCAGGATGTTCCTGTTTCCCTTGTTCAGGAAAGAATTCAACAGTTGTATAACTATAAGATATCATACAAAAAATCTTGGAATGAAAAACAGAAAGCCATTATAAAAGTGTATGGTGATTGGGATGAGTCTTATGCGATGTTTCCACAACTTATGGAATTGTTGTCTCTCAATAATCAGATTTTTTATCATTTGGAAAATGTTGAGTATGTATCCCAGAATCATCGAGTTGATCGGTCAAAGGTGAAGTTCAATAGGCTTTTTTGGGCATTCAGACCATGCATTGTTGTGTTTCCCTATTGTAAACAATTTATTCAGGTAGATGGAACATTCCTTTTTGGAAATTATACAGGTGTTCTACTCATTTCTGCCACACAGGATGGTAATCATGCTCCTCTACCACTTGCTTTTGCTATTTTTGAAAAAGAAAATTTTGAATGCTGGAGTTGGTTCTTGGCATGTGTACGTGTTCATGTCATGTATAAACAGGGCATGTGTCTGATATCTAATCATCATCGAGCGATTATAGAGTCCATGAGTAGTGATGGGGTTTCTTGGACTGAACCGAATGCTTATCACCATTATTGCATTAGACATATTTCAAGTATTGTGCATAAGCATTTTAGAGATGATTCCATAAATAAGGCGATCCTCAAGTTGGGTATGGTTTTCTAAACTTTCTTTTTAAAAAAAAATTTAATATCCATTTTAATACATTATTATCTTATGGTTTCAGCATATGAACCCCAACAAGAAAGGTTTGATTGACGTCTTGAAGAGATTCTAACAGGTAATGAGGAGGTATATTAATATATGATGAAAATTTCAAAGGAAAAATGGTCATTAGCATACGATGGTGGCATGAGATATGGGCATATGACCACTAATATAGTGGATTGCATAAATGGGGTCCTCTTGGGTGTGCTCAAACTCCCAATCACATGGTTAGTGCAAGAGACATTTTTTAGATGTGTTCACTACTTTGTTGACCGGTCCCAAAAGGCCTACCAGAGGGTGGAAAATGGAATACTTTTTACTCATCATTTTCAAAGTGATATTGACTGGATATAGAATGAGGCTTCAAGAGGGAATGTTATAGCCTTTTACAGGGAAAAAAGGAGCTTTTGGGTAAGACAATGCTACGACCAGGGTATATGCACTAATGGTGGAGTGTTTGTCATGATGTTGGACAACATGTACTGTGATTGCAGCAGCTTTCAAGAATTGAAATATCCATGTATCATTTTTGGATTTTATCATAAAGAATTTTATGATACTAAAACTATTAAAAAAATAAACACAAAAAAAAAGAATATATCATGCTTCCACATCTTCAATGCAGGTTTTTCATCACTGCTGCTTTATTGTCTACCTTATTTTTCTTGTTGTAGTTTTTTTTAAATAAAAGTTTACAATTTTTATTCAATTTACTATTAAAAAGTAACAATGATACCATGTGTGCAGATTGTAGGTTTTCCATTGCTTACATCTCAGGATACTCATGTATCACGACTGCTTTTAGAGGGACATCCTGTGCCTCCCTTGAGTGTACGTAGATCTCACCATTTCCATCATACTGCACCACCTCCCGCTATCGTCCCCCATCTTTGTCGAGCTGGATTCTATAGAGTAGCATTGTGCGAATTCACATTTCTTGATCATCAGCTCATTGCCGCACTTGTAGAGAGATGGAGTCCAGAGTCGCATACTTTATATTTCAGTGAGGGGGAGATGACTATTACGTTACAGGATGTGGCCATTATGTTGGGCCTCCCTATCAACGGACATGCTTTGACAGGCCGAGTTCCATCATATTTACCTGATATTGTTCATAGACTACTGGGCATAGAGGTCCAGGATAATGGAAGGACTATCGTCGGTGGTAGATTGCAGATGCCTTGGTTATACCAGCACTTCACACATTTACCAGATGATACTGATGACGTCACCGAGATGTGATTTTCACGCGCATATATTTTGAGGCTGATCGGTGGCACGCTTTTTGTTGACCACTCTACTACTTTTGTGCACCTGATGTATTTATCTTTTTTGAAGGATTTGGACCAGGCAGGCCATTATAGCTGGGGGTCTGCCTACCTATCATATACATACATGGCCCTATACAGTTCATGTCACATCGATAAGATGCAGATCATAGGATGCATGGTTTTTTCTGCAGATGTGGGTATGGGAGCACATCCCTCATTTATCTCCACATGCCCGTGCGCCATTACCCATTGATATTATAGAAGAGGCTCCACGTAGACGTTGGTATGTTATTAATTCCTTATAATATCTAACTTAATTGTATAAGATTCTATTATGAAATGTAAAAATAAAAATGTTATCTACAGGTGGAGTCAGGCGCATCGACATTCAGATTCTCCCAGACATGATGTTCACGCCCACAGACTTATGTTAGACAGCATTCGACCATACGATGTAAGTGATTATTATTTATATTGTTAAATCTTTACTCTTTACTGTACATATATTCATTTATTAATTGATTATTCATTTTTTCTTTCAGATTACATGGATGCCATATAAAGATGTTGTCCTTCAGAGTCTTCCGCCGTACTGTACAACGATGCTTGCTATAGGCTCTTGCAGGGTTCCACTGATTCATTTTGATATAGTCGAGTGGAATCAGAAGGATAGGGTTATGAGGCATTTTGGATTCCTTCAGCCTGTTCCTGACCCACCCAGTCAGTTGGATTCATTGCATTCCCTGAAGATGTCAGGGAATATGGATTTTGATTGGAGGAGCTACCATGCCAGATATGTTGCATTATGGGATAGACAACAAGAGTCCTAGTTGCGAGGGGCAGGGAAAATATGTTTTCATTTGACGGATCAGATGGATTATGAAAGCTGGTACATCAGGTCCCCCATCAGATTTCTGACATGGCACAGATGGGGCTTTCATGACTTGGTATGCATTCTTCCTTTCACTATTCAACATATTTTTTATTCATATTAGTTAACAACGGAATTTTTTTTTCGCAGGATGCTCGTATTTATCATCTACTTCATATGTTTTATCTAGTGGAGAGAGCTACCTTTGACCTAGCATATTTTCACACCCTTGTGCGACAGATGCTACCATCGATGGATGAGATTTATCCTGGAATTTTCTTTGATCCACCACCTGATGCGGAGGCCGTGGAGCCTGCTGACCCTCACATAGATGTACCTAGGGGGTGATGACCCTATTATGGATGCTGTTGTTCCACAGGAGGAGGATGGCCAGCTTTCTCGGCCACATGCTATTGTTCCACTGGAGGAGGGTGTTCAACATGATCAGTCAGATGCTCCTCCAGCTTCTCAGGCACATCCACAGGTACTTACAGAAGATGAATGGATTGAGTTCGATGTTTTATTGCAGTCATCCACAGCAGAGAATCCATATACTTCCTATGTTGGTGAGAGTTCCATCCAGCTTCCACTATCCTTAGATGCGGGCCAGGGTACATGCGATGAGACTGTACATCCACCGCCTGTCACAAAGGAGGATGTGGATGTGGCTGTCGATGAGGATGCGCAGTGTATGCCATAACACATACATAGACAGACACGGCATGGGCGCATCCAGTATACGCCTAGCTATGGGATAGAGGAGCATCCATGCTAGAGGCATATATTAGATTGATATTTGACTTATGATACATTTTGTATGTATCTTACTGTTATCAATTATAGACTTCTATTCTTTTTTTAATAAGTTTCTTACTGTTATCACATTATCTACCAATATATATATATATATATGTATAATAAATAATATGATTAAATTAAATAATAAATATTAATTATATTAATTATTTCTAAATCAAATAGATTCTGGATGAAAAGATGTGTGAACTTGAAGAAATCTTGAAAAATATTATTGGTATCAATGATTTAAAATTAGATGTAAAATCCTAGAATATCATGGAACATGATTATTTGTTTACAAAAATTAAACTGCATGAAGAATAATTTGAATGAATAATGGATATTTGTGAAGAGTAGATGATTATGATTGAAGATAAAAATAACTACAATATGAATTAGAAGTTCATTTGGCCAATTTTGAGAAGATACATATTCAGACTTTATAAAAGGAAACAATTTATACTAGTACGTAATCTAAAGAGTGAGATTATTGAGTATGCATCTCAAAAGTTAGTTTTACAGTAAGTAAAGGACGAATGAAAGAGGTAAAAGAGGATGATTAAACTATTACCCATTAAAATATAAAACATCACCATGTAATTCATCATAGGTCTTATAAAGACCTACATTATAAATAATTCCATTCAGTTTATAGTTGATCAACTTACAAGGCTTTCTTACTTTATTACTATTTGAGAGTATTTCACTCTATCAACATACCAATATATAAATAAATAGGTAAGTTTACATGGATTAAATCTTTATATTATATCTAATAGAGACCCAAGGATCTCTATGATGTTTTTGGGAATTATTTAACAAGCATTGGATACAAAAATGAGATTTGAACTACTTACCACACTTAAACTAATAATAAGTCTAAAAGGATCATTCATAGGCTTGTAGATCAGCTAATATATTTCTTGATCCATTTCAAGGGATATTGTGATCGACAACATTTATTAGTGGAATTCATATATAATAATAGTTTCCACTTTAGAATACAAATGGAACCATATGAGGATATAGAAATAGATGTATAACCACAACATGTTGAGATGATTTGAGTGAGTGAAAGATGCTAAGATTATATCTTTCTCAATATATTTTAGAGAATACTCAAGTCATTCTATTAATAATTATTTAATGAATATCTATTATTCATGAATATTTATTAATAATTATTAACATTATTTCAATATTTTCTATTATTTAATTGATATTTATTAATATTTCTTAATTTTTACTTTAAGTGTATTAGTTTGTAATTACTAGTTATAAATATTGAGAAACATTTGAGCTCATTGGGAGATGCGTGAACCCCGTTCACGCATCCCTCCTCTTAGGAGGATGCTGGAATGGGGTTCATGTATCTTTAGTGGGGGATGGGATGCATGAACGTCATTCACGCATCCTTCCACGGCAAAGGATGCGTGAACGACATTCACGCATCCCAGACCCATTTTTAAAAATACCGGAACCCTAATAACCTTTCCCGATTTTTTTTTCGTAAAAAAAAATACTCACAAACTAGTATTATTTATTCAACTAGAATTAATATTACAACGCACAATGTGCTCTCTATTTATAGGTTATAATCACACAACAAAACAAACATAGAAAAATAGAGAGGGAACACAAGTCCATAGTTGGTTGCGGTAGGTGCCGTCCAAGCCTTTGGATCCACACACATCAAGTCGTCTTCATGGAACTCTTCAAACCCCCATCCCAATAGTCGATGGTAGGTGTCGTCCGAGGAATACGAGTTTAATATCCAACAAAGAGGTTCGGTGGTTGTGGGGGTTTTCAGGCGCTCCTTTGCTGGATCTTTCTTGTATTTGGATGATGGATTCAACTTCACCAGGATGCCGTTGTTCGGAGCCCTAGGTCATTTTATTCTCTACCATGACCTCAAGTCCCTCCTCTCTTATCCGAGTCAGATCAGGAGCGATGAATCCTTTGAGTTTTTGGGAGGTGGAATGCTGTGGCCGACGGTGCTCTCAGCATGGTCTGTTTCGGTCCTTTTCTTCTTCTATGGTGGTGGTTCTTTCTCGGCGGCTTCAATGATCTCTGACAGTATTCGGTGTCTATTGCGCGGTTCGTATGGTGACAACGATAGTGAAGAAAATGGTGATGTCATCTGTGATTTTTCTTTTGAAGATGGTAAGAGTCATTATATGTTTCTTGCTTCAGTGATTTTGTCTGGTGTCATGAGATGGTTGATGAGGGTGAGCTACGACAGCGTGGGTTTTTCAGTGATGGGAGTTGTGTTGGGTTGTTCTCCGATGGTGCGGCTCTGGCGGGGATAGACGATGACGACGATGAAGTGGGTTTCCTCATGATGATGACATATGGTTGATGATGTGATCGACTGACGTGGTGCCTCATGGATCATACCCCTTGGTGTTTGCGTTGGTTTTTGAATTTCAAATTTTGTTTTTTTTTCACTGGAGTCTGTCAAAGCATACTTCAAGGAGGCTTCCGAATGAGGTGTCCTGATTTTATTTTGAATTTCTAATTGAGAGTTATACAGTAGTGGAGTTCTTTTGATTATTTGTTGATGTTTTGAAGTGGGTTTGTGTTTTGGACCAATACAGTATGTTGGATTGTGGTCTTTTGGATTTGGCATGTGAAATATTTCGATCTCTTTTCAAGGAGAAACTCCAGACAATGTATCAATGTACGAATCATTAACCATTTCGTGGCCATCTAGATTTGGATGTTTGAGAGGGTATGGAAAATTTCATCGGTACCAGGCCCGTGCATCTCTAAACGGGATAGCCAGTCGAGCAACCATCTAAAGGTGGAGGCATGATGTATCAATATAGATTCTAGGGAGGGGCAGTTTCTGTTGTATTGATTTGGTATGATTTCTTTAATGGTTTTTATTTGGATGAAATTGTTTGGGTTTACACTTAGCCTTTAAAATTTTCATTTGGAAAATATAAAAAAAATTGATTTGCCTATTGTTTTATAATTGCATATACATTTATAAATTATGAATATTTCTTTAAAATATATATTATTTTATAAATTATGTATAATTGTATACTTATATATATGTGTATAATTTTATGTATTGATATAAATATATATAAATTTGTAATTTATAAATTTATAGTTGTATACTTTTTTCAATTTATCAATAGTTTAATACTTTTATACTTTTAAAAATTTTATTTCTATAAATTATACTTTTATATTTTAATAATTTTGTAATATGATTATTATTTTATCAAAAAATCATTTTGATAATTAAGAGTTATTTTATTATATGAAATATTTTATGTTTTAAATCATAATAGATAGAAGTTTGATGTATTCTTTTAATTGAGTGTTGAATAAGCTTCAAAATTAGTTTTTTTTTCTTTTCAGATTTCATGTTGAACAATGTATCTAAGGGGGTACTTAATAGATTCCTTTTTATAATTGCATATCTTGACCATTGTTTACTCACAAAGGATGCTATCTATATTTATATGATCATATTAACTTTTAGAGACGTCCTAGATACACAAAAATATCACATGCTACATAATATAGATTTATAATATCACCATGGTAAGGGAATGTCACCAACTCTATCCAATATATAAGATATCCATCATGACCTCACTCCCACAAAAGGTGAATTAATGTTTAACCCCATTGAAACTACTAAACCAAATTGTCATCCAATATCACCTACATGGTTTAAATTAGGGGAGTCCTCCATAACTACATCTTCTCTTTGATTTGTTGTTAGCTTCTAAGGGGATGAGTCCACTACTACAAAAAACGGCCTATACCAGTGCTCAAAACGAGATTTAATATAGGGGGGTCCCTTTTATCAGTGCTCTGAAAAGCACTGATAAAGGCCCCTTTTATCAGTGCTAAAAAGAGCGCTGATAAAAGACCCCTTTATCAGCACTGATAAAAGGGGCCTTTATCAGTGCTTTTAAAAAGCGCTGATAAAAATAAAAAAAAAGAATTAAATAATGCGAGGAAAGCTTTTAATAGATCTTGACCCCCTCCCCCCTTTATCAGTGCTAGGAGGTCTCCTGCGCACTGCCCTTCCCACGCATCCTCACCCGCGTGCACTCCTTTGCGCTTCCACCCGAACTCGAACCCACAACCTCCCCCTTTCGCGGCTGCACCTTTACTACTATGTTGTTTCGTTTTTTTCTCTATTTAATGACATATCTATCTATTTATTTATATATATAGAGTTATATTTATTTATATATTGATATAGATTCATATTAATATAAATATATTTATTCATATATTAGTATATATATATTCATTCGTATATTAATATATATTTATATTTATTTATTTATATATATATTTTTAGTTATAATATTTTATCCGTATATTTATTTGTATATTAATATATACTTATAAGACTAGTTTTAAATACTTTATGAAATATGTTTTTATGTGTGTTTAAAATTAAATAAATAAATAAATACATACATATATACAACACACACACACACATATTTATGAATAAATACATATTTGTGTGTTTGAAAAGCCATAGAATGTTAAAACGATCATAAATTATAATCTAGAAGCCCGTTTCAACTCCACAACTAGTCAAATGGAATAAAATGAAACAATCTTCGATATGATATGTGGTACAGGCTTAACGGACATCCGGATCATAAGTTATACTTGTTTGAATGTTAACAAATCGAGGTATCCAGACTAAAAACTCAGTTTTGGAGGCCTTTTAGGCCTTTTTTGGCCTAAAAAAATGTGATAAAGGCATTGCCTTAATCATTAGAGCATAGATCTCATCGTAGACTTCGATTTGAAATGCTGTAGAGCTCAAACGGACACCTGGATCAAAAGTTATGGCCGTTTGAAGTTTGAGTTACATTTTCAACTAATTTTAGAACTTTTATTAATTGTTTTGATTTTTTGTGTCTTCAAATTGTTATTAAATGATTTTTAATCGATAATAATTAGAAAATTATTAATTAATAATATTTTTTTAATATTTTAAATCCATTTTCATTAAATTTATTATATATTAAATTTAATAGTCTATTTATACGTATCTAAAACATATTTAAAATATATATATTATATTTATATCAGTATAAATATACTTATATAACAATAATTTATTTTTCATGATTTTTTTAAGCATAAAATTTATTACCGGTTGGAAAAAGCTCTGATAAATCTCCCCTTTATCAGCACTACTAAAAAAAGCGCTGATAAAGGGGTAGCGCTTCCCTTGCCCTTTTTTGTAGTAGTAGTCTCAGGGAACAAAATGCAATAATTACTATCATTCTCATCATATTCATCTCCCGAATAGTTATTATTGAATTTTGTTTCCTGAGACTCATCCCCCATATCTCTTGGACATGAAGCTATGTTTCTTGAACTACTTTGAGCTGTAGTCATCCCATACCAGGTATTGGTGAACATTGTGGGTGAATTTAGAGGGTAACACCTACCACCAGTGGAGTAATTATTTTCTTAAATTTGATTACCCATTTCCTTCAAAGCATGATAAAATTATTTGAAACATTAAAATGTTTAGTTCCACTTATTTAAAAGGTATATTTTGTGTATTTATTTGTTTTGTTACATAATAATATCACAGAATCAAATAGGATGGATATGAATAAAGAATGTATGGATGAAAATCGTATGACAAAAGTGTATGAAGATGGGGTGAAAGAGTTCACCAAGTTTACAAAAGATCATGCATATGACCCTTATAAAATCATTTATCTATGTTTATGCTATTATTATTAAAGAAAAATTAGTCCATAGGAGTTGTAAGAACACTTGATCTGTCACAAAATATATTGAAGTTATAAATGTTGGAATAAACATGGGGAAAAAGCAAATATAGCTAGTGACTGGGATAAAACTGCATTTTATGGATCATCTGATATTATTACAATTTTGGAAAATGAAGAATACCATATCGAGGATGTGGTTACAGGTGTGAATGATGATGATGATCATATTGAGAAAATTAAAATTACTATTGAATATGAAATTCATGATTTTCAAAAATTGTTTGAGAAGTTAAAGAGTTGTGTAAGGATGCCATTATATGCTCATTTCACTAAATATATAGCATTGTCATCCATAATGAAGTAGTATAATTTAAAATATAGAAATGGATAGAGTGATGCTGGTTATATTGAAATACATACTGTCTTGAATGATATGCTCCTAGAAGACAATGTTATCCCTAGCCAAATATATGATTCTAAATGAATGCTATGTTTGATGGGTATGATCTCAGAAAGAATACATATTTGTCCAAATGAATGTATACTATTTTAAAAGGACCAAAAATCACTTGATGAAATCCCAAAGTGCGGTGCTTCTTGATATAAGAAAGATGAATCAGGTCCTATGAAATTTATATGGTACTTTTCAATCATTCTAAGGTTGAGGCACCTATATGGAAGTGATGAGGCTGCAAGGTAATTGATGTGGTATGAAGATACAAGAAATAAATATGGGAAACTTCTTCACTTATCCAAATCTCCTCAGTAGAATAGAATTAATCATGAGTGTCTTGAATTTGGAAATGAGCTGAGAAACCTTCGTCTTGCATTATCAACATATGAACTGAATCATTTTGGTTTTCAAAGTAGGTCTCACAATACATGACCGGTTATATTGGTAAATTATAAATTTCCACCATGCTTATGTATGAAACGAAAATAGATTATGTTATCTATTCTTATATAAGCAAAAAAACAATAAGGTAATGATATTGATGTTTATTTGGATCAATTGATTTGAAATTATTGTGGGATTTCGGTGTTATATTGTATGATTTGTATGGAAATAAATATTTCAAGTTGAGAGACATGTAGTATGGGATGATAAATGAATTTTCTACTTGTGAAAATTTTGTTGGATATAGAATTAAAGGAAATAAAGGGTGTCCCATTTGTGAACAAGGTACATAGTCAATTAGGTTGAAACATTCATCAAAGACTGTGTTTCTAGGACATCATAGATTTATACCCCGACAACATAAGTACCGATCTTGAATGATATCATTCAATGAGAGTTTAGAAGAACATACAAAACTATCTCCAATAATAGGTGATTAACTGTTTGATAATGTAAAATATATGGTCACTGATTTTGGTAAACCTTTTATGAAAAACCTTATGAAAACTAGTTGGAAAAAGAGTTATTTTTTTTTGAATTACTGTATTATATTTGTATGTACGTCAAAAAATTTCTTAATGTTATGCATGTTGAAAAAATGTACGTGATTGTGTCATTGAGATGTTACTAAATTCACCTGAAAAAATAAAGTATGAAACTAAGGTTAGGATGGACATGATTGACATGGGAATATGAGAAGATTTGGCCCTTATTGAAGGGTAAAAAATGAACTTTTCTTCCTCCAGCTGCTTAAAATATTTCCAGGAAGGAGGGATATCATTTTTGAAACTTATTGAATAATGTAAAGGTTATAGAGGGGTATCCATCAAATATCAAGAATATCATGTCAATGAATGATTTAAAATTAAAGGGGCTGAAGTAACATGACTTTCATGTTTTGATACAAAATCTAATGTTTATATATTTATGTTTAATTTTTATGAATAATGTACGTCATAAATTTACCAAGCTATATTTTTTTTCAAATCTATAAGCAACAAAGTTATAGACCCAAAAAAATTTCAAACTATGGAAAAGAAAATTGTTGTCATATTATGTGAATTTGAAATGTTCTTCCTACTATAATTCTTTGATATGATGGTTCACCTGATGGTTCACTTGGTGAGAGATATTTCACTATGTGGTCTTGTATATTATAGATGGATTTACCCCATTGAACGATATGTGAATATTTTGAAAGGGTATTCCAAAAATTGAATTTGTTTAGAGGGTTTTATTGCAGAGTGATATATTATTGAGGAAGCCATTGAATTTTGTACTGACTACCTATCTAGCATAGAAAACATTGGTCTACCAAAATCTCATCACACTAGGAGACTTGTGGTTGAATGAATTTATTGAATAAATGTTGTCGCAATCAATATTATAGATTAGGAGTAATCCCAACTTTAAATTTTGAATTATAATTTAGAGGTCTCCCCATATATTGAAACCCAAAAAGAAATTCTTGGGCATTTGAATCCATCAAGGGATGAAAACGGGATATGAAATACACATAATCAACAGTTTATAGGATGCTTTAAAGAATATATTTTAAAAAAGTCAGATAAAATTGAAATTCAATTTCAGAAAAACATTAATGGTGAGTGTGAGGACCATGTGTTTATGTATTATCTTATAATGGTTATGTAATTAATTGTTATACATTCTATAAAAACAGTTGTTCATTATTATTTTATGTTATGTAGATTCATTTAAATGATTGTTGGGATTATTTAATGATATAATCAACATTTTATTATTTTTAGAGATTATAAAAATATTATATTAAAAATATTTTTATGTGAAAGTTTTAAATATAAAGTTATTTCATCCTATAAAATTATTTTTAAAAGATAATATATTTTAATGAATCCCTAAGTAATTTTTATAATGGTCAGAATGTATATTTTTCTATAAAATTGTTAATTTCCAATAAAACAACAATTTATTAAAAAGTTAAAATTCCCATACTTAGAGAATTATTTTGATGAAATAAATTCCATTTTCAGAATCATCACATCAAAATTTTCTTAGGGTTATTTTTTTGGGAATTTTATGACAAAGTTGAATATTTGGAGAAAAAGTGAAAATTGCTACTTTACAAGCACTATGATTTTATGACATCATTATTATGTCAGCATGATTAAAAATTTTATGAAAAATTTTTATCAGTAAAATTTTAATTAAATAATTATAAAATTGAATTTATATATATCAATTTTAATTTAAAAATTTATTCTTGTTTTAAACCAAAAATTGGATTTTTGAAATAAAATTTATTTTTTGTATTCTTCACATTTATTGGGTTGGATAAGAGGTATGGTACAATTTTATAAGGCCTTGAATGCACAAACACACTCTCCCAATCATTAATTATATATAAAATTGGTCTGAATTCAATTTACTCACAAGTTATTGGCTTATAAGATAAAATAACTACCATTTAATCCATTAAAACCTAACTCTCCTCAAGTATAAATACCTCCCATTATCCATTCCTCTCCACTAAAAATTTATAATCCATGAATTTATGGTAATTTTACCTCCAAAATATTCCCTCCAAGGTGAACTTAAGGTGTCAAGGTTCCACCATTAATTTTTAGGAAGAGAATCTTCAAGGTAATGGAATTCTTGTATTCTCCCTTTTTCATTAAAGTACTCCTCTTTTGTGAGACTTCTAAATGTCAAATATTCATTAATTTCATGCACTTTTGATTTTATCCCTACTTTAAAGAATGTTTTTTTACCAATTGGATACCTGCGTTCCCTATCATTATTCCCTCCCTTTAATCCATGTCGCATACCATTATGCTACTAAATTTATTTCATGATTTTTTTCGTTTTTCCATGAAATATTCTTATATTTTGAATACACAAACCTCTTCATTACCCATGGAAATTCACCTAGATTTAAATATAATATATTTTGTTTTTTATTTACTTTTATTAAAATCAAATTCACTTTTAATGGGTTAAAAATAATGTAATTTTCAAGTCCTTAAGCTCTTATACACTTAGTGTCTTCATATGAAACTTGTTCTTTATTACCCCAAGTTATTGATGAAAATGATTTATTATTAATAGTGTGGCTCACATGAATTAAGACCTAGGAAGTGTTTTACCTAATATTTTTTTAATTCACTGGGTAAATAATTAATCTATAAATATGACTTGTTTTATGATATCTTGGTGAAAAACCTTGGTAATTATGATTTATGACACCCTAGTGATAAAATTTGGTGATATGCGTATGAATGTATCTTTTTTATATTGTAGATTTATTTTAATGTAATTATTAATAATATATCTATTATGATATGCCTCATGTTTATATGACCATTCCTTATTGATATGACTCTTTTTTATATGCCAAGAATCTCCTTTGTTTATTTCCTTACTAGGATTTATGCTCACCCATTTCTTTGATGTATATCCCCATGATATGATATGTAGTAAAAGTTACATAGTAAGATCCTTTGAAGAAGTATTTCAAGTGTATTAGAATAATTTTTTATGTTTTTAATGTATTATGTTTTTAATTTCCAAGACACTAAGCCTCAAAAGATCACCTGTATTGTTAAATATTGTACAATGTAATAAATGTTTTATGAAATAAAAAGGTGGGTTTACATAGTTGGTATTTGTGGATGGTTCAATTATTTTTGGAAATTAGGATTAGAAAAAAATAGTAAAAAACCTAGAGATAATTCTAAATATAGGAAAACATCCTAGTATTTTGGTGAATTATAGATTAATTGGTTTCTAAGAAAATACATCCCTTTCTGGATACTACAAGTGGATGTGACCCTGGCACAAATGTACAAAGGGAACAACCCAAAAAAAAAACAATATTAAATTAGACTCAATCAGGAACTAGTGTATGATAACGTGCCTTACTGCACACCTAGTATGACACTCATATGATATGTGATTTGGTTAATCAGATGCTTGCACACACCATTATGAAGGATATAAAGATAATGTAAAACTTTTATTAAGATTGAAGTGAATCATCATAGAAGCATGATATTAGAAAATTTTAAGATTAATATTTCCTTTATAATTGTTATTATAAGATTCCCAATAGTAAAACATTTCTCACTCAGGTTTTCTCATTCTAGAAAAAATGGTAGGAAACAAAAGTACTAATGAAAACAACAGATTCAACAAAAAATGTGATGAAAACCTTCCCAATATGGGTGGATTTAAAGTTGAAAACTACATGATGATAATGAATATATTAAATCAAGTTAATAAAAATAACTGAAACCATGTAGAGCATATTGCTTCACCAAGTAAGGAACAACTCATAGTTGAATCCTTCAGGTGTCAACAACCATCAATTTTTAGGGGAACCTATGATCCACTAAAGAAAATATTTTTTTTTTACTCTACTGTTATGAGTAAGGGAAGGTTAAATTAAAAGTATATTGCCTAGAAAAACTAATTAGTGGTGGATACTGATCAAGAACATGAAACCAAGGTATGAAGAGGACACCATGGGATAAGAGGAATTAAAAAGGCTTTTATCATCATGCATTTTCCTTGAACCCTCTAAAACAAAATGGGGTGGGAATTCCTTGAGTTGAAAAAAAGAGAAAATGAATCAGAGGGGAATTAAGAGATGTAATTTATAAGTATTTCACATTACACTTCAATATTTTTCATCGATTTTGACAAGAAGATAAATTTATTTTTGGGTGGATGAATACCCCATCTATAGAAGGCTTTGGAATCCAAGAATTTTATATTTATGAAGAGATTTTTTAGTGTTACCTCAAAGTTTAAATGAATTTTAGAGTTTCCTAGTGGACTCATGGATTGAATGAAAATTATATAAACATGGAATAAATATTTTGGAAGAATCTGAATGAGAAGAAAGTACAACATCTCATGTGAAACAAATACATGAAGATGCATTTGGGGAATTATTTACAAGGAAGTGGAAAGTGTTAAAAGTGTAGAATATATTCCCATATAGCTCAAAACTATTGTGGAGATGTAAAATGTCAATATCTAAATGCCAATGAAAAAGGGAAGATGGTGTAATAAAAAGTTTCTATATAATGCTTCAAGTATAGGGAACTTGGGAGTTTTTCTAACCAATATCCAAATTAGAATATACTGGAGGGGAACCAACATAAATAAAAATAGAGGCCAAGTTAGAAAGGTTGTGATTTCATAATTAGGATGTTTGAATTCAATACTCTAAATGATTATTTTGTAGGTACACTTATCATACACTCAAATATAACAAGTACATTGTTTGATTCTAGTTCTATGAATTCTTTTATTTCTTTCATTTTTGCAAAGAGCATCATGTTAAACCATGAAATTCTAGCGTGAGAGTGATCTATTAACACTCATAGAGGAACTATTCAAGCATCAAAGATATATAAGGATTTTATATTAACTTTGGTGAGTGAAATATCTATATAAAATTAGTGATCATTTCGATGGTGGAGTTTGATAGAATATTTGGGATGGATTGGTTGCCAAAATATAATTCCAAGATCAACTATAGAAGAAAAAATATTTTAGTATTCTTTAAGGGAAAACCTATGATCAAATTTAACGGAGATATTTCCCTACCCGAATGTTTCTAAGAACCACCTCCTATTACCTTTTTTATGGAAATGATTGGTGAGGAAGAATAATAAAGAGAAATATTAAATATAGGAGATGTGCCTATTGTTTGGGAATATGTTAATGTATTTCCTAAAGTGTTACTGGGATCTACCCTAGAAATTTAGGTAGAGTTCTCAATTTAACTCATACCTGGATCCATGCGAATATTAAAGGACCCATATAGAGTTGTATACATGGAGTTAAAGGACTTAAAGAACAAGCATCATGATCTTTTGGAGAAAGGATTTGTTCTATGAAGTGTGTCTCCTTTTGGAGAACATGTTCCCTTTATAAAGAAGAAGGATGTATCAATAAAGATGTGCATTTATTATAGGGAACTTAATGGTATGACAGTAAATAAAAGATATCCTTTTCAAAGGGGTGATTACTTGTTCGATCAGCTTTGTGGATCTCAATTATTTACTAATATTGATCTTTAGTATGGGTATCATCAATTGAGAGTGAATAAAGAAGATATCCAAAATACTACCTTCTAAACAATATATGGGCATTATGAGTTTCTTGTTATGCCCTTCTGCTTAACTAATGCTCTGACCATATTTATGGATTTGATTAACATAGTATTTTAGATATACCTTGATAATTTCATGGAGGGTTTTATTAAAGATATTATAATATATTCCAAAATCTATGAGGAGCATAAATATATTCAAAGGGTTATATTACGAACTCTAAGGAAGGAGAATTTGTTTGGTATATTTAGAAAATGTGAGTTTTGGTTATAATAAGTTGCATTCTTGGGACACATCCTGACCAATGAAAGAATCTAAGTGGGTTTAGCTAAGTTAAAGGTCAAAGAGGAGTGGCCACATACTAAAAATATATCCAATATTCATAGTTTCCTTGGTCTAGTACAATTATATAGAAAGTTTGTGAATTTTTTTTCATAGCTTTATAATTTTTTTTAAAAAAGGTGATGCTTTGGTGAAAGACCAAAGCATAATTTGTTGATAAGCAATAGAGGGATTACAAGATGTGAAAGGAAGGGATTTTTTTTAAAATCTCTATCCAAAAGATATAATAAGATAGGAGGAATAGATTCCAGCCAAGTCATGCTTTGATGGACTCCTTTGTTGGCTAGAGCATCAGCAACGACATTCGCTTCACGGTAGGCATGAGTAGCTATAGAATCAATCCCACGGAGCAAATTAAGGCAGTTCATCCAATGAGCAGTGAGATACCATGATATATGGATATTTCCATTCCATATGGCATGTATTATGGTAGTTGAATCACTTTAAATCCAAAGCTTTCTCCAACCTCTTTGAAGAGAAAAATCAACATCATGAATAACTCCAAGCATTTCCGCCTCCAGAGATGAAGAGTGACCACATCCAACAAATAAATAACCTTGACATTGACCAATTGAGTCTCTGAAGATGGCACCACAACTGGAAGGACCAGGGTTGCCTTTGGAAGCACCGTCTACATTCACTTTGATCCATCCTGGCATCGGATATTTCCAAAACACTTCAAAGAGGCGTTTAGGCTTTGGAAAGATGCCATATACATGAAGCTGACGAAGGACCATAAAATCACCAACTGAGTTGCTACAACAGTCTTTTTGAATTTAGGCTACTTCATGAATCACAAGAAGTATTCGAGACTTCCCTGCATTAAGATTTAATGAGTGATTATTATGAATGAGATCATTTCTAACATACCAGAGTTCATGCAGGAGTTCCGCCACTGCCGCCAGAAACAGATTTTTAACCTGCAGAGAGGCATCATGTCTAGTGGAATTCTTTAAAAACAAAGAAATTGAATCATTAATGGGATTTCTGCAATTAAAAAGATCAAAAATTTAATTCCAAAGGGCAGAGGCCGTCGCACAAGAAAGAAATATATGATTGGCATCTTCCCTATGTTGGTTACATAGACGACATTTAGAACAAAGAGAAATGCAAAATGTTTGAAGACAAGTTTCCATGGGTAATCTATTGTGCGCAATGCGCCAAATAAGGGTAAGTCTGGAAGGCTTAATCTAGGGTTTGTTAAAGTTATTCACCCAAGAATAATTAGATTTGTGGCCAGATAAATTATGATTATAATAGTTTTTAGAATCTAGGATGCCATTGGGAGAAGGCTCCCAAAAAAGGAAATCACCAGTAGAAGAAAAAGAGTAATTCTCAATATCTTGCATAATAATATCAGGGAAATCACAGTCAGAGGATTGTAAGACCTCCTTTATGGACTGATAAGTATCTTCAGGAAGATTACCAGGAGGTAATAAAGAAATCAGAGGGTTACCACACCATTTGCCACACCAAAAATTAATGGAATAATCAACACTGACAATCCATCTAGAATTTTGCATGATTTTTTGAAAAGAGTCCCGAATGGAAGGCCAGATAGAAGAGTTAATGAAGTTAATATTTCCTTTGGAAATCTTAGAGAAAAACCTAAGTTTTAGAAAATCAGTAGCTTTAGAAGTGGAGTTAATGATGCGCCAAGTAAGGCAGGCCTGTAAAGCATCATTGAACAATTTTAAAATTTTAATGTTGATTCCACCATTAGAAATGGGTTTACAACAAGCAATCCAAGGAATAGTAACAAGATTTTTTTCAAAAATGCTTCCAGACCAAATGAAGTTTTTAATATAAGTATTAATTTTTTAAAAAATACCAACGGGCCATTTATAGACCATAAGGGAATAGACCATTTTAGAAACAATGGTCGATTTAACCAAACAGATTCTCCCAGCCATGGATAGAGACTTCCCTTTCCAATTAGCAAGTTGATTTGTGATATGAGAAAGAATATTAGAAAAATAGGTAGCTTTGGGATGACCCCAAAATAGAGGCACACCTAGATAAGTGAAAGGTAAATACCCTCCTTAATACCCAGGTAATTTATAATACCAGATTTCCTACTGACAGGAAAATTCTTGCCAAAATAGATGTAAGATTTGTTCCAGGAAATAGCTTGACCAGAGACATCCTCATAGTGAGATATAGTTTTCTTGAGCGCATGAAGATTTCTTTGATCCCCTTTTATGAATAAGATAATATCATCAGCATATAAAATATGGGTAGGGGCATTTAATTTTCTGGCTATCTGAATAGGTTTGAGCAAATTATGATCAACCTGGTGGTTTATGAGTCTGCTAAGGTAATCTTCAGCAATAACAAAGAGAATGGCAGAGAGAGGATCCCCTTGTCTAACACGTTTAGTGAATTTGAAGAAGCCACAAGGGGTACCATTAATCAGGATAGATATATGAGCTGAGTGAAAGAGGGTCTTGATTATACCAATGAAGGAATAATTAAAACCAAAGTTTTTAAGAACTTTGTAAATAAAATTCCAATCAATAATGTCAAAAGCCTTTCTAATATCCAGTTTAATGGCCACACAGCCACCTCTAGATTTTTTATTTAAAGCATTCGTACATTTAGAAGTAAGAAAAATACAGTCCTGAATGGATCTTCCTTTGATAAAACCAAATTGATTCCAAGAGACAATTCTATTGCAGATAGGAGCAAGTCTATTTGCAATAATTTTAGTGATGATTTTGTAGATAGTGTTAATCAAAGCTATAGGTCTGAATTGATGGATCTCAGCAGCATTCTAAACTTTAGGAATTAATGTTAGAAATTGAGCATTGATTCCATGAGGTAAATATCCATGAGAGAAGAAGATCGTAACAAGCTTACAAACATCATTTTGAATTAAATCCCAATGATTTTTGAAAAAACCATTATTAAAACCATCCGGACCAGGCGCACTGTCTGTGTTTAGCCCAAAAACAATGTCTTTAATTTCATGATCAAGAGGAGTGCTTAATAGGGACTTATTATCACCTTCATCAACCAGTAAAGGAATGATGTCAGGTTTAAGATCAACATTTTTGTCCGAACCATTTAAAATGTTATAAAAATATGAGGTAACATGATCCGTAATGGCTTATTCAGAATCTATGACCAAGTCATTATGAATAAGCATAGCAAGAGGACGACTAGCCTTTCTAATTCTTTGAAGACTATTATAAAATTTAGTATTTCTTTCACCATCTGTAAGCCATTTGGTTCTAAACATCTATTTACGAATATTGTCCTTAAAAGTAAGTAAGGAATTACGTTTTGAAGAGATATTAGCTTCCACCTGAGGATCCAAGTCAAAATCAGAATTAGTGTTCTGAGTTTGGAAGCGACTGAGCTCATATTCTAGGTATGAGATGTCAAGATCAATTTGTAAGTTTGAATCTTTACACCAACCCTTGAGAGCTTGCTTAAGAACCTTCAATTTATATAAACAAGAAAAATCATCTTTATGATGCTTCATGGAGTTCCAAGTGTTAGATATAAAAGTGACATAATTAGGGTTCGAAGACCAAGCATTGTTAAATTTAAAGGGAAAGAAAGGTTTTCGATCATTCATAATAAGATTAACAAGGATAGGATGATGGTCAGAATTAATTCTAGGGAGAGTAACACTAGAAATTTTATCCCAAGTATCGAGAGCCTTCATGTTAACAAAGGCTCTATCAAGTTTACTAGAAATGTTTTTATTGTAATGCTTTCTGTACCGGGTGTATTTAGAACCGATAAGGATAACCTCAAAGAGGTTACAGTCATCAATAGTAGATTTAAACTCTCTAGAGGAAATGGAGAGATGAGAGGGACCAATTTTTTCAGATGGGATAATAATGGCATTGAAATCTCCCAAAACAATCCAAGGATCTTGAATATGATTAGCTATATCAAGGAGATCAAGCCATAATATTATCCTATCCTGATACCTATTATTGGCATAAACCGTAGTACAAAAGATATGTTGACAATTCCATAAGAAATCACAAGTAAACTGTTGATCAGAAATTTTAATAATGTTAATATTTTTTAAAGTATTATGGCAAAAAATCCACATGGAGTCAACATGAGGACTGTTTTTACAAGATCCTAGAAAACTGTAATTAAGAGCTCCAAATCTCATAAAGTTCAGTTTAAAATTGACTTTAGGTTCATCAATGGCAAAAAGATATGGTTTATGAGTATTTAAAAACCTCCTAAGATTAGAGGAGGTGTCATTATTGGCCACCCCTTGACAATTCTAGAAGAGAACATTCATTTCCGCTTGTGTTTAAGGTTAGATCCCTTCTTCTTTTTTGATTTACAAGAACCCTTCTTTTTATGTGATCTTGTAACAATTGAGGAAGAAGATAAATTTTTTTGACTCTCATCAGTTTCAGAACTTTGAGAGGAATCAGATTTCGGATCAGCATTTTGAATAGTAACATGGTTTGAGGTATACAATGAAGCAGAATTATCTAGAGTGTGGAGCTGTTCAGCTCTATGAGTAGAGTCCTTTTCAAAAACAGGAGATAGAGGAGAGCTGATCTGATTGGTCTCAGAAATAACATCATGAGCAGGTTGCTCAGGATGAGGAAGAGGCTCAGTATCAATCTGAACAGATTCAAGACCAGCAGGATTGAAGTGCTCAGATACAGGAAGCAAGATATGATTATTATTCTGATTGTCATTAGAAGAGTTAGAAACCATTCTGTTAACCAGACAGAAGGCAGAATCTCGAACAGATTTAGTAATAGTCGGTGAGGTGTTTGAAAAATTGTGAGTCAATTGAGTATGATCAAGAACAGCATTATCAGCATGTGTGACATATTTACTAGCAATACTATCAGCATTTTCAATAAGAACAGTACTAGATTTGTCCAATTGTTTCTGCAAAGAAGCAGAAATATGAAAGTCAGTTAGAGGGTTAGACACCTCCTTCTGAACAGTGAGAGATTCAGTATGTATAATCAGAGTAGGATCAAGAGTGTGTGATGAAGTGGGGTCAACAGTGATTTCAGTAGATGAAATATCAGACTGAGACTTAATTATAGAAGCTATAGTAATAATAGGGTCATTTTAACATCAGAATTAAGAGACACAGTATTACCTGAATCAGCAGAGTTAATTGTAGGAACTGCAGAAGCAATAGGGGTACTTTTAACATCAGAATTAATAAGCACAGTGAAACCTGAATCTGCAGAGATCACATTATCATTATGTATCAAGTTGGAAGCAACAACATTCTCCTTGAGAGGAGGTAATGAGTCCCCCAAGTCCCTACAAAAATTCTCCTTTAAACATGAAATACCAGAGGAAGAAGCATTATTGACAGAATTGGAAATAGGGATAGTGATGTTCTTGTCAGAACATTCCTTGTTACATTCATAAACTAATCCATTTGAACCAGTGGGTTTATCATTGTTTTGAGAATCCTCCTCTTCCTCAACCAAAACAGCCCAATATTTTCCTTCTAAGGTTGAGGGGGGGGGGTTGGATTTCTTGACCCAAGTATCATTATTTTTTGTAGGGGGATAAAATTTTTCAGAAACATTTTTCCCTTTTTTGATATGTTTAACCTCTTTCCAATCATTTCTAATTGAGGGGTCCAATTGTTTCCTAGCAATCCTACAACTGGAAAAATTATGCCCAATCAGTTTTCATACTTCACAGAAGGGTGGTTTGTTTTCATATTCAATACTGAGCTCTACCCTGTGGTCAGGGGCATTAAAAACTATGGTAGATGGTAAAGGACTAGCTAAGTTAATCTCCACCATGACTCTTACATATAAACCTAGATCCCCATTCAAGGTTCTATGATCAATTTTAATAGGGGATCCTAGACAAGAAGCAATATCATTTAAAATCTTCGGATGCCAAAAAAACCAATTAAGCCTATGAATTCTAACCCAAACATGAGAAAAATGATTTTTATGTGTGTATGGATTAAAAGTGGGATCCCAATCTGAGATTCTAAAACACCAGGCTTTAGATGTAAATTTCCAATCTTCCAAACCTGTTCAAGCTCAAATTGCGAGCTAAAGAGAAAGTGGTAGTATCCCTTACCTAAGGGGACCATATTCCATCTTGGAGAGCTCCAGCAATGAGCAATCCTATTCTTTAATTCAGAGATAGGCCAAGGTTTATCACCTGTGTTGTAAGAAATTTGACCAAGGACCGAATACCTGAATAATTGCTCCCTCTGTTTCAAAGCTTCCGGATCAGCATCAACCATAAAACCACCATCATCGAGTTTTCTAAAAATAGGTTGATTGTGATCCTTCCCACTACTGAGATCATAACCTTTTAGCGCAACGTGGAAGGAGACAGGGATATTGTGAAGTGGGATTTGGAAATTTCCTACTTCAATATTAGTAGAGACAGAATCAACAGAAGTAGGAGCCAAATGGGGAGCAAGTTCCCATTCTAGATCAAAGCCAGCAATAAATGAATAAGATATTGGTTAGTAAACCTTTTATAACTTTACCCTTTAATGGGGAAGGATGTTTCATTTTTAGCGATGAATCCTTAAAGGTACTTGGATTTGTACTCATGAAAAATAACAAAGTGATTGCATATGCATCACAATAGTCAAAGACTCATGAACAAAATTATCCTACCCATGATATGAATTTCTCTACAATCATTTTTTCTTTGAATATATGGAGACACTATCTTTATGTGGAAAATTATGATATATACATAGACCACCAAATTTTGATGAACTATTTATTGAGAATGAATTTAACATGAGACAAATGTGATGGTTGGAGCTTCTTAAATACTACTATTGTTCAATTCATTATCACCCCAAAAGAGTGAATAAAGCCCCAAATGTATTGAGTAGGAAATATCCTAGTGTTCTTGAAATGAAGATGATTTAACCAGATCGATTTATTAAGGACCTAGTAAATTTGGACATGAGAATAATATGGGAAGAGGTATAATAAATCCCATATCAAATGATTTATCAGATGAAATTACTATATAAGATCAAGAAAGATCATGGAGATAACCCTTTAGTGAAAAATAAGACAGTGGATATGAAAAATTGGAAGTTTCTTGAATTCAATATTGATCAAGAAGGTCAACTGAAATTCAATAGAAGAAAATGTATCCAATCTATTCCAGAGATAAATAAGGAACTGATGGATGAAGCTCATAGATCTGCATTCTCTATACACCCTAGAAGCACTAAAATGTTTAGGGACGTACATAATAATTATTAGGGGGATAATATTAAAAGGTAGAAATCTAATTACACTACAAGATGCTTAGTGTTTCAATAATTAAAGGTAGAGAGATAACTTTCTAAAGGGGTATTATAACCAATAACCATACCAATATGGAAGTGGGATAACATCACTATGGTCCTTTTCACTAGCCTTTTGAAGACACCATAAGGTATCAATGTTATATGGGTAATCATCGATAGATTGAAAATTCTTCTCATTTTATTACGATAAGAGAGGATTTCTCTATGGAGAGGCTAACTCACCTCTATTTTTAAGAGGTAATGAGACTCCATGGAGTACTACTGTCGATTTTTTTATCAAGATCCAAGATTTACTCCTAAATTCTAGAGGATCCTTCAAAAGCATACGAATACAAAATAAAACTTGATCACAACATACCATCCTCAAACTGATGGGCAGTCTATGATGACTATTCAAACATTAAAAGATATGTTATGATCTAGATCACTTGATTTTCAAGGGATTTGGGATTAACATCTTCCACTTGTTGAATTATCCTACAGAAATAATTTCCACTCAAGCATTCAAATGGAACCTTTTGAATCTATCTATGGAGAAATTTTTAGAACTCTAACATATTGCGATGAAGTTAGAGAAGGTAAAAAGTCAGGATCATAAATTATGAAGGAAATTATAGAAATGATTCATGTTATTCAGAAACACATCAAGACTGATTAATATTGACAAAAATTTTATTCCAATAAACACAGGAAGGACTTAGAGTTTCACGTTTGGGATCATGTTTTTCTCAATATATCACCATTTAAAGGAGTTATGAGATTTTCATATAAGGGGGAACTGAGTCCAAGGTAAAATGAACTGTTCGAGATTATAGAGTGTGTTAAAGAGGTTTCTATTGATTAATACTGCTTACAAATTCTTTCAATGTCCAATATGTCATCCGCATGTCGATACTATAAAAGTACATGTCAGACCTATCACATGTACTTTATTCAAATGTTGTACATTTTAAAGCTAACTTATCATATGAGGAACTGATATAGATCATTTACATAAGGGAACAAGTGTTTAGGAATAAGGCAAAATGGATTGTGAAGTTTCTATAGATAAATCACAAGTTTAAAGAGGCTACTTGGGAACATGAGGAATCCATGAAGTAGAAGTACCATCACCTTTTTTCACATTAGTACATTATATGAAATTTTGAGGTGAAATTTCTTTAAGGGGGGAAGAATGTAACGATCTGAATAATTACCTTCTTTTATTAGTGGATCTCTTTCCTATCAATATTTTTTTTATGTTTTACAATATAATAACTTATAAATAATTTTAAATTTTTTTGAACAAAATTATTGTTATGAACTAGTACCATTAGGAACAGTAAAGGGAATAAAACACATACTAGAAACAAGAAACACCTTATTTAATTATTTAATAATGTTACATTCAGTCTATAACAAGATCCAATGTTATACCAAATACACAATAGGAAGAAAAATGGAGGATACATAAATTACAATATAAAAATTTGGGCTGATTAGATCCATTAGAATCACTACACCCACGAACATCACTATAATAGAGGAACAAAGAGTTAGTAATACAATATTTATTTTTGGAAATGATATTGAACCTTGATTCAAATTGAATTGAATCATTACACCCAATAAAATCACTATAAAAATTTATTTCATCTTATATAATTCTTTTTAAATGAAAATATATTTTAATGAAGCCCAAAATAATTTTTATAATGGCCAGAATGTTTGTTTTTATATTAAATTGTTAATTTTCAATAAAATAATGATTTATTTAAAAGATAAAATTATGATACATAGAGAATTATTTCAATTAAATAAATTTCATTTTCAAACTCAATACATCAAAATTATCTTAGGTTGTTTTTTTGTAAATTTTACGACAAAGCTGATTTTTAGGTGAAAATGTAAAAATTGCTTCTTTACGAGCACTATGATTTTATGAAATCATTATTTTTTCAGAATGATTAAAAATTTTAAAAAAAAATTTATCAACCAAAATTTAATTTAATAAGTATAAAAATTAATTTATAAATATACATTTTATTTTATAAATTTATGCTTTTTTTATACCAAAAATTGGATTTTTGAAATAAAATTCATTTTTTGGCTTCTATGTATTTATTGGGTTGGATAAAATGTATGGTTCTATTTTGAAAGGAATTAAAAATCCAACCACACTCTCCCACTCATTAAATATCCATAAAATTCACTTTAATTCAATTCACATAAAAGTAGTTGACTTATATAATAAAATAACTAATATTTAATCATTTTAAACCCACCCCTCCTCAAGTATAAATACCACCCATTAGGCATTAATCTCCACTAAAAATTAATAATCCATGATTTTCTGGTCATTTTACATCATAAATTGTCACTCCCAGGTTCTCTCAAGGTGTCAAGGTTCCACCTTCAAATTTTAGGAAGAAAATATTCAATGTGAGGAAATTATCCTCTTATCCCTTTTTCATTAAAGTGCTCCTCTTTTGCGATTCTTCTAAATGTCAAAGATTATTTCATTTCATGAACTTTTGATATTACCTATACTTCCAAATTTTTTTGACCAATGGGGTACCTATGTTTCTTTTCATTATTCCCTCCCTTGAATCTATGTTGTACACCATTATGCTGGTGAAATCATTTCATGATTTTTTCTCTTTTTAATGAAATATTATTATATTGTTAATACACAAACCACTTAATTACCCATGTAAATTCACCTAATTATAAATATAATATATTTATTTTGGGATTTACATGTATAACACTCACCTTCTGTAATGTACTGTACCTTCCTAGCCTGTTACTTTGCCAGTTTTCTTTGGTTAGAGGGTGTTTTAGAGTCATTCCCCCAGTTTTTCTAAAGTTTGATCTCTTGAACAGTTGAATTGCCTACATGGATGGACCTACTATATGAATTGGCTATGTGGATGGATCATATTTGTGGATTGAATATGTGAATCATCTACTTGGATGGATTAGCTATGTGAATCATATACGTGGCTGGATCAATATGTGGATAGGCTATGTGAGCGATCAACTATGTGAGTGACTAGCTACATGGATTGATTACATGAGTGATCACCTACACAGATCAGCTATGTTGATGGATCAAATACATGGATGGATTGGTTACATGGATCGTGATCAACTACTTGAGCGATCGACTATGTGAGTGATCAACCATGTGAATCAGATACATGGGGCATTCAACTACATGAAATCAACCACCTAGACATTTCCTTCAGTTTCATGAAAATGACCAAGTGGGTCTTTTTATAGTAAATGTCAAGGGACTTAAAATTATATTTCATTAAGGATAATTATATTCTTGATTTTTTGAGATGAATGAGGCTGAAAATGAGTCTGTTCCCATGGAGTTTAATGAGACCCACAATAGTTGGTAAATTAAATATTTTAAAAATTGAAATTACAATCATCCCAAATCTATTGTCTTAAAAAAATAATTTCCTTTGTTCTTTCCTAATTTCCTTCAATCAAGAATGGATGTTCCAAAACCCTTTCCTTAGAGTCATGGAGTCCTTCTGCTATTGGTTTATGTTTCTTCTAGTACCAATTCCATCTTGCGTGTGCCCCTTGTTTTGGTGTAATGAATTGAACGAAGCTTGTTTTTTTAGGAATATTATAATACCTTCAATGGGGATTAATTCTAATCTTTCTGTGTTCAATTCATTGTAATCTAAGCTCTTACGGGAGGGGTTATCTAGATTTTTGATGTTGATATATTCTTGTGTGAACAACGTTGATGCCTTTGAGGCAGGGGATTCATTTTTTCTCTCTTATTTATGTGAAATCATACATTTACCATGCTTTATCCATTTGTATGAAAATAAAATTAACCTAATAAATATTTAACCAAATTAAAGATGAAATTGGTTAGTGATTTAATGTCAATGTTTCCACCATGATAATGGTTTGCCTCTTGATTTTATAGATAGTGTTCTATCTATGTTATGATTATTATCATGTCTTATTATGATATGGATTATCATGTTTTTCTTGTTGAAAAATGGTAATGAACATAAAGTAGGAATTAATTAATTTATTGGATTAAAAATAATTAAATAATATGGATCATGTTAATACTGGTTGAATAAAATAAAAAGGCATGTTAAATGCGAACAATACTTATCTATTTTTTGGAAACCATAATTAATGATAAGTGCATGCATAAATTTTGATAGCTTGTTGCATATTGATGCCTTATGTTTCCCATATTTAGAACCAGTGAATAATGAATCCATTAATTCAATGTGGAATAATAATTGATTTTGTGATAAAGACAATTGATAGGGCCTAAGATTCCCATTTTCTTGAGATGGCCGAGTGCCCTGTGTTTGGAGCCATGAGAGTTCTTTTATGTGTGAAGGATGGATTATTTGTTTTTGGGACTGTATTTCCCTATTGATTATATTTTTTTCTTTATAACTTGTAAAATTATTTGGATGTGATATTTGATATGTGATGTCTTATGAATATGATATGGATGAACCTGGGATGGATGATGTGATATGGGGTAGGGAGTCCTAGATGATATGATATTAGTTGATGCCTGTGATGGTGAGATGCATCAATGATATGAATATATGTGATGAGGTGACATAAAAGACAATGGAATGGGTTGAAGCTAGGCTTACCCATTGATGTGATAAAGATGTATGATTTCTTGAAATGAATCTGTTAATAATCGATGAAAGAGTTTCTTATTTTATCTGTATTCCTTTACCCACGACTTGAGGGATTTGGATGTGATTGGTTTCCATTTTCCTCTTGGTGGAATCTTATGATGGTTTTCCTAGAGAACCTTGATTATGGAAATTAATAATGTTTAATAAATGAATTAACCTACAGGGCTGGTGTTGATGGAATGAAAATGCTGAAAATATGTTGATCCTAAGAAATCATGGTCTTAGTTTAGAATATTTCTAGAGGGAATGTAATTTACACTAATGATTAATATAATGTAATTTAGAATAATGATATTGGTTAATTAATAGATAATGAATTAATTAACATAAAGTAAATGATACAAATAAAAGAAGTAATTAATGTAGCACTTTAAATTATTATATTCTTATAAGATATCAAGTCCTTAGTTGTGGCAGATGAGTGTCATAGAGTAGATAACTACAGTTGATCTTAGGACTAAGTTATGTCCATAGTGTGGTTGTGATCTAGTTACTTTTGATGGTATGCACAATGGTTCTTTTCCCTATATATGTGTGTAGAGGATTATGATGATTTGTGGTTGTTTCACATGCATGTATCTCTGAATATAATATCCAAATGATTATTATAGGTATGATGTATATAAGCTGTGATGGATTGAGGTACTTACTCGGTGTATGGGATTTGTTGTCTTGAAGTATAATACCTGATGTGTGATACACATCATACGGGATGTTGTGGCTTCTGAAAACTACTTGGTTACGATATAAGAATAATTAAATGTGGATGGGATGATGCGATGATGTGATGCAAGAGGTTCATGTTGTGATGCCTTTCCAAGATGTCTTTGGACTAGCTTATTTTGGAGATAGATGGTTCAAGATGTGTGATGTTGGGTTAGAGTGGAAAACTAGGGAGGAAGAAGGAGTGGGTTTCCCTTGATGTTTTATTTCTATATTATATGATCTCAGATATGAGATACTTGGTGAAAGTTCTCTATGGTGATGTTGGGAGCATAGTTTACCTATTTAGGTGATGGGTTAGTTTTTCTATTATTCACTGTGCCTTAAAATGCTTTATTTATCTTTTGCAAAAGGGACTTAAGGGGGGATCCTAATGAGTATACTATTATTCTCACCCTATGTATATAATTTTTTTTCTAAGTTAGCAAGAGAATGTTGTAAATTGGGCTAGATATTACTAGCACATGATTTATAGGAGCTATTTGGGCTTTGTGATCACTATCGTCTTTACCATTTTGGAACCTATAGTTCCCCTTTTGATTGTTTTATTACTATATGACATTACATTTATACACTTGGTATTGATTATATATATATGTATGATAAGATATTTATTGGTGTAACTCTATTATCTCTCTATTTTATATGTTATCTTAGAGTGTAATGCCTCCCATATGTATGCTTATTATACCATCGGTTCTAGTCGCCAACCCAAGGACTATTGGAGGTGGGACTCGGATAGTCACCATCTCACTTATTTCATTACCGGCCAAGGAGGGGAACTCTTTGTGGGGAGGGGGTTATGAAAGAGTGGAATTAGAGGTTCAAGTTGAGGGATATGATAGATTTTGGAGTTAGGAACATGTGATATTGCATGGGTTGGTAGGGAAATGGTTTCAACTAAGTTTATTAAGTAATGTAAACATGTGTGGATAATTGAGACACATGTATTTAGGGATCCTTATAATCTGATACATAGATATTTTTAGTTTATTGAGCCTACTAAATGAAGTGATACTGGTTATAGGGTAGAGAACTAGGAAATAATCATGCATCATTTTTCTTCATGCCTATTTTTGAAATGGGTAGACATTGGGATAAGTTAAAAACTAAAACAAGATAATAAAATAAATAAATAATTAATGTTAAATATTCTATATTGTATGTCTAGGAGATCTAATAGTTTGTTCATTTTACTGGTATGAATCTAGGTCGAAATCCATGTCTGGTTCACACTGAATATATTCAGCAGGATATTCCAATAGATCACCAAAAAGTGGAGGTCAATGATGATGACACTTGGAGGATAAAATTCCGAGAGTTTCAATGGTAGAGTTTGAAAAATTATGAGGTATTTATTTTTAGATTCAGTCATAGAAGACTTCTTGGAGGGGGTTGAGATAACTTTCTGTTTGATCCATTCTCAATAGAAGAACTAGGTTACGTTGGATATGATGTTGTTGTGTGGATAAGTGAGGTAGTGGTGGTTCTTATTCCTTGGGGATCATGAGGAGTTGAAAGTATCATTGGAGAAGTTTTGAGATCGGTTCTGAGCATAGTTCCTTTCTTTGAACACAAAGGTGTACAATCACAAGGAGATGCTTACCCTTAGATGTGGGAGTTCGAGTTTGAAAGAGTTTGAGATCCATTTCAGGACCTTCCTATGATATGATTCAGACATATTTTAAGATGAAGAGGCTAGGGTGAGGCATTTATAGGAGGATTTTCATCTAGAGATCTAGTTCTAGGTCACCCTATTTATACTAAATATGTACCTCGAGGTGCTGGTGAGAGTAGAGGTTATTGAGAGGATGCTAGCCTAAAACAAAACATCGTTATAGGGGATTAATTAGTATTACTTGCAAAGCAGAGCTATGGTTTGGGGTTTTCAGTTGATTAGACATAAGTTTTTTTTGTTTAGATGGGGGGTTTTTCCCATCCCTCATCATCTCATTTATCCAAGGTGTCATATCTTAGATCTATACCAAGGGATAATATGCATGTTTTTATTTTATAGGTCGAGGTCATAAATGGTGAGAGTTCTCGACCATTATAAGTTGTCAATACATACCATGTGTTTTGCTTCAGGTTCCTCTATTGAATTAGTTTTAGGAGAGTCTGTAGTAGTAAGGTGTTCTAGTTTGGAATCAGTAGATATGAGATGGGGTGGGAAGATTATAGCCCCAAGATGCTTCTCGTACTTAGAGAGTAGAGTGTTGAAACAGAGGTGGTCATCAGTAGAAAAAAAAGAGGTTGAATAGAATGGTGTGGTTAGATTCATGCTTTAGTGTTTCTAGATCTTGGAGAGATATACATTTTTGAGGTTCTCTTTGATTTTTTTCAACATGTGTGCACAATTGTTTTTGATTTAGGAGCTACACAATCCTTCAAATCACCTACCCGAATCCATGCTTATGGACATGAGGTAGATAATATTACATTTTCCTTAGCATTAACTATGCTAGTTGAAGGTCAAGGTGACTTGTATGAAGTATTTAAAGACTTTTAGCTAGTTCTGGGGTAGAATCTCTCTTGGAGATATTTCCTATGTTTATGGATATAGCCATATGACATCACCCTCAATATGGATTAATGTATTTGGTGTAGGATATCATGGATTAATTTATGGGGGAGGTTGTGTTCTAAGATGATGATAGATATCCATCAGTGTTCGTTGGAGAGAAAGACCCTGAGACAGGTCGAAGGTGTGTTCTATCCTTGTCATATTTTATTTCCAAGCTAATGATGAGTTCATCAGAATTTCAGTATTCAATGCTTCTTAGGGTCGTATAAGAGTACCCCGATGTCTTTACAGAGAAGTTTGTATAGTTACCCACTTGACAAGAGATTGAGTTTAGGCTCGAGCTATAGTTGGGCCTTTCTCCTATCTTGATGTCACTATATATTATGATCCCATATGAGTTGTGAGATCTGTGTGTACAACATGATGATATATTATAGTGAGGTTTTCTTTCATTGAGTGTGTCACCTTGGGATGCACCAGTTTTTTTCCTAAAGAATACTGATCATAGTTTTGGGATTTTTATTTATTATTGTCTCTTGAACTAGGAGTCACTGAATAACCACTATCATTTTCCATGAATTGATGATTTATTGAATCAACTAAAGGGATAAAGTTAGTTCTTGAAAATCTATTTTTGATCAGGGTATCAATAGTTGTGTGTGAAGGGTAAGTATATCCCACAGAATAATTTCGATTGTCTTCATGGGCATTACAAGTTTTTTTGTGATTCCATTTAGTGTGATGAATGATCCAACCATGTTCATAGGGTTGATGAAAAAAAAAATTATGGAGTTCCTCAGTAAGTTCATGGTGGATTTTATTGATAACATCCTTGTGTAATCCGCATCTGAGGAGGAGAACACAGAGAATATACATGCTATTTTAGGAGTTCTTTATCATGATAATATTTTTGATATTTTTTTAAAGTTTTATTTATATGATTGTGAGGTTCGTTTATTTGGACATTTCATGTCCTGGTAGGGAGTAGTTGTGGATCCTTTGAAGATAAAAACAATTGTTTCTTGGGCATCCCCCAAGTTAGTGGTAGAGGTGTGGAGTTTCATTGATCCGTAAGACTATTATAGAAGGGTTGTAGCTGATTTATATTAGGTTAAAAATCCTTTCATGGACTTTTCTAGAAAGGATCAGACATTTTTGGTCCAACTAGTTTTAGGACACTTTCAAGTACATGAAGGAGAATTTGGTCATTGATTCAATCCTTTGTTTTCCAGCAGAGGGAGTTTAGTTTGAGGTATATATGATGCTTCAAGTATTGGGTTATGAGGTATTCTAATTCATTATATATTGATTTTTTATTATGGTTCTTGTTAGTTATATCCCTATGAGCATAAATATTCCACCAAATATTGTGAGTTTATGTCAGTTTCATTTTGTTTAATGTTTTGGTGAAATTACCTCATCGATGTTTGTTTTGTGGTTTTTTCCAACCATAAGAGCCTGAGGTATGACTTCTCACAATGTGATTTGAACTTGTCTCATCTTCAGTGGATGGAATTATTATAGGATTTTTACTTTGAGATTTCATATATGCTAGGAAAAGGAAATGTTTTTGCTGATGTGTTGAGCAGGAAATCAGGTAGTGATGTCATTCATGAATTAAAATATTCCTAAAGAGTGATTTAATAACTTTCAATGATGCATATAGATACGAGAGAGAATATTGGTAGAGGTTGACTTTTCCAGATGATGGTGTAGTGGTATTTGGTGATGTAGGTGGAGGATTCCCAATTGGGAGATTCCGAGGGGGAGGTCTAGAGAGACTGAGATATTTTTAGTGATGCCCTAGATGGTTGGACTAAGGTTGAATAACACTAGGTGTTATCCTAGGCGAGTCTTTTAATATCTCCAGTGATGTGTGAGACGGTTCTCCAAGAGTTCTATAGATCACCCTTGGCAGTTCATATTAGCATGAAAAGGATATACTGAGCTATGAGAGGTTAATTTTGGTGTCCTGGGTTGAAGAATGTAGTTTTAGAGCTTGTTCCTCAATGTTTGGTCTGCCAAAAGGTGAAGGATGAGCACCATGTTCCCTATGGTTTTCTCTAGATGTTATATATTCCCAAGTGGAAGTGGGAGGGAATATTTATGGACTTCGTTACCAGTTTAACTTGATCTTAGGGAGGATATGATTCTATATGAGTGATAGTGGATCATTCGATGAAATCATCCCAATTCATAGCGATCTGGGAGTCGATCTCAATGGAGGTTTTATCAAGGCAGTGTATAGAGGAGGTGGAGAGACTCCAAAGAGTCTCAAGGAAAATCATTTATGACTAGGATCCTTGTTTTAGCTCCAATGTGTGGATGGTTCTCTAGCATGATTTTGGATATCAGTTATGCCATAACACTACTTTCCATCTAATAAAAGAAGGTAAAAAAGAGAAGATTGCTTAGACTATTGAAGGCATGTTGCAATATTGAGTCCTGTATTTTGGAGGGTTTTGGATGAGGAACCTACCCTTGTTCAAGTTTACATAAAATAATATTTTCCAATCTACCATTGGTATGAATCTGTTTGAAGATTTGTACGAATGACCTTTCCATTCTCCATTATGTTAGACCGGGGTTAGAGAGGCAGAAATTCTCAGGCCAGAATTAGTATAGAATTTGATAGAGATGGTCTATATAATTTGTGATAGGATAAGTACAAAACATGATTGTTATAAATCCTTTTCTGATCATATAAGGATACCTTTGGAGTTCGACATTAGAGGTCATTTTTTCCAAAAGGTGACTCCTCATTGTGGGTAGTGAAGGTTTGGTTGTGGGACTAAGATTTTCCCTAGTTTGTTGGGACTTTTATTTTGTTGGATATTGTTGGATTCATGGAGTATCATATAGCACTTCCCCCATATATGAGCTAGAAACATGATGTCTTTCACATGTCACAATTCTGTCATTATCTTTAGGAAGACTATCATGTCATCTATTGGGGTTAGATTGAAGTTGATGATGATGAAAACATCGAGGAGCAGCCTATAGATATATAGGTCCTCCAGGAGAAGATATTTCTTAGGTATTATATTCCCTTGGTTTGAGTCTCATTAAAGAAAAATGTGGCAGAGAAGTGTACCTGTGAACGTGATTCATAGATTCACACTCAGTACCTAGATCTATTTAATGTTTCACTCTTATCTTTTTGTAATGCTAGTTGTTGATGTTGATCTTTCCAATTTATGAGATGGTTTCCTCTTGTTTCTTATTGTTGATATTTCTATCATTCAAAAGGTATCCCCCCTAGGATAGTGTTTAGGAATGGGTTATTTCTGTTGTTTGGTTTCACATTGTTCCTCTGATGTGGTGGTTGAGCTCCTATGATGGAAAGGTCCTTGAGAGGTATCTCATGGGGTGACTATTTGGACAAACACTTTTCATTTTCTCTAAGGGTTTGGTTTTGGATTCTTAAGGATGAAATTTTTTTGATAGGAATATTATGTAATGGATCATACCTTTTTATCCTATTAGTTTTATAGTTTCATTGGCTGACATGTGTTTTAGAGTCTTCCCTCTTATTTTTCTAAATTTGGATCTCTCTTCTCGCTAAATTGGCTATTTGAATATATCATGTATGTGAATTAGCTACATTGATGGACCAACTTCATGGATTAACTACAATAATCAGCAACATGGATGGATCAACAACATGAATTAGCTAGGTGGCTAGATCAACTACATGGATCGACTTCGTGAGTGATCAACTATGTGAGAGATTGACTATGTAGATAAACTATGTGAATGATTGAATATGTTAATTGGATAGATGGATGGATCAACTATGTGGCTATATTGGATACATGGATTTACTACATGAGTGATTATCTACCTGATCAATCAGCTATATGAGTGATCAACTATTTAATTTTTTTATACAGGGATTCCAACTATGTGAAATCATCCACCTAGATATTTCTTCCAGTTTCATGAAAATGACCATGTGATTCTTTTGGATGTGCGAATCAAGGGCCTTAAAATTCTGTTTCATCAAGGATAATTATATCCTTGATTTTATGAGATGATCAAGGATGTGAATGAGTCTTTCAATGAGGTGTTTAAAGAGATATTCAATAGTTGGTAAATTAAATCTTTTGTGACATGAAATTATGATCATCCCGTATCTATTAAATCCAAGATGAAAATCCTTTCCTTCATTCCATCCCTATTTTCTTATCTCAATACAGGATGTTCCACAACCCTTTCCTTGGAGTCATGGAGCCCTTCTACTACTGGTTTGAGTTTCTTCCTACAAGTATTCCATCTTACACGCTCACCCTATTATGGTGCAGTGAATATTGTGAGGTGTCTCTCTTCAGGTGTTTTTGAAATCTATAGTAACCCTTACTTTTCATACATTAACATTACATAACTTTTGCAGAATACTTAAAGCATTAAACAAAAAGGCACCCAAATACTGTATTATTATAGTACCTTTGGAAACATGGAAACATAAACACTAGAACATAAGTGAACTACATTATCTTTCACTAGGTTCTTCATGACTAAAACCCTTCTTAGACACATCATACTTAATACATATCTTCATAACCTGAAAAATAAAACATAAAATGGGTGAGATCAGATGCTTAGTTAAGGTAGATAAGAAAGACATGTAAGTATAAACATGAGCATAAGTGTATGAGAACTTGATCATAACATTAGAAGATCATACAATGCATATCATAATATCATAAACATGAATCATGGAATAAATCTTGGTAGTTTAGAAGACATGAATCATAAGAAAATAATGAACATAATCCATGAAAGCATAACAAAGGAATAATACATGGAATTTTGGAAGATACATAAGAATATAAAATGATTTTAATAGTAGTCTATATATTGCTTCCAAGGCCGTCTTCATAGTATAGGTTCAATCCCCATAACATCTTGGTAGTTATGGTTCACCCCCATGGACATCTTAGTAGTCAAGGGTCACTCTTAAGATAATCTTAGTCTATCTCATGAGATATAAATATTTACCCAATGCATTAAAGGGATATATAGGTCCCACCCATATCATAATAAAATCATAAATACATGTGACACAATATTATAAATAATCATATCATACCCATGAAATGAAATAGGTATCATAAACATGTAATCATATCATAACCTATGAAAAAATATACAAGTTTCACAATCATTTCATCAAAATCATAACCTATTAAAAGAAGTGGGTTTTATAAACATATAACTTGAGAAATAGAAATGGGTTTCATAAAAATCATTCCATAAAAACATAAACCATTTAGAGAAATAATAAGAATGGAACCTTTGGATCATTTCTTAGAAAAGCATGAGTAACATCAACAAATGTCATATTAGATAGAAAATAATTTTGAAATATCTTTCAAAAACCTTTATTGAGGAAAAAATAAATTCTTCTTTGAAATTGGATTTTTAAAACATAAAACCTTTTGAAACCCATTTTCTTAGAAAATAATTTTAAAACATATAAATAAGACTTGGAATAATTTTTAAAACCATTTTCCTTGAAAAATTATAAAAGAATCATGAACACAATTTGAAAACCATTTTCTATGAAAACTTATAAAATAAGATTCAAAACATTCTAAATACCTTTTTAATTGAAAACACTTAAAACATATAAAGAAACATTGAAAAAGTTTTGAAAACCATTTCATTGAAAATACTTTTAAAACTTTTAAATAAATATGGAAAATGTTTTGAAAACCATTTCATAAAAAATAATTTGAAAATTTATAAATAATGGTTGATTTTTTTTAAAATCATTTATTGGAAAATAATTTTAATACTTATAATAAAAATATTGAAAATTTTTTTAAAACATTTTTTATTGAAAATACTTTGAAAACTTTTAATGATGCTTTGAAAATCATTTAATTTTTTTAAACATAAAACAATTTTGAAAATGTTTTTTCATTGAAAAAAAATTTAAAATAAAACATTTCCAGAATATTAAGAAAAAATTTTCTTTAAAATAATAACTTAGTAATCTTGTAAAGAAATATTCAAGGGAATGACGGTTACGACAATAAGTAAATACGTAGTTGGCGAATATTCTTTTTTCACTGTAAAAAGTTTAGAAAGGTGTCTTGCTTGAAAAACAAAAATAAGATTAATTTTTAAAAAACCCCCTTTTTTTAGAAAGGTAAAACATGGGTAATAATGTATCTTAAATATCATAATATAATATTATAATATTTTTAGATTTTTTTTATAAAACAAGGTTTTGAAGGAACACAGATTTCCAACCGAAGATGCTGTAAAGTCAGACTTTCTTAAAAAAATATTATTAATCTTCTTATGTACCAAATAGTGGAAAATGGTACCAATAAATGAATATATCATTAATATAAATAGGAGAATAAAATTCATAAATTCTCTTGAGATATATATTATAATATTTCATCAATGGAAGCTTAATTATAAACAATCTTGATAAATGATGAGATTTTTTTAATAAACTCTTACCACTTGGTAACTTTGAATTTTAAAACCCATGTAAGAAAGAGAAATTACATGAATATTAAATTATCATTAATATAAGTTAATTAATCATTAAAAACGTCAAAGGTATCATATAAAACTCATAAAATAATATATGTTCATAACAAAACATGTGTCTCAAAGAAGACAAATTGAGACAAAACTACTTTATCGATTTGGTAACTTTTGAACTATAAAAACCATGAAATGAAATATCAAAAAATGTATATTTAAATAACCATAAATTTAAGTATAATAATCATAAAATACATTCATGGGCAGTATATACACCACACAAAATAAATGATAGGTTATTAAGGAATGTATCTCAAAGAAATAAAAAGTGAGATGAAATTCCCATACTGTATGCCTTGACTCTCCTCGTACTCATATAAATATTCGGTATAATAATTATAATATTATTATAAATATTTTAGTGAACCATTTTATTATTTCTAATACCACATATGTTTTTATTACTACTTTATGTTACCTTCTTATTAGTGATTCCTAGTTAAGGTTCCGCTTTGGGTAATATTCACTTTGTTTTTCTCATGTGTATTAATTTGTTATATTTTTTGTCATCATACTTATATAATGATTTATATAATTTAAAACAAGATATAAATATAATTTATATTCAGTATATATTTATTTCAAATAATCTATAGTATATAGAAATATGAAATGGAATACACCGTTCATGGAGACAGTACGTCGTATGTATGCATGAACGTTGTTTATATTTTGTTATCGTTTTGAAAGAAAGAAAGTAAATAAAATATATGTATATATGTATATAATATCATTAAAGTAGAATTATTATGTTATATATATCATATATTTTCACTAAAAATATCCTTAACACATTCCATGCAATGTGTGAACGAATCACATCGCTTTGAGGATACGGTAGTCCACACGTCCACAAACGATGTTATCAGATTTACACAAGATAGGATGTATAAAGATATGTGTTATAAAATAATTACAGAAAAATAAAACCTAATAAACCTAATATATATCATATATAAACAACATTTACATCATAATTCCTAACCATGAAATGTGGTAAAGGAAAAATGAACAATCATCATTTCATGAGGCGATAGCTCATCGTACACATTAACAATATCTTTGTTACCCATTATATGGAATTATGTGTAAGTGTAGGTAGAAAACATATCATAAAAATCTCAGTATATTTATGGTACATGTTTTTTTGTATAATAATGGAATAAATATATTTTAGGGGGTGTAGAATGGAAATATAATAAAAGAGCTTGAGGAAAGATATTACCTATTCTTTGGGAAACTCTTTTTGGTTTGTACCAAAGATATTATTTGGATAGATTTATTCCCAATGAGAGGTTTATAGGATGAGGGGAGGGATTTTTGGGATCTATTTCGGTATATTTAGGTCAATAAAAAAATGTTTTGAGAGGTTTGAGGAAGTGGGAGGAGAGGAGGCCTTTTTATATTGGAGGAGGAGGGTCACTCTTGTAAAGTTTGGAAAAGGGTATTAAACCCACGTTTTTCCCATTGAAAGTGCCTAAACTAATGGAAAAAATATGATAAAATCAAGTATAGGGCATAAATATGGCCAGGAAATTGATTTTTTACAAGTTTATAGGTCATTTTGACTCTTATGTTTATGGTTTAGTCTATCGTTAAGTTTAATTTCACATTAATCATTGTAATCACTTTTAATTACATTCACTAACATTTTTGGTAAAAAACTATGTTAAAATTGTTAGAAATTATAAATTATGATGATTAAAAATATGGAATTAAATTTTCTAATTTAAAATCATATAACTGGTATAAATTAATTTAAATTTAATCCCACTGATAGGACGACAATGCGGGGTTTTAAAGTAAAAACATTCAAAAGTTTTCTATATTTTTATAGTCAATTTGAAAATAAAATTGATTAAAATGACCCAAATTGGATTAATTGATAAAAAATTATTTAATTATAGTTTAAATCCAATTTGAAATATAATTTAACATTATAAATAAATTATATGAAAGTGGAGTTTTGGATTAAAATTCAATATTTTTCACTATTCATCAAAAAAATGAAACTTCATAGAAAAATACCAAAAAATATTTCTAACCTAATTTTTATGTTTCAATTTAAAAGTTGAATTTTATTTTGACATATTAAATTTATTAAAGTGCTAGAAATTGGATTTAAAATAGGTTCTCCATTAAAATTTGGTAAAAGTGCCTTTATAAAAATATTGATCTTTATGAGAAATATTGGGTTTGTTCTTATCTTATGATTATCAAATATATTGGATGAATATAAAAAATATTTTATTAAATATATAAAATTTATATTTAATAAATAAAATTCTATAATTTTAATTAATTTAATTTATTTGGATATAATATATCTGTGAGTGTAAAAATAGTTTTTTATCAAAATATTTCCTTTATTTTCAAAAGGTTATTATATCCATTTCTAATTAATTTTTAACCAATGAATTCATTATATATATTTTTAAAGTAAATATTTTCATAATTTAGTTAATATTATTCATAAAAACTAATTTAATGGCTATATTAAATCTTATTTTATTAAATAAAAATATATTAATAATATATTGTTATTCGGTAAAACTTGGTAATGCGTGTAATGCAAGTAATTGAAAAAACACGTTGTTTCATGAGACACATGATAACCCGGTATCACTTGTATTTCAAGCTATATTGAATATTTTGAATCTATTTGAAATAGTAAATATATTGTAAAGTCTCAGGATATTATATTCACTTACACACTTGGTGTTGTGTGTAGTGCAAGCTTAACATGGTGTTACATATTAAACAATCCAAACATAGCACTTTCATATAAAAAATAGATTGATTTATGAAATTAAAAATTTCTAAAAAAGATGAAATTAGTTTGAAAAAAATGTATCACAAAATATTAGGGTGTTAGATTCTACCCCCTTTAAAATTAATTTCTCCCTTTAAATTCATCTAGGTTATCAATGTTTTAATACTTCAAAGTTATTTTTACATAAACCCACATCATAAAAATTAATACTAAAACCTCCTCTAAAAAAATAAATTTGAAAACATAACGGTTACCAAAATTAACTCATAACTAGCCTCCCACATAGGAGAATATAGGTGGGAAGTGAAAACATAGACTTGGAGGAAAAGAGTAAATATTCCTAGGAAGTGATTGAGGTCATCAATTTAAAAAATTGAATGATCAATGAGAATTTAAGGACCTCAAAGTTGTAAATCTGTGATGATTTAAAAAGCATTTGGTTCAAAAAAAATTAATGTATTAGGAAAATATTTTTTTGTTCATTTTCCTAATGTTGTGTAATTATTTAATTGGCCAAGAATATAAGGAAATATACTGACTTGATATATTTCTACAAACACAATTTCATTTTTTTGGTTCTTCGATCAATTTATAATTCATCCATTACTTCATGAAATGGATATCCAGAAATTGACTTTGATGCATGAATCGCTAAAATACACTTTTAATGGATCTTAAGGGCCATAAAATAATAACAAGCCTAACTATTTGTATCTAAAAATACTTCAAAAATAAATATGGTTAATACAATAATATCCTAACATAAAAAGTAATACTATTGGTTCATCATTAATATTCATTCATCAAATTATTTAACTAAAAAAATTACACATTAACCAGGCCATCTTGTAATTGAGTGGTAGGTGTGAAACCCTTATCTTCCTTCAACCATGGGTTCAAGACCCACGAACTTGCCGAAAATTATGAGTTTTTACCTGATATATAAGATTACCTATTCTAAAACAACATTGATATAATTTATAAAATAAATGAGATGGATATACTTGAAATAAGGTTAATCACTAAATATCCTTTTAACTAAGGTATTTAATACAACCTAAATACATAAATACTTCCTCTAAATTTTGACTCAAACTTTATATAAATGGTTAACCATACAAACCTTTTGTAATATGAAAATAAAAAACTTTATATATAATTTAATGAAATCATATTAACATTGATCCCCCATATATCACAAAGTATCTCTTGGTTGTCACATTCCAGACATGTGAATACCCTCATCATATATTCTCTTGAAACATGGTAATAACCTGAATTACCATAAATACTACTGGGAAACATGTATTCTTCCCTATTCTAAAGATTATTGGATATATTCCTTAAATACAAGAAGTTTTAAAATTCATCCATTATAACATAGAATAATTTTTCAAAAAAAACATTTATTAGTTATGAGGTAATTAGTACCGTCAAACATATATTTATCCAAAAATCATTATCTTAACATCAGGAATAAATTAAGGGTTACTTTAACTTAATCAAAATATCACCTTTCCATGAAATCACTTTTCTACTTCACCAGAACCATTCAATATATCCTTTAAAATTCTTAATGAAAAACTTACGCTAAAAATAATTTTATATATCATGATTCATAAAACATAAACCTTCAATTCCAAAACATAAATACTTAATTCATACAACATTATTCTTAAACCATTACTCAAGATTTTTCAACTTATTCCTTAATGCATATTTCATAGAATATGAAATATGAATCAAGTCTTAAGGTTCCTCAACCTTAATCAAATCATGCTTCTTGTGTTTAATTTAAGCAATACAGGAAGAACATTCCAAACCTTTCACATGTTTTTTTAGTCTTCTTATATTTATAAGTATATCCAATACTCATGGTATTTTCTGATTATCTTCATGATATTTCCACTTAGGAAATCAATTTTCATCATTCCCATACTTTCCAGATCTTAAAAATTAAATGTTCACCCATTTCCTTCTAGTCTATTTTATTAATTAAAACTAGAAAGCATAGGGAGAGAAACACTTATCATAGTATAAAACCATATAAACATGAAACAAACAACTCATGGGATATCTAAATAATGACACCTACTTATTTATTCTATGAAACCTTAGGTTTATCCTAGGTTATTACTAGTCATATTCTATTTAAATCCTTCACGATCATTTATGAAGAGTTTGGGAATTCCCAAATCATATCCCCTAGGAGTGTCAAACCAGTTGTGTAGTAAGGCACATTTTTGTGTACCCAGTTACACTAAGTCAGTCCTCACATACATTTTTGGAGTTTTTACCCCTAGTTACATCTGTTCCAGATCCATATCCACTTGTATTATACATATAGGGAATTATTTCTAGGAAACCACTAACTTTATCCTTTACCAAAATTCTAGGAGATTTTTCTAAACGTTAACTCATCCTTATATATATATATATCCTTAGATACATCCCTCGAAAAATCCTTAGAAATATACCTAGGGATCTCACTGAAGTTTTTTCATCCTAGTTTCTAAAGTTTGATTAAACTTTTGCTATGATACCAACTATATAGAACCTCTCTTTTCAAACATTATAATTACATAACTTTTATGGAATACTCAAAACATTAAACAAACAGATGCCCAAATATTTTATTAATCTAGTGGATTTGAAAACATGAAAAATATAAACAATGGTACATAAGTGAACTAAATTATCTCCCAATAGGTTCTTATTGACTAGAACCCTTCTTAGAAACATCATACTTTATAAACATCTTCAAAACCTAACAAAGGAAACATAAAAAGGGGTGAGTTCAGATGCTCAGTAAGGGTGGAAAATGGAGATATATAAGCACAAATATAAGCATAGGGTTATGAGAATGTGATCATAATGTTATAAGATTATACCCTTCATATCATAATATCATAAACATGAATCATGGCATGAAGCTTGGAAGTTAATAAGACATGAATCATAAGGAAATAAAGAATATAATCCATGAAATCCTAATATAGGAATAAGACATGGAATTATTGTAACACCCCAAGCTTCCATGGTACGTTTCTCTTTGAATAATGAAATAGCTATGCAACTTCGAGTTCTAGCACACCACGACCAATCAAACTAGCTGTTATGAATAGTAATACTGAATTTTTGAAATTTTATAAATTTTATTTTTCTAAATGGACTTAATTTTTGGATTCGGAATATCAAAATTATCTTAGGCTGAATTTTTGGTTTTTTTTGAAAACTTTCAATTTTTGATGAACAGTGAAAAACACTACGTTATTGTTTAAAACCTACTTATAATTTAAATAATTATTTATTTTATTTAAATTTATTTTAAGTCAAAATAGATACATAATACATATATTAGTTCAATGTAATTAATTGGATTCATTTTACAATATGATTAGATGTATAAAATTTTATTGAACTTTTAACGTATTTTACCCACCTTATAGGCACGTTAGCAAATTTTCATAAAACCTAATTTTACCGCTTCTTTGAATTGAAATTCAAAAATTTGAGAGACAGAGTTGAAATTAGTAAGTAAAATGTGGTTCAATAGGATAAAAATATTTTTTGGTGAATAGTAACTTTTGGATTTTTTTACCACATTTAAAAGTAAATAAGGTAATTAAAGGTAAAAATGATATTATAATTACCCTAACACATGTACTAATTCTATTGGATAAATGTATTTAGACCAAAATAAACCTTTAGAATAAAATATTATCCTATTTGAACCACTTGGATTATATTAGGACATTTATTATTATTTTATTTAAAGAAGAGTTAAAAGTGTTAAATTCAAATTTTCATAACTAAAATATTTTTAATATAGGGTTATACATAAGATAAATTTGACTATAAATATTCATTATAAATATAAAAATATTACTTACATAATGGTATTTTATTTAAAAAATTTATACGTTAAATAATTAAATTTATTTATGTCACAATGATGATGTAGTAATTAACTTATTAATGAAAGATTAAAATAATTGATATTATAAATATATAAATAAATGTAAATTGAGACCTTTGATGAATTCCACTAATTTTCTAGGTTAATATGACTTTTTATGATTGATTTAATTTTTTTTGAAGTAATCAAGTTTTTTCTGACTTTCACAAAAACTAAATACTAAATAATATCAAAATTGATGTAAATGAGTTTTTAAAACAAATACTATATTATTAATTGATATAACATTTTTAAAAATTTAAGGTTTGGCCAAAATACTTATATAAGGTTATATATGTCAATAATAAACCACTTGGAGTTCTCTTGGATTTTTATAGTAAGTTTATTAACCATTTATTATAACAATACAAGAATACATGGTAAAAGTTAAACTATTTAACTAAGAGTTAAATGTAAAATATAAGGTTAATATGGTGACCTAAACCTGTCTAAAACCTACTGGTTGAGATGTTTTCGACCCATCCCTACCTTATACTTGAAATAAATCTTTTTGAAGTCATTATAAAATAAATATTATTATATAATAAATTAATATTTCAAGCTTTTCCTAAAGTGACCCTCACCACTCTTATAAAAGTGTACTTCCCATTCTCTTAAAATCACACCTCCAAAGCCATTTGGCTCACCCAAAACCTACTCAAATATCCTTCCAACTACCCTAACTTCAACCTAGAGGCCTTACTTTGATGAGAAAGCCAACCTAAAGATACCTTTTGATCAAATCAAAAGGAATCACCCGAAGAAGAGGAGGTTAACGTACCCTTTACCAAGGAAAAGTACAAGGTAAGGGTTAATTTTACAATCTTATTATTTATCCGAGGTTGTTTATACATAAGTATATACTGGGGATTATTTATCATCCACATCTTTGTTTCTTAAAAATTTATTTCAAAACATTTTTACTATTTCCTTTAATATGGGTTAAAGTTATTTATACCCTTGTTTGACTTTTTATAAAATGTTTTGAAAGGAATCTTTCCGTCATTTTCCGAACAAGGCACTTTATGACCTTTTCGACAAATTAATGTAAGAATGTTTTTTTAACTTATATGGTGGGTGCAGCTATTTTCTGCCATTGTAACACCTTCAAATAATCCCTTAAAAGCTTATAAGAATATTTTTAGAATAAATTTTTTCTTTTATAATTATGTGAATTTTAAATGATTTCAAAATAGAAAGAGATATTTCTCTCAAATAGTTTTAATTTCACGTATTTCAACATCATTTTATGGATTTTACACTTGTTTGGAGTTGATTTATTATGATACAATCTTCCATATTGTATTCAAGGTTTTGTGATATGTTTGACTATGGATGTGTTATTTTTATACCATTCATGGTTTATGGATAATGTATTGACATTTTGTATGCTAGTTTTAATACAAATGTTTATGTTATGTTTCAACATTTTCATATGAGGAATGAATTGAACTTAGTAAGTGATGGGTGGAGCCCACTATAGCTCCTCGATGCATCAGTAGGTCTCATGAGACAAACTAGTGTTTTGGCACAAGGCCTTGACAAAATCTTATTTTTAGTATTGGAACACGACCTTGACTATGTGGTTATGATGTTAAACATTATGCATTCCATCATTATTAAATTATCCGTTGATATTACATGTGATTATTCGATTAGTAGAATATCCATGTGAATAATTAAATGGGATTATTTGATTTATCTTTTCCATATTATGCTGAATTTTAAGTTTAAAAGGCTTGTGTTTTAGTCTTATTCATTACCTTAAGTGTTTATGCTTAATTATGAAAGTTTACACTATATTGTTATCCTTAATGAGAATCATAGATCACCCCTTTCTTATGTTTTCTTTTCCCAGGATGTGAAGAAGTATATTATGATTTACCTGTAGGGATAGGCTAAGGGATATGAGTGTGTTCAAAGGGGACACAATGTTGTTGTTTTTTTATTTCATGATGTAATGTAAAACTTATTCATGTATCTAGTACTTACAAGGCTACTAAACTAATTGGCCTTTAGAGACTTGATATATTGTGATCATTCCAATGTTATGTAATACTGCACTGACTTTGGGTAGCTAGGGTCTGGGGATTATAGTTGGTATTAGATGATGTTTATTATAATCCTTGAAAACTATATTTAGAAAAATTCTGATTAGATAACATTACCCTAAGAGAGACTTTGGGGATTAATATAGAAGAAATTTCTATAATTTTGGTAATTTAGATATTTTTTGAATTTTCCAAGAAATATATCCCTCTCTGGATATGATCAGGTAGAGGCAGCTCTGGAACAGATGTACCTATGAGTGAAAACTCCGACAAGGAGTTTCGGGCTTGACCTAGGGTATCCTAGTACATGATAATAGGCCTTGCTGCACTATTGGTTACGACACACCCGAGGGATATGCTCAGGATAATTCAAATTTTCTTTATAAACCATTATGAAGGATTTATGAGTAAATACCTCCTCAAAGAAAATATTTTTTTATGATTATGGATTATATGAATAAACTGTTCAATTTATGTTAGGTATTTTACTACTTTGGAATTATGTATTGCAATTTATAAACTAATCTAGTGTATGACATTGTTTAGAAATGGTTCCTAGTGGACGTAATGGAAACCATATCAATGCACATAATCCATGTAGGGATTTCCCTCCTACTCAAGATAATTATAGTGGAGTTGGTGATGCAACTGGTGCTGAAAAACTTATAACCATACAGGGAAAACTCACTCAAGTTAGGAATAATAACCTTACCGATATGGAGCACCCTGATCCACAATGTAGTGGATCAATGTTAGACTGATTCATGAGGAAACAACCCCCAACATTCAATGGGGCTACAAATCCATTTGTATCTGAGCAATGGATAAGTTCATTAGAGAAAATATTTCATGATTTGGGGAGTAGTGAAAGGGAAAAAGTTTTCATGATAGTTTATTGCTTCATGGGAGATGCAGATCAATGGTGGTCATTAATTCAAAACATAAAGTAGGATGAAGAAGTATAAAATATGGAATGGAGGGATTTTAAAGAACTTTTCTTAGAAAAATACCTTCCTCCTGACCATAGAGCAGATATAGAAGGAAAATTTCTAAATCTAAGGAAAAAGGAGGATGCAAATGTCCCAAAGTATGAGGCTAACTTTACAAGGTTAGAAAGGAATACAACAGATTATATACATAACCCAAGGAGTAATATTGATCGATTATTTGATGGGTTAAAACCATTTCTCCGTTGAGTATTAGTCTCAAAATACTTCTCTATAACGACCCATACTTTACATACATTGTTATTACTTCAGAATTGAAGCAGACTTATTACAACATATAACAAAACTAAGAAAAGACCGTATAGGTATAGTGTCTTTAGAAACTGGGAAACATAAACAACTGGTTCATAAAGCATCTACTTTGCCTCCCATTTATTTCATCATATCTAGAGTCCCTTTTTGGAATATTCTACTTAATAACCTTCTTCCTGACCTGGGGAAATAAAACATACAAAAGGGTGAGCTAAAATGCTCAATAAGGGTAAACAAAAGAAATATCAATCACATCATATACATAAGCACATAACTTTTGGAAATATTAACCTGAAAAAGAGATAATAATTTCATAACATGGGATAAATCATAGTAGTGAAATGGAATCCCAATAATCATAAAACATGAAACTTTGTGGAATACACACATAATCATAGAGAATAATTTCTTATTAGTCAAGACTCATTTCCAAGACTATCTTAGTAGAGAAAGTCCATTTCTGAACCGAGTTCACTCCTCGTTTCAGTCCTGTTTCACTGAACCGGTATAACCTACCGTTCCAGCCATGTCTATATCATGAGATATAAAATCTTTACCCAATGAATTGTAGGGAGATATAGGTCCCACCCATCTCATAATGATACCATTTTTATGTGTGCCAAAAAATCATAAATCATACATCATTGCATAACCCATGTAATAAAAATGGGAATCTTAAACATAGTGACATCATCAAACAATTCATATAAGATAAAGGAATTCATAAAAATAATTCCATCACAACATAATCAAATCAATGTAATAATAGGGATAAAAACAAAACCCTATATTATTTTAGATGGAAAATAATTTTGATAAAACACTTGAACTCCATTCTTGAGGAAAATATCCTTTCTACTTCAAATTTTTTTCCCTTTTTAACATGTCATACAATTTTAAACTAAAAGAAGTTGTTTAAAAATAAACTTGAAAACTTGTAAAGGAAGCTTCTTGGAAATAATGTTTTAAAAATCCATTCATTCCGTATAAGTTAAAAAACCATTCTTCTCGTACTTTTTTCGGAAAAGTCAAAAAGTACCTCGTACGAAAAATGACAAAAGATTCCTTTCATATCTTTTACTAAAAACTCAACGAAGGGTAAAATTTGATTTAAACAGTTGTAGGTGGATGGAAACAATATTAAATATTGAGGAAACATGGATGTGGATGATAAAATACACCCCAGTAAATACCAAAGTATAAACAATCTCGGATAAAAATGAGATGGTGATATTTTCCCTTACCTTAGGTCCGATTTTCTTCGTAAGTGTATGAACCTCCTGTATAATGATTTAAATAATGTTATTGACTTATTAAAGAATCATAATTATTGTTATTATATCATATATGGTAATATTCTTAGCTTCTTATTAGTAATATTTCATTACTACTTGTTATTCTGGTGTTTATTACTTTTTTTTCTTATGCGTGTTTTGTCGAATAAATTATTATTCTTCTATTTAGGTTATAGATACCTCATATCCAGAATGGTATTAGTGTATTATATATCATATTAATTCTTTCAATTTATTTATATAATCATTATGAAATGAAGATCATGTAGAACGAGTCGCATCACATCGTGGAGACGGTATTACGTACGTACGCACGACTGATGATATCATTCCTATGATCATGGAATTGTATTGGAGTGTATTTATAATATTTCAGAATTAGTATCACTTTATAATAGTCATATATAGTCATTATTTACACCATTATACCCATCCAATTAAGGTGGTGGTGGAAAATAGATTACACCACGGCGTGGAGACGGTATTCCGTACGTACGCACGCGCGGTGATTTTTTTCCGTAGGATGGATAGATGGTGAAATAGGGTTGTTTCATACTTATAATAACATATCAGTATACGAGTGATACTGATTTTATTACTTAATAATGAAACAACTAAATAAGAAGAAGTGGAAGAAGAAATAAAGATGAAAGAATCGGTAACGGACATTACCTCTTCTTTGAAGTGCTTCTTTGAGACCTCCTTTTAGGGCACTAAAATAGGTCTTTGAAGAAGACCAGAACCTCTAGGATGTTTCTAGGGAAGTGTAGAGTAGGAATTGGCAGGGTCTGGCCGAGCTTGAAGGCTCAAAGTGGTGTGAGGAAGAGGGGGAGGAGGTGCCCTTTTATAAGGGAGGAGAGGGGATCCTTTGAGAAAACTAAAAATATTATTTTATTATAAAGTCAAGTTCGGTTTTAAATAGCTCCAAATTGATATATTTCGAATCTAAGGTGGGGATGGGTCTAAATACTCTCATCCAATATAATTTAGACATGTTTAGGTTCCTATTTTAACCTTATCATTTATATTTAACATTAAGTTAAATAATTTTACTTTTACCGTGTCTTCTTGTGTTCTTATACTATAAGGTTAATAAACTTACTATAAGCAGCCAAACGAACCTCAAGTTGTTTATTATTAATATATATAACCTTATCTAAGTCATTTGGATGAACATTAGATTTTTAGGAATAAAATAACAATTACTAATATAATATTTGTTTCAAAAAATATTTTATGTCAATATTGACACTATTTAGTAATTGATTTTTGTGAAAATCATAACAGAATTATTAGTTCGAAAAAAGTTAATTAAATCACTACTATCATGTCATATTAACCTATAAAATTAGTTCAATTCATAAAAAGTCTCAAATTACATTTATTTGGGTATTTATAACATCAATTATGTCAATATTTCATTAATAAGATAATTACTGCATCATCATTGTGTCAGAAATAAATTAAATTATTTAATGTCTAAAAATTACAAATAAAATACCATTATGTAGGAAATCGTTTTAGATTTTATAATGAATATTTATAGTCGAATTTATCTTATGTATAACCCCATATTAAAAATGATTTACTTATTAAACTTTGATTTTAACTATTTTAACCCTTCTTTAAATAAATTATTTATAAATGTCCTAATCTAATCCATGTGGGACTAAATGGTCATATTTTACTCCTAAGATTGTTTTTGGTCGAATTACACTTTTCCAATAGAATTAGGACATGTGTTAGGGTAATAATAATATCATTTTTACCCTTAATTACCCTATTTACTTTTAATCGTGGTAAAAAAAAGTAAAAAGTTACTATTCACAAAAAAATTATTTTCATCTCATTGAACCACATTTTACTTACTGACATCAACCGTGTCTCTCTGATTTTCCAAAATCCACTCACAGAAGCGGTAAAATTAAGTTTTATGAAAAATTCAGTTTTTTAACTACCACATTCATCAAAAATTGAATGTTTTCAGAAAAATACCAAAATTTCACCCTAGGCTAATTTCGATATTCCGAATCCAAAAATGAATTCTATTTTGAAAAATAAAATTTATAAAATTTCAAAAAGTGGTTATTACTATTCATAACGGCTAGTTTTAATAATATTTTAATAGCATATCATTGTTTAGTGAAACTCGGTATTGCGTACGACACAAGCTATCGAGGAAGGCCATGATTGCGTGTAAAGCAAGCCAAGCTAGTGTTGTGTGTAGTGAAATATTCCTTTGATGATTTATATAACATAAAAACAAAATATTTCACATAAAAGTCTCGGGTGTTACATTCTACCCCCCTTAAAATGAATTTCACCCTCGAAATTCGTCACTTTGTAACAAACAGATGAGGATACCTCTCCCTCATCATATCCTCAAGCTCCCATGTAGCTTATTCTAATTGGTGGTTCCTCCATAAAACTTTCACCAAGCGAGTTGTCTTGTTTCGTAGGACTTTTTCGCTACGATCCAGAATCTCTATCGGCTGTTCTTCATAAGAAAGATCCTGCTCTAGTGGTACAACTTCTGAGCTGAGTACATGTGAAGGATCAGGTATGTACTTTCTCAGGAGATATACATGGAACACATCGTGAACTTGAGAGAGATTCAGTGGAAGCACCAATCGGTAAGCTACCTCCACTACACGATCCAGTATTTCTAAAGGACCGATATATCTAGGGCTCAACTTCCCCTTCTTTCCAAATCTCATGACCCTCTTCCAGGGAGATATTCGTAAGAACACTTTATCACCCACTTCAAACTCTAGGTCTTTTCTTCGGTTGTCGGCATAACTTTTCTGTCGACTCTGAGCTGCTCTTATGTGTTGTTGAATATATCTGACCATTTCTGCCATTTCATCAACGAGATCGGGTCCTAATAGCTTTTTTTCCCCAACTTCATCCCAGCAAGTTGGAGTCCTGAATTTATTTCCATAGAGAGCTTCATAAGGAGCCATCTGAATACTGGAGTGAAATCTATTATTATAAGAAAATTACACCAAAGGTAGGTGTTGATCCCAACCACCTTTGAAATCCATAGAGCAAGCTCTCAACATATCTTCTAGAGTTTGAATTGTTCTCTCAGACTGACCGTCTGTCTGAGGATGATAAGCAGTGCTGAAACTCAACTCTGTATCCAGAGTATGCGGAAGACTTCTCCAGAACTTCGAGGTAAATCTCGGATCCCGATCAGATATAATAGAAAGTGGTACTCCATTAAATCTTACCACTTCCTTTACATATATCCTGGGAAGCTGATCAAGAGAGAAATCATCTCTAATAACAATGAAGTGTGCAGAATTTGTAAGACGATCAACTATAACCCAGATAGCATTATTGCCTTTGGATGTTTTAGGAAGTCCTATGACAATGTCCATAGTGATGTTTTCCCATTTCCATTCAGGTATGGGTAATGGTTGTAACATTCCCTTAGACTTCTGTCTCTCAGCTTTAACTTGTTGACAAACCAAGCATCGAGAGACATATTCAGCAACATCTCTTTTCATGCCATCCCACCAGAAGTACTCTTTCAGGTCCCTATACATCTTCGTGATTCCAGGATTAATAGATAATGAAGAACTATGAGCCTCATCCAGTATCTCCTTCTTTAATTCGGGGATGGGGGGAACACAAACCCAATTCCTGAACTTTATTATCCCATCACAATCAAGGTTGAATTCAGGAACATTTCTCACCTTCTTTTGTAACTCGACATCTTCTTTCTGTGCCTCTTTAATCTTCACATGTATAGATGGTTGAACATTCATTTGAGAAAGATAAGATTTTTCCCCTTCTATTATAATTCCAAGATCCATCCTTTTTAAATCCATAAATATTGGATCTTTTGTGATCCTCATCATGGATAAACTGGCATGGTCTTGTCGACTTAATGCATCTTCCAACTTGTTTGCTTTCCCAGGGTGGTAATGGATTGAGCAGTCATAATCCTTAATCAGCTCCAACCATCTTCTTTGACACATATTCATCTCCTTTTGTGTGAAAATATACTTTAAACTTTTATGATCAGTATAAATTTCACACCTTTCTCCATAAAGATAATGCCTCTAAATCTTTAATGCAAAGATTACCGCAGCTAACTCCAAATCATGTGTTGGATAATTTTGCTCATGGATTTTCAACTGTCTTGTGGAATAAGCTATCACCATATAATTTTGCATAAGAACACACCCCAATCCGTTCTTGGATGCATCACTATAGATCACAAACCTTTCTCCACTACAAGGCAGTGTGAGCACATGTGCACTGGATAACCTTCTTTTCAACTCCTTGAAATTATCTTCACATTCTTCCGTCCAAAAAAACTTAACTCCTTTCCGAGTCAACTTGGTGAGTGGATTAGATAATCATGAAAAATATTTCACAAAACGTCGATAATATCCAGCCAAACCAAGAAAACTTCAGATCTCAGTTACTGTTGTTGGTCTCGACCATCTTTCGATAACCTCTGTTTTTGCTGGATCCACAGATATCCCCTCTTTTGAGATTATGTGACCCAAAAATGAAACTTTTTGAAGCCAAAATTCACACTTGGTAAATTTGGCATAAAGATTCTCCTTTCTCAGGGTCTTCAATATAATTCTCAAGTGATATTCATGTTCTTCCTTTCTCTTTGAATAGACAAGAATATCGTCTATAAAGACTACCAAAAACTGATCAAGATAGTCTCTAAAGACTCTATTCATTAGATCCATGAAGATAGCAGGGGAATTAGTAAGACCAAATGGCATCACTATAAATTCATAGTGTCCATACCTTGTACGTAAAGCCGTCTTTGGTATATCCTCCCTTTTGACCCTTAATTGATGATACTCTGAACGAAGATCAATCTTGGAAAAGTATTGAGCTGCGCGTAGTTGGTCAAATAAGTCATCAATGCGTGGGAGAGGATATTTGTTCTTGATAGTGATCTTGTTAAGTTCTCGATAATCAATTCAGAGTCTCATTGATCCATCTTTCTTCTTAACAAATAGAACAGGTGCTTCCCAAGGTGACGCACTAGGGCGTATGAATCCCTTATCAAGATTCTCTTGGAGTTGCTTCTTCAATTCCTGCAACTGAATTGGGGACATTCTATAAGGTGTCTTTGAAATAGGCAAAGCACCCGGTACAAGTTCTATTGAAAACTCAACTTCACGATTTAGTGGAAGACCCAGTAATTCCTCCAGAAAGACATCATCAAACTCCCGTACAATGGGCATATTCTTAATCGCGAGTTTCTCACCAACCATTTGAGATAAATAACCTTCATTTAGTGGAATCAATACCCATAAAATGGAAGAAATTTCCACTGGAAGGTTATGTTCATCCTTGCATCTATAGACGATCATAGATTGATCTGGAATATGAAATGTGACTTCCCTTCTTTAGAAATTGATATGAGCTCCATGTAGAGAAATCCAATCCATGCCAAGAATCACATCAAATTCCACTATAGGAAGGATCACAAGATTTGTAGGAAGCACTTTCCCACAAACTTCAATCAGAGAAGAATTATAAACTTTTGATGTGACTGTTGTGCCATTAGGTGTTGTCACAGCTAACTCAACATCTAATTGTTGAGGTAATACAATAATACCCTTAGAAAATTCTTCATAAATAAAGGAGTGGGTGGATCCAGAATCAAATAAAACATTTACTACTTTAGAGTGGATGGTAAGTGTACCTTTCACCACATCGTTATCGTACTCCACATCACTGATAGAAATTGCATGTGACTTTCCTTTGTCTTTAGCCTTAAGAGTTTGTTGACGTCGACCATCATCATCAACCCTTGGATTAGGGCATTTATTGGAATAATGTCCCATCTCCTTGCACTTGAAACATTGAAGTGTAGTAGGTTCATTCTATGTATCCCTTCCTTTGTTTGCATCATTAGACATCTTCTTTCCATCATCGCGGAATTCAAATGCCTGATGACCTTCCTTTCCACATTTGAAACATTTACTTGTCCCTTTAAGACAACTCCCTCCATGTTTCTTTCCACACTTTGAGAATAAGGGAAATCTCATCTTCTTTTCAGTGTGATCTTTAGATTTTCCTTTGAATTCCATTTTCCTCTTCTTATCAAACCCATATGACTGATGGGTTACTCCAATGTCCATCTCAACTTTGAGAGAAAATCGAACGATTTCCTCGTAGCTATTAAAGTCCCTTATGGCTAAGGCCCTTCGAAGACTTGGTTTTAAGCCACTAAAGAATCGATCGATCTTACTCTTAGGTTGGATAATAATACCAGAAGCATACCTTGCAAGTCTTGTAAAATTTCCTTCATAGGTACCAACAGATTCATCATCCTTTTTCTTCAGTTCAAGAAAATCTTTCTCCATCTTTGTTCGGAGAATATGAGGGAAGTACTTATTGAAAAATAAGTTCTTGAACTCGTCCTATTCCATGGAATCAATTTCATCCCTTTGACTTGTATTCTTAATAAGATTCCACCATTGATCAGCATCACCTTCCAAACGATACACTACTAAGATGACTTTATCATGCTCAGAACATTGAAGAACTGAAAATATCTTTTCAGTAGTACTAATCCATTGTTCAGCAACTAATGGATCAGTAGACCCGCTGAATGAAGGTGGACGCTGTCTCATGAAGGATTCAACAGAATGTTTCTCCTTCCTTTGCTCGTTTGGAAGTCCTACATGATTCATAGCTTGAGAAAGTTGTGTGAGCATGGCTACAAGATTTTTCATTCTAGCTCCCATAACGTTTGGTTGCTCAGGGGGACAATCATTGCATTGCCCATCTCATTCTGCATTAACACGGTTCCTTTGAGTTCCAGCCATTGACTAAAACCAAGAAGAATAGTGTGAGCAACACTAATTATAATAGGAAAACCACATAATCAAGAATAAAATTTCACACTTAAGGTCTTATCCTAGGTTATTCATGGCCATTTCTAAAACACTAAGATTGTGTTCTATGCTTAGACTTATCCTTAGGGTTCTTACTAAGGATTTCACATCCTAGTTTCCAAAGGTTGACTATACCTTTCCTCTGATACCAACTATAACGACCCATACTTTACATACATTGTTATTACTTCAGAATTGAAGCACACTTATTAAAACATATAACAAAACCAAGAAAGGACCGTATAGGTATAGTGTCTTTAGAAACTGGGAAACATAAACAACTGGTTCATAAAGCATCTACTTTGCCTCCCATTTATTTCATCATATCTAGAGTCCCTTTTTGGCATATTCTACTTAATAAACATCTTCCTGACCTGGGGAAATAAAACATACAAATGGGTGAGCTCAAATGCTCAGTAAGGGTAAACAAAAGAAATATCAATCACATCATATACATAAGCACATAACTTTTGGAAATCTTAACCTGCAAAAGAGATCATAATTTCATAACATGGGATAAATCATAGTAGTGAAATGGAATCCCAATAATCATAAAACATGAAACTTTGTGGAATACACACATAATCACAGACAATAATTTCTTATTAGTCAAGACTCATTTCCAATACTATCTTAGTGGACAAAGTCCATTTCTAAACCAAGTTCACTCCTCGTTTCAGTCCTATTTCACTGAACCGGTATAACCTACCGTTCCAGCCATGTCTATCTCATGAGATATAAAATCTTTACCCAATGCATTGGAGGGAGATATAGGTCCCACCCATCTCATAATGAGACCATTCTTATGTGTGCCACAAAATCATAAATCATACATCATTGCATAACCCATGTAATAAAAATGGGAATCTTAAACATCGTGACATCATCAAACAATTCATATAAGATAAAGGAATTCATAAAAATAATTCCATCACAACATAATCAAATCAATGTAATAATAGGTATAAGAACAGAACCCTATATTATCTTAGATGGAAAATAATTTTGATAAAACACTTGAACTCCATTCTTGAGGAAAATATCCTTTCTACTTCAAAAACATTTTCCTTTTTTAACATGTCATACAATTTTAAACTAAAAGAAGTTATTTAAAAATAAACTTGAAAACTTGTAAAGGAAGATTCTTGGAAATAATGTTTTAAAAATCCATTCATGCCGTATAAGTTAAAAAAACATTCTTCTCGTACTTTTGTCGGAAAAGTCAAAAAGTACCTCATAGGAAAAACGACAAAAGATTCCTTTCATATCTTTTACTAAAAACTCACCGAAGGGTAAAATTGGATTTAAACAGTTGTAGGTGGATGGAAACAATATTACATATTGAGGAAACATGGATGTGGACGATAAAATACACCCCATTAAATACCAAAGTATAAACAATCTCGGATAAAAATGAGATTGTGATATTTTCCCTTACCTTAGGTCTGATTTGCTTCATAAGTGTCCAAAACTCCTGTATAATGATTTAAATAATGTTATTGACTTATTAAAGAATCATAATTATTGTTATGATATCATATATGGTCATATTCTTAGCTTCTTATTAGTAATATTTCATTACTACTTGTTATTTGGGTGTTTATTACTTTTTGTTCTTATGCGTGTTTTGTCGAATAAATTCTTATTCTTCTCTTTAGGTTATAGATACCTCATTTCCAGAATGGTATTAGTGTAATATATATCATATTCATTCATTCAATTCATTTATATAATCATTATGAAATTAAGATCATGTAGAATGAGTCACATCACATCGTGGAGACGGTATTCCGTACGTACGCACGAGTGATGACATCGTTCCTATGATCGTGGAATTGTATTGGAGTGTATGTATACTATTTCAGAATTAGTATCACTTTATAATAGTCATATATAGTCATTATTTACACCATTATACCCATCCAAGTAAGGTGGTGGTGGAAAATAGATTACACCACGGCGTGGAGATGGTATTCTTTACGTACGCACGCGCGATGATTTCTTTTTCCGTAGGATGGATAGATGGTGAAATAGGGTTGTTTCATACTTATAATAACATATCAGTATATGAGTTATACTGATGTTATTACTTCATAATGAAACAACTAAAGAAGAAGAAGTGGAAGAAGAAATAAAAATGAAAGAATCAGTAACGGACATTACCTCTTCTTTGAAGTGCTTCTTTGAGACCTCCTTTTAGGGCACTAAAATAGGTCTTTGAAGAAGACCAGAACCTCTAGGATATTTCTAGGGATGTGGAGAGGAGGAATTGGCAGGGGTTGGCCGAGCTTTAAGGCTCAAAGTGGTGTGAGGAAGAGGGGGAGGAGGTGCCCTTTTATAAGGGAGGTGAGGGGCTCCTTTGGGAAAACTAAAAATATTATTTTATTATAAAGTCAAGTTCGGTTTTATGTAGATCCAAATTGATATATTTCGAAGCTAAGGTGGGTATGGGTAGAAATACTCTCATACAATATAATTTAGACAAGTTTAGGTTCCTATTTTAAACTTATCATTTAGATTTAACATTAAGTTAAATAATTTTACTTTTACCGTGTCTTCTTGTGTTCTTATACTATAAGGTTAATAAACTTACTATAAGCAGACAAACGAACCCCAAGTTGTTTATTATTAATATATATAACCTTATCTAAGTCATTTGGCCAAACCGTATATTTTTAGGAATAAAATAACAATTACTAATATAATATTTGTTTTAAAAACTATTTTATGTCAATATTGACACTATTTAGTAATTGATTTTTGTGAAAATCATAACAGAATTATTAGTTCGAACAAAGTTAATTAAATCACTACTAACATGTCATATTAACCTATAAAATTAGTGTAATTCATAAAAAGTCTCAAATTACATTTATTTGGGTATTTATGACATCAATTATGTCAATATTTCATTAATAAGATAATTACTACATCATCATTGTGTCATAAATAAATTAAATTATTTAATGTCTAAAAATTACAAATAAAATACCATTATGTATGAAATAGTTTTAGCTTTCTAATTAATATTTATAGTCGAATTTATCTTATGTATAACCCTATATTAAAAATGATTTACTTATTAAACTTTGATTTTAACTATTTTAACCCTTCTTTAAATAAATTAATAATAAATGTCCTAATCTAATCCAAGTGGGCCTAAATGGTCATATTTTATTCATAAGGTTGTTTTTGTTCGAATTACACTTGTAAAATATAATTAGGGCATGTGTTAGGGTAATAATAATATCATTTTTACCCTTAATTACCCTATTTACTTTTAACCGTGGTAAAAAAAAGTAAAAAGTTACTATTCACCAAAAATTATTTTCATCTCATTGAACCAAATTTTACTTACTGACATCAACTGGGTCTCTCGGATTTTCGAAATTCCACTCACAGAAGCGGTAAAATTAAGTTTTATGAAAAATTCAGTTTTTTAACTACCACTTAGTGGTTTCACTATTCATCAAAAATTGAAAGTTTTCAGAAAAATACCAAAATTTCACCATAGGCTAATTTCGATATTCCGAATCCAAAAATGAAGTCCATTTTGAAAAATAAAATTTATAAAATTTCAAAAAGTGGTTATTACTATTCATAATGGCTAGTTTTAATAATATTTTAATAGCATATCATTGTTTAGTGAAACTCGGTATTGCGTACGACACAAGCTATCGAGGAAGGCCGCGATTGCGTGTAAAGCAAGTAAAGAAAGTAAAGCTAGTGTTGTGTGTAGTGAAATATTCCTTTGATGATTTATATAACATAAAAACAAAATATTTCACATAAAAGTCTCGGGTGTTACATTCTCATTGTATGAAAATATTGTCTCATATGCTATCAAGACAGAAAAGGAATTCTATAAGTCTTATGACTTTAAAGAAAAGAAAGAGAATAAGAGATCTTCTGAACACTATGTAAATAAAAATAAGGGGAATAAGGGAAAATTTGAATTTCCACCTTGTAGTAAATGTGGTAAGAAACACTCCAGTACATGCCTGAAGGGGATGCGAGTTTGTTACAATTGTGGAGAAAAATTCCACCAAGATCATGATTACAAGGGGAAGAAAGAAGATTTCAATGTTTAATGCTATAATTTTAGAGAAATGGTACATTATGAAAATGAATGTCCTAAGAACTAAGGAAAATTACCTCAGAAAAGGCCAAGGGAGAAAGGACAAGGTTATGCGATCACTACTACTGAGGCTGAAGCTCTGAATGACGTGGTGGAAGGCAATTTAATGGTTTCCTCAAATTTATCCATTGATTTATTTGATTATGGATCATAACATTGTTTCATATATTCCTAGTTTTCTATAAAAATTAGATATTTTCAATTTGATTTAACATGAGAGTTTTCGGTCAAAACTCCTAATAGAATTATCATTGCAACAAAGTTTTGTGAATCAGTTCTCATTAGGGAATATAAATGTGCTTTATCTGCTGATATCATCCTCATACCCATGATTGTATTTGATAGAATACATGGTATGGATTAGCTTTAAAACCATGGTGTGAAAATTTATTATAAGAAGAAGGAGGTTACAATTTTCTAAGATGATAAGAGTACCTTATATTTAGAATAGAAACGTCACCATTTGATTCTTATCTAGATCCACCCTCAGTATCACTAATAAATTTAATTATTGGGGAGGAAGAGAATTAAATAATTACGAGTGAGGAAATAAATGTTCAGATAGAGGATATACCTATTGTGCATGAATATGTTGATGTGTTTCAAGAGGATTTACTTGGACATCCTCCAGAATGAGAAATTGAGTTTTCCATTGATTTAATTCATGGTTAAAGGCCCATATCAAAGAACCCTTATAGAATGGACACTATGGAATTAGTGGAACTAAAGAAAAAACTAAAGGAATTGATTAATAAATGATTTATTCTCCTTAGTGTTTCTCTATGGGGAGACCCTGTTCTTTTTATTAAGAAGAAAGATGGATCTATGAGGTTGTCCATTGAATATAGGGAGATCAATGCTATAAAAATAAATAACAAGTATCCCCTACCTCATATTGATGATTTATTCGATAAACTTCATGGAGCTCAATATTTTTCAAAGATTGAACTTCGATCTAGATATCATCAGTTGTGTGTGAAGAAGTAAAACATTATAAAGGCATCATTTCATGCCAGGTATGGGCATTACGGGGTTACAGTAATACCTTTTGGACTAAATAATGAACCCTATGTCTTCATGGATATAATGAATAGAGTTTTCAAGGAATATTTTGATGACTTTATAGTGGTATTTATTGATGATATCTTGGTATAATCCAAAATCTACGAAGATCATGAAAATCACTTGTGCACTATTCTAAATACTCTTAGAAGAAATGAATTATATAGAAAGTTTAGAAAGTGTGAATTCTGGCTTCAGGATATTTCTTTTCCTAGACATATTGTATCTATGGATGGAATCTTTGTTGATCCTTCTAAGATAAGAGCAATACAAGAATTTCCAGCACCGACTAGTATAACTGAGGTACACAGTTTTATTAGTTTAGTAGGTTATTATCGGCATTTCATCCAGAATTTTGCCCAATTGGAAAACCTATTAACCAATATCACATGTAAAGGGTTAAATTTGATTGGACAAAAGAGTGTGAAGAATGTTTTGAATAACTGAAGAGAATATTAGTCAATTCTCCTATCTTAACTCTACTATCGAGGAATGATGGGTTTGTTAATTATAGTGATGCTTCAAAGAAAGGACTTGGTTGTGTCCTTATGCAGAATGATATAGTTATTGCATATGCATCACAAGAACTAAAAATTCATGAACAAAACTATCCCACCCATGATATTGAGTTAGAAGCTATAATCATTGTTTGAAGATATGAAGACACTATCTCTAAGGTGAAAAATGTGAGATATATACCGATCACACGAGTTTGAAGTATATTTTCTCATAGGAAGAACTCAACATGAGGCAAAGATGATGGCTTGAACAACTCAAATATTATTATTTCACTATACACTACCACCCGGGGAAGGAAAATAAGGTAGAAGATGCTTTGATCAGAAAGGATCATAGTGTTTTGAACAAGATGAGAGTTTAAAGGGATCCTATAACCATAGATCTAGAAAATATGGATATGGGAATAATCATGAAAGGTGAAACATAAATACTTTTTCAAATGGTTGCCAAACCATCTTTACTAGAAAGGATAAAAATTTCTCAGACTGATGATGAGGAGTTTCAAAAGAAAATTAATGTTGTGAATGATGGGAGATTGATTGACTTTGTATATGAAGATGGAATTTTGAAATTTTTGAAGAAACATTATGTTCTTAACATACCTGATCTAAAAAGGGAATTGTTGGATGATGCTCATAACTCTAATTTCTATATACACCCTTGTAGAACTAAGATGTATAGAGATTTGAAGGAACATTTTTTTTGGACAACATGAAGAGGGATATTGCTAATTATCTGTCAATATATATGGTTTGTCAACAGGTGAAGACTGGAAGAAAAATCCTAAAGGAGTCATGCAACCTCTTCCCATACCTAAGTGGAAATGAGATTACATTACGATGGAATTTATCATGGGGATACCAAAGACTCCTAGAAGGAATGATGCAATATGGTTCATTGTTGATCATTTTACCAAGTCAGCACATTTTATTGCTATAAGAAAAGATTTACCACTTGAAAATTTATCAACACTATATATTAATGAAGTTTCAAGACTACATGGAGTACCCCTATTTATTGTTTCTGATCATGGTCCCCATTTTACATCAAGATTTTGGAAAAGTCTTCATAATTCCATGGATACTGAACTTTATTTGAGCATTTCCTACCACCCTCAAACTGATGGAGAATCATAATGGACTATTCAAACATTAAAATACATGTTGAGATATTTCTCACTTGACTTTAAAGGTATGTGGGATCAATATTTACCTATGGTAGAATTTTCCTATAACAATAGCTCCTATTTAAGTATTCAGATGACACTATATAAAGCATTATATGGAAAGAGATGTTGTACACCAAATTTTTGGGATGATGTTAGTGAAAGAAAACTTGTAGGCCCATAACTTTTTGAGGAAACAATGAAAAAGGTGAATACTATCCAAACCCACATAAAAGAATCTCAATGTAGGTAAAAGATCTATATCGATAACCTAAGGAAGTATTTGGAATTTCAAGTAGGAGATCATGTTTTCTTAAAGGCATATACATGGAAGGGTGTTGTATAATTTGATAAGAAGTGTAAATTAAGTCCCTGGTACATCAGAACTTTTGAAATTCTATAACTAATTGGTGTTGTAGCTTACCATTTGACAATGCTTCCAAGTCTCTCCAAAGTTCATGATGTGTTCCACATATCACTATTGAGAAAATACATGCTTGACCCAACACATGTACTCACCTACGAAGAAATAGAACTGGAACCCAATATATCTTATTGTGAAGATCCTATCAAGTTTCTTGATACTAGAGAACAAGTGTTGAGAAACTAGACAACTCATATGGTAAAAGTTCTATGGAGAAACCATAAGATGGAAGAGGTAACGTGGGAACCTGAGGAACTTATGATGAGGAAACACCCAAATATTTTTATATAGTAGTATTCTAGAAAATTGGAGGATGAAATTATTTGATGGAGGAAAAAATGTAACACCCCAAGCTTCCATGGTACATTTCTCTTTGAATAATGCAATAGCTTGCGCAGTACACAACTTCGAGTTCTAGCACACCACGACCAATAAAACTAGCCGTTATAAGTAGTAATACCAACTTTTTGAAATTTTATAAATTTAATTTTTCAAAATGGACTTCATTTTTGGATTTGAAATATCAAAATTATCTTAGGGTGATTTTTTTGTATTTTTCTGAAAATATTCAATTTTTGATTAATAGTGAAAAACACAACGTTATTGTTTAAAACCTAATTTTTATTTAAACAAATATTTTTTTATTTAAATTTGTTTTAAGTAAAAAGAGAAACATAATACCTATATTAGTTCAATGAAATCCATTGGAGTCATTTTATAATAATATTAGATGTATAAAATTTTATTGAACTTTTTAACATCTTTTACCCACCTTCTAGGAACGTTAGCAAATTTGCATAAAATGTAATTTTACCACTTCTATGAATTGAATTTCAAAAATATTAGAGACATGGTTGAAATCAGTAAGTAAAATGTGGTTCAATAGGATAAATTTTTTTTTTGGTGAATAATAACTTTTGGATTTTATTTACCATGGTTAAAAGAAAATAAGGTAATTAAAGGTAAAAATGATATTATAATTACCCTAAAACATGTCCTAATTCTATTGTATAATTTTATTTCGACCAAAATCAACCTTAGGAATAAAATATGACCCTATTTGATCCACTTGGATTAGATTAGGACATTTATTATTATTTTATTTAAAGAAGAGTTAAAAGTGTTAAATTCAAATTTTCATAACTAAAATATTTTTGATATAGGGTTATACATAAGATAAATTTAACTATAAATATTCATTATAAATATAAAAATATTTCATACATAATGGTATTTTATTTATAATTTTTAGACATTAAATAATTAAATTTATTTATGACACATTTATGATGCAGTAATTACCTTATTAATGAAAGATTAAAACAATTGATATTATAAATATCCAGAAAAATGTAAATTGAGACTTTTGATGCATTCCAATAATTTTATAGGTTAATATGGAATGTTAGGATTTATTTAATTTATTTTTTTCTAAGTAATCAAGTTTTCTTGAATTCCACAAAAACCAAATACAAAATAGTGTCAAAATTGACGTAAATTAGTTTCTAAAACAAATACTATATTATGAATTGATATAATATTCCTAAAAATATAAGGCATGGACAAAGGACTTATATAAGGTTATATATGTCAATAATGAACCAATTGGGGTTCTCTTGACTTTTCATAGTATGTTTATTAACCATTTATTATAATAGTACAATAATACATGGTAAAAGTTAAACTATTTAACTAATAGTTAAATCTAAAAGATAAGGTTAATATGGAGACCTAAACCTGTCTAAAACCAATCGGTTAAAAGGTTTTCGACCTATTCCCACCTTATCCTTGAAATAAATCCTTTTGGAGCCATTATAAACTGGATATTATTGAATAATAAATTAATATTTCAAGTTTTTCCTATAGTGACCCTCACCTATCTTATAAAAGGGTACTTACCCTTCTATCAAAATCAAACTTCCAAAGCCACTTGGCTTGGCCAAACCCTGCTCAAATATCCTCCCAACTACCCTCACTTCAACCTAGAGGACTTACTTTGATCAGAAATCCAACATAAGGATCCTTTTTGATCAAATAAAAAATAAGCACCCGAAGAAGAGGAGGTTAACGTACCCTCGACCAAGGAAAAGTACAAGGTAAGGGTTAATTTTATAATCTCTTTATTTATATGAGGTTATTTATACTTAAGTATCTACTTAGAATTATTTATCATCCACATCCATGTTTCCTAAAAATTTATTTCAATTTTTTTTACTATTTCCTAATAATATGAGTTAAAGTCATTTATACCCTTGTTTGAATTTTTATAAAATGTTTTGAAAGGAATATTTCCTTCGTTTTCCAAAAAAGGTGTTTTTTGACCTTTTCAACAAATTAAGGTAAGAATTTTTTTTAACATATATAGTGGGTTTGGCTATTTTACGCCATTATAACACCTTTGAAGCTTCCCTTATAATCTTATAAGTATATTTTTAGAATAAATGTTTTATTTTATAATTACATGACTTTTAAATGATTTCAAAATATAAATAGATATTTCTCTCAAATAGTTTTGATTTCATATATGTAAACATCCTTTTATGGATTTTACACTTGTTTGAAGTTGATTTATTATGATAAAATCTTCCATATTGTATTGACGGTTTTGTGATATGTTTGACTGTGGATGTGTCATTTTTATACCATTCATGGTTTATGGATAAAGTATTTACATTTCTTATGATAGTTTTAATATTAATTTTTATGTTATGTTTAAACACTTTCATATGAGGAATGCATTGGAATTAGTAAGTGATGGGTGGAGCCCACCATAACTCCTCGATTCATCAATAGGTCTCATGATACAAACTAGTGTCTTTCCACAAGGCCTTGACAAAATCTTATTTGTAGTCTTGGAAAGAGGCCATGACTATGTGGTTATGCTGTCCGAAATTATGAATTCCATCTTTATGAAATTAGCTATTGATATTACATGTAATTATTCGACTTGTAGAATATCCATGTGAATAAGTAAATGGCATTATTTGATTTTTCTTTTCCATATTATGCTGAATTTTAAGTTTAAAATGCTTGTGTTTTAGTATTATACATTGCCTTAAATATTTATTCTTAATTATGAAAGTTTCCACTATATTATTATCCTTACTGATCATCTAAGCTCACCCCTTTCATATGTTTTTTCTTTTTCCCAAGATGTGAAGAAGTATATTATGATTGACTTACAGGGATATGCTAAGGGATATGAGTGCGTTCAAAGGGGACACAATGTTAATTTATTTCATGATGTAATTTAAAACTTATGTATTTATATATTACTTCCAAGGATACTAAACTAATCGTTCATTCAAGACTAGATCTATTGTGATCATGCCAATGTTATTTAATAATGAACCGAATCTGGATAACTAGGGTTGAGGTGTTACAATTGGGGTAGACACATAAGCCTATAAAATGATTTTCATAGTAGTCAAGGCATCACTGCCAATGAAATATTAGCAGTATGGGTTCACTTCCCATACTATCTTTGTAGTCATGGTTTACTCCCATGGCCATCTTAGTAGCCAAGGATCACTCCCAAGACCATCTTAGTCTATCTCATTAGATATAAAACATTACCCAATGTATTTGAGGGAGATATATATCCCAACCATATCATAATTAAATAATACATATATGTTCCACAAGATCATAAACAATAAAATCATAACCCATGAAATAAAATGGGTATCATAAACATTTAATCATATCATACACTGTTAAAAAATATACAGGCTTCATAATCATTTTATCAAAATAATAACCCATGAAAATAAGTGAGTTTCCTAAACATATAACTCGTGAAAGAGAAATGGGTTTCATAAACATCATGACATCAAAATATAAACCATTTAGAGAAATAATATGAATGGAACATTTGGATCATTTCCTATAAAGGAATGAGTAACATCGACCAATGACATCTTATATAGAAAATAATTTTGAAATATCTTTCAAAAATGTTTATTGAGGAAAATATACTTTCATATTTGAAAAATTATTTTTAAAAAATAAAACCTTTCGAAACCCATTTTCATTGAAAATACTTTTAAAACATATAAAGAAGGATTCAAATAATTTTCAAAACCTTTTCCCTTCAAAAATTATAAAATAATATTGAAAATTTTTGAAATCCTTTTTCCATGAAACCTTATAAAATAATCTTCAAGACATTTTTAAAACCGTTTTCTTTGATTTTTTTTGAAAAGTTATAAATAAAGCTTGAAAACGTTTTGAAACCCATTTTTTTGAAAATCATTTAAAAACATATAAATAAATCTTGAAAACATTTTGAAAAACATTTCTTTGAAAATACTTTGAAAACTTATGAATAAATCTTGAAAACGTTTTGAAAACCATTTATCTTGAAAATACTTTAAAAATTTATAACTAAGCTTCAAATATCATTTAAAACAATTTTTAAACATAAAATATTTTTGAAAAGATTTTTCTTTGAAAACCAATTTAAACCAAAAAATTACTATATATTAGGAACAAATTTTATTTAAAATAATAACATTTTAATCCTATAAATTTTGATTCAAGGGAATGACAGTCATGTTGGTGGGTAAATCCATACTTACCGAACATTCCTTTTGCACCGTAAAAAGTTTATAAAAGTGCCTCGACTAGAAAACAACAAGAAGATTACTTTTTAAAAACACAATTTGTTTAAAAAGAAAAAATGGGTAAAAATTTATTTTAAATATCATTGGAGAATAGTATAATATATTTAGAAACTTTTTCTAGAAAACATGATTTTTATGGAATACATATTTTCGATCAAAGAGCGTGGTAAACACAGACCTTCTAAAAAACACTTTATTTATCATATTATGTACCCAAGAGTGAAAAAAATGGTACAAATACATGAATATATCATGAATATATATATATATATAATATAATAAAATTCATGAGTTATATTGAGACATGGATCATAATATTTCATCAATGGAATAATAATCATAAATAATCTTGATAAACAATGAGATTGTTTCAATAAACTCTTAGCACTTAATAACTTTGAATTATACTCCCCATGTAAGAAAATGAAATTAAATTAAGCATATAATATATTGAATCAAATGAGATTCATTATTTAATATTTAAAAGTTATCATATACACCTCTTAATAGAACATAGGTTCATAACAAAACATGTGTCTCAAAGAAGGTAAATTAAGACAAAACTAGTTTACCGATTTGGTAACTTTTGAACTATAAAAACCATGAAATAAAATAACATAAAATGGATATGTAAATAAAATTAAATTTTATTATAACAATCATATAATACATTAATGGGTATTATATACACCACACAAAACAAATGAGTGGTGAATAAGGCATGTATCTCACAAAAATAAAAAGTGAGATGAAATTCCCTTACCTTATGTCTTGACTCTCGTCATACTCATACAAGTCTCCTATATAATAAATATAAGTTTATTATACATATTTTTAAGGACCATATTATTATTTATAATATCATATTTTTTTATTATAATGTTATATTACACGCATATTAACAATTCCAAGTTAAGGTTTCGCTTCAAGTAATATCCACTTTGTTTTTCGTTTGTGTCTTAATTTGTTATATTTTTTCTTCATATTTATATCATAATTTAAAGAATTTAAAACATGATATAAATATAATTAATATTAATTATATATTTAGTTATAATAATATATAATATATAGAAATATTATATGGAGTACACCATTTCTGGACACGGTAAGTTGTACGTATGCATGACCACTGTTTTTGTTTTCTTTTCATATTAAAAGAAAGAAAGTAAATGAAATATATGTATATATGTATATAATATCATTAAAGAATAATTATTATGTTATATATGTAATATATATCCACTAAAACCATCCTTAACATGTTCCATGTAAAGTGTGAACAAATCACATCGCTTTGAGGAGGCGGTAGTCCACACATCCACAAACGATGTTATCAAATTTACACAAGATGTAAAGTATAGAGTTATGTGTTATAAAATAATTACATATTCATAAATAAATAATAAATATAATATATATCATATATAAATATATTTTCTATCATAATTCCCAACCATGAAATGTAGAAAAGTAAAAATGAACAATCATCGTCTTGTGAGGCAGTAGATCACCGTACATATAAATAGTATGTTCGTTACCCATTAGATGGAAGTGTGTGTAATTTTAGTCAAAAAAATTAGAATTAAAAAAATATAATTATATTTAGGATAATGTTTTTGTTTTTTTATCATATAATAAGGAGATTTTAGGGGGTGTATAATGGATGTTAAACTAAAGATCTTGAGGAAATATGTTACCTCTTTTTTGGGTAACTCCTTTTGGTTTTCACCAAAGGAATTCCTTGGATGGATTTATTCCAAAGTATAGGGTTATATAATGAGTGGAGGGATTTTGAGGATCTATTTGTTTAGATACTATTTGATAAAAAGTGTCTTGATAGGTGTGAGGAAGTGGGAGGAGAGGAGGCCTTTTTATAGTGGAGGAGGAGTGACACTAGTAAAATTTGGAAAAGGGAATTCCACCCATGGGATTCCCATTGGAAGTGGACCCAATAATGTAATAAATTAAAGAAAAGGGATTAAAGGGTATAAATATGTCTATAAAATGGATTTTGGATAAGTTTATAGGTCATTTTTCTCTCATGTTTATGGTTTAGTCCCTTGTTAAGCTTAATTTCACTTTAATCATTATAATTAATTTTAATTACATTCACTATTGTTTTAGTAAAATACTAAGTTTAACTTATTATAAATTATAAATTATTATTATTACTAATATGGAATAAAATTTTACAAATTCAAATGACAGAATTGGTAGAAATTAATTTAAATTTAATCCCACAAACGGGACGACAATGCGGGTTTTCAAAGTAAAAATGTTCAGAAGTTTTCTATGTTTTTAGTATCAATTTCAAAATAAAATTTATTAAAATGAACTAAATATAATTAAATAATAAATTATTGATATAATTAAAATTTTAAACCAATTTTAAATATAATTTAACCTTACAAATAAATTAGATGGAAAATCAGTTTTGAATTAAAACTCAGTATTTTTCACTATTCATAAAAAATGAAACTTCACAGAAAAATACCAAAAATTCACCCAAACCTAATTTTTATGTTTCAATTTAAAAAAGTAAGTTTATTTTGAAAATTTAAATTTATAAAATTTAGATAAATTTTATTTAATGTAGGTTATCCATTAAAAGGTGTTAAACATGCCTTTATAAAAATATTGATCATTATATGAAATATTTGGGTTGTTATTGTCTTATGATTATCAAATCTATTGAATGAATATAAAAATATTTTAGTTAATATATAACATATATATTTAAATAATATAAATATATAATTGTAATTAATTTAATTTATTTGGATAAAATAACTTTGTGATTATAAAAATAGTTTTCTATAAAAATATTTCCTTTATTTTCAATTAGTTCTTATATCTATTTATAATTAATTTTTAACAATTGAATTCATTTTATATTTTTTTAAACCATATATTTTCATAAGTTAGTTAATACCATTAATTACTACTAATTTAACAGCTATATTACATATTATAATATTAAATAATAATATTTTAATAATATACTATTGTTAGGTAAAACTCGTTAATATATGTAACGCAAGTCGTTGAAGAAACTCATTGTTGTGTGTGACACATGCTAACTCGGTATCAAATTCATTTTAATCTATATAGAATACTTATAATATATTTAAAATAATAAATATATTGTTAAGTCTTAGGATATTATATTCCCTTACACACTTGGTGTTGCGTGTAGTGAAAGCTTAACTTGGTGTTTCATATGAGGCAATCCAATCATACCACTTTCATATAAAAAATATATTGTTTCATGAAATGAAAAATATATACAAAAGATAAAATTATTTTAAAAAAAAATTCAAAAAATATTAGGTTGTTATAGAATTCCTTTAGAAAGGATCAATTCTTAGCTTCCTGTGTTAGATTCATTGTAATTTGAGCTCTTGTGGGAGGGGTGATTGAGATCTGCGAGGTTGATCCATTCTCATGTGAATAACATTTATGTCTTTGAGGTATGGTATTCATTTCTTCTATATTATTTACATGAAATCATAAATTTTCAATGCTTCATCCCTTTGGATGATAATGAAATTAACCTAACAAATATTGAACTAGATTAAATATGAAATTGGTTAGCGATTACATGTTGATATTTCTATCATGATAACAGTTTGGCTCATATATTCTAGATAGTGCTCTATCTTTGTTATGCTTGTTAGAATGTCTCGTTATTCTATGGATTATAATTTTGTTCTTATCAGAAAGTGGTAAGGAATTTAAATCGAAAATTAATTGATTAATTGTTTTAAGAATAATTAAATAATGTGGATCATGTTAATTATAGTTGATTAAAATAAAAAGGCATGTTAAATGAGAAAAATACTTCTCTAGGTTTATTGAAACTAGAAAAAATTCTAGAAACATGTTTAACTTTGGATATCTGATTACCACTTTATGGATTAGGTTTCTAGTGATTAGAAAATGTGAATAATGAATTAGTTAATTCAAGATATAATAATAAATGGTTTTGTGATAATGATAGTTTCTAGGGCCAGAGTTTCTCACTTTCTTGAGAATGCCGAGTGACCTGTGTTTGGATTCGTGAGAGCTTGTTTATGTGCGATGGATGAATGCATTGTTTTAGAGCCTAATTTACCCTATTTATTAGGTTTTTTTCTTGTTAAATTATAATGTTTTTTGGATGTGATCCACACTATGTGATGTGTGATGATCCTAATAAGGTTGAGCCATGGATGATCGATGTGATATGGGGTGGGGAGGCCCATATGATGTGGTAGCATTTGACGCCTATGATGGTGAGATGCATTGGGAAATTCATGAAGGTATCAGGAATGACAACAAATATGATGGAATGGGTTGAAGTTGGGCATACGTTTTGATGTGATAATGCTGGATTCTTACTTGAAATGAATCTGTTAATTACTGATGTCTGGGTTACTTGTTTTATCTTTATTCCTTTCCTCACTAATTGAGGAAGCTATTTGGTTTTGGTTTCTTATTTCTTATTGGTTATAGCTTAGGATGGTTTTCCTAGAGTACCTAGATTTTGGAAAGTAATAATGTTTAATAAATTACTTAACCCACATGTTTGGTGTTGATGGAATAAAGATGTTGAAATGATGTCGATCTTAAGAAATTGTGGAATCAGTTTGAAATATGCCTGGAGGGAATAGAATTTACTATAATGATTGATGGAATATAATTTAGAATAATTATATTAGTTAATTAATGTATAATTATTTAATTAATGTAAATAAAATGATAAAAATAAAGTAAGTAATTAATGTATTTCTTTAAATTCCTATGTGCTTATAGGATATGTATTCCCTAGTAGTGGTAGTCGAGTGTCCGAGAGAAAATAGATGTAATTGAGATTAGGACTAGGTTATTCCCATAGTGTGGGTGTGATCTATATTATATCTTATATATCTTTGTGATTTCATATGCTATCCCATCCATGTCACTTAGGGAGATTGACACCTAGTGGACTTTGGGAGGGTGTCTTACCCAATATATCGGCGGGAGGATGCATGACTAACTACCCCCTATGACCCACTCTCTTCCATTGGTATTTAATTTTTATGGTATACATGGTGGTTAGTTTCCCCATATATGTGTGTAGAGGGATGAAATGGATTATGGCTGTTTCATACACATGTATATCTGGATATTTTTCCAAAGGATTATTATAGGTATGATATGTATAGGCTGTGATGGCTTGAGGTACTTACTCAGTGTATGGGATTTGATGACTTGAAGTATAATTACCGATGTATGATATAATTCATATGGTATTTATTGTCTTATGGAAACTACCTAGTTACTATATACAAATATGTGGATGTGGATGTGATGATGTGATGATGCGATTCATGAGGTACATGTTGTGATGCCTTAGCCAGGTATCGTTGGGTTGGCTTATTTTGGAAGGAGATAGATCAAGCTGTGTGATGTTGGTGAAGAGTAGAAAAACAGTAGGGAATTGGGAGCGGGGTAACCACGTTGTTTCATTTCTATATTATATTCTCTCTTGTATTCAATATTTGGTGAGTGTTATCCATAGATAGGATAGGAACTTATTATAACTATTTAGGTGGTGAGTTAGTTTCACTATTTTTCACTGTGATTTTTCATGATTTATTTATCTTTTTCAACAGAGTATCTAAGGTGGATCCTACTGATTATACTATTATTCTAACCCTATATATATAAAAGGTTTCCTAGTCATCAAGAGAAGGTCGGAGATCATGATGGATATTTTTAGCTTGTGGTTTGGCAGGAGCTATTTAGGATTCATGGTCGAAGTCGTCTTTATTTTTTTGGTACTTGTATTTTCCCTTTTAATAGTTTTAGTACTATATGAAATTACATTTATACACTAGGGATTTATTTCATATATATGTTTGAGTAGATATTAATTAGTGTATCTTTCTTATCGATTTCTTCCACAGTTTCTCTTAGAGGGAAATTCCTCCCATATGTATGCTTATTATACCCTCAGTGCTAGTTGCCGACATGTGGCCTATTAGATGTGGGAATAAGGAAATCATAATATCCCTTCTCTCACTGATAGATCAGGATGGGTACTATTTGGGGGGAGGGAATCATGACACATTCCCTTTTCATGGTTTTAAAAAATGATGTAATTTTCAAGTCTTTAAGCACTTATGTAATCAGTTTTTTCTAGTGAAGCCCATTTTTATTCCCCTTGGGTTGTTGATATTTTTTTATTATGATCAATGTAGCTCACATATACATATGAAGGGTTCACCCTAATAGTGATCCAATTCAATATGTATAGAATTAATCTCTACAGATGACATGTTTTATGATATCTTGGTGAACAACCTTGGTAATTATGATTTATGAAATCATAGTGATAAACCTTGGTGATATGATGACGAATGTCTCTTTTTATGTTGTAGCCACATTTCCATGTTATAATTCATATTATTTATATTATGATATTCCTCATTTTCATATGATCATTACTTATTGATATTCCTCTTTTTACACACTAAGTATCTCCTTTATTTATTCCACTATTGGGATTTATGCCCACCCCTTTATTTGATATACAACCTTGAGATATGAGATATAGTAAATTTAACTTAGTAAAAACCTATTAATAAATCTTTAAAGTGGATCATAATAATGTTTTAGGTTTTTCATGTATTATTTTCCTAATTTAGAAGACACTAAAGCTCAAAAGATCCTATGTGTCATTAAATGCTGTACCATGTAATGAAAGTTTTATTAAATTGAATGTAGGTTATTATAATAGGTGTTATGAGAACTTAGGATCTAGTCGAGATGGACTAGTAAATATCCATAAAAATTCACATAATAAATCTATACTAGAATTAACTACCCACATTTAACTCACCCCAACACTCAGTTTCACCCTCAGTAGATTGACCGAGGGGCATATCCCACAAGCAGAAAAGTCTATCCCAGATCTCTAGTCACATAATAATTCTAAACTAGAATATAATGTGTATCTAGAGCTCCCTCATAACTTAATAACGATGAACATGATGTACAAATAGAGTTGAATTTATTAATCCAAGATATACATACATATTACACATTTTTAAAAAAATTAACAATTCACTTTATCACCTTTGAACTACCTTTTAAGAATAGCCCCCTTTTCCCTTTACACTATCCATAAATAATCCCCAAGCCCCCTTAGTAGGATTAAATAATATATATTCATTCATTTCACACATTTACATATTTATCAGACACCACATTTCCAATACAAGGGGTATTGTTTAAGAGGGGTTTTCATTTCCTTAAAAAAATTCAAAGTTCCAATTGAGAATCATAATTTAAAAGGGAAAAATTGTTTATTTGGAAAACCACTTTTGCCTAAGGTTTTCAAGTTCCAAAACTAAACTCCTCACTAAAACACATATAAACCTTGATACACACACACACACACACACACTAATTATCCCAATATACTTATTCCCATTTCCATGAGTGATGATGTACAAAGATGTAACGTATATACGTAACTATATTTGTATATATGGATAAGTCACATTTGATACATCAAAGTATTATACATCACTTATGGAATTTTTATAAAACCAAAAAATGCATTAGGACTTAGAAGAAAACCAGTAAAAAGACCAAAACCATGTCATCTTTACCAATCTTTATAATAGAAACCATTTTTAAACCCAATCAAGCACCCAAGATGCTTGAGGTTTCAAAAACTTTTTGAAAACATGCTTTAACAATGTAAACCCATGTCTAAATTTTAAAGAAAACATGGAAAACACGAGAGGAACCATTTACAAGAATTATAACCAATTTCCATAACATATATAATTTAAATAAAAATGAAAACAAACTTTAAAACCACCAAGAAATCATAGTTTTCAAATTAAAGTATTTGACATAGGGTAACCTACCTCAAATAGAATATGAACTCGCTGACTTTGACAAAAAATTCTCAAATCTAAATCAAGGTGGTATAAAGTGCTCTAGAACAATATGAGAAACACAAAAGTCACAAAATACAAAATTAAAAAAATGGGACACAAATGAAATTGGATGAAACATAAATTGTATTTTATAGAGAACATGTTTCCTCTTATAATCACAACTTGAAAATGCTTCAACTTGGTCCTCATGAACCATAGAAACCAAGAATCACCTAAAATGAACAACCCATCCAGGTTAGGGTTTTTCTATTTATTATAGAGCGTAGTGTAGGAAAATAATACAATAGATAGGGGAATAAGAAGGAGTAGGAGAAGAAGAAAATCCCACCTAGAAGGATCACACCAAAAATTTGGAGTGAAATTAGATTAATGGAGAAACGATATGAGGGAGGTCACGCATGGTTGGGAGCCCTCTTGGAATTGAGAGGGGGGGGGTGAGGGAGACCATTTGAGGGAGGAGGAACCCCCTTTTGGATTTTAATTCACAAAGGAAAAATAGGTATTTTAATTTGTTTTAAAAACATGACATGATGCACGGTTAGGTTGCAAAGTTTAGAAAACCTTGTACCAACCATGCATCCTCTATTGGGATTCTAGGGAACCTCACCTAGGTAGAATGAATCATTCGGAAAACCATATACTAGATGCATGGTTCGATCGGTTAAAATTATAGAAGCTATTGCACAGTTGTTGCATGGTTTGAAAAATCCTACGTCTTAACCATGATACATGCTTAACATGCCCAAAAACTAAAGATTTTAATGGGAAAACACCTGAAATGAAAGATAAACAAAAATAACTCAAAACAAAAAATAATACTAGAGTAGTGTTGGATTAGTGTGTGATATTTATAGACCTGATGAAGTTTATAATCCTAAATAAGGTGATTGTAGACATATTATGTGAGTTAGAGATGTTCTTCCCACTATCATTCTTTAATATAATGGTCCACTAGATGGTTTACTTGGTTAGATAGATTCAAATATGTGTTCCTATCCATTACAAATGGATTCACCCCATTCAATGGTGTATGGATATTTTGAAAGGGTACATCAAGAATCAATATGATCGAGAAGGTTTTATTAAATAATGATATATTTTTTAAGAAGCTATTAAATTTTATAATGATTACCTCTCGGATGTTGATAGTATCAATCTCCCAAAATCTCATCACAACATATTCCTTATGGGTGTAAAGATTTATGGAAGATATGTTGTTTCAATTTCCATCTTAGAGTGAGATCAAGCTCACATTTACATTTTAAATAATAATATAGAGGTTTCTATAGATGTTTAATCCCACAAAGTAATTCTTATACATTTGAATCAATCAAGGGTTGAATAATGGATATGAAATACACATAATAAATAGTTTATAAGATGGTTCTGAGATCATATTTATAAGGAGTTATCTTAAAATCCAAATTCAATTATCGAATAACTTTGATGGATATCCAGGGGATAAAATTTAAATTTTATATCTTACACTGATTTTTAATTAATGGTTATACATTCTATAAAAAGGAATAATATAAATGAAGTATAATATAAAACAATGGAGTTATACATGTGGTATAAGTGATGCATGTATTTGGTTCCGAGCATAAAAATCTAATTTATATGCATATTTCATATTTCGGCATCATTAAAAATATATATGAGGTGGAATATACAACATTTCAAGTGACAATTTTCCATTGAAAATGGGTTGATAAAAGGAGTGAAACTCAATGGAATAGGTTTCATAAAGGCGAGTTTTAGTGTGGAAGGGTATAAAAATGATCCATTCATAATAAAATCATAAGCAGTACAAGTTTTTTATATCTCAGATCCAAAAAACAAGAATCTATCAATTTTCTTGTTGGTGACTAAAACAACTATAGGCTCATATGAAAATTCAATTGAGGATGACTATTTCATTGGGAGATCACAATCATTTCACAACGATCCTAATGTAGGAAATGTATTGTATGTTATAGGGGAATACAAATATGGTATTTGGATACTCTATAGAGGATCCAAATACATTAAACATTTTTAAAAAGTATGTTAAATGAGTATGTTAATGTGTTTTTTAATATACTATGATTTTAATCAAAATATTATGTGTTCTCTACTGCATTTACAAAATCTAAATTAAATGTTTAAATACTAATATAGACAACGACTTCTGAACATGATGTTGTTACCGATCCTGAGAAAGAACTCATTATAGATGCTAAAAATGTAGAATTATTAGGGTATTTACAACATTTTTATGAAAAATAAAACAAGAAATATGAATCATCACCATGTTAACTAAAATTATCATGACAGGAAGAAAATGTATAAAATTTTAGGTTATCTCAAATTAGCATGACCAACCTATTGACACCAATAAGGAATTTTTTTTAGTTATATTGGTATCACAATGATAATTCATATTAAAATTGATATAGATACATGGAATAATGTCATGACTACATTTAAGACAACTATATGGAAAGATATTAAAGTAATGTTATGATACATTTCTCTATTTTTCAAAAAAATATGTAATGAAATGTTTATTTACTTTTCATTATCCCTTGGAGAGATTGTTTATTTTAGATTATTTTTATAATAAATATATCTTAATGGTCTCTAGAAAAGATCATATAGGCTTTAGGATACTTTTTTACAAAGTATCATCTCAGAGATGTTGTGGAGAAAGAAAACCCCCACCCACCAGTTTTGTATGCATACATTATAAACCAGTAAACATGGAAATCTTTCATTTGTATCCATGATGAAGAATAAATGTTGTTACATTTTAATCAATAATATTTTATTTGAAAATATTTATTTTCTATTTTATTCAAAAAAATTAAATTATGAAATACAAAAGGAGTACTGAAAATAAGTAAAATGTATCCAAACCCATGTATCCCAACCATAAAGCAAGAATAGGGTATGCTTCACTTGATAAGAAAATGGTATGAATTTTTAATCTACAATAAAAGATTTATATGATATAAAAAATATATGTTACTTTGTTTATATATATTTATGAATTAAAATATGGATCCACTTCCATCCCACGTCATGTGCTATGGAATGAGGTTCTTGTAAATAAGGTGGGTAAACATGTTGATGAAAACACACAAATAGTGTGATAATCATGTGCAAGTATGCCATAATAGCTATTTGTTATGATTTTTAATAGTATTACATAAAAATATCAATATATATTCAAATATTTTTTTATAAGTTTTAGACATAATAATCAACTATACCTGAAGAAAAACTACTTTCAGTAGATTTGAAGAGGGCATAACAATTCGTCCGCATTCAAGGTGTAGTTTTTGGAGTTTCACATAAAAAATATTTCAATAAGATAAAGCTACATGGAGATACATATTCATTGATGAAAATAATGTAGGTGAAGATATATTCTTTGAAAGATATTTTTGTTTAGTTTGGTTTAGAGTACCAATATACATGATAGGATCAAAGAGAATCGGTAGTGGAACAAAAATCCGTACATGAGGAGAAAAATGACCCCACTAGCTTTGAGGATATTAATTCTACTCAACCTCTAATTGCACCTTATGTAATAATTTTTTCCATTACTCTTTCTCAAAAATGTGAATAAAAAAACTTCAGATAATTTTATGTTACTAAAATTCTACATGGTGAAGTTGTATGTGATTTATATCTATCAACACCCATGAATAATCTTATTGAGAGGGTTTGCTGTATAATATCCCAAGAGATGTGATACACAATAAGAAAATACAGAAATATTATATGATAGTGGGGATTAAATTATCTTATGAGCTGAGCACTGAGTTTCCTATTCTTCTTGATGATCTAGACGTTACCACAGTCGACAATGCCATTGGAACTTTCATATAATGCACATCTAATCTTATAAAGATACATGAGGCATGTCCTTAATATTTTTTTTCAAATGAAAAAACTTTTAATAGTTAATAAAAGAATGCTTGAAATGAGGTATGGTGTAACAGATAGATAAAATGAATAGGAAAGAGAAGGTTAGATCATGATAATCCAGTGAATCAACCAAGAAATCAAAAGGATATTGTAAGAGTACATTAACCTTTCCAATTCCACTGATGCATATATTAAAATTAAAAGGTCATGAGGATACAACATTAAAAGATGGAAATATGTCATACATTGAATATGAAAAAGAAATATTTGGAGATGTCATTATAGAAGCAGTTGGTTTAGAGAGTATAAATGATATTTTTAAGTTTAAATGGCTAAGAATATCTATTTTGAATACATACATGAGGTAAAATTTCATAATCTATATGTCCAAAAAATAATATACTATATTCATTAAAATTAATAACTATTCATATTTTCTATAGGTTTATAATACTATTATAGAAAAGGAAAAAACTCTAAAGTAAGATTTGGACTGATTAACCCCTCTATCATTTCCATATAAAAAATTTCGTTAGAATTGATAGAAATAAAAAATAAAAAAGATGCACTATGCGAGGTGTTTTAAAAGAAAATAAAATACATTAAACTCTTATAGATTCCTAAAATGTAGGGGTAAAATTCCACAATCTAATCATATAAAATATATTTTTCCTTTTTTAATTACTTAATTGTTTTTATTTTTTTGTAAGAATGGGATGCTCATCCCAATCAATTTGGAGAACCAAAATGTTTATTCTTTGGATCAAATGCATGGATTTCCATTAAAATGACCAGATATGATGTTTGTTGTGAATTTGTAATGCACTACAATCAATATTTTATAGATAAACATCGAATTATATATACCAATTTGTGTTTTAATGATAATTTTGTTATTATAGGATGATATATATAGGATAAATCATGGTATGAGGTCAGTGAATAAACATAATAAGCCCTTATATTTATTCAAATGTAAACATATTAAGTTATATATAGTAATATTTAACTATCAAAATGCATTTTAATTTTTTTTACTTATTTTGGTCAATGTTTCTACAATGTTTGGAGAAAAATAAAAAAAATTATTGTGGATATTATGTTTTCAAATTTATTAAAGATATCATATATCATCAAAAGACTAGAATCACAGAATAAGTAATTTTTGAAGGTAATTATAATTTCATTTAAAATATTTGTTAATCATTTGTTTTTCTATATTTTATTAGTACTACCAATATTGAAAAAATCTCCATAATCAAAAGAAGAAGTAAATTTTTTTAGAGATTAGTGGGAAGAAGACATGGTGTCAAATTGTTTTTCTTCGTGAAGTTGAGGTGATTACATATTATATTAGTGATATAATAAATATTATGACCATATAGATATATTTAGTATGTGAAATATTATTATAATAATGATTATATATTATTTTTCTATATATTTATTAAATATTAGTACAATTGAGGGTTATTCCATATGGATTATGGTTGAGCTAATAACATGTCTGAAGCTACTTGTGCTTGTGAGAGATTAGACTTTGAGGCTACAACTGAGATAATGGAGATAGGGAAATGGGTCAAGGATCCTTCTACCAACAAATCAAAATATGTATTACCAAATATTGGGGAAGGCACTTCTATAACCACAGCCTCATCATTTGCATTTTATGTTTTCTATATAAAAGTGTCATTTTAGTTTAAAACCTATGTCACATCGCCAAATCTAAGAAAATGAGCTCAGATTTTTTTAAACATTCATAAAATTATCCATATTTCCCTTTTAATATGTAGAAATTGAATGCACATAAATATAACACATGATGTGGTTTTTATGGCTCAAAGTGCATGATTTCAATATAAAAGTGTCATTTTAGTTTCAACTCACATCACATAGCCAAAAATTATAAAAAATCTTATATTATTTTAAAACTTTTTTAAAATGATTTATAGTTCATTTTTGACATTTATAAATCAACCACATGTAAATTAAACATATGATGTGACCATTATGACTCAAAGTGTGTGTTTTCAATATAAAAGTTACATTTTAGTTTATGATGTGTGTCACATATCCAAAAATAATAAAATGGGTTCGTATTACATTCAAACTTTAGAAAAATGATCCATAATTAATTTGTGACATATAGGAATAAATTACATGTTAATCCGATACATGATGTGGTTGGTATGACTAGAAGTGAATGTTTTCAATAAATAAATGTTATTTGAGTTTAAAACGCATGTCACATATACAAAATTGAGAAAAAAAGCTCATATTGTATTCAAAATTAATGAAAATTATACATAATTAATTTGTGGCATTTAGGAATTGAACACACATCAATCCAACACATGGTGTGTACGATATGACTCAAAGTTTGTGTTTTCAATATAAAAGTGTTATTTTAGTTTAAAAGACATGTCACTAAAAAAACTTAGTAAATGAACTTAGATTTTTTTTCAAACCTTTAGAAATAGATCCATAATTCATTTTTAACATGTAGGTTTTGACCACACGTCAATCCGATACACGATGTGGTTAGTATGTCTGGAAGTGTGTGTTTTTAATATAGAAGTTCCATTTAAGTTTAAAATGATCACCACATAGTCAAAACCATGAAAATGAGATTGGATTTTTTTTAAAATAATTATAAAATGATCCATAATTCATTTGTGACATGATGTAGTTGACCACATGTCAATCCAACACATGATATAGCAGGTGTGACTCAAATAATGTGTTTTCAATATAGACTCTTTATTTTAGTTTAAAATGTGTGTCACATAGCCAAAAGAAAAAAAATTAGGTTTTATTGTCTTAAAACTTTAGAAAAATGATACATAATTAATTTGTGACATATATTAATCTACCACCTATCAACCTAACACAAGATATATCATGTATGACATTAAGTGCGTATTTTCACTATAGAACTTTCATTTTAGTTTAAAACATGTGTCACGTAGCCAAAACCAAGAAAATGAGCTCGTATTGTTTTCAAAATTTAGAAGAAAAAGTCCATAATTTATTTTTTATGTGTAGTAATGAAACACACATTAATACAACACATGATATAGACGGTATGAATCAAATTATATGTTTTCAATATAAAAGTGTTATTTTAGTTTAAAACACGTGTCACTAGACAGAACTGATAAAATGATATTGGATTATTTTTAAAAATTAGTAAATTTATCCATATTTTATTTTTGAAATGTTGGAATAGATCATACATTAATCCAACACATGATGTTGTAGGTATCACCAGAAGTTCATGTTTTCAATATAGAAGTTCCATTTCAGATTAAAATGTGTGTCCCATATCCAAAACTGAGAAAAAGAGCTAGTATTTTTATAAAACTTTATGAAAATGATCTATAATTCATTTTTGATGTGTCAGAATTGACCACATGTCAATCCGAAACATGATGTGGCTAGTATGAAATGAATTTCATGTTTTTAATGCAAAAGTGATATTTTAGTTTTAAATGAACATCACTAGAAAAATTGAGAAAATGAGATTGGATTGTCTTCAAAATTTAGAAAAATGATCCATAATTCATATATGATGTGTAAGAATCATATGCACATCAATATGAGACATGATTTAGTTGGTATGACTAGAAGTGTGTTTTCAAAATAGAAGTGTCATTTAAGTTTAAAAAGCACGCCACATAGCTAAAATTGATAAAATGAGATCATATTATTTTCCAATAATAATACAACACTTCATAATTCATTTTTTGCATGAATTAATCTAATTCACATCAATATGATACACGATGAAGTGGGTATGACTTAAAGTTCTTGTTTTCAATATATAAGTGTCATTTTATTTTAAAACGTGCATCACATAGAAAAAATAGATAAAAATATCAGATTGTTTTGAAACTTTTTTACAATGATCCATAATTCATTTTTATATTTAGGAATCAACCACAGTTTAGTCTGATACACGATGTGGCTGATATGAATAAAAGTTTCTATTTTCAATTTTGAAGTTCCATTTTAGTTTAAAATGCATGTCATATTATTAAAACAAAAAAATGAGATCATATTGTTTTTAATATTTAGGAAAATGATCCATAATTCATTTGTGTTGTGTAGGAATTGAACAATCATCACTCCAACCCATGATATGGCCGATATGACTTGAAGTGCATGTTTTCAATATAAAAATATCATTTTAGTTTAAAATTTGTTTCATGTAGCCAAAACTAATCAACCAAGCTTGGATTATTTTCTAAAATTATCACAATGATCCATTATTCATTTTTGGAATATAGGAATCGATCGTACATCATTAATATATCAAGTAATCAATAATATTTTATATAGATTATTAATAAAAAATTTAATTAATTATTCATAATATAATTATTAATTAATAACATAATTGAAAACTAATAGTTAATATAAAATTTACTATATAATAATTAATAAAATAATTAATAGTATAACTAATAATATCATTACTGTATATAGTATTTAATAATATAATTTATCGTATGTGGATTATATAACATTAAAATTTGATTTATTTTTATTTTTATTTATTGTTACTAAAATCCACATTGGTTTTATTATATGGAAAAGCTTTTGTAAAGATGTTGATATGTGGATAAATCCTTCTATAAGTGTTATGATTTTGTATATTGGTTGTAATTTTTGTTTGATTAATTGTAATTATCACCTCAATGTAAATATTTTGTATGTAAATTTTTAATTGAAATGATAGTACAATGTTATATTTATATTTAAACATGGTTATATATATATATTTGTATTTATATATGTATATTGATTTGGTTTTCTATTATTGGGATGGTGTAGGGGTTTTGTAGTATTGTAACAACTGTATGAACTTTTTCGACACTAAAATGAAAGTGATGATAAAATCCCCATTTATTAGTGCCTTAGTTTTATTGATGATATATGACCCCTTTATTAGCGCTAAAAAAATCACTAAAAAACATATCATTTTTTAACAATGATTTTTTTCATCATTTTTGTGTGCTAACAATGCATGTTTTTAGCATTATTATAGGTCGTTTTGTAGTAGTGAAACATTAATAAATACATCATTTACATAATAAGAACATGTTTAGAAGTGTGTGTCGATGAATCAATAGTCCTTTTAATTTTAATAAAAACAATAAATGTACTTGTAAATGAAATGAATAATATATAATTAATAATAAACATTATATGATTTATTTATAATACCTAATAAATTTAAGACCAATTATAAATGAAAAAATATATTATGTGATTATGCGCACACTATGTATCAAAATGGTGTGCAATTAATTACTACATACCATAAATAAATCAATGATTGGTGACATGATGTTTCATGAAAATTCGAGCACATTTTTTCTATTTTGAGTATGTTTCATGTGTATCATACTTATTAAATGATTAAAATAGAATAATATACTCTTCAATCATATTGGTCAAATTGTGTGTTGGAATGACGTGGAATTCCTTCCAACAGATCACAAATGAACCAATGGTCATTGTCTTAGAGTTTCACAACAATCTGATCTTTTTTTATTAGTTTTGGGCATGTGACTTACATTTTTAACTTAAATGTGACCTCAAATTAGAAACACTCATTTTTAGTCATACTTACCAAAACACAACTCTGAATGACATGGGGTTCTATACAAACCTATATTTTTCTTACATAAATATTACATATGATTAGATGCATATTCAGTGTATAACATTACAATTAATTCTTGAACCATAAAGGTTTAGTGTATTTGTAAACATGGATGGATAAATAATTTGTTCATAAAAGAACCGTATCACAACTTAATTATTTATTCATAACTATCACCCTTATTAGATGCATCATACTTAAAACGTTTCTTCTTATCTTGGGGAAAAGAAAACATAATAAAGGATGATTATATATGGACATTATGGGTGAACATGGGATGTATCAATGATCATTTAATTATAAAATTAGTATAATGGGTATGATAACATGATACTAACCTTTGAAAATAATAACCCACAATTTTTAGATCATAAACAATGGTCATGGAATAAAACATGATAGTTCATAAGACATGAATCATAAAGGGATCAAATAACATGAGCTATGAGAGAATAACATTGGAATACGATTTTATCATAAAATAGAATCATTAAGTGTGGAATAATCATAATAATATAATTATTATGTGAAGGATATCCACTAAGAAATTCATAAAATGTTAGGATTGGTCCAAATGCCTGTGTACCTGATTCAGGCTTGAGATACCCTCCTGTGTACCCTCCTTCAGTCTTGGGATAACCTCTCATGTAACCACTTTTTTCGGTCTTGTGATAACCTCCCATGTACCCTTTGAGCTCGTAGAACATTAATCTTTACCCAATGCATTAGAGGGATATATAATTTTGGACCCACCAATTATATAAACATAAATCCATTCATATGTATGCCACAAGATCATAAAAAAATACTTCATAACTTAACCCATGGAAAAGAAAAAGGGTTTCATCAATATTTCATCATCATAATAATAAACCATCGAGATAAAGAATAAATATGTAATCATTGGATCATATCCCTATTAAATCCTAAGAAACATAAAAGGATGCTATCATAAATCAAAAATTCCTTTAAAAGGTCACTATAATATTTCTTGAGGAAAATACCCTTTTCAATTTTAAATCACATATTAAAATTTAAAAATTTCAAAAATATTAAGGAAAAAATTTTATTTGAAAAAAAACTTGTAAAATTGTAAAGAATGATTAATAACAATAAGTGATTAGGATAGTGAGAAATTCCACTCATATCATGTATGTTAAAACAAATATACCTTTTTCATTTTTAGTAAAAAGTCAAAAGCACCTCATTTAGAAAATGATAAGAATATTACATTTATTTTTTTAAAAAAAAATTCAATCATGGGTAAAGATGAAGTTAAAAAATAATATAAAATTATAATTTTTTCTAAAATATTTTTACAAAACATGGATATAGAAGAAAAATTATTTTTGATCGAAGAGAGAAATAAAGTCATTTTTAAGACATTATTATGGTCTCTTGAGTAATTAAAGTGAGTAAAATGAAATGAAAACATTTATTATCAATAAATAATCTTAGTATAATAAAATTAAATAGATTTAATAAGAAATTATCATATAATTTTCTTCAATGAAAATTCATTCATAAATAATCTCGATTAAAATGAAATTGAAACATAAATCCCTAACTGCTTTGGTAAAATCTATAATTCAAAATATCATGAAATAGAGAACCATATATTTATTTGTAAATACCCATAATTTTCTGAAAAAAATTATATAAAACATTAATGGGAATTATATACAACACATAAAGGAAACAAGTGGTGGATATTACATATGTCTCATAAAAATAAAGTGAGACAAGAAATCCTATTACATCATGTTTAGTTTTATTCGAAAGAACTAGATACTTATGTATAATAAATTTAAATTTATTATAAATATATTATATAACAATAATTTTATATTTCATATAATATATTATTTAATTATAACATATTATCACTATTTTATTGGAAATTTATTATTAAAACCACTATTTTAGGTGATAACTGCTTTGTTTTTTATGCATGTTTTGGTTCGGCAGTCCCAATCTGTATACTTTGATCATGGATTAATCATCTACAGAATGTTAGTATTGATATTAATATCATATATAATCATTATATATATATATATATATATATATATATATATATATATATTCATTCATAACATATACAGATAGAAAAATGAATTACACCATTCTTGGAGATGATAGGATGTACATACGCATGAACCCTGTTTTCACTTTTGAAAAGATGAAAAAAAATTAAATAATAAATAACATTTAAATAATAATTAATATATCATATATATCATATATATATATATCCATTAATTATATCCTTATTACCTTCCATGTAAAGAGGAAATCAAAAATGAACCACTTCTCTTCGTGGAGGTGGTAGTCTAGACATACACACGAGTGATATTATCATTTTCTAATAGATGGGAAGGAGGTGGATAAAGGTCATTACATACTTATAATAAAAATTCAGTATATTTAATATAATTAATTCATTAGTTTATAATGGATACCAAATATTTATTATAGGTATAATGAGAAATAAAATTGAAAAGGCCTGGTTAAGAGTTATACCTCTTTGTTGAGAAACTTCCTTGGATTACACTTTAAGCCTTCAAAGGATGGTCCATTAGAAATAAAAGAAGATATAAGACGTGTTTAAGGAATATAGGATGATATTAGGGTATATATTGGGTGAGATATAAGACTAAAACATTGTGAATAATGAAGTAGAGGTGGTTACCTTTTATAAGTGAGGGGAGGAGTACTCTTGGAATTACTTAAAGTATTACATTATATAATTTAATTTTTATTATAAATTTGATAAAATTGATATAATTTGAATAAAATATGAGTATGAGTTAAAAAATATAATAAAATTAAAATTTTACAAGCTTTGATTATAATTTTATCCTTACCTCTTAGTTTTAAACCTCTATTAACCCTTTTAACATTTACTGAGATATCCATGTTTTTTACTCTTTAGGGGTAAAAAAATTTATCATAAAAAGAAAAGTGACACATAAATTGACCATGGTTGATATTTTAAACCCCACTCCATTAAATATTCTTCATATAGTATTTTAATGAATTTTAAATCATTTAATAAAATATTGTTTATTATAAAATATTATTAATGTCATTGTTTGAAATATATAAAATATTTCAATATAATATTTGTCTAAGTCATATATGATGATTTGAAAATGACATTTATTTTAAGATAAGGAATATATAATCATAAAATCATATTTTTATAGGTTTAAATATCATTTTAAACTTTATCTTTTGGTTTAACCCCTTTTTTAACCAATATGAAACTTAACCGTGGTAATGACCTTTTCAATATTTAGGGGTTATAATTTTACTTATATGGTGAAAATTGCCTCATAAATGGCCAAGGGATGAAATTTTAGACAATTTATCATTTTAATTGTCAAATTTAAATATTTTTTTTTGATTTTTAAATAATTTCATAAAAAATTAATTAACATAAAATACAATTAGTGTCATTTTAAGAACTATTCACATATTTGACTTTGAGAACAACATGAAAACAATTTAATTTGAATATAAATATTCAAAAAAGAACTAATTTTTTATATTTATCTTAAAAAATCATTATAAACTTTAAATAATTGGAAAAATATTATTTTTATAGTTTTTAAAATAATTTGAAAGATTTTTTCTATTGTTTTCACAAGCACTAGGTCACCATTGCATACGAATTTATGAAAATTATTTAATCAAAAATAATTAAAAATTAAATAATATGAAAAAATTCCTTCATAATTAAAATAAATATTTATAACTTAATATATATTTTTTTCATCCTAGTCAAAAAATATTATAGATATTAAAAGAAAGTGATATTTTTGACTTCATCTTTTACTTAAATATTATAGAGGCCAAAATCAAAGTGAAATGGAAATAAAATGTCATATTTTTAAATTTTGGATGGTTATGAATGAAAAAGACTCATAAAATTAAATAAATACATGCGTTTTAATGAATTTAAAGCCTAATCACATTAGTTTTAACCCTAATTGACTCATTTTACCTTTATCATGATAACAAAAATTTATTATGGTTACCATTCATATTTACTAAAAATAAAAATGAACTATATGCGAAATTTTTACCTCCTAATTCAAAATATGGAAACCATATTAAATATTCAATTCCAATAATTAGTTTAAAGTAATTTATGATAAAAATTAAAAATGAAAAAAAGAACTTTTTTTTCATCAAAATAACTTTTTAAGTATAAACATAGTTTTAAACCAAATTCAACCATAAAATTTATTACAATGAACCTAATTTATATTATTAATAATATAAAAAATTCTACTTTGAAACCAATTAAAATAAAGTTAAATTTTTTAAATTCTTGAAACAAAAAATACAGTTTTTAAGAAAAAGCAGTATTTTTCACTATTCACTAGAAAATTAATATTTTTAGAAACATACCCAAATATCACCCTAGGTTAATTTTGGTATTTTTATTTAAAAATGATATTATTTTTATAAAATAGAATTTATTAAATATCCAAAAAATTAATTATAATATTCTCTTAATGAAAACCATTTTTGATGAAAATGTATTTTGAAAAATAAAATGACTTTTCCAAAAATTGAGTTCTTATTTCCTAAGTATTTCTCAATATTTGTTTATTAATTAATAAATTAATATATTTTTCATAATTTGGTTAATTCTATTCATACCCTCCTATTCAATGACTATGTTGTAAAGGTCATAAAATAATAATATTTCATGGTTTGTTTAAGGTCAGTGTTTCACGTTGTATACACTATTCAGTGTAGTGGGATTTTATAATATTAGGGTGTTGCATTTCCCCCTTAATAATTTTTCCTCAAAATTTAAAATTTTTCTTAGTAATAAATGGTTTTATATTTGAAAATTACTTTTTTAAAACCCACATCATAAAAAATGTTAATAAAACTTCCTCTTGAAAATTAGGTAAGGGAAATATGAAGGTCACTTGAATGACACATAACTAGGTTTTCAAAGAGGATAAAATTTGTAGGAATTAAAAATATAGGCATGGAGAAAAATTAATTTACAAAAAATTATAGAGAGTGACAAAGATCATTGATCATAATAAAGTGAATGATCATGATAAATTTAATGACTTCAAAATCGTAAACCAAATAGGTGTGAAAAAACCATCAATTATATATAAATGAAGGTAATAGGAAAGTATTTTTGATTCAAGATCATTTTTTTGAGTTGAAGAATTAATTTACCATCTATAATAAGAATATAAGGAAATATACTTTCTTGAAATGTATATTTTTATTATTTAATCAATTTCTAACATAATCACATATGTTTCTTCAAATGGTTTGTATTCAAGAAGATTTCTTCATACCCAAATCACTAAAATAAAATTAAAATGGACCATAAAAGGACATAAAGATATTAATTCTATATTTATACATTTAAAAAACAAAAAATAGTTATCACAAGGTAAGATAATTCCCAAAATGAATAAAACTCCATATTAGTCTCCAAATCCAAAGTTCAACTTAAATAATTCCATAAATAAATAACCCTACAGTGAAAATGACCTCAACATTAATGAATGTTTTAAACTCAAAGGATATATCATACCCTTTCCAATGAGCTCGTACCCGAGTGGTAAGGGCTCCTGCTTGACATCAAAGACCCGAGTTCAAAACTGGGTGGAGGTGAATTTCTGGGTACTATAGCAGTATTGTAGCAGTTAATGTAGAAGTTACTGTTCAGTACTGTAGCAACCAGAACTATTCACCTGATTTGGGCTTTCGGGCCACCGGTTTGGGCCTACGGGTCTCCAGGGCCTTCGGGTCATCAAAGGCCTTTGGGCCACAGGGATTTCGGGTCGTGTAGACCATGGAGTATCCTTGTTCACACAGAACATGCCCCAGAAGAGGATTAGAGCAACAGGAGTAGAAGCCACCAGATGCAAAGCTAACTGGATTGGAAGAATGAGGGGGTATGGCAGCTGCCATCGGGACCAGGCACCGTGCAGCTTTGTACGGGGAAATGCTAGCCGATCAGCAATGAAAGGTGGAGAGCTAGGTGATCAATGACGCAGAAAGATGGGGAGGGGCAGTTCAAGTTGGATGGGCCTACGAGTCATGTATTGGGCAAGGTATGCCTATGAGCCTTCGGGTCATGTATTGCGGGTGTGTCGGGCCTTGTTCCTTGGGCCTACGGGTCATGTACGAGTTCCCTTTCAACCCTTAAAAAGAGTTATTATCCATAATAAAATAAAAAATAAGGCCTTCGGGCCATTCGTAATACATCATACCCTTCATATTAAATATTAAAAAATTTAATTGTGTTTTTCCCAAATAATATTTTATTTTAAATCACATGTTAAGCGTAAGGGTATCATATTCCTCATCCCAATAAAACATCTCCCAAAATACCATTAATTGCCATGATAAATTATTATATAATATTATAATATAGTGGACTTCACCAAAATATCATGAATCAAATTTAGATAATAATCTAAAAGGAAATCCTTAGCTTGACCAAAAATATCTTTAAAATATCATCTTTTAATTTAATCATTTTTAAACCATCAAGTTTATCTATAATACACTATCCAATAGACTATAATTAGCTTAACATAAAATCATATACTAACCCAAAGGGTTGTTTAATACTCAATATATTTTTCTTCCTAAAACCCAATTTTTTTTTTTAAAATTATCTCAGAATTTAATCTCTTAAAATCTCAAAACTGGTATCAATGATTTTGAACTTATGATCAAACATAAACTTATAAACCCTTGATATTATCCATAAATCTTAAGTTAAACCCACATGGAAACATATATGATCCCAAAAATCAACACAATCCTTATTTCTCAAATAAAATTAAATACTATTGAATGTATTCCATAAATCCAAAATGTGATAAACTTCATCAAAGATGATCTAAATCACTTTATCATCAAATAAATAACCAATTTCAAGGTCACTAATACTATCCCATTTACATAATCAATTTCAATCATTTATTTATCCTAATTAAACATGATAAAATTACCACTAAATCATTTTTACTTATTATTGGTACCATTCAACATATGTTTTCAAATCCTTAAAGAAAAACTCCTATGGAGAAATCATTATATTATTATATCCAAAATTTCATTGATATAAGACTTCTACAACATAATTATAAAATACCAATACATAAAAACTTCAATCATTTCACTTCAACAATTGGAATAGCATAGAGCCTTATTTGTTATAGGAGTTAACCCTTAGATTTGGGCATTGGATTAGATAATTCCCATATTCCCCACAGATAAGACATTGAACTATAAATGGAACCTTAAGATGAACTTAATTTTCCTCCATCAAACTCTTAATTTTTCCCCATAAATTAATCTCTATATACAATTATATTATTCATATAAACCATATTATCATTACAATGAGAAATTTCCCTAAGTGCTTCTTCCCATATGCTTGACATGTAGAAAGATACATCTTTTCCCTCCATGGTCTAACAGAAACACTATTTTTCACTTATTAAGAATAATCACAAGGTTTTTAATTGTAGTTCTTATTTAATTTGGTTTCCCATGAGTACAATTATTCCATTATATGACACGTTCTACATTAATATTATTCCCCCTGGTTCTATCCATTGACCAAAACCAAAAAGTATAATGTGAGAAAAAATAGTCATAGTGAGGAATCATATAATCATGAAAAATAATTCATAGGATGTATAATTTATGACAACTTATGTTCAATCTATGACACCTTAGTTTTAACCTATTCTATAATTTATTATCATATATTCAAATCCTTCATAATGGCTCAAAAGAAAAATGTGAGTTAACCTAAGAATATATCCTATGAGTGTCAAACTAGTTGCATAGTAAGGTCACCCTCAACATGCACTAGAATGATAGTTGAGATATACTCAACCAAATATTTTTGAGGTTTTTACCCCTCTATTAATCTGTACTGAACCATTTCCACTTTTAGTATCCATATTGGGATGTATTTCTAGGAAAACTATATAGTCCATAGCTTACTAAAATGTTAGGATATTATCATATAAAAATTATTTTTTTACCAAATGAAAACATAAAATTGATTCCAATGAAATTAATTGGATTATTTAAAATATAAGAAAATTTATTTTACATTGAAACCATTTTAAATAAATATATAACTTTGTACATGCTTTAAACAATAATAATGCCTTAAATAAAAGTTAGTACTCTTCATTATAGAATTAGACTTTTTAGAAAAATCCTAGGAATTAATAATAACCTAATTTTGATATGATTATTTAAAAAACATAGTTAATTTTATGAAATAATTTTTTTTAAAGTTTAAAGAATAAATATAATATTTTTTCTCAAATAAAATATAAAAATGTTTTTAAAGGTAATCTATTTTTTTAGTATATTGTAACTTTACTAAAAAAAATTAATTTTTATTTCCTATGAATTAATTAATATATTTATATTGAGTATGATGTTTTTATATATTTCATAAATTAGTTAGTTGTATTCATACCTACCAATTTAACAGCTTGGTTATAAAAGTCATATATTAATATTTCATGGTTCATTTATATTCGGTGGTGTGCATCAAATATAATATCAAACATAATGTTCTTCTTTTAAAATCTAGGGGTGATATATTATCCCCCCAAAAAATTGTTTCCTCACAATTTGAACATATTCTTGGCAATCAAGGGTTTAAAATTTTGAAATTCCTTTTTGGAAATCACAGATCGTAAAAAGAGTAAATAAATAATTCTCTTGAAAAGGGGGAAAGTAAAATACAAAAGTCATCTGGAATAACACAAAACCAGGTTTCCAAATAGGAAAAAACGTATGGGAATTAAAAATATGGACATGGTAAAAAAATAAATTTTCATATATCATAGAACACAAGAAAGTGAATGATCATGATAAATTTAGAAATCACAAAATTATAAACCAAATAGGTAAGAAAAAGACCATAAATTCATCAGAAATGAAGGTAACATGATGATATTTTTGTCTCAAGATCCTTTTACTAAAGTTGAGGGATTTTTTATCAATATATAGAACATAATAAAATATACTTACCTAATTTATTTCCATTTAATAACAACAATATCATAATTTTATTGTTATTCTATAATCTTTCACTTCATCATTTACTCTAAGAAATTAAGATGATTTTTTTATTCCTAAATTTCTATAATTAACCTTTAATGGATCACAAAATCCATAAAATAATGAAAAGTCATTCCTCTTATATCAAGATATTTATAAAATCCAAAAATATTAGAACAAGTTATCTAATATAATACATTAATTTCTAAAACCTCAAAAATAACCCACAAGGTTTAACTTAATCTATTACACAAATATTTAACCTTAAGACTCCTCTAAAATTTGTCTAACTAAATTCAAATCCCAAAAATTAGAATTTTTTGATAAAAAATGTATCTCCATAGAACATAAATTTGCTCATAATTTCATATACCAAACATGTGAATACCTTGATTATATATTCTCTTAAAAACTTATAATAACCTGAATCACCATAAAACCTCAATGAAAACATATATGCTCCAAATATTAACATAATTTCTATTTATTATATAAAACCATAAAATATTGAATATATTCCACAAATCCAAAAAATTAAATAAACATCATCAAATCACTAAACAATTTCAGGGTTACCAGTATTATAATATTTACTTCATCAATTTCAATAATCTATTTATCCCAACATTATTAAATCAACATCAGACACTTATTAAGGTTTATCTTACCCTTAATAACATATTCTACAAAAATATTAACCTACTACTGAATAACTTTTGTTATTTGTTAGTACCATTCAACCTATGTTTTCAAATCCTTATATAAGAACTACTATGGAACAATCCACAGATGTTTCAAGATTATTATAACCAAAATATCATTATAATAAATCATTTCATAATATTAATAACCTAAATTTAGTCATTCTTCATACTTTTAACATAATAAATACTATTAAAACAGCCCATACCTTAATTTTTTGATTCACTGTCTCTTCATCACCAACATTAAAACATTTAATTGTATATCCTTTCTAATACTCTTCTTTAGATTTCCTCATAGGACATTGATTTCCATAATTTCCATACTTTCCACACTAAAAAAATTCAACCATCAATGATACCATAGGGAAACTATTATTCTCATCCATTGTCTTAACCAAAATTTTCATTTTTCCTCAGTAGTTACATGCTTTGTGTCCTTTTGACAGCTCAAAACATCTTCCCAATCCTTTGAGACATTCACGTGAGAGATTTTTATGACATTATAGATATTTTGGATGATAAATCTTCTTTCCTCCATGGCCTTTATGAAACAAAATATTTCTCTTATTAAGTGTTTCAAGAAACTCACTTATATAAAGGTTTTTAATTATATAACTAGATAGTTTATTAAGAATAGTCATAATTTTTTTATTCCAACTCCCATTTCATTTGGTTTCTCATGTGGAAAATTGTTCCATTGTCCACTAGAATAACATGAACAACCCTAGTTTTAGCCACTAAATAAAACAAAAAATCATAGTGTGAAAAACAATAGTTATAGTGAGGAATCATGAAAAATAATTTATAGGATATCTAAATTTTGAAACCTTCTTTCCAATCTATGATACATTAGGTTTAACATAGGCAATTCAAGATCACTAATAAAACTTTAGGATGTTATCCTATACTTAAAATTATCCCTAGGATTTTCCATAATTTTTTCTAATCCCAGTTCCAAAGTTTATATAAACATATCCTCTGATACAAACTATAATGGTTTAGACTCTTCATAAATAGACATTACATATTCATAGATGAATATTAATTTCACTTTGAAAAAAACACATGGGGACTGAAAAGGTTTAGTGTATTTTTAAAACTGGGATAGTTAAAAAATGGTTCATAAGTTAACTACATAATCTCCCACTTAGTTTTTCATAACTATCACCTCTCCTAGATGTATCATACCTGAAAATTTTCTTCATACCCTTGGTAGAATAAAATATAATAAAGGGTGATCACATATGCTCAGTAAGGGTGAAAAATAGAGATATCAATGATCATTTAAACATAATATTTTCATAAAAAGTATTAGAACATGAGTTTAGACTTTGAAAATCTTACCCACCAATTTTTAGATCACAAAAACAAGTTACATAACAAAGCTTAATAGTTTATAAGAAATGAATCAGAGAGGTATTAATGAACATGATCTATGAGAGCATAACTTTGTTATAAAATTATGTCATAAAATAGTGGTATAAAGTTTTGAAAATTCATAAACATAGAAATATTATGTTAAAGATAACAATTAAGACATTTAAAACATTTTGAGAATGGTCTAGCCTCCCATGTACTTTCTTTGGGATTGGGATAACCTCCCATCTACACTCTTTTGGGCTTGGGATAACTTTCCATGTACCCTTTTTTTAGGATTGGGGAAACGTGTCATTTAAATTTTAAGAACATTAAACATTAATCTTCACCCAATTAATTGGAGTATTATATTATTCTAGGATTACCCATCAAATAATCATACACTACTGGAAAAAAGGCCTATACCCACGGTTCAAAACCGTGGGTATAACCCCCAAAACCGTGGGTATAGGCTATACCCACGGTTTTGGGAACCGTGGGCTGGAACGCCGTCAGTATAGGTGTTCTGCCACCGTGTCAACAAAACATTCCCAATTGCCACGGTGTCAATGGCTTTTACCCACGGTTTCAAAACCGTGGGTATAGATCCTAAAATAAAGCTGCAGGCGGGTTTCGATCCCACGACCTCTTCGCTGCAAAGTACCGCGTCTAACCACTACCCTACTATCAATTATGTGTATATATATTTATATTTAGTTAAATATAGTTATATAAACTGTGGGTATAGAGGGAAGAACCGTAGGTATAGGACTCCCGCCAAAAAAAAATCTTTCCCGCGGAAAAAAAAAATTTCCCGCGCAGACATGGGAAACCTATACCCACGGTTTTTCAAAACCGTGGGTATAGGTTTTTTATCCTATAACTATCCCCACGGTTTTCCTCAAAACTGTGGGGATAGGTACCCCTATACCCATGGTTCTGGAAAACCGTGGGTATAGGTCAATTTTCAAGACCTATCCCCACGGTTTTGGAAAACCGTGGGGATAGACCCCCCTATACCCACGGTTTTTGAAAACCGTGGGTATAGGTCTTGAAAATTGACCTATACCCACGGTTTTGGAAAACCGTGGGTATAGGGGGTACCTATCCCCACGGTTTTGAGGAAAACCGTGGGGATAGGTCCATTTTCCAGTAGTGATAAATAAATTCATATATATGCCATAAGATCATAAAAAATTTCCTAAAAAAATTAACCTATGGAAAAGAATATGATTTTCATCAATATTTCATCATCATAACTGTAAACCATCCATATAAATATTAAATTTGTTATCATTGGATCATATGCCTAGTAAATAGTATATAATATCAAAGGATGTAATCATAAAAGAAAAATTATTTAAAAATATCACTAGAATATTTATTGAAAAAAAATAATACTTTCAATTTTTAAATCACATATTAAAATCTAAAAATTTCCCAAATATTAAGGAAAAATATTTCTTTGAAAATAAAATTGAAAAATTGTAAATTAATATTCAAATTATTAAGCAGTCATGATGGTGGGAATTTTTTTATGTCATGTATGTTAAAACAAAGATTCATTTCAAATTTTCAATAAAAATTAAAAAGTACCTCATTTAGAAAATGAAAAGAAGATTAATTTTAAAATATTATTTAAAAATTAAATCATGGGTAAAAATGACTTTAAAAAATCATAAAATATAATATTTTTTATAATTTGTTTGGAAAACATGGTTATGGGATATTAAGGATTTTTGATCAAAGAAGGCAATAAAGTTATTTTTCCTTAAATTTTTTTTAGTCTCTTGAGTAATTAAATTGAGGAAAATGAAATGAAAAAATTTATTCTAAGTAATTAATCATAGGATAATAAAATTTAAGGGATTTATTTGAAAAAGTTTATATATTTTATTTTAATGGAAATTTAAGCATAAAAATCCCGATTAAAATGAGATTGAAACTTAAATACTTTACTGATTCGGTAATCTCTTAATCAAAATACAATGAAAGATATAACATTATAAGTATTTTTAAATCCCAATAATTTTCATGAAAATCATCATAAAATACATTCATGAGAAGTATACACACCACACAAAGGAAACAAGTGGTGAATAATGAACATGTCTCATAGAATTAAAAGTGAGATGAGAAATACCATTACCATAAGTTAAAAGAACCATACTTATATATATCGTACCATATTTTATTTACTTATAAAATATTATCACATATTTATTAAAAATTGTTTATCAAAATCACTCTTCCAAGTGACAACTACTTTGTTTTTCATACATGTTTTGATTCAAAAGTCTGGGTCCTTATACTTTGATCATGTTTCAATAATCTATAGAATGTTATTAATGATATTAATATCATATATTATATATATATATGTATATATTTAGATTCATTTATTATATATATATATATATATATATATATAAAATGGATTACATCATTTATGGAGACAGTAGACTATATGTACGCATGAATGTTGTTTTCATTGTTCGATGGATAGAATGAAAGAAAGGTAAATAATAATTCACCTTTAAAGAATAATTATTATATCATATATATAATATATATTCATTAAATATATACTTATTACCATATATTAAAAGAGGATACAAAAAATCCATTCCCTTTGTGGAGGTGGTAGTCCACACTTATGCATGAGTGATATTATCGTTTTTCAACAGATGAAAAGAACGTGGATAATAATTATTCCATAATTATAATAAAAATTAAGTATATTTAAGATAATTAAGTAATTATTTTATAATTTATACCATATATTTAGATACATAAAATTGAAAATTCCTAGTTTAGAGTTATACCTCCTCATTGAGAAACCTTCTTTGGATTACACCTTAAGACTTGAAAGGATGGTCTTTTGGAAGGAACAGAAGCTAGAAGATGTGTTAAACGAATATAGGATAATATTAGGGCATGTATTTTATGATATATGTAGTTAAAACATTTTTAATAAGGATCAAGAGGATGTTCTCTTCTATATGTGCGGGGAGGGGCACTCTTGAAATTACCTAAAATATTAAATTAACATGAATTAATTTTCAATAAAAAATGGATAAATTGATAAAATTAGAATATAATATGACTATAAACCTAAATAATATAATCCAATAAAATTTTAATATGTTTTGGTTGTGTTTTAAACCTTATATATTAGTTTTATCCTCATATTAACCGTTTTGACAATTATCATGATATCAATATTTTTTACTATTTAGGGGTAAATAAATTTATCATAAAAATAAAAGTAACACATAATTGGAAAATGGTTTGATATTTTCAACCATATACCATAAAATTGGATGAAGATATTATTTTTAGGAATTTTAAATCATTTATTAAAATATTGTTTATTATAAAATATCATTAATGTTATTTTTGGAAATTCATGAAATGTATTCATATAATATGTATCTAACTCATGTAAAATGGTTCCAAAATGACATGGATTATAATATAAGGAATATTTAATTATAAAATAAAATCATTATAGTCTTATATATCATTTTAAGCCTTGTATTTTGGTTTAACCCCTTGGTCAACCAATTCTAACGCTAACAATCGTAATGATTATTTCAATATTAATGGGTTATAATTTTACTTGTAAGGTGAAAATTAGATAAAAAATGGACAAGGGATGATAATTAAGACCATTTATAATTTTAAATTTCATATTACAAGATATTTATTATTTTTAAATAATTTAGTAAAATTTTATTTAACATAAAATACTATTAATGTCATTTTAAGAAGTATTCACATAATTTAACTTTGAAAACAACACGACAACAATTTAATTTGAATATAAATATTTAAAATATCATTAATATTTTATATTTACATTAAAAATTAGTGGTAAAATATAATTCATAAAAAATTATTATTTTTAGTGTTTTTAAAATAATTTACTTTATTTTTCTAATGTTTCCACAAGCACTGCGTGAGTGTTGCGTAAGAATTTAAGGTAATTATTTAATCTATAAAAATTTAAAAAGTTAATATGATAAATAAAATTAATTCACACTTAAAATAGTAATTTATAACTGAAACTTAGATGTTTTTATCGCTATTGAAAATTATTATAGATATTAATTGAAATAAAGTGATATTTTAGAGTTTATCTTTTACAAAAATATTATAAAGGTCAAAATTAAAATTAAATAGACAAAAATGTAATTTTTTTTTAAAATTTGGATGATTATATATGAACTATACTAATACAATAAAATAAATACATGTTTTAATGAATTTTAAGCCTTATCACATTAGTTTTATCCCTAATTAACCAATTTTTATTTATTGTGGTAGTTTTTTATGGTTATTATTTATATTGACAAAAAATTAAAGGTATCTATTTAAAAAAAATTTAAAACTGATTCCAAATATTTGATCCATTTTTTAAGATTTAATTTATATAATTGGACTAAATTAATTTATTATAGAAACACAAAACGTAATGAAAAACAATTTTTTCATAAAAACACATTTTTATGTATAAAAATGTTTTTATTCCAAATTAAACCATAAAATTGATTCCAATAAAATTAATTGTATTATTAATAATATAATATAAAAAAATTTAATTTCAAACCATTTATAAAAAATTCAACTATTTAAATTCTTGAAACAAAAATATAGTTTTCAATAAAAATAAATATTTTTCTCAATATTCATTAGAAATTTAATATTTTCAAAAAAATCCCAAAATTTCACTCTAAGTAAATTTTAATATTATAATTAAAAAAATGATATTATTTTTATAAAATAAAATTTCTAAAATTTCTAAAAATTAATTATAATATTCACTCTATAAAAACCATTTTTGAAGAAAATGAATTTTGAACAATAAAATGACTAAAACAACTGAGTGATTATTTCTCAAGAATTTATCAATTTTTTTTTATTATTTATGATTTTTTTATAATCTATTTACCTATATTCATACCCACTAATTAAATATAAATTTTTAATGATAAAAAATAATAATATTTTGTGGTTCATTTAAGCTTGGTGTTGCGTGTTGTATACACTATCGAACATAGTGTTCTTTTAAAATATATAGGTGTTACACGTTTATTTCTATATGGAGAAAATGAGTCAATAATCATTTTCCTAAAGTTTCTTGACTATCCAAAATTATTTTCTCAGAATCAAACATGTGATGCATGTTTTGATAGAAAATTTCACTTTTAAATTAAAAGCATGCACTTTCAAGCATTCCAAACAGACCATGCTCTAGAATGATGCATGATTAATTTATACATGTTAAAAGTGAATCACTAATTATTTACAAAGGGTTTCATGACAATAAAATTATATTTACTCAATTTTAATTATGATATGTACATTTTATAATTCTTAAACACATAGAAATGAAAAAACACTTTTCAATCATATCAGACACACTATGTGTCCAAATGACATGTGATTCACTCTTAATGGTCGAAAAAAAATAAATTGTTATTTTCCTAGAGTTTCATGAAAATATATTTTCATTTGTTATATTATGAGATTGTGATTCATTTTTTTAATTAAAATGAATCCTCTAAACTGGAAACAAATATTTTGAATCATATCAAACAAAATGTGCCTTAGAATGACTTAAAAATTGTTCATATATGGAAACATGTGATGCACATTTTGAGAAAAAATTCCAATTTTAAATTTAAATCACCCTATTTCAGAAATTCTGATCATGTAACACTTTATAATGATGTTCGATTCATTCCTACATGTCAAAAATAAATAATTTATTTTTTTCATAGAGTTTCAAAAAAATCATAATTTTTTTTTCGTAGTTTTGAGTATGCATTGTTCATTTTTTACTTCTTAAAAAATTTAAATGGAAAATTATTTTTTAAATATTATGAGCCACACTATGTTTTGGAATAATATAAAATTCATTATTATAAGTCACAAATGAATAAATAGTCATTGTTCTATATATTCATGACAATATGATCTTTGTTTCTCAGTTTTGAACATGTGATTCTTGTTTTGAACTAAAATGTGACTTTAAAAGTTGAACACAAAACTTTAGTCATATTCAATTTTTTTCCTCTGAATGACATGTGGTTAATTAAAACATGTTGTAAATGAATCGATGATCATTTTCCTATAGTTTCATGGAAATCCAAGATTATTTTCTCATAATTGAACATTTCATGCATATTTTCAAATAAAATATAACTTTTAAATTAAATAAATTACATTTTATCTTTTAAATAACACCATGTTTTAGAATAAATTTAGTTTATTCCAACATGTCAAAAATTAACCAACAATCACTCTCGTTTTTTTAACTCATGAGTGTTTTTGCTCAGTTTTAAGCATGTGATGTGTATTTTTTACCTCTGAAATGAATAAAATGAAAAAAATAAACCTTCAATAATACCAATCACACCATGAGATAGAGTATTTTATAATTCAATCCTATATATCACAAATAAATTTATAGTCATTGTCTAATATTTTCATGAAAATAAAATATCATTTTCTCAATTTCAAGTATGTGACGTATTATTTGAACTATAACATGACTTAAAAATTGGAAAAACATGAACATTTTCTCATAATGACAGAAATATTCCATTGAATGAAATTTATTTCATTCATAAATTCTATAAAAGAATCAATTATTTTTTATAGTCTTAGGATAATATACTATTGATTGTAACACCCCAAGATTTTACAGTATGTGTCTTCTTAAATAAATCAATTTTTTTTATAGCTTATAATGAAATAAAAACTATGTTAATATTACACTAGAGACAAAAATTATATGGATTATGTTACACATAAGACACATTTTTACTATACAGAAATTTATTAATAAAATATTATTATTTAATATAATATATAAATTAGATATTAAATCAGAGGATATGAATAGTATTACCCAAATTTTTAATTATATATATAAATATATATTTAATATCCATGTTATTTTCTTTATTTACATTATATAAGAAAGAAACCATTTTTTCCACATGAAAGAAGTATTTTTTAAAAATGGTGACTTTATCGCCTTTTTATGGAAAATTTATTTTAAATAAATTTTTTGACACTTTTATTTACTATATTTGAAAAAAATAAACTTATTATTTTAATTTGGGATATAAAAATTTAATTTGTTTGAATTATTGGTATTTTTATTATAAGTTTTATGTTTTGGATGAACAATGAAAAGTACTAAATTTTAATTAAAAATATTTTTTTCATCGAAAAAATTTATATTGTTAAATTATATTATTTAATGGTATTAAATTATAAATAGATTATTATTTTTATCATTTCATCTAATTTATTTCATTTTAATCAATTTTACATTGAATTTTGATATAAAAACATTTCAATCTTTTGATTATTTAAACTTTAATAACTCTTTTTCTAACCCAGTCAGTGAGATTAATTTTAAATTTACTACCAAAACTTTTTTATTTTGAATTTTGAAAAAAGGATTTCATATTTGGAATCATTGGGTCCAAATTATGTAAATAGGTTTATTTTATTTTGGGGAATATGAATAGTAACATTAGTAAATTTTTATTTACCACATTTATGGGTAAATCAGGTAATTAGAGGTAAAAGTAATATTATAATATTATAAAATTACCCTAAAAATTATCCTTGTTTCAATGGATAAGAGTTTTTTTGAACAAAATCAACATTTTTTCTAAAATTTTGAACCATTTTAATCCACATTTTTAATATTTTGACATCTATAAAATTTTATTTAAAGATGAGTTAAAGTGTCACAATCAAATCATAATAGCAATACCATTTTTAATATAGGGTAATACATAATATAAATTATAATATAAATATTCATTTTAATTATAATAAATTTATATTAATCGTGATAATTTATTTTTAATTTTTAGATAATAAATAATTTAATTTATTTCTTGAAAATAATGATGTAGTAATTGTTTAATTAATGGAAATTTCAACTAAATAAAATTAAAAATATTTAAAAAATATAATTTTAGATAATTAATGAAATAAAAAAAATTATAGATAACTTATACATGTTATTGATATATTACAAGTGTTTTTTGAAGTTATAATGTTATTATCATATTTTTTAAAATATAAATAATGAATAGTATAACAATTGATATAAATGATACTTTAAAATAAATAATATTTTATTAAAGATATAAATTTAATAAAAATATAAAGTTCTTCAAAATAACTATAATAATGATAAATATGTCATAAATGATCTATTTTAGGATTTTTGGTATTTTATAGTAACTATATTAACCCTTAAGTAATAAAAACACATGTTTCTACGATAAGAGCTAAAGTAATTAATTTAGGGTTAAAGACAAAAGATAAGGGTACAAATATATCCTAAACCTATGTAAAAATTATTTTTTGATAATATTTTTACCCATAATCATATTATCTTATAAATAATTTACTTTGGAGCTATTTGAAATCAAAAATCAATTTATATCAATTTAATATTTTAAAGGATTTCCAAGAGTGCCCCTCCCCTCTCTTATAAAAAGAAAACTCCTCCCTAACATTTCACACACCACTTTGAGCCTTATTTCTCTACCAAAACATACCCATTTAGCTTCTAAACTTCCATAGAAACATCATATATGTACTGTTATTCTCAAAATTCCAACCTTAGTGTCCATGATAGGAGTTCGAAAGGAGGTTCACTAAAGAAGTGTTAATCATCTTTACCGAATCCTTCAAAATTATTTCTTCTTCTACTTATTATTATAACATTTTTTTCATTAAAAAATAATAACTTAAGTATAATATATATTCGGATATTTTGTTATGATAATGGGACAATAGTATTCCTCGTTTTACCCATCTGTTGAAAAATAATACCACCATGCATGCATACATACGACTTACCATCTCCATGTTGTGGTGTAATTTTATTTTCATAACCACTTTATTTGGAAGGTTATAATGATGAATATAATTGATATAAATAATAAATATTACATTATATTGATTCTTTATAATATACCATCCAATTACTTACCACTTTACCATTAAGGGAATGATACCGCCGCTCGTGCGTATGTACGACCTATCGTCTCCACAACACGATGAGATTGATTATCCATGTTAACCAATAAAGAATGATTATAAAAATGTATATTATGAGTGAATATAATATTTAATAACTTAATATAATTATAGATATGAATAAAATATATCATATTAATAAAAAATAATACTTGCATGACAAAACAAATATAAGAAAATAAAGCTGTTAACACCAAAAACAATGGTAATAATGAAATATTATTAACAAAACTATACAAAAGGATCATATAAGATATCATAAATATGTATATAGTTATGGTATAATTTAATAACATACTTTAACCATTATACAGGATGTTAACACACCCTCAACTAAAGGAAAGTAATAGGTAATGGTTTATTTCACAATCACATTTTTATTCATGATTATTTATATATAAGTATCCACTGGGGAATATTTATCATCAATGTCAATGTTTCTGAAAAATAATTTTTAAAATATTTTTAATATTATCCTACAAATGTTTTAATTCTTTTATCCATCTTTACCTTTTTATAAAATAGTCTTAATGGAATCTTTATGTAGTTTTTCAAATGATATACTTTATGACTTTTTCGATGGAAGGAATGTTTTTTTAACTTATACGACATGAGAGGATTTTTATGTCTCCATGAATATTTAAAATTTTGAATATTAACTTATAATATTACATGGTTATTTTCAATGGAAATGTTTTATTTTATAATTTCATGCTTTTAAAAAAATTATTTCAAAGCAAAATGGTATTTTTCCCAATAATTTTCAAACAATTTTGTTAGAGTATTTTCATTTATGTCAACATTATTTGCTGAATTGTATTTTTGATTGAGTTTGAACTCTTATGATATAATATACATTATTTTATTGAAGGGTTTATGATTAGTTTGACTATGAATGTGCTATTTTACCATTCATATTTTATGGTTAAAGTATTTACATTTCGTATGATAGTTTTTCAATATGAATGTTTATGTATGTTTAACATTTTCATATGAGGAATGAATTGGAGTTAGTAAGTGATGGGTGTGACCCTCTATATCCCCTCAATACATTGGTATGTCTCACGAGATGAAATAATTTGGTCAAAAACCCATCAAATATGTTTCTAAGCAGTTTAAAATTATCTGGAGGATAGATATTGACACAAATTTGATGAATTTCTACCCCCAAAAATAAACTACATTGAGGATAAATCTTGAAATTAGCTATATTGAGGATAGATATGGATATTGTAGATGTCATAAATGATGCATTCCATAATTATGAGACTATTTATTGATATTAAATGTTATTATTTGACTAGTAGAATATCCATGTAAATGCTTATATAGAATTATTTGATTTAATATTTCAATATTATGCTCAAGATTATGTTTAAAAGGCTTGTGTTTTAGTTATACACCTTGCCTTAAAAGTTTATGCTTATTTATGATATCTTCCACTGTATTATTTCCCCTTAATGAGATTTTGAGCTCACCCATTTCTTATGTTTCATTTTTCCTAGGATGCAAAGATGTATATTATGACTGATATGAAGGGTTAAGCTAGGAGAATCATGATGTTCAAAGTATTATCTATGTTTTAGTTTAGATTTTTAATTATAATGTAAGGATCATGTATGTAATCTATTTTCCAAAACTTCTAAACTAATTATTCTTTTGTGATTCAACACTTTTATCTATGTTGAAGTAATAAAGTAAGGAATTAGCTCTAGGATACTGGGGTCAGGATCATTATAGTTGGGTGACATTTTATTTTGAAATCTGAAAATAAGGCAGTTAGAAAACAACGGTGGTTCTCAGTTAGGGTTTGAGTGCAGTGGAATTTGAAATTTGAACTTAGTATGCTGGTGATAGTCTAAATGGGGTTAGTATTGGTTATTTTTGGAGGTTTTTTTATAGTTCCCACTTACCCAAAAAGTGGCTTCTTAAAAATAAAAATAAAAATGGGTTATGGGTTATGCAAGGGGTTTAATAGAAACATTGGAAAATAGATTTAGAAAACAATTATTAGAGAATATAATCCTGAGGTAGAATTTGTGGATAAGTATATAATAACATCCTATAATTTTGGTGAAGTAGAGTTTATGTGGATATTTCTACCAATACATCCCTTTCTAGATACTATATGTGGACGTGGTTCTGGCATAGATCTAATTAGTAGTAACAACTCTGATAAGATGTCTCGGGCATGACATAGGGTAACTTGGTACACAACAATAGGCCTTACTGCACACTTGGTTTGACATTCCTAGTGGATATTATTAGGATAATTCAAAATTTATTTACAAACCATTATATAGGATTTAAAAGTAAATATGTACCCAAATAAACCATGTTTATGATTATGAGATTAGATATACATAAAAATTTAAATTTATGTTATGTATTTTACTAGTTTAGAATTATGAATTATGATTCATAACCTAATCTAGTGTATTCCATTATTTATCAATGGAACCTAGTAGAAGAAATGAAAACTGTATCAACGTATGTAATCCATATAGGGATTGACCTTCTTTGCAAGATAATGATGTTGGATCTGGAGTTTCAATTGGTGTCGAGAAACTAATATCTATACTAGGATAGTTGACTCGGGTTATGAATAATCACCTTAACTATATGGAGCATCCTGATCCAAAATGTGGAATAACAATGTTAAACTACTTCATGATGCAATTACCTTCAAATTTTAATGGGACTTTAAATATATTTGTATCTGACCAATTGATAAGTTCCTTATAGAATATATTTATTTCCTTGGGAAGTAAAAAAAGGAGAAGGTTGTCATGGTAGTTTGTCATCTCATAGGATATGTAGAGAAATGGTGGTCACTCATTCAAAACAAGGAGGAGGAAGAAATATCAAACATAGAATAGAAGGATTTTATGGAAATTTTATTAGAACAATATTTACCTTACGAATAGAGAGTGGATATAGAGATACAATTATTGAATATGAGATAAAAGGAGGATGATAATGTTGATAAATATGAATCTGACTTGATAAGATTAGCAAGGCATGATGTAGACTACATTGATAACTCAAGGAGTAAGATTGATTGTTTCTTTGATGGGTTAAATCCATTTCTATGAAAGGCATTGGTTTCCCAAACTTTCTCATCATACAAAGATATAGTCTCATGTGCTATCAAGTTAGAGAAATAATTTTCTAAGTCTTATGACTTTAAGGGAAAGTAAGAGAAGAAGATAATGGTGGATAACTATATAGATAAATGGAAAAAGGAAAAGAAATATTTTACTATATGTGATAAATGTGGGAAGAAACACCCAGGTACTTTCCTGAAAGGAATGGGAGTTTGTTACAAGTGTGGAGAGAAAGTTCACCGAGCTCGTGATTTTAAGAGAAATAAAGAATATATAAATGTGCAATGCTACAATTTTAATGATATGGGATATTATTCAAATTATTTTCCCATGCATCAAGGAAATATAGCTCAGAATAAGAAAAGGGATCAAGGTGAAACTTATGTAGTTACTACAATGAAAGTGGAATAAATAATATTTGTGTGTTTTGGGATTCAAGAATTATATTATGATATTCTGGTAATAAGAATCATGATATTTATAAGGATTGTACTGAATTAAATATTTATGGATTTGGAATCCTGCATGTTTTCATTAAGGTATTTTGTTGATAATGGTATTCTTATATTTGGTATGCAACAAAAAATATCTGGATTATATTGTTTGGGGAAAATTTGATGTCATGTTGATTTTTGAAATTTAGTGGCTTTCCTTATAATGTTTTGGATTGTGAGATTGAAAAGTTGTATTTCGGTAGAGTATTAATATTGTAATGGATTATGTTGAACATTTGATATTATTGGTTGAGGTTAAAAAATTTCATTAATGTTTAATATATTTAGTTTTTTCGGAATGTTAGAATAATATAGTTTTAGAATAAAAGTTCAACCCTCTGTTCATGTGACAACCCATCACATCTAGCAGGGCCGCGGGACTTGATATCACAACCGAAGAGTGACAAGGTTGCATCACCTACTATTGTCCTAAGTGATGTCCTAGTAAGTATAAAATAGTTTTATTTATTTAAATGGTATAGAAAATGAAGTATAAGAACATTTTTAGAACTCTATATGATAAATATAAATACAATATTTTTGAATTTTACTATATTTTGGAGAGAAAGATGAGTTTGTGGAAGAAATTAATTAAAGGATGAAACTCTACTTATAAAGAAAGTATGTTTCCTTATGTTATTATTCTATTAAGTAAATTATATATTTAAATCTATGGAAAAGATCTTGAATCCAAAAAATTTATCTTGGAACCTTGTTTTCCAATGAATCAAATGGTCCCTTAGATCATTTCAAATTTATATCTTTGTAATTGTTAACTTATTCCTAACCATGTTCTCTATCACTCTCCTTCAAAAATCAATGGTTATATTTTTTTCTTTCATGTCCATGTTTTCCTACAAGGAACCCTATTATGTGTCATATCTAGTGACCTTCATACTTCATTTTATTTATTTTAAATTGGAGGTCTTATTAATCCTTTTTTTATGTGAAATTTCAAGAAAGATATTTTGAAAATTCAAAACCCTAGTTTTTGATTCTGAGTTCAAATTACGAGGATGCAATTTATTAAAGGGGAGGAGAATATAACACCCCAATATTTTATAGTATGTCTCTTATTAAATAAATTTAATTTTTTATAGCTTAAAATGAAAGAAACACAATGTTATGCTTATTCTACACACAAAAATGGGTTGGCTTGCGTTACATGCAAGACCCAATTTTACCGAACAATGATATATTAATAAAATATTATTATTTAATAGAATATATAACCTAGATGTTAAATCTACAGTTATAAATAGTATTAACCAAATTTTTAATTATATATATATATATATATATAATTTTAACATTCATCTTATGTGTTTTCTAGTCATGATATAAAAATAAATCTATTTTTTTTGCATGAAAGTATTTTTAAAAATGGTAATTTTACTTCCTTTTAATGGATAACCAATTTTAAAAATAATTTTGGAAAATTTTATATATTCTATTTATCAAAATATACTTCTTATTTTAATGCAAGAAATAAAAATTTTCTTTACTTTAATTATTAGTATTTTTATGATAAGTTTCTGGTTTTGATGAATAGTGAAATATACTAAATTTTAGTTGAAAACAACTTTGTATAATTGAAATAACTTATAGTGTTAAAATATATTATTGAATGGTTTTAAAGTATAAATAGATTATTTTTTTATCATTTAATCCAATGTAGGTCATTTGTATCCATTAAACATTGAATTTAGATATAAAAACGTTTCAATCTTTTTCATATTTAAACTTTAATAACCCATTTTCTCACGCCATCAATGGGATTAATTTTAATTTAATTATAGAATATTATATGTTTTTAATTCTTAAAAATGGATTCCATATTTGGAATCATTGTGTACAAATTATAAAAATATTCTTCTCTCATTTTTGGGATTATAAATAGTAACATTAGTAATATTTATTCACTACATTTAAGGGTAAATCGGGTAATTAAAGGTAAAAATAATATTATAATATTATATAATTACCATAAAACTTTTCCTAATTTCATTGGATAAGTGGCTATCAACCAAAATCAACCTTGTCCATAAATAATGACCCTTTTTAGGCCACTTGTGTAAGATTATGATATTTATTATATCTTATTTAAAGAAGAGTTAAAGATGTCATACTCAAATATTAATAACTATTAAAATTTTAATATAGAGTTATACATAAGATAAATTAGAATAAAAATATTCATTTGAAATATACTAAGTTTATCTTCATCATGATATTTTTTTAAATTTTTAAAGAGGAAATTATTTAATTAAAGGCTTGAATAATAAAGATGTAGTAATTGTTAAATTAATGAGAATATCAAATAAATGTTATTAAAAATATGAAAATAAATATATATTTCCAAAATTAATGATATAAAATAATCTTATATATAACTTATACATGTTATTGATATATTATAAGTTTTTTTAATTTATCATGTTTTTATGATATTTTTAAAATGAAGAATAGTGAATAATATCAAAATTGACATAAAAGATACTTTAAAATAAATAATATTTTATTAATGATATAAAATTCATAAAAATATAAAATTTAGAAAAATAACTATAATAAGGTTAAATATTTCATAAATTATCCATTTTTGTTCTTTTTTTATTTTATAGAAACTATATTAACCATTAAGTAATAAAAACACATGTTTCCATGGTAAGAGCTAAAAGAATTAATTTAGGGTTAAATCCAAATGATAAGGTTAAAAATATATCCTAAACCTGTATAAAAGTTATTGGTTGATAGTATTTTGACCCAACCTAGCCTTATATTCTATATAATTAACTTTGGAACTATTTTAAATCTAAAATAAATTTATATTAATTTAATACTTTAAAGGATTTCCAAGAGTGCCTGTCCACTCTCTTATAAATGGAACCTATTCCCTCAATTCAACACAAAAATTTGCGCCTTTTTACTTGACCAAACCCTACAAAATTAACTTATAAAATTCCCTAAAAACATCCTATATGTTCTTGTATTCTCAAAAGACTAACCCTAGTGTCTATAAGAGGATTTCGAAAGGAGGTTCACTAAAGAAGAGGTAGTCGTCTTTATAGACTCCTTCAAAATTATTTCTTCTTCTACTAATTCATATCAAATTGTTTAAATTATAAAATAATAAATAAAGTATCATATATATTATGATATGTTGTTATGATTATCTTAAAATCATATTCCTCATTTTATCCACCCTATGAAAATCTATATCACCATGCATGCGTACGTATGCCTTACCGTCTCCATGCTGTGGTGTAATTTGTTTTTCATCACCAATTTATTTGGATGGGTATAATTATGAATATAATGGATATAAATTATAAATATTAAATTATATTTATTATTTATAATATACCATCCAATTACATACCACTTTACTATTAAGGGAATGTTATCGTCGTTCATGCGTACGTACTGCCTACCATCTCAACGACATGATGAGATTTATTATCCATGTTAACTATTCAAGAATGATTATAAAAATGTATATGATGCATGAATATAATATTTATGAACTTAATTTCATTCTTGATATTAAGAAAATATATCATATTCATAATAAACAATACTTACATGACAAAACAAACATAATAAAATAAAGTAATTAACACCCGAAACAATGATAATAATAAAATATTATTAACAAAATGATAGAAGAGGATCTTATAAGATATCATAAATATGGATATCATTCTGGTATAATTTAATAACATAATTTAACCATTATACATGAGGTTAAGACACCCTCAACTAAAGGAAAGTACAAGGTAAGGGTTAATTTCACAATCATATTTTTTTTCAGGATTGTTTATACATAAGTATCTACTTGTGAATATTTATCATCCATGCCCATGTTTCTTAAAAATATTTTCAAAAATATTTTTAATATTATCCAACCAATTTATTTTATTCTTTTACCCATGTTCTCCTTTTATTAAAAGGGTTTGAAAATAATCTTTCCCTTATTTTCCAAATGATGTACTTTATGAATTTTTCAATGGAAGGGATGTTGTTTAACATATACGACACGAGTGGATTTTTCTATCATCATGACGCCTTAACATTTGGAAGCTTCCATTACAATCTTAAAAGTTTATTTTAAATAGTAATGTTTTATTTTATAATTGTGTGGCTTTTAAAGAAAATATTTCAAATAAAATGGTTATTTTTCTCAAGATATTTCAAACGATTTTGTCAGAGTATTTTCATCTATGTCAATATCCTTTATTGAATTTTATTTTTGATTGAGGTTGATATCATATGATATAATATAACTTATTTTATTAATGGGTTTATCACTAGTTTGACTGTGGATGTTCTATTTCACCATTCATGGTTTATGGTTAAAGTCTTCACATTTCATATTTTAGTTTTTCAATAAAAATGTTTATGTGTGTTCAATATTTTCATACGAGGAATGCATTGGACTTCTTAAGTGACGGACAAGGCACACTATAGCCACTTAATGCATTAGTATGTCTCATAAGATGAAATCATTTGTTGTAAACCCTTCATATTTTTTTCCATGTAGTTTAAAATTTTTAGGAGGATAGATCTTTAAAAAAATTATATAGGTTTCTACCCACAGACTTAAACTATCATTTGGACAGTTCTTGATAGTTTCTTTCTTGAAGATATATCTCGATATTACTAACATATGAAATTATGAATTCCCTCATTATGAGATTAGTTATTGATATTGCATGTGATTATTCGACTAGTATAATAACCATGTGAATGTTTAAATGACATTATTTGATTTATTATTTCCATATTATGCACAAGATTATGTTTAAAAGTCTTTTGTTTTAGTTATACAACTTGAATTAAAAATTTTGTCTTATTTATGATAGCTTCCACTGTATTACTTACCCTTATTGAGAATCTGAGCTCACTCCTTTCTTATGTTTAAATTTTCCCAGGATACAAAGATTTATATTATGACTAATATGCTGGGTTAAGCTAGGATAATCATGATGTTCAACAGATACTATATGTTGTAGTTTATATTTTGAATTGTAATGTAAGGATCATGTATGTACTATATTTTTGAAAAATACTATACTGAGTAGTTCTTTGTAATTTTATACTTTTATCTATGCCAAAGTAATAAAATAAGGCACTAGCTCCGAGATTCTAGGGTCGGGGTTGTTATAGTTGGTATCAGAGGAAGTTTAGTAGAAACCTCAGAAACTAGATTTAGGAAAAAAAATATTAGGGAACATAAACCTAAGATAGAATTTGTGGATAAGTACAGAATAACAACCAAGAATTTTGGTAAAGTTTATATTATGTGGGTATTCTTAGAAATAAATCTATACCTGGATATTACAAGTGGATTTGGTTTTGTAATAGATCTACCTAGGTGTAAAAACTCCGAAAAGGTGTCCCAAGCCTGACTCAGGGAAACCTGTTACATGACAACATACCATATTATCCACCGAGTTTGACACTCTCAGGGGATATGCTTAAGATAATTCACATTTTCTTTACAAACCATTATTAATGATTTAAATGTAAATAAGTACCAAAATAAACCATTTTTATGATTGAGGGATGAGATATGCATAAATTTTTCAATCTATGTTATATATTTTACTAGTTCATAATTATGAATTATGATTCATAACTTAATATAGTGTATAAAATTATTTAGAAATGGTTCCTTGTGGAAGGAATGGAAACCATATCAACACATGTAATACATGTAGGGATTTACCTCCTATGAAAGATAATGATGTTGGAGCTAGAGAGGCAACTAGTTCTGAGAAAATTATATCTATACTGGGATAGTTGAATCAGGTTATGAATAATAACTCTACTTGTATGGAGCATCTTGATCCACAATGTGGAGGTACAATGTTAAAATGCTTCATGAGACAACAAACTCCAACTTTCAATGGGATTACCAGTACATTTGTATTTGAGAAATTTATAAGTTCCTTAGAGAAGATATTTCCTTTATTGGGAAGAAACAAAATGGAGAATGTTGTCATTACAATTTATCATCTATAATGATATGAAAATCAATGGTGGTCACTAATTCAAAACACAAAGTAGGAAGAAGAAATATCAAATATGTAATGGAAATATTTTAAGGATTTTTTTTGAAATGTACTTCCCTCACAAATAGAGAGAATATATGGAGAGACAACTCTTGAATCTATGACAAAAGGATGATGAGAGTGTTTTTAAATATGAAGACGACTTCACAAGATATCAAGGCATGTTGCATACTATCCATGTAACCTAAGGAGTAAGTGTGATCATTTTTTATGGGTTAAATATATTTCTATAAAAGGAATTGGTTTCCCAAACATTATCATCATACAAAGATATAGTCCCATGATCAATCAAGATAGAGAAATAATTTTATAAGTCTTATGACTTCAATGGAAAGAAAGAGAAGAATATAATGGTGGAGCAAGAGATAGATAAAGGGAAAAATGGAAAGAATGATTTTACCATATGTTATAATTGTGGGAAGAAACACCATGTTACTTTCCTAAAAGTAATGTGAGTTTTTTACAAGTTTAGAGAGAAAAATCACCGAGCTCATGATTTTAATGGAAATAAAGAAGCTATAAATGTACAATGTTACAATTTTAAAGAGACGGGACATTTTGAAAATGATTGTCCAAAGCATCAAGGAAATATTTCTCATAAAAGAAAAGAGATCAAGGAAAAGCTTACGATGTTACTATAGTTAAATTTGAATAATTAATATATTTGGGTTTTTGGATTCATGATTTATGTTATGATATTATGTTAATAAGAATCCTGAGATCTATACGAATTGTACTGTAGTTCTTATTCTTTACGGATTTGGATGTATGCATGTTTTCATTTTGGTATTGTGGTGATTATGGTATTCATATATTTGGAATATGAAAAAAATACATTCATTATGTTGTTTGGGAAATATTTAATGTTAATTTAATTTTGAAAATTTAGTTACTTTACTTAGAAATTTTTGTATAGTGAGTATGGACAGATTTATTTTGGAAGAGTCTTAAGGTTGTAATAGATTAAGTTAAACATTGGATATTATTGGTTGAGATTAAAAAATTTCATTAATGTTGAATATATTCATGTTATTTATGGAATGTTATAATAATATATTTTTATAAAAAAAGGTAAACTCGTGGGTCGAGTGACAAATCATCACATCCCGTAAGGCCACGAGACTTGATGCCGCAACCGAAGGGTGATAAGGGTGATTCACCTACCACTAGCCTACGTGATGTATTGGATAGTATAAAATATTTTTCTTTATTTAAAAAATTTGAAAAATTAAGCATAGGTTTATTTTTGGAACCCTATACGATTAAGATAAATAGATTTTTTTTGAATTTTATTATATTTTTGGAGAGAAAGAGGAGTTTGTGGTAGAAATTAATTAAAGGATGAAACTCTAATTTTGTGGTAGAAATTGATTAAAGGATGAAACTCTAATTGTAAAGTAATAATGTTTCCTTTGGTCTTAGTCTCTATGTAAATGAATTATTCAACTCTAGGGAAAAGACATTCAAACAAAAAAATATATGCTAGTACCATCTTTTTCAATGAAACAAATGGTCCCTTAAATCATCAAAGATTTATATATTTTTGATTTTTATCTTTCTCTTAACCATGTTCTCTATAAATCTCCATGAAAAATTTATATTTATATTTTTTATTTCATGTCAATGTTTTTTTACATGGAACCCAAGTATGTGTTATGTTTGATAACTTTCATACTTCCATTAATTTTTTTAATGTGGAGGTCTCATTAATCCTTTTTCCAATTTGGGATTCCAATAAGGATATTTTGAAAATCTAAAACCCTACTTTTCATTTCCAAGCTCAAATTGTGAGGATGAAATTTATTGATGGAGGGGAGAATATAACACCCCGAGATATTACATTATGTATATTCATAAATAAATTTAATTTTTTTCAGAGTATACGATGCATGCAACATTTTATTAATCTTACACTACATAAAACAATTATTTGGCTTGGGTTACACGCAAGGCCCAATATTACTGAACAATAATATATTAATAAAATATTATTATTTAATATAATATATAAAATTGTTGTTAAATCAGTGGTTATGAATAATATTAAATATATTTTTTATTATATATATATATATAATTATAAAATTCATTTTATTAATTTTATAGACATGATATAATAATAAATCTTATTTTTTCGTATGAAAGATTTTTTTTTGAAAACTTTTAATTTTACCACCTTTTAATGTAGAACCTATTTTAAATCCAATTTTGGACAGGTTTATTTATTATATTTTAAAAAATAAAGTCTTTTTGATGTGGTATATAAAAATTTACTTTAGTTGAATTATTGGTATTTTTCTGATAAGTTTCTTATTTTGATTAATAGTGAAAAATACTAAATATTTATTGGAAACAATTTTTTTTCATCAAAATAATTTATAGTGTTAAATTATATTATTGAATGGTTTTTAAATTAAAAATAGATAATTTTTTATCATTTAATCCAATATAGGTCATTGGAATCAATTTTACATTGAATTTAGATATAAAAAAGTTTTAATCTTTTGCATGTTTAAACTTTAAAAACTTGTTTTCTCACCCCATCAACGAGATTTATTTTAAATTAATTACTAAAACTATTGGGTTTTGAATTTTAAAAAATGGATTTCATATTTGAAATCAGTGGGTCTAAATTATGTAGGTTTATTTTATTTCTGGTATCTGAATAGTAATTTTTAGAAAATTTTTATTTATCACGTTTAATGATAAAACATGTAATTAAAGGTAAATATAATATTATAATATTATAAAATTACTCTAAAAAATTTCTTAATTTCATTTTATAAGTGGGTTTAGAGAAAAATAAACCCTTGACTAAAATTATGACCCTTTTTAAGCCATTGGTGTAAGATTATGACATTTATTACATTTTAGTTAAAGAAGAGTTAAAGATGTCATACTCAAGACTTAATAATTATACTATTTTTAACATAGGGTTATACATAAGATAATTTTGACTTTAAATAGAAATTTTAAAGTTAATAAAATTATATTCATCATAATAATTTATTTTTTATTTTTATAGAATACATAATTTAATTAAAGGCTTGAATAATAATGATGCAATAATTGTTTAATTAATAGAAATATCAAATAAAAGATATTAAAAATAATAAAATAAATATAATTTTACATAATTAATGACCTAAAATAATTTTATAGGTAAAATATATTTTTTATTGATATATTAGAATTGTTGGTTTAAATTTATCATCCTATTATGATATTTTTAAAATGAAAAATAATGAATAGTATCAAAATCGACAAAAATGATACATTAAAATAAATAATATTTTACCAGTGATACAAAATTAATAAAAATCTAAAATTATGAAAAATAACTTGAATAAGGTAAATATTTCATAAATTATCCTTTTTGGGTTATTTTGGGATTTTATAGTAACTATATTAACTCTTAAGTAATAAAAACACATGTTTCCCCGGTAAGAGCTAAAGGAATTAATTTATGCTAAATCCAAAATATAAGGGTAAAAATATATCCAAAAACTATGTAAACATTATTGTATTATAGGATTTAGAACTATCATCATATTATATTTTAAACAATTTATTTTTGAACTATTTTAAATTGAAAATAAATTTATATAAATTTAATATTTTAAAATATTTTCAAGAGTGCGCCTCCCCTATCTTATAAAAAGAAACCCACTCCTTCACTTCCTCACACCACTTTGATCCTTCTTTCTCAAAAAAACCATGAACAATTCCCTTTTTAGATTACCTAGACACATCCTAGAGGTGATGGTATTCTAAAAAACCCAACCTATTGTCCATAAGTGGAGTTCCAAAGGAGGTTCATTAAAGAAGAGGTAATCGTCTTTAACGACTCCTTATTATTTCATATTATACTTCTTATTATCATGTTGTTTTAATTATTAAATAATAAATCCAGTGTAATATATATTCTGAGATATTTTTATTATTATGGTACAACTATATTCCTCCTTTTATACATCCTTCAAAAAATAATATCACCATGCGTGCGTGCGTACGAATTACCATCTCCACACTGTGGTGTAATTTTTTTTTCATACCCACTTTATTTGGATGTGTATAATGATTAATATAATGGATGTAAATAATAAATAAGACATTATATTTATTTTATATAATATATCATCAAATTCTATACCACTTTAACATTAAGAGAATGATACCGTCGCTCATGCGTATGTACGCCTACCGTCTTTATGACGCGATGCGATTCATTATCCATGTTAACCATTCAATAATGATTATAAAAATGTATATAATGAGTGAATGTTATATTTATGAACTTAATATCCTTCTTTATATAAAGAAAATATATCATATTCATAAGAAACTAGACTTACATGACAAAATAAACATAATAAAATAAAGTAGTTAACTCCTGAAACAACAGTAATAATGAAATATTATTAACAAATAGATATAAGAGGATCCTATAACATATAATAAATATGGATATAGTGATGGTATAATTTAATAATATACGTTTACCATTATACATGAGGTTAACACACCCTCTACTAAAGGAAAATATAAGATAAGGGTTAATCTCAAAATCTCATTTTTATTTGGGATTATTTATATGTAAGTATCTGTTGGGGAATATTTATCATCCATGTCCATGTTTATTAAAAATATTTTTCATAATATATTTACTATTATCCTACTAATTTTTTAAGTCTTTTACGCATGTACATATTTTTATAAATGTTTTGAAATGAATCTTTTTGTCATTCTCCAAATGAGGTACATTATGACTTTTTTGACAGAAAGAGTGTTTTTTAAACTTATATGGAATGAGCGTATTTTTCCATCATTATGACACCTTAATGTTTTGAAACTTACATTAAAATATTATATATTTATTTTTAATGGAAATTTTTTATTTTATATTTGTGCAGATTTTAAATAAATGATTACAAAGAAAAATGGTATTTTTCTCAATATATTTCAAATGATTTTATTAGAGTATTTTTATCTATGTAAACATCATTTGTCGAATTTTATTTTTGATTTATGTTAATATCTTATGATATAATATAACTTATTTTATTGAATTGTTTATGATTAGTTTGACTTTGAATGTGATATTTTACTATTCATGGTTTATGGTTAAAGTATTCAAAATTCATATGCTAGTTTTTCAATATGAATGTTTATGTATATTCACCTGTTTCATATGAGGAATGAATTGGAATTAGTAACTTATGGGCATGGCCTACTATTTCCCCTCAATTCATTGGTAGATCTTGTGAGATAAAATTAGTTAACAACAAACCCTTCATGTTTATTTCCAAGCAGTTAAAATTATCAGGAAGATAGATCTTGACACAAATTAGTTGGGTTTCTACCCACATACCTAAACAATCATGAGGATAGATCTTGACCATAGCTATCTTATGGATAGATCTTGATAGTTAAGATTTATGGCATTATGCATTCCCTCATTATGAGATTATTTATTGATTTTACATGTGATTATTAGACTAGTATAATATCCATGTGAATGTTTATATGGAATAATTTAATTTGTTCTTTCCATATTATTCTCATGATTATGTTTAAAAGGATTGTGTTTCAATTATACACCTTTCCTTAAATGTTTATGCTTATTTATGACAGCTTCTATTGTATTAGTTATCCTAACTGAGCATCTGAGCCCACCCCTTTCTTATGTTTCATGTTTCCTAGTATGTGAAGTTGTATTCTATGACTGATATGCAGGGTTAAGCTAGGAGAGTCATGATGTTCAAAGGATTATCAATTTTTTAGTTTAGATTTTAAATTGTAATGTAGGGATCATGTATGTAATCTATTTTCCAATACTGCTAAATTGATCGATCCTTTAGGATTCGACACTTGTATCTATACAAAATTAATAAAGTAAGGCACAATATCTAAGATACTGGGGTCGAGGCCATTAAATTATTTTTCTCATAATTGAGCATGTGACAAATGTTTTGAACTAAAATGTCACTTTTAAAATAAAAACACAATCTTTTATTCATTTCAAGCATTCCATACATTAGAGTAATTCATCATTAGTTCATACAAGTCATAAATGGATCATCAATAATGTTGTGTTGTTTAAGTACAATTCAAGTATATTTAATCAGTTTTAAGTCTATTAAGTGCGTTTTATACTTCTTAAATTATTAAAATGAAAAAAATATAAAATTTTAATCATACCGGATACACCATGTGTCAGAATGAAATTTATCCCATTCAAATAGATCAAAATTAAATAATTTTTCCCATGAGTTTAATAACAATATGGTATCGTTTTCTTGGTTTTAATCATGTGACACATGTTTTGAACTAAAATGTGACTTCTAAATTAGAAACATTAAATTTATGTAATAAGGACTAAAACACACCTATGAATGACAAGAAATTCATTCCTACATGACAAAAATGAATCAACAATCATTTTACGATAGTTTTATGACAATCAATGATCATTTTCTCTAAATTTTTTCTATGACACACATTTTGATCTAAAATATCACTTTTTTATTCAAAATATCCACATTCAGTATTTTATGACACAACATACCAAGAAAAAACATTTTAGATAATAAAATTAAATGAATAAGTTACAGGTAAATTTATTTTCAAGTATTTTATATAAATTACAAACAAAATAACCTACACATTCATCCCTAAATCCATTTATTTTATTATCTTTATACAATTTATATTCACTTTCTGTATAGTACTAAAAAATATAAATAATTAAATGGTTAGTAAATATGTCTATTGAAAGTGTATATATTAAAACATATGCAAATATAATATATACAATTACAAATATTTGAGTTTTTATAAGGGATAATATATCTTTTATAAATGTATATATAAAGTAATAATAGTTGTTTCCATTTATATATTTTTGAAAATTGTGTGAAAATTGAAAATTATATGTAATTTTCTAAGACATGTGTTCCAATACAAAATTAATAGTGTATCTATATCATAATTGTTCACTATCTATAGTAGTTAATTATCTTCTTCTTGTTGTAAATTTTACTAAAACTGCTTACTAATCAATACATTAACAATGCACTAGAAAATAAAAAATAATGTTAACACATATTATATAATATATAATTTATTTACTATAAAATTGTGAAAATAAAATGTTTACTAGATAAAATGGTCATCATATGAGACCTACTTATCTGATATATAACCATTTAATAAAAAAATATCATTGGATTAATTATAATTATCATAATTAACATCTAGTTCCTCCTAGAGAAATATGAAACATTAATGAGTACTAAAAACTGAGAATGAAAAATTATCATAGCAATAACTGGTTTATATAGTTTTACACTTTTATGGTAGGTCTTAATAACAACTTATCATCTTTTTAATTTTATTAAAACACCCTTGTAATTTTTCCTAATATACTAATAATTTCATCTTCATCCATTGATATTGATTCTTATAAATGAAGATGGGGACTTATATATCTAAAAATATTCTCCAATTTTCCATTGAATGAAAATTTAAAATATAAATATCTATAATAATAAAACACACCATTAAATTATAATATAAATTGTAAATAAATATTTATAAATATAAATTTATTAATATACCACATATATATATAAATATTTACATCCTAATATTCTAACCAATAATGCAGTGGAATTTCATTTACCCTAAGAATAATGATAAATTATATAGATTATTCACCATTAGAGTCTATGAAAAAATTTAATTAAAAAAATTCCACTCTTTAAAATATGAATTTGTAATTGAATTTAATGTTTTCAGCTATTTAAGGTTCTTTGGTGGTGTAAAATTACAAGTATTTAGTTCACGTTTTTGAAGAAAAAACTAATCCCCTTGACTTACTTATCACAAATTTCTATTTCCTCTTCTTTAATTACATACAATAGTTTAAAATTTTTTGTTGTAAAATTTATTAGGTATAATATAAGTTGAAAATAACATACCACTTTATTATTGGGTGTGATAAAAAGAGATCAATCATGCTATTAATATTCTAATAGATTGTTCAATTAGTCAAATATCGACATCATTAATTAGGAATGTGTAGCTTAGCTCTTGGATCATGAGTTACCCAAATACATACTCTCACATGACTAGTAAATAATGGTGTAGGATGAATATAATCACCATGAATATTATACTCCACACCTCTAACAACAATTAGATGCATTAGTGCTAATAGATATATGTTTAAAATAGTTTCACCCAAAAAGATTTCAAAACAACTAAATAATCAGTACTTTTTTGTTGCAAAGATATTATAAAACACTTTTAATAAATTTAATACCACTGGTATGTTGGTATTATTAGGGGAAAATTAACTTTAGGATTGGTGTTTGTGGCTCTAGTCATGCTGTTTATACTAGCTAGTTTACCGATTATTATTATCCCATTATTTTTATGAGCACTTCATTTTTTTAAAATAATTCATTTTTTTACTAGATTTATTTGTGGCTCTTTATATTCCTTGTTATTATTCTTATTTGTTTATTATTTCTTAAAGTAGTCACTTTTTTAGACTCCAAAACCCACCCCTCTAACTCATATATATTACTGTGTACGATGAAAAATGACTAAAAATATTTCTTTTCCATCTATGTTATATGACTCATCTCGTGTCTAAAATGAAAAAATAAAAGATTAGTATATGTTTTTTTGTTTTAAACTATAAATTTACAATAAGTTTCACTTATTTCATACTTACACATTCATCCCATATATTTTGAGTGATTTCATCTAGAAGTTGTCTCTTATTATTAACATGATCCTATTTTCACATGGCCTGATATGGGATTGAAGTAGTGGAGGGATCTGATTAATCAATCTATATCTTAATATAGATTTTCTAATAATGATGTGACTTGACTATTTTATTATAAATTATAATAACATACCATTTTTTGAAGTGAAGTATAACATATATTTGATTTATATTATTGGTATTGTGAATTTGATACATGTTTCTTATTTTCAACACTCTTTTTATATTTTTATAATGTAATATATATGAAAATTATTTTATCATTAATTTTATTATATATAAATTAAAACTAATTACAATTTAACTTTAAACTCTCTTCCTCACATTTGTAAATTAAAAAATTTAAAGATACTTAGGAGATGAAGTTGTCATATAATGTTTGTGCATGAGGTTTTATATTCCCATTAGCATCTCTTATGTACCTAGTTAGAAACATTGTTTGAATGGATCTATGGGCCAATCCTATGAATTTCGTAACAAAACCCTTTCTTAAATTTTCTAGAGTAAAATCAATTCTTAATGTAAAAATAAAAATAAGTATTTCAATACCTAATCTAATAAAAATCGAATAAAAAGTGTACCAATATGTTACCATAATGTCTTCCTAAATAATGGTATTCATTGTTGGTCTGAAACTGTTTCAACTGTCTATATTCATTGGAATTTTCAATCTTGTACTAAATGTAATATAACTACTGAATATTGATCTATTGGCTTAATTAGTTGACCAGATCTATTCAATCCAACCTATAATTTTGACCTTTAATTATTTATTTAGCTATATTTGTTTAAAACATAATTTTATTATGCACATCATTTGTTTTTTTAGACCAGTCATAATTTATTTCTCACCCTTGGTATAAATAAAATGTTTCTCATCTGGTTAAGAAACATCTTAAGTAATATTAGAAATTATTGACATCACAAGTTAGAGAAATAAATTAGAATATGTAATCTTCTTATTTATTATCCAAAATCCATCTCTATGGTCACCTATAATATACATGACATCATATCTAGTAGGTACATCATTAAATTCTTATGTCTTCATAAGGAAAAGAGTTTCCTTTAATGAATTGACACTCAATTTTTCATTTTCTTAATTTATAAAAATTATAATTAACAAATATATTTTCAATTTTTATTATCATTGATGAAATATATGAAATTTTATACAATTACTTTGACTAATGATAAATTCTATAGAAAATATTTTTTTTCATATTACAAAATTGAATTTTCTTATTGCGATGATGGGATTTGATAAAAACTAGAATCTAGTTTTTTAGTTCATCTAAAAATATTCTTGTGGTAAATATTAGTGTTCTAAATGCTATATATTCTCCTAGTTTTATTAAATATCAATTAAAATAATTTCAACCCTTCCTTTCATAAATGTTATATACTATTACAAATATATACATGAATACAAGAAAGTGATAAAGAGTTTTGGAGTTATATAATTCATAAATATTCATATATTATTAACATAATATATGTTATATATATATATATAATAAATGAAAATATATATTATATATACAAATACAAACATACAACGTAGAGATATATATATATATATATATATATATATATTAGAAACACTGTGAACACACACAAAATTTAAAACATATATATTCATTTACATTACATATATAAATTTATGTTTATAAGTGTTATCCATAATCATATATTATAAACAAATTTTATAATTATATATATATATATCACATAAGTTAAAATAATATATAGATAGTATTAATTTTCATACATGGGTTATTAGGGATGAGTTTATGGAGTAGATTATGCTCAGTTATTTTAGGATGAAACATGTTTAAGGAGGGTGTAATTGTAAGGTTCAAGTTTGGGAGAAATTTATTTGGATATTTCTAGTTTATATTGTTATGATTAGGTGGTTTAATGTGATTTGTAAGTGATTTTAGGTTTTAGGGAAGGTTAGGGAGTGTTTAGGGAGTTTGGATAAGTTATAGGTCAAAATTGGGTGTCATGGGGGAGATGCATAGTCAACATAGTGTCAATTCACGGTTGACACACAACCCTCATGACCATGCATCTTGGTTTAGTGGTAGTATCATTCAAAGTGTTACTACATAGTCTCCCAAAACCATGCTACCAAAGAATCAAGATAAAATGGGTTGCGTGGTTGATGCACGGTTACCAAGACTGTGTAGTTGAGTCATGAAACCATTATAAGGTTCCCCAAGTTGTTATTTTAATACCCAAAATCCAACTTTTCTACCCCATTTCAATCCCCACATGGGAGATCTCTATTTTTTGGGTGATTTTAGGGTGATTTTGGTGCATCTCTTCCATTAGATGTCTTCTCCCATATATCATTAGAAGTATTAGTGTTGGATCAAAGGTATTCCATTCATTGGTTCTCCTCCCTCCCATTTCTCTCAAGATGTAGTGTTTTGAAATGGTGGTTTCACCAAGGAATGTAAAAACCCATTCAATTCATGAGAATTTGTTTGGTAGGGGTTCAAGAAAACTATGATAAGTTAATATCTTGGATTTGGTATAATAATTTTCCCTCAACATCATGATTTTGGTATATGGATTCACACTCAAGACATTGTGTGATATATATATTGAACTTGAATGTTAGGGTTAAGTAAATTATTTTATAGATTTAAAATAATTTATTTATGGTTGAGTTTAGATCTTGGTCAAAAATGAGTGTTCGTGTGAGTGTTTTTTGTGGAAATGAAACTAGTCGATTTCAAGTTTCATGTGTAGTGTCCATAAAATTTTAGATTTTGTAAAGAAGGATTTAAAATGGTTTGGGGGTTTAATTACTTGGTTTTCATTGATATTGATGATTTACAGTGTTTATTGTTCGGATTATTAATTTTTATTTTCCCATGCATTGTGTTTATCGAGTGATGTTTTTTGGGTGTGCATTGAGTTTCATGTTTGATGTTAGTTGGTTTAAAGAATTTATTTTTATGGTTGATGTTATTTTAATGTTTGCATTTATTTTTATGATTGATTTTATTTTGTTCACACAATGTTACATGGTGGAATTTATTTGGCCCATGCATTTAGTGTCACAATGGATGTTATTTATCTCATGAATTGTTACAGAAATGTTGGGAGATACAATGATAAATGATTCATTGAAGAAGAGTAAAAGGGAAAAAATAAAATAATGAGAATAATATCATAGTACAAAATGATTTATGTGGTCTGGTGTGCAGTCTGGGCCATTGGAATTCTAACCAATTTATCTTAATGAATCAAGCTACAATATTAAAGCATGCATTGAATTTCATGGTGGTTGTTATTTTAGTGGTCTTTGTATTGAGTTACATGAGATTGTGGGTTGTTATTGATATTATGTATTTGGTTTTGGTAAGGACCTAGATATGAGTATGGTAAAATTCCAGTTGGGTGTGAGGACCATATTGGGAGTGACAAGGTGAGGTTTGGGGGTAATTAGTTCACTCACGAGTTGGTGATTATCATTCGTTGATATTACTCATGGTCTAAGGATTATCTCAAGTTTTGATTGTTTACATGGGTATGTTTTTTATTCCATTATAGATATGTTATTGTTTCTTGGCTTAGATCTATTGGATGCATTCTTAGTATTATGTCATTGATTTATATTCTAGTTTACTAATGTTACATGGTTTATTATAATCTTATTAGATACTAAAGTTCTGACAAGTGGTTTTAAAATTTATCTTATAATCAAGCATGTTTTATAAAATAAATTTGTAGCTTGGTTGGTTTCTACATGGATGGGGTGCATGGGATGATTTAGGGAAATCCTACTAGGTATTTTACTCACCCCCTACATGTATATCTTGGTGCTTATTAAGATGATGATAAATTAGTTTTAGGTCTTTCAATATTGATTCATATGAAGGAACACCGTAGTGTTAGTGGTTTTTTGGAGATTAGTGATGGTTGGGTCATGCCATCAATGACGATGAGATGGTCTTTGTCTAGGATTATACCTATATCAGGTTGTTTATTGTTTTTTATTATCATTCATTTTTTTACATATTTAGCATTGTTTCATGCGTCACATTCATGGTTTTCTCTATGTACTGGCTTTTAGGTATGAGGTTGGTGTTGGTTTTGTGTTATTATACCATTGCACCAAGGTTTTTTTGTGTTTATATTTATCTATTGGGCCTTTAGTAGTTAGTGGATGATGTCAAGGGTCAAGTAGAATTTCAGTTTAGCTTAGTATTGGACTTGATTAGCCAGCCTAGGATATAATGTTACAAATGGTATCTATTTTGTTAAATTAGGGTTTGATAGGAATATATATAGGATGTGTTAGGCATCATAAGGAAATATATAAAAATTCATGATCACTATATTTATAGTGAGATTAGATTGTCCATGTTTATTACCCCTAGTTTGAGGTATGTGGCCATTGTTTATGCATTTTTATGTGTTTAAAGTGCATGAGATGAGTTGGGAAGAGTTTGGGAGAGTTTGGAATGGTTTTGGATGTGTTTGGAGGCTTTTAAAGGGGTGCACGGTTTGAGCACGGTTAGTGGAAACCGTGCAGATTCTCCAGGAAAACGTGCAAGGGAGACAGTGGGATTCGCACGACCTGCGCATGGTTTTCCAAACCATGCGAGGAAACCATGCAGACCCTAGCTCTAGAGGTAGTAGCGTGCGCACGGTTAGCGCACGGTCTGACAAACCGTGCGGGCTAACCATGCGACCACTTAAAAATAGAGTTTTAAAACTCATCCTCACTCAGGCTTGCCTCATTCCACTCCAATATTCCTCCCACTTGAGCCTCACTCGGGATTTTTGGTTCTCAAGGGTTGGAGGGGCACTCCCACTCGTTTTGGAAGCGTTTTGAAGGGTTTTCTTGGCTATTTGAAGGTGGTTTCTCCCAGGTAAGTCTCTCCTATTGGTTTCCTTGTGTTTTCCTCTAGATCTACATCTCTATCTTTATTGGTTTTCTAGATCTTCACTTGTTGTGTGTAGATATAGGGTTGTGGTTTCCTTGGATGATTATTTTGAGGCTTATGGATGCTAGGGAAAGGGATCTAGAGAGGTTTCGAGGGTGCGTTCGCTGGTGTTGAGGTGTGGTTGCTTGTGGGTCGATTCCTCAAGAACTCTAAAGGTAGGTGGCTTCTCTCTCGACTCCACTTGGTTAGAACTAGTGGTTCTTTGTTACAATTAATTTTTGTGCAGAAAATTAATTGTTATTTGTTATGATAAATTGGTTGGAAATCCATTTGAGGATTTTTGGGGAAAAGGGGGGTTTCGATGGTGAAATGATTTTGTTGTGGATTTTAAAATGGACATTTTAAAATTGGATGATATGGTTTTTTTGTGAAAATGATTGATGGAAAGGGTTTTCAACAAAAAATTAGTTTTATTGAAATATAGTTTGTCATGGAAAATGGTTTTCAATAAATGGGTGAGTTATTGAAGTGGATTGATATGCAATGGAATTTGGTTGATTTCATGATGTTGTGACCTTGATGGGTTATATGCTTGGTTGTAATTGGTTGAAATGTTGTGTGGAAGTGGGTAGGGAGCCTCACTATAAAAGGGGATGGATAGTGGTCGGAAGAACCACCATATGGGTAGTGGTTGGGAAGTACCGCTAGGTGTGAATGGGTGAACGGGTTGGGAGGAAGTCCCACCGTTTGGTTGTTTGTTGTGCATTGCTTTGAATGTTGGAAATTTTTGTGCTAGTGTGTGGATGATGAAATGGATTGTGGCATGTTTTCTTGGATTTCCCTTGGTTTCTTGGTTTGGGTGTGATGGATTGGTAAGGGCATTTTTTGGATTATGAAAATGTTTGCACTTGTGATTTATTTTATATAAACTGTTTTATATAAATGTGCTAATGGTTTTATCCTAGTGACGTGTGTAGGGAAGTCATTTGGATAAATCCTATCAAGTTTTATTACTCACCCCCTGCTTTGGAACGTTGGTGTCTTTGCAGATGTTGCATATCGTGATATGGGAAAAGGTAAGGCATCTCCCTCCTTTAGTGGTGCATTGTGATGTCTCGGTGGAGTTTGGAGCTTGGAGCTTGGTGTGGAGCTTGGGTGGTGTCATGGCTCATAGTGTTGGTTTTTTAGTTTCCACTTGTACTATGATATGGTTTTTTGTATTGGTTTTGGGTTTTATTGTGGAACAACTTGGTTGTCTTTTGGGAATACATGTTTGGATTTGAAAGTGAACGCATCATTAGTTGTTAGTTTGGTTGGTTTTTTCTTAAGGGAAAATCGTTCCCCAAATTGATGTTGAAGCCGTCAGCATTTATTTCCAGCCTTTGGCATCTTGGGAATGTCGATTAAGGCCAAGTATCCCTCACCGCCTCCTCAAGCCAATGAGGTAGGGGTAGGGTGTTACAAGTGGTATCATTTTGTTCGGTACTTTGGAGTTGATTCTCGGATTTGGTGTTGACATTCGTTGTGGTGCATTCCTTGAGTCGGGATGGTAGTAAGGCATAGGAATGTCGGAACTTGGAATGTATAGCATAAAAGGACATAGCTAACCCTTTTATTCTGAAATTCAAGTTACTATGGGGTTGGGTACATAAGTGTTTTAGAGACACATATAGGCATTGGAAATCTCATTATCGTGGGTGTAGCCAATGAGATGAGCATGGCGTGCATGGTAGAAATGACTTCCCACTAGGATGAATATTTCATTGATGTATAATGATTTATGATGTGATATGAATGTGTGAAATTGTATTGTGAATAAATTAGTATTTTGAAAATTGTTTGGTTTTTAGAATGGTGAAGCATGGAACATGTGGAAAATGTGGAAAGCCTTGTTGTGATAGAGTTGTGTAATGTGATTTGAAATGGGATTTCGTGATTTCTACGGAAGTGAGGCTCATGGTTATTTGTTTTCTATTTATAGAAATGGCACTAGGTAGGCGTCGTAGAGACCAACCAGAGGAGGCTGCTAAGAAAGTGGTATCACCTGAGCCTCAGGTGAACCAACAGCTAGTGCAAAGTATAGTGCAAGCTTTCCAAGCTGTGCAAAGTGGAAATAAAATGGATGAACCAAGGAATGTGGATCATGCGGTTCAGTTTCAAAAGCAGAACCCACCCATCTTTAGGGGTGATTCAGAGCCGGAAAGGGTAGAAGCATGGTTGAATAGAATGAACAAGATCTTCAAGTTCTTGGGAACACCGGTAGAGTTAAAAGTTAATTTGTCCACGTATATGTTGGAATATCTTTCCTTTCAGTGGTGGGAGTTGGTAGTCCAAGTGGGGACAGACCAGGGTATGGCATGGGAAGGCTTTGTGAGGAATTGTTTAATAAAAAATTCTACCCACATACGTTCATAATTCAGCGTACAATAGATTTATTCAGTTTGAAGCAAGAGATTATGTCGGTGACGAAGTATGCAGCTAAGTTTATGAACTTAGTGAGGTTTTCACCCAAGGTGGCAGGTAGAATTTCATTGAAGGAAAGGATACTTGATGATAGGTTAAGGAAAGAAATCGGTTCAAAGATAGTGGTGCTGTGTATAAATGATTACACAGAGATGGTGAATAGAGCCTCGGTGGCTGAGCGAGATCTGTTGGGCACTCCGGGTGGAGGAAGCATGGTGGTACACATGGGGAATAGTGGGAGCTCTAATGCTGGGTTCAAGCGAATGAGGGGAACTTATTCCCAGAGCGGGAATATAGAATATAATCCGAAGATAGGATTGGTGAATCTCCCTCTGAAGCCCTAGAGAAAGTCGGGATGTTTTCAGTGTGGTTCGACGAGCCACATAAAGCGTGATTGTACGGAACAACCTCGAGCATGTAATAATTGTAAGCAGATGGGGGAATCTACAGCATTATTATCGGAATGATCCAAGGTCGGGTGCGTGTGAAACTCATCAGGGATCGCAGACGTCGTATGCTTTGACTGGACGGGGACAACAGCACACCCCTCCTCAGCAGAGTAAAGTGGGTCATGGTGATTCTTGGAATACCACGACACCTCAGTAGGGAAATAAAGAGCAGAGTGTGGCAAGAAAACATGTGTTTGGAGTTGAGCAGGTTGTGGTGGATGATTAGTCGGGACCATCTATGGTATGAGGTACTATTATTTTAAATTCATACTTGATGCAAGTGATGTTTGATACGGGTGCTTTACACTCTTTTATTGCTGAACATGTGCTTGATTAACTGGGTTTAAGGGTAGAAATGATTCCCTCGGTTTTAAAACTTTAAACTCCTCTAGGTCGAAGAGAGTGTAAATACTTTTTTTGTAGAGAATTTTTCATCGTTGTGGGTGAGGTGGATCTAGTTTGGAATTTCTCAATGCTTGAGATGGATGGGTATGATGTAGTCCTGGGAATGGATTGGCTGGCGATGTTTAAGGCTCACATTTATTGTGATGCATGAACAATGGATTTTACGACACACGATGGTGTTAGAAATATCTTTAGAGGAGAGAGGCATGAAAGGCATGGTGCAACGGGTTTGTTGGTACCAGCAGTGGGTACGTTATCATATCATTTGGTGGTGTTGTCATTGGAGTCGGTAGACGGTGCTGAGCAGAATGTTCTTCCAGCAATGGTGGATCAGTTCATGGATGTTTTTCATGAAGAATTCTCTGGGTTACCTTCCATAATAGAGGTGGAGTTTATGATTGATATCCTTCCAGGGACCAGTCCTATCTCACTTCCGTCTAATCAGATATAACCAGCTGAATTGCAGGAATTGAAAGTCATGTTGGAAGAGTTAGAAAACAAAGGGTTTATCCGGCCTAGCACATCTTCGTGGGTAGCACTAGTGTTGTTCATAAAAAAGGAGGATGGAACTTTGAGACTCTGTTTTGATTATCGTATACTTAACCAAGTTACGATAAAGAATAGATATCCACTCCCACGAATTGATGATTTCTTCAACCAGTTGAGGGGAGCCCAGTGGTTCTCCAAGATTGACTTGAGGTCGGGATATCATCAATTGTGGGAGAGGAAGGATGATATTCCTAAAATAGCTTTTAGAAGTAGATATGGCCATTATGAATATGTGGTTATGCCCTTTGGTCTAATTAATGAACCGACGGTGTTTATGGCATTGATGAATCAGATATTTTAGAGATATCTGGATTCATTTGTGGTGGTCTTTGTAGATGATATTTTTGTGTATTCGAAGACAAGGGCATAGCATGATCAGCACTTGGAGACAGTGCTAGGGATCTTGAGGGATCATCGGTTGTATTCAAAATTGTTAATGTATGGATTTTGGATATAATAAGTTTTTTTTCTTGGCCATGCAATTTCTGAAAGAGGTGTTTTAGTGGATCCGGAAAAGTTAGAGGTTGTTATCTTGTGGCAACCGCAAAAAAATGTGTTTGAGATATGGAGTTTCCTTGGTCTAGCTGGGTATTATCGGTGTTTTGTTCATCATTTTTTCACGTTTGGCTTCACCGATGACATCTTTAACAAGGAATAATGTTCCATTCTAGTGGAATGAGCAGTGTAAGAAATGTTTCAAAGAGATAAAGGGTCGTCTTACATCAACACCAATCTTGGTTTTTCCAGAACCAGGAATAGGGTACGTGGTGTATTGTGATGCATCAGGATCAGGGTTGGGGTGCATCCTCATGCAAGGGAATCATGTGGTTGCATACGGCTCATGGTAGTTGAGAGTGCATGAGAAGAACTACCCAACTCATGATTTGGAGTTGGAAGCAGTGGTCCATGATTTGAAAGTGTGGAGGCATTATCTCTTCGGTGCGAAATTCACGGTATACACAGATCATAAGAGCTTGAAGCACATTTTCTCACAAAGGGATTTGAACCTGAGGCAAAGGAGATGGATGGAATATCTACAGATGTTTGATTTTGACTTAATGCACACACCAGGTAATGGAAATTCAGTGGCAGATGCATTAAGTAGAAAATAATATGCTCAGGTGGTAAAACAGGCATTAGACCAGTGGTAGTTGATGTCAGTTATAGCCGATATGTGGTTGGAATGTGAGGACCAGGGCGATAGAGTGGTCTTATTTCTAGATTTGTTGATTCTTGACTTGTTTTTCTTGGTTAAAGAGGCATAGATATCTAATTCTGAGTGTTTGACCATGGGGTCGAGACTCAACGGTGGGGAGACCGTTGAGGGTTGGAAACTGAATGGAGATTCAGTTTTGTGTTTTTGGAATCGGATGGTTGTTCCAGTTGCTTGTCAGGAGTATCTTCTTAGGGCATATCATCATTCCAGGTGGTATGTTCATCCTGGAATTCAGAAAATATATAAAGCATTGAAAGCGTAGTTCTGGTGAAATGGTATGAAAAGAAGTGCGGCTGAGTTTGTTTCTAGATGCTTGACTTGTCAGCAGGTCAAGGTAGAACAACAGAGGCCAACATGAATGTTGCAGTATTTACCAATCCCTGTTTGGAAGTGGGAGCAGATAGCGATGGATTTTGTCACAGGTCTCCCAAGAATGGTCAGAAAGCACGATGCCATTTGGGTGATAGTGGATCGGCTAACAAAGTTGGCCCATTTCATCCTGATTCGTGAATCTCATACATTGGAGGATCTATCCAAAATCTATATACGGGAGGTGGAAAGAGGCATGGTGTTCCAGTTTCGATTGTTTCAGATAGAGATCCAAGGTTTACATCTCGTTTCTGAAAATCCTTACAGCAAGCCCTTGGAACTAAGTTGACCATGAGTACGGCGTATCACCCTCAGACAGATGGTCAATCCAAGAGGACGATACAAACTCTTGAGGATATGTTGCGGGCTTGTGTCATGGATTTTGGTGGCTCTTGGTAGGAGCACTTGTCGTTGGTTGAGTTATCGTACAATAACAGTTATCAGGCATCCATATAGATGGCTCCATTTGAAGCATTGTATGGGCGGCCATGTCGTTCTCCACTATGTTGGGTGGAAATGGGTGAGTCCTCCATGGTTGGACCGAACCTTGTCCAGGAGACTACAGAGAAGATCAAGTTGATCAGGAAGAGAATGGAGGTGGATCAGAGTCATCATAATTCATATACGGATCATCATTGATGGCCTTTGTCATTCAAGGTGAGTGATCATGTTTTCTTTAGGATCTTTCCTTGGTTGGGACATCATCAGTTTGGGAAGCAGGGGAAGTTATCTCCAAGGTATATTGGACCTTTTGAGATTCTTGAGCATGTTGGTGAGGTGGATTATCATTTGGATTTTCCACCTAGGTTCAGTGTGGTGCACAATGTGTTTCATGCGTCGCAGTTGAAAAAGTATCAGCCAGATTGTGACCATGTGATTCGATGGGATCATGTTGAGATAGAACCAGATGCTTCATTGGTGAACATTCCAGTTCAGGTTGGGGATAGGAAAGAGAAAGTCTTGTGTGGTAAAAGAATTGATTTAGTTTGTGTTTTGTGGCAACATGGTCAGATTCAAGAGGAGACTTGGGAGCAGGAGAAAGAGATGGTCGAGCAGTGGCCCGAGCTCTTTCGGAAAAGGGTGAGTTCACTACTTTTTGAGGACGGAAAGTCTAATGGTGGGGAGAATTTAGTACCCTCGGTTTGAGGTATATGGATTTTTTTATGCATTTTTATGTGTTTAAAGTGCATGGGATGAGTTGGGAATAGGTTGAGAGAGTTTGGAAGGGTTTTGGATGTGTTTGGGGGCTTTTAAAGGGGTGCACGGTTTGAGAACGATTAGTGGAAACCATGCAGATTCTCCAGAAAACCGTGCAAGGGAGACTGTAGGCTTCCCACGGCCTGCGCACGGTTTGCCAAACCGTGCGAGGAAACTGTGAGGACCCTAACTCTCGAGGCAGTAGCATGCGCACAGTTAGCATACGGTTTTCCAAACCGTGCAGGCTAACCATGCGGCCACATAAAAATAGGGGTTTAAAACCTGGGCTCACTCGGGCTTGCCTAATTCCACTCCAATCTTCCTCCCACTCGAGCCTAACTTGGGATTTTCGGTTCTCAAGGGTTGGAGGGGCTCTCCCACTCGGTTTGGAATCATTTTAAAGGGGTTTCTTGGTGGTTTTAAGGTGGTTTCTCCCGGGTAAGTCTCTCCTCTTGGTTTCCTTGTGTTTTCCTCTAGATCTACATCCGTATCTTTCTTTGTTTTCTAGATATACACTTGTTGTGTGTAGATATAGGGTTTTGGTTTCCTTGGATGATGATTTTGAGGCTTATGAATGCTAGGGAAAGGGATCTAGAGAGGTTTCGGTGGTGCGTTCTCCGGTGTTGAGGTGCAGTTGCTTGTGGGGCGATTCCTCGAGAACCCTAAAGGTAGGTGGATTATCTCTCAACTCCACTTGGTTAGAACTATTGGTTATTTATTACAATTAATTGTTGTGCTGAAAATTAATTTTGATTTGTTATGATAAATTGGTTGGAAATCCATTTGGGGTTTTTTGGGGAAAAAGGGGGTTTCGATGGTGAAATGCTTTTGTTGTGGATTTAAAAATGGATATTTTAAAATGGGATTCTATGGTTGATTTGTGAAAATGATTGATGGAAATGGTTTTCAACAAAAGGGTTGTTTTATTGAAATATGGTTTGGCATGGAAAATGGTTTTCAATAAATGGGTGAGTTATTGAAGTTGATTGATATGCAATGAAATTTGGTTGATTTCATGATGTTGTGACCTTGATGGGTTATATGCTTGGTTGTAATTGGTTGAAATGTTGTGTGAAAGTGGGCGGGGAGTCTCACTATAAAATGGGATGGATAGTGGTTGGAATAACCACCATATGTGTATTGGTTGGGAAGTACCTCTAGGTGTGAATGGGTGAACGAGTTGGGCGGAAGTCCCACCGTTTGGTTTTTTGTTGTGCATTGTTTTGCAAGTTGGAAATTGTTGTGATAGCGTGTGGATGATGAAATGGCTTGTGGTATGTTTGGTTGGATTTTCCTTGGTTTCTTGGTTTGGGTGTGATGGCTTGGTAAGGGAATGTTTGTCTTATGAAAATGGTTGCATTTGTGATTTATTTTATATAAACTGTTTTATATAAATGTGCTAACAGTTTTATCCTAGTGGCGTGTGTAGGGAAGTCATTTGGGGAAATCCTACTGAGTTTTGGTACTCACCCCCTACTTTGGCACGTTGGTGTCTTTGTAGATGTTGTAAATCATGATGTGGGCAAAGTTAAGGAATCTCCCTCCTTTATTGGTGCATTGTGATGTCTTGGTGGAGCTTGGAGCTTGGAGATTGGTGTAGAGCTGGGGTGGTGTCATGGATCGTAGTGTCAGTTTTTTAGTTTCCGCTTGTACTCTAATATGGTTGGTTGTATTGGTTTTGGGTTGTATTTTGGAACAACTTGGTTGTCTTTTGGGAATGCATGTTTGGGTTTGAAAGTGCATGCATTATTAGTTGTTGGTTTGGTTGGTTTTGTCTTATGGTAAAATCATTCCCCAACTTGATCTTGAATCCCTCGGTATTTATTGCCAGCCTTTGGCATCTTGGGAACTTCTCTTAAGGCCAAGTAGCCCTCACCTCCTCCTCAAGCCAATGAGGTAGGGGTGGGGTGTTACTCCATGGTAGTTTAGGATTGTGAGTCCTTGATTTATTTGAAAGGAGTTGGTCTGATTTGTTTTTTCCCAAGTATATTGTCTTGGTTATAGTGGACAAAGAGGGGATTTATCTCTCATGAATAATTTGTTACCCTGATATTAATTTCATTACATTTGGTTGGTATCTTGTTATTTTTTATTTATTTTTCTATAAAATTATTTTTAAACCTAGTAAATGGAATGGTTTTTCCCTTGGTGGTGGGGTACCTAAAAAGGTAAGGCCTTGATATATTGTAGTGGTTATTTAAATTATTTGATAACAAGCCAGGAAAAGTATAATTGGTGTACATACATGGCTATTAATGTTTAGTTATTATTGTAAAAATTTGTTATTTTTTTATTATTGGATTGTTTAAAAGATGTGATATGATTATATATTTCACTATAGTTTATCTTGACCACTAGTATTTAGTCTTAATTATTGTTTTTAGGATTTATTATAGTGGAAAATATATTGAAAATTTTCAAATTTAAAAAACTACTACATAAGAAATGATAAATAGTTCATTTTTATAGCGATCTAATAGGTTCAACGTCCTCTGTTCACTTTATAGAATTGAATTTCTTGATTTAATTAATTTAATTATGCAAAGTTTTGAGTTTTATTTAGGTTTTATGTAAGGATTATTTGGTTTTAAAAATTATAAATGAATTTTGGAGAAATATTCATGTTATGTTTTTTCAATTTGTGTTAATAGATGAATGTTTAAATGATAATTTCATATTGATACATTTTTTTAAACCTGACTTGGTAAATAAAATGGTTGTGGGTTTTACAAGGTGTTTTATAATAGGTTATATTTTTGGTGATTTGGAATGGTTATTTTCAAAATGTGTAGTGGTTAAAATTGGTTTCTAAAATATGGGAAACATGTGGATTTTACAAAAGGTGTTGGGTCATAGTGGTTTTAAAGAAGGGGAATTATTCTTGGTATTATAGGAAGATGAAAGGGGTTTTCAAGGTTTTATACTATTTGGACTAAATGTAAAAATGATAAAAAAAAATTTATGTGGGGAATTTAATTTGGTTTCCAAAATGGTATTTTTATCATTTTTTTAAAAATAAATATTTATCCCAATTCGATTTTATAAAATAAGTGGAGTTTTGAAAATCTACAAGTGTGTTATGGTGGTTTTCAAAAATGAAGTAGTCAATGTTTTAATGGTTTGGTTTCTAGCATGTTAAAATGTTTGGGTTAAAACCTATATGTTGTTTTTCATTTTTATTGTAGTGGGTTTTGAAAATGTATTTTTCTTGAATGGGTCAATATTGGTTGTTTTGTTAAAACTCATGGCCTCAATTTTTTCAATGCATTAATGGTTTTTACGAAGGATTGGTCTATAAAACAAAGCATTTTAAATGTCTTGAAAGAGATTTTATTGATTATTGAGTCTTTATTTTGAGAAATATATTCTCACAAACTGACCTAACAGGGTCCGAGTCATAGCTCCCCAAACCCACATCCAATTGGCCAGGGGCTGACGACTAGCACCGAGTAGGCATATCACTAATATTGGAGGCATTTCCTATGTAACTATATGAACAAAAAAATATCCAAGATCACAAAATATTGAAATATAAAAAACAAAAGAAACAAATTCAAGCACAAATCTATATCCCACAAATAGAGTAAAATAGAAGTACTGAAAGAGAAATAAGGAACAACACTCACTAAAGAAAAATGTAAAAGAATCTAACCTACTCAGAAGGAGGGGATCACTGTCAACTAAAACTGCCAGAAATATCCTTGGCCAAGCTTTGGTAAACACTTTAGTCAGTATATCTCTCTAAGATCCACCTACCTTAGGTCCTTCGTGGAATCTTTCAAAATTCTCGTGGTCTTCACAAGACACAAAACATTTATAAGAAAATATCATGTAGGGGTGAGTATAAAAATACTATGTAGGCATCCTAGAAACCCCAAAAGAAAAATGTAGTAACTGAAAGGCAATAATCGGCTTAACCTAGCAAGAGGTAAACCTGATCTAGAGAGAAACTCCTTCTCAAACCATCCCCAACATTATAGGATAAGTCAGCTCAGTCTACAAGGGTTGTCGACCTCGACATGTGATAACACCACAATGACTCCTAGAAATCACCTAGATATACTTGTCTCAGACACTATGTCTTATGAGGTTCCAACTTCATAGCTAGAAGCAATATTCTATTTGTAGACTATAACCATAACATAACTCCATGAGGACACAATCCACGAGCTCAGCTATCCCAAATGGTACCCATCCTAGAGATGTACTCCATTGGGAATAACTCTACCATTCCTAATGGTACATCCGAGTGAACATTTTCTATAAGGAAAATCTTAATAGGTCCAGATCTAGTTATCAACACTATAGGTCTTATCATCATTACTTTACACCTAATTTAATCTAATGAAACCCAAGTGAAGAGGAATAACCCTCACTACTATACATAGTTGAGGTAGAACTGCTGCAGACTATGCACCACATGCATCCTCTCAGACAGGAGAGAACAAAGGGACCCTCACCTCACCACTATCCCATATTCAAGGGAGTACTACTCCTAACTAACCTACAAAACCTCTATTTCTCCTGTATGGAGTGTCCTGCACCTCAGTCCATTAATGGAGTGATAACTCCAATCTAGTTATCATTCACATCGAGTGTATGGTATCGCTCATCATAACTGTATCCCACAGCCGAGGGAGCTCCAATCCCAATGGAGGACTCAATTCCCACTGCTATTTGGAGATGGGGGAGTACTAATCCATAAGTGAGGACCTATTCCACGATCCAATAGGATAGTAGTACTCATGAAGGAACCACACCTTGATACTACAGGGGAGTACCACTTCATAAATCGAGGACCCACACCCTAACCCTGTAGGGGAGTGACACTCAGGGACTAGAGGACCCAAACCCTGGTAGGACATGGGAGTAATGAATATTCTAGATCATTCACTATGGGGGACCCACACACTGACTTGGAAGGGGAGTACCGACCCCAATCTTGAGGACCCACTCCCTGACATGGCAGGGGAGTACCGACTCTACCAAAACAACACGTATGGATGACCTTCACCCTAGAATGATAGGGGAGTAATGAATCCTATAATAGAGGACCCACACCCAACCCCAATATGGGTGTACCCACACTTACTAAAAATCATATATAGAGGACCCACACCCTGGTTCAATTGGGGAGTACTGACTCCATGGATAGAGGACCCTCTCCCTGGTCTAATGGGGGAGAACCTACTCTACCTTCACGAACATCACTGGGGAAACAACACCCTAGTCCATCATAGGAGTAACACCCCCAGAGGAAACTACCCAAAGGTAATGAACCTATTCCCATAATGTGTGGAGTCCCATATCTACCTAAGAAGAGAGGAATGAAAAACCTACGCCCTAGTCCAACATGGGAGTTACAGTCCTAACATCTCTCTACGCAAACCACACTGATCTCCAACCTCGACTCAATACCTCTCCACAAGAATCTATCTCGATTAACTCCACTTTAAACATTTAAATCCTTAATGGAGTCCACCATCATGTTCTATATAGAAAACTACTCAGGATAGACAACTCACAAACCTGAATCTGAGTCCCAGAGAAGAAGATACAGAAGACGGAAGATCCCATGAGGAACTCCTAGTAGTACACAACATGTGACCCCACCCAAGTGCCTACCTGTTTATTAACTCTACATGGGTTCTAACCCATGTAGGGGTACCTGACGTGTAAAGGAGGTACACACTGTGTCCCTTGTCACCTGACCCCTAGTTGTTTTCACCTTCTACATGGACCAGCCAACTGTGTCACTTATACACTGTATATATCATACTACATTTCATCTTCAGATAAACGACCACCTACCTATGTAGTTTTCCTATTCCCTTGTACCAGACTCCATGTCCATTTAAAATTTTTGTGTGTCAGTACACGAACATGTAGTTTAATAGGGCTAACACAATCCATTTCCCTGGACCACATGGTTTAGGGAACTACACAGTGTGTAGCTATGGTACACGAAATGTAATCCAGAAATCTCATCTTCACCCAATAGAAATAGATACATAAAAAGTTTCACTGAACTACACGCCATGTAGAGAGAAATTATAATCAGGTATTTCTTTCAAAATCACCCGATTCACCCTAATTCAACCCAAAACCCATAGATCTACATAGCAATGATCAATAAAAACTACAATAAGGCTCTAGAACCATATAAAAATGTAAAATGAATGGAATCAGTACAAAACTAAAATCTTCCTACCTAAATAGATTAATTTCGAAGATTTGGATCATGAATGATGCCCAGATCATTCTGGTTCTTGATCTGATGATGATCTGCTTCAGAAACAAGGATTAGAGGCACTCCATTGCATGGATTCAGCTCCATTTCCATTCATTCTCAAGGGAGGATATGATAGGATGATTTCCACCTATTTTTTTAATGCACATCAATTAATTGGAGGGGATATATTAAATTATATTTTAATTAATTATTCAACTAATTAATTTATTCCACCTCATGATGCCCCATCACCAAAACAACCCCTGATAAAAACTCTCAACATAGAGGACCTTAGGTCATTCCTAGGGTAAACACGACATTCCAGACTCAACCAGAGTCTCAGAAATCCAATCCAAGAATCAAAATATGAGTTATTTACATTTCAAGAAAAGATGAATATGCACGAAACAAAGGTATTTAATATTTTTCATATCACTGTATCGAGGATTCCCGGGATCTGACATCTCACATCGACTTAGTTCTCGGATCTGGAAATATTTTCTGAAATATTTTGAAGTCCTATGGGTCAACACATGAGTCATTAAATTCTCCCCACCGTAGGTCTTTTTACCCCTGAATAGAGAAAGCCTAAGTGCAAGGGAAGAAAGTGAGCTCTCCACTGGACTCCCATGCTAGCGTGGTTATGAAGGGTTCCTGTGATTCTCACAAGCACACACACAGAGGAACCACCAAGATCAAATCACTCTTATGTATAGATTCTACCAAGCCAACAATGTGAAAAAAAATGTACATGTCTCCTTAGTTGTGAAAGGTGGGAAAGCACCAAGCCCCGCAGTCTATATGCAGTCATGGGGTCTGGTGGTACATCACCTTGCTAACCTAACGTAGATACTAACAGAACCCTATAGTCCTCATACAAGTCTAGATTGACTATACAATATACTCATCAAGTGTTTTTCATTCATTTTCAACACTACACATGCAAGAGTATTCACTAAAAAATAAAGCTGCCCAAGAGTAATCATTGTGTCTTACCTGTCCCTTCATATACAAAACTACAACTGTAACATATATTTCCCAATAAAAACTCTGCCAAACCCACTAGTAGAATCCTAGATGAGTATATATGGTAGGAAACCAATTCAAACTATGGAAACATTATAGGGTATAACTCTTCCACTATGGAACAATTTTAATCAAGGCTCTTCCTCTCCAAGGGCTGCTAAGCTAAAAGGTTCGAGCAGGAAAACTCTGCTAGCAATGCCAGGAACTGCTTTGACACTTAATTTCATAATATCACCCTGAATATATATGTATGAGGAACTCTTCCACCACACCACAATACTGCATGATTTGGGTGACACTGACTTTCGCACATAGTTCTGATCGCATCACAAAAATGTGTCTCGGTGGGGAAAGAATCCCCCTTGTGAGTTCTAAGCTACGTCAAACTACCCCACATACTCCTCAAGTGTGTCACATAAAAAGATAAACGAAAACACACATGGGTAATCATAAAAAAAAGGGCTTCCTGAACACACACAAGGTATTATCAGGCCCTCTATCATTACTACCAACATGAGGTTATACCAATACCCCCACATCACCCTGGATAAATCTCAAGCATGAGTAGAAAGAAAATAGTACACAAAATAGTGTCTTAAAATTTATACTATAGAAATTATAAAGGACACAAGGAGTACCTTTATTAATCCTCATAGATTATGGATCAAATGTCTCCAAGGCCTATAGCTATTCCCACCCACATCCTCCAGCTGATTGAGCTTAGCATGGACCACCTGGCGGGGGTGGTGGAAACTCCTTGAACTGCCTGCCACTTCCATCTACCCTTCCAGATCCTTTTCCTCATCTTATACCTTGATAAACTACTTGATACATGAATTGTATTTGCTAAGGAGGATCGTTATCCAACTCCCTTTTAGTAGCACGATGGGTCAGACAATCTCTAGAGGGATGCCCCCGACCGTCACAAGGGAACACCAAATCTCATGCAGTTGACTAGATCCTCGATGCTACTCCTACACTAAGGACCCACATGTCTATGTATGGTCATGGATATTACTCCTATGTTGTGATCCTATTAGTTGTTGTCTTCTAGCTTTTGCAGACGCATCAGCCTTATGACCACTGCTATGGGTCGCATCCACTAGTTCCTCATCTAAGAAAATCTCCACCACCAGAGCTCACTCCAGCACTCTAGTATAGGTGGGAATGCACATTAGAATCACATAAACCTTGATATCCTGACACAAGACCTCCTTAAAAGTCTGTTCTCTGAATAATGGATGCCAAACAATATCCAAGGAGTATCGTGATAAGTCTGTGAACCTCTATAAAAACTCTTCCACTATCGTGCTACTCTATCGAAGCTATAGATCATCCTGTATACACACTGATCTCAATTTGAATGGGTAAAACTCTTCCTTGAATAGTCATTCAAACTCTTCCCAAGTAAGAATCTCCTCATCATGAGACTGTATCACCAGACTCATCCATTTCCTAGTTGAACCATATAGAAGGATCACCAGTAGGATCACCATCTTATCAGGAGGTGTCCTCACTAAGAGGAAAAATCACGTGACTTCCCCAGGCTAGTTATATGCCACCTGGGGGTCTAGATCACCTCGATACCTCATAGGTAACTAACTTTGAAACTCATGTAGTGCACTCAGCCTATGAACATCCTTGTCCTCAAATGTTGGTAAAACCTATTTTTTAACAGGTGGTAGAACTACCGGAAAACAACCCAGAGGTAATACCTCAAAATCAGTACCATGCATCGAATCCCCATCATGGTGTTTATTTTCATCACAATCACGTCATAGAATCCTATTTGGATATCTTTACAGAGGAATCCTAAAATAGAATCAAGATGTACCACAGTTAAAGAGTATATCTAGGGATCTGACTCAAGAAATATAGGGAAAAAACCCCAGTCCTTTATGATGCGTGTACCATTTATTTCTTAGTGACCAGTGTCATAATGTAACAAGTCTAAAAACAAGTTACCAAAGTCCCAATGAATGGATACGTCAGGAAATTCACCAACACTAGACCCTCTGTTCTTGAGATCCAAACTCAAATCATCCTAACACTATCACTATGAAATCCAAACCAAGATCACAACACTACAGTCCCAATGTGTAATTGACCACCTCTGATAACAATCTTTCATGACCTGACCCGAAGGTTCTTGGGCTGCAACTCCCCAAGCCCACCTACAATAGACCAGGGGATAGTAACTAGCACCGAGTAGGCATATCACTAACATGGGTGGAATGTACTATGTAACTCTATGTGCACAAACATATCCAAGCTCACAAAATGATGACATGTAAAAAGCAAAAGCATCCAATGAATGCACACATATATATACCACAAAAAGAGTACATTAGAAGCACTTGAGTTAAAATAAGGGAAAAAACTCCCACCAAAGAAAATGTAAAATTTTCCAACCTGATCAGAAGGAGGGGATCACTCTCAACTGAAACTGCCAAAAATATCCTCAGACAAGATCTAGTAAACACCTCATTCTGTCTATCTCACTAAGCTCTACCTACTTTGGGTCTTATGTGGACTCTTTCAAAAGGCCTGTGGTCAACACAAGACACAAAATATGTGAAGGCAAAGCCTATGTAGGGGTGAGTATAAAAGCACTTAGTAGGCGCCCAAGAAACCCCAAAAGAAAAAGGGATCAACTAAAATGAAATAGTATTCTCTACCAAGCTATATTGAAATCCAATCAAGATAAAAACTACAACTCAAACCATCCTCGATTGTATAAAAAATTCATCTCAGTCTACACGGGTTTTCAACCCCGGCATGTGACAACACTGCAAGGACTCCTAGAAATCACCCAGATATACTCGTCTCAGACACTTATTCTTATGAGATTCCAACCTCATAACTAGCATCATGATTCTCTTAGTAGACTCTAACCATAAAATAAATCCAGGAGAACATTCTCCACTAGCTCATCCATTCCAAATGGCACCCGTCTGAGAGATAAAATCTATCGGGAACAACACTACCACTCGTAATGATACATCTGAGAGAACATGCTCTATCGGGAACTTATTATAAGGTTCATCTCTAGTACCCAAAAATAGAGTTCCTATCATCATTACCTTTCACCCAACATAGGCTAAGGAAGCCTATGTAAATAGGACCACCCATCACCACTACACATAGTTGAGGGAGCACTACTCCAGACTATGCATCATGTGCATCCTCTCTAATAAGAGAGTATAGAGGGAACCCCACCTCACCATAACCCTGCAGTCAAGATATTACTACTCCTAACTAACCCGTGAAACCTGTATCGCTCCTGTATAGAGTGGCCTGTATGTCAGTCCGTCAAGGGAGTGCTAAATCCAATCTAGGTATCATTCACATCTGGTGAATGGGCCTACTCCTTGTAACTATATCCCACAGTCAAGGGAGCTCCAATCCCAATGGAGTACCCGCTCCCCACTATTACTCAAATATGGGGTAGTACTACTCCATAAGTGAGACCTATGCCCTGATCCAATAGGGGATTACTACACATGAAGCACCCTCACCCTAATATGATAGATGAGTACCACTTCTTAAATCGAGGACCCGCACCATAACCTCGTAGGGGAGTACCACTCAGTGACTAAAGGAACCCCACCATGGTAGGAAATGGGAGTTCCAACTCTACCTTCACATTCACTATAGGGGAACCACACACTGACATGGAAGGGGTGTACTGACCCCAGGTTTGAGGATCTTCTCCCTGACATGGAAGGAGAATACAAACTCTACCGGAACAACACGTTTAGAGAACCTTCACCCTGGAATGATAGGGGAGTACTGAATCCTAGAAGTATAGGACCTTCACCCTACCCTAATAGGGGATACCCACTCTATATATATGTCATATATAGAGGACCCACACCCTGGTTCAATTGGAAAGTAGTGACTTTATGGATCGAGGACCCACTCCCTAGTCCAATAGGGGAGTACCTACTCTACCTTCACGAATATCATGGGAAAATCCACATCCTAGTCCATCAGGGGAGTCACACCCTCAAAGGAAACTACACAAAGGTAATGAACCCATGCCCATGATGTGGGGAGTCTCGTATCTACCTAAATAGATGGGTATGGAAAACCTGATCCCTAGTCTAATAGGGGAGTAAGAGTCCAAGAGTATCCCTATATGAACCACACCAATCTTCAATATCGGGTCAGTACCGCTCCACACATGTCTTGCTTGATTCATTCCACTTCATATCCAGAAAGTCATAACGGATTCCACTCTCATGTTATATATGGAAAACCACTCATTATAGAATACTCACAAGCATGAATATGAGTCTCAGAGAAGAAGATACGAAAGTCAGAAGATCTGAGGAGGCACTTCTAGTAGTACATGATGTACACCCGGGCACACACAACATGTGAGCCCGCATGATCTCTTTCCCATGTATCAGGTCTCTACGGTTTAAAATCCATGTTGGGATACATGACATATAAAGGAGGTACATTATGTTTCCCTCATCACCTATCCCTTGGCCTCATTCCCCTTATACACAGACCGACCGACCATGTTTCTTATGTTCCGTGTATCCCATACTACACGGTGTGTTCAGATAAATGACCACCTTCCCATGTAGTTTTCCCATGTCTATCTACTGAACCCTATTTCTATGTACCTTGGACATGTTTTAGTATATGTCCATGTAGTTATACATGGATAACCAAAGCCATTTCCCCCGAACACACGGTTTAGGGAACTACATGACGTGTAGCCATGGTACACGACATGTGGTGATGAAATATCATCTTTCACAAATAGGAATATCTAAAAAACATGTTTCACTGATCTAAATATCGTCTATATGGAAATTATAGTTGGTAATTTCCTAAAAAATCGCCTGATTTACCCCAATTCAACCCAAAACCCATATATCTACCAAGAAGGGTTCAACAAAAATTGAAATAGGTATTTGGAACCTTATAACAATGAAAAACCAATGGAATCATGAAAAAACTCAAATCCACTAGCCTCAATGGAAAAATTCATATTCTTTGGATCAAGAAGAGTGCCCAGATCATTCTGGTTCTCGATTTGATGATGATATGCTTCCGAAAAGGGGATTAATGGCACCTCATTTTGTAGATTCAGCTCCATTTCCATTTTTCTTCAAGGGAGGAGAGGAGAGTAGGACTTACTTTTATTTGTGTAATTCATACCAATTAAGGGGAGGGGATAAGTTAGGTTATATTTTGGTTAATTATTAAATTAATTAATTTAATCCTCCTCATGAAGCCCCATCACCAAAATGACCTCTAATAAAAACTCTGGGCACAAACAACCTTAGGTCGTGTCTAGGGTAAAAACAATGTTATGTACTCAACCGAAGTCTCAGAAAGCCAATGTAAGACTCAAAATGTGAATTTTTACATTTCAAGTGAAACTGTGTGCACACTATAAAAAGATATTTAATATTTTTAATATCACCGCACCGAGGCTCCCTAGGCCCCAGTTTCCTAAAATGACTTAACGCTTAGCTCTAGAAATATTTTCTGAAATATTTTTATGTCTTTTATGTAAAAACTAAATTCATTTCATGTTATATGTTTTGAAAGTGTATTGATATTATTTTTGGAAATATGTGTTTGAAAAATTATGGGTTTGTTCATCTAAATTGTTTTTTATATGAATATGGTTGACATTAGAAATTTTCATCACTACTTGAAATATTGTAGTTGTGTTAGGTGGTAAGTAATATTATGGAATAATATTTTTGTAATGGGTGGGTTATCCCCAAATAGATAAGGTTTTCTCCTTTGTTTGATATTAATGGTGGGTGGTTTATCCTAAGGCAGTGAATATTGGACCATTGTGAGTCTTGTATGTGGATACTCCAATGTATATGGAGGTTTTTTTGGAACGTATGGATGGGTGGTAACCTATTTTTTTTACTTATGTGTAGTTTTTTTCTGTTTGTTATCTTTAGTTCCCTTCTAGAATGACAGAGTAAAATGAATTATTCTAGAAAAAATGGATAGTTAATTGAACTGGATGTGTAGATTTCCATGTTTTCTATTATATTTTTTAAGTGATCCTAATTTTAATATAAGTGTTTCTTATTTTATATTATATTATTATGCTAATAAATTCCTAGTTTCTTTTTTCAATGGATTTTAGTTGGTTGTTTTTATGGCCCTCAGTTGGCAAGTGGTTTTAATATGGATGTATAATTCTATTTGAGTTTTTGTGATGATGTAATAGTGAATTATGGATTATTTCCTTGTGAATGTAATGGGATAGGGATCCTAGTACTTTGGTTACATGGATACATACAGGGAAGTGAAAAATAAGACTGGAAGGTTGACTCTATAAGAATTTGTTGGCATAGTGGTAGTAGTTATTGTGAGCGAGTATGGTTTTTTTTGTAAAGGATAACAGTTTTTGAAACTATGTAATGATTTAAATTTATAGTTGATGGGACCTTTATGTAAGAATTTATACTGCCTCCATTTCAATATATGTGTATTTATTCTCTATTTTTATTTTAGATAGTAAATTGAGAAATTCATATGGGTTAAATAATGGTTTGTAGAACGATAAACCTTTGTAAGGCTATGGTTTATCCTGGAAGAAATTGGTCAAGCATGTTTGGATTTATATCTTTGGATTCTTGGGAGAGATTTTGGAAACCGATCTCATTTTTAGTATGATGGAAAATTTTAGGAGATTAGGATAATGGACATTGATCCTTGGGCCGGATGAAATGACATTATTTCTATGTCGCATGTAGGAATCATACGGTTGTGGTTTTATGGAAATGATTAAACTTGAATGACAAAAAGGGGAGTTTCATGTAAATATTTTAGGGAAAATCAATTATATAAAGTGATTGTAGTGTGGGTTTTTGTTACACACTTTTGGGTGTGTGAATCAAATGAATGTACACTTTGGGGTTAAAACATGTGGTGCTCATGTATGTTGACTTGGATGAAGGATTTAGTGGCCATGTGGTTGCTTCTTCATTTTGGTCAGTGAGTGTTGAAATTATCCCTTGAGAAATATCATATCATGAATGAGATTTTTTTTATTTAATTATTTAGGATGAATCAAGGAATATGTTTCATAGGATATTGTGGTAAAAAGATATCAAAGTTGGTGAATATGGTTTGATATTTTTTGGTGACCATATTTGTATGGGTGGCTCTCATCTTGGTGATAAAATATTAATTGAATTTATTTTTTCATTCATATTTCATGTTATAATCGTAGTGTGTGTGGATAAATATGTGATTCCATGGACTGATATGGATAATTAAAGGGATTAACATGCACTAGTTTAGATTATAGTGATCTCATATGTATGATAAATAAGGTGATGGTAATCATCCATGGTTCAATGAATTTTTCATGCCTAAGTAGATTATTGATGGTAAGGATGGAATTGAGGATTTTCATTCACACAATAAATTTTTTGATGCTTGGCATGTCCACCATCATTTTTGTGGTTAAAAGAGTGATGGTGGGGAGATTTATCATACTTGGGTTATCAGTGATGGGTTGATGGAGTATCTTGTGATTAGTTTTTGGAGGATGAAAATATTTTAGGATGGTGGAATTATAAGACCTAGATTTTGGATAAATAAATATATATGGGTAAATAAAATTTATACTATTAATAGTAGTTGGTTTAATGTGTTTTGGAAGTGGTTTTAGGTGTTGGGTATGGTTAGGGCATGATTGGGGGAGGCTGGAGAAGTTGAAGGTGTAACTTAGGTCCCCAGGATGAGATGAATTGTTGACACATGATACACAAAAGCATACTAGTAAAATAGTGCAGCCTGGTTTGTAAGTATTATCATTCACATGGTTTCTTCATGGTCACATGGAACTATGAAAGTAAAATTTTTATAGCCTGGGTTCTAAATATAATGAGTTTAATGGTTGATGCATGATTACAATGACTGTTAAGTCAGGACATAAAACCATTATAAAGTGACTTGATTTTTTGTTTTAAAACATGAAACCCTCCTTTCCCCCCATTTAAACACCAATATATATAAAAAATCCATTTTTGGTAATTTTTATGAATATATTCCATTTAATTATTTATCCCTCAAACATTTGGATGTTGGAATTCTAGATTGAAGGTTTTTCACTCATTAGTTCTCCTCTCTCGTGTTTCTCTCCAAATATAGGGTTAGGACACGGGGTTTTAACTGAGGCATGAAGAAATCCATTTGATTCATGAGTCTTTTTTCATTAGGGTTTCAATAAAAATATGAGGAGTAAAGATCTTGGATTTGGTAGTTAGGCTTGGATTAGACATCTTGACTGAGGTAGATAGATCATTAATCATGACATAGTGTTCTTAATCACTTGAGTTTGAATATTGGGGTTTAAGTAAATTATTTTAGGTATTTAAATAATTTCTTTATGGTTGAGTTGGGATATTGGTCAAAAGGAGTTTTTGTATGAGTGTTTTTTTGGAAATGAATCTAATGGATTTCTGAGTGTAGGTGTGGTTTTCATAAAATCATATATTTTGTGAATAATTATTTTAAATAGGGTGTATTTTTAAGTGGTTTCTTGGTTTTCTTTTATATTTATGATTTATGGTGTTAATTTTTTGGATTCATAATAATAATAATAATTTTGGTCATTGAGTTTCCTAGAATGGGTGTGCATTGAATTATATTGTTGATGTTATTAGGTTTTATGAACTGAGGTGTATGGTTTTTGTTATTTGGATTTGTGAAATTAGTTTCATGGTTTATTTTATTTGGTGTGCATAAAGTTTCATGGTAGATTTTTTTGGATCAACCATAGGGTTTCGTGGTGGATTATGTTATAGTATTTTGTGCATTGAGTTATATATGGAAATAGTTTATTATTGATTTTATCCATTTGGTTTTGGTGAGGGATTATACATGAGTTTGTTAAATTACCACTTGGTAGTGGGGAACTTGATGGTAATGTTAATGTGATGCGATGGTAAACTCCCACTTGGGTGTAGTGACCTTTTCAGAATATACAATGTGATATTTTGGGTAGTCTCTCAACTTGCAAGTTGGTGATACCTATTCTTGGATATTACTCATGGTCTAAAAGTTCCCACAAGTTTCGGTTGTTTACAAGGGTATGTGGGTTATTCAATTGGGGTTATGTTATTATTGTTTTTGGATTTCATCTATTAGATGAATGACTATTCTTAATGTGTGGTTTGGTATTCCATTTTTCTGATGATAGATGGTTTATTGTAAGGTTGTTGTTTTTTAAAATTATTTCAAATGGTTTTATAAATTTTCTTAGATTAGAGCATGTTTTATAAAATGAATTTTTATTTTGATTGATTTTCACATAGGTGGGGTGCATGGGGAGCTTTGGGGAAATCATAATGGGTCTTGTAATCACCCTATCCTTAGAAATCTTGGTGCCTATAAATATGATGTTACATGAGTTCTAGGTCATTGAATGTTGCTTTATGGGATGGAAGAAAGTAGTGGTGGTAATCTAGTGGAGACTAATGATTGTTAGGTCATGAATTCAATGATGGGGGGACATTTTTTGTAAAGAGTTGTACTTGAATTAGGTTGTTTTTTGTAATGTATTGTTACTCAATTTTTTTACTTCTAAAATACGGTTGTATGAATTAAATTTGTGGGTTTTCATTACGTATTGGATTTTAGGTATGTGTTATGTGTTATTGTTGATTTATTTTACCATTTAACCATGATTTTTTTGGTGTTTATATTTATTTATGAATAATTTGGTGGTTGGTTGAGGTGACAAAGGCTAAGTAGCATTTTGGTTTTTCTTGGGGTTAGGCTTTGGTAGTTAGGTAGGGTTAAGATGTTATATTTATATATAACATTATAAACATATATATAAATATATAAACATTTATATATAAAAATAATATAAAATTCAATCACACACACATGTATATTATAATATTTATATATAAGATACATAATAATGTAAATAAAAAATACCAATATACATATTTATTAATATTAATATATATATATATCCATATGTGTGTGTGAAAATGCACACATGAATATGTGTGTGTAAATATGGATATATATATATATATATATAATATACATATTTACGTAGTTACATACATGTAACGACCCCGAACCCAGCAATCCGGAGTTGGTGCCTTACTTTATTACATTAGAATAGATACAAATAATAAATTTCCAAATGACTAATTAGTTTAGTAGTTTTAGAGAACTATATAAATACATTATACACATTTTACATAGGTAATAGAAAACAAAACATAATAAATACAAAATAAAATGAATTTCATCCATGAAAACTCATTCAAAGATCTATTCTTCATATCCTAGGGAAATGAAGAAAAATAAGAGTGAGCTCAAATGAAGAATAAGAGTTATGTATATCAGAAGCTATCACTAATCAAAAAATAATATCCAAAATATAATATTAAATAATTTAACACTATTTAATTTTAAATAACTTTATTACATGAATATGTAAGGCATAATCAATATAGAATGGTAAATAATTGAACACACTTTCTATTTAATCATTAATCAAAAAATGAAATAAATCTATAGATAATATCATTATGAAAATATCATGTATAATATTAATAAAAAATTAATTATAAATGAATTAAATGATTAAATATTGGATTCTATGATCTCATGCATCATGATACCTTAATTTTCAAGACCTTTTATAAGACAGTTTAAACTATAGGTTGAATCCTATTTAATTTATCCAATTGATTTGTCTCATGAGATCCACTATTTCATTAAGGGGCTATATAATATTATTTCCCAACCATCACTACAAGTACAAATATTTCGACATATATCAAACAATCGATTTAATTCATGAATCAATATTCCTTATCATCAAATATCCATATTGAGTAAAGTATATAGAATTATCAATATTTCCTTTGTCAATTAAATAACTTTAAAAGTAAAAATCATAAGTAAAAATGGTATATATTTTAATAAATAATAACAAATATCATATAATAATATGGATATTTAAGATAAATGTAATTTCTAATGAAAATGATCACAAGAAAGGGTTTTTTTCAAGAGAAGGTTAACATTCACAAAAGAAAGTGAGATTGTTCAATAACTATTACCACTTTATAATTTTAAAATAAAATATAATTGGATAAAATAATTCAAATTGAAACATAAGACACCATGAATTATGAATGAATCATGATATTACTTGTCAAATGAGTAGTATAAACACCATATAAAATTAATGAGGTTCATAAAATTATAATATATTTCAATGATGGTAAATTGAGATGATGTACCTTACCTCATGATTTCCCTTAGTTGAACATGGTCTAACCTAAAATATAATAGTTTTAAGAATTTTATTAATTTATAAAAGAACCATAATCATATTAATAATATCATATATTACCCTCTTATAACATTTTATCACATATTTATTAATAATTTTTAATTATTTTCATTGTTTGGGGTGTTAATCACATTGTTTTCTCATTCGTACTTTGTTATGAATGTTCCGGTTCTTGTGAATATTTTATAGTTAAATAACCTACATAATAATAATCATGAAATAATTATAATAATTATATTTCATTTATACTTTTAAAACTAATCATGAAAGATGTTTTTGAGAAATGAAGTGTGTTACGACCATGGAGATTGTAGGCCTTACGTATGCGTGAATAACATTTCCATTTTTCAATGATCATTATGTAAAGGAGGTAAGTAATATTTTATTTTTATATAATGATAATAATATTATAAATAAAATTTTATTTCTTTAAATATAATTATATATATCAACTATATAGTGTGGTTATGAAAAAAGAGTCATATCGCTTCGTGAAGGCGATAGTCTATACGTACACAGATAATGTTATCATTTTTGAGAGTATGAAAGAAAATGGTATATTATCTTGTAATAATTATAAATATTTCATGAATATAATAATTATTTAATTTATTTCACATATAATCATTAAATTTACCCTTATCCCATTCCACGTTATGCATTAGTGAAAGATGAATCACATCGCTTCATGAGGCGGTAGTCCGTCGTACACACGAGCGACACTATCATATCCCCCAAAGAATAAAAATTAAAAAGTTATTTATGATATAATTAATAAATAACTATAATTATTTTACAAATATCATATATATAATTTATTTATAACATCATAACCAACTGTGAGAGGTGGTAATGGAAAAACGAATGACATCGGTTTGCGAGGCAGTAGTCCATCGTACACACAGATAGTAATTTTGTAACCAATTTGATTGAAGTGAAGATGGTTTTAGGTAATTAAATTAACATAAAAAAATATAAGTATATGGAATATTATGAGGTTATTATATCAACTTGATTTAAAAGTAAATTAAGCATCTGAAGAAATAAATAAAATAAATATGCTTGTAGAAGAACATTTACTCTTCTTCAGGTGTCCTCCTTAGGTTTTCACAAAATCCTTCCAAGGTTGGATTTATTACCAAAATAAGTCTTCTAAGATGAGGTGATAGAATTTGGTAATTTATTTGGTAAGTTATTTGATGAATAAAAGGGGTTTATGGTTTGAAAAATAGATGATAGGGAGTGTAATTTTATAAGTTAGGTGAGTAGAACACTTATAAATTTTGAAAAGAAAAAAGGTGTACCCATGTTTTTCATATGAAAAAGGGCCCAACATGTAGTATTATTCATAAATAGACATTATATTGTTTAAATATTTGTAGATTATATATTTTATAAAAGTTTTTATTTCATTTTAACCCTTATCTTTTTAGTTTAAACCCCGATCAATCCATTTTTACCTTAACTATGATAATTAATTGTTACTCTTTTCACTATTCATTTTAGTAAGAAAATAAGTTGAAAATTTTATAAAATATATATTATTATGATTTTAAACATGGAATAAAATTTTACAAATTCCATTCACATAAGTAGAAAATTTTAATTAAAAATTAATCCCATATATGGGATGAGAAAGCGGGTTTTTAATGATAAAATGTTCCAAAATTTCCAATGCTTTTAAATAAAAATTAAATTTCAAAATTATTGAAATAAAATAAATTGTATTAATATATATATAATTTAAATAATTTTACATTAAAACCAATTCAAAATATAATTTAACTTTATAAATAATTTAAACAAAAAGGCAGTTTTCTTTTAAAATTATGCAATTTTCACTTTTAATAAAAAAATGAACAATTTCAGAAAAATACAAAAAAATAACCTAAAATATATTTTTTATTATTTTAAAAATGAAGTTAATTTTATCAAATAAATTTTCTAAAATTCTTAAAAATTAATTTTAAATTATGTTCGCAAAGAGGGAGTAAACCATCTTTTAGAAAAATACAATTTTTTAGAAAACATTTATTTGTCTTAAAAATGGTTTTTATTTTATTTATAATCAATAAATTACCATTTAATTTATTTTATACATGAATAAAACCTAAAATTTCCATAATTTTGTTTTTTACTATTCATACCCACCATCTTAACAGTTAGGTTATAATGGTCTTGTTTAAATGATAATATTTTAATAGAGAATTTTGTTTGTTTCTTGTTCAAACCCTATGTTGGATGAATTGAAATCTATTTAATAGATTGAATTTATTTGAAAATAAATATATCATAGAGTCTCGAGGTGTTATATTGTTTTATAATATTAGTGTTGTGTTTCATACAAGCTATAGAACTTGATGTTCCTCATTTAAAATATCAAAGTGTTACATTCCACCCCTTTAAAAGAAGTGCATCATCAAAATTTAATATTGATTTCGTAAATGAAGGGTTTGAAATTTGAAAATAACTTTTTTAAAAATACACATCATAAAAAGAGTGAATAAATCATCTTCTTAATAATAAAGAAAGGGAAGTAAAAAGGTCGTATTGAAAAACACATACTAACTTTCCAAATTAGAGAACCTAGGTGGGATGTGAACACATGGATATAGAAGAGAAAACAAACACCCAAATATTTATGGAGAGTGATAGGAAACATGGTAAATTTGATGTTAAAAACCAAAAATCCATAAAATATAGGTGTGAAAAAGGTCATTGATATAATAAAAAATGATGATAATATGAAACCATTTTTTTCAAGATCCTTTTCCTAGGGTTGTGGAATTATTTCACTCTTTAATAATATAATAAAATATACTTAAATGATATATTTTTGTTTCATAGGAATAATTTAATACTTTTCTTGTGCTTCAATAAATTTCCACTTCATCTCTGACTCTAAGAAATTAATATCCAAAAATGAAATTTTTTATGTCTGGATCGCTGGAATTATCTTTTAACAGATCCTAATATCCATAAAATAGTAACAAAATATTCATACTATATTTAATAAAACCAAAATGTCTAGAAAAATTTATCCAATTAACACCCAAAGTTCTAGTTAATCCATTCCATAAATATTCGACCTTAAGGATAATCCAAAATATGTTTGACTAAAGTTAAAAGTAAGGTCACTAAATTAACATTATATTCCACAAAAAATATAAAGTGGATTTTAATGTAACCTTACAAATATATTAATACCTTGATCACCATAAAAACCTAATAAAAACATGTATTCTTCAAAAAAAAATCTCAGGTTATCGAATATATTCCATTGATCCAAACATAAACTTCAACAAAGATAATATAAACCATCAAATCACTAACTAATTTCATGTTCAACAATACTATCTCATAATCATATTATTATAATTATTATCTGAATATATAAAATATATTATGGGTTATCTTCCCTTATTAATGTGTTTTAAAAAATGTTCAACTTGATATTTAATCACTTTTCTTGGTACCATTCAACATATGCTTTAAAATACTTTAAGAAATAATAGTACAGTATAATCCTTATACATTTCATGATTATTATAGTGATAATATCATCAATAAAATACTTTTACAACAAATTTCTTAGATCCAAATATACAAGAAAATCAATCATTCCGCTTCAGTTGTGATAATATCATAAGCATGACCTTGATCCCTTAGTATCTTCTGAGGCATATTACCTTGAACCTTGGGGCATTCATTTGCGTAGTGACCCATCTCCTTATATTGGAAGCATTGATCACTTGAAATTTATTTATTTCCCTTGCAATCATGATCATGATTTACTTTATCTCCACAATTATATAAAAATCACATTCCATTTAATCAAGTACTAGTGTGTTTATTTCAAAAATTATTACATGTGGGAAAATCCTATATTTCTTATATTTCCTTTATTTATTTTTTTCTCCATCATAATATTATTATCTCAATTCCATTAAAATCAATAAGACTTGGATAATTATTTCTCTATGTTGATATCATATAAAACTATTTCATCATATGAAGAAAAACATTGACAAACTAGCACCCTTCATATACTTTGATTAATTCCTTTAAATAAATGGTCAATCTTGCACTCTATGTTGTGTAAGTAATCTATGGAATACCTTGCTTAACTTTTAAAGGTATATTCATTCTCCAAAACACTTTCTTATTTCATTTTATTTTAGTTAATGAAGTTTCTCTTCATCTCATTTTGTTACTCAGGAGGGAAATATTTGTTATAGAATTTCTACTTAAAAGATTTCCATTACATGAGTTCTATTTCCACTTCCTACTTAGTACTCTAGATAAATAACCATCATTGATCAACATCACCAATGAGAAAATAAACTAAAAGTGTAACCTTTTCCTTTTCCCCCCATACTAATTCCATAAATATATTTTCTAGAGTCTTAATCCATTTCTTGGATACCACTATATTAGTATTCCGTCCAAATGATGGGGGATTCTATCACATAAAGTGATTAAACATAAGAGAATATATAGTTTTAATAGTTTTCTCCATCTGGGTAAGGTTATTTTTCATTAATTAATTTAGATACACTAATTTAGCTATACTTTTCATAGTTCCAATACCCGCTGTATTAGCTTCCTCAGTAGGGAAATTTGTACATAGGAAATGAGTGTTGATACTCTTCTTCCTTCCAAGTTCCATTTCTAAATAATGGAATATAATGTGTTATCTCATAATATTTTTAATTTTAAATAATAATTTATAATTCTATATATGGTGTAACAATTATAAAAAATCTTAAAAAAATTATGCATCATAAACATGGTTTCTTTAGGGATATCATTATTTTCAAATCCTTCATAAAGGTTTGTTTGGAAAATGAAATTTATCTTAAGAATATATACCAATAATGTCAAACAAAGTGTGCATTAATTCATATTTTCAGGAACTAGCTGAGGACTGGGTCATGTCTAATGTTCCCATTTTAGAGTTATTACCCCTAGGTACCTATGTCCCAGAACCACATCCACTAGTATTATCCAAACAAGGTTGTATTTCTTGTAAAAACAACATAATCTCTTCCTTAAAAAAATCATAGGAAGTTCTTATATACTTATCCTCAAATATTATTATAGGGTTTTGTTCCATAATATATGTTTTCCTAAATATATTTATCAAGGTTTCTACTAAACTTCTTTGATACCAACTATAATGACCCCGATACCAGTAACCTAGATTTGTGCCTTTCTTTATAACCTTGACATATATACAAAGAATCAAGTCCTAAACGACTAATAACTTTAGTAGTTTTGGATAACCATATATATAAATGATACCCATTTTATATTGGTGGTATAAAATAAAACAAAATAAAAATAAAATCAAATGAATTTTTTCTTGAAAACTCATTCAACGATCTCTTATTCATATTATATGGAGAGGAAAAAATAAGGATGATCTAAAATGATCGGTAAGGGTTACGTACAAAAAAATATATCATGAATTAATAAAGAATAATAAATATAGCATGTTCAATAACTAAACAAAAATTTTATTTAAATAACTTGACTTCATGAATAGATAAGTCATAATCAATATGGTAATTTAAATAATTGAACACACATGACATTCAACCAATAATAAGATAATGAAATGCATCCATAGATAATATCATTGTGAAAATATCATGGATAATAATAAGAACTGAATTTTCAATGAAGTAAATGCTTAATTATTGGACACCATGATTTCATGCATCATGATACCTCTATTATCAAGACCTTTCAAAAGGCTTTTTAAACAATAGATAGAAACCCATTTAATTTTCCCAATTGATTTGTCTCATGAGACATATAAATGAATCAAGGGGATATATAATAATGGGACCCAACCATCACTACATGTCCAAATAATTCCTCATATATCGAATGATATTTTTAATTCATGAATCAATATTCCTTATCATCAAGTATCAACATTTAGTAAATAATATAGATTCATCAATATTTACCCAGTTAATCAAATACATTTCAAAATAAACACCATATATAAATTTTTTATACAATTTAATAAATAACTATATAAATCATAAAATAATATATATATTTAAGATAAATTTAATTTCTAATGAAAAATGATTATAAGAAAGTGATTATTTCAAGACAAGGTTAATAATCTTAAAAGAAAGTGATATTGATCAATAACTTTTACCACTTGGTAATTTTCAAGTCAAATCCCCTTGGATGAAATAATTCAAATTGAAACTTAAAATACCATAATGTATGAATGAATCAAGATATTACATGTAAAAGGGGAAGTATATACAATATAAAAAAGGAATTAGGTGCATAACATCACAATATGGCTTAATGAAGGGAAATTGAGACAAAGTCCCTTACCTGACACTTTCCTTTAGTTAAAAATTTTGTAACCTCCTATATAATGGTTTGAAGCATGTTATAAATTTATAATAGAACCATAATAATATTTAAAATATCATATATTATCCTCCTATTGTTGGTTCTGGAAAAAACAGAAGCATGCAGTGGTGGGTGATATATTAAATTTTCTTTTAATAATCATTTCTTGAAACCAAGCGAGCAGATCCTGAATATAAAATTTATAATTAATTTATTTAATATATGAATAAATTAATACCCAATATTAGTAAATTTCTTTGTTTGGGAATTTTGATCATCTAAAAATACCGTTTTAGATTATCTTTTTTGCATCATGACAATCCAAGGATAGAACCCCTATTTTATATTACCTTTTTTCATTGTGAGGATATAAGGATAGAATCCCTATAGCAGTGATCCACAAATTATATTACGATCTTTGAGTAACACCACTCGATCTTTGGGTGCTATCATAGCGAGTCTAATGTCTTATATTCTTCATCTTTTATCTCTCATTCCTCGGTCATGAAGAAATATCTCTTTCACTTCTCATTCTTGAGAGGGAGAGATATGTAGGATTTGAGAGAGAATTTGTTGTATGAAAAAAATTATTTATTCTTTATTATTGAATACTCTACATAATAGACATAGCCTTATATTTATATAGTTGGGATTTAGATTAAAATATTATTTAATTTCACGCTGGACACTAAATAACATTTATAACCTTTAATAAACCCCATACCTCATAATAAAAATTATATTATTATTATTATTATTTTGTATCAGTTATCAACTTGAAAATTAATAAATATTATTTAACCGACTTATAAATGAATATTATTCACTAAACATGGTCTTGGTCCATTCTAATTATGCTTAAATTCATTGAACACCCAAATAAAATTTTATTCATAAATAAATATTTCATTCACACACCGATGAATAAATGGTTATCAAATATTCAATAAAATAAATAAATAAATTTTTATTCACATACCTACGAATAAATATTTATTTAATTTATGTGATCAATATAACTTGAATAAAATTATTTCTCAGAATTGAGAATAATATTTATTCCATTAATTAAAATCAAATAGAATTTAATCAATAACAACAAAAACACTTAGAGTGTGACCTTCTAGGACTCTTTCTTGTTGGAATAAGGTGGGATTTCCAAAATTCCAAGATTACTATCTAGAAATAGGTCAAGATAACCAAGAGAAATAACTTAATATTGAAACATCAACAACCATATACAAACACTTACTATGTAATATTATATTTTTTACCACAATATCTCATCATGTTGGTTTCATGATGGTGTCACCAAACTATTTACTCGATACATATTTCTTTGACTATCTAAAATAAACACGTCATTACACCATCTCCATAGAATTTAATGTGAAAATTTTATTCTAGTAAAAGGGTTGATATATCAGCTTCCATAAAGATGGATGGGGAAAATCCTTACTTGACTTATCCATTAATTACATGTCGATCATGATACACCCAACATACCCTAATTTATGCCAGCATAAGGAATGACAATTTCAGTTAGTAAATCTAATTGAGAGATTCATGAAAAAAATTAATGATAATATTAATATATAAGGATAATTAAACATGATCACAGATAGGAATATCCAATGACCCCAAAATAAGGGTAATTCCTACTGGCAAGTCTATTTTCATAATTTCATATCCTAGAGATTACTAAGTGTGAACTACATGAGAAGAATTCTCATACACTTATGAGTACTCAAACCTGATGGTATAAATACTATGTGTCCCATAAAAGTACATTATCCAACCACAAAACTATATTAAGAATATTTTCATATAAATTCAAGGATCTCATCATAAGGTGGAACTAATATGATATTATCAATGTGAAAAACAATCTAGTACATTATCCCATTAATTCCCTGAAAAATAATGGACATTGTGTAATAAGATGTTTAATTTACATTCAATCCATAAAATAAACATGTAATTAAAGTATAATTAGTTTTTCCTAGGATACCAACTCCAAAAAACACCCACTTGGACTAGAGACAACTGCTTAAAACTTTGAGTTCACTAGACCTCAAAGGATAATAATGTTTCTGATTAGGCAAGGCTTTAGTCAATGGGTCTTCCAGGTTGTCTTCCATTTAAATACTACTTACTGAGACCTTACCTCTCTGAAACAAATCTCTCAAGATATGATACTTCCGATGTTTGTGGTTATTCCACTGATGTGACCTTAACTCTCTTGTGAGAGCCACCACTTCAGTATTATCACAATAGAGTGTGATATAATATTTAATACTAGGTACCATTTTGAGCTCTTGGAATTTTTTTTTGAATCCATACCACTTTCTTATCTTCCTTAGAAGCCGCAACATACTTGAACTCCACTGTAGAATCTATAACCACAAACTTTTTTGAGCTCTTCTAGCTTACAACAACTCCATTAAAAGTGAATATGTATCCCATTTGTTAATTCATGTCATCTCAATATGTTTGGAAACTAGAATATGTTTATCCATTGATGACTATTTCCTTATCTCCTCCATAGACCAAGAATATATCCTTAGTATGACTTAGATACTTAAGGATAGTCTTGACTTCCATCCACGATGGTCACCTGGATTAGTTTGATATCTTCATACCATAATCAATGTTCAGGAAACAACTATCCTAGTATATAGCATATCATGCATGAATGGTCCAATCACTAAAGCTTATGTAATCCTTTTTATTCTGTTTATTTCATCATGTGTCTGGGGACACATTTTCTTGAAAATATGAATGCCATGTGATACCGAGAACAATCCCCTCTTGGATTCTTCTATACTGGATCTATTCAATATCATGTCAATGTACATACTTTGAATTTGGATGAGAAACCTCTTAGATCTATCATGATGTATCTTGATCCCAATAATATATGCTGCCTCACCCAAGTACTTAATAGAGAATAATTTATTTAACCACATCTTAACAGTCTGTAAGACTAATATTTTTTTTTCTATGAGTAATATTTCATCAACATATACTATTAATAAAACAACCAAACTTTCAAGAAACCGTTTATCGATACAAGGATCACATTCATTCTTTATGAAACTAAATTCTATTATAGATTCATCAAAATTTCTATTATATGATCTATATTCTTACTTTAATCCATAAATGGATTTCTTCAATTTGCATATCTTATTAGCATCCTTTGTAGTAACAAATCCTTTAAGTTGTTTCATAAAGGCATATTTCTAAAGGTTCCCATTAAGGAAGCCTATTTTAACATCCATTTTCCAAATCTCATAGTAATGTAAATTTTCAATGATAAGTAGAATTATAATGGATTTTATCATTGAAAATAGTGAAAAGGTTTCATCATATTAAATTCCTTAATGCTATTTAACCCCTTTTGAAACTAGTTTCACCTTATCAGTAATGATTTTTTCCTTCAATGTCCAATTTATTCTTGAATACCCATTTTCAAAAAATGGGAATTACATATTCTGGAGGGTCTACTAAAATCTAGGATTGGTTTTGGTATATATAATATATTTTTGAATTCATGGATTTTTTCCACTTAGAAACTTCTATTCCACTTACTTCTTCCTTATAGGTTAGAAGATCATTATTTTCAACTAATAATGAGTCAACATACTCAGTGACTAGAAAATAATAATTTTCTAGTTCTCTAACCTCTCTTGCACTCTTAAATAGTACTTGTGTATTTTGAATAGTTTATTCTTCCACAGGGCTTTGTGGAACATATTCCTATTCCAAATATTATATTCCTTTAGCCTCAACTTCATTGAATTATATCTCACTCTCACTACCTATTTTATAGATTTTCTCCATCTCAAGAAATATGGAACGTATTTCAACTATAACCTTTTTGTATGTGGGTTTGTATTGGTAATATCCCCTTTTTTCCAAGGGGTATCCTATAAATGTACACTTTATTCCTCAAGGTGTAAGTTTGTTAACTTAAGAGGCCTTTATAGACTCTTAGCTTCCACACACATGAAAATTTGATAACATGGTTTTCATTCCACTAAAAAATTCATATTAAATACCATTTATTGATTTAGTTAGAACTTGGTTCAGTATATGTGATTATATTTGTAATCTGTATCCCTAAATGGATAATAGAAGATTCACATGAGTCATTATTGATCTCACCAAGACCAACAAGGTGTGGTTACTCCTCTCACTTACACCATTCCACTGAGGCGTGTAAGGAGGAATGAGTTGGGATACTATCCCAAACTATCGTATGTAATCAATGAAGCCTTGATTAAGATATTCTTTACCATGGTATAAGTGAAGATTATTAATCCTTCTACCATGATGGTTCTCATCTTCATTCTTATATTCCTTGAATTTATCCAAATAATACGACTTATACCTCATTAATTATACATATCCATATCTACTAAAATTATCAGTAAAAATTATGAAGTATGAGTAACCACCCCTTTATTTAATAGGAAATAGTCCACACACATCGATATGAACTAATTAAAGAATCTCTTTATCCCTTTAACCATTCCCACTAAATGGGATTTTGTTCATTTTTCCTTGTAAACATTTAGGACATACACAAAGTGGTTTTATTTCAAAAGAATCTAAATATCCATCTTGATGTAATCTATTCAAGCACTTTTTTTTCACATGACATATCTGATGATGCCAATGTTTGGTGTGGTATAAGTCATTTGAAGTAACTTCATTATTGATTTCCATTAATTTCTCTATTTACTCATACACATAAATATCAGTATTTAAATGTTCCTTACCATAAAAAATTATATCTTTATAAAAGAATCAATATTTATTCCCAATTTTGAAAATAAATCCATCCGTATATAGTCTGGATTTAGAAATAATGTTTTTTGGTAACATAAAAAACATAATAAAAAACCCTTTAAAACCAATATCATTCCAGTTATAAATGTGAGGTGGTAGTCCTTGATAACTACAACAACAAGTTTATCTTCATTGGATGCTCATAGATCTACCTCCCCTTAGTCAATATTTTTTAATCTACTTGGTTCCAATATTTGAATACATATATAAGAACCACAAGATTTATCTAAAACCAAATTTTTAGATATAGATAAATTTTAATCAATAATAAACAAACATGAAGCTTCCCCTTACTTCTTGGGATAGGTGTAGTTTTTCTTCCAGTGGACCTTCTTTCCACATGAGAAATAGGCAGTATCCTATTCTCTTTCTTTCCCCTTTATCTTCCTCTTCTTGGAAGGGTATGAAGATGCTTTGGGATTAAATCCCTTTGATTTCCCTATATGTTTATTAACCATAATGATGGAAGGATTTTTGTGCTTTTTATCCTTATGAACTTGGTAAATAAAGAGTGAGAAGATCTAGAATATACTTCTCAATGTTGTTCATATTAAAATTCAAATCATAGAAAGATAATCTCTGAAGGAGTGATTACATAATGAGATAGGTTATTATCTCTTCATGGATTTTAAATCGTAGAACCTATATCCACTCAATGTACCCAATGATCTTGACTACATGAGTCACATCTAGGGAACCCTATCCAAGATTTCTATGAAATAGAAACTTGGAAATCTCAAATCGTTCATGTCTATCTCTGCCATAGTAAAGACCATGGAGGTGGGAAATCATGCTACACAAATACATGTTTTTTTATACTTCATGAGTTCACTATACATTGATGAAATAATAAAACATTAAATATAAATAATGTTTCTCAAATGTTTTTCATATACAAGGAACTCTTCATCACTTGCATCCTTAGTAGGTAGATCAGGCATTGAGGATTCTAGAACGTAATATTTCTATTCATGGTGTATAGTAACCTAGAGGCATCTAAACCACTCCTGGAAGTTACTTCCAGTTTGGAGGTTGTCTTTCTCCAATGTTGATCATATGGATAATGTTGATGATGATGTTTACATTTTAATTTAAAATTAAAATAGAAGATTATTAGTACTCATTCTTGATTAAAATTTATGTGAAAAATAATAAATTAAGTTATTTTATTAAATCTACCACTATTTTATCATGTCTAAATAGCCCTCACTATTGAACTCGGAATGTATATTTTATTTAATATTCTAGTGGAAATGATATATATGCCCCTTCTCATAACCCCAAATATGGTTGGTCAAGATACTTGAAGGTATTTAGGTAGTAAGTTATTTTCCAACTATGGGCTTGCAGCTCCTTGATCCATTGAGTGGAATCCCCTATCCTAAAATCTTGACTTGGATTTCCACAACACTTGCCTAAAAATTACACCAAGTTTAGAAAGGGATACTCCTCTTGATGTAAAATGGTTAATTTTACCCAAAATATTCATAAGATTTCCCCTTATAAAATTATGTGTCCAAACAAGGTTTTGTCAAACATTTAGTTCTGTTGAGTTTCATTCCCAATCAAGTTATGGAAGGTCAAGTATGACTTAATATTTGGTTCATGTATTTTAATTAACTACGCAAAATTTTTATCGTGTTTTATCATTTTCATGTATTGTTGATATTAAGTGGATGTTACTTGATTTATTTAGCATATTGGATAAAAAATTTACACCTAATTCATTTATTTAATTTATTATGCATAAATTTTATCTTATTTTATCCTTTACATGTATTGTAATAGTAATTGGATGTTACTTAATTAATTAACTATGACGAATACAAAATTTTAGCATAATACATTCATTTAAATTCTATCTTTTCACAATAATTCATTTATTTATGTGACTACATCCTTGTATCCTTAAAATAAATAATTCTACATACAAAAATAAATAAATAATTAAATGATCTATTATCGATCATTATCTAACGGTTTATTTAATGAGAATAAATTAAATAAACATATGACCTAGGGTAAATAACTCCCTTTTCCAGTCTTATAATGAGTTACAACATTCCAACTTTACAATTGTGTATCACCTATGTTGGAATCATTATGGTTCCATCTTGGACGACCTCCACACACATTGGGATACTCCATTAATCACATGTATTTATGACTCACATAAAGGTGAGTGGAACCAAAGGATTTGTTAAATGGTATTATATAAATATCCTTGGACATGGAGGTCCTATATGATAATGGATGGAGGTATGACACACATTACATCATATTTAATTTAAAACTCATGAAATAAGTTAAATTAAAACATACAATGCATACATAGGTCTTATTCAAGCTCATTATCGATCATACATGAAATGAATACACTAATGTAACTGGCTAGCATTCATTTATTTATTCATTCTTTATTATTTAATATGAAAAAACTTACATTAATTAATTAATTCCCTTTCATCTTAATGATCATGGAAAATTAATTTGAGACACACATCATGTATTGCATTACTAGAAAAAAATGGCAGAACTAATAATTAAATATTAATTATAATAAATTAATTGAGCATTTAATATTATTTGAAACCATTATTAAATTTTCAAGCACGCATTGGTGTGTCAATCAATAAAATAAGGTTTTAGTGCTACAATTTTTAATTTAATGTAATTTTGAATTTTGTCATTTAATGGGAGACTACACGACATGTACACTATAGATACCTTCCATGTACCTCAGTTTCTAGGTATCCAAGTCACACACCTAGGGATTTAATGTGTTAAATCAAACAGATTACACGACATGTACATGAAATCCACAAAACTTGTATCAACTTGATGTGTGTCAGATTGGCCCAATCAACACATGATGTGAAATAAATGCATCAATTATAATTAATTACTCAATGCATCCATGTAAAATGTGCATGGGTACATATCATGTGCTTTGACTACACACCGCGTAACCCAGTTTTACTGACAAAATATTTTACATTTTTGATGGAATATCTGGACATTCTTCATTTTTTCTTAAACCATTAAGAAAATTAAACGCTGAACAAACATGATTAATATGCCTATAACATGGTAATTTAAATCAAATTAAATATTTAATAAAATGAAATGAAAATCTATCAAAAAATTTACATAGGTCAAAAATAAAATAAATAATTATAAATTTAAATGGGACCTCCCTTGGATACCACTTGTTGGTTCCAAGTATAGTGGAAGTGCGCAGTGGTGGGAGATATATTAAAATTTATTTTAATAATTATTGCCTGAAACTGAGAGTAAAGATCTTGCATGTCAAATTTATAATTAATTTATTTAATATTTAAGGAAATAAATACCAGGGCTTATGAACTTTCTTCTTTGGTGAATTATGATCGTCTAAAAATACCCTTTTGGATTACCTTTATTGTTCTACGAGGATCCAAGGATAAAATCTCTCTTGTAGTGATCCACACGTTCTCTTATGATATCTGATAAACACCACTAGATCTTTGGGTTCTAGTGCAGTGAGTCTAATATCTTTTTTTTTCATTCTTGATCCCTCATTCTTTGATCTTCAATAAATCTCTCTTGTGATTCTAATTATTGATAGTGAGAGAGAATGATGAGTTGAGAGAGAATTCGTTGTGTGCAACAATTCTATATTCTCAATTTTTGAATGGTCTACACAATAGTCATAGTCATCTATTTATATAGTTATGATTTAAGTAAAAATATTATTTTATTTTATTCTATTCATTAAATAACATTTATTATCTTTAATAAAACCTACACCTCATAATAATATTGATAATATTATTATTTTGTGGCTTGTACCAACTTGTGCAATAAAAAATATTATTTAACCAGATTGTTAATTAATATTTGTCATTGGACATGGTCTTGGTCCGTTCGAACCCCAATTACATTTTTTAGACACCCAAATAAAAATTTATTCATAAATAAATATTTTATTCACATACCTATGAATAAATATTTATTAAATAATCAATAAAATAAATAAATATATTTTTATTCACATGCTAATGAATAAAAACTTAGTCAATTTATGTGATCAATATAACTTGAATAAAATTATTCCTCAAACTTGAGAATAATATTTATTAAATTAATTAAACTCAAATGAAATTTATTCGAGATCAATAAAAATACTTAGTGTGTGACTCGCTAATATTCGTTCTTGTTGGAATTAGGTAGGATTGCATACATTCTAAGATTATTGTCTAGTAATGGGTCAAGTCCCCGAAGAGAAAGAACTTAATGTATAAATGTTGAAAACCCCATACAAATGATCACTATGTAATATAATTACTTTATCATGATATCTGATCAAATAGGTTGCACGATGGTGTCATTAACCTATTTTCTCGATATGTATTTTCTTGAATATCTAAAATAAAAACGTAGTTACACCATGAACATGAAATTTAATGTGATGGTTCTGTTATAATAAAATGGATGAGATATCAGATTCTATAAGATAGAAGGAAAAAAAATCCTTCCTTGACTTATCTATTAATGGCATGTCAATCATGACACACCCAATATACCCTAATTCCTGCCAACATATGGTATAATGGTTTTGGTCAGTAAATATATGTGTGTGAGTCATGACTTAAATTAGTGATAGTATTAATATATAAGGATCATTAAAAAAACTTTTAGATATAAATATATGATGACACCAACATATGGGTAATTCCTACCAGAGGGTATATTCTCATAATCCTCCATCATAGAGATTACCAAGTGTGAACTTCATGAGAAGAAACCTCATCCACTTACGAGTACTCACACCTGATTGTTTTAATAATATGTTTCCTATCATAGTATGTTATCCAACCATTGAACTATATTAATAATATTTCTATATAACTTTAAGTTTATCATCATACCATGGAACTTCTATGACCTTATTAATGTGAAAAATACTCTAGGACATTATTACATTAAAGAACGACAAGAAAATGAACATTATATAAAAATATGGTTAATTAATATTAAAGTAATAAAATATACATGTATTAAAAGTAAAAAAATTTGGTCATAGTAAAAAAATCCAACAATTATGAAATTTTACCAAATTTTGTTTTAATAATATGTCATTATTTTCTTTTTTTCTAGAGTTAATCACCTTGTTTATTCATTTATGTTTTTTTATGAAAGTTATGGTTCTTATGAATCTTATATTGTTATATCACCTCTAGAATAATAATAATTAAATAATTATAATATTTATATGTTATTTATACTTTTAAAACCAATCACAAAATATGGTTTTGAAAAAATGGAGTATGTTATGATCGTAGAGATGATAGGTCATACATACGCATGAGTAACATTTCCATTTTTAAACAATCATTATGAAATGGAGTTAAGTTATATTTTATCTTTTTAGAGTGATAATAATATCATAAATACCATATTATTTCATTAAATATAATTATATATATATATATCTTCCATGTGGTGTGGTGATGAAAAGAGAGTCACAATGCTTCATGAAGGTGGTAGTCCACACGTACACAAATGATGTTATCATTTTTTAGTGTAAGAAATAAAATGATATATTATATTTTCATAATGATAAATATGTAATGAATATCATAAATATGTTATTTATATCGCATATATTCATTAAATTTATCCTTATCACCTTCTTTGTTATGCATTAGTGAAAGACAGATCACAACGCTTTGTGAGGCGGTAGTCCAGCGTACATACGAGTGACACTATCAAATCCCCTAATAAAAGGAAGTTAAAAAGGTATATATGATATAATGATGAAATAGATATAATTATGTTATAAATATAATATATATACTTTATATCTATCATATTACCAAACCGTGAGAGGTTGAAATGGAAAAACAAAATGACATCAGTTTGCGAGGTGGTAGTCCGCCTTACACACAAATGATGATTTCGTAACCGATTTGATGGAAGTGGGGATGTTTTTATGCCATGAAATTAACATAAAAACATATCAGTATTTGTAATATACTAATTTTATTTTATCATCATGGTTTAATATGAATTTACAGAGGCGTAGAAAGAAATAAATTAAATATTCTTGTTAAATAACATTACCTCTTCTTCAGGTAACCTTCTTATGTTTGCACAAAATCCTTCCAAGGTTGGATTTATACCAAAAATATGGATTTAGGAGGAGTGTATAGAAGATAGTAAGTGATTTGGGAATGTATTTTCTGAATAAAAATGTTTTTATGGTGTGAATAAGATATTATAGGGGTGGCCTTTTATAAGTGTAGTGAGTGACACACTTGTAAATTTGGAAAAGTAAAACGCGTACCCATGTTTTTTAAGTTACAAAAGGGTAAAATATATAGTATTATTAACTATTAGACATTATATGGACATAATATGTCCACAAAATATATTTTATAAAATTTTTTAGGTCATTTTAACCCATATATTTTTTAACCCCCAGAAAATCTATTTTTACCTTAACCACCATAGTTAATTTAAATTTTCTTCACTCTTCATTTTGGTCAAAAATTAATTTGAACTTATTATAAAATATAAATAAATATTATTTTAAATATTTATTCAATTTTTATACATTTTATTCCCATAAATGGAAAACTTTAATTAAAAATTAATCCTGTAGATGAGACATGAAAGCAGGTTTTCAAAGGGAAAATGTTCAAAAGTTTGAAACATTTTTATATCATAAATCAATATTAAAATGTATAAAATGACCTAAAATTTATTAATTTATATGTAATGAATTTTTTTTATTTAAAAAAAAATAAAAAATATAATTTAACTTTATAAATAATTAAAATGAAAAGTTAATTTTCAATTAAAATTCAATATTTTTCATTATTAATTGAAAAATGAAATATTTCATAAAAATATAAAAACTTCTCCATATTATGTTTTTGATATTATGATTTAAAAAATATAGTTAAATTTATCAAATAATGTTTCTAAAATTGGTGAAAATTAATTTTAAATTATGTGCTCAAAGAGGGATTAAATCAGCATTTCAAAAATATAGTTTTCTGAGAAAAAAAATTCTTTCTCATTCAAATGGTTCTTATTTTATTTATAATCAATAGATAACCATTGAATTTATTTAATAAATGTGTTTAACATAAAATTTACATAATTTATTTGTTACTATTTATACCTTTAATCTTAACGACAAGGTTATAATGGTCATGTTTAAATAATAATATTTTAATGGAGTACTACATTTCATTGAAACTTGGTGTTGTGTGCATTGAAAGCTATAAAAGAGATTAAATTTAATTAAAAATAAACATTTTTTAAAGTCTCAGGGTATTATATTATCTTCTAAGTTTGGTATTATGTGCCATACATGCTATCAAACATGATGTCCCTCTTTTAAAATATCAAGGTGTTACAGTACACACACACACACACATATGTATATCTACACACACATAATAAATAAATATATATATATAGATATATATATATATTTCTGTATGTATGTATATATAATATTAACATATAATTAAGGAAAATGGATATTAAGAGTAATATTAGAGAAGAAGAAAATAAAACCTTAATATAGAAGTGGTTTTCATAAAAAACACATCCATAACATTATCAAAGAAATATGAATCACATATTAGGAATATTATGTTTATTTGAGGATGAAAATAAATAAACACAAAGTATAGTAGTCATTCGGTGTATTAGGTAGCGCAAATGGAGATTATGGAAGTATGCGAAGAATTAAATTAATCTAGGTAACACTTTCTTAGCACTATTTGAAAAAATAGTAAGAATGGGTGGTTCCTAGTAAGGTTAAATCGAGAATAGTTAAAAATTTATCAATTTTTCATCATATTGAAACCTAAAGTAATGATGTTAAATTTTATTTATTAGAAACATGTAATATAATAAATTTTTTGAATCATTGAGATATTATGAAACAAAATGATTTAATTTTATATGGATAGGATAAAAGAGCATAAAATCATATATTATTATAAAAAATAACATCTATTTAGCTTAAGAATTTATTAACATGTATTTTCCTAATCACAACTAGCTACAATGAAACCTATCCATCATCTCTAGATTAAAAGATTGATCCTCGAATATTTTTTAAGGATTTATTATAGTTGATAAATATTATAAACTAAAAGTCAAAATTTTCCTTAATATTAATTTTTAGGTTCACTTAGGTCTTTATTTATCTATTTTCACTTTAGTAGACCCTTCTTATTTATTTTTAGGGAATCAAAACCCACATCAAATAGAAATCCACAAAAAGTTTTCATTTGTTATCTAAGAAGTGCAGTTTTTGAGAAATATCAAAATATTCTTCTAAAACAAAGATATAATTTTCTCTATTAAAATAATAATCAACCATTAAGTTCATGTAGTTAATTCATATTTAAATACACTAGTTTTTAAATTGTGTGTGTGGGTGAGAGACCTAACAAGAGTTTTTTTAGATTAATGGAAGTAGGAATAAACAATATTTTTTTAAAGGAAAGGACATTCAAACTAAACAAAAATTGATATAATTTTTTTCATTAATATAATTTCTTTCCCCCTTACCCTTTTAGGATAAAGAAGAAAATACATAATCTATAAGGTCAAAGTGGCAGGAAGCTTCCTCATACATATAAAAATACAACATTATACCATAATATCATTAATATATAGAGAAAAATAAAACAGGGCATGGAAAAAATTATATATAGATTAAAAAATAAGCCCTTGGATATAATTAAACAAGTATATTTCAAAAATGAAACATCGACATACTACCCAAGGAATAAGATAAAATTTCTGAATGAATAGGGAAATTTAAAATTACTAGAAGAATTTATATTTTCTATTTTCATAATTTCACTTTGATATACCTTTATTATCTTCTATGGATGAATAAAAAAATCTAAAAAATTAAATCCACCCATTTTATGTTCACTTTCACCTATAGAGAGTGATATAGAGAGGGAGAGAGAAAGATAGAGAGAGAGTAGATTTTCATGATAATTTCTTATAATTGAATCTAATAATCTATTTATTTTATGATATGACATTGATTGACCAGTCACTACAAAAAACAACAATATGGATGAAATGGAGGCATACTATAGAACCATCAATTTTGGACATATAGATTTTTTTGGGTCATGGCCACCCATTGTGCACACTTATAAGAGAAGATAGTGGATGTGAGTTGGTTGGGATGGGTTCACGTTAGATGTTGGATGGTTATTCAATTGGGGAGGGTGCATGTGACCTGTTAGTTGGTTGGAATAGGAGACTGGATTTGTATGCTAGTCAGTGGACTTGGAAGGGGGATACCAAGAATTTATATAAAAAATAACTATTATATGCATTTAACTAGTGATGTGGTCCCAGTATAGAAATCTAATCTACCAACAAGGAGTTAGAAAAGGAGGTGATCTCTCCCTTGTAATTCTCCCTAAAAAATTTTATTTTTCTTTCTTTAAACTATTGTATGTTCTTTATTGTTTTCATTGTATGATACTAATAATAATATTATAATTTTCTACTGTCTCTTAAAAATTATCTCAACCTATATTTATTAGTCAAAAACTTAAAATATTAGTGCTTTAATTTTTTATTATTGAAGATAATAATTGGAGCTCCATTTATATAACACAGTATGAAATAAATTCATAGACCGATCCTTGAGATTAATCGGGAGAGTGAGGAAGATTGGAGAGAGAACCATTTTTATGGTTGAGTTATTTTGAATGAAAATTAGGATAGAGATAAAGTTAGTTCATGTTGAGTCGATGATGGATGATTTTTTATATAATTTATGGGGGAAAGGATAAAACATGATATTTTTAAATGACATACATACAGAACAATATAGACCATATTTTTCTTAGTAATCAGGGAATTCAATGGTTTGTAATCAAACAAATGCAGTTGGATGCGGTTTTTGTTACACTTAGGGTATAGAACATAAAGGAGTAGATGAACAATCAGATAAAAGTATTGGTTTTACAAGATGATTATTGGTGTGATACTAGAAAATAAATAAAGTTAGGAGTCATGATTATGAATTGTAGTAGGAGTGTGAAAATGGATTTTATAATTAGGATGAAAGGAGTTTTGGATATAGAAAGTATAAATAAAGAAAATTTACTGAGGATTTTTTTAAATATTTTTTACTTACTAATGTTCACAAGTTAATATCCCTTCATATGGATAATCAATATTAAGAAATATTTATGAATTGTCTAGATAATAAAACAAATGAAATTATCAATGACTCATATTTTCATGGGAGGGATGATGTTGTACTAGTTTCTATATTAGAAAAATTCAAATTTTCAAATGGGTTGTGGATCATTCCATTTGGAACTCATAGATAGATATAGAAAAAAATAGATGGAAACCCACTTAGATACCTCAATAATATTCATCAAACAAGAAATGTATAGGAATACATATATGTATTCGAACATGTAGAATTATAGATTCCATAATTCACTGAAGTATGGTACAAGAGTCTTTTTATGGGTGGATTATGAAAGAAAATTGAAAAAAATATTCAACACATGAATCTAATGGTAAATATAGGTTTTTAACTATGGCCTTGAAATTTGATAAGGATTTGATAGGGGATGAATTCTTGTGGACTTTATAAGGGAATTTGGGGCACAAAATGGGATAGATAAGATTAGGATTTGGTGTTCATAGATATCAGACTATTATTCCCACAATGTATAAGAATATTAAAGAGGAGTAAAGTTGAAGACCAAGTGGTGAAGATAGGTGGAAAGGTATAAGGAGTATCTATTGATAGGAGCAGGAAGAGAGGGAAAAAATTTTGTGTCTCTAATATCAACATCCATACACTTTTACCAAAAAAATTATAGTTTTATAATCTTGGAGTTTGAGGAACTGGTAAATGAAGGAGAGGCAAAGGTTATTTTATGAATTCATTCTGAGAGTTGTGACCTAGTTGAAATAATGCTTGAGGAACTAGTGGAATATAAAATTTTGGGAGAGAATAGGGAAAATTAATTGATATTCTATTGGTACATGTATGTAGTACCTATATTGATAATTATTGAAAGTGGATCTAGTCAAAAAAAGTTAATAAAGTATATTTCTAAAACTATGGGAGTGGTATCTAAATAATCTTCTATGAAGACCACTTAATATTTAACAAGACTAATTAAACACAATGATAAAATAAGTGGATGATGAGGAATAAATAATGGTTGTTATATTAATAAAATAGAAACTTATATTAATAATTATAATTATTTAATAATTTTTCTTTGGTTATGGTAGGTTTATAAGATAAATACTAAGACAAAAAATTTAAGGATTAAGTAATACTCTCCTTGAGACCTTGAACTTTATCTTTAAAGTCTTCTTGAAAATGAATATAGTAGGATAAATTATAGTGATTAGTGGATTTAGTAAATAAAATGGAATTAAAGGACAATAAAATAGGGTAGTTTTTAAGGAAATTTCAAAGGTGATGTGTGTCATTTAAATGGTGGAACTGATCAACTTTTAATAGTAATGAACCAGAAAATTTTGTGAATACCCATTACTTTTCAATAATTGCATGACACTAGTTATTTTTCAATGGATCCAAAAGTGGGAAATAATAAATTTTAGTGTGATACAAGTTTGATAGACACTAAAAATCATTTTCATACATGTTTTAAACATTTTTCAAGATTTTTACAATATGTTTTTTATATTTTACCATTTTGGTTATTACATTGATAATTTGTTTTTAACTATGTAATTTCTGTTCTATTAGAAAAATATAAGATAACCCATATTACCAAAGTTGGGTTTTTTGACCAAAATTTATGTCCCATATGATATAAATAAATTTCTAAATAATATAATATTATCTTTTAAATTAAAACTTTTAATATATAGAAAACTATTTTAGATAAAAAATATGTTTTTACCATTAAGAGTTCTTATTCATATTTATTATTTATTACCAATTTAATGAGTTATGATATATTTATAATTTTTTTCAAAAATTATAATTTTATTATTGAGAAGTGATTAATTTATTTTATTAGATAAAAATTATACAATGTTAATAAAACAATTCATTAAAAATAACAATTTTACCATTATCAAAAAAATTAACATTAATCATGGATGTATTAATTTATGGCTAAAAATGAAATTTAACTTATTACATAATATAAAAATTTTGATATAAAATGAAAATTATATATTTTAATTTAATTCCTATAATTGATAAAAACTAATTTTTAATATAAGGGAATAAAAATAATTTTTAGAGTTAAATATTACCTTTGTTTCCCAAATAGTAGACATCAATTTTATAAATTAAATATATTATTTTTAAATGGGAAATTTTAATACTTAAATATATATATTTTTTGTTAAAATTTAAATTTTTATAATATTTTATATAATAATTAATTTGTGATAAAGTTATAAAAATTATTGTATTAGTGAAGACCATATTGTTTAGTATTCACTTAAAAATAAATTATTTTAAAAAATATAAAAAAGTTATCCTAAGAAAAATTTTACATTTTTTATCCAAGTATAGACATAATTTTATCAAACTCAAATTCTAAAATTTATAAATCTACCAATTAAATTAAAATGCAGTATAAAAATAAAAACTTATATTATTGAAAAATTCCATTTAAAACATTATAGGTTCTCAAGATTATTTCATACTAATTTATAATTTAAATAATTTGAATATATTATTTCATATATTGAAATATTATATATTTTAAAAAAATTAATTAAAAGTGGTGAATTTATTTCATTCACACTTTATAAAGTTAATAAGAAATAAAAAAGATTTTAATTATATATCCTATAAATATAATATTTGTTGATTAATTAATATCTCTTTATTTATATGTAGAGGTTTTATTATTCACATATATATATATATATTTAATGTTCATCAAATATATTTTTACCCATTTAAGTTCAGGGTTTCATGTGGAGCAATATATTGAACATAGTATTAATTTAAAGAAATAATATATACCAAAAGCTCGATTCATTACATTATACACTCCATAAATAAATTGCATCCTTGAAATTTTAATTATCAATTACCGATGAACATAGGTAAATAAATTATTAACATAATTTTTAATCAATATATTATTTATAATTAGGAATATTCCTTATTATATAATTCTAGATCAAGATATATGTATTTTTTATCACTAGTTACTCATATACCCAATTTTTTATATACCTTAATCATATATTTCAAGATAAGATTAATTTCTACGAAATAAGACCCTAGAAAAATCATATATGATTGTAAATATTAACTATATATTTAAACCCCAAATGGTGTCAAAAACTAAGTCAAAAAATCACACACCAATTAATGTGTACTATAATACCAAAAGGTTAGTAACCTCACTAAAAATATCAAGGACCACTTTTTTATCAAATCAACTATTAACCCCAAGTTTACCAATACCGAATAACTTGTATTTTGTGATCTGAGAGCCTCTAAGTGGCAGAACTCTTTCTATCTCTCACGAGGCTAGGGTTTCACCTTCAGAGTATCTTCCTCCCCTCCTACATTCGACTGGATCTCCATCGGCTCCTCCGTCTCAGCGTCGGCTTCCTTTGACTCGACATCAGCATACTTCGGCTCGACATGACGTGGCTTGTTGTGGATGATTTTGGCTTCGTCGACTCAGGAGAGGCATCGTCTTCTCAGAGGGTGAAGGCCTCGGCCGGCGAACTCCACAGATTTTTCATGCATGCTCCCGACTTTGTTGACTCGGGAGAGGTGTCGTCTTCTCAGCTGGTGAAGTCCTCGGATGGCGAATTCCTCAGATTTTTTGTGGATGCTTTCGGCTTTGTCAGCTTAGGCAAGGTGTCATATTTGTCGCGTCTCAGCGGGCGAAGGCCTCCGCCAGAATTTGTCACAGATCTGATGAGTGGAGGTGCCTATGCGCTGTCTCTTGGCCTGGTGTCTGAGGGTGAAGGATTGTTCCAGATCTGCTTCGGTGTGGCTAGACGTCTGCCCCAGTGTTGCGCGGAGGGGAGGGTATTTTGGTTTGTGATTTCGGTGGTCCTACAGTCATATTGCAGGTCTTCTCTGGGTGATTCGTATTTCTTTTGTTGATTGTGTCATGGTGGTGGTTTTGCTGGTGGAGTTGGTCATCTTCATGTGAAGGTTTTTTCAAGAATCTCCATGGTCTGTGATACATGGTCTCAATTGTTACTCGATAGTTCTTAGGACCCCTTGATTTTCAGATGCATCCAGACTCATTCACAAGGACTAGGCCCCATAAGAGAATTCAGAGCAAGCGGTTCACCTATGTATTATTTTTTGGATTTGGATGTTTGACAGGGTATGACAGTAGCCATTGGATCGAGCATGTGCTTTGACACAGGACATTGTTAACTGAACAACAATGCATGGGTGGAGAGCTTCATCACATTTTTTACGCAGGGTAGGGGAAGCTCCTAGTGGTCAGTATGGTTTTGGTTCTCTAAGAACCTTAGGTCGAGTTATATTTTAAGTCCATGAAGTCTATTAGGGTTCCCCCTTAATCCCTTAAAAGGGGGTTTATCTTTATATTTATAATAAAAAATTTAAGGCCCTCGGGCCGTTGGATGATGATGATATAACTTGTAGTCCCTAAATAAATCAATCCTTTGTATAATTTATACAAAATTGTCTCTCAAAAAGGAATATACTAACCCTAAGACGTATCCATACCCAATAATGTGTTATTTAATAAGTATATCCAAAAATATTAAATTCTCATAAAATAACTTTTCAAGGTTTGTTATCCCATATAACGTATATTTACAAACATTTAATGAAAAACTACTGAATAAAAATCCATATATATTTTATGTAAACTGCGTAAATTTTAAATACCCCAAAATATAATTGATAAATACTAAAATATCAAGTTCCTTGAAACCATATACATAACCACTAAACCATCTAACTAACTTTATGAACTAAGATATTTTGATTTATTCCCTAATCTTTCTTTTCTAAAACGAAAAATATGAATCATATCCTAAAATTTATCATTATAAATCTAACCATATTCCCTACCACTAACGTAATCAAAATAATTCATAACTTTTATAAGTTAACCAAACACATTATTTTTGCATGTAATGTTATTTCCCTATGCCTTCCTTTTCCACAAATAAAACATATCCTCACTCCTTTGAGATAATCCCTTGGATTCCACTTCCCAAAATTCTGACAAGAATAAAATTGAATTGTCATTCCTTTATCATCTTCAAAACCTAATCATCTATAAGATACTATCATTATATTATTTGGATCATTTTGAAACTAAAATAATTTCATATTTTCAATCATAATTCATGATATCTATTTTCGAATAATCACTTGAATTATCACTTCAGATCTTATCCTATAAGGTTTATTATTGGAAAAATATCTACATTGTGCGTGAAATACATTGTAAAATTGGCTCCATCAAGCGTGATCCATTACAAAAATAATGCGCGGTAAACATTTATGAAGAAAAATTAACATTGTAAAATAATTATAAAAAATTATCTTATAAGGAAATCAACCTCGAAATGATTTACTCATTAATACAATCGCATTAGCTTTCAGTTTAACCTAAGTAAATCCTGATTCAATCTAGGTTTATTTAGTCTATGTTCTCTAATATTCTATTACTAGTTATTTAAAAATATAAATACTTCATAATAACTTGAATATAAAATTTTATTGACCAAAGAATATCCCTCGGGAGTATTAAAAAAGGTGTGTAGTTTGGCCTCTTTTTTGTGAATCGGGTGATGATTTATATGGAATCATTATGTCTAAATTATATAATAAGATCTATAAAATTTTTGGTCCCAAAGTATAAATTATCTAGTTAAAAAATACATACTGTGGTGAAAACCAAAATGGTAAAAATGAGTAATCTAAAAGACCTAAAAAACCCAAAACCCAAAAAAACCCTAACCCCCCTAAAACCTTAAAGACACTAAAAACATTTTAAAACCTGAAAATCACTAAAAATACTACAAAAAATTTAAAATCCCTAAAAAACCATAAAAACCCTAAAACCATTAAAAACCCTAAAAAATAACTAAAAACACAAAAAATACTTAAAACACCTAAAAACCATAAACCCCCCAAAAATCATAAATAAACTAAAAAACACTAAAATCACTTAAAACACTAAAAAAATAAAAAAATATAAAACCCTAAAAACACTAAAAACTCTAAAAAAATTAAAGACAATGAAAAACCATAAAACCTCTAAAAACTAAAAAAAACACTAAAAATCCCCTAAAACCCCAAAAACTCTAAAAAACCCAAAAACTCAATAAATGATTGAAAGTACCTAAACCCCCCGCCCAAAAAAACTCTAAAACTATAAAAACGTAAAAAAAAAAAATCCAAAACAACCAAAGATACCTTAATAACACTAAAAATCCTTAAAAATAAGAAAACCCCTAAACCCCTAAAAACCCTAAAAAACACCTAAAAACCCTAAAACCCCTAAAAACCATAAAAACCCATAAAACCCTAAAACCCATAAAGAATATAAAAACATAAAATCTTAGAAACCCCTAAAATACCCTTAAAACTGTAAAACTCCCTAAACCCCTATAAAACACTAAGAATCAAAAAACATCCCTAAAAATCTTAAAGACATGGAAAAAACCATAGAATACTAAAGGATATTTAAAACCCTAAAACACTTTAAAACCCTAAAAACTCTAAAATCTCTAAAAATACTAAAAAACAAAAACCCTAAAAAATATAAAACCCTATACCCCCCCCCCAAAACCCCCAACACCCCAAAAAACCCCCAAAAATATTAGAAAATCAAAAAATACTAAAATCCCAAAAGCCCTAAGAAAACCTTAAAAACCCTAAAACCCTAAAAACCCTAAAACCCTAAAAAATATAAAACAACTAAAGACTCTTAAAACACATAAAAATGGTAAAAAAACCATAAACAGTCCCTAAATGACCCTAAAAACCAGACAAACTAAAAACCCTAAAACCATAAAAGACCCTAAACACCCTTAAAACCTTAAGAAACCCTAAAAAACCTAAAACACCTAAAAACTAAAAACCCTAAAAAACCCCTAAATCCTCCCAAAATCCCCCCAATGCCCTAAAATACCATAAAATCCCTAAAAAAAAATCTAAACCTCTAAAATAATCTAAAAACCCCTAAAAATCCTAAAAACCAAACAAAGCCAAAAAACCCTAAAAGACCCAAAAATCCCGAAAACCCCCAAAAAACCCTAAAAACCTAAAAACTGATAAAACTCACTAAAGACCCATGAAAACCACTTAAAACTAAAAAACCCTTAAAAACTCATAAAACATATAAAAAATCCATAGGACCCATACAAAATCCCTGAAATCCAAAAAAACCCTAAAAAACTCTAAAAAATAATAATAACCCCTAAAAACCTTAAAAATACTATAAGCCTCTAAAAACTATAAAAAAACCTTAAAAACTGTAAAAAACCAAAAAACCTTTAAGACCCCTAAATCCCAAAAAAAATCCTGAAAACCCTAAAACACCCAAAAAACCCTAAAACACTAAAAAAATCTTAAAATACATTAAATCCTTAAAAACCCTAATAACACAAAAAAACTAAAAACCCTAAAAACCCCAACCCCCCCCCCCCCCCGCCAAAAAAAATTCAAAAACCCCTTAAAAACATTAAAAAACCCTAAAACCCTAAAACCCATAAAAATCCTCAAAACCCTAGACCCTTTGAAATCCATTGAACCGCATAAAATAATAAGAAACCCTAAAATAATCATAAAAACCCCAAAACCCTGAAAAACTTATAAAAACCCATATAACCCCTGAAAACCCTAATAACCCCTAAAAATCTTAAATACCAACAAAAATCCTAAAAACCCTTAAATCCCACAAAAATCCAAAAAACAACCAAATAAAGCCATCAAATCTCTAAAAAACATAAAACTCTTAAAAACCCCTTAAAATTATAAAACACCCTAAAAACCAAAAAATCACTAAAAACCCATAAAACCCTAAAAACCCGAAATCCCTAAAAGAACTAAAAACCCTAAAAAACTATAGAACCCCTAAAATACCTAAAAACACATAAAACAACCCTAAAAACACTAAAAATACAAAAAACCATTTAAATATTAAAAAAAGAACCCTAAAAAAATTTAAAAATCCTTCAAAATCCTAGAACCTCTAAGCCCTTTGAAAATCATAAAAAAACCTAAAATCACTTAAAAATCCGAAAAAACCCTAAAAACCCTAAAAACCCTAAAACCCTTAAAAATCCAGAAAATCCCTAAAAACTCAAAAATCCGTAAAAACTCTAGAAGACCCTAAAAACCTAAAAAACCCTAAAACACTAAAAATCAATAAAAAACCCCAAAAAATCCAAAAAACACTAAAAACCATAAAAAAAATATAAAAAAAAATAAAAACCCAAAAACCCTAATACAATGAAAAAACACTAGAAACCCCTAAGAGACACTAAAAACCCTAAAATACCCTAAAACCCTAAAAATAGTAAAATACCCTAAAACCCCATAAAAACTCTAAAAGGCACTAAAACTATAAACATCTTTAAACCCATAAAAGACCTTAAAATTATTTTTAAACCCTAAAAGACACAAAATCTTAAAAGATGATAAAATACCCAAAACCCTAAAAACTCTAAAAAATCCTAACAAAACCCTAAAGGACACTAAAAACCATAAAAAACCCTAAGGCCCTTAAAAACCCTAAAGGATCCTAAGAAAGCCTAAAGGACCCTAAAACCCTAAAAAACACAAAAAACCCGGAAAACCCTAATGTACCCTAAAACCCCTAAAAATCATAAAGGACCCTAAAAACCCTAAACACTCTAAAGGACTTGAAAATACCCTAAAGACCCTAACCCCCCCCCCCCCATGATACCATAAAAACCTTAGAAAACCCATAAAAATGTAGAAATATTAAATGTATCTAAAAACACTAAAACCCCCAAAAGACCTTTAAAAAGGTAAAAACCCTAAAAACCCTAAAAACAAATTTTTTCTTAAAGATCCTAAAAAACTCAAAAACCCCTAAAAACCCAAGAATACCCTAAAAACTCTAAAAAACATTAAAAACCATAAACACAAAATCCCTAAAGACCTTAAAGAACCATAAAAACCCAAAAAACCATAAAAACATTTAAACCACTAAGAATCCTTAAAAAACCTGAAAACCCTAGAAAACCCTAAAAACCCAAAAACCCCAAAAATCCAAATAAAACCCTTAAAACCCTAAAAACCATAAGAACCCTAAAAATCTTAGAACCCCAAAAAGAAAACTGTTAAAACCCTTAAGGGCCCTCAAAAACCCTAAAACCCCCAAAACCCAAAAACCCTTAAAGTGCCCTAAGAACCCTAAAACACCTTAAAACTTGAAAAACCCCAAAAATACTAAAAGCCATAAAACCCTCAAAGGCCCAAAGAACCCTAAAGAAACCCTAAATAACCCTAGAAAACCCTCAAAGACTGTAAAAACCATAAAAACTATAAAAAAATTCAAAAACATTAAAACATCCTAAAAAATAGTAATAAACCACTAAGAACCCAAAAAACCGAAAAAGTCACCAAAAAACCAAAAAACCAAAACACACTAAAAACCCTTAAAATTCTTAAAAACCCCTAAAATCTAAAAAACCTAAAAATCCATAAAAACCCTACAACACCATTAAAATCCTAAAACCATTAAACACTTGAAGGACCCTAAAAATCCCAGAAAAGCCCTGAAAAACATAAAATTTGTAAAACCCCAAAAATCCTAAAACTCTAAAACCCTAAAAACCCTAAAACCTTCAAAAACCCAAAAAACCTTAAAAAACCCAAAAGACCCAAAAAAACCTAAAAAATATTTAAAACCCAAAAACCAGTAGAAAATCCAAAAAAAAACTAAAAAAACACTAAAACCCAGAAAAACCTAAAAAATCCCAAACAACCCAAAAAAACCAAAAATACCTAAAAACGCAAAAAACACAAAAAATAAAAAAAAATCACTAAAAAACACAAAAAGAAAACAAAAAACCCCCTAAACCCCTAAAACCCCTAAAAACTTTACAAAAATCATTAAGAACTTGAAAATATCTAAAAAACCTATAAAATCCTAAAACCCTAAAGTGTTATAAAAAACCCTTAAAACCCAAAAAAACATAAATCCCCTAAAGGGCCCTAAAAAAATAAAAATACTCAATTTCCCTAAAATTATAAAAAACATAAAGTACCATAAAAACCCTAAAAACCCCATAGGACCCTAAAAACCAACACAACCCAAAAAACCCAATCAACTATAAAAAACAAAATTTCCTTAAATACCATAATAACCTAGAAAACCCATAAATGACCCTAAAAACCAAAAAAACATTAAAATAACCTAATAACTGTAAATGACCCAAAAATTACTAAAATATACTAAAAACCCAAAAAACTTGAAAAAACTAAACCCCCCCCCCCCCCCAAACCACAGAAAATCATAAAAATACTTAAAAACCTAAACCCCAAGAAAATCATGAAAACCTTTAAAAACCCCAAAAACCCCCAAACCCAAAATAACTCCTAAACACACTAAGAAACCCCTAATGTCCCCAAAAACACTAAAACCCCCAAACCCCAAACAAACCATAAAACTTCCAAAAAAACTATAAAAGCCTAAAAATACCTAAAAACACTAAAAACCATAAAACCCTATAAATCCCTAATAAACCCTAAAAACCCTAAAAAACCTAAAAAACCCTAAACACTCTAAAACCCCTAAAATACCTAAAAACTCGAAGAAACCTCTAAAACCCAAAAACTCCCTAAAAAATATTTGACAACCCGAAAAAATCCTAAAAAATCCTAAACCCTAAAAAACTCTAAAAAAGTCTAAAAACCCTAAGAAACCATAACCCCACAAAAAAAAACATAAAACCCCAAAAAAAAACTAAAAACACTAAAACCCTTAAAATTGTAAAAATCCCAAAAACCCTAAAAGAAATATAAAATCATAAAACCTAAAAAAAATAATAAATAAAAAAAATTAAAAACTATTAAGAACCCTAAAACCCATAAAAACTTCAAAAACCATAAAACCACAAAAAACCAAAAACACTGAAAACATTGAAAAAACATAAAAACCCTAATATCCATAAAAAACTCGAAAACCCCCAAAAAACCTTATAAAAACCAATGACCTACAAAAAAAACTTAAAAAACCTACAAACCCTAAAACCCTAAAAACTCATAAAAACTACTGAAAATATAGAAATCCCCTACAACCCCAAAAGTTCCTAAAACACAAAAGACCTTAAACCTCTAAAAACCCTAAATGGCCTTATAAACCATTTAAAAACACTAAAAGACCCATAAAAACACTTAAACACACTAAAAAACGCTAAAAACCTAAATACCATAAAAAAATACCTTAAAACCCCAAAACAACCATAAAACCCGAAATAATAATTTAAAACCATAATAACCCAAAAATCCAAAAAGACCCAAAAAGATTTGAAGAAACTCAAAAAACCCAAAAAAAACCCCTCCAAAGCACCTAAAAACCTTCAAAACCCTAAAACCCCTAAAACCATAATACCCTAAAATACTTAAAAAACCCTAAAAACCCTAAAAACATAAAAAACCCCTAAAAACCATAAGAAAACCCTAAAAACACAAAAAGGCTTAAAAACATAAAAACCCCTAATACCATAAAAACCATGAAAACTGCTAAAAACCTTGAAAAAAACTGAAAAAACATAAAAAACTAAAGAATCCATAAAAATCCTAAATGACCATAATAAACTGTAAAAACCATAAAAAACAAAAAATAACTCTAAAACTCAAAAACCCCTAAAAACCCAAAAAATCATTAAAACCCCTAAAACCTCAAAACCCTAAAGACATTAAAAAAACTAAAAAACATGAATGAAAATTATGAAAACCCCTAAAACCCTTAAAAACACTACAAAATTATAAAAACTCAAAAACCCCTAAAACCCCTAAAAATATTAAAACACCTAAAAAAACTAAAAACTCCAAATCCTTAAAAGACACTAAATACCCTAAAACCCCTTAAAACTACTAAAAATCCCTTAAAACCCTAAAAGCCTTAAAACCCCCTAAAAACACTGAAAAACTCTAAAACCCTGAAAACCCCTAAAAACACTTAAAAAACCTTAAAAACCTTTTATTCCCTAAAAACTATAAAATTCCCAAAAAACTTGAAAAACCATAAAAACTCTAAAAACCCCCAAAACACAAAATAACCATGAAAACATTAAAATCCCGATGAAATCCATAAAAAAGTCATAAAAACCCTAAACATTATAAAACCACTAAAGAAACCCTAAAACCCACTAAAAACCATAAAACCCATAAAATCCCTAAAACCACTTAGAAAAAAAAACTCTTGAAAACTTAAAAACACTAAAACCCCTTAAAATCCATAAGATTCTTATAAAACCATAAAACCCATAAAACCTCTAAAGACCCTAAAAACCCAAAAATCCCTACAAAACCCTAAAAGACCCTAAAACCCAAAAAACCCTAAAAACCCCAAATAACCCTATAAAAATTGTAAAAAACCCTAAAAACTATTAAACACCTTAAAATATTAAAAAACCCTAAAACTCCTAAAACCCCCTAAAAACCACCTAAAAACCCATAAAACCCCTAAAAAATCCATACAATACTAAAATACCATAAAACCCCTAAAAGTCCTAAAATACATAGAAACCACTAAAAACGCCTAAAAACCCTAAAAATAAATAAAATGCACTATATCCCCGAAATCCCCTAAAAAGACATGTAAAACCTAAAATCCATAAAAACATCTAAAAAACAAAAAAAAACCTGAAAACCCCTAAAAAACCAAAAAATCCTAAAAATCTATAAAAAAACCCTAAAAAACCAAGAAAACTATAAAAATACTATAAACCCATAAATACCCAAAAATAAATTAAAAAACCTAAAAACCATAAAATCCATTAAAACAATAAGAAAACCTTAAAACCCCTGAAAACCCTAAAAAGATATGCATCATATAAAAAACTTAAAACCATAAAAACCCTTTAAAACCCATAAAAACCATAAAAACTAATAAATCTATAGAAAAACTAAAAACCCTAAAAATTATAAGAATTAAAAAAATATGAACACCCTAAAAACCTTAAAACCCTAAAAACCTTAATAACTATAAAAACCCATAAAAACCATAAAAATAATAAAAGTTAATAAAAACCCTAAAAAACATTAAAAAACCTAAAAAATCTAAAATCCTAAACACTCTTAAAATCTATAAAAACTCTTAAAAACCCCAAAACCCAAATAAAACTAAAAACACTAAAATACCAAACCCCCTAAGAACACCAAAAAAATCAAGAAAACCCTAAATCCCTTAAAAATCAACAATGGATCCTAAACATACTAAAAATGTAAATAACCTAAAACCCCCAAAACCCTAAACAAAATAAAAACGCTAATAACTCATAAAACCCCTAAAATCCCATAAAAAACCTAAAAACCCTAAAAACCTTATAAAACCATAAAAGAACCAAAAAATAATAAATAAAAACCCCTAATGGATATGAAAAATATTAAAAATACTAAATGACCCTAGAAAACCCAAAACACCCTAGAAGACAATTCAAATCCTAAAAACCCTAAAATACACTAAAACATCTAAAATCCTAAAAGACTACAAAATACCCTAAAACACCTGAAAAGCTCTAAAAACCCTAAATAAACCCTAAAGGAACCAAAAAACCCAAAAAACCCAACATGACCTTAAACCCCCCCTAAAAACTCTAAATGACCCTAAAACCCGTAAACCCTAAAGGGCCTTAAAACCCCAAAAAAACTTAAAGGATACTAAAATCTGCAAAAACCCTAAAGGACCCTTAAAAACCATAAAAATCAAAAAGGAACTCAAAAATATTTAAAAAACCCTAAAGGAACCTACAAAATCTTAAAAAACCTTAAAATCCTAAAAATTTAAATAACCTAAGAAACCATAAAGAACTCTAGAAAACACTAAAATTCCCAAAATACCAAAACCCCCCTAAAAACCCATAAAATCCAAAAAACCCTGATTCCCATAAACACCCTAAAATACAGTCAAACCATAAATACTCTAAAAGACCCTAAAAACCCAAAAAAGATTAAATACCCCAATAAAACTAAAAACACTAAAAACCTTAAAATAACTTGAAATAATTAAAATACCCTAAAAAACCTAAAAACATTAAAAATGTTAAAAATAGTAAAAAACCTCGAAAAAATCCTAAGAAATTATAAAAGACCCTAAAAATACTAAAAATCCTATAACACCATAAAAACCTAAAAACCCTAAAAAATTAAAATACCTCAAAAACCATAAGAAAACCATAAAACCTTAAAACACAAAATAACACTAAAACCCATAAACCCATTAAAAACATTTTAAAACCCCAAAAAATCCAAAAAACCCTTAAACCCAAAAAACCAAAAACCCTAAAACCCATAAAAAACTAAAACCCCCTAAAAACATTTAAGAACCCCTAAACACCCAAAAAAAACTAAAAACCACTAAAAATATAAAAAATACATAAAACCCTAAATAACATAAAACTCATAAAATCACTATAAAACATTAAAACCCATAAAAACCCTAAAAACCCTAGAACCCTAAAAATCCAAAAAAAACTAAAAACCCCTAAGACACTAAAAAACTCTAAAACCCCTAAAAACCCTAAAAAACATAAAAAACCATAATTAAATACTAAAAACCCTTATAACCCTTAAACCCCCTTAAAACATGAAAACCTCTAAAAGACCCTAAAACCAAGAAAAACCTAATAGATAGTAAAAACTCTAAAAACCATAAAAGACCCTATAAATCCTAAAAATTCCCAAAAAACAATTAAAAACCCTTAAACAACCTAAAAACCCTAAAACCCTAAAAATCTCAAAAAACCCTTATAAAACACTAAAAGCAAAAAAAACTAAAAAAACTAGAAAAACTAGAAAAACCCTAGAACACCCTAAACAACTGTTGAAACCATTTAAAAACCAAAATACCTAGAAACTCTAATAACAAACCTAAAAACCCTATAAATCAGAAATATCCCTAAAAATTCAAAAAAACCTAAAACCTTGAAAAACCTTAAAAAACATGAGAAAAACATAAAACCTCTAAAAACACTATAGCCCCAAATAAAACCCCAAAAATCACTCAAACACCTAAAAAACACTAATAAAATTTAATAAAAACCTGAAAATGATAAAATCCTAAAAAACCTAAAACTATAAAACCCCCTAAAAACCTTAAAAACCTATAAACCCTAAAACTCTAATATACCCTAAAAACTATAAAACATCCTCAAATAACTTTAAAAACCCTAAAGACCCCTAAACCCCACAACAACCCTAGAACCCCTAAAAACCATAAAAAATGTAAGAAACATAAAAAACCCTAAAAATAAAAAGACCCTAAAAATAATAGGAAAAATCTATAAAAGCATAAAAACTTTAGAAAACCATAAAAATGCTTAAAACCGCTAAAAACCGCTAAAAACCATTAAAACTGTAAGAAAACTCTAAAAAACAAAAAAAAACTCTTAAAATCAAAAAACCCAAAAAGATGATAGAAACCCAAAAACCACCTAAAATAACCCTAAAAACCCTAAAACCATAAAATAACTAAAAACAAAAAAAATCATAAAAAACTACAAAATCCCCAAAAATCCCCCCCCCCAAACAACAAAACCTATAAAACCCCTAAAAACCAATAAAAACCCTACAGAACCACAAAAACTCTTTAAACTCCCTAAAACATCTTAAATGCATAAAAATCATTAAAACCACTAAAAACATAAGAAAACCTATAAACTCTAAAACCCTAAAAGACCTAAAAACCATAAAACCCCTAAAAACAAAAAATACGCATAAAATCACTAAAAATCTCTAAAACCCCCAAAAAACTAAGAAAAACATAATAATCGAAAAAAAAACATAAAAACACCCTTGAAACCCCCAGAAAACCTAAAGGATATAAACAAAAAAAACCCCTCAAAAGACCCTAAAAACCCATAAAAACTGTAAAAATACCTAAAAACCCAAAAAACTATTAAAAATCCTAAAATGGACTAAACATGATAAAAATATTATGAAATCTTGAAATCCTGGAAATACTTAAAAACCCTAAAAACTCTAAAAACCTTAAAAAATAAAAATTTTAACCCCCCCAAAAAAAACCAGAAAAACCTCTCAAACCCCTAAAAGCCCTAAATAATCATAAAACCTTAGAAAACCCCTAAAAACCCAAATAATTGAAAATAAACCACAAAATCCCATAAAAAACCCTAAATCCCTCACACCCTAAAACCCATAGAAGATTATAAATCATTAAAAACCCATAAAAGACCCAAAATAATGCTATGAAAACAAAAAAAACACTAAAAACAATTAAACACACTAAAAACCAAAAAAAAAATAAAAAAATAAAAAAACATTAAAACCCTAAAACTGCCCACAAAACCTTAAAAACCTTAAAAAACTTAAAAACCCTAAAACCCATAAAACTCTAAAAACATAAAATCCATAAAAATTTCGAAAAATTTCCCTAAAAACCCTAAAGTAATAATTAAATACCCTAAAACCCATAAAAACGCTAAAAAACATAAAAAACCCTAAAAACCCTAAATATATCTAGAAAAACTAAAAATGATAAAAGGCCCTAAAAACAACTAAAAACTCTAAAATAAATTAAAACCCCTAAAAATCCCTAAAAAAGGTAAACCCCCCTAAAAAATATTAAAACCATAAAAAACCTTTAAAAACACTAAAAATCATAAAAATACATTAAACCACTAAAATCCCTAAAACCCATAAAAATCCTAAAATCTCTAAAAACCCTAAAACACTAAAAACCATAAAAAACTAAAAACCATAAAAACCATAAAATCCTAAAAAACTCTAATAACCCTAAAAAACCATAAAAATAGTAAACACCTTATGAAACCCTAAAAACCCAAAGAAACCCTAAACCCCCGAAAACCCCTTCAAAACCCTAAAAACACTAAATCCCTTAAAAACTCTAAAACCAAAAAAAACTAAAAACCATAAAACATGAAATAAATCATAAAAAACCCTAAAAACACTGAAAACCCATAAATCCACAAAAAACCGTATAAATCTTAAATTAACCCAGAAAACCTGAAAAACACTAAAAAATCTGAAAACCACAAAAACACCAAAAAATCCCACCTAAGAAACCTAAAAAACCTTAAATCCATAAAAAATCATGAAACCCTAAAGAATCCTAAAAGAACCTAAAACCCTAAAACCCCTTAAATACCCTAAAAAGCCCTAGGAACCCTAAATGACCCTAAAAACACCAAAAAACCTAAAAGATTCTAAAAACACTAAAAACCATAAAAGACCATAAAATACCATGAACCCTAAACTACTTTAAAAAACCCAATAAAACAACTAAAAGACACTAAAAACACTTAAGAAACCATACAAAAACCTAAAAACTATAAAAAACTATAAAAAACCCTAAAAACCATTAAAGGACCCAAGAAAATCCTAAATAACTCTAAAGGACACTAAAACCCAAAAAACCCTAATGGAACCCAAAAAATAAGCTAAAAATCCTTAAAAACCTTAAAATTCAAAAATTAACATTAAAACAGTAAAAACCCAAAAAAGAACCTAAAACTATAAAAAACCCTAAGACCCTAAAAAACCGAACAAACCTCAAAAATACCAAAACCAATAAAAACCTTAAAAACCCTAAAAACCCAAAAAACTCTAAAATAATATAATGATCCTAAAAATCCTCAAAGGCCCTAAAAACCATAAAAAACTTTAATAGGGTAGAAAAAACAAAAAAAACCCAAAAAAACATAAAATATCTAAAATATCCTAAAACTCTAAAAACCCTAAAAACAATAAATACACATAAAACCCATAAAAAACCCTAAAACCCCTGAAAACCCTAAAAAATACTAAAAACACTAAAACCATTAAAAGCACGAAAAAACCCAAAAAACTCCCTTAAAACCATAAAAATCCCTAAAAAAACTAAAACCCCCTAAATGCGCTAAAAACCCAAAGAACCTAAAACACATGAAAACACCATAAAACCATAAAAACCCATAAAAGCCATAAAACCATTAAAACCAAAAAACCCCCAACACACCAAAAACCCCCCAAATCCTAATAAACTATAAGAATTATTTTAAACCAAAAAAACCCCAAAAACCCTAAAACCTTAAAAACCCAAAAACCCAAAAACCACAAAAAACCCCTAAAAAGCCCCTAATCCAAAAAAAACCATAAAACCCCTAAAAAACTAAAACCCTATAAAACATTAAAAAACTATAAATACCATAAAACCCTTGTAACCTTAAAAACCCTAATAGGACACTAAAATCCCAAAAACCCTAAAATAACCTAAAAACCCTAAAACCCACTAAAAGACCCTACAAAACCCAGTAAGAAACCTAAAAGACTTTTAAAACCCTTAAACACCCAAAAAATCATAAAATAACTAAAAACCCTTGAAACCTTAAAAATCACAGAGAACACTAAAAATCATAAAAACCCTAAAAGACTAAAAATAAAAAAAATGCTAAAACACCATAAAAATCCAAAAACAAAAAAAAACTAAAACAATATAAACCTAAAAAACAACCCTAAAACCCTAAAAACCCTAAAAATCCATAAAACCACATATGAATCCCCTAAAATACCTAAAAACACAAAAATATTCCTACAACACCAAAAAATCCTTAAACCATGAAAACCAATAAAACCCTAAAAATCCATAAAAATTCTAAAAATAGCTAAAAAACATCAAAACTCCTAAAAATGCCAAAAAAATTATAAAAGGACATAAAAACCATAGAAAAACACTTGAAAGACCCTAAAACCATATATACTCTAGAAAACCCTAAAACACTAAAAACATATAAGAGAAGGAGCTCTCATGATTAAGCGATCTGTCGAGGATGACTTGATAGTGCCAATCACTATGTCCCTCCCCCCTTACGGGGGAGGGATATTTTCTTTATGGTTCTCAAAATTTGGTCTTCTTCTCCCCCTTGATACTTGACCTTCTCCCAAATTTACCTCAAAATGAGCTTTTCCCAAAGGCTCCTAACTTACACGAAGGCTACCCGCAATTATCTTTATCAAATTCGGAGTTCCATGCAGCTTCATCACTTCAAAATTTGAAATGGGTTTCCCATTTTGTGAATCGCCGACCCTCAATAGACTCTTTTGATAGATTTTTCAATGGATCTTGGGATCTACAGAACTGAGTGATGGTAGGATTTCTTGAACACTACCACATCATGATTTAGTTTTCAATGGAAGAAGATTTGATTCATGCTTAGTTGTTATCCCTCAAAGCTTCAACAGAGTCACATTATTTCTCTTCAGGTGGAGGTTCGACCTTCACATGAATCGAGACTCACAAATGTATGCTTCATGGGTTAGGTTTTTTGAACTCCATCTTCTTTTCCAAAATCCATCTATTATATGTATGCTACAGAATCTTGTGGGTAATTTTTTGTGCTTAGATAGCAGGACTTGGGAAATTAGCCATCCTATTTCTCCAAGGGTTTGTGTTGAGGTTGAAACATCCAATATGCTGGTAGGTTTTGTTTGGATTGGTTTTGGTAAATAATTCTGATATAAAAAATCAATCATTTTTGAATCGCCAATGGTTTTTTGTTCTACATGAAAGAAAATGGGCCACCTTAGTGTAGTCTATAGAGATGAAATCCAGAGTAGAGGAGCTACGGGGCTAGGTCATGGAGTGGCTGGTGGTAAGATGGCTGGGGAGACTGATGTGCCTTGGGTTGAGAAATATGTTGTTGTTGATGAACCTGTTGCTATAGTGGTTGATCATGCTGTTGCAGCAGCTGAAGATGTTCCACTGAAGATCGCTCGACAAACACCACCTAAAATGAGGGTCTCTGTAGTGTTTGAAAGACTGAAATGGGAAATGGGAATTGTGTCTGATAGGGATAGATAGATAATAAGGAAGGGTGAAACAATTTGAGGATGGTGTAGATGTGGGATAAATAGATCAAGGGAAATATGGAGCATGTCAATGCCCCTTTTCACATTCAATTTGATGGTTTGGCTTCTGGGGAGATGGATCATGTGTAGCACGATGTTAAACATAAGATAGAAAATGACAATGATTCTGGGATTTAGGTAAGGCATTTTAATCATGATTTTGGCTAGGGGAGTGATTCTAGTGATGGAATTGTTGAAGAACAACCTGTGAAAGTGGCTTACTCGAGGCGTAAGGGTGATGTGTGTGAAGAGATGGCTAAGGTCTTGTAGGTTTCCTTGATATATGGTGATGTTGTGCGGTCTTGTGCAGTGGAGTTGGGTGAATCTGTTAATGTAGATTATGATTCTATGCATGATGTCAATGTGGTTAAAAATGGTTACTCAATCCAGTTTGTATTGACCGTCGCAAATATGCAGGTGCCTTTGCCTAGCGGTGATGGTTATGAAAAGAGTGAAGTGTAGGACCTACCCTTAATTTATGGAAATGGTGATGGTGTTGGTATTGAGGAAAGATAGAAACTTGGTGACAGTTCATAGACCCCTACCTGTGTTGTGAAGGAAGAGGCATTATTCAGTCGGTTTTGAACTACTCATGCTGGTCTTGAGGAGGAGCTGGACTAGACTGCCATGGTTGTGTATGAGGGAGTACATTCTGCCCATCTTTCTTATGTTGTGGAGGTGGTTGGATAGTTGGGTGTTAAACCTTCGACCCAGATTTTGGACCAGAGAAAAATGGACCTAAATTCTTGCTTTGATAAAGGGCAGGACCGGCAATTGGTTCCGGTGGGGAATGAGGAGTTTTTAGCTAGGAACTCTAAATTTCTGATTCTGAGGGACATGGTATTGGAGGACATTAATGTGTTGCATATACCAGTGTTGAAAGGTATCTTTCAGGAGGGGTTGTAATCACATGTTTTTTATCATTGGGGGGATGGTATTAACGATGAGATCCAGATGAACTCCAGCATAGTGGAGATCATGAGGGAAAGGGCATTTATTGAGGATGCATATCCACATGGGAAATAGAATGTTATATAGGGTTCATCTCAAATCTCCCAAAGAGAAAGTTGAGGAAGGACTACTCAATATGCCAATGACCGTGTCTACAAGAGCCTCCTCTAAGTATCCATGGAATAATGTCCCTGATAAGCATGGGCGGCCTGACAAGCACTCATCTGAGGTGCAGCTAAATGAGGAGCGACAAAGGATTAATGATATATACACTGATCTCTTCAAGCAGTATTAATTTGAGTGGGAGTCGGTGTACGTTGATGCATCCTATGGATATGGTGCTGATGGTGACCCATACGGTCCTAATTCTGACTTCTGACTTTGGAGATGGTGGGTATGCTTCTCCCTTTGACATGTTACTATTTTTAGGTGTGAGTTGTTTTACTCCACCCCTCTCTTGTTTGATTTATCTTTTTTCTAATATATTTGGGGGGGTCAGGAATAGCGTGGCCCTACTCCTTCCTTTCCTAAAACCCTTTAAATACCTAAAAACACAAAAAGAACCATAAAACCCTAAAAAACCTCTAAACAACCCTTAAAACCATAAAAACTATCAAAAATACTTGAAAACCCCTAAAAAACCTAAAAACACTAAAAACCATGAAACCCAAAAAAAATCGCTAAAAACATCAAGAAATCATAAAAAAACCCAGAAAACCCTAAAACCCCTAAAATTCCATAAAACCCTAAAGGACCCTTAAAAACATTAAATACTCAAAAAACCCTAAAAAATCTAAAAAACCTAAAAAACAAAAAAAAACTCCAAAAATTTTAACAACACCTAAAAATTTGTAAAAACCCTAAAAACCATAAAACCCCTAAAAATATAAAAATAATAATAAACCTTAAAAACCATAAAAATCTTTTGAAAGACCCCCCAAAATCCCCAATTCACTGAAAGATATTAAAAACCCTATGAACCTAAAAGAAACAAAAAACCATAAAAATTTCAAAGATGATAAAAACCCTAAAAGACACTGGAAACCATAAAAATCCATAAAAGTCACTTAAAATCCTTACAAACCCTAAAAATCCTAAAACAACAAAAAACCCTAAACCCCTAGAAAACCTAAGCCCCCTAAAAACCCAAAAGACCATAAAAACCTAAACAACCTAGAATAACTATAAAAACCCTAATAAATTTAAAACCCCTAAAAACCATAAAAACCCAAACCCCCTAAAAAAGATAAAAAAAACCCCTAAAACCCCCAAAAAGCCTTTAAAACCCTAAAACACCTAAAAAACTTGAAAAATCTGAAAAATAAATAAAAATATAAAAAAATTAAAAACCCCCAAACCCCTAATAACCCTTAAAAACCCTAAAAAACTAAAAATCCTAAAAACCAAGGAAACCAATAAAAAAATTTAAAGCCCCTCAAAAAACCCTTTGAAGCATTAACACCCTAAAACACCTAAAATCCTAAAAAACCCTAAAATCCCCAAACAAACCCTAAAAACCCAAACAACCCCAAAACCCCCCCAAAAACCCAAAAACACTATAAAAAGCCCTATAACCGTAAAGACCTAAAAAACCCAACAAACCTAAATCTCCCTAAAAAACTGAAAACCCTAAAAAATCCTAGATTAATATTAAACCCATAAAAACCATGAAATCACTCAAAACCCTAAAAACACTAAAAATAAAAAAACCCATAAAAGCCTTAAAACCCCTAAAAACCATAAAAACCCCTAAGAGTCCTACATCTCTTCTACCCTAAGAGTCACTAAAAAGACTTAAAATATCAAAAAATATAAAAAACCATTAAAAATTCTTAAAACCCATAAAAATTATCCTAAAACCCCTAAAAATACCTAAACACACTAAAACCCCAAAACCCCTAAAAACCTTAACAACCCTCAAACTCCCTTAAAAACTATAAAAAACAATAAAAACCCCTATACCCCCCCCCCCAAAAAAAACCCTTAACAAATCGTAAAAAATCATAAATATTAAAAAGAATGCTAAAACTTCACTAATGTTATGAAATCGGCTGCATCACTCACTTTCATGGATTTTGGAATTCCCTCCCTTGGCTGAGTCATTCGGAAAGGTCGGATTGAAAATTTGTTTTCAAATAGGGAAGCGTTGGAGGAGCGGGCCAACCTATGTCAGTTCTCCATTATTGTGAGGGTGATTGTTTTAAAGGGTTAAATGCTTTGGCGAAGTAGGGATATTTCCAAGTGCCTTTCGAAAATTTGGGGGTTCTCAGATAGGAAAATGATGGCCATTGGTCGGGGATTCTATCATATTGTTTTCCCTCTGATGAGTGTAAGCGGAGGGCCTGGAGATTCGGCTCCCTCAGCCTTAAGCCTGGCCTCCTGAGGATTCAAGACTGGGATCGGAATTTTGATCCATTCAGTGTCAAGAACACTTTAGCGCAAGTATGGATTCACATATGTATGCTAAAATGGTTCTACTAGAATCCGTAAATCCTATGGGACACAGCCTTAGCAGTTGGATTCCCAATTATAATTGACAAGGAAATGGACAACCCAATATATTGGCACTATGCAAGAGTGCTGGTGGAGGTTGATATGGAGAGTACTATGGCTGAATAGGTTGTCTTCAACAACTTTGAGGATATTTTGACCCTAGAAATACAATATGAGAGGAGCCTAAATTTTTTCTCCTCTTGTAATATATTTGAGCATTTGATTTCTGAATACAGGAGACTCATTTCTTGCTCGACCTGTAATTTATAGGGGCATGAAGCATCCTATTGCAGGAAGAACCGTGGGATTATCATGGATAATCCGTCGACTGCGGCCCCTCTGGCAGACAAGGAGGGTGCTGCCATTGTTAAGAATGAGGTGCAGTTTCTGGACTACCAGAGAAGGCAGATGGTGGTTCTGTAATGTAGGCCGGTGACCCTATGGTCATGGAGGTCCATCTTGTGGTCTCCAAAGACCGGCCAACGACAAACCTTGATCAGGATGCGGGTGCTGCCCCATTCTTACCTGAGAACGATCATGCTCGTGCCTAAGAAGACTTGTAGAGCTCGTGTGGGGGTCCCTTGTGATACCATGAACATGCATCATTGCCTGAGATAGCCTCGTAGCAGGTTCCCTCCTACCTGACGGATGTGGTGCCCGGGGGTGACCAGGGCTATAGAGGTACCCCTGGTGCTATGAATGATGACTCCAAAGAGGTTGGTTTGGCCTCACCATGCCCGAATGAGTCTTCCAGACAGAAAAATAATGTTCCTGATGTTGTCCTGGAAACCCCATCTCCAGATAACTTGGATATAGTTGATACACGCATCTACCCTGTAGGTGGCCCTGTAGTAGGACCAGAATTCACAACTGTTGCCTCAGACAAGGCTGCGAGAATGTTGCAAAGGGTCCCTCAGGAGGTTCCCATCTTCACCCTGAAAAAATTTAACCCCCTCAGTGGGGCCTTTTGGGGTGATTCAGTGGATGAAGAGAAGTCTGAGGAGGAGAATTCTATTGACTCCACTAAGTCACAAACAGAATTGGTACAGAATATGGCAGCAAAGTATCTTCTGCCAAGTAATGAGAGGCAAGATATGGATAAACCGAAGAGGGAAGGAAGGAAAGTAAAGGAAAGGGAAAGGTCATAGCCCTTTCTCCTGTCCCTTTTGATTCCCAATGAAGACAATGTTCTGGAACTACCAGGGGTTGGGAAATACTCCCACGGATGTATCCCTTCATCACTTTCTTTCTCATAAGCCTATGCTAATTGGGTTATCTGAACCCATGATTAAGTTTTATAATTGGAAGGGTTTCAACTGGAACCCTCTTGGATACTCCCTTGTCTCATAAAATGGTGATGTGAATGGTGCAGACACCTTGTGGGTGATAAAGCATAATAGTGTCCAGGTTGTCTTGAAATTTCAAGTCCTCCAATGATATCCATCACTATTCACTTGAACACTGACACCCTCACCATCTCGTTTGTTTTTGAATCATGCTCATACATTGCTCGGAGTATCCTTTGAAGGAATATGGTTCATATTAATGATTCCATTGATCATAATTGGATGGTTATTGGTGACTTTAACATGGTCCTCCAGCAATAGGAAAAGCTGGGGCCAAATTTCTCTCATACTGCAGTAGAGTATTTTTCCTCTTGTCTTGACCAATGTGATTTATAAAAGGTCTCCATTGCTGGAGCTACCTTCACTTGGGGGGTGAAACACCATTAATATTTGGCAGGCCAGTAAATTGGACAGGTGTTTCTCGCATATTGGAAACATTGGATCCCCAATGGTTATATCTGGTTTCACTCTATCGAAATTCAACTCAAATCACAACCATATGGTTATTGAACTAAGGTAGAGAGTCTCCAGGTCTTCCCCCTTCCATTCAAATTCAATAATGACTGGCTCACAATTTCCAGATGTAGGGAAGAGGTTATGAAGGCTTGTAACAACACCATCTTTGGTTGTCCCCATTTTATTGTGACCTCTAAGAACAGGGAAGTGAAACACCTCCTGAAGGACTGGATTAAGTGGCCCTTCTAAGGGTTGGAGGATAATATCAAAGAAGTTGAATCTCAGCTTGTTGTGTGACAAATCATGTCCCTGCAGTAGAGTGCACCGTTGGGGGAGGAGCTTCAACTCCATTCAAAGATGGATGATCTACTGGCTGTTAAGGAGAAGCTCATAAAAGCTCATTTTAATGTCAAATGGCTTCAGGATGGGGATCACAACTCCAAGTTCATTCACTATTTACATAGGGCTATAAGGACTAAGAATAATCTGAGTGCAGTCCATGTTGGTGATACTACTTTCACCTTGATAGAGGATATTGCCAAGGCTTCGGTGGAGTGATTTTAGGGGCTATATGCAGATGATGCTCATGATTATCCCTTGTTTTTGGACTCGATCTCACCTTTTATTTTAGGTTAGTAAAATGAGGCTCTCACAGCCACTCCTTTCGAGCAGTAATCTTCTCCCTGAATATGGACAGTGCGGCGGGGTAGGATGGATTTGGAAATAAGGTCTTCATGTTCTATTGGGACATCCTTCATGTGGATATTACCAATGTTATTAGAGAATTTTTCCTCTTAGGATTCATCCCTCACGGTGTGAATGCCAAATTCATTTATCTGATCCCAAAGATGGAAAATTCCATTGCGATTGGTGACTTCTGACCGGTTGCTATAGGGAACCCAATTCTGAAGATAATTAGTAAGATTGTTTTCATGAGGATGGGGAAGATTTTGGGTGAAATTATTACTCCAAATCAATTTGGATTCATCCCTAGATGATGTATCCAAACATGCCTCTTCTCTACCCATGAAGGGATTAATTTAATGAGGAAGAAATCGGGGAAATGTAGTTTTGTGTTAAAGCTTGATATTTCAAAGGCCTTTGATACTATAAAATGGAGCTTCATTTTCAAAGTATTTGGTAGATATGGATTTTCTAACAACTTCATCAACTTTATTTCCTCAATTATCTACTATTATAGAATCTTGGTCCTGATTAATGGCTCCCCCCATTGGTTCTTTTCCTACTCCCATGGAGTTCGACAAGGGGACCCTCTCTCTGGTTTTTTCTTTGAAATGGTGCAGGATTACATGAGCCGATGCATCCTTGACCTTGTGCAAGAAGGGATGTACTCACCAATTAAAGCAGGTAGGGACCTTTAGGCCCCCTCACACCTTATTTATGCGGAAATCATCCTCCTACTTGGGAAGGCCGATAAGAAAACTCTTTCAACAGTCAAACTGCTCGTTCGCCATAATGAGAGCATGATCGGACAAACTATTAGCTAGATGAAATCGTCAATTATTTTTGGAAATGGGGTATATCCTTCCAGGAAGCTCGTCATTTCTAATGTGATTGGGGTGAAGAGGGGATCTTTACCCTTTACCTACCTAGGGGTGCCTCTATTTTGGGGGAAATAAAATAGTGGCTACTTTGAGAACATTACTTCTAAAATCACTCAGCAAATGTCTAAATGGAAAGGAATGGGCCTCTCTCAAGTTGGAAGGGTTTTCTTGGATAACTCTGCTATTACCTCTATGTTTGTGCATGCCTTCTCTATCTACAGATGGCTGGAGAGTCACCTCAAAAACCTGAATGCAAAAATCATGAATTTTATCGGGACAGGTTCTATCAGTGAACGAAAGTTGGTCTCTATGGCCTGGAAGCGCTGCACAAAGCTGATTGATATGGGTGGGCTTGGTATTAAAGATCTGTGACGCTTCAAGGACGCCATGATTGGGAAGTTCACCTAGAGCCTGCTCGATCCTCATGGTGATGGACTTGATTTTCTTAAGGAGATATTCATGCACAAACTTTGTGATGGATTTGCTGGGTACATCTCTTCCTCAGTATGGCCTTATTTACGATCCTCATACAAGGATATTATGTATCAAGCAAAATTGATTGTGTTAAGACACTCTACCCTAAATTTATGGTCTACCCCATGGCTTGAGCATCCCATATCATAGGTAATAATGCCTCCCCCAAACCTGCATAATTTAACCATTGCTGGTCTTATCCAGCAAGGTAGTAACCCAGGGGTATGACTTCCCGATAATCTTACTATCCAAGTCCAGCGGTACACCTTTTAAGAAATTGAAACTCTCATATGGATGCCCAGTATGGTTGGGAAATTTAGTACCCGTAAATATTACCAATTCATGTGTCTGCATGGTCTGGACTCCCCATCGTGGCTGCTTAAATTTAGAACCACTTTTATTCCCCCCTCACACTTTGTTCTTATTTGGAAAATCTGGTGGAATCGGCTTCCAACTCATGAGCAGCTGAAGATAGCCGGCTGGAAACTTACCTCTTCTTGTTTATTATGTAGTAACGCTGAGGAACACTGTAAATTATATCTTTCTACAATGCACCTTTGCTGCGGAACTCTTGTGTTACCTGTTACAATGCTCCGGCCTGACTTGCAGCTTGTGAGGATCGATCTGTGTCTTCTTGTGTGGCCTGGTAGAGATGAAGCGAAGTGACCAAGTCTATAACCTATTACTTTCTGGTGTGATGGTGACTGTTCATTATGTTTGGGCAGCTCACAATTCCACAAAATTCAATTGATAGCCCCTCTCACTGCATGGGGTGGTGGTGACCATCAACAAGATAGTCTAGAATGCCTCATGATTACAAATAGGTTCGATGTTTAATGATGTTAGTGATCTGATAGTCTTGCACTCTCTTGGGGTTGCTGGAAGAAGAAAAAAACCGATGGTCCTAAAGTACATTAAATGGATTCCTCCTCTCCCATCATGGATAAAATTCAATGTTGATGGCGAGGCCCTGGGAGCTCCTGGACCCTTAGGGTGTGGTGGTGTTTTTCATACCTCTAGAGGATTCGTTAAGGGATTATTATTCCATTTTATTGGGGATGGTTGTTCTTATAAAGAGGAGCTATGGGCTATCATACGGGCTGTGAAATTTGGGAGTCAGTTCAAGTGGACAAGTCTTTGGATTGAGTCTAATTCGATGCTCGCAGTTGCCGCTCTAAAAGGATTTTCCAAGGATGTCCCATGGAGACTTTTTCCGCACTGGATTAAGTGTCTTAATATTTCTTGGACCCTGAGCTTCTGTATTTCACATACATATAGGGAGGCAAATTTGGTTCTGGATGCTCTCTCCAAAAGGGAAATTGAGGAAAGATGTTCGTTGTGGTCCTTCGTCACTCCACCTTTTTGTACTCCATTTTTTGATTCGAACTTGAAGGGTTAGACACACTCTCGCCCATGTAGACCCATCTTATAGCTGTCTCTTTATATTTTATTAAATTTTGGGGGGATATACTAGCCTAGTCCTACACCTCTCCTACCTTATAAAATTGTGAACACACTAAAAACCTTTAAAAGCCTGAAAATCCCTAAAAATCACTAAAAAAATCCAAAAACCGTACCCCCCCCCCAAAAAAAAACCATTTAAAACCCCAAAACCATAAAAAATATGAAGAAATTATAAAAACCATAAAAAATACTAAAAAACCATAAATCCATAAACACTATAAAACCCTTAAAAAACCCAATCAACCTTAAAAAACATAAAGAACCAAAAGATCCATAAAAACCCTAAAAATCCAAAAAAACACAAAAAACCCAAAAAATCGATAAAAAATAATAAAAAACCAAAAAACACCCAAAACACCTAAAAAACCAAAAAACCAAAAAAACCCAAAACACCACTAAATGACCCTAAAAACCCAAAAACCCAAAAACATCCTAAATCTCTAAAAACCCCTAAAAGACCCTAAAAACCCTAAAAAACCCTAAAAACCCTTAAAAACATAAAAACAGTAAAACCCTAAAATAATCCTAAAACCCTAAAAAACCTTAAAAAAATCTAAAATACACAAAACCATAAAAACTATAACAAAACCGTAAAATCCCTAAAAACCCTAAAAACAATCAATCCTTAAAAAACATAAACATCCCCAAAAAATGCCATGAAAACCCTAAAAATATAGAAAATCCATAAAAAAAACCCGTAACACCCCTAAAAAACCAAAACCCCTTAAAATCCCTAATGTACCCTAAAAACTCATAAAAACCATAAAAACCTAAAAACCCTAAAAACCTTAGAAACGCATTAAAAACAAAAACAAAAACATTAAGTCCATAAAAACACTTAAAGCCCTAAAAATCCCTAAAAATCCTAAAAACCCAAAACCCACTAAAAATCCTAAAAAACCCCAATACCCCAAAGATCACTGACGATCAGAGTGCATGGATTGACAAGCAGGACCTAATACTGATAAGGGGATTCAATGAAGGTAAGATAAATCAAGAGGAATACATGCAAGCTTGGGACAAGATGGCGACCTGCTTTGAAGATTTATTAGAGGGTGTTCCAGACACACGGGTATCCTCTATCTCTTGGAAACTGCTTAGGGATAATGCGTCTAGCAGACTTAAATTTCTTTTCAATGATTCTGAAATATTTCTTGATGCTTGAACTGGATGGTTTCTCACTTTTACCTTAAAAGTGTTTTTTAAATAAAAAAGTAATTTTGGATGATTCCCAAAGATCCAAAAAAGCCCTAATAATCTTGAAAATACACTAAAACCCATTTAGAACCTAAAAACCCTAAAAAACCTAAAAACAATAAAAATAATAATAGCCATAAAAACCCTAAAGGATCCTAAAATCCCTAAAAACACTTAAAAACCTAAAATGTATACCAACCCAAAAACACATAAAAACCAGAAAACCCCTAAAAACTCTAAAATGTCCTAAAAGAATCTAAAAACTCTAAAAAAACCCTAAAATCCCCAGACCCCCTAAAAACATCTAAAAGACCCTAAATACCAGAAAAAACACTAATAGTCCATAAAACACTAAAAATACTTAAATACCCTAAAAGACCCCAAGAAACTCTAAAAGACTCTAAAATACCCTAAACCCCTAAAAGATCCGAAAACCCAAGAAAACACCTTAAAGACCCTAAAAACCTTAAATATCCATAAAAGGCCATAAAAACACTAAAAATTCTAAAATTATGTAAAAGAACCTAAAAATATTAAATTAATCTAAAAACCCTAAAGGTCTCTAAAAATAATTAAAATACCCAAAAGACAGTAAAAACCCAAAAAACCCCTAAAGGACCCTAAAAACCCTAAAGGACCCTAAAAACACATAAAGGACCTTAAAACCCTAAAAACACTAGAGGAACCTTAAAAACCCTAAAACTATATATGATTGTAAAGATCTTAAAAACCATAGAAGACCCTAAAAACTATACAAAATCCTAAAAGACCTAAAAAACACTAATAGTCTGAAAAATCTAAAAAACACTAAAACACCTTACAAGCCCTAAAGGACCCTAAATACCTTAAAACCCCCAAAAGTCCCTTAAAAACATAGAAAACCCTAAAAACCCTAAAATACAATAAAAACAATAAAAACCCAAAATAAACTCTAAAAGAAAATATAAACCCTAAAAAACTTTAAAAGAACCTTAAAAGCCCACCAATCGTAAAAAACACTAAAAATACCTTAAAAATATAAAAGTCCATTAAAAACTAGAAAACCTGAAAACACCTAAAAACATAAAATAACCTAAAATACATGAAAAAACCACTAAAACCCAAAAACCCTGAAAAAATATAAAAAGCGCTAAAAACACTAAAAACCTAAATAACCCAAAAAACCATAAAACCCCTAAAAAACTAAAAACCCTAACAACACTAGAAACCATAAACCCATTTTTTTAAATAACCCTAAAACCCCCATAAAATCCCTTAAATACATTAAAAACCCTAAAAACCCTAAAATCCAAATAAAAAACATAGAAAAACCCATAAAAATCCGTAAAACCCAGAAAAACCTTTAAATCCCCCCAAACCATAACCCACCCTAAAACCAAAAGAAAAATATGAAAACCCCTAAAAAACCTAAACCCCTAAAACACATAAAAACCCATAAAACCACTAAACCCCCTAAAAACCTAAAAACCCCTAAAAGGCAAAAAATAAAAAGACTAAAAAATATATAAAAGCCTAAAACACCTTAGCAACCCTAATAGTCCTAAAAAAACCCTAAAAACCCATAAAACCCTAGAAGTCTATAAAAACAACAAAACCCCTCTAAAACCCAATAAAGTTCAAAAAACATTAAAAACCCTAAAACCCCTAAAAACCCAAAAAAACCAAAACCCAAAAAAACTATAAAACCCTGAAAACACTAAAAATATTAAAAATCCTAAAAATCTAAAATACACTAAAAACAACTAAAAGGACCTTAAAGACCTAAAATAATGAATGACCACAAAATTAATAAAAAAGTCCCTAAATCCCTTAGAAGACCCTAAAAACGTAAAAAAAACTTAAAATGACCATAAAAACTCTAAAAAATACCAAAGACTCTAAAAAATATATAAAACTTCTAAAAGACCCTAAAACCCTTAAACGCCCAAGAAAACATTTAAACCCCTTAAGAATCTAAAAACACATAAAAAACCCTAGAAACCCAAAAAAAATCCAAAAAACCCTAAAAACTGTAAAACCCCCTATAAAATGGAAAAAATAAAAAATATTAAGAACCCTAAAAACCCTAAAAAACTGAAAAAACCCTTTAAACCCCTTAAATCTATTAAAAAACATAAAAACCCAAAAACCTTTAAAACTCTTAAAATGATACCAAGACCACAAAAACCCCTAAAAACACTAAAATCCCTTAAAATCAAATAAAAGCTAAGAAACCCTAAATACCCTAAAAACCCTAAAACCCTGAAAAAGCTATAAAAACATAAAAACCATTAAAAGACTCAAAAATAATAAAAACCAGAAAAAAACTATAAAAACCCAAAAGAAAAATAAAAAAATAAAAAAACATAAAGACATCTTAAATCCTTAAAAAGACCCTAGAAGAAAAAAACCTTATCTGACTGGAGATGGCGGTTCTGGCGATTCTGGCAATTCTGGCGATCTGGCTCCCTCGCGATGGTGGCTTCCTCCCAGGTTGATGACGATGGAAAATGAAGCACCCCCCCCCCCCTCTCTCTACGAGGGAGGATCCTCTCTTGGAGGACCTCTCGTCACTCTCCTTTGCTGACTCGTTACCCTCTTTCCCGAGAATGGTGTTCTGCCTGAAGGTTCCGGAGTTTTTCGAAGGTTGTCTGTAGCTTTCACTCTCTCTTCGGAAGTTTAATGAAGCTTAGGACCTACACTGCTTGACTCTGGTTGCAAGATTCTCGATGCGGCGACCCCCGGTTGCCACTTTCGACAGGTTCGTTTCGACTTTCTTGAATCTTAGGGATCGGGCGACTATGGGCTTGATTGATAGATCCCACATCATGATTCTCTTTGCCACGGAGGAAGACCTAGTCTTAGCCTAGTCAGCAGCTCCTCGGTCATGCAATGGTTCTCGTTTCTCCCTATTTCGGTGGAGTTTCGATTTTCATCTGAAGCGTAGTTCCCTGATTGCTACTACCTGGGTAAGATTTCCTGAGCTTCCCCTTCCCTTTCAAAATATCTCTATTATTTCGATGCTTTGAAATTTGGTGGGGAGGTTCCTATGTGTGGATAGTAGGACTAGGTCCCTTTGTCATCCGGTTTCACCAAGGGATTTTGTTGAAATCGATGCTTCGAAGTCTCCTGTGGATGCTGTCTGGATTGCAGTGGGGGAAGAACTTAGGTGGAGACAACCTATCATCTTTGATAAATGGCCGATTTTCTGCTCATCCTATTGGAGTTTTGGGCACAGTGATCACTCTGGAGGCTGCTCTGGAACTATCAGGGTGGTGGTTCTCTGGCTCACATGTCTTCTGGTGAGATTACCCTCCCTCTGGTAGAGGTGAAGGGGACAAAGGGGTGGCTTCCTCCCAACCTCTGAATGCTGATTTTCCCTGCTCGTCTGCTTTGCTGGCTGGAAGTAACTTAAAGGTGGCCCTGATGGATTCAGGTGGTTTCTTTGTGAGTCTGACTGGAGGTGCTGGTGTTTCAGGTAATGCTAACGAGGAGGAAGTGATGCTGGCTGAGAGGGATAATCGGGCTTCCGCTAAAGGTTTCCACGGAGATGGTGACTCCCTTAGGAGGAAGACAGGTTTAGGGAAGGTTGTGGTGATGGGTGTCGGGGAAGAAAATATGGAGGAGGCCTGTGCTATGGATCTGGAATGAGATGACATAGCTGGCTTGAAGGCTGTAGTCTTGGCTGAGCCTGCCGACGAGGATGTGCGGGTGGCAGATGTCGTGAAGGAGGCAGTGGTTGCTCAGGGCCCGAGGACTGGAGATGAGTGGAGCTTGTCTACAGTTGAGGAAAGGTCTATGGTGGATGAAGAGACCTAGATCCCCATGGGTCCATACAACTGGCACGATGCCCCTATGGTTATGTCTGGTTTCCCAGTCATGGGGGGACCTGACATGGGGCCTGGGTTATCTCCTCCCTCTGATAGCACAAGAGGTGCTGAGGATACTCCCAGTGGCCAGCTTAACTCTATTCCAAAAAATGCTGGTGATGCTGGTGCCATGGACCTGCAGAGGGCTATGGTTCTTCATGGTGTCCCCTCTGCTGAATCTTTTTGTGTGCAGCTGCATGAGATGGTGTGGGTTGAACGGGAAAGGATCTCACTTGAGGATGAAGTTGAGAGGCTCGGGGAGCGGTTTTCTGAGGATGATCGCCAGATAAATGCGGCTATGACCAGGCCAAAGGAGAAAAGAGGCGCTGAAACTCCTGGGACAGATTGTAGGAAAGGGAAGGCAGCATCAGCTGTAAGTGATGGGGTCGCTTGTGCGAAGGCGGTCGTTGCAGCTGGATCCACTTCTACCCCTCCGAGATGAAGACGGAGGAAGGATTACTCTACACTCACACATCCCATGGAAACTAGGGCCTCTTCATGAGCTGTAAGAATTAATCTAAAGGTGAATAAGTGAGAGTGGCCTTCAATTTCTGCAGAGCAAGAGAAGGCTAGGATGAAGCTGCTATCCAGGATTGGCATGAAAGAGGATTTTGAGTCTGGATGGGACTCAATGGACATGGGTGCTGAGTCAGATTTCAGTTTTGCTGATGTGGGTGACGGTTTTGGTGTGGGCATGGGTTTCCGAGGTGCGGAGCTGGAGGATTTTGGTGGCGATGTTGACTGATCCTCCCCTTGTGTGCTTTCCATTTGAACCTTTTGACTTGTTTGTTTTTGCTTTTTCTTTTCTTCCTCTCTTTCTATGGCCTTTGGGCTGAGGTCGTAAGGGATTTTGGGTGTGGATCGGTAAATCCCTCCCCTCCCTTGTCTATAGTGTCTGTGTCTTTACTTTTAATAAAATTTTGGGGGGTCCCAGGAATAGCCTGGACCCGAGCCTTCCTTCCCTTAAAAAGACCCTAAAACCCTTAAAACAACCGAAAAAAATAAAACCCCTAATAAAACCCAAAAGAACATAAAGCTCCCTAAAAACCCTAAAACCCAATAAAATTCATAAAAACCACAAAAAACCCCTAAAAACCGTAAAAACCCAAAAAACCCACAAAAAACCCATAAACTCTAAAAACAATCCAAAACCTAAAAAACCTAAGTCCTCTAAAAAAACCTGAAAAGAGCCCTAAACAGCCCTGAAGAACCCTAAAAAACCTAAAAAATCTTGAAAACACTAAGAAAACACTAAAAACCCAAAAAATATCAAGAAACCTAAAAAAGATAAACCCCCCTAAAAACCTAAAAACCGGAAAAACCTAAAAAATCTGGAAAACACAAAAAACCTTAAAAAACATTAAAAAACCTTAATCCTTCAAAATCTCTAAAAAACCTAAAAACCTTAAAAACCCACTAAAAGGCCATGAAATATCCTAAGAATTCTAAAGCCCCAAGTGACCCTAAAAGTCCATAAATCAGCGTATTAATCTCATCCCTAAGATGTTGGGTCTATTTGAAGGTCATCCGAAGTTGAAGTTGTCAATTTCGGAGTTCAATGAGGCTTCAGCGTTGTATAATAGGACTCTGGTGGCTCGATTCTCTAACCGGCGCCCTCCAGTGGAATTTTTTGATAGATTTTTGTTTGAACATTGGGATCTACTAGATAGGGCGACGGTGGCCTTGGTTGATGCGTACCATATTCTGATTCTATTTGCTTCTGAGGAGGACCTTATCCAGGCCTGGTCCGCTGCCCCCCGCAGATGTAACAGTGTGCGCTTTTCTCTCTTTAGGTGGATATTTGATCTTCGTTTATGTCGAGAATCACCTTTGGTTTCCATTTGGGCACAATTCCTTGAACTCCCTCTTCCCTTCCAAAATTTGTCAATTTTTTCAATGCTGGGAAATCTGGTTGGAAGATTTCTGTGTGTGGATAGCCGAACGTGAGCCCTCTGTCATCCAGTTTCTTTGAGAGTCTATATTGAGGTTGATGTTTCCAAACAACCAGTTGATTTTGTCTGTATTGAGATTGGTGAGGAGCTGCAGTGGAAGCAACATGTGGTTTTTGAATCCTGGGTGAATTACTATGATTCCTGTCTGACTCTTGGTCATGTGAAACGGGTGTGTCATCATGGGGGTAATGATCACTTGGCTTCTGAGAGTAATGTCTGTGCCACCCCCCAAGGCTGGACCTGGCTTCTGATCATGGGGATGGACCATACCCTGATAAAAATGAGGGGGAGCTTCATCCAGGGGTCTTGGTAATGGACTGTTTCAATCGGTTGAAGGGGGATTTAGGATGGGCAGGTGCTTCCCCTTCGTCCAATGGGGTGGTGAAGGTGGTTCCTAAGAAAGATATGGATACTGATGCCTACTTGCAGATGGTTCCAAGTGGGGTGTACAGTGACATCCCCAGTCTAGGTTCTGAGGGGATGGGGATGGAGGGGTTATTGATGAATGTTTCTTATACCGAGGAAAATGGTCATGAGTTAGAACAGGACCTGGTTCACACTTCAAATGCTTTTTAAGTGCTTGATACATAGGAGGGGGAGTGTTCAGAGTCGCTGGATGCCCTGGCTGATGAGGATCAGCAGGCCTCGGACATCAAGGACACCCCATTTGTTCATTTGATGGAATAGGAGCTATGTGATGCGGCCCCTTCTGCTGCTGAGCGAACTATGGTGCAACATAGGTCAGGAATGGAGCTTGTGGTATTTGAAAGGCTTCCTCCCTGTGTTGAACTCCCTGAGATGATCGTGCTGGACGGTTCTGAAATTCCGCTTGAGCAACACCGACGTGGGATTCTATAGCATCCCAAACCGAAGGTTATTTTTGACTATGATAACATTGATGAGGATGTTAAATATGATTTTGTCTTTGGGGACCGTAATGACTTCATTGATTCGAACACACACAAGAATTGGAGGAGGATGACCTTGATGGATGCCTCAGTTCATCCTAACTCGGTTCCAAGAGGAGGGTCTGAGCCTGCAGCTGCTGATCCCTGGAAGGAGGGGAGCCCCAAGGTGGTGAGTGCTGATGATGTCCTTCACAGCAGGAAGAGGGGGAGTGCTTCCCCTGTCAAGAGGAGGGAAATGAGAGACTATTAATCCCTTCCAAAACCAATGGCAACAAGGGCCTCCTAGAAGGATTCCAATGCTATGGAGGATTATCTTTCCAAGGATCGAGCAGATAATAAGCTGGAGAAGAAGCGACTCAGGAGGTATTGTACTAACTTCCTCAAGTAGTATGAGTCATCTGAATGGGAGACGGTGGACTCGGATGCCTCATCTGTGTACGGTGCTGATGGGGATCTATATGGTGATGATGAGGCCTTCGGTTTTGGTGTACGTACTGAACCTCTTGGTGATTTTGGTGGTGACATTGACTGACATTCTCCCCTTTTGTGTTTTTTCTTTTTTCTTTTTTGATTTTCCTTTTTTTGGGGGTTTTTGCATCTTGGTTGTAAAGGGTTTTTGGGTGTGGATCGATTGACCCCACCCCTCACTTGTCTGCTGTGTCTTTTTTTCTTAATAAAGTTGGAGGGGGTCGGGAATAGCCTAGCCTTACACCTATTCTGCCCTAAACACCCTAAAACCCCATAAAACCCTAAAAGCCAATAAAATACCAAAAAACATAAAAACCCCAAAGTATTAAAAAGATAAAAAATTCCCAAAAAACCCCTGAAACACTAAAAATCCTAAAAAATACTAAAAAATCCCAAAAAACCCCAAACCCCTAAAAACCCTAAGAAACCAAATAAACCCTTAAAAACCTTGAATGACCCTTAAACACCCTAAAAACCCATAAAACACTAAAAACCATAAAAACCCATCAGAAACCCATTAAAAACCTTAAAAACCCTAAAAAATTATAAAATGACTAAATAAACCCTAAAAACACTAAAGACCCTTAAAACCCTAAAAAAAATCCTTAAAACTATTAATAATTCTAATAACCTTAAAAACTCAAAAAACCTTTAAACCCTTAAAATGCATAAAAACCTTCAAAATCCTCTAAAACAACCAAAAACCCAAAAAGAACATTGAAGACCCTAAAAAATCCTAATGAACAGTAAAACACCCTTAAAACACTCAAAAAATTAAAAGTACATAAAACCCTAAAAACCCTAAATGGCCATAAAAACCCTAAAGAATCCTAAAATACATAAAGAACCCAAAAAACTTTAAAAGTCCATTAAATACCCTAAAACAATAAAAGACACTAAAATCCATTAAAACCTTTGAAGTTACATAAAATACCTAAAAACTCTAAAAGACAAAAAAAGAGCAAAAAAATCCTAAAGCACCCTAAAAACCCTAAAAGATACAGAAACTCCAAAAAAACCCTTAAACATCCTAAAAAACCACTAAAGGACCCTAAAAAATCCTAAAACCCCTAAAAAGAACTAAAAACCTAAAAAAACTAAACCCCTCTAAAAACCCTTATAAAACCTCGAAAACCCGAAAAACCATAAATGACCCTAAAAATATAAAATACCCTATAAAACCCTAAAAATAATAAAACCCTAGAAAACCCTAAACACTCTAGAAGACCCAAACAACCCTAAAAAGTTAAATGGCCCTAAAAACCACAAAAACTATAAAAAAAACCCTTAAAACCCCAAACAACTCTAAAACCCAAAAACACCATAAAACCCTTAAAAATCTCTAAAACCCAAAAAATACATCAAAAACCTTAAAAAACCAAAAAACGATAAAATATTTTTAATGTTTGTAAAACTAAAAAAACCCAAAAAACCCCAAAAAAACCCAAAAAACCATAAAAACCCTTTCAATCCCTAAAAGATTCTAAAAAGACACAAAAAACCAAAAAACACTAAAGAAACCTAAAAAACATTAAAAAATAGTAAAATACCATAAAAACCCAAAAAACCAACAAAATACCCAAACAACTTGAAATACCTTAAAAACATAAAAACCATAAACTCCCTAAAAACCCGAAAAGACCCTAAAAAACCTAAAAACCCTAAAACCCTAAATTACCCTAAAACCCCTAGAAGACCCAAGAAAACCCTAAAAAACCGAATGAAACTAAAAACCTTAAAAAAATTAAAATACCCTTTAACTGTAAAAATTTTAAAAAAATCTTAAAAGACATTGACACCCTAAAAAACCATAAAAACCATTAAAATCCCTAAAAACCCAAAGAAACCCTAAAAACCATAAAACCAATAAAAACCCATAAAATACCTTTAAAACCCCTAAAAACCCTAATAAACCTAAAACTCTAAAAAAATCACTAAACACCCTAAAAAATCCCAAAACCTATAAAACCATAAAAAAACCAAATATCATATAACCCTAAAAAACCCAAAAAAACATTAAAAATGAAAAATAATCCTAACACCCCAAAATACCCTAAAAACCCCTGAAACATCTAAAATCCCCTAATACCCCTAAACAATAAAAAATACTAAAAAACCATGAGAACCCCAAACACCCCAAAAAACCCAAAACCCACGCAAGAAATCCAAAAAAAATCTTATGAAACCCTAAAAGAACTAAAAATTCTAAAACCCTGAAAGCTATAAGAAACCTATTAATTTTAAAAACTGTAAAAAAACCCAAAAAACCCTAAAGAACCTAAAAAACCAAAAAAAAAACTAAAGAACACAAAAAACCTAAAAACCCAAAAAACCCTAAAACACCTTAAAAACCAAAAGACCCTAAAAACATAAAAAATCCTTAAAACCCTAAAAACCATAAAAACCCTAAAACCCTAAAAAACACTATGATCTATAAAACCCTATAAAAATCATAATAATCTAAATACCATAAACTAATAAAAAACCCAAAGCATCGTAACAAACTGAAAAAGACACTAAAAATCCTAAAAATCTAAAAAAGACCCTGAAACCCTAAACACCCTAAATGACCCTAAAAACACTATAAAACCCAAGATTACCCATAAAACACTTCAATCCCCAAAAAAGTATAGGAAAACATAAAAACCTTTAAACCCTAATAAACTTGAAAAAACTCTAAAACCCCATAAAATGCTAAAAACCCTAAAACAACCCTAAAACCCCATAAAAAATATCTAAACCCCTAAAAATTAGACAAACCCCTAAGAAAATAAAAAAAAACTAAAATCTATAAAAACCCCTAAGAACCAAAAAAACCCTAAAAACTATAAAACCCCTAAAAACTCTGAAATCCCTAAAATCCATAAAAACCCATAAAACCCTAGGAAACACTAAAAGATCTTTAAAGACCCTAAATGCTAAAAAACATTAACAAAACCATCAAAAATTCATAAAACATAAAGAAAACCCTAAAAACCCTATAAAAATGAAAACACTAAAAAATGAAAAAACCCCAAAGAAATAAAAAAAACCTCTATAAACCTAAAATGATTTGAAAAAACAACAAAAAACAATAAATCCCTAAACAAACCCTAAAAATTGTAAAAAACACTTAAAACTGTGAAAACTATAAAACCATAAAATGACCTTAAAACCCCGAAATACTCCTTGAAAACCCTAAAAATACCTTAATAGAACTTAAAACCCTTTTTAAATACCCCAATACCCTTAAAACCCCTTTAAAATACCCCAATATCAATAAAACCCCTAAAAACCCTTAACCCCCTAAAAATGCTAAAGAATTGAAAAAATCCTATGAAACCCTAAAAACTTGAAAAACCCAAAACCCTAAAAACCATAGAAATCCCTAAAACGCCCTAAAAATGAAAATAACCATAAAACCCCTAAAAATATAGAAAACCCTAAAACCACTAAAAAACCAAAACTCCTAAAAACCCTACAACCCTTAAAACCCCAAAAAATCCCAAAAACCCTAATGAACTCCAAAAAATAAAATAAATAATCCTAAAAACCTAAAACCCCCCAAATCCCTATAAACCCTAAAAAGCCCTAAAAATACAACATACAGTAAAGTCCATAAAAACACTTAAAACACTCAAAAACTGTAAAACCACTAAAACCCTAAAACCCTTAAAAACCATAAAACCACTAAAATGAACAAAAACACTAAAAACCCTAAAACACCTAAAAAACCAAAAGGCCCTAAATACTCTAAAAACCCTAAAAGAACCAAAAAACCATATAATACCCTAAAAGACTCATAAAATTCCAAATAAATCCTAAAAATCATAAAAACTATAAAATCCCCCCCAAAACCCAAAAACCCTAAAATCCTCAAAAAAAACCATAAAAACCTTAAGAACCCTAAAAAACCCTGAAACCCTTAAAACCATAAAACCATAAAACCAAAAAAAAACCCCTAAAATCTCTAAAAACAATAAAAGATCAAAACCTTAAAACCCTAAAAACCCTAAAAACCCAAAGAAAACTCTTTAAACCCAACAAAACCATAATAAAACTCTAAAATCCCATAAATACCCTAAATAATATAAAAACCTATAAAACTTAAAAAACCCTAAAAAACAAAAAAACCTAAAAAACTCTGAAAACCCTAAAAAACCTTAAAAAACCTAAAAAACACTAAAAACCCTTAAGTCCTAAAAACCCAAAAAAACCATAAAAACACTAAAACTATAAAAATCCTAAAATCCCTAAAATATTATAAAAACTGTAAAAGTCCTTAAAACCCTAAAAACCCTTTAATCCCCTAAAAATCATAAAAAATATAAAAAACATGAAGAATCCATGAAAACTATATAGGAACATAAAAAACATAAAAAACATAAAAACCCTTGAAAAATAAAAACCCATAAAGCCCCTAAAAACCCTAAAAACCAGTAAAATCACCAAAAACCATTAAAACCCAATAAATCTGTAGAATACTTGAAAATAATAAAACACTTAAAAACCAAAAAACACTATAAATCTATAAATCCATAAACCCCCTTAAACCCACCATGAAAACCCTCAAAATACCTCAAAACCTATAAAAACATTAAATACCCTAAAAAACATTAAAATCCTTGAAATCCCTCAAAACCCCTATAAACTCTAAAACCCCCCGAAAACCCCTCAAAACCTAGGAAACCCTTAAAACCCTGAAAAACTAAAAAATAACATAAAACCCTTCAAAACCCCTAAAGACCCAAAAAACCATAAAAACCCTAAAACCCAAAAAACCCCTAAATCCCTAAATCCCTAAAACAACCCTAAAACCCCCAAAACTCTAAAATACTAAAAAAACCTAAATAATCCAAAAAACCCAAAAAAACCTTTTATAACTATAAAAATACATTATTAAACCCTAAAAATCATAAAACCACTAAAGGACACTAAAACCCCTAAAAACCCTTTAAAACTCTAAAACCCCCTAAACACTCTAAAAACCCTAAATCCCTATAAACACTAAACAAATTCTAAAACCCTTAAAAAACCCAAAAAACCATTAAATGATATGAAACCCTAAAAACTATAAACACTACTAAAATCACTAAAAACCGCTAAAACCGTAGAAATCCCAAAAACCCCTGAATCTCCATAAAACCCTAAAAACCTTAATACCCTTAAAAACCCCTAAGAATGAGAAAAAAACCTTCAAAACCTCTAAAAATACTTAAACTTTATAAAAATACAAAACAAATACTAAAATGATAAGAACCCTAAAAACCATAACATCCAAAAAACCCATTAAAATCATAAAATCTCTAAAAAAACCTAAAAAACCCAAAAAACCCAAAACCCCTAAAAACCCTAAACCCCATAAAAATCTTAAAACCCTTAAAAACCAAAAAAACCCTAAAAATACCAAATAAACCATAAAATAAATAAACCCCTAAAACCTCTAAAAAATATAAAAACCAAAAAAACCAAAAAAACTAAAAAATCCAAAAAAACCCATAAAAACCTCAAAACACACAAAAAAACCCAAAAAAACCCTAAAACCCCCAAAACCCATTTTAAACCCCAAAGATATTTAAAAATCCTTGAAAAGTCTCAAAGCCCTTAAATTCCTAAAAACCCTTAAAACCCCCTCAAAACCTTGAAAACCTTAAGAAACCCCTAAAAAATTTTAAAATCATAACAACCACAAACCCTGAAAAACTGTGAAAAACCAAAAAAAAACCCAAAACAATCCTAAAAACACTAATAAACTTAAAAACCCTAAAAATACTGAAAATGAATAAAAACTATAACAACCCCTAATAAATCCCTAAAAATCCTAAAAACCCTTACAAATCTTTTTAACCTCCAAAAACCCTAAAAAACCAAAAAAACAATAAAACTCTTAAAAGACACTAAGAACACTAAAAACCCTAAGAATCCAAAATATCCTAAAAGATCCTAGAACCCTCAAACCTCTAAGAGACTGTAAACAACCCTATAAAACATTAAATATTCTTAAAATCGTTAAAAATCCTAAAAACTCCAAAAAAAACACTAAAACCATTAAAATACAAAACAACCTTAAAACCCTTAATAAATCTAAAAAACACTAAAACCCCTAAAACTCTAAAAACCCTTAATAAATCCTAAAAAACTAAAAAACCACCTAAAACCCTTGAGAAAAAAAATAAAAAACCCAAAAAATCAAAAATATATCTTAAAACCACTAAAACCCCTAAGACCGCCTAAAAATCCATAAAATCCCTAAAACCCTAAAAACTAAAAAACCCTTAAAAGACTAAAAAAACAACAACTCTAAAAACAATACAAAACAAAAACCATAAAAACACTAAATACCATAAAAACCTAAAAACCTTTAAAACCCATAAAACCCAAAATAACCCTAAAACCATAGAAAACACTAAAAACCCCAAATAAACCAAAAAAATACTAAAAATCATTAAAAACACTAAAACACTCTAAAAATACCTTAAAACTCAAAAAACCCCTAAAAACACTAATAAACCTACTTAAAACCCCTAATAACCTAAAAAAAACCAAAAAATCATAAAAACACAAAAAAAACATTAGTACCCCTGAAATCCCTAAAACACCTTAAAATCCCTAAAAACCCCATAAAAACACTTTAACAACCTTTAAAACCAAAAAATAACCCTAAAAATATCTATCAACACTAAAAACCCTAAAAACCATAAAAACTATAAAAGCCCTAAAAAACCCTAAAAACCCTAAAGACCCTAAAAACCCATAAAAGACCCTAAACCCCCTAAAAGACCATAAAATCACAGAAAACCCTAAAAATATAAATATACCCAAAATACCCAAAAAGTCCCTAAAATCCCTAAAATATATTAAAATCACTAAAATACACAAAATATACTAAAACCCCATAAAACCTAAAAGACCATAAAAACCCTAAAAAATATAAAATGCCTAAAAAGTCCCTAAACCCTAAAAAACATAACCCCCTAAAATCCCTAAAAACCCTTAAAAACCCTAAAACTATGAAAACTATAAAAACTTGAAAAACCCTTAAAAATCCTAAAAAATCTAAAAACACAAAAAAAACATAAAACGCCTAAAACTCCTAAAAACCCTAAAAACCCTAAAACACAAAAAAATCCCCAAAAATACCAAAACAAGCCTAAAAACCCTAGAAAATCAATACATCTCTGAAAATTATTAAACCCCTTAAACCCTAATAAATCTAAAAAAATAATATACACTAAAACCATAGAACACTAAAAACCCTTAATTTTCTAAAAAACCATAAAAACCCAAAATCCCTAATTACCCTCAAAATCCCTAAACCCATAAAAACCCTAAAAAACTCAAAAAACTGTAAAACCATTAAATCCCCTAAAAACACATGAAAAAACTTAAAAATACTTAAAACAAAAAAACTAAAAGATCTATTAAAAATACCTGAAATACCCTAAAAATCCCATAACCCCTAAAAACCGCAAATCCCTGAAAACCATAAAAAACCCTAAAAACCAAAAAAAACAATAAACAATACCCCAAAAAATACACAAATACCCTAAAAACCTAAAAACCATAAAAATACTCAAAGACCCTACAAAAATAAAAAAAATAAGGCCATAAAACCCCAAAAACCCTAAAAAACCCAAGAAAATAGTAAAATACCCTAAAAACCCCAAAACAAAACCTAAAAGATGATAAAAAACCCTAAACCCCTAAAAGACCCTAAAAATAATAAAAAACTAAAAAACTCGTAAAAACACCAAAGGACACTAAAAACACAAAAAGAACCTAATAAATCCAAAAAATCCTAATAATCCATAAAGACCCTAAAAACCCAAATAACCATAATGGACCCTAAAACCCTAAAACCCTAAAGGACCCTAAAAACAACTAAAAACCCTAAAAATGATAAAAAAAAAACCAAAGGACCATAAAATCCCTAATAAAATCCTTAAAAGATCCTAAATTCCATAAAAACCCAAATGACCATAAAAACCCCTAAAAAAATCCACAAAACCCCCTAAAAACCACAAAAGACCATAAAAACCCTAATAAACACTAATAGAACTTAAAAACCCTAAAAAAATTTAAAACATTAATGAACCTAAGATTCCCTTAAATACTTATAACATAAAAAAACCCAACAAACCCTAAAAAAATTAAAGGATCTTAAAAACTAAAAAAAACACACACAAAAATCTAGAAAATCCATAAAAGAACCTAAAAAACCTAAAAACCCTAAAATAAATTAAAAAAAATAAAAACCACAAAAACCCTAAAAAACCCTAAAACCAAAAAAACCTTGAGAAACCCCCATTGAATAGATAGAGTATGGATGTAAACCAGGTGATCCTAAGGATCACTCTCAACCTAACCCGAAATTCCCCCTAATGGCAATATTGATGATCTAGACATGGATTTTCTAGATTTGGAGGGGCCTAAATAGCCCTTTCATCTTTTCAAATGATGAGTTTCAAAGAAGGATGCTATTCATGATGATATGGAGGTGTCTGGGCTGAAGTTAAACTTTTCAGAGGTGGTGAGATATGTGGCCTCGCTTACCTTCACTAATTTTAGTGATCCTTCCCCTAGTCATGTGAATAGGAAAGGGCATGTGGAACATGTATCTGCAAATAATGAGGTAGTTGAGGATCGAATCACATTATAATGAATTTCTATTATCACAAGTGTGATGACCCCAAAGGTAGAGAAGTAATGAAAATTTATGGATCTTAACAAATGAATTTCTGAGATTTGGGGGTTTAGATAATGTAAGATGAAGGCCATGGGAAGGGGTTACTATCATATAGTCTTCCACTTGGGTGATTAGAAAAGGAGGTTCTGGAGCATTAAATTTATTAATCATAAGATAGGTCTGCATCAACTTCAATATTGGAATAAGAATTTTGATCCCTATAGTGTGAAAAACATCTTCACATAGGTATGGATCCATATCTACAAGTTGAATTGGCTCTACTAGAACTCCCAGATCCTTTGGAACATTGCATCCTTGGTTGTATTCCCTATCCGTATTAATAAGGAGACAAAATACCCAAGGTATGGACATTATTCTAGGGACCTTGTTGAGGTGGATATGGCTAGAACCCTAGTTTTAGAGGTCATTATAAATACCCTTTAGGACAATATAACTTTGGGAATTCAATATGAAAGAAGGCCCAAATTCTTTCATAATTGAAATTTATTTGGTCACATACTCTCAGAATGTAGAAGAATGAATACTTGCACCATCTATAACCTACAGGGTCATGAATCCATCCTCAGTAGGAAGAACCATGGGACAAGTAAAGGAAAGGTTCATGCAAGCTCTAAGGTCGCTAAAGCCCCACCCCACCAGGTCCCCACCTCTTCTAAGGATGCCGTTTTTGGCATTTATGGGATCCATGAACCCTTAGATAAGTAGGGTAATACTGAGGCTCTAACCCAAGCCCCTACTGTAGATTTGCCTACTGTTTCAGGGAATTTGACTAGCATCCTTTCTATAGACCCTGATCCCACCATTGTCACTGCACAACTTCCCTTTCCTGCTAGATTTCCCATTGATCAGGCATGGGACACTAGAAGTTATTCTATTATAGTATCTTTCTCAAATATTCATGGTTCCTTTGATCATACCAGGGATTTTATATAGCATGCTCCTAGATCTACTAATAAATATAAGCACTTTCTGTCCCATCTGGATATGATGAATGGATTACCTTCCCAAGAACCTAATCCTATTAAAGCCAATGCTTGTTTGGTCCCTATTTTTGATACTGCACAGTAGGCCCATGTACATTCTTCAGAGTAGTTATCCATGCTTGTAGTTCCATATTCTGCATATATAGTAGAGGAATTGGTTCTTTCATCTCTGCATGACAGTTTTGTGGAAAAGGACTATACTGGCTATGCTACTAACACGGTTCATGATGCACCCGATGGCCTATGGGGTATCCCCGATGCCCCTTATTCTATTGTCCCAGCCACACCAGTGGATCCAGGATACTCTGTGGGTAAAGTGGACACACCTGAGAGATCATCTAGGCTTAATTTGGGTGCATATTCTTTCACAGTGGTACCCTCAGACAGGGTTGCTAAGAGAAAACTTGATAGGGTTTTAAAAAATTAAACCATTTAACCTTGAATAAATTAAATCCACTAAGTGGGGTTTTATGGAGTGATGTGGTTGAGGATTCTCAGTCCAATTAATATGGTAAGGATATTTCCATTGGTCCTAATCCCATATAGCTTTCTGAAGTCAGGCATAACTGAATGGAGAAATAACTTGATGAATAACCAACAAGGCAGCATGCTGGGAAGCCTAAGAAGAATGGAAAGAAAGGAAAAGTTAAGGGAAGAAACCCATACTACAAACCTGGTAAAGATAATATTACTCTTTCTAGAGAATCACACCCATCTATTAATTTGGATCATGTTCTATAATTTACAAGGGCTTGGGAATTCACCCACAACCTCATCCCTTTGGTATTTTCTCTCTCCAAGAGAACAATTCTCATTGGGATTGCTGAACCAAAGATGAATTTCAAAAATTGGAAGGGATTCAATTGGAAAATACTTGGATACTAATTTTTCAGAAAAAATAGAAATGAGAGTGTCCTGGAAACCATATGGGTTCTAAATCATGATGGCATTTCGGTTCTTTCATTTGAGGTGATCCCTCAAATCATTTCTTTATCAATCTGCTTTCAGGCTGCTACATTAACCCTATCCTTTGTGTATGAATATTACTTGTACACTTGGAGAGGGGTAATCTAGAGGAATTTGTATCAATTAAATGAGATCATATATCATATCTGGATTGTTATTGGTGATTTCGACACTATTTTGAGACCAAATTAGAAGATTGGTCCCAAATTTTGCAAAACTGTTGTAGAGGATTTCTGTTGCTACTTGGAAAAATTTGACCTCACTAAAATACCTATATATAGATTCTATTTTTCATGGGTAAGGTTCAAAATTAGTGTAAGAAAATATAGAAATCTCAGAAGGTGTTTTTATTAGATTAGTGATAGGAGTTCCATCGCTGATGTCTCTTGGTTTACTCTCCCAAAGTTCAAATTGGATCATAATTCCCTTATTTTTGATCTCACAAAGGGTTTTATAAGGGAAATCCATATTCCCTTTAAATTCAACAATGCAAGGCTCACGATTCCTAGTTTTAGGGAAGTGGTTATCAATGACTAGAATATCATCTTTCATGGCTTCCCTCACTAGATTATAGTGATAAAACTCAAGAAAATCAAATGTCTTATGAAATATAGGAGTAATAACTCCTTTTCCAGGTTAGATTAAGATATTAAGGCCATTGAATCTCATATTTACTCCTTCTAAATTACCAACTATCATCTTTACATGCGTTCATTGGAGGATTTTCAGCTTTATTCCACGTTGGATGACCTTATGGCTCTTAAGGAGTGGCTAACCAAGAACCAATTCAATGTTAAGTTGCTAAAGTATGGGGATATGGATTCCAAATTCTTCCACCATATACACAAGGATAATGAGGGAAAAAATAATAAATTACATTCATAAAAATGATTCCACATTCACATCTGTGAATGATATTTATAATGATGTAGTGGATTATTTTAAGGCATTATATATTGATGATGGAAAGGACTATTCTCTTCCTCTATCTGACACTATTATTCCATGTATTGATGAGCATCAGAACAAGGCCTTAATGGATGCCTCTTTTGAAGGGAATTCAGAATGACATTATTATCTATGAACATGGAAAGTGCAGAGGGCCCGAATGGATTCCACTATAAGTTTTTCATGACTTATTGGAACACTATGCATATGAAAATTACCAATGAAATAAGATAATTATTTCTCTCTAGCTCATTCCCACATGGATCAAATTCTAACTTTATTGCTTTGATACCAAAGAAGTATAATTCTATTGAAATTGGGGATTTAATATAGTTTACATAGGAAACACCATTCCTTAAATTGTAAGTAAGATCTTAGTCATCTGGATGGGAAATATTGTGAGAGATCTCATCACCCAAAATCAATTTGGGTTTTTTCTGGGGAGGAGTATTCAAAACTACTTATTTATAGCCTTAGAAGGTATCAAGATCTTGAGGATGCATATGAAGCATGAGAATTTGTCCATGAAGTAGGATACATCGAATTCCTTTGACAAAATCAAGTGGAGCTTTATTTTTCATGTTCTAAGAAAGTTTGGTTTTTCAAAAAAAATCATGAAAATGGTTACCGCTATATTGACTAGTGTAAGGGTGTCTATCCTTATCAATGGTTCCCCAAAAGGGTTCTTCCAATTCTCCCATGTATTCAGGTATGGGAATCCAATCTCAGATCTTCTTTTTGTGATTGCTAAATATTATTTGAGCTAGTGCATCATTGATCTCTTGTAGGATAGCCTCTATAAACTAATAAAGGTAGGGAGGGACCTTTATGTGCACTCCCATATTCTCTATGACGATGACATACTCCTATTCAGGAAATCCAACAAGTAAACCTTGACTTTAATCAATGATATTCCGTAAGTATGAAAGTGTGGAAGGGCAATCCATTAGCTAGAGTAAATCCTCTATTATCTTTGGTAATGTCGTTTCTCTCTCTAAGAAACTAAGAATTTATAGGTCCCTTGTTGTGAAGAGGGGTTCATTCACATTCATTTATTTGGGTGTACCTATTTTTTGGGGAGGTTAAAGAGATGCCATCATGGGAGAATATCAACTAGAATCACCCAGAAACTTTCCAAATGGAAAGGGAAGAGTCTATCTCAGGATGGAAAGATTTGATTAATAAATTCTTTTATCACCTTCATGTTTTTTCATACTTTCTCCATATATATATGGAAAATTAATATTGTAAAAAGTTTTCAATCTAATATTATGAATTTTTCTTGGATAGGGTGCATAAGTGGAAGAAAGTTAGTTTTTGTGGCTGGGAAAGACTGCACTAATCCAATTATTCTAGGAGGGATGAGAATTAAACATCTTTTTAGGTTTAATGATGAAATTATTTCCTAGTTTACTTAGAGTTATTAAAATTATCATGAGTATTACCATGAGTTTATTCAGGAGAGGTTCATGAGAAAAAAATTATGATGGATTCAAAGGTTATTTTCCTTCCTCCATCTGGTTAAAAATTAGATCCTCATACAAGGAAATTACAGCTCATTCTAAATGGGTCATGTCAGAGTAATAAAATCTGAATTGTTGGTCTACATTCTAGCATGAAAGGCCCATGATGGAATATTTAAGTCCAATTAATTCTTTAAGGAATATATCCATTACTGCTATCAATGAAAGACTTGGAGAATTTGATGTGATTATTTCAGATAATATCATCCTATAGGTTTAGAGGTACATGTTTGCTGATAGTGACATCCTCATATAGAAACCCAATCTTATTGGGAAGATTAACAAAAGGGTTTTCTGTCAGTATAAATGTGTATGGGGCCTTGATCCTCTAGCTTGGATATCTAATTTCAAAATATCTTTCATCCCACCTATAAACTAGTTTCTATTGTGGAAGATCTAGAAGAATCAGCGGCCCATCCAAGAATATCGGAAGAAGGCTAGTTACAGTATGGATTCAGCCTATTTTTTCTGCCTTTGGGCCGATGAAACCATTGAGCACACATTTTTTTAGTAAAGGTTTGTTGCAGCACTTTGGGATTACCTAAAACACTTGTTCGGGTTCTATTTCAGCAAGCACACCCTATTTTTTGACCTTATTAATAACATTGTAGAGGTGAAATGCAATGACTATGTTCATAATTTTCTTCTCACTGCTTTGGGTACTATTTTCTCATATATTTGGGCTACCAGAAATGCACTGTATTCGAATAGGAAATAGCTCTCAATTCATGGTGGATTCCTGTCCATTCAAAATTTGGTCTATGAAGTGTCTTGGATTCAAACATGTTCGATGGCTAAGGATGTCAATGATCTCATTATTTTATAAATTCTTATAGTTTTTGGCAGGACAAAAAAACAACAGGTTCTCATGTTTATTCACTAGATCCCCTGATTACATCATGGATAAAATTTAATGTTGATGGCATGACCTTGGGGGTACCTGGCCCCTCAGGGTGTGGTGGAATATTTTGTACACACAGAGGCATTGTGAAAGTATGCATCCATAATTTTACTGGAATTTTATGTGAATTCTATTGTGAGCTTTGTTAAATGATGAAGGAAATCAAATTTTCAGTTCAATTCAGATGAAAGTTACATTGTCTTGAATTTTACTCGATGCTTGTGTTGGATATCCTCAAGAACATGTTCATAAGAGTTCCTGGGAGACTTCACCCACAGTGGGTTGAATGTCTCAGCCTTTTCCAAACTCTCACTCTCAATGTCACACATGACTATTGAGAGGTGAACTCGGTGGTAGATCCTTTATCCAAACAAGAAATTGTGGAATGGATCTTGATGTGGCCTTTGATTCTCCACCATTTTATTCACCCTTCGTGGACTTAGATATAAGACGTAAATTAAACAACCATATATGTAAACCCTCCTTATAACTCTTTGATTTTTCTTTTTTAATAAATTTTCATGGACCAAGTACTCTTGGTCTTGATCCTTATTTTCCCTAACAACCACAAAAAAAAATTAAAAAACCTCAAACAACCCCCTATCAACCCTAAAAAACCCAAAACCCTAAAAAACCAGCAAAATCCCTAAAAACCGTAAAACACCTTTAAAAACCTAAAACTCCCTAAAACTCCTTAAATACCAAAAAAATCCTAAAAAACCCTAAAACCATAAGAAACACTTTTCGCCCCCAAACCCCTAAAAATACCTAAAACCCTACAAACCCTAAAACCCTAAAAACCCCTAATAAATCCTAAAAACCATATAAAACCCATGAAATAACATTAAAAACCCATAATACCTAAACACCAGAAACCCCAAAAATACCCATATAAACCCATGAAACTCATAAAAACACCTAAAACCCCCAAAACCTCAAAACACTAAAAACCCTAAAAATCCAAAAAAACATAAAAATCCCAAAAAACCTAAAAAACCTTAAAACACCCAAAAAAAACATAAAACCTATAAAAACCCTAAAACCAATAAAAACCCCTAAAAACATCAGAAACCCTGAAAACTCAAAAAACTCTAAAAACCATAAAATCCTAAAACCCGAAAAACCCAAAAACACATGAAAAAACTATAAAAACCCATAAAAACACTAAAAAACCAAAAATCTAAAAAACCATAAAATAACCCTAAAAATAACAAAAAACAAAAAACACTAAAAATACAAAACAACCCTAAAAACATTGAAAACCCCTAAAACCCTAAAAATCCAAAAAACTCTAAAAATCCAAAAAAAACATAAAAATCTATGAAAAACCCTTAAAAACCCAAAGAAACCCTAAAACTGTAAAAACCCTAGAAAACCCAAAAGACCCTAAGAAAACCATAAAACCCTAAAAACCCATAAAAAGCCCTTAAAACCCCTAAAAACCTTGGAAATCCCTAAAATGATAAAAATCCTTAAGAACTCTACAATCCTAAAAAACCCTTAAAACCCCTATAAATCATAAAAAACCCTAAATATATTTAAAAACCCTAAAACCCATAAAAACCATGAACCCATAAAAACAATAAGAAAAACATAAAAGAACCAATAAAGTTAAAAATCACCCAAAACCCTTAAAGAACTCTAAAACAAAAAAAAAATCTCCTAAAACACTAAAAACCCATAAAACCACCTAAAAATCATAAAAAATTAATAACCCCAAAAACAAAAAAACCCTAAAGACTGTTAAAAACACCTAAATAACCATAAAATATGTACCCTACACCATAAACACTACAATCTACACCCTAAACCCTATAGCCTGCACCCTAACCCAAAACCCCACACCCTAAACCCTTTACCATGCACCCTAAACACTAAACCCTTATCACAACATCCAAACCGTAAACCCTACACTCTAAACCCTATACCCTGCACCCTAAACCCAAAACCCACCCAAAACTGTATACCATAAACCATAAACCATAAACCCTAAACCCTAAACCCTTTACCCAACACCATAAACCATAAACCGTACACCCTAAACCCAATAATATACACTATAAACATAAACCTTATACCCAAAAAATATCTACCATATACCCTAAACCCAAAGCCCGACACCCTAAACCCTATACCCTACACCCTAAAACAAAAAACCGTACACCTAAAACCCTAAACCCTACACCCAAAACCCTGTGCTCCACACCCTAAACCCGAAACACTACACCCTAAACCCGAAACCACAAACCCTAAACTCTATAACATACACATAAAAACAAATACCATATACCCTAATCCTTATACCCTACATGATAAACCATATAACATACACCCTAAACCTGACACCCTACACCCTAAACCCAATACACTACACACAAAACCCAATACCATAAACCATAAACCCTAAACCCTACACCATAAACCCTATACCCAACACACTAAATGATATACCCAACACACTAAACCCTATTCCCTACACCCAAAACCCTATACCCCACACCCTAAACCCTAAATCCTAAACCCTAAACCATAAACTTTAAACCCTACATCCTAAAACCTATACTTCAAACCCTAAACCCTAAAACCCACACCCTAAACACTATATACCCCACACCCTAAAAAATAAATTCTACACCCTAAACCATATACCCAACACCCTAAACCTTACACCTGAAACAATAAACCCTAAACCCTAAAACCAAAAACCCTACACCCCACACCATATACCCTGCCCCCCAAACCCAAAACCATACACCCTAAAACCTATATCGTACACCATAAACACTAAACCCTACATCCTAAAACATATAACATACACTCAACACCCCAAATCTTGCACCCTAAACCCTCTACCCTACACCCTAAACCCTAAACCATAAATCATATACCTTTGACCCTAAACCATGAACCCTACACCTTAAAATCTATAATATTAACCCTAAACCCAAAACCATATCCCATAAACCCCTAACACAACACCCTAAACACTACACCCTAAACCCTATACCCTCTACCCTAAAACCTAAACCCTAAACACTAAACCCTAAACCATAAACCCTAAACCCTACACCTTATTCCCTACACCCTAAACCCTATACAAGACACACTAAATCCTAAACCCTACTTTCTAAAATCAATAGCCTACAACCTAAACCCATAACCCAATATCCCAAACCCAATACCCTACACCCTAAACCTTAAACCATACACCCTAAATGCTATACCTTAAACCGAAAACCGTAAACCCCAAACATTAAACTCTATTCACCACACCGTAACCCTTCCCCTAAATGTTATACCCTCCACCCAAAACCCTGCACCCTATATAGTAAACCCTATACCCACACCCTAAACCATATACCATAAACTCTAAAACATAAAATTTAAACCCCTAATAAACCCTAAAAAACATAAAATACAAAAAAAAATTAGGGAAATAATAAAAACACTTTAAAAATATTTAAAACACCTAAAAATTTTAAAAACCCTAAAAACGATAAAAATCCTAAAAACATTTAAAACATGAAAAAACCCCCAAACCCTAAATTCCCTAAAATAAACATTAAACACCTAAAACCTAAAAACCCTAAATAACTCAAAAAACATAAAAAAAACCCTTAAAATCAAAATAAAACCCCCAAATACATTAATACAACCCTCAAAACACTAAAAACCCTATTCCCTACACCCTAAACCCAAAACTCTATAACCAAAACCCTATACCTACCACTATAAACCCTAAACCCTAAAACCAAAATTGTACACTCAACACCTTAATAGTTATACAATACACACTGAACCCTATTCCCTACACAGACAACCCTATAACCAAAACCCAAAACCCCAACCCCAAACCTAAAATCCTAAAACCTATACCATAAACCCTAAACCCAACAACCTAAAACCTATAATTTAAACTTGAAAACATAAAACCTACACCCTAAACACTATATAACCCACAACCGAAACAATAAAAACTACAACCTAAACACTATACTCACAACCCTAAACCTTAAAACCAACACCCTAAAGCCTAAATCCTAAAACATAAACCTTAAAACCTAAACCCTAAACCTTAAATCCTAAACCCTAAACCCTAAATTCTAAACCCTAAACCCTATCCCTAAAACCTAAACCCTACACCCTACACCCTAAAAATTGTATCATATATGCTAAACCATAAAAACTAAACCATAAAACCTATACCCTACATCTAAAACATTAAACCCTATACCTTACACCCAAAGCCCTACACCCTAAACACTAAACTCTACACCCTAAACCCTAAACCCTCCACCCTAAATGCTGAACACTACACCATAAACCCTAAACCCTACACCCCAAGCCCAAAAGCATACACCCTAAACCCTAAACCCTCCAAACTAAACACGACACCCTAAATCCTATACCCTCTACCCTAAACCCTTTACCCTACATCATAAACCTGTCAAACCCTAAACCCTAAAACCTAGACTTTATAGAAAACACCATAACCCCAAAACCCTACAACCTAAAATCTATACCCAACAAAATAAACCCAAAACCCAATAGCCCAAACCATATACCCTACACAATAAGCCATAAAACCCACACCCTAAACCCTATACCTTACACCATAAACCCCAAAACCTACACACTAAGCCCAATTACCTACACCCTAAAATCTAAGCCCTTACCCTAAACCCTATACCCCACAACCTAAAACCTATACCATATACCCTAAATCATATACACACACCCTAAACCCTATACTATACAAACTAAACCCTAAAACCCTAAAACCCCTAAAAACCCTAAAACACTATTTTTTCTTTGAAAACCCTAAAAATACTTTAAAAAGTTTTAAGATCCAAAAAACCATTAATATCACTAAAAATCATAACAACCCTATAAAAACTTAAAACTAAAAAGAACCCTAAAACCCCTAAAAACCTAAAATCCATAAAATAACCATAAAATCCTTAAAAGTCCAAAAAACCATAAAAAATAAAAAAACCTAACAAACACTTAAAACACCAATTAAAACCCTACAAACCTAAAAAATCCCTATAAAAATCATAAAAATCCCTAAAACCCCTATAAATAATACAAACCCTAAAAAATCCAAAAAAAACCCAAAATACTCTAAAAATCCCTAAATTCTATAGAAAACCCTAAAACACCTAAAACCCCTCTAGAAACCCCAAAAATCCTAAAAATCCAACTAAACCCCAAAAAACCTAAATAAAAAACCCTTAGAGAAGGATGGAGCAAAGAGGGGAACTAGGTGATCGTGGGGATCACACTCAACTCCAACCCACATATGGTCAGAGTGATGATTTGACATTGGTTTAGATAGAATTGATCAGGCATAAGGAGCTATTTGATCATTTTAAACCTAACGCTTTAAAACTTGATGGTCGTAAGACTCTAGAGGTATCTAGATTGAAACTAAATTTTGTATAGGTGGTGAAGTTTGTGGCTTCATTCACCTTCCAATATTTTAGTTCTACATCCCCTGGTCGAGTGATTAGTAAAGGGAATATGGAAAACATATCTTAAAATCATGACGTAGTGGAGGAGAGAATTAGCCTATGTCTATTTTCCATAATCGTAAGGTTGTTGACCCCAAAGGGGGAGAAGCTATGGAAATTTAGGGATCTTACCAAATGGATTTCTAAAATTTGGGGGGTTAATTATTGGAAGATGAATGTTATAAGTATAGGTTATTTCCACATTTTATTCTCCTCAGATGATTGGAAACAAAGGGATTAGATCATTGGATCACTTAATCTCAAGTAAGGCCTGCTCCAGATTCAAGACTGGGACATGAATTTTGATCCCTCCAATGTGAAAAACACCTTCAAGTAGGTATGTATTTGCATTTTTAAGTGGAATTTTCTCTATTGGAACCCCAAGATCCTTTGGAAAATTACATATTTGGGTAGATTCCAGATCAGTATTGAAGAGTAGATAGACAACCTAAGGTATGGGCATTATGATAGGGTACTTGTTGAATTGGATATGAAGAGTACCCTGGTTTAGGTGGTCTTCCTCAATACCATTGAGGAAAGTCTCACCATGGAAATTCAATATGAAAGAAGGCCCAAATATTTTCACAACTGAAACTTCTTGGTTCATCTAATATTAGGGTGAAGAAAAATGATGGCTTGTACCATTTGTAACCTATAGGGGCATGAGGACAACCTATTCAAGGGTAATCATGGAGTAGGTTAAGGAAAGGTTCAAGAAATATATAAGGTTGCAGATCCATCCCCTCAACAGGATCCTACTTCTGTGACCTGTGAGGATGTAGCTGCTAGTCCTAAGGGGATCACCTATGATCACTCAATCAAGTAAGTAAGTGTTGATCCATCTCCTCCTCAGGCTATGTCTATTCCTAATGTATCAAGGAAATTGAATAATAGCCATACTGTAGACCTTTATCAAAACAATGATCCTATACAAACTCCCTCATCTTCTTCACCCATTGGCATGCCCATTGATGTGGTAGGGGAACTTGTGATATTCCAGAAACACCCCCACCAACTTCAAGGTGTGACTGTTCACAAGGGGGAGCATGCAGCTGACAACACTGAAAAGCCTAAGCAGGACATACCACCCTAAGAAACTGTAGTTAATATTTTCATGGTTCCTAATATATCTACTGTACAATAGGCCCAAGAGTAGGTGACCATGCCTACGGGTTCATCTACTGCTATACAGTGATCCCTACCAATTCACTATAAAGATCTGGTTCCCACACCTACGGGTTCTAAGTCATTGGTTAGTGTTGTGGAAAATGGCCCTTAGGGTTTTGTGGAGGACAAGGTTTGGATGAAAGGGACACCTGTGACCCCTTCTATTCCTATACCAATCACGCAAGTGAGCCCAAGCCACTCTGTGGGTGAAGTGGCCACACCTGAGAGATCACCTACACTTGACTTGACTGAAAATTCTTTCACAGTGGTATCCTCAAACAATGATACTAAGAGAAATATTGATGGGGATTCATTCAAAAACATTTTTTACACCTTTAATAAATTCATCCCACTAAACAGGGATTTCAGGAGTGATATGGATAAGGAATTTCAGTCCCATGAAGATGGTGAGAAGCAGACCACTGGTCCTATACCCATAGAGCAATTTGAGGATAGGCACAATCCGATGGAGATATACATTGACATAGAACCCAAAAGGCAGCCTGCAGGTAAGCCCAAAAAGAATGGAAATAAAGGTAAAGGGAAGGGTGGAAATCCCTCCTCCAACCCTATCAAAGGTAATAATCCACTTTTGGTAGGAAACACACCCATATATCAATGAGGATCATGTTTTGGAATTCACAAGGGCTTTAGAATTATCCCACAGTCGAGCCCTTCATCACTTTATTCTCTCTTACAATACAATGATCATAGGGATTGTTGTTCCCCCGATGAAGTTTGATAATTAGAAGGGATTCAAATGGGAAAACCTTGGTTATTAATTTGTTTCTCATAATATGGATGAAAATGCTTTGGAAACCCTATTGGTAAAGAAGCATGATGATGTCCAAGCTCTTTCTTATGAGGTGAGATGTCAAATTACTGGTTTGCAGCTCATTTTAGGTGGACGATGCATTGGATTGAATCTGACTCGATGCTTGTGGGGGATGCCCTAAAAAAGATATTGTAAAGTCCCCTAGAGAATCCTACAATAATGGATTGAATTTCTCAACCTCTCCCAGGATCTCACTCTGAATGTCACACATGCCTATCGGGTGGTGACCATGGTGGCAGACACACTCTCCAAAAAAATTAAGGAAAGGAGCTCATTGTGGTCCTTTTTCATGCCACTTTTTTGTGTGCCACACATGGAATCTGATATGAACTATGAGATAAGCACCCAGGTTCATAAACCCTCCTCATAACTCTTTGTATTTAGTTTTTTAATAATTTTTGGTGGGCTAGGCATGCTTTCACCTAATCCTTATTTGCCTTAAAATCCATAAAAAAAACCCCCCTAGAAGAACCCTAAAACCCAAAAGGAACCCTAAAAACCTGAAAAGAACCCTAAAACACTAAAAGATCCTAAAAGACTCTAAAATAACCCAAATCCCCTAAAAAACTTTGAACCCTAAAACCCCTTTAATACCCTAAAAAACATAAGATGCACTGAAAACCCTAAAATCCCTAAAACCCAAAAAAAAAACCCAGGAAACCCTAAAAAACATAAACAACATTAAAATCCCTAAAAGACACTAAAACCATAAAACCCCCTAAAAACCATAAACCCCCCAAAAACCCTAAGAGAATATAAAACCTCCTAAAAACCCTTAAAACACCCCAAAACACATAAAACACTAAAAGAATCCTAAAAATCCCTAAAACCACAAAATCCAAGAAAATTCAAAAAATAGTAAAAACCCTATAAAGGAAAAAACCTTAAAAATAGTAAAAGATCCTAAAAACCATAAAAAAATTAAAATTATAAAAACTCATAAAACACCACAAATAATTCTAAAACCTAAAAACTATAAAACTTGTAAAACCCTTAAAACCCCTCAAAACCCTAAAACCCCAAAAAGTCCTAAAAACCATAAAAACCTTTAAAACCCATAAGAATAACTAAAAATACTAAAAGACCCTAAAATCCATAAAAACCCTAAAGCCCATAAAAACCCTAAGAAACTCTAAAAATACCAAAAATATTTAAGAACCCCCTAAAAACCTAGAAAACCAAAAACACTAAAAAACCCTAAACCCCTAAAACACCCTAAAAACTCTAAAAAATTTAGAAACCCATAAAACACTTACAAACCCTAAAAACCAAAAAATATATAATAATCCTAAAACCCCCTAAAAGTATCCAAAAGATTGAAAACCCTAAAACCCTATAAAAACCTAAAACCCCACAAAAACCCTAAAACCCATAAATTATTAAAAGAATCCTTAAAAACCCAACAAAAACCCTAATACCCCCTAAATACCTAAAAACCATATCGAACCGTAAATCACCCCTAAAATACTCTAAAACCCTAAAACCCCTAGAATATCCTAAAAACACTTAAATATCCTCAAAGATCATAAAAACCGAAAATAACCTAAAAGACTGTAAAAACCCATAAAACCCATAAAGACCCTTAAAAACTATAAAACACTAAAACATTTAAAATCAATGAAACCCCTAAAAACCCCAAAAAATCCCTAAAATCATAAATACACTAAAAAAACCAAAAAAACTATAAAACTATAATAAAACCTAAAACCCCTAAAACCCACTTAAAACCACAAATTATATAAAAAATATAAAATAATCGTACAAAACCCTACAACACCAAAACAAACAAAAACCCTCAAAACATGAAAAAACACCTTAAATCCCTAAAACCCCTTAAAGACCATAAAAGCCCCTAAAAATCCATAAAATCCCTAAAAACATAAAACCCTTTAAAACCTAAAAACCCATAAAAACCCTTAAAACCCCCTGATAGCCCTAAAAATCCCCCCAAACCATCAAAACCCATAAAAACACATAAAACCCATAAAAATTCAAAAAATACCTTTAAATAAAATAAACTAAAATAATCTTAAAAACCCCTAAAAAACCTGAAATTCCATTAAAAACCATAGAAACCCTAAAAATAAAACACCCTAAAATCATAAAGAGTTATAAAAACCCCTAAAGGATCCTAATACCCTAAAAACCCTAAAAAACCTAAAAATCCATAAAACCCTAAAAAACTAAAAAACTCTAGAAAACCCAAAAACACTAAAAACCCCATAAAACATTAAAACCCTTAAAAAATCTAAGACACTGAAACCCTAAAATATCATAAAAGATCTTAAAAACCCTAGAAACATCAGAAACCCTAAAACCCTTAAAAACCCTAATCTAACAAAAACCCCCAACAAAAAATAAAAGAACCCAAAGACCATAAAAATCCATAGAAGACCATAAAAACCATAAAAATTACATGTAAGTCCTTAAATCTCCAAAAACCATAGGAACCACACAAAAAAACCTAAAAAACTCTAGAAAACCTACAACCCTAAAACCCCTATAAACCCTAAAAACCCTAAAAGACAACAAAACACTTAAAACCCCTAAAAACCCTTAAAAACCCTAAAACCTGTTAAAACCCTAAAAATTCCTAATACCCCTAAAAACCCTAAAACACCTAAAAAAACATAAACCCCAAAAAATCCAAAAAAAATCCAAAAACCTGGAAAAAAAGTTTACAGAATCCTAAAAATAGAAAAAGTATCGAAAAACCCTAAAAAACCTAAAACCCCCGAAAATGGCCAAAATATACCTAAAAATCCATAAAAATATTTTTAAATTCCTTAAAATAATACAAACTCTAAAAAAACAAAAAACTATTTAAAACACCTAAATCCCAATAAAAACAAAAAAAACCTAAAAACCCCTAACACCCTAAAACCGATGAAACCCCAAAATACCTCAAAATACCCAAAAACCTTTAAAATTAAAAATCCTCTAAAAAACTCTAGAACCACTAAAAACCCTAAAAATCCAAAAAACCCATAAAAACAATAAAAACCATATAACCCTTAAAAACCTTTTAAAACTTTAAAGGCTATAAAAAATCATAAAAACTAAAAAAAACTATCTTAAATAATATACCATACAACTTAAACCCTAAAACATATACCCTAAAAAATATACCATAAAGACTTTTTCCTATACCCTATACCCTAAACCCTACACCAGAAACCCTATACCCTACACCCTAAACTTTGTACCTTACATCCTAAACCCTAAAACCTACACATTAAACCCTATACCGACTCCCTCAAACATAAAATCTATACCAAAAACCCTAAAACCTTCACGTTAAACCATAAACCTTACACCCTAAATGCAAAAACTTATACCCTAAACCAAAAAACACCAAAAACAAACCCAAAAACAAAAAATGAGCCTAAAACCCATAAAAAATTTATAAACCTATTTAAAAACCCAAAAATACCCTAAAAATATAAAAAAAATACCTTTAGGAATATTTAAAAAACCCTGGAAGACCAAAAACCCATAAAACACATAAAATTTCCTAAAACCTTAAAAAACATAAAAGGCCATAAAACCCATAAAACCCTAAAATAACATAAAAAACCCCATAACAAACTCTTAAAACACAAAAAACCCTAAAAATCCATAAAAAATATTACAAAATATTTTAGAACTACAAAAACATTACAAAACCCTAAAAACATAAAAACCCCAATACCCCTTAAAAATCTTAAAAACCCAAAAAAAACCCGAAAATCCCAAAAACACCCTAAAAATTTAAAAAAACCCTAAAAACCCTAAATACATTAAATACCTAAAAACAATAAAAAAACCTTATGAATACCCTAAAACCCTAAAATACTCTAAAAACCCTAAAAAATATTTAAAATCCCTATAAAACCTTGAAATTTTTTAAAAAAGCCTAAAAAATCTTCAAAACCATACCAAACCCTAAAAACTCTACAAAAACCTAAAAATCCCTAAAACCCTAAAAACACAAAATGAACCCTTAAACCCATAAAGGAAAGATAAGAACCACAAAAGAACCCATAAAACCATAAATATCCTTAAAATAACTGTAAACCCCTGAAAAATGAAAAAATGCTAAAAACACTAAAAACCCTAAAACCCTAAGAAAACCCGAAGAAAACCCTAAGAAAACCCTAAAAATCCTAAAAAACTAAAAGATATAAAAACCCTTAAAACCTTAAAAATATTAAGAAACTTTAAACACTCCAAAAAATCCCTAAACACCACTAAAAACAAAAAAACGCCAAAACCCATAAACCCCTAAAAACCATAAAAGCCCCTAAAACCCTAAAATGACTAAAAACCCCCCGAAACCCAAAAAACTACAAAATACCCCTTAATGACCCTAAGAAACCCTAAATTTCCCTAATAAACCCTAAAAATACCCTTTAAAATTGTTAAGAAATAATAAAATCCTAGTAAAAATATTTGAAACCCTAAAATAAAACCAAAAAACCCAAAAAGAACCTAAAAAGACCCAAAAAACCTAACAAACACTTAGGGGACCCTAAAAGACACAAAAAAACTTTATAAACAATATAAACCCATAAAAACCCATAAAACTCCTAAAAAACCTAAAAATCCACAAAACCTCCCAAGCCCAAAAAATCCCTAAAAACACCAAAAAATCCTAAAACCCTAAAAAACCTAAAAAATCCTAAAAACCCCTAAATAACCCTAAAAAAATAAAAACCCATATAAGATCATAAAAACACTAAAGCTAATAAATACACTAAAAGCCATTAAAACCCTCTAAAACCCCCTAAAATCTCAATAAACATAAGAAAACCCCCAAGATACCATAAAAACCCTTATACATACTAAAAACCCTAAAACCTCTAACAAATCCCAAGAAAACCAAAAAAACCAAAAAATCCATAAAACCCCAAAAAACACAAGAATACCTAAGAAATTCTAAAAACCATAAAAAACCCTTAACAATACTAAAAAAATCCAAAAAACTTTAAAAGTCCCTAAATACTCCAAAATAATCCTAAAACTTATACAAACCCTAAAAATCCCCAAAACCCAAAAAAACATAAAAAACCCTAAAAACCTTAAAAATCAATGAAACTTCTAAAAACCTCTATAAACCCCTAAAAACCCTGAAAATTTTGAAATGGACCTTATGGTCCCTTGGATATGTCTATTTTTCTCGCTGTTGACATGGGGTGGCTCAAGCGGTGCTGGGATCTGGATGTTTTTCTCGCTGATAATCTTGTTTGGAGTCGGCTTCTTGCGGATGATCTTGGTTGGTTCTCATTATGCAGTGATTTGGTTTTGGATTAGGCTTTACTATGGTGCCAAAGTAGTTTTTTTGGTCCCCAGATACTGGTTTTGTTTGCTGACTGTGATACGAGGTGCTGCATTTTGGTCATGCTTTGCGGACTTTGTGTTGATGGAAGGGAACTTTGGGCTGTGGATCTAGCGGTTCTTAGCCCTTGGATATGTTGTTGGGTGCGCTATACTGGAATGTTGCTTGTTTTTTGGCTGAGATGCATTGTAGATGATGTTTTTTCTACTGGTGATGGTGATTCTATTCTTCTAGAAATGGACCTGTTTCAATTTTGGTTTCTCTTATGCTGTTTTGTTGCTGGTGTGGTTATGATTCGATGTGGATAATGCCTTGTGGTTCTGTTGTGTGGTGCTAGATGTTGTTCTTCTTTTGGGTGCTGCGTTTTTGTTTCTGGGTGTGCTACTGGGTGTGAGTTGCTGAAGGCTGATTGGTTTGAAGGTGATTGTTGCTGCTGGTGCTTGGTAAGGGGGGTTGCTTCACCCCTACGCGATGAAGGTGAGATTTGTGACTATGGTGCTGATGGTTCTATGTTGTTTAGCTGGGAACTGCAGAAGGGATGTGGCTCTATGACTCTGGTTTCTGGTTGCGGGTTGTTGTTTGGCTTGGAGGTGCTGGATGCTGGTTTTTTTTAGTTTGGATGCTGGTCGTTCGTTAGCTGTGAGCTTTGGGATGCTGGTTGATGCTGGATAATGGTGGTGGCTGCTTGGTTGTGTGTGTTTTCTTCTCTCTTGTTTTTCTTTTTTTGATTTTCCTTTTTTGCGTGTGTTGTAAGGGGATTTTGGTTGTGGGTAATTTGACCCCTCCCCTCCCTTGTCTGTGGTGTCTCTTTTTTCTTTGTTAATAAATTTGGGGGGCGGGAATAGCCCGACCCTCGAAACTTCCTTTCCCTAAAGAACCAAAAAGCCTTGAAACCCTGTAAAAGACAATAAAAACCATAAAACCCTAAAATAAAATGAAATACCCTAAAAACCCTAAAACCCTAATGGAACTTAAAAACAATAAAAGACCATAAAAACCCTAAAACCCTGAAAAACTCAAAAAACCCATAATAAAAGACCAAAAACCCAAGAGATCCTTAAAAACCCTAAAAGACTTTAAAACACCAAAAAACCCTAAATAAACACAAAATCCCATAAAAACCATAAGTCTCTAAAAATCCTTAAAGGACCCTAACAAACCTAAAAAACCTTAAAACCCCAAAAAACCAACAAAAACCTGATAAAAAAACATAAAAATCAAAAAAACCCCTAAAACTCCAAAAAACCCCTTAAACACCCTAAAAACCCTAAACCCCTGAAGGACCTTAATATACCCCAAAATACACTAAAAGCATACAAAACACCCTAAAACCCCTTGGAAATCTATAAAACACTAAAAAACTTCTAACCCCTCTAAAATTCACTATAAACCAAAAAATCCTAAGCAACCTTAAAACCCATAAACCCATAAAAACACAAAAAACACAAAAAACCCCGAGAAAACAAAAAATCACAAAACCCCCAAAAAAATCTAAGAAACTATAAAGAAAAATAAAACCCCTAGAAACCTATAACACCCCTAAAAACACTAGAAAACCAAAAAATCACAAAAAACCGTAAAAACCTTAAAAATTTATGAATCCCATTAAAACAAAAAAAACCTTAAAAACAGTAAAACCCAATAAAACCCTAAAAACTATAAAATTTATAAAAAACCCAAAAACCCTAAAAACCCTAAAAATCCTAAAATGCCAAAAACCATAAAAACCAAAAAAAATCATGAAAAATCCTAATCCTTATACCATACAACCCGAACCTTAAACCCTATACCCTAAACCATATACCCTAAACCCAATTTCCTACACCTGAAACCCAAACACCTATACACTAAGCCGAGACCCTAAACCCTCTACCTTACACCATAAACCTTAAACCCTACACCTTAAACCCCCAAACCTACACCCAAAACCCTAAACCTTAAACCCTATGTCATATATCCTAAACCCTAAAATACCCTTAAAAAGTCTAAAGGATCCTAAAAAACCATAAAAACCTAAAAACCATTTAAAACTCTAAATCCCATAAAAACCCTAAAAAAACCCTAAAACCCCTAAAAAACCAAAAAATACATAAAAAACAAAAAAAACCCAAAAGTCCCTAAAAACCCTAAAACCCCAAAAATTACCTAAAAACCCTTATAAAGACAAAAACCTATAAAAAACACAAAATCCTTTAAAACCCCAAAAAAAACTTAAAAAACCTAAAAAACCTTAAAATCCCTAAAATTCCCTAACAACCATTAAAAACCCAAAAACTCCTTAAAACCCTAAATACCATAAATAAACCCGAAAACCCCAAAAAAATACTAAAACCACTAAAAATACCCTAAACTAATAAAAAATAGTAAAAACTCAATAAAACCATAAAAAGTACCAAAACCCCTAAAAACCACTAAAAACACCTTAAATCCCTAAAAGCATAAAAAAAACCCAAAAACCCTAAAATAACATGAAAAACTAAAAAAAACATATAAAAACCCTAAAACCATAAAATGGATGAAACCCTTAAAACATATAAAACCCTAAAAGAGCTTAAAATATCCAAAAATACCCTAAAAACACTAAAAAGACCCAAAAACCACAAAGAACCCTAAACCCCTAAAAACACATAAAACCTCTAAAAATCGTAAAAAAAATCCCTAAAAATACTAAAAACCCAAAACCCCTAAAATACCCTATAATACCATAAAATCCCTAAAAACCCTAAAACCCTTAAACAACCCTTAAAAACCTTGAAATCCATAAAACTGTAAAAACCAAAAAAAACTAAAAACCATAAAAACCCTAACAACCCTAAACGACCCAAAACGAGCCTAAAGGACCCAAAAACCCTGAAAGACCCTAATAGACATCGAAAAAATCTAAAGAAACCCTAAAATCCATAAACAAGCCTAAAACCCTAGAAAACCCAAAATACCCAAAAAACACAAAAAAATCCTAAAAATGAAAAAAGAACCTTAAAACCCTAAAAACCCGAAAGGAGATGGTTGTGCACTCCCCTGTAGCTCCCTCTCTCTCGGTACGACTTCTAGGGCTTTTGATTCATCTTGGTGGCCTAAACATCATATCTTCACTCCTCCATTCTCACGATTGTGGGGGGGCGTCCTCGGCAGTGGTGTGCTTCAAAGGCTCTATTCAGATCTAAGGTGGAATGCACTCTTCAGCGGCTTCACATTCTCTAAGTGGCAGCGTGACTTCTGGTCTTCTCCAGGATCGGATTCTTATCGGATTCTTCTCGAAAGGGTGTGGTAGTGTTCGGGCATTGCAGCGTAGTCTCGGTAGTATTCGTGCGGTCTCGGTGGTGCTCTTTTCAGTCATGACAGTGTCGGCTGGGGTCATGTCTTGGAAGATATAAAAGTTGGTCTTTCTCTCCTCGAGATTCTTCCTGCTTGTGGATGGTGCCTATGTGTAGAGCGAGATGTCTTTGGTTTCAGTGGTGGCAAAGCAGGACGTCTCTGAGATCTTGTTTCCATATCTGGCTGAGATGGGTTTTTTGGTTTGTGGGATGTGTTCTGTATTCTCCATGTGTGGATCCGGTCGCATCGGCGTGGTTCTTTGATTCTGGATCTCTGGTGGTGGCTACGATGTACGTTTTCACTCTGGTTTGGCTTTTTTCTCGTGCGAGTTCTTCGAATTCGCTGTCGCCTCCCACTGTTGCAGGTTTGCTTCGGTATTGTTATGATCCGTTCCATCTGGTGGTCAATGGTTTCTTTGCTTGCTTTTTTGGATTAATGTTTCTGCGTTACAAGTTTCATTTTTTTGTGGTTGTGGCTGGATTTAATGAGAACCACTTTCGGTGGTGGTTCTTGAAATTAGGGTGTCAAATGATGTGGTTTGGTTTGGGAACTATTTGGTTTGTTGTTATCGCTTTTTGGAATCTGATCTATTGAGAGTTGGCTAATATTTTCTGGAGACTTAACTGTCGGGGGATGGTTGCTTCTTGGCTGAGATCTGTTGAAGGAGGAGCTAACTAATGGAATACGAGAAATAGGATGGTAACTTCTGATTGGATTAGTGGTGATGAAGTGGGTACCTACGAGGTGAAGGAACTAAATGCGGGGAAGCATGATGCAGGTATTGGTTACTTCTTGGTTAGGGGACTGGAGTTTCCGGATGTTGGAGTTGGACGAGAGGTGCTGAAGCTGCTACCGTGTTTGGTCTTTTGTGTCTTTTTCTTTCTTTTTTTTTCCTTTTGGGGATTGTTTTTTGGGTATGGGTCAATTGACTGTTCCCCTCCCCTGTCTGAAGTGTCCTATTTTTCTTAATAAATTTTTGGGGTCCAGGAATAGCCTAGTTCCCGCATCTGCCTTGACACTAAAAACCCAAAAAACACAAAAAAAAAAACCCTAAAAACCCTAAAACTCTTTAAACCCCCTATAATCCATCAAAAACCAAGAACCCTTTAAATCATAAACCCTCCAAAATACCCATAAAACCACTAAAAATCCCTAAAACACCTAAAAACACTAAAATACATAAAAACCAAAAACAATATCCAATAATCCCTAAAATATCACCAAAATCCCTTAAGAATTCATAAAAAACACTAAACACCCTAAAACTGAAAAAACTAAAAAACCCTAAAACCCTAAAATAATTTAAAAGAACCTAAATAACCTTCAAAGACCCTAAAACCCAAAAAACCCAGATAAGACCTTAAAAACCCTAAGAAAACATAAAAACCTCAAAACCATAAATGTCCATAAACTGCTAAAAACATGAAAAGACCGTAAAAAAATGACAAAATTTTAAAAGACAATAAAAAACCGAAAGTTACCTAAAACCCTAAAAAACCCAAAAAACCGTAACACCCCCAAAAACCCTTAAAAACCCTAACACACTAAAAACCACTAAAAATCCTTAAAAACCCTAAAAGACCCTAAAATAAACAAAATAACCATAAAGACCCTTAAATATCCTAAAAACACAAAAATACTCTAACATCCTAAAGGACCCTAAAAAACACCTAAAGACCCTAGAAACCCAAAAAAATCCCAAGGATGATAAAAGAATCAAAAAAGATAAAAAAACCCTAAATCACCCTTTAAACCCTTAAAAACCTTCTAAAAAACAAAAAAAACCCAAAAAATACAAAAAACCATAGAAGACCATAAAAACCCTAAAATACCCTAAAAAGTGAAAAAACCCTAAAAGCCCCAAAAAACCTAAAAAACAATAAATCCATAGAGACTCTAAAAAACCAGAAAAACACTAAAAACCCAAAAAACACAAAAAACCCTATAAACACGAAAACCCCTAAAAACCCTAAAAAATAATAAAAAAAAATCCTAAACTCTATTAAAAACATAAAATACCTAAAATCCCTAAGAACTCTAAAAACCCCTTAAGCACCTAAAAACCCTTAAAACACATAAAATCCCTAAAACCCCTAAAAACCTAAAAACCACTAAAACCACTATTACACCCTAAAAAACCCATAAATCCCCAAGAAATCATAAAAACCCTAAAAACCTTCAAAAACCATAAAAATACTAAAAACACATAAAAACCCCTAAATCCATAAAAAACTCTAACCACTTTAAAAACCTAAAAATATTCCCTAAAACCTAAAAATATGATAAAACTAAAATCTATATGACCAATTATATACTACATAAAACCTAAATATTACACCCTAAACACTATACACTATACCCTACACCTTAAACCCTAAACCCAACATTTGAAACCCTATAATCTACACCCTAAACACAAAACCCTATACCTGAAACCCTATACCCTACACCCAAAACCCTAAAACCTACCCACTAAACCCTATACCCTAAAAACTAAACCTTAATCTTGATACGTAAACACTAAACCCTACATCGTAAACCCATAACCATTGAATCATAACCCTAAACCATACAACCTAAAACCTAAAAGACCTTAAAAACACTAAAAATACATAAAATAATCATAAAAATATAAAAACAGAAAAAAAACTTATAAAAACTTAAATAACCCTAAAATACCCTAAAATCCCTAAAACCAGAAAATACCATAAAAACCTAAAAACCCTAAAAGGAACTAAAAACCTAAAACCCCCAAAAATATATTAAAAAAGGTAAAAAAACATAAAAGACCCTAAAAACCCCTAAAACCCCCCAAAACCCTAAAAGACACTTAAAACCATAAAACCCCAAAAGAACTCTAAAAACCTTAAAAAACCAAAAAATTCTCTAAGAACCCAATAAACCATAAAAAACCTAAAATCCATAAAAACCCAAAATCCTTAAAAAACCTTGAAACCCCAAAAAACTGAAAACCCTCAAAAAAAACAAAAAATCTGAAATAAACCCTAACAACACTAAAAATCCTAAATAATTTATAAAAAATACCAAAAACCCTAAAAAAACCTAAAACCCATAATAACCCTAAATGACCCTCAATCATTGAAAAAATCCTAATATACCCTAAAACCCTAAAAGACCATAAAAACCCAAAAAACATAAAAAAGACATTAAAAACCCACAAAAACTATAAAATACCCTATAGAACCAACAAGACATAAAAAACTTAAAACACCCCTAAAAACACCAAAATTTCTAAAACCCCTAAAAAACCGATAAAAACTCAAGAAACCCAAAAACCCCTAAAAACTCTAAAACCATAAAACCCTAAAAACAATCACAATCCCTAGAAACCCTAAAATAAACTAAAACTAATAAAAAAATCTAAAAACGCTAAAAACCCTTAAAAATTTAATACCCTCTAAAAAACATAAAAACCATAAAAACCCATCAAAACACCAAAAAACTTCAAAAAACTCAAAAAAATGCACAAAACCCAAAAACCCTAAAAACCCCTTAAAAACCATAAACCCTACAAACCCATAAAACACTAAAAAAATCCTAAAACCCCAAAAAACTAAAAAAAAACACTAAGAACCTTAAAAATCTCTCAAAGACCCTAATAAAACCCTAAAAGACCATAAAATCCCTAAAAATCCCAATAAAATATAAAATACATTAAAATAATCATAAAAAATCTAAAAAACTTAAAACCCTAAAACCCCTAAAAACAATAAAAATCGTAAAAAACCTAAAGAACCCTAAAAACGAATTAAAAACCCAAAAAAATCCATAAACCCCTAAAAACCTAAAAACCATAAAAATCCCCAAAACCCTAAAACCCCTATGAAACCCTTTAAACCCCTAAAAGGCTCTAAAAGTCCTTAAAAGACGCTGAAAAGACTCTAGAAACCCTAGAAACCCTAAAGAGATCCTAAAAACCCAAAACACCCTAATGACCCTAAAAACCATAAAATAACATAAAACCCCTAAAAACACTAAATGATCCTAATAACCCCAAAAGACCTTAAAACCCTAGAAATCCATAAAAACCTTTGAAACCCTTAAATCCATTAAAAACCCTAAAAACCCTAAAAACCACCTAAAAACCCTAAAACCCTAAAAATATTTCAAATCCCTAAATATCCCTTAAAACCTTAAAATACCTTAAAAACATTAATAGACCCTTAAACCCCTAAAACTAATAGAAACCCTTCAAAACCCTAAAAATCCAAAAAAAATCCAACATTACCTTTAAAAACCCTAAAAGAACCTATAGAATCCTAAAAGAACCCCAAAACCCTAAAACTGAATAATCCCATAAAACATTCCTCAAAACCCCCTAAAAACAATTAAAACCCCTAAAAACCATAAATACACTAAAATCCCTAAAAACCCTAAAACCCTTAAAAACCTTATAACCCTAAAAATCATAAAAACCAGAAAAACCTAAAACTCATCAAAACCCTAAAATCCTATAAAACCCCATAAAAACCAAAAAAACACATAAAAATGAAAAAAAAACCCTAAAACACTAAGAAACCAAAACCCACCAAATGACCTAAAAATGTGAAATCCCTAAAAGTCCCTAGAAACCCTAAAACCCCAAAAACACCCTAAAAACAAAAAAGAATCCATAAAAGATCTAGAACAAACCTAAAAGGCCCTAAAGCCCTAAAAAATCCCTAATACTGTAAAAACCCAAAAACCCAAAAACCTTAAAAAACATTAGAAACCTTTTAAAATGATAAAAATCCTAAAAACCCTAAAACCCCTAAGAAGACATAAATATATAAAAAACCCTAAAACCCATATAACCCATAAAAAACTCTAAAAACCATAAACACTAAAAAATCTTAAAAAACACTAAATAGTCCTAAAAACTCCTAAAACCCCTAAAATCCATAAAAACACAAAAAACCAAAAAAAAAACCAAAACACCCTAAAACCCTTAAAAACCTTAAAAATCCTTAAGTACCCTAAAATATCTAAAAACCCTTAATAAAACCATAAAGTCCTCAAAATCCTTGAACAACCCTAGAAACCAAAAAAAACTCTAAAAACCATGAAACCCCATTAAACCCCTAAAAACTCACAAAAACACCTTAAGAACCCCAAAAAACCCAAAAAACACAAAAAATAATAAGAAATACTAAAAAACTCTTAAAACCCTAAAAACCCAACAAACCCATAAAAACCCCAAAAACCCAAAAACCATAAAAAACACAGAAAACCATAAAAAACCCAAAAAACCCCTAAAAACCCCAAAACCAAAAAAATAATAAAACCCACTAAAATATAAAAAAACTCTACAAAACTATAGAGATCCTAAAAATATATTAAAATAATAAATAAACATAAAAAACCTAAAAGACCCTAAAAACGTAAAAAATCCTAAAAACCCTAAAAATTTCTAAAAAACTCTACATAGCCCTAAAAAATTAAAAAACATATAAAAACACTAAAAGGAATTAAATAACCCATAAACGCCCTAAAAACCCTAAAACCCTTAAAATCTCCTAAAAACCCTAAAAACCTGTAAGACACCTTAGAAAACCCTAAAACCCCTAAAAATTATAAAAATACATAGTACCCTAAAAACCCAAAAAACTATTAAAAACCCAAAACCCCTAAAAACCACTAAAACCTTTCAAAATTCTGAAAACCCTAAAAATACCCAAAAAAATAATAAAATACCTAAAACCCCTGAAAATAATAAAAACCACTGAAAATCGTTGAAAAGCATTTTAAAAAAACATAAATACCCTTTAAAACCCTAAAACACCTAAAAACCCTTCAAACCCTAAAACTCCATAAAAACTCCATAAAACTCTTAAATCCCTAAAAATCCCTAAAATAACCTTAAACCAACAAAAGTCTTAAAAATCCTTTAAATTTATTAAAAACCCCTAAAATCTCATAAAACCCCTTAAAACTCAAAAACCCAAAACCCCTTAAAACCCTAAGAACCTCTAAAACCCCAAAAAATCCCTAAAAACTCTATAAAAACACATATACCCCCTTTAAGACCTTATAACCCTAAAAATACCTAAAAACCATAAAAATAACCTAAAAACACTATAGAATCTAAAAAATACAAAAAGAACCCTAACAACCCTACAAAACACTAAAGGACCTTAAAAACACCAAATTTTTTAAAAAGGTTTAAAACCCTCAAAATATTTTAAAACCATTGGTTTTATTGGGAAATCAAGAATAGGGGGGTGAATTGGGTTTCTAATTAATATTTCTATTGAAAAAAATTCAAAAAATCCCCCAATTTATTAAACCATGCAAGTAACCTAAAATAATTGAGGTATATAATTTGGTATTTTAAAAACGAAACATAAAAGTTTAATCATAACTCAGTTAAAAGAATTTTTAAAACAATTTTAACTTTTGAAATAAATTTAATTGTAGAAAATATAATATACAAAGAACTCATTAAAGATAACTATCAAACTATTGTTTTTCTATATAGTTTTTAAAACAAGAATAGGTTTCAAACATTGAGAAAAAAATAATAAAATACATAGTGGAATAATAAAATAGGTCTAGCCTGAAGATGATAATATATTATAGAACCTTATTGACTGATATCTTTATTCTGGTAGAATAACTTGGTCTATGTGTTATCCTATTTCTCTGTGAATCTGTGTGGAGGTTCATGTGTCAAAAATACCAATAAAGTTTGTTTGGATTATGGTCAAAGAAGAGTTTTGATACAAGAAATCAGTTATTTTTATGTTGTGGATAGACTTTTGTTCTTTATATAGGAAAATGGGACACTTGAAGAAAGTGTGTTGGGGAAGTATCATGAATAATTCTCATAAGATGGATATGGGACTAGAATGAAATAGTAGGGGAAACGGTATGGGTGTCTTGTCTGGTTCAGGTTCCAGTACTAAGGAACAAGGCCAAGATGGTGTGTCATCTAGGTGAAATGGTACTTGGAGGTTGTTTCCTTATGATCACATGAGGGTGGGGAGTTGGTAGGGTTTGAATTACCTATTGGAACTATTGCTGAAATACCAACTAAAGATGCTAATTTATAGAAAGAAGTATAAATAATCCTTGATACGAGTGTTGCTGGTGCATATGAAAATTTTAAATGTGATTTGGAGGAAAGGTGTGTTTCAAGGTCTGTGTATCTGAAGGAAATAGTTATGGAGGTTCCTAATGAATATGTAGTGGGAGCAGGAGATTGAGTTATTGATAAGAAGGCACTGAAGAATGTTGGAGAGAAAGATGAAATGTCCTGTAAAAATAGTGAAGGTAGTGGAGGATTGGTGAAGGAAATAACCAGGATGAGATCAAGATAGAACAATATGAATGTTAATGTTTTTAATCAATTTGATTATATTGTGGCTAAATACCCAATAAAAAAACTAGAGAAGGGAACTTCTCGGGATTCTGGTGCTAGAGAGTCCTTTTTTGGATGGCATGGACTTGTAGTGGGTTTCATCAGAACAGACTGCTTATGGGGCTATGTAGTCATGGTTTTTGAGAAATTTAATGTACAACCTTAGTTGATGGTGGAAAGGAATAATACAGCAAGGGAATTCTAATTTTTCAGGATGGGATCCACAAAATGATGATCTAAACACTGATACACAAAATGTTGATTATCAAATGGAGATCCATAATACCTTTAACTACTCAATGATTTTTGATAAGTGGGGGAACATTTTTGATGATGAAAGGGGTACTGAAAGTATGTCCCTTAAGGATATGTTTAGTGGCCAAGCCTATTTCAAGGATGATATTCTATATGGGAAGAAAAAATAAGATTAATAATTAAGGTTCAACATCTTCTCCTATGAAGAAAAGGCCATTGAAGGACTACTCCAACCTACTATGGACAGTTTGATCCAGATCTTCCTATAAGTTTCCAAGAAGGGCCAATGGAGATATCCTTAAAAAAATCAATTTATTTGAAAATCTAAATGGGAAACTACTGATGAGTTATATTATGAAAATGATCTATCATTTTATGATGTCTAACTTTGTTTCCTACTAGATGAGGGAAAGCCTCTTTGTTTGACCTAACTCACCTTCACTATATTTGTTTTTTCTTTAGTTTTATTAAATGGTCATAATATTTGGTTCTGGATGGGCTTGTTTGTAATGTTAGAAATTATCACTTGGTATTCACTTAGGCACGGTAACTTTGGCTCATGGTTATATAACACAACTACTTTCCACATTAACTTGCCATAGTAATTTCAAAATGGTCACTTGGTACATTAACTTGGAATAGTCACTATGGATTATCACTTAATTTCTTCTTACGGTCACTTATTTTTGACATCCATCCACTTCACTTATTCATGAAAACACTTGGTTTCTTCTCATGGTCACTTTATTACTCCATGTGATAGGTTCTTTTCTTTGTTTTTTCACTTCTTCTTTTCACACAGTCACATGATTACTTATTGGAGTAGCTTTATTTATTCACACGGTCACTTCATTACTTAGTATGGTATGTTGAATCCTTCATGAGGTTACTTGATTAGAATTGTGTGGTAGGTTCAGTACACATTCAATCACTTGAACTTCAATGCAAAGTCAGTTTTAGACTTATAAAAAATTACCACATCCAATGTATAATCACTTTATTGTTAATGAAATCACATAGAGTTCAACGCATAGTCACTTTCACATAATAATTTGGCACATTCATTTGCAGAATTATCCAATTTTATCATTTTGGCTAGAAAAAAGGTTTACTATCATAAAACATAAAGATCATTAATAACAAATGAAACATGATTTGGGATTATTAAAATTAGAAGGTACTGGACTAAGCCAACAAAAACCCTAAAAAATACATAAAAACCCTAAAACCCCTAAATCCCTAAAAAACCATAAGGACCTTAAAAAACTATAAAAACCATAAAAAATATATAAAACAATAAAAAACTCTAAAAGACCCCAAAAAATCGAAAATCCCTAAATTACCTTAAAAACCCCAACAATTCTAAAAGACTCTAAAACCCCTATAGTCCCTCTAAAAGACCTGAAAAACATAAAATAAAAAACAATAAAAATCCTAAAATACCTTATAAAACTGTAAAAATGATAAAATAGACCTAAAGGACCCTAAAAACCCAAAACAACCCTAAATGACACTTAATACCCTAAAACCCAAAAGGACCCTATCTTGTAGTTCCTTGAAACATGTTTTCTAATTTTAAGAATCACTGTTTCCAGGTGGTTTCCATTGGATTTATTTATGGAACCCGAAAATTCCAACAGTCCCTTATCCAAAAGGGAACAGCTTTCCAAAGTTAGGAATTCGTTAAGTTTGAACATTACAATACTTAAGAACGTGTATTGGTCAAGAGGATGGGAGGTCGGACTCATCACACCCTTTTGGGGGGATTTATTGTCTACTCTAGGACTCTCTTTGTTAATTTATGATATTTTCCTAAATCCTTATTAATTCACCAAGTATTTCATAAGTATCCCTTGGAATTTATAATCACTTATTAACATGGGTAAAATTTAGAATCTTCAGTATGCATTCAAGGTTCTTAATTAATGGAAATATCCATATGTATTCTAGGTTTTCCATCAATGGTATCCTATAATATATGGCTTAGATATTATTTTAATCGTCGTTGTGATGATACTAGTTTTTAAACCACTCAGTTGGGAACTTTGGAATTTATTATCATCCAAGGAGATGAAGTTTTGTTTTGATCTTGGGATCATTCCCATAAAATGGGTTATCTACATATCCTTGTGAAAGGAATCAGAACCCGCGTAGTTCGATGACACTTAATAGGGCACATCATACCTTTTACAGTCATGTGATATGGACCTCTAAGCAGAAGGTGCTTGGTTAAAACTTAGTGTGGGACTTATGCTGAAGCAGCCCAAAAGAACATGGAATGGATATGGGTTTCCAAGTAAGATCAGGCCCTGTTAGGAATATGGCCCGAGGAGAACTGGGTTGATTTAGTGTATTGGGAATGAACCTCAAGGAGGCTTCCTACATATACCTTATTGATGTGAATCAAAGCCCACGTAGTTTGATAATTATCATATGAGAGTATGGTCCTTTGAGAGAATTGAGTTTGGGATTACTTTCGGAAAAGGATTCTATGATGATTTGGGATTTAATTTGGGGCTTATTCTTAAAGAGGATACCTATATTAAAGGAATTAGGGTTGGATTCCTGGAGAGGATGTCCATTGAGCTCGTGCCTCGAAAAGGCTTTCTACTTATCCTGGTTTGAAAAGGAATCCAAGTTCTCGTAGTTCATTCAATTGTGAAAATGTTGTGACCATGAAAAATCTCTAAGACCACATGATTCATGCCCAGTGTGAGAAACAAGAAGATTTCAAATATTCAACAAAGGCATTCACACTTTAAAATTTTTCCTCCTCTGCTGGTGGAAGAGGGTGCACCTATGGTGGAGACGGTGGATGAGGTCGAGGTGACTGTGGAAGAGGGCAAGGTGGTGAGCCTTCCCTCTGTTATATTTACATTTTACAAGGGTCTAATGTAAGGAGGAAGGGATTAAGGTTAGGTGATTACACCAGGATGAGTTCCCATGGTGACAAAGCACAATAGGAGAGGAAAAGGGTAACAAGAGTCCATGTTCCCATCTCCCCTTTGGTCTTTGGCACTGAAGAGGAGAGGAGGAGCAATGATGCCACCTTCTGCAAGAAAATCTAGGGGCTTATTCCAAGATGGTTTCCCAAAAATTGATCCTATTAGGGGAGGGATACCTCTCCATTATCTTTAAAAGTAAAATTACATATGAATAGTATCTTCCCCTATCAGATACCTGAGGTTCCGAGTAATCTCTTCAATAAGGGAGACGCCAGGACCCAACCCTCCTCCAAACCGAAAACTTCCCAACACTGTTTATGGCATAAATTTCCATGTGAATATGGATATACAAATCCACAGACACTCCATGAATCCTAACCCCATTGTGTAACAAATGTGGGAAACCTCTAACTATGGAAATACAAACCCAAATAGGAGAAATGCCGATGTGACTTTCCCAAAGGTATGATAATTTAGGAGGTTTTGGTGGAGGTCTCAACAGAATCCCTTTCAGGAAAGGGATCCAATGAAGAAGAATCCTTTCCATCAATGGCTTTGATGAAGGCTTGATGGCTTGTATACTAAAGAGAGTGAAGAAAGTAATTGAATCAAGGAGGGGCACCCAAGTATATAAGGGCATGCAAGTATGGGTGCACAAGTAGTTAAGGGAGTGCATGTATGGGTGCGTAAGTAGGCTTGGGTGACCTGATGTTCACTTAGGCGACAAACAACCTGTATGGTAATACTTGGGCGCGACCATGATCCAAACATCAAGAGTATTCAAATTTGATCCAAGAAGTTGGGCGCTCAAGTTCCTGTTGGAGGAACGGGTGGCGCGCAAGTATTTCTGACTTGGGGAGGCTGGGCACTTTAATCACGCAAGTGTTATGGTTTTCAAACACTAAAAGGAATTAATTCCAATGATCCTCCCTAAAATCCTCTGCTCAAGGTGTTGAATAACTACCTTAAAAGTTGTAGAAGACTGGGGTAAAGTACTACGGTGACCAGAGCAGCAATTGGGATTCATGGAAATTCTTCCATACAAATGGGGGGCCCAAGGGTCTATTTATAGGAAAATAAGTGACCTTGGGAAAAAATAAGTTGGGTGATCAAGTGACTTGTGCGCCAAATTAGGGCATGAAAGTACCTTGTGTGCCGATGGTGTTTTGGCTAGACTAGGGAGACACCTTTAGGACTTAGCCAAAATTAAACTTTCATTCACCTCTAGCATGGTGGAGTGAAAGTGGGATGCATGACATATAGAGGCGCGCAAGTAGGTTTCACGCTGACAGAGTTTTGGCTAAACTAAGATGTCCATAAACTTATGCCTTTGAAAATATTTGAATTTTCTTTATGTATCCCTATTTTCTTTGTAATGGATTCCCCTCGTCATTCTTTTTAGACTCTTTGATGTAATGGAGTGTCAAAAAAATCCCCCCATCAAAATTGGATTCAAAAATGAAAAGAGGATCCAATAATGAGATAAAGTAGTGAAGGAGAAATAAAGGAGTACTGGGGCGCACAATTGTTGGCGCTCAAGTCGACTTGGGCACGCAAGTTTTCAACACATAAGATTTTGGGTGAATTGGGTGAAATGAGTCACTTATATATAATGGCTTCACTTTGGAGGAAGTTCTCACAACATCCAAATTTTTATCTCTCGACGTGAAAGCCTTCTTCTTTTTAGGCGCTTCTATTTCACCGTGATTCTTTTGTACATTTTTTAGTTGCGCGCTATAAGTAGGGCGTCGTACTTGCACGCTGACTTATACTTTCACACCAAGTTTTAAACTTGCGCGCCTTAATTCCTTTGCCATTTTTTTTAAAACACCAAAAATGAACTTACTTTTAAAATGTGATCTCTATATTTTTACAGGTTCAATAGATCCCAAAAGAATTGGAACTACTGATGAGCTCTCTGGAAAGAGGATTGATGACATGATGTATGTCATTAGTCATTATTTTTTTGACGTTTGCGAAACCACCCTTCCAGAATTAGAAAAATATTTGATGAAGTGTCATTTCAACTTTCCTCAAAGCACATATCTTCCTTTGTATAGCTACAGCCATTTTCATGATGCTAAAATTCCAAATCCAAAGAACTATGTCCCAAATTCTTAGTTTCATAATTATACCAACTTCTCATTGGCTAATGGTTCTATTGGGGGATCATTTACTAATTCTGGGATAGTAGAGAAAGCTCATATTATGCATCACAGTCCATGTGCTCCAGATTTGAAGGCACACACACCCGAGATGTAGCCACACTACTATTCATCCACCATTCAAGATTTTCAGACAAATCATTCCAAGGGTTGGAAGAAAATTTGTGACTTCTGGCCCGGAGGAGATGTAAAATCCATGTGGATGTGGGCATATAGGGTGAAAAATACATGTGCAGAATTTGCAGATTATTTGAGAATCATCAAGATTTATGAGGCTGTCTAGTTTTGGAAAACGTACGTGTATATGAATGGTGATTTCCTGCCAAGAAATATTAAGTAGATGGATCCCAGAGATTAATTCCTTCCACTCAACACATAGAGAGGTATGTATCAGCTTCTACGATGTTTAAAAGATTTCTGTAGTTCCAATCCTTGGAGACATGTATGATGAGTTTATTCCTCCCAAGGTGACATGGAATGTCTCTGAGAAGACACTATATTTGTTTTGTGAGTTGATTAAAATATTGAAAAAACTGAAGAATTATATCACTGTGAAAACTCACACCATGAGGGATATTAATCCAGAGGAATGGATGAAAATATTTTTGATAAAGAAGAAGGAAAAGGGTCCCACTTACACCCATCCGACTAACTGTCCAAGGTCAGAGAAGAGAGGCACTCCTGACACCTTTTGGAAAACATTAGAGAAAGGAGAATTTGATAAATGGGTATATGAAATCAACCCAAAAATTCCTTCAAAGACATGTTTGGAGGGTTTCTTATCCATGTGGCTCAGTGTGTATTTATTACCAGTCCGAGTCTCCAAAGGAGGCGTGAGGTCAGGAACCTTTGTTATTGTAGCTAACCTTGCAGAGAAAAGGATGGTAGGGTTGGAAACTCTTGTTTTGGACAATATTCATAGGATTTTGCTTCATGTTTACAAACTGAAGTCTCCCTTTAGAATAGTGGGATCATTCCAAGTGTTTTTGGGATGGATTGATACTCACTTTAGAACTTATGTTTTAAAATGTGGTGTACAGGTTTTTGGAAGTTCTTTCTGACCGTCTGTTCAGTCCTTTTCTGGTATTTCACCCTTGTCCTTGAATGCTTATGACATCATGTCTAGAATGAGCATGCATAAGTAATTATATTTCTTTCCTTATGGGAATCTGCCTACTGGGAGATTTGTTGATGATGGAACTGCTGGTTTAGAATTGAAGGCATATATGCTAGCTTACAGAGATGGCGTGTCGGCCACCAGAATCGACATAGAAATCATATTTGAGGCATATGATCCTTATATATTTTTTCATCAATTAAAATTTCTACAACATCATATTTTATCCCCTCTCATGCATGTCAGATTAGAGTAACACCCAATGGTTTCCCGACAACTATGGTTGTTGACATCTGCAAAGAAGACTAGGGCAGTATTTAATTGACCCGTTTCTAATGTAGTAAAAATATTTACCATCTAGTATGTTGAAAACTAGGTTGCATATTACCCTAAAGGGGTACTAAATCATGTCGTCCCTCGAGTGGGGATAAAGATAAGTAGCAGGATGGAACCTCGGTATTTGGAAGATAATTCTTATTCATTAGGGGCCAACTTGCAAGAATCAGAGGGTGGAGGTGATGATGCTCCAAATTCACCGAAGAGACCTTGTTCCAGATATAACCCTCATGTCAGAATTAATATAACCACTCCATAAATCCTTACTGAAGTCATATCAATGATATCTAGTCTCCATGATTCTGAAGAGAGGAAAGTTCCATTTTCTAATCCTTCATTTGTGGCCATGAGTGCTGGGAAGAAACTCAAGTCCAAGGTTGTAGGATCATCCTCACAAGCCTCATACATACATTCTGAATATATACAACTGGAGTTTTTTTGAACATGGAATAATTTGTACTGTGATGCTGAAACCATGTGGATGTATCTATGTGAAGGACTGCATATTCCAGGAGTAGGGGATTTGTGGGATTCTTCTGACATTCTTTTTAAGGATAATCCCAATGAATTAGAGACCTATATTCAAGAGCTATAAATTCTCATATACACCACTGATGAATCAATTCCTACCACAAAGTGGGTAAAGTAAATGATAGATCATGGTACCACCGAAGAGATCAATCCTTCATTAGATGAAGAGTATCGTGACTTTGTGTATCCTGAGGATGTAAGTTTTCTTTCTATCACATTATCTTCCATTTTGCAACATGAAATTTAGTCAAAAATTGTTACTTAGGATAAATATCATCTTAACTTACATTGGGTAAAGGAAAAACAACTGAAGTTCCTTCACCATAGTATAGCCCTAGAGGCACTGCTCTTGGAGGTATTGGTTCACCCCGTGAATTGGGAGAAATATCTCTAGGACAATAGGCCTTGTAGGAGGAAATGGAAAGGGTGCTAGAATCTCTGACACCTATCTTTATATATGATGATGCAAGCCCTACCAAAATAGTGAAGAAGAAAAAGCACCAAATAAAGAAGACCATGATTAAGTGCTTTCTTAGTAGTGGTAAGTCTCCCTGATAATCATGAATTTTAGTCTTTATTCATGAAAAAGTGTTTAAAATTTTTAAGATTATAGAGGATTATTCTATTTATTCTTTGAAAGAAACTAATGATAAGATTCAAGGAGTTTTAGGAGGTTCCACTAAGCAGACACAAATTCCTGCAAATCTAGTGTTTCCTGAAGAGGCATTGAAACCAAAGGAACCAACATCTATTCCCAACACTGCTCTGATTCTTTCTATCAGAGGAGAGGAAGCTTCTGGTAAATCAATAATACTTTATAAGGCATCAAATGCAAAAATATATGACATCTATTCTATGATACATTTAGGTTCATCACATGCATCAGAACATCTGGAAACAACTGATGTTGACCCAAAAATTGTTGTTGAAGAAGATACTTGGGGTTAAAGGTTGTCGGAGGAAGGTTGTGAAGCAAACATGCCAAGTGCTGCCACAGGTGAGACTAACCTGGGATCTGAGATATCATTGGATGAAATTATGAACCTTGGAATGTCTTTTGAAGAACTATTAGAACATGTTAATATATCAATTTCTTTATAAGATTTTGGAGTTCCTTGTGCAGAATCAACTGGACATGAGTTCTCATTATTCATCCTATTAATCTTCTTATGATTAACCTATCAACCATAGTTTATTGAAATATGAATTTCCATCTAAAGAAACTACTACCACAATGGTACTTGAAGGAAGTGTTGATATTAACATCAACCCCACCATTATAGAGACATTGTCTCAGGTGGATCTTGAGATAGCAGGTCTTCTTGAGATTCACTCTAAAAATAATGAGCATATTAAAGATAGCACTCCTCATCTAGAGACAACAAACAAAATTGATGAAAATGAGAACATTGGGGAGGATTCTCTTCAAGTTGATAACTTACTGTTAGTTAAGAGATACTGATATTCTGATTGCATTCACTTTTGTTACCTCTTTTATCTAATCATAACCATAATTCTTGATTTACCATATAGGGCCATCAACTTCAATGGATAAGTCTGGTGGTGAAGCCTCTTCATCAACGCAAACAACATTGGAAGGGGGAGCAACCATTGTTTAAGAAGGAATATAATAGGGCACTTCTTTAAGTGCATTATTCCCTGAATATACCACTCCTTATGACATTGATTCTAAATCGGACCCAGAACTACTGAAGGTTCTTCGTCTTGCTCATCACAAAGAATAGAAAACATCTAGAAGATAATATCTGAGATACCCCTTGTGGAAACACCTTCAATAATTCCATGACTTTCATCTTTGTTTATCACACTCGGATTTGGAGGTTTTGAATACCATGAAATTCAAACTACGATGAAAGAAATTATCCATAAATCGGAGCAAGAGAAAAAGCTTCGACAAGACTTGAAAAAATCAAAATTGTCAATCAATTTTGAATAGTTCCAAGTAGAACTATCCCAAGATGATTCTAATCATAATGAAAAGTTGAAGGTACTGAAGCAAACAATTAAAGAAAAGAATGTTCAGAAACTTCACCTTCAACAGGAGTTAGATATCATTACAGGGGAGCTTGACCAGCTTCATAGCTCATTAGTAGAATTCCAAAAGGATGGTCAAAAATCCATTTCTGATTCTAGAGAAGCACTTCATCGTGCTGAAGAGAGAGGGAGGCTGGTCAAATAGACAAACTTCAACAATAATTTGATGGAGCTTAATAGGATGTCAAAATAATGAGGAATTACGTAGAAATACTTTTGTAATTTCTGAGAGAGAGACTCCAATTTTTGGATGCTCCTCTATGAATTTTTTTTCCATAAATGAAAATTATTTCGACTTTAATCATTTAAGTTTTCACTTTTTCTAACTAATTTTGTTTTACTTGTATATTGGGCCCAGTAAGAATGGTTTTATTTTTACTAGGGTTATATGGAAAACCCCAAAAAATTTATATCTCTTGAATTTTTATTTCTCAATATTTTCTAAACCATAAAAAATGCATGTTTAGTGAGCTTGGACTCGACTTTTGTTTAAAGTTCCCTTTGCGGGTTCTAAATCTAATGAGTACCAAGTATTTTGTTGTTGGTAGTTTAGAATCAAGAATGTTGGACTATAAAGGGCTAGTATTTAAGGTCAAATAGATTTGACCATAAACATTTAAAATAGATCCAAAACAAAACTCTGTGGCTAAGAATTGCTTTAATATTCTTTAAATACTTCCAAGGAGAATCTTGATCCATGATTTTTATGGTCACCAAAATTAAAACATGTGTCAACATAAGAGGTATATTTTCCAATAATGAAGTCACCATTATTTGAAATACCCGTTATGGGGGCTATGTTATGCGGGGCCAACTAGGGAATATGTTGTATAACCAATAGTGGAATCTTTTGACTAATAGGCCTGTTATTTAGGAATCTTATGCAAGGATTCCTAAGGGAATGTGATGAATAGTCAAGAAAAAAAGATCTTTGAAGTTTAACATTTTGTTGTTGATAGATAGGGAAAAATAAGATTTGGGTGACTCAAGACCACAATGGGTGGTTTTTTCAAGGAAAGGAATTTTAAGAATGAAAGGGCTATTTTAGACCGACAAAATCCATAAAAAGGAAAACCATTTCTATAAAAATTTTGTGTATGAGTAATGGTTAATATTTATTAAAAAGGGGAATTTATGATATCAATTTGAGCAGTTTTAAGTTATGTAGTGAGGACATAGGTACTGTATAGTTGTAAGTCATGCAGTGAGGCAATTATACTCTGCAGTTTTAAGTCATGCAGTGAGGACATTGTGTTGTGCATTTTTAGGTCTTGTAGTGGGGACATTATGTTGTGTAGTTTTAAGTCATACAGTGAGGACATTGTGTGGCTTTAATTTAAGGTTTTTAGCTCTGACCAAATGTACAAAACTCTCCCAAATTTTTTTGATAATTTGTTTGGAAACATACTATCATATTCAGGTATGGAAGGGAAAATTGTAAAATATGATTTGGGAATTTCTGGAATTGATGAATGATTTGGGAAAAGGGTTGAAATCATTAGAGTAAGTCTTTTCCAAGAACAATTTTACCATCACTTGACAAACCCATTATGGGGGCTGTATTATGCAAGGACAACTGGGGCATATGATTCATAGTCAAATAGTGGCATCTTTTTATTGAGAGGCATGTTATATAGACAACTTATGCAAGGCCACCTAAGGGAACATGTTGCATGGTCAGACAAAAGAGCTGTTAGATGTTTGACGCTCTATTTCTAAAAGTCAAAGAATGTTTATAGAGATTCAGATTTTCCAAAGCATAAAGTTTGGTTTACGGAGAAAGGTACCTAAATATGGAAAGGGTATTTCCACCAAAGATGTCCAAATAATTGGAGTAATATGACTTATACAAATTTCTGACCCAAACGTAAGAGGTATGGTGTCTGTAGTTTTAGGTCATACAACTAGGACCAGAAATGGAAACAATATATAATATGTGGCCAAGTGATTTCAAGGTTATTTCATGTTGTATTGAACACATGGTGATGGAAATGTGTAAACCATGGTCTTCAATACTTTCAGATTGTGAGAAATATAATGGGAAAGGTATACTTGAATGACTATTTTAAAATACAGATTCTTGTATATTTTCATCAAAGATTAAAGTGGACAAAGAGACTATAACCAAGAATAAAGTACCATTATTTGACAAACCCGTTATGGGGGCTGTATTATGCAGGGCCAACTAGGGCATATGATACATCACCAAATAGTGGCATCTTTTGACTGACATTCCTGTTATGTAGGAAACTTATGCAAGGCCACCTAAGGGCACGTGCTGCATAGTCAGGCAAAAGATCTATCAGGTATTAGAAACTCTATCACCAAAACCCGTAAGAATGAATTTGAGGATCTAGAAATATTCAAGATTAAGGGTATGAAATATAGAAAGGGTTTATGTCTAATGCATATGATAAATATTTGAACCAATATTGTCCATGAGTTTGATGTCCTTTACATAGATCTGACTCGTATGTAAAATGGAGACTTTCTTTGTTTCCTATAAATTAATATTATAACGTACAGTTTAATGTCATGCAACGAGGACATTATACTATGCAGCTTTAAGTCATGTAGTGAATATATTAATAACCCCATAATAAATTGAGACACCTTATATATATAAATAATCCATTTAACCAATTCCTAATCCCACGTGATCTATGCTCCGTGTGAGAAATAAGGAGCAGTGAGGGTTTCTTTTACAAAGGTGACGCAAGTGAAAAATAGGGGTGCTATATTTCCATGAAGTTTAACGTCATGAGATAAGGAATAAGATGAACCTACGTGAAAGTAAATACATATTGTAACTGGATTAAGGGATAAAACCCAAGTGTCACTATGTGTCTTACTGGGGAAAGAATCAAGTCATACATAGTTCATAAAACATTCCCTATTTAGATTTGATTCATATGCAAGAAATAAAGGGTTTTTTATTGCGTCTATGCCCAATATTGAAGATCTAGGATTCACTACATATCTCATTGAAAGATGATAATCAAACCATACATATTTCTTGAAACAATAATTTCTCATGCTAATTGATTTTGACATGAATAATGGGAACTTTTGACACATTATGAGAGAATAGTAAATCTTAAGACATAAAATGGTATAAGGACCAAATAATATATCTTAAGGAAACACCATTTATAGATCAGATTCATGTACAGGAGGAGAAAAGAAAATAAGAAGATTTTGTGATTGGGTCTAGGCCCAAAATTAGATATTTATGCATCTCTATGTATCTCATTGTAAAATGAGAATCAAGCCATATGTAGTTCTTGAAACAAGGTCTCTATGCAGATATGACTTAGACATAAGAAATAGAGGGACTTGTGTACTACTAAGGAGTAGTGATGATGTCAATGATGTTTGCTTATGGAAGATTCTAATGTCAAAATAGAGAAAACATTAGTTGTACAAATGTTGTCATGCAGTTTAGTGTCATGCGACTAGGACGAATATGTTACACATTTTACCATCATGCAACATGGATGCTTATGGTTGTTGTGTAGTTTAATGTCTTCCAACTAGGACATGGGGGTTTTGGAGTTTTATTTCTTGCAGTAAGGAAATGGTACTATTTTTTTTAAAGTCTTGTAGTGAGAACGAATGTGCACAACTACACAAAGTATTTCTTCAAGAATCTCGTATTGGATGGAGTTGTAATAAGTTCTACGTCCATTGAGATTAAGGCGTAAGATCCATTTTAATAAACCTTATGTATGAAATAACATCCTTCCCACTTTGGCTCAAGTTTTGTAGGTTTCTTTCCTGGTATTATTGGAGTCCTAAGGACCAATACCAATTCTCCTTAAAGAAATGAACAGAGGTGAACTTTCTTGTTAAAAGCTCATGATATTCTATTATAATATACTTCTAGATGATGCAAAGTATGAAATAATTTATCGTCTAATCATTCCAACTCATTGAACCATTTCTGAGACCTCTCATCTATAGATAACTGATCACATATTGCAACTCTGAGTGAAGGCAATTTCATTTCAATTGGAAAAACTACTTTGGTTCCATATAACAATGAATAAAGAGTTTCTTGGGTAGCAGTATGGGTAGTTGTCTGATAAGTCCATAAAGCATTCAAAAGTTTATCCATCCATGATTTCTTATATTTATCCAACATCTTTTGGAGTATATTTGATAGGGTCTTATTGAAGGCCTCTATCTGTCCATTGGTCGCTGCATGATAGCGAGATGAATGGTTGGATTTGATATTATGTTCCTGATATAACTTCTTTACCATAGGAGAACAAAAATTGGTTCTATTTTATGTCAAAATAGTATTAGGGACACCAAATCTAGTGATGATATTAGTTTTGACAAAAATAACAATGCTTTTGGCTCTGAATTTCTTAAGAAGTATTGCCTCAGCCCATTTAGAGAAGAATTTAGTAGCAGTGAGAATATACTTAAACTACTTAGACGTGGCTGGAGGATAAGCCCCTACTACATCCATTACCCATGTAGAAAATGGCCAAAATTATTTAGCTGTATGTAGCAACTCTGGGGGTTGATGAATGAAGTTGGAATGCACTTGGAAAGGATGACATTTTTTAGCAAAATCTATACAATCCTGCATCATTGAAGGCCAAATGTATCCAAGCCTTCAGATTTGATTAGAGAGTCTATGCCCAGACTGTTGGGAACTACAAACTTCTGAATGTACTTCTTTTATGACAACTGTTATCTCTTCTCCATCAATACATCTGAAGAGAATTCCATCAAAACCTTGCTTGTAGAGGATCTTTTGGTGGTCTGGACTATCATAAAGAGTGAAATTGGATGCTCATCGTCAGATCTGTTCTTTTTCATCCCTATCTTGTGGAAGTATCCCATTTTGAATATATTCCATGATGGATGTTCTCCATCCCGTGGTATGACCATATGGTTTAGAAATAGGGCTAATTTCATTAATTTCCTCCAATCTAGTTTGAACAAAAGGTGAGACCACATGACGATGGGCTATGTTGATGATTGTCTCATCCCGATTTGGATCTTTCAAGGCTATAGCTACATTATCTAGTGCATCTTCTTGAGCATTTTATGATCGTGAGACATAAGACAATGTCATCTCTGAGGGAAATTCATCCATTAACCCTCTGACGTAATCACACAAAGGGGTTAATTATTATTTTATGATAGAATATTCCCCATTAATTTGTTTGATTACCAATTCTGAATCACCTTTCACCTTTAAATGATCCATTTTCACCTGAAAGGCCAATTCCAAACCTATAATAAGAGTTTGATATTTTGCCTCATTGTTGGTACTACTTTCTAAAAACTGAAAGGAATAAGGCAATACTGATTTTTTTGGGGGAAATAAGGACAATTCCTAACCCAACTTTGTTGAGTTTAGGGTTTTCCATTATTTTCCCTGTTGGACTTCTGGAAGCACCATCAAAATAAATTTCCCATGTTTGGGAGTTATCTTGAATAGAGAAGACCTATTCATCAAGAAGTTCAGTATTAAATGATGTATCTTCCGCAGATGGATGCTCAGCAAGAAATTTATCCAGAGCTTGGCCTTTTATTATCTTTTGAGGCACAAACTGGATATCAAACTATTGCAAAATAACTGCCCACCATGCTAGATTCCCTATAAGCATAGGACGAATGCGGATAAATTTGAGCGGATCATTGCGAGACACCAATTGGACTTAAAGATGTTGCATGAAGTGCCTCAAATTCTGAACAGCAAAAATTAATGTTATGCAACACTTTTTAATACTTTAATATCAAGTTTCTGCATCAAGAATAGTTCAACTGAGATAGTAAAGGCTATTTTAATTCCTAACATCATTCTTTTGAGCGAGGAAGGCACCTAGTGATCGCTTTAAAGATTTTATGTAGAGAATAGATGGTCTTCCTTACAGAGGTGGCATTAATACTGGTAGACTCAAGAGATATTTCTTTAGGGTATATAATTCTTCTTGGTAGTCTTCAGTCCATTGGTAGGTGACTCCCTTCTTCATTAATCTGGTGAAGGTCAAACACTTTACTTCCAAATTGGTGATAAAGCGCTGAATATAGGCCAAGTGTCCTTGGATTCCTCTTAATTTTGTCAAATTTCTATGAGGTTACATACCAAGGATTGATTTTGTTTTCTCAGGATCATATTTGATACCATGATGGCATACAACGAGGCCAAGAAACTTTCTTGAGGTTACCCCGAAAGCACATTTCAAGGGGTTCATCTTCAAACTGTGTTGCTGAAGTTTATGGAATATAGTCTCCAAATCAGCCAAGTGATTGGAATATTTTCTGGATTTTACCACCAAATCATCCACATAACATTCAACAAATTTCCCTAAGAAGGGTTTGAAGATATGGTGTATGGAACGTTGGTATGTTTCTCCTGCATTATTTAATCCAAAGGGTATTACCCGATATCAAAACACACCTTGAGGGGCTTTGAAGGCTGTATATTCTTCATCCTCTGGGGCCATACAGATTTTATTATACCTAGAGTATCCATCCATGATGGAAAGAGCTTTATATCTAGTTGTTGCATCAATTAAAATCTCTGTAATCAGAACTGAAAAATCATCTTTAGGAAAAGCTGATTAAGATATATGAAGTCAATGAAAAATCTAATTTATCTATTATTCTTTTTCACTAGGACAATTTTGACCAACAATTTAGGATACGGAACTTCCCTAACAAGGTTTTCCTTTATAAGCTTATCAACTTCAGCTACAATTTTAGAGGAATGAGTAGGGTGTGTTCTTCTTGCTTCCTTCTTGAATCCATGATATTCTTATGGAAAACCCAAATTATGGGTGGCTACATCAGGATTAAGAACTGGAATTTCTGTATAATTCCAAGAAAATATATCTCGACATTGCTTTAGAAATAAATTATACACCTCTTTATCTTCACAAGTCATGTATGCACTAATTAAAGTGGGGTGTGGATCTTTTTCTAAACCTGGATTTATTTCTCTGAGCTCATCCATGGTGGTAGAGACACCTTCCTCAAATGCTATAGGAGCATACATGAGATCTTCCTCTTCTTCTTAATTATGAGTTACCTCTTCTATTTCCACTTGCATGGTAGATGATGAGGAAAAACTTCCAGAGCTAGGGGAGGAGTCAGTATTTGAACATCCAGATGAAGAGGACACCATATCTGACCCCACTAATGATGATGGGTCTTCCTGGGGTAATAAAGTAGAGATGATGGATTGAGAATCAACATCTTTTTCTTTCTCTATAATTGTTACGATCTCTTCAACTCTAGTTGATGAAGTAGAGGCTTGTTGTAGATTAGTGGATGAAATGAAGACATCTCCATTTAAACTTCCATCATTTCTTGGTGGATCAATATTTTCCTCCTTGTTGTCAGGTTCAATTGTCATAATTGACATTATGGAAGCTACTGAATGAGTTCCCAAATTTGGGTTTACCTTTTCAATTTGTTTGATAGGTAACACATAATCTGTACTCATGTGTATTGATGGATTTGCTGGGATCATTTCCAATACATTTGGAGCATTAACTCTAGTTATTTATTTTTTCATGGAATTCATTCCTTTTTTGGGATAAAACTCTTCCTCAATGTATTGAGATTCGCATGTTTTTAATGGAGCCTTATCACTATACAATTTCCCGATTCGACCATTGAAACAGTACTTAAGACATTGGTGGTATGAAGAAGGTATGGCTACATGTTGATGCAGCCAAGGCCTTCCAAGTAGAATATTGATGGCTCTGTCTGAACGAAAGACCAAGAAATATGAATTAGACACAAGGTTTCAAAACTGAGTTATGAGTGTAATTTCACCCAGAGGTTCTTGTTCATTCTTATCATAATCATGGAACATTAAAGTTGAAGAAGATAAGTTAGATTCAGTTAGGCCCAATCAACGAAGTGTACGAACATGAATGAGTTTGACTTCAGAGCTATCATCAATGAAGGATCTTCAGATGTCTACTTCATTGACCTTGTCAAACAAATACAAGGGTATGATATTCCCATGCACCACATTATCTTCATATTCATCTGTAAAATATTTGACAGCATGACATTCTGCAGAATCATTCTCTATATGGTAAACCTCAACAGCATCAAATTCGGTTTCAAACTCTAGAGGACTTCACAAATCATCAATGAGTGCTTTTAGAAGATATTTTGAAATATTAAAAGCATCCAAAATTGACAACTTGTTTAGTATTTGGGACAATTGTTTAAATAAATCATACTTTTGGTACAAAGCTCTGCGTTTCCCAGCATGGAGATGCATTTTTTCAGGTGCTTTGGAAGTTGATGCTTCTGACATAGACATACTCTGTGTTGGATCAGAAGCTGGAAATACTCCTGGATTTGGTAAATTAAACTGAATAGATCTATTCACATGTTCAGAAGAAGACGATGTGAGTTCTAATCAGTCCTCCAGAATAATCACATCAGAATTGAACCTGTCTTTCATGGAAGAAACTTTGTGTTCATGTTGAGCCTACTGATGGGATCTTCCACGAGTTTATGCCTCATATATGGTTCCAGAAAAAGTAGATTTAAAATGGTGATTTCTATAATTCCCACATCTTCCCCTGTATCCTTGACCCTGACCTCTTCATCTAGTTCCCCAATTAGGTATAAGGAATTATGGATCATTATAATCAAAATCATGATTGGCATAAGGATCCATTAAATGGATAACATTAACAAAACCAAAGATCAATTCTTCATCTAACAAAGATTATTCTTAATAGCTTAATTCTGGTTGTACCATTTGGCAGGGCGGTGCCTGTGCTTTTGAAATAGATGGACTAAAATCTTCCAGGGTCAAGGACAACATTGGACTTGACACGAGCTCATCTTCTTTTTAATTCTCTTTTCTCTTATAATCACTTATCTTCTTTGAGTAACGACCTTTTGATGAAGGTTGTTTTTCTGTGTCAGGAGTGGAAGAAGACACAGTCGGTTGTTTCAACAGTGTTTGTAAAATGGCATGAGTCCGGTTGATCGTTTTCCTGATCATCCAATCATCATATTTCTGTACATTTTTAATTTTGACCTCTTTCCATTCTCCTTCTTCCACCGGATCAGTATAAGTAACACATGCTACTTGAGCTGATGAACTTTTCAGTTTTACTTTCCTAGAGTCTACCATCTTTTGTAGGAGGTACTTGAAAACAAAACACTTCTGGATGGTATGTTCTAACATCTGGTGAAAGAGATAATAATTCTAAAGATTTTCCTATCCTTTATTTAGTTTCTTCAACCTTGGCAACTGAACCAAATTGTTTTTTAGAGCTCGGATGAAGTAACGAGGAACTTGTTTATTTCAGAAAGAATAAAATTTATACTTTAATTCCTCAAAATGTTTTTGCCTTTGATCTCTTTGATCATCATGATGTGGTGGTTTTTTCTGTTGATGCTTAGGAGGCAGAGCCCTTCGGTATGATGAAGGTCTTGAATTAGAAGCAGGTACAGGTGCCTACTTAAGTGTGAATATAGAAACTTCTACCTTTTATATCCTCTTCCCCGGAGCTCATGGAATTACACAAGTTTTTGCCTTATTTTTTGTAATAGAGTCTTCTATCTATTGAGAGATTGAAGTAAGGTCTTGAAACCCTCTGTATTTCATAGGGATCAACGGTGTGCATAGCTCATCATGCATATTTTCTACACGGATTGGTTGAAACTCTTCTCGAGGGAGTGCTAGACTTAAATAATATATTAATACATTCCATCAAGAAATGAAATCTGAAACTCTTTAATTCTCCCTATGTTTACAATTGGTAAGATAAAAAATAGTCATCTTTGGTAGCATTGAGATAAATTGAAGAAGAAATTTCTGACAAAGATCTTCTCATCTAGTAATTGATCGAGATCGTAAACTTGTATACCAGAAAAGCTAGTCCTTATAATGACTGCACAATACACAAAATCTTTACCACTTCTTGTTGTTGAGAAGTTCCCATCATGGGATAACAACGAGGAAAAAAATGTGTTAAGTGTTGTTCCGGATCTCCCAAACCATTAAAGAATGAGAATATGGTATTCACAAAATTTGGTGGGGGAGGAATTGCATCCACCCATTCAAGGTAAGCTCTCTTTTCCGTCTGAACTGGTGCACATCGCTCCTCCATAGCTTCCAATCGAGTCGTTAATGCCTAAATTGTGTTCATAATAATTTTGGGAATATCCAAATGAGCTGGATTTTGTGCAGGTATAGCAACTGGAGCTTGAACTGGTGCAACGACCGACAAAACCACTGATAGTGGTGCTGATATATACCTAGTATAACCCATAGGAATATTCCTATCAGGATGTATATGGTCCGGTCTTGATTGTGTACCCAATGGAGGGAATTCATTATCCACATTTGTATTTACTAAAAATCCTCTTTGTTTGAGAAGCTCCTATAAGATTTGTAAGTTGAGGACCCGCCTGGGGGGTATGTGAAAAAGAAATGTTATTTCAATGTAACTCTATATTGAGTCTTTTAAACTCCTTCATTTCCTCTACTTGTTGTGAAAACATATTTTCAAGTGAAATATATTGACCTTATTCAGTGTAAAAGTGAGATGCAATCTGGCTTTTTCCCCCTTGTTATATGCCTTTCGGAGAGGGGGAGTTGGTTATTCGAAGGCATACCTAGATTCTGGGTAAGCCTCTGATTTCAAGTACGCACACCTTCTTCATTTTCCTTGGTGTGTACCATATTATGGACAAGAACTTCATCTTCTAATTCCCCAGAACTGGACTCATTTTCTAGAGGATCTTCTACAGTGGTGTTACTGACATTTACTAATGCATAATGCATCGATGGTATTCTATCAGTGCTTTTGTGAGATCGTCTTCTTTTGTGTCATCCATGAGACTTCGTTCTCTTATATGATGGATTCCCTATAACTGTTTGGTGGGCAACATCCCAAAAAGAATCCTCAGATAGTTCAATTGTACTCTCTCCTTGTGGCTTCTTTCCTAATCGGGAGAAAACTGACTTTGGTTGAGGAGGGGATTGTAGATGTGAAAAATCTCCCAACCCTATTGGCTAGGACTATTCATGTTCTTCTTCTTAAAATCTTTGAACATTGTTGAATGAATTTTAAGGTTGGATTAAATGAGCCCCAACCTTGCAAGCTGGGGTGATTCTTGAACTTTTATGGCTGAAATTTGTGTAACTGGACTTCTGATTTTGCCGATTTGGGTTCAGACATTAGCTAGGTGCTTCATCTGACAACCACTTAAATCACTTGTTTTGGAAGATCACTGTGTTATTTCAGACATTTTCATTCTCTGATGTCTGACATCCTCTAAGTGGGACCCCTGCTCAATGTTCTCAGATTCTTGATGTAAAAGTAACTCAACAACTTCTTTTCTTTGGTCCTAACTCTAATAAGGGTTGGTTGAGGTCTGTTCTTGAGTGTACATTCAATTAAATAAAAAACCTATTGATTATGGCCGACCATGGAAATAACATTGCATGAGACCACTATTGGAGGACTTTACTAATTTTGGAGTGCAGTGAAATGCAATTATCTATATGAAAGCTATCCTCTGATATGAACACTAGACGGGGAATCAGAAATTAACTGGCATAGCCTCTTTAGAGCACTGATACATGCATGCTAAAGGGTTTTCTGCTTTTTTCGTCTTTTGGATGTTGGGAAACTGAGAGAGATTCCATGTCAATTTGGAATTGCAAACAATCTATTACTTTTACATGATTTTATATTCCTCATATGGTAATACTTGGTTTTCAAATGACAAAGAGTTTTCCATAAGTTGAGACGGATGTCATGAGTGCAATATTCTATCATCAATTCTGGAATGTTATACTGATAATTTCCCAAAGTCCAGAACATGACTGGTAATTCTCCTTTAGCTAATTACTTCCTCATGTTTAACACATATTCATCATCTTTCACTAGATGTTTCACCACTTGGTCTGACCAAAGTGGATGCTCTGTATTAGAAGACAAATTACCCAAGGGAGGTTTAGGGAATTACTATTCCCTTAAGATGTCTTCTGTTTGAGAAAGTGTTTCACCCGTAAATGACAAGGCATTAAACAAGACTGGCCTTGTGTTTGCAAGTTCCTTGAGATAGGAGGGATTTCTCTTCACTACATTATCAATTATGAAATTGTCTTGATAATATGAAATACTACTGCTGAGAAGACTTTCGCAGTGAATGCCATCATGGGGAGGATCACCATGATGGATTATAGCAAGGGATAAATCTCCTTGCTAATTGGTCTTCGGTCCAGACATAGGGTTTTCGTGGATCTCATCTGGAGATAAGCATTCTGGATTGACTGAATTTTCATAAAGCAGGCCTTCGTAATGAAGTGTCTAATTAGGAACTTCAGAATTTAAACTACCACTCCAATAATTTGGTAATGATAGGATAAGATCTTGATCTGCAATAGATAATTTTCTGAGGGCTTCAAGAACTCCAGCATTAAGAGGATCCCAATCGTTTCTTGACTCTTGATTTTACATCAGTGATTGGAAAGACTTCTTTTTGGATGTTCTCTTATACTTAGTTGGGGCCACTTTCTGGTAAAAGTTGTTATCATGGGAAGTGTATGTGCCTACCTTATAGTGGTTATAGGAACAGACTGATTACCTCCAATTGGAAGGGGTGTATGTTCCTCATCTTTTTGTCCATATGATATGGGAGAGTATGTCCCATGACCCTCCTGGACTGAAACAGAGGTGTATATATGCTTCGGGATTGCATGCTGATGTTTCATCCCATGTGTGGGGACAGATTTATGTGTATGTTCCCCTGATACTACTGAATTAGTTGTTATAATATCCTAGCATGCTTCTAGAATATGGACATGGAATTGTTTCCTCTCTTTCACCATTGATATGATGTGTTTGGTGACTTCATTGGATGCAATGGGAATATACATCTATTATGTATCTGGAGTAGGTGTATGTGACTGCTCTTATACTCCCTTTCCTATCAATGGATATTGACAGTACTCATGCATGGGGGAAGATAGTTGGGTCTGCCCCAAATTTGTCGTTGGAGCTTTCTGACTGACTTCTCCGAGTGATACCAAACAAGACTGTAGGCAGACATGATGAACATTGGCAGGTTTATGTGTTTTCTGGCTATTTCTTATCAAGTATGGTTGATAGACTTCCTTCAATACTATAAGATGAGATTGTGGACATAATTGGTGATTTTAAATAGGTGTATGTTTCTGTTTACTAGTTTTCACCACATTAGATTGGCTGGATTCTTTAAATGCAGTCAAACGAGCATGTTGACTGGATAATAACTTGTAAGAAGGCATATGTGACTGTTCATAGTACTCCACTGGTTTTATCTGGTGGGATTGGTGAGTTTCTTCTAAAAGACCCTACTGAGAAGCAAAATTAGGACGGATGGGTGTATGTTCCCGCTTGTTGTTTTCCATCAAGTTAAGTTGATGGAGATTTCCAGAGGAAGCAGAGGTGAGAACCTGCTCCCTGTTGACCGGAAATTGTCCCTGGTAGTTTATATTGCATGCCCATTTCTGAGATACCTGGTCCAAACGTCTAGAGGCAACACCCCCGTTATGTTGGGGGTACACTATCATGCGATTCTAGGGGTGATTACTGGTGGTATTCCTCAGGAAGGAATCCTGCATTCTTTAATTGAGGCTTTGAGTGGCCTCTTGATCCACCTCCCTATAGTACAGGAGGGATTAATTGTTGTGTTCTAGGTATAAGGACTCGAAATGGTTGGAGGTGGTGGTTGGCACCATTTTATTCTTGATCATTGGTTGTCTTTGGCCAGATAATTGAGGATTGTTATTGACCTGGAGGGCCTGTCGAGCAGCATCCAAAGTTGGGAGTGTACCATGCTGGAGATATTCCTTTACTAGCACATTAGAGACCAAGATTTGAAGACGCTGGGTTTCTAATGATACCCTTCCCATGGATGGAGATCTAGCTTGAGCAGCAGTCAGGAATCTCACAGATGTTGTCTTGGAGAAAGCCATATTTTTGGAATGAAGGGAATTTTGAGAGGAAAAACATGCAAACAACAACAAAATCCATTAAAGAAACATATTTTTAGATGGATACATGCATTATTGATTCCTTTGTCTGGCCTTCCATTATCAATTGATAGGGGCCTAACAGGTGGGTAACATTATTAACTAGGTTAAGGATCCATGTCGGTTTCACCATTTTTGTTTCGTATTTCCTTGAAACATGTGTTCTATTTTTAAGAATCACTATTTCCAGGTGGTTTGTATTGGATTTATTTATGGAACTAGAAACTTCCAACAGTTATTTATCCAAATGGGACCTGATTTCAAAAGGCATTAATTCGTTAAGTTTGAACTTTACGATACTTAAGAATGTGCATTGGTCGAGGGATGAGAGGTCATACTCATCACACCCTTTTGGGGGGAATTATTGTCTACTCTGGGACTCTCTTTTTAAATTTAAGATATTTTCACGAATCCTTATTAATTCACCAAGTATATCATAAGTATCCCTTAGAATTTACAATCACTTATTAACATGTGTAAAATTTAAAATCATCAGTATGAATTCAAGGTTCTTCATTAATGGAAATATCTGTATGTATTCAAGGTTTTCCATAAATGGTATCCTCAAATATACTGCTTATATATATTTTTAATCATTTTTGTGATTATACTAGTTTTTAAGCCACTCAGTGGGGCACTCTGGAATTTATTGTCATCTGGGGAGATGAAGGTTTGTTTTGATCTTGGGATCGTGACAATAAAATGGGATACCTATGCATCCTTTTGAAAGGAATTGGAACCTTCGTTGTTTGGTGCCACTTAATTGGACACATCATACCTTTTAAGGTCAGGTGATAAGGACCTCTAAGAAGAAGGTTCCTTGTCAAAACATAGTTTGGGACTTATGTTGAATCATCCTAAAGAACTTTGAAAGGATATGGGTTTCCAAGTAAGATCATACCCTGTTGGGAATATGGCCCGAGGAGAACATGGTTGATTTAGGGTATTGGGTTTGAATCTCAAGGAGGCTTCCTACGTATCCCATATGGATATGAATCAAAGCCCACGTAGTTCGATAAGTCTCATAGGAGAGTATGGTCCTTTAAGAGAAATGAGTTTGAGCTTACTTCCTAAAAAGGATGCCTTGAGTATTTGGGGTTTAAGTTGGGGATTATTCTTAAGGAGGATTCCCAGATTAAAATAATTAGGGTTGGATTCCTGAAGAGGATGTTCAGTGAGCTTGGGTCCTAAAAAGTCTTCCTACGTATCCTGGTTTGAACAAGAATCAGATTTCTCATAGTTCATTTGATTGTGCAAATGTTGTGACCATGAAAAATCTCTAATCTCACGTGAGTCATGCTTGGTGTGAGAAACAAGAGGATGTAAAATATTCAACAAAGTCATTCACACTTTAAAATTTCTTCTCCTCCACTGGTGGAAGAGGGCGCAACTATGGCGGCGATGGTGGATGAGGTCGAGGCGACTGTGGAAGAGGGTGAGGCGATGAGACTTCCCTCTGTTCTATTTACATTGGACAAGGGTCCAATGTAAGGAGGAAGGGATGAAGGATAGGTTATTACACCAGGATGGATACCCATGGCGACAAAGTTTAATGGGAGAGGGAAAGGGTAACAAGAGTCCCTATGCCCATCCCCCCTTTGGTCTTTGGCTCCGAAGAAGAGAGGAGGAGCAATGATTCCACCTCCTGCAAGAAAAGCTAGGGGGTTATGCCTAGATGGTTGCCTTAAAATTGATCCTGGTAGGGGAGAGAGACTTCTCCTATATCTTTAAAAGGAAAAGTAGGTATAAACCGTAGCTTCCCCTTCTAGAGACCTGAGGTTCCGAGTCATCTATTCGAGAAGGGAGAGACCAGGACGCAACCCTCCTCCAAATCGAGAACTTCCCAACATTGTTTCTGGGAGAAAGTTCCATGTGACTGTGGATATAAAAACCCGTAGACACTCCATGAATTCTAACCCCATTGTGAAAAAAATGTGGGAAACCTCTGACTATGGAAATACAAACCCAAATATGAGACACGCTGATGTGACTTTCCCAAAGGTTTGATAAGTCCTGAGGTTTTGGTAGAGGTCTCAAAGAATCCCTTTAAGACAAGGGATCCAATGAAGAATAAGCCTTTCCATTAATGGATTTTATGAAGGCTTGATGGCTTGTATACTGGAGAGAGTGAAGAAAGTACGTGAATCAAGGAGGGGCTCCCATGTAGAGAAGGGTGCGTAAGTAGGTAAGGGCGTGCAAGTATGGGCACGCAAGTAGGCATGGGCGACCAGATGTTCACTTAGGTGATGAACAACCTGTACGGTAATACTTGGGCGAGACCTTTCTCAATCCTTCAAGAGTATTCATAGGTGATCCAAGAAGTGGGGCGCTCAAGTTCCTGTGAGAGGAATGGGTGGCGCGCAAGTATTTCTGACTTAGGGAGGTTGGGCGCTTTAGGTGAAGAAGTGTTATGGTTTTCAAACACTAAAAGGACTTAAGTCCAATGATCCTCCGTTAAATCCTCCGCTCAAGGTGTTGAAGAACTGCCTTGAAAGCTTTGGAAGATGGGGTCAAAGTATTAGGGCGACTAGAGAAGAAATTGGGTTTCAAGAAAATTTTTCTATACAAATGGGGGTCCCAATGGTCTTTTTATAGCCAAATAAGTGACCTTGGGGGAAAATAAGTTGGTCATGCAAGAGACTTGCATGTCAAATTGAGGCACCCAAGTACCTTACACACCGACGGTGTTTTGGCCAGACTAGGGAGACACCTTTAGGACTTAGCCAAAATTATACTTTCTTTCGTCTCTAGTATGGTGGTGTGCAATTGGGTTGTGCGACATATAGGGGCTTACAAGTAGGATGTGCGCCGATAGATTTTTGGTTAAACTAAGGTGGCCAAAAATTTATTCCTTTGAAAATATTTGACTTTTCTTTATGTATTCCCCATTTTCCTTCTAATGGATTCCCTTTGTCATGCTTTTTAGACTCTTTGACAGAATGGAGTTACAATAGACCCTAAAAGCCCTAAAACCCCCTAAAGGACCGTAAAAACCCTAAAACCCCTAAAGGACCCTAAAACCCCTAAAAACATAAAAGGACCTAAAAACCCTACAAGACAATAAAAACCCTAGAAAACCCTGAAAACCCCTAAAAACACTAAAACCATGAAAAAAATCTAAAAACCATAACCACCCCTAAAAACCCATAATTGAACCTAAAAATCCTAAAAATCATAAAAGACCCTAAAAACCTTTTTAACCCCTCAAAACCCAAATAATACCAGAAAGCTTAAAAACCAAAAAACAAAAAAGACCATAAATACCCTAAAAACATTAAGATACCCAAAAAATACTAAAAACATTAAAACCCCTAAAAACATTTATAAACTCTAAAAGACCATAAAAACACTAAAAACCTTAATGAACCCAAAACCCCTAAAAACCCTAAAAACCCAAAAAACCCATAAAAAACCTAAATATCCTAAAACCCTGAAGAACCAAAAAAACTAGAAAAACACTAAAAAACTCTAAAAACCCAAAAAAAATCCAAAAAAACCTTAAAACTGTAGAACCCTAAAAGATACAAAAAACTATAAAATCCCCTAAAAACCAAAAAAGATACTAAAATCCCTTAAAACCCAAAAAAATAACCCCCCCCCACAAAAAAACCAAATAGACCATTAAAAACCCTGAAAACCCCTAAACAACATTAAATTCTCTAAAAACCTTAAAAACTGTAAAAAAACTGATAAAGCATTTAAACCCCTAAAAACAATAAAACCCCTAAAAACCCATAAAAATCGTATTAACCACTAAACTCCAAAAAAATACCTAACAAATCTTTCGAAACATTTAAAAATTGTAAAAAACTCTAAAACCCCCACCAAAAACTAAACAAATCTAAAACCCTAAAAAACCTAAAAACCATAAAAACCCCTAAAGCCCCCTAAACCCCCTAAAAACACAAAACCCCCAAAAAAATATACAAGGACATTAAATTTTATAAACCCTCTAAAAATACCAAAAAAACACCTAAAAACATGAAAAAACCAAAAATACAATGAAAAACACAAAAACCTAAAAAAATCGTAAAACCTTAAAAAATGAAGAAAACACTAACACACTAAAAAACCCTAAAAACCCTAAAAATGCCTAAAAGCCCCTAAATTATATTAAAAACACTAAAACAAACATAAAAATTTCCTAAAAATCATAAGCATCTTAAAAATCACTGAAAACACTAAAAAACCCAAAAAACACCAAAACCCTAAAAATCCCTAAAACCCCTAAAAACCTAAAAACCCCTAAATACGCTAAAAAGAATAAAACCCTAAAAAACACTAAATAACCATAAAAACATAAAAATCCTTAAAATACACTAAAAACCCAAGAAAACCATAAAACACCCTAAAAACACTAAAAGACCCCAAAATCCTAAAAAACTTCAAAAGATCCTAAAAATATAGAATACTCTAAGAGACCCTTGAAACCCTATAAAACCCTAATGTACCCTAAAAACCTAAAAACACCTCAAAAATATATAAAATACCAAAAAATAATAAAAATAATACAAACCCAAAAAACAATAAAAAAAACCCTAAAAACCCTAAAACACCTTAAACACCCAAAAAATCAGAAAACCCCAAAAAAACAAAAAACCATAAGAACCATAAAAAACCCTAAAAACCCTAAAAACATGAAAAAACTAAATAAACCCTAAAACCCTAAAAACATAAAAACCATAAAAACCTCTAAAATCACTAAAACCCCTAAAAACTCTAAAAACCTACAAAACAAAAGAAAACCCTAAAAACCTTAAAAATCATAAAAAGCCAAAAAATCCAAAAAACCCTAAAAATCACCACAAACCCTAAAACACTATAAACCCTAAAAATCATAAAAAAATACTAAAAACCCTTAAAAATCCTACCAAAACTTGAAAATGAAAAAAAACACTAAAACCATAAATGAACAGTAAAAATTCTAAAAGAACCTTAAACCCCTAAAAGGACATTAAAACCACTAAAAACCCAAAAAACCCTAATCCCCCCAAAAAATAAAGACTATAAAAACTATAAAAACCCTTTAAAATACAAAAAAAAACCTAAATGGACACAAAAACCTTTAAAAACCTAAAAATTCCAAAAACCCTAAAAAACCTAAAACCCTGAACAAACTCTAAAAACACTAAAAAATGCTAAAAAATTTAATCCCACCAAAAGAACCTAACCCCCCCCCCCCCCACCCCAAAACACCCTAAAACCCCCTAAAAATGTAAAAGGTCCTAAAAATACTTAAAAATTCCAAAAACCATAAAAAGACAAAAAAACCCTATATACCCCCTAAAAACACTGAAAACCACCAAAAAACCCTAAAAATCCTAAAAATACCTAAAAACCTGAAAACCCTGAAAACCCTACAAACCTATAAAACCCCAAAAAATCAATAAATCCCTAAAAAACTCCAAAAAACCCTTTAAAACCCTAAAGATACGTAGAAAACATAAAAAACCTTAAAAACACTAAAAACACAAAAAATCAAAAAAAAAACCCCAAAAAACCTAAAAAATGATAAAACTCCCTAAAAACACCAAAACCCTTAAAACAATAAACCCCCTTAAAAAACCTAAAAACCATACAAAGAAACTACAAACCCTTTAAAATCCCTAAAAACATTAAAATTTATAAATCCCTTTAAACCCAAAAAACCTTAAAACCCATAGAAAAACCCTAAAACCCCTAAAAAACCTAAAAACCTAAAAACTTATTTTAAAAATTATAAAACATTAAAATGTTTACAAATAATAAAAACTAATAAAAAATCCTAAAACAAAATTAAAAACCTAACACTATAAAATCCCCTAAAACACTAAAAAACACTAAATTCCCCAAAACCCCTTAGAAATTCTAAAATTCCATATAAGCCTAAAACGCCAAAAAAACCTAAAAAACCCACAAATTCCTAAAAAATATTAAAAAACCTAAAAACAAAAAACCATAGAAAGTCCAAAAAACCCTCACAAACACCAAAAAAATCTGAAAAAAAATATAAAATCCTAAACAAATCATAAATCGAAAAAACTAAAAAGCCTAAAACCACTAAAACCACTAAAACCCGAAAATTCCTAAAAAGCTGAGAAAACCCAAGAAAAAACCTAAAACCCCTAAAAACCTTAAAAAACCAGGAAACCTATAAAAACCCAAATACCCCTAAAACCCCTAAATCCCCAAAAAAATACCTAAAACCCCAAAAAACCCTAAAATCCCCTAGAAAGTCAAAAACTGCACTAAAAACCCTTTAAAAACCTAAAAACCTTAAAAAAATAAAAAAACTTAAAACCCTAAAAATTTACCAAAACTACTAAAAACCATATTCCCCCCAAAATCCATAAAACCCAAAGAAAAGCTAAAAACCCCATAAAATCAAACAAATAGTAAAAACAATAAAAATAATAAAAATCCTCAAAACCCCTAAAAATCCTAAAAAACACTAAAAACTCCTTAAATCCCTAAAACCCTAAAAGGTAATTAAAAACCATAAAAACCAATAATACCCATTAAAAACCATAAGACCATAAAAATCTAAAAAACCTTAAAAATACTAAAAACCCCAAAAAACTCAACCCCCCCCCCCAAAACACTAAAACCTAAAAGAAAATAAAAACCCAATTAAACCTAAAAAACCTTAAAACCAACCCTAAAAAATTTAATAACCCAAAAAACATTATGACCACCAAAACATTTAAAACCCTAAAAATCCTAAAAACCCATTAAAAACCTAAAATCCCTAAAAACACTAAAAACCCAAAAAATACCCAAAAAACCCTAAAATCATTAAAAGACCCCAAAAAATCACAAAAAAACTAAAAAACATTAAAAAAATAAATAAACTTTAAAACCCTAAAAAACCTAGGACCCCTAATAACCCTAAGAATCATAAAATACCTAAAAAACCCTAAAACCCTAATAAACCCTAAAATCCAAAAAAAACACTAAAACCTTAAAAAAACTGAAAAAACATTAAAAACCCTAAAAATACCTAAAACCCTATAAGAAAAAAAACTAAAACCCCTAAGGGACCCTAAATACTCAAAAAAAACCCCAACTACCAAAGAGATAAAAAAATCCTATAAATCCCTAAAGAACCCTAAACCCCGTAAGAGATCCTAAAACACCTTCAAAACTCTAAACCCCCTAATACCATAAATGACCATAAAAACCCTAAAAAATCAAAACAACCATAAAAATTTTATAAAAGCTTTAAAAGAACCTAAATAACCATATAAAAACACTAAGTGACCCAAAAAAACCCTTAACCACACAAAAAACATAAAAACCCCATGAAAACCAAAAAACCTCCTAAAAACCCTAAAAACCCAAAAAATCCCTATAAACCATAAAAAAACCCTTTATGAATCCTAAACTCTAACAAACCAGTAAAACCCTAAAAAATCTAAAACCACTAAAAAACCCTAAAACCCCTTAAACGTCCAAAAAATCTAAAACCCCTAAAAACCCTAAAATACCCCCAAAGCTATAAAAACTTCCAAAAATACATAAACCCTAAATAACCCTAAAAACACTAAAGCATTAAAAAAAATATAAAACCCCCAAAATTTAAACCCCCAAACCCTAAAAACCACAAAACCATAAAGGTCATTAAAACCCTAAAAAAGTTAAAAACCCTTACAAAACCAAAAACCCATTATTCCCCTCAAAATTTATACCTCATGAAGATTTGATATTTTTGAACCATTTTAAATGGGTTTGTTCATGGAACCAGAAACACCCAATGGTTCTATATTTATTGGGACTTAATTTACAAAGGAAGGTGCTAGTAATAGAGGTTTTTCAACTATGCATAAGAACTTACATTGGTTGAGAGGATGGGAGGTCGGTATTATCACACCCTTTTTGGGGGATTACAACATACTCTATGAATATCTTATATATTTATGATATGTTGATGAATACTTCAACAATTCACAAGTTTGATGTACCCTAGAGTTAACAATCAATTATTAGCATTCGTGGAGCTTAGAATCATCTGTATATGTATGATTATCTTCATCAATTAGGATATCTATATGTCTCTAGGGTTCTCCATTGATGGTATCCTCTTATATAATAATTATATATTATTTGGTCTTTATTACAATGATTCTAGTTTCCTAGAAACTTAGTGGAGGAACTCTAGAGTGTATCATCATCCAGGGAGAGAGGAGGTGTTTTATGTTGGGAACAAACCCATAAATTGGCTTCCTATATAACATTGTGAAAGTAATCATTACCCACATAGTTTGTGCTACTTAATGGGGAAAATCATAGTTTTTAATTTCTTTTGATAAGGACCCATCTCAATAGTTTAGTGTCATGTGGAATTGACTTCTAGGTAGAAGATGCCAAGTTAAAGTTTGGTGTGGGACTTATGCTGAAGCGGCCTAGGAAACCAAGGAGGAATATAGATTCCCAGGATGAATTAAATCCTATTGGGATAGTGGACCATAGAGAATAGGGTTGATTTAGGGTGTTGGTATTGGACCTCATAAAAGCTTCCTATGTATCCCAATTGGATGGGAATCAAATACCACATAGTTTGGTTGGTTTCACAGGGGAGTGTGAATCTTTGAGGGTATAATTTGGTGTTTATTCCTAAAAATGATTCCCTATAAAGATATTTTGAGACATGTATCAACTAATGGTGGTTTGGTAATTTGTTTTGGGGTCACTTTTAAGGAGGATTCCCAGATTAAGGAAATTATTATCAGGGATTACTCATGATGAGGATGCCCATTAATATTGGGTCCTAGGCAGGCGTACTACATATCCAAATTGAAATAGGATTCATAGTTCTCATAGTTAAATTTATGGGGAGCTTTTTGAGGGTGTCATTATAACCACTAAACTCTAGTCCCAAGTGATTCATGCTCAGTGTTTGAAACAAGAGGAATAATAATGTTCAGAAAACCACACACTGCTTTTTTCCACTGGTGGACATAGAAAAAATCCCAAAGGGATAGGTATGGGACATTTGAGCATACCCACCTCCCCTAACCCATCTTCCACTGATGGAAGAGGTCAGGGATACAATTATTCCATCTCTTCACTTTACACTAGAATGGGTCCAGTGTATGGAAACAGAGGAGGTAAATGTGAAGGAGAGAGAGGAGAAGGCTCTGATTCCCATCCCCTCTTGGATCCGGTGTCTATGAGGAATAATAGAGAAAGGGTGAAATCCATTTTAAGAAAGAATATGGGCTTAATCTAGGATTTATTCCCTAATATGGGTCTTGTAGAAAGGTAGGAGGATCTCATTCAATGTTTAATGGGAAATAAAGAATAATCCTTACCATACCTTCTGAGAACTAAAGGATTTGGGTCTCAGGGCTGAGAAGGGGAGGGAATTATCCTAAACCTATTATCTAAGACCGAGAACTCCCTAAAACTATCCTTGTGATATTGGTCCTCATGACCATAGGGATACACACTCACATGAACCCTGGGGACCCTGACCTTTTGAAGTAGGCAAGTGCGAGAAACCTATTACTATAGGAATACACACCCAAATGGGGGGAAAAGGGTGTGCCACATTCCATGGTTGTGTAAGTATAGAGGAATTAAAGGATTTTTAAACTTGTTACCTCTCATAAAAGAGAGGGAAATGATAATATGTCCTTTATTCATGGCTTTGAAGAAGGCATAATGTGTGGATCTCATAGGTTGAAGGGTAGGGAAAACTGAGAGGGCTCTCGTATGGGGGGGGGTGATCTGCCTAGGTAGACCTGGGAAAACTGGTGGTACCATGGGTGATGGACCACATGGGTGACTACAGTTGGGTGAGACCTTGATCAATCCTTCAAGGGTCTTCACAAGTGTTCTCGAAGGTGACTCGTGTAGGTCTCTGATTGGGTAAGGGAACCACATGCTAGTCTTCATTAATCATGTGGTGAGTGAGTGCCTTACACTGATACTTTTTATTTTAAACCTTTTAAGTACTTTATTTTCATTATCCCCCTTTCATTACATATTATTTAGTTTCTAAAAATATACCTAGAAGGTTATGGAGGGCATGAGCGAAGAATTAGGGTGAACAAAGCATCAGTCTCAATAATTTCAGTTCATCCAACAGAAGACCCCAAGGTACTATTTATAGGAATATATAGGACCCTAGTCCAAGGTTTCATCTCACTTAGGTGACTCTCTTAGGTTGATCACACGGGCTAATTAGGTGGGTTGATGCGTAGGTACCCTACACAATGACTATGTTTTGGGGTACTTGGGTGAATGGACCTTGGGTGATTTTGTGATCCTTTCCCTTCTTTATTTGCCTTATTCTATTTTAAATTATTTATTTCCCTTTATTACCTTTTCATCCATGTGATGAAATGATGTTCCAACAAAATCCCCCCTTAGGATTGGTTTCGATCAAAAGAAGAGGGTCTGATCCTGAGGTAGAGAGATGAAAAGGATAGGTGGTTCACACAGGTAATCTATATAGGTGTTTTTTGTAAGTCTCCCATTTAGGTAGAGAATGTTTGAGGGATTAATAGGGAGGCTTCCTCATCTATAAATATGGTCTTCATTTCAGCAGCTAACTCTCGAGACTCCGTACTTTCAGGTCTCTCTACAGTAGTCTCCCACACAGACCCTCCAGTGAAACCCTTTATTCTAAAGTCCTCATACTCATAGACATAGTACATACCTATTTGTGTGATGCATATTTCTAGGTGAGTGACTTGTGAGGGGACCATAAGTTATGTCCCTATGGGAGACAGTTGTGTGAGGAAATTGAGAGAGGCACTTGAGAGAGTTCATGGCTTTGCCAAATTTTCTTCAATTCTACACTATTTTTCATGAAATGAACTTTTTTCAATGAAAATGTAGTAGCTATTTTCAGGTTTAATGGACACTACAAAGAATATAGTTTCCGATGAAAAATTTTTAAATCACCTTGAGGATATGGTGAAAACTCTTAGGCATGACTACTATGATGTTTGTGATATAACTCTTCCCAATTTGGCGAGTCATCTGAAGAAATATCATTGTGAATTCCATGAGAGTAGTTCCCTACCACTTTACGGCCTTGGTCACCTAAAATAATGCTTCATAACAACTTCTACGAACAACACTCCTCTTTCCTAGTTTTAAGACTATATAAATTTCACTCCTACCGACATCTCTAGAATGGGAGCATATATCAATGTTGGTATATCATCCAAACCCTATGTTATGAACCATATCCAGTGTTCACTGTATCAAAATCTACACACACCTAAATTTAATAAAAATTATTACTCATTAATATTCTATGATTCCTAGACTGATAAGTAAAAGTTTTGGAAAAAAAGACTGTGATTTCCGACTGGGAGGGAGTTTTAAGCTTTTTTGATGTGGACATACCGGCTGTGAAAATTTTTTGGGGAGTTCAACAAGGAGCTGTAAGACGTTGGAATTTAGGATTCCATGTGGGCAGGGAAAACTTATGTTTATAGGAATAATAAATTTATTCCTGAGCTTATAATCGAATTGAGACTATATACAAACTACTTCCACTTAATGCATAGAGAGTTTGGTATTAACTTGTGGGACATTAACAAGATCTACAAGGTTTCAATGCTTAGAGATATGTATGATGAATTCATCCCTCCGAATGTGATTTAGGGTGATGCTGAAAGGATGCCACATTTTAGCACATGAGCTTCTGAAGATAGATTGTTTTATTATGGAGGAAAATCCCCAACCGAAAGGTAAAATACACCCTGAAGTGTGGATGAGTACTTTCCTGGAATTGGAGGGGGAATTACCCACTTGGAAACATCAAACTGCATTCCCCAAGATGGTGATGCAAAACACTCTTGGTACATTCTGGCCAACATTGAAAAATGGGAATTATGACAAATGGGGTTATAATCCTTGGTCTAACATTCCCGTGAAGATTGGTCTCATAAGATTTCTAGACATGTGGAAAAGTGATTATCTACATCCCATCCATGATTATAATGGTGGCATAAGGTTAAGGAAATTTTTCAAGGCAGACAAGATGGATAAGAATAAGTTTATGGGTTTTGAAATCCCCATCATAGAGAAAATTTTATGAAATCCTACTACATATCCATGTAGGGAAGGCTCCATTCAAAATTTCAGGACTATTTCAGGTGTTGTTGGGATGGGTCACAACCAAATTTAGAACCAATGATGTTTTGAGAGGGGCTGAGGTACCTGGGATCCCATTCTGACCATTTGTTCAGGCTATTTCTATTATTCCTCCTCTGTCCCTAAAACCCAATGAGATTCTATTATGGCTGAGCCTATTTAATGAGTTTAATCTCTTCTCGTATATGGAACCACCTACTGCGTGATTCATGGGCAATGGTAATTATAATGTTGATCTATGATCATATACGATGGCCTTCGCGGATGGTGTTATAGTAACTTGTCTTGATGGAAAGGTTATATGCAAGGCCTATGCCCCATTCAATTTGTAGACCAATTTAGCTGTATACAAAAAATAACCATATCTTCTCTTGTGCATGTCAAATTATAAAAGTATATGATGGTATCCCGATATAAATGGATGCTTACAACCATATAGTTGACTCAAGATGTGATCAACCTTCCCCTAAAGGGCCATAATAATGGATTTTCCTCCTTGTATGCTGAATTCTAGATTACATCATACCCCAAAGGGGTTTTAGTGGGAGTTGTTCCTCGAGTTGGTGTTGGACCATCTACTAACAATAGAAAACAAGGAGAAAAGACATCTACTACAACAGAAGGTGCTTATTATCCCCCGATTGATGCTTCATCCTCTTAGGATAATGTCAGTGATGAGGTCCTAAGTACATTAAAATGACCTTGTTCAAGGTTTGGTCAACCTTATAGAGTCAAATGGGCAACACCAATTGAGATTTCACCCAGGTGGTCCGGTCATCTCTTTCAAGAAGATACTTGGGTTCCATTTTCTTATCCTTCATCTATGATATAGAGGTTTGATAATCCTGTGAAATCCAAAGTTTTTTAATCATCTTCATAGTTTAAAAGGATGTTCTTGGAATTCACATGACCAGAGGTAGTCGAATTTTGGAAGGACATGTCTTCTAATGTAGAAATCATATGGTCTCTTCTTTGCGATGGACTATGGATTCTAGGGATAAGAGATACTTGATCCCAACCCGATCTTCGCTTCGAGGAAAATCCCAATGTGGTGAAGATTTATACTTAGGATCTAGATATTATTATTTATGCAATTAATCACTAAATTCATGAAATGAGATAGGTGGAGGACATGTAGAAATGAGGTTCTTCTGAAGGGGTTGACCATCCATCTTCGTAAGATTGGCTTAATGATGTCAATCATGAAGACATAAGTTCTCATTTTCTCATATTTTATTTTTTATTCCTTTATTTTATCTTGAATAAAAATTAATTACTGAGGGAAAGGTCATTTCAATTTTTAGTGTTCTGAGGGGAGATCAACTAAGGCTCCCTCACCAAAGCATGATGCAAATAACACCCGCATGGGGCCAAAGAATATCCCCTTGAATCAGGTGATCTATATCGAGGGAAATAGTAATGGAGGATGAGATGGATTGGGGAACTATATTTCCCCCTATGATACATCTTTCTAAGGAATTTTATGCTATCTATCCTCCTTTGAAATGGAAAAATCAGAATGAATTTTGGAGATAGAAATATTTTGGTAAATGCCTAACTAGTAGTGGTAAGTCATCCAAGTGAGAACAAGTGTTTAAAACTCCATGGATTATAGGAACTACTTCCCTTTAATCTCTCAAGGGACTTATAGATGACCCTCCAATGAATAAGGATGGATTTTTATACTAAGATCATATCCCTACTGATGAATTGGTTTGCTCGACAGAAGAGTTGTAGAGGGATGAAGATGAATCATATGCTCCTATCATTGCTTCTATCACCATTATAGAATGGTTGGAAGATTCTAGGAATGCAAAAGGTACATTATAATATTTCATATTCTGATGGATTCTTTCCATATATGTAATATTTCATGTTTATCTCATGTACCTAATGAACCTATGATGACTGATCCTGACCCTACATCTGTCACCAAGGAAGCTGTTCGAGGTCTCATGTTGTTGGATGAGGGTGACTTTCTAGGTAATGAGCCAAATATTTCAAGCGTCTCCAAGGGTGACATTACCATGTAGATTGGTACTTTAGTAGATTCCATGAAAATTTTTGGCATATACATATATGAAATATTGTAACATATTAATCTTCCCACCATTTTAGTAGAATTTGAGACACTTAATAGGTAATTTAATAGATGTGAGTCTTTACTTTTGTGTAAGAATGTGAGGCTCCATCCATAGAGAATGTCACAGTGATGATGCATGAACAAGATGTTGAATTCCATTTCAGTACCATTATTGATGGGGGATATTTGGAATACCATGAAATGGGATGTCTTTTTGAGCCTAATTTAGAGAACCTCAGGAAGACCTAGGAGGTTTCCCCACATCAAGGTGCCCCAGTTCAAATTGATTAAGTTGGGTATGATGGGGGATATTATCCTCAATTGTTGACCCGTTACTAGGTGAGTGTTATCATATGCTAATCCTCCTCTATTTCTTTTATGTATTGTCCTTTTTTGAAGCTAATGATGAATCTTGATCATTTTTTAGTGCCATAAACTTCTGTGGTTGGGTTTGAGGGTGATGATTTTGTACTAATGAAGTCAGTACACAATCAAGAAACCATTATTTTCTAGGAAAAAATGTGTCATGGTGATTTAATAAGTGCTCTAATCCCGAATTAAGTCTGCCTCGGACAGCGGCTTTGAGTCAGATTCAGAGGTATAGAAATCTCTTAGAATCACACTCCATAAGTCTTAGAAGGATATATAGAGGCTAGTTGACACCTCTTTAATACCTTCCTTTTCAAATCCATAAAATTTAATTCCTATTTTTCATGCAGGGATATAGAGGATTTGAGTACCACAAGATTCACACTACTATGAGGGAGATCAATCACAAATGGGAGTAAGAGAATGATGTTCAACAAGACCTCATAAAAGAAAAGTTTCTCATCAACACTGATGATATCGAAGCCACATTATTCCATGTGGAGTCTAACCATACCAAGAAGTTGTAATAATGTAGACAACATATTAATGAGAAAACTATTCAAGTATTACATCTTGAAGAAGAATTGGATACCATTCTGGGGGAGCTTATACAAGTCCACCAACCGTTAGAAGAATCAATAATTTAAGGGCCAACTACCATTGGGGATACAACAGTAGTTCTTCCCTAGCCCAAGAAAATTGAAACTGTTCGGTTGATGGGGCATCAATAGGCTACTGATGGTGCTCAAGGTTCCATTTAACAGATGAAGAATTATGTTTATGGTCTCTTGTAAATTGTGACAGTGATAATTCATCTTGTGGACGTTCCTCTAGTTTTTTATCCAATAAATGAATATAATTTTATGTCAATTAATTTATTCCTTCATCCCTTTATTCTTCCTATGATCATAACATAACCTTTAGACTACATTTCATAGTAAAATTATATGAATTAGATAGTTTTAACCACAGTAACAGGATGGGTAAAAATGATATAATTTTTTCCTAAGCCATGAGGTCAAATGATCTTAGTTTAAATATTGATAGGGTTGTATGGAAAACCCTACAAACAATATTTATTTTTTTCATCACCCTAATTTTTTCCTAAGCTCCATATAAAGGATACTTAGTGGGAGAAACATTGATTTTTCTTAAGACTCCCATTTTTTGGTTTTTATCCAAAACGTTTTTTGGCTTTTATCTTTTTATCACTTCATATTTTTCTTAAACCATGTAATGTAGAGCTTTAGAGAGTTGACACTTGAATTTTTTCTAGAGTTACCTTTATGGGTTTTTCAATCTAGTGAATAATGAATCTCTTTCCCTATCAGTTTAAATTCATGTGAGTTAGAATAATGTGACAGGTGGTTTAGTTTGAACAACTTTGACCATGAATTTTAAAAAAATTCCCAAACATGGATTATGGTATGAGAATGTTGTGAAATTCTTTGTACATACAACGGGGAATCTTGATCCATGATGTTTTGGTTCCTGGATCTAAAACATTATATTATGGAATCAAGGAGGTCACTGTTGAGGATGAATTTACAACTAATTAACACACTTATTTTGTGGGCTATTTTATGCAAGGCACACAAGGGTGCATACTACATAGTTAATAGTGTAATAATTTGGCTTAAAATCTCTGAAATTAATGAGAAACTTATGAAAAGAAAAATGTGATGCATCATATAATGTTTTGGAAAATATTTTTTCAAGATTTCGGAAATTTTATTGCTGATGGTTAAAGTTTGAGATTCGGATTTCTCAAGACTGTGATAGGTGGTTTTTATAAAGAGAAGTGTTTGAGAATGAATTAAATATCTATATTGTAATGGATATGAATGGGAAACCTCTCCTACCCTAATTTGTCTCTATTGGAGGATGGTACATCTTGTTAGATGTTAGATGTTAGGTGGGAAGGTCCCTTTCGGACAAAGTTGAAGGTGTTGTGCAGTTTAATGTCATGTGATCTAGAAAGTAATCATGTAATTTAACATCTTATGGAGAGGATGTTATGATATTTATTTTAATTTTGTACCAAAAGGACATTATGACATGTATTTTAAATAAGTACCGAAACATTATGATATGTAGCTTAAATTCATACCATAAGAACATTAGGGGTCTATAATTTAAGGTCTTTAGTATTGATTGAAAGGTCAATTATTATCCCATTCTTGTTAATCTATCCAGAAATGTAATGAAAAATTTAGGAGTGAGAGGAGAAAGTTGTAAACTGTGATTTAGGGAATTTTGGATCCGAAGAGTTGTATGAAAAATTGTATTATGATGTTAGAGGAGGTATTTCTCGAGCACGAAGTTACCTCTCATTAATAAACCCATTTTTTGGGATATTTTATGCAAGTACAACTATGGAACACACTGCATAGTCAATAGTGGAATCCTTTGGTTGGTAGGATCTAAATTTTGTAAGCATGTTATGTAAAGACAACTAGGGTGTATTATAGCATAGTTAGGAAAAGAATTCCTCAAGAATTTTTACATTCTATCAATAAAATCTGATGATGTTTTATGGAGATTCAAATCACCCCAATAATAATGTTTGGTTTGTGGGAGGAAAGTAGCCTCATACATAAGGGAAATTTTAGGTCAAAATTTACAATGAAATGGGGGTATATGTTCTCTACCTAGGTCTGACCCAAGACCATGAAGTATGGTGCATGTTGTTTTAGTTCATACAACCAGGACTATGATACCATGGAAATGACATATGATATGTGACATACCAGACCAAAATTGTTCCAACATACATTGGACATGAGGGGGGAAATTGTAATCCATGGTCTTTTAGGCTTTTAGATTGGGAGAGAGAATGTGGGAAAAATATTCAATAGAAGACCAAGGACTTTGAATCTCGGGTTCCAATATATTATAGTTAAATCTTATAGGGACAAAAGTGGCTTATCCCAAGGGAAAAGTTACCATTATTTTAGAAACCTGTTTTTGGGGCTATCTAATGAAAGGAAAGCTAAGGGTCATACTGCATAGTCAAATAGTGTCATCCTTTGGCTGGTAAACTTGTTATGTGGTCTCTTTTATTCAATTCCAACTAAGGTGTATTATAACATAGTCAGAAAAAAGAGCTCTCAAGTGTCTGACATTCTACCACTATAATCCATGGAAAGATTATGAAGATCTGAAAGTGATCAAGATTAGGAGTTTGATGTGAGGAAAGGATGTGCTCAAGAATAAAATTAAGTTCTTTGATCAATATTATCCATGACTTGAAAGTCCCTTATATAGACCTGAATAACATGTCTAAGGGGTACATTTTTGTTTCCTTGGTGGGTCCCCTTTTATGAGGGTATTTGAATTAATATCTCCTACACAGATGTTTATTTGTATGCAGAAGAGAGGGAATTTTTTTACCTTGTGACTAGGACTAGTACCTAAGGCCTATGAGTCACTACATATCTCAAGGGGATGAGAATCAATCCACACATATTTCTAAGAATAAAGGTCCCTCATACTAATTGAATTCCTGTGTGGGGGAAATGTTTTTTTATATGTGTTCATGCATAGGGAAAGAGCTAATATTAGATCCCCTCATGTAGATATGACTCGTACATGAGATATTAGAATAATTCCACATATTATTATATATTTTTAATTAGTATTTAAGATTTATACCTCACTATGTATCTCATAGAGGTGAGAATCAATCTACATGTAGTTATTGAAGGACCGTGTAGTTTATCATCATGCAGTGAGAACGTTGGTAATTCAAACATAAAAAAGGAATATTTTGGATTGACTAGGGTGTAGGACTCGAGTATCAATACATATCTTATTGGGGAAAGAATCAAGCCACATTTAGTTATTATATATATTGTGCAGTTCACTATCATGAAAAGAGGGTATTTTGTGTGCCTTTTAGGGTCATACATCCAGGACCAAGATAACCCCAATGGGAATTGATATACCTTATTTCTATGAAAAAATTATTTACCAAATTCCAAAACCCACGTGAACTTTGTGTAGTGTGATAAATAATGATTGGTAAAGGTTTATTCTATTTCAAAAGGGTAACAAAAGTGAAGGATAGGGAAATTTTGATTTTATGGGGGCTGGTCTAGAATAGATGATCTAGGCATTTCTACATATCTCATTTGGATCAGAATATAGACATATGTTGTTCTTCAGATCCCACATAGTTTAACATTATGTGGTAAATAAAATTATGATTCAATGTGAAAAATGTGGAATCTTGTGGATTGACTAGGATATAGGACCCATTCATTACTAAATATCTTGCTATAGCAGGAATCAAGCCACATGTAGTTCTAAAAATATTCCCCATGAAATTTTGAATTAATACACAGGTATTAAAAGAGATTTTGTGGTTTGATTGCGATTATACCTGAGATCAAATATTTAGGCATCTCTACATATCATATTTGAGAAATAATCAACCCACACATAGTTCTTGAAAGGGTTCCCTTTGTAGGTCTGGTATGTACTTAGGGAGTGGGGGATTTTTTTTATTGCGGTTGTGGATGGACCCGATATTGGGGATCCAGGTGTCACTACATATCTTGATAAAGTAAGAATCAGTCCACACATATTTATTGAAAATTTTCCTTACACCAATCAAACTTTGATGCGGGGAAAGGGGATTTAATATTTTCTAGACTGATGGTTGGGCCCAAAACATGAGGTCTAGGTGTCACCATGCATCTCATTATAATGAGAATCAAGTTATATGTTCTATAAAATTTCCCTATATAGTTATGGTTCATACATAGGGAAAGTAGGGATATACATCCTTTCATCAGAATTGGGTCTGAGGATGGAAATCCAGGAATCACTGCATATGTCATTAGAAATGGGAATCAAGCCACATGTAGTCCTTGAAAAGATCATGCAGTTTACCATCATACGATGAGGATGTCAGCCATCCAATTTATCATATTGTGGTAAGGATGTGAATTTTATGGGGTTTATACTTTTAAAGTGGACACAAATTCCATTATGGAATTGAAATGATACATATGGGGCTTATACATGGAAGCTACCAAGTTTCTTTTTGCTTTCTCAAGCTTAACCAAGATGGAATATCAACCCATTTAGGGGTTAGAGGGATGTGATTAGGACCTAAACATGAGATGAAGGCCCATTTTTAAGATTCTAAAAAGAATATCTCAACTCATGGTACTTTTGGGGTTTCATAATATCAAGTGATAAGGACATTATCCATGCAATTTAATGTAATGTGGTGAGGAAAATGGATGTCTTTTAGTTTTTAAGTCATACAAATAGAATCTTATTCCGTGAAGTTAATTTTCATGCAACAAGGATGATGATGCAATGTAGTTTAATTTCATGTGGCATAAACATTTTTTCATGCCTTTTAGGGTCATGTGACAAAGACTCACTATGCAGTTTAACATATTATAGATTGGATGAAAATAATGATATATAGTTTAAAGTCATGTAGCTTGTATAATACTCATGTAATCACTTGAAATATTTATTCAGGAACCTTTCATTAGTTGGGGTCATAGTGAGTTCTCCATCCATTTAAATTAAGGAATAAGTTCCATTTGAGTGGACCTTGTGTATGGAGTAAGGCCCCTCCCACTTTGGATCTTTTTTTGGGGGCTTCTTTCCTGGTATCATTAGAGTGCTAAGGACCAATGCCAACTATCCTTCGTGGAATGAATAGAGGTGAACCTTCTTCTTAAAGGATCACACTATCCTATTTTGATATACTTCCATGTGATGCAAGGTGCATAGTCATCTTTCTTCCATTCACTCCAATTCATCGAGTTGTTTTAGGGATTGTTCATATGTAGATATCTAATCATATATGGAAGCACGTAGCGGTGGAAACCAAACCTCAATGGGAAGGACTTATTTTATCCCATATACCAGTGTGTATGGGGTTTCCCATGTGGCAGTATGGGTCTTAGTCGGATAATCCCATAAGGTATGCAAGAGTTTTTCAGGACGATGCTTCTTATCTTTATCCACAATATTCTAGAGTACGTTTGATAGGGTATTGTTTAAAGAATTTATATTTACATTAGAAATTTCATGATAGCTGGATGAATGGTTGGATTTGATAATATATTCCTGGTGCAAATTCCACTTTAGTAGTTCAAAAATTGTTGTTGTTTTCCGTCAATATTTTTTTTGGGACACAAAATATAGTAATAATGTCATCTTTGAAGAAGCTAATAATGATTTTCCCTTGAATTTTCTAAGGGATATCGCCTCTTCCCATTTGGAGAAGAAATAAATAAAATTCAAGATGTATTTGAACTGTTTGGCTGTAGAGGGAGGGTATGGTCCCAAAACATATATTACCTATATGGAAAATTTCAGGGAGTAATTGTATGTATGTAGAAACTCTGAGTGTTGATAGATGAAGTTGCTTTTCACCTGAAAAGAATTACATTTCTTAGTGAATTCTATTTAATCTCATTTCATTGAAGGAAAAATGTATCCATGTATACAAATTTTATCAGAAATCATATATCTTGACTGGTATTCACCACATGATCCTATATGTACATCTTCTATGATATCCATAACCTCTTCTCCATCAATATATCTGAGAATCATTCCATCAATTCCTTGTTTGTAGAGTAATATTTTGTGTTTTGGATCTTAAAAAAGAGTTAAATTGTATGATCATTGCTAGATTTCCTATCTTTCAGCTTTATCCAATGGGAGAACCCCATCCTAAAGGTAGTCTGTGATTGGAATCATCCATCCAGTTGTAGGGCCATATGTCACAAGGATGGGACTGATTTTAATGATCTCCTTCGCTATGATTTTCATAAAAGGTGAGATCATTAAACAATTAGAAATACTAATGATTGTATCATACTTGTTTGGATATTCCAATGCATCTGACTAGGTGTTCTGTGATCATGGGATGTGAGTAAATGTTGGTTCTGAGGGGAATTCTACCATTAACCCTCAGACATAGTCAAATTGGGGGATTAAATTCTATTTCTTGATGATGTAATCCCTATTTATATTCTTTATTACCAACACTAATTTTCCTTTCAAATCCATGTGGTTTATCGGTACTTGAAGTGCCAATTCTAGGCATGCAATGAGGACTTGATATTCCACCTCATTGTTATTACAACTTTCTGATAATAGGAATGAGTATGAAAAAACTTCCTTCTTTGAGGAGATAAGAACAATACCTAACCCCAATTTATTGATCTAAGGGGTTTCCATTATCTTTCATGTTGGTCTCCTGGATGCACCGTCAAAATACATTTACCACATTTGGGGGCCGCCTGAATAGAGAGTATTCTCTCATATGGTAATTTAGTATTTAACAACGTTGCTTCTACAGATGGATGATCCAAAAGGAGGTCCTCCAAGGCATGGACTTTCACTACATTCTAAGGCACAAACTGTATGTTGAACTATTAAAAAATAACTACCCACCATTCTAGACATCCTGTCAGCATTGGAAAATTGAGGATAAATTTGAGTCTTTTATTGTGGGAAACCAAGTGGATATCATGGAGTTGCAGGTAGTGACTTAATTTCTAAACTAAAAATAATAATGCAGGGAAACTCTTATTAATATCTTAATAATGAGTCTCAACATATAGCATCTTTTTTTGAGATAATAAGGGTTTTTTTCATTCCCAGCATCATTATTTTTTACAAGTAAGTCACCCAGTGATCACTCCAAGGTCTTCACATAAAGGATGAGTGGATTTCCCTTTATAAGTGTAATTAATACCATTGGTCTAAAGAGGTATTTATTGAGGTTATAAAATACTTCCTGAAATTCATTGATCCAAGAATATGTGACCACCTTCTTGATTAATTTAGAGAAGGGAAAATAATTACTTGTAAGGTTAGCTGTAAAGTTCTAGATATAGTACAAGTGTCCTTGAATTCCTCAAAAATATTTCAGTTTTTGAGGATATGACATGCCAATGATAGATTTATATTTCTTTGAAAAAACTTAGATTTCATGATGACATATAAAAAAGACAAGAAACTTCCCCGAGGTTACTTCAAAAGGGATTTCTAATGGGTTCATATTCAAGAAATGTTTTTGTAACTTTGGTAAATATGATCTCTAGGTCAACTGGGTGGTCAAAATGTTTCTGGTATTTGACCACTAGATCATCAATATATAATTCAACAAAATTTCATAGTAATGGTTTGAAGATGTGATGCATAGCATGTTGGTATGTGGCACTAGCATTATTTAAGCTAAAGAGAATTGTCCTATAGAAGAATACTACATGGGGGCTCTAAAATCTATGGATTATTCATATTTTAGGGCCATATGAATTTGGTTTTACCATGAATAGATATCCCTGAAGAAGATGGATTAATAACTAGCCATTTCATTAATCAAGATCTCTATAATTAAAATCGAGAAGTTATATTTGGGATAGTTCCAATTGAGTTATCTAAAGTCAATACAATCTTTGATTTTCCTATTTTATTATTTATTTGGACAATATTGGATATCCATATTGGATTCTGTACCTCTTGGATTAAGTCAGCCTTTATGAACTTGTCCACTTCAGCCACAATTTTGGAGGCATGAGTTGGGTTTGCATATCTGGCTTCCTACTTATTTCCCTGTAGATCTTATGGAATACCCAATTTATGGTTGGCCACCTCAAAGTCAAGGAATAAAATTTATGTGTCATTCCAGGAAAAAACATCCTTGTGTTGCTTTAGGAATGAGGTATATATCTCTTATTCTTCAGAAGTCATGGGGGCACTAATCATAGTGGTTCATGGATCTTCTTTTGTACCCATATTTGTATCTCTGATTTTATCCACAGAGGTGGATATGCCTTCCTCATGATATAGATGAGTCCCTAATATCTTCCACTTATTCCTCTTCTTTAGGCCTTACTTCTTTTTCCTCTACTTGGGGAGTAGGTGATGAAGTAAGTTCCTCAGAGGGAAGAGGGGAATCACTATTTGGACATCCATAAGATTAGGAAATCATTTCCAGCTCACTTGCTGGCATGAAGCCTTCTTGGAGTCCTGAAGGAGAAATGAAGGACTGAGAATGAACCTATTCAATCTCTCATGTTTTTATGACAACTTATTCTATACCAGTTTATGGAAAAAGGCTTTTTTGGAGCTTAGGTTATGGAATGAATATATTTTCATTCAATATTTAATTATCACTAGGAGAGTTGAAAACTTCTTCATCTCAATCGGGCTCAACTGTCGTAGTTGACATCACTGATTTTACCAAATGCGTTCTCAAATTTGAACCCACTTATATGATTTGGTTGATGGGGATAATATATTATGCATATAGTTGTTTTAAAGTATTGGATGAAATCATCTCCAGGACATTTTGGGAATTATTCCGAGTAACATTATCAACCATGGATTTTTTCCATTCTTTATGGTAGAATACTACATCAATGTATTATGTCTCAAAGGATTTTAATGGGTCCTTGTAACCATATAATATCCCAATTTTACCATTGATACAGTATTTTGGGCGTTGGGGTAGTGACGAAGGAATAACCACACACTGATGTAGCCAAGTTATTCACAATAGAACATTGACGGATGTATCCCATCAAACAAACATGAATTATGAATAACAAAGATCCCCGAACCGAGTCACGAGGTTCGATTTTTCTAAGATAATTTTACTCATTCATGTCATAAACCCTATAACAATAGGTTTGAGGGGGGGAATGAGATTCATTGAAACCTAGCTGGAAAAACATTCAGATCTGGATGAGGTTTTCTCTTGAGCCATTGTCAATGAATTCTCATTTCATATTAATGTCATTTATCCTTTCAGATATATATAGGGACCTAGAATATCCTTGGATGAAAACATTATTGTATTGGTTTGTGAAAGGTATGACTGTATAGAATTCTATATGAACATTTTCTACATGATATAATTTGTAAGCATCAACCTTGACTTAAAAATCTTGAGATCTTGAAAATTCCATGATAAGTGATTCCTGAAAGTCCTTTGGAAGAATTAAAGCATCCAAGATTGATAACTTAGTTGGAACATGGGATAATTTATTCAAGAAATCATATTTTTGGTCCAAAGTTATATGATTCCCAACAATGGGATGCTCTTTTTTAGGTACATTAGGAGCTAATGTTTCAAATGTGGATGGACCATCCCTTGAAATTTGGGTTGAATGTACTTCTTCCCTTAATAGATTAGGAAATCTAGATCTTCCTACCCACTGAGGAGGGAGTGGAATATTCTCTAGTCGATCTTCAAGGATGATCATATTATGGAAGACCCTTTCATGCATGGTGGGACTCCCTTATTCCTTCTGAGCTTTCTTGAGTCCATTATGATGAGTTTTGTCTGCTTAGAGAGTTCTAACAGGGACATGGTTGAAGTAGTGACTCCTAGGATAACTGTGTCTTCTCCTGTATCCTCAAATCTAATAGTATCATCCCCTAGTTCCCCAATTAAGTTCTGGTAAATCACATTTCTAACTACTCTCATCATTTTCCAAGGGTCTTGTTAAGTGAATAACATTAACATAACAAAATATTAACTCCTTATCTAATGAGTATTTTGTTTGATGGATTGAATATTGTTGTACCATTTTGAGGGATGGTGCCCATGTTTTTTGGATTTGTTGGTATAAAGTACACTAAAGTAAAAGTAATATATAGATTTGGAAAAGGAAAATATTCTTGTGTTCTCTTTTAACTATTTCTTCCATGTCACCTTTCAGAGGAATGGCCTTCAGAGGGTTGTGATTCCAATGAAGTTATTTGTGTTGCAGTGGAAGCAGTTGAGGGTAAAGTTGGTTTTTTCAACTATGCTCTAAGGATATAATGAGCTATTTAGATCATTTTTCTAACCATCCAGTCATAAATTTTGTACTCTTTTTATTAACTTCTTTCCATTAATTTTCCCCCTTCATATTAACAATAGAAACATATGCAACCTGAGTAGGTGAATTATTCAGTTTCACTTTCCTAGAGTAAAACATATGTTTCAGTAGGTCTTTGAAAACAAAACAATACTTAATGTGGTTCCCAACATCTGATGTAAGGGATGGTAGTTTAGGAGATCTTCATAAATATATTTGGTGGGATTCATGGGCTTTGAAAACTTGAATAAGTTGTTTTCCAATGCTGAGATGAAGTGGATGGGGACTTGGTAATTTCAAAAATAATATACCCTATTTTTCATCTCCTCAAACTGCTTTCTCCTCTGATCTCTTTGATCATACTAGTGAGGCAAGCATTTTTCTGACACTCGAGAGGTTGATCTATACGATATGGTGTGGGATTTTAAGTAGGAGTGGGTTCAAATCTCTATTTAAGTGTAACTATAGAGAACTCTACTTCTCCTATTCTTATTCACAAAGTTAAAGTAATTACTTGGGACTTTGATTTGGTCTCTATGATATATTTTTTCACCTATTGAGCAATTGATGCAAGGTACAAAAACCTTCATGTGTATTTCACTGGTATTAAATGTGTTGTAAATCATTTCTATGATTCCATACATATATGGGAAAAAAATATTTTTTAGGGAGTGGTAGCTTTAAGGATTATGAAAATCCTTTCCACCAATCCATGAAATATGAGACCCTTTCATTATCTCATTGTTTGTAGTTTGTGAGATCAAAGACTGTTGTCTTCTACATCATTGAGATGAATAAGAAGTAAAACTTTTGATGGAGGTATTCCCACCCAATAATTGACCAGGATTGAAAAATTATGTACCACACAAAGGCCAGTCCTTACAGTGATTACCCGAAGAACCTGGGTTTCACCACCTCCTACTATTCAGGGGTACCCATCATATGACTGAAATGAGGAAAAAATGCATAAAGTGATACTTCGGATCTACCAAGCCATTAGAGATTGGTAATTTAGAGTTCCCAAAGTTTGGGGGAAGAGTCAGATCTATCCATTCAGGATAAGGATTCTTTTCCAGCTGTATTGAAAAACATCATTCCTCCAGGACTTCCAATCAAGAAATTAGTGGATCAATGGTTTTTATCAACATTCAAGGAATTTATGGATGAATCATATCTTGAATGGTTGTGGTAGCTAGATCCTAGATAGGTGTAGTGGCTGGTAAGGCCATTGGTGGAGGTGTTACTGGTACCTACTATGGGTAGCCTATAAGGGAAGTCCTGTAAGGATATACCTAAACCTACTCTGGTTTCACATAAAATGGAGGTAATTCGTGATTTTCTAGTACATGATAAAAATATATAGATGTCCGGTACCTACATTGAGATGATGTTCTAGGTCTGCTTTAGGTTTCATGAATAACTATCTTTGTTGAGGTGCGCCAACTAGAATTGAAGGTTGAGTATTTTCTTGAAAAACATACCTATCAAGAAGGCTTCCTTGATGTAATTATTCATTGAGTCTATTTCATCCCTTCATATTTATAATAAAATAATTCCTCTAGTAAAGGGACTTAGCCTCTCTGGGAGGGAGGAGAGATATAATTTGAACCTGACCTTTTCCCTATTGGATTCATTTCGGGGAGGTAATTATGTATTATTCATGGGAGTGCCCAAATTCAGGGCAAGCCTCTGGTTCTAGGTATACACACCTCCTTTATTTTTTTCAGTGTGTACCCCATTATAAGCTATAACTTCTTCTTCTAACTCCTCTAAATTGGTCTCTTGTTCTAGAGGATCCATGAGGGAGGTGTCAATGGCATTAACTGATGTGAAAAAAAATTGGGCATTCTATCAGTGTCTTTGTGGGACCAAATTCTTCTTCTCCCTCCATGATTTCTTATCCTCTCCTTTTCTGATTCTATGGGAACTATTTGGAGGATTGTAAACCTAAGGGAGTCTCCAAATAGTTTAGTTGTGCATGTTCTAAGTGAAATTACTAGATCATGGAAATGAATGAATTTGGATGATTAATTCTATGGTATCTTCCCTAATTAGGAGAAAATTGATTCCCTCTTAGGAGGTGGTTATTGAGGTAAAAAATACCCTATCCCTGATGGATGGGACTATTTCTATTCCACTTTTACAACCCTTTTAGCCTAGTTGGATTACCTTGAGGGTGGGGTTAAAAAATCCCCCATCCACATGTGCTAGGGTTGCTCCCGAACTACCATGGATGATACTACAAGGGATGATACTACCATGGATTCTCTTCTGATTCTATGGAGTTTTATTCGAATGTGGGATGATTACATCATTTAGTATGCACATTAATCACTCATTTATGAATACTGCTATACTATCTACAATAGTTTCATTATATGATAAGTAATTTACCCTAAATAGGAGTCTTGGTCGATATTCTTAGATTCCTAATGCAATAGTTTTTCAATAGCCTTATCTCTTCTAGTATGACATTGGTGAGAGTTATTCGGGGTCGTTGATGTTGATCCTATCTTTGGTTATGAAAAATTATGTTTGTTTGAGATAGACTAAGGATATAACATTTCATGAAACCTACTTTTGTGGGATTTATTTTTTAGGGAGAAGGATGAAATGTAATAACCCATGCACACCCCATCCTCTGATATGAACACCAGATGAGGTTTCTACGACTAGCTATCACAACTTCATTAATGTTCTGAGGCTTTCACATTGAAGGGATCTATGATATTTCATGATCATTGGATGTCATGAAACTAGGAGAGATGGCCAGTCAATTTGGTGTTGCAATCCTTTTATTACCTAGAAATTATTTCGTTACTCTTCAATAGTTAATAACTTTTATTTTAAGTGAAAAAGAGTTTTGAATATGTTGAGGTAGATGTCTCACATACAATATTCCAATAACACCTATGGAATACTATATTTTGGGGTGGATAAAGACCATAAAATGAACTTTACATCATCTTTATCTAGTTTTTCCCTCATGTTTATCATGTATTCTTCATCTTTATCCATAGGTTATTTTACTTGTTCGGACCAGAGAAGAAGCTCCCAAACTGCTTTATCATAAATAGTGAGATTAGTAGGGGACCTCCTCTTTTTCACCAGAAGGTAAGTGACCCAAGGGTGGTTCAGAGAATGACTATTTTATTGGGATATCTTTTTATTGAGAAATTATTTCACATTTAAATGATAAGGCATTAGATATGACTGACCTTGTTGTTACAAGTGCCTCGTGATAGGTGAGATTTCCCATTACTACTTTTCCAATTGGAAAATTATCTTAACAATGAGAAACACTACTAAGGAGAGAACTTTTATATAGAATTACATTATGGGGAGGACCACTAAGGTGGATTATAGTAAGGTGAGACACTCTTTCTCTTTGATATTCAAGCCATATGTATGGATATCAGAGCTCAAATCAGGCGATGGTATCTCGAGATTGATCATATTGTAGGGAGGAAGAAAGACTTCATGGTGAAATTTCTAAAGATGACCTTCGAAATTACAAATACTACTCCCGTAATTTGGTAATAAAAGATTTGGATCTTGAGCTACCAAAAATAAGCATCTGAGGTCTTAAATAACACCAACATTAAGCAGAGCCATGTTGTATATTAGATCTTGATTTTACAATTGTATTTGATGAGGCTTCTTCGTGGATGGATTCTTAAGAGTGATTGGGGTCACTTTCTGGGAGAAGTGGTTATCATGGGAAAGAATTTGTGCCTACCTTGGAGTGGCCATTGGTATAGTTTGATTAACTCTAGTTTTATTGGGTGTATTTTCCTGATCAGGTTGCCGTATAATATAGGGGGTTTTCCCCATGACCCTACTGGATGGAAGTATAGGTGTGTTCTTCACTAGGGTGACATGCTGATGAGTCACCCCATTTGTGGGGATAGAGTTGTGTGTTCTTCACTCAGGAACTATTTTAATGACTATTGTGATGTCCTGGAAAGTATGTATTATTTGGTAATGGATTTTAATTTGTTGTTTCACCATCTCTAGGATATACATGGTGATTTTAGTGACTTGAATAAAGATATATGCCCATTATGTATCTGGAGTAAGTGTGTGTGCCTACTCTAACCCTACCTTTCTTTCCAATAGATACAAATAGTTCTCATGTGTGGGGGAATATATTTGGGTCTAACCCCTGCTTATAATCAAGAATTTTTAATTGAATTCTTCTAGTGCTTCCAAACGATCTTTCTTGCATGCTTGGTGAATACAATTTGGTGTGTGCACCTACTCACAAATTTCTATCAAAATTGGTTGGAAGACATCTCTAAATTTTTCTATATGAGACTAATGACAAACTTGGTGGGTGTAGGTAGGTTTATGTACCTTTTTTTGATATGCTGACATATTTGATTTGTGGGTTTCCATGGGTGCCGCTAGAAGAGTCTGTTAGATAAATGAATAAAGGGAAATGGTTGTATGTGCCTGCTCATATTTTTCTATCAAATTGGGTTTGTGTAATTATCTATAGGGTAAATAGGTGTTACCCTAACCCCCATTGGCTAGTTTTCATCCTGGGAGGGCCATCTTGTGTGCTTGGGTTTGAAGGACATGGGCAGAGCAATTGAGGAAAACACCCTCATCATGTTAAGGGTTTACCACCACGTGTCATTGGTATCAGTGATTAATGTAAGTATCCCTTGATAAGGACCCATGTGACTCAAACATTAGGCCTTATAGGGCCTCTTGATCCACCTCCCTAATATATTTGAGGGATTGGTTATCATATTTTGGGGATAGGCTCCATAAATGGTTGAAGACGCCAGTCATTTTCGTCTACGTAAGGACCACCGGTTGTCATTGAACAGATAATATGTGTGTATTTATGAAATAGAGAGATTATAGGGAGGAAAATAGGTTTGGGATTGTACCATTTTGATGGTATTCTCCATCCAAAGAGTTCGAGATTGAAAATTGAAGATAGTGGGGTGGTGATAAAATCATCTACATAGATGAAGATCCGTTATGAGAAGTAACCTAGGTATTCTTTGGTGAAATTTGGAATGAATCTACTGTGTTTAAGGTACATATAAGAGTAAGTGCCTATAATTTTTGAAAAAAAACAAGAACACCCTATCAAAGTAGTATCTTATTTGTATGAACACATGTGAGATTTATTACCTAGTATGGACCTCATTTATCAAGTGAAAGGGGCTTGACAGATGGGTGGCAGAATCATCTTGGTTAAGGATTCACTTCGGGTTCACCATTTTTTTGTTCCCCTTAGAATTCATTCCTCTCAATGATTTTATATTTCCAAACTGTTTCCAAAGGGTTTGTTCATGGAATCAGAAACACCCAATGGTTATATATCCATAGGGACCTACTTTCTAAAAGTAGGGGATTGTTGGGGAGTTCTTCCAACGATTCTTAAGAACACACATTGTTTGAGAGGATGGGAGGTTAGGATCATCACAAACATTTGGGGTGATTTTTACCAACTACTAGAATATATTATATATTTAAGATACATTCATGAATCTTTCTTTAATTCCCAAGGGTGATGTGGTTCACCCTAGAGTTAACAAGAAATTATTATCATGTGTGGAGCTTAGAATCATCTTTATATTTCTGAGGTTCTTTATCAATGGAGAAGTCTATATATATCCAAGGTTCTCAATTGATGATATCCTCTTATATACTACTTAGATATTCTTTGGTCATAATTACAACGATGTTGGTTTCCTAGCCACTTATTGGGGAACTCTAGTGTGTATCGTCATCTAGGGAAACGAAATTTGTTTTGATGTTGGGATTGAACCCATAAATGGGCTTCATGCGTACCCTTATGAAAGGAATGAGAACCCATATATTCTAGTTCCACATAATGGGAGAACATCATACCTTTTAATGTAATGTTATAAGGACCCAACAATACAGTTTAGCATCATGTGGCAAGAGTATTAGGTGGAATAATCCAAGTAAAAGTTTGGTATTGGATTTATGTTGGAGAGGCCTAGGGAACCTAGTAAGAAAATGGATTCCCAAGTTGAATTAAAAACTCATTGGGATGTTTCCCAAGGATAATAGGGTTGATTTGGGATGTTGGGTTTGGACCTCATGGAAGCTTCCTATGTATCCCATGTGTCTTGGAATCAAATACCACATAGTTCAGTTGGTTTAATAGGAGAATGTCACCCTTGGAGAGGATAATTTGGGGATTATTCCTAAAAAGGATTCCCTAGAAAGTGACTATGAGGTATGTCTCAAATCATGGTGGTTTTGTGGCTTGTTTCGGGGCTCTCTCTTGAGAAGGATTCCCGAATTAAGGTAATTACGATTTGGGATTACTCATGAGGATGATTCCCATTGAGATCGGGCCCTAAGTGGGAATCCTATGTATCTTATTTGAATTAGGAATCATAGTTCTCATAGTTCAATTGATTTTGTGGATATTGTGGGTGTCATGATCACCATAAACCTCTAAGTCCCTGTGATTCATGATCGATGTTTGAAACAAGAGGAAGCAACATATTCATAAAATCACACACTCTACTTTGGTCTACTGTTAGACATAGAAACAAATCCCAAAGGGAGAGGGGTGGGGAATTTGAGCATTCCTACTGCCTCTAACCCCTATTAAACTGATGGAAAAGACCATGGATATGATTATTATATCTCTTCAATTTAACCTAGAATGATTCCATGGTATAGAGACTAAGGAGGGAAGGAAGTAGGAGAGAGAGGAGAGGGCTCTAGTGACCATCCCATCTCTCATCTGGTGGTGAGGAGGAAGATAAGAGCATGGTTGAAACATCCTCCAAGAAGGTCTGGGGGATTACTCTATAAGGGATTCCCTAAAATGTCTCCCATAGCAAGGGAGGATGATCTCATTCCACATTGAATAGAAAAGAAAGAGTAATCATTACCCTCCCCACTAGGAACTAGAGCCTTTGGGTCTTAGATATGAGAAGGAGAGGACATGATCTTAAACCTATTATCTGAGATTGGGAACTCCCGAATACATTCCCTGGGGTAGGGTCCTCATGAGCATAGATATACACACTCACATGTACCTTGAGGACCCAGACCGGAAAGCCGAACAAGTGAGGGAAACCTTTGACCATAGGAATACACACCCAAATGGGGGACACACTGGTGTAAAACTTTATATGGTTATGTAATTCTAGAGGCTTTGGTGGAGGTTTCATCTTGGTCCCTCTCATACAATGGAGATAAAGGAAGTGATTCCCTACCATGGATGGCTTTGAAGAAGGCATAATGGGTGGATTGCGTAGGCTAAAGGGTAGGGTTTACCAAGAGGGCTCACATAGGGGGTGTTCTACACAGGTAAGCCTACAAGAACTGATGGAACCTTGGGAAATAGACAACCTAGGTGACTACACTTAGGATAGACCTTGATCTAGCCTTCAAGGGTCTCCACAGGTGTTCTCGAAAGTGACTCACATGGGTCCCTATTTGGGGAAGGGTACATCCTGTTAGTCTTTGTTAATAATGGGGTGGGTGAGTGCCTTGTGTAGGTATTGTTTATTCTAAACCCTGGAATGACTTTAGTTTCACTATCACCCTTTAATTCTCTCTTTTTCAGGTTTTATAAAGATACTTAGAAGGTTATGGATGGATTGAGTGAAGCACTAGGGATAATAAAGTGTCAGTTGGCCTTCTGAAATTTCCATTCATCCAAATGAAGGCCCCATGGTCCTATTTGTAGGACAATATATGACCCTGGGTGAAGGGTCCATCTCACTCAAGTGTCTCGCTCAGGCCGATCACATAGGCAGTCATGCAAGCTAACCGTACTGGCTAATGCACAGGCACCCTGCATGATTCTAGTGTTTTTTGGTACTTGGGGGAATGGTCCTTGGGGGCTTTTATGATTCTTGGACTTCTTAATTTCCCCTTTTCCCTTTTCCCTATTGTATTTCCATTTGTTTCTTTTAATCCATGTGATGAAATGAAGTTTCAATTCCTTCAAAAACCATAAAATCTCTAATAACTCAAAAAATCCTTGAAAAAACCAAAAAACCATAAAAATACCTAAAAACCCTAAAATCACTTAAAACCTTTAAAACCCCTAAAAACCCCAAAAATCCCAAAAACCCCTAAAGCACCCCTAAAAGACCCTAAAACCCCTCTAAAACCCCTAAATATCTTAAAATCACTAAAAAAACTAAACACCCTAAAAACTTTCTATAAAACCCTAACAACCCATAAAACACTTAAACACCCTAAATAACTCTAAAAACTATAAAAAAAATTAAGAACCCTAGAAAAACCTAAAACCACTAAAACCATAAAAACCCTAAACCCATAAAAATATAAAAACCCTAAAACACCCTAAAAACCCTTAAAAACCTTAAAACCCAAAAAACACTAAAAACCTTAATAATTGTAAAACAACCCTAAAAACCCTAACCCCCCCCCCCAAATCCTAAAACCCCTAAAAATAGAAAAAACCATAAAAATCCATAAAAACATTAAGAAACCCTAAAAAATTAAAAACATTGAAAACACACTAAAAAACTATAAATGATAAAAACCCAAAAAACTATAAGAAAACCCTAAAAACCCTATATTCTCAAAAAACCCTAAAAACACTAAAACCATAAAACACCTAAAACCATAAGAAATCCACAAAAATCCTTAAATATTATAATAAAACATATACAAACCCTAAACACCCTAAAAATACTTTAAAACCTAAGAAACCATCCAAATCCCTAAAATCCCTAAATACCCTAAAGACCCTTAAAAACTTTAACAACCCTATAAAACCCAAAGAAACTCTAAAAAACTAAAAAACACTAAAAATCATAAAATACCCTAAAAATACTGATAAAACTATTAAAACCCCAAAAAACCTTGAAAGACCCCTAAAATCCTAAAATAACCCTAAAACACCTAATCCCCCTTAAAAACCCTAAAAAATTTCAGAACCCTGAAACACTAAAAACAAAAAAACCATAAAAATCACTAAAAATGATAAAAATACTAAAAAAGATATTAAAAACTCTAAAACCCTAAAACCACCTAGAACCCCTAAAATCCACAAATACTACAGGGCTCCAACAACAAGATTCTATGGTGCAGCAAGATGCTTCAAATACTACAGGGTTCCAACCACAAAAATTAGGAGTGAAGCACCTTTACACATTATATTAGTTTCCAATAGAGTTGGATGCATGTCCAAACACAATGATAAGTACCATATTTATTTAATCCTTAGTATTGATTTCTTTATTTTATACTGGTGCATCCCACTCATTTATATCTAAAAGTTTTTTAATATGATTAACCTTCCAATGAAACTCATATATTTTTTTATGGATTTCGTGACACCTCTATAGAAGAGGAAAGATAAGGTATTTTGGTGTCATTCATATGCTCTATTTAGAGTTGATGCAGAGTTAGATTGGGTTTTTATTGTTCTCAATATGGATTCATTTGACATAATCATCTTAATAGATTGGATTGTTTCTCATCATGATGAAGTTGGTTGTTATCATCAATGTTTCTCATTTCTTATGGTTGATGGGAGAATATAGGGATTTTAGGGAGAGTTGGATTTTAGGTATTGTCATGTAGGACCTTCCTGCCTAGATCTCAAGAGTTTTTTGTCTTCTATAGTAGTTCATCCAAATGAAATTTCATCTAATGTTGATCTTTACACCATTATTTTGGATTTTTCAGATGTTTTACCTGACGATTTCTCTGGGCCTCCTCCAAAGATGTATTTTGAGTTTATAGTTGACCTAGTTCTATGGATTTAGCTGATATTGATACCTTCTTATTGTATAGAACCAGTAAAGTTGAAAGAGCTTAATATTCAGTTGGACAACCTGGTCAAAAATAGTTTTGTTTTTCATAGTGTTTCGTCTTGTTCGTACTCAATTATCTTTTCCAAAAATTCATAGAGTTCACTCCAATTGGGTGTAGACTACAGGAATTTGAACTGGGTAATGGTTAAGAACAAGTATCTTTTGCCTCATTTGGATAATTTTTTTGATCATTTAAATGGGAGAAATGATTTTTGAAGATTGATCTTTATTTGGGTTATCATTAGCTTAGAGTTTGGGTGTGTGATTTTCTAAATAATGTTTTCAGGAGTAGGTATGTACATTATTAATATCTTGTGATAATTTTTTGTCTAACTAATTCTTCTATATTTTTTATAGATTTGATGAGTTGAATATTCCATCACTATCTAGAAACTTTTTTGTAGTGTTCATAGATGAAATTTTAGTTTATTTAATACCTAAGTATGAGTGTGAGTACTCTATTAGTTTTTTTAATAATAAGGAATCACTATTTGTATGGAGATATTTTGAAATGAAACTTCTGGATTCAAGATGTGAAATTCTTGGGGCATGTGATTTTTGAGCATGGATTTTCATTTGATCTTGAGAAGGTAAATGTTTTCTTATCATAGGAGGATCCATGGAATGTCTTTAAGATTCAGAGATTCTTGGTCTTGATAGATACTACTGATGGTTCGTCAAATATTTCTCAAAGTTGGCATCACCTTTGACAGATCTTGTAAGGAAAGGGGTGAACTTCACATGGGATTCAAAGTTTCAGTATTCTTTCGATGAGCTAAATAGACTTTTGACATCGACGCTTATTTTTATATTACCTAAGCTCAATAAAGGATATGTGGATTTCTATGATTCTTATAGAACTATTTTAGGTTGTGTACTCATGTAGGATGATCATGTGGTGTCATGCGGATCTCTTCATATTAGAATACATGAGAAGAATTACCCCACTCATGGTTTATAGCTTTCTGCAGTTATGCATGTTGTTAACTATTGGTGACATTATCTTTTTTGGGAAAGGTTCACAGTCTTTTTTTACCATAATATTTTGAACTATATAATTTCTAGAAAATACTTGAATCTTAGACAAATGTGTTGGGTATAATGCCTTTATACATTTTACTTTTAAATATTATACACCTCAGGGAAGGGGAATGTCATTGTAGATGCTCTTATCAAGAAGTTCCATCACAATCTATTCAGAAATTGAAGGAGGGGTGGAACCGTTGGGAGATTCTTTCTCAGTTGCATCTATATAATTAGGATAATGTTTCATTCATGGTTTTTAATAGTGTTTAGTTATTTTCATCTCTCCTTGATTCTATCCTATAGAGTCAATAGAAAAATTTTGATTTTAGAGTAATTTGAGAAACCCTATATGGTTAGGAGATCATTTATGGTTGGTATATCTCTTCAAATGGTATTATTAGTTTTTGAGATTGGTTTTTTGTCCCGGTATCTATGATTAGCCTAGTTTTTTGTGATTTCCATAGTTCTTAATGGTCTGTTCATCTGAGAACTGTGAAGATGCATTATGAAATGAGATTGTTATTTTAGTGGTTGGGTATGAAGTGTTACATTTCTGATTTTATGTCCCACTGTTACACTTTCCAATAGATTCAAGTAGAGAATATTAAAACTACTAGTTTTCTTAAGCCTCTTCCAGTGCCGGGTTGAAAATTGGATGAGGTGTCTATGGATTTTTTTTATTTTATTACTATAGAATACCTTAGGGATAAATGTTATTTGGGTATTGATAGGTTGAAACATTCATATCATTTTATACAGATTAAGGACACTATAAAAGTTAAATATCTAGGTAAGTTGTATGTGTAATAAATTGTGAGGTTACATGGGGTTACTTCTGCCAATGTTTTAGATAGGGATCCTAGGTTTACTTCGAGGTTCTCAAGAAGTATCCAAGAGGCGATTGGGACTCAAGTATAATTGATCTTAGATTATAATCCACAGACAAATTTTCATACAAAGTGTACTATTCAGGTTCTAGAGGATATACTTTATACCTATGTATTGGATTTCGGTGGATATTGGGATAGCCATTTAGGGCTGATTGAGTTTTCTTATAAAAATAGTTATCATTCTTCAATCATAATGGATCATTTCAATGCTTTGCATGGTCACCTGTGCAGATCACCTCTTTGTTGGGAAGAGGTGGGTCAAGCTTATTTAGTGGGACTGAGTTTGGTTCAAGGGACATACATGAGGATTTAGAATATACACTGATGTCTAGTTATAGTGTAGAGTCAGAATAAACTTTACACTGATCAACGATATCATCCTTTTTATTTTTCTATAGGAGATCATGTTTTCTTAAAATTTTATCCTATGAAGGTTCATCATCATGTTGGAAAATAGTTAAAGTTGGCTCTAATGTATGCGGGACTGTTTGAGATCATTGAGAAGCTTGGGATAGTTGCTTATTGATCAGTATATCCAATTTAGTTGATAGGAATTCATTACGTTTTCTACATATCACATCTCAATAAATATCATCTTGATCCCTCTCAAATTCTGAGTTGGGAATATATTGAGTTAGATCCATATGGTTCTATTGTTGATTAACCAGTTGAGATAGCTTACTCTTAAGTGAAAGTATTGCATGGGAAGTTGATTCTGTTAGTTATAGTGTTATAAAATTACAAATCGTATTCTCCTGAGACTTTAGAGAGAGTTATTTATGAGGGAGAAGTGGCCTCCCTTCTTTAATGGACATCATTCATCCATATGACTTCCTAGGTATAGAAAGACTTATGGTTCAGAGTCTGTAACATCCCATTAACTTCTTTCATGTAATTCCCTTATTTACTTTATTTCCTCTTTAATTTGGTGTTTTTTGTGATTATTGAGGATGGATATAATTTTTTGGTAAAATGAACTTAATTTCATGGATGTATGTTTTTTTGAATTAATGATGTTAGGGTATAAATGTGTTAAATTGTTTTTGGAGTTCTCCCTGAGTTTGGAGAATGTTTGGGTTAGTTTGGGTATTTTTTGTAAGTAATATATAGTTTATATAGTCTATAGGAGAAATAAATTCCATGTAATAGGAGTACACTCCATGTAAGTTATTTATGGAAAATTTAATGAATCGGGTACACAATTTGAGGTGAGTGCACACATTGTAAATATTACGCACTATATAATAATAAAATATCAGTTTTAAATAAAAAGGTGATGGTTTTTTCTGCTAATCTGAGTCATGAGTATTACATTACTTGTAAAGGTATTACACATTGTCTAGATGTCAGGAAAAATTATTTTAGGTCGGTGTGCAAGTAAAATTTTATTTCATTCATCCACAGATCCTTTGGATCTCAACCAAGAAAGATTCTCTAATGATTTTTGGAGTCTATGTTTGATCCGGATTTATTTGATCAGTGATTGATCACCATTGAAGTTGTTTTTCATCTCCCCAAGTGAGTGATCCTTTATTCTTATTCATTGATTTGATCATAGTAATTTCATTTCATTGATTTATTAGATTCTTTGACACGTGGTGATGTTTCTTCTTGTCTTCTTATAGATTCATTATCCTATCTTGTTATATTAGTTTTTATTTCGTTAATTGTGGTGTGGAGGGTGTGTGTTCTTAAGGTATGTCTATTCCTCTTATCCACTAAACATTTTCATAAATTGAATCAATTCTAAGATGTTTATATTGGTTTTAAGGCCTCTATTTTCATTATTGAATCATTTTGTGGTGGGTTTCATTGTGAGCATGTGCGACCCCAAGTTTTGAGGTATTTGGTTTCATATCTAGCCTATGTTGGTGAAATTCATTACTCTTATTTTTCTAAATTATTTTATTAAATGGAATTTCATGATATGAAAAATTCTGTTTGTGTTAGTGGAATTGGGTTTTTATAAAAGATGATTTTCCCTAGGATTTGGTAAATAGAAAAGGATTTTCAAAGCATTGTGAAATGTTTTTGTGAGATATTTTTCAAAGCATAAAATTATAAAATGGTTTGATTAATTGATTTGGAAAATTGAGAACATGGGAATCCCTGGGTAATTAGGTGTAAGGTATAGTAATATATCTCATTAACTATTAGGGGTTTTCTCATGGGGATTTCCTCTTCTCTCTAGGCTTGTTGTTCTAGAGACTTATTAGACCTATTGGGAGGTTCTATTTTTAGTGTGTTCTTCTTCTATATAGACTCTATACATATGTCTAGTGGCTTGATGTGTATGAGATTATCTATATTAAGTACTATTGTCCTAGCTATCCTGACCTAGTGTGATCCCTGGCATGATTTTATCTATTCTTCTTGGACAATTTGGTCTTCTACTTTTGGTTTGTACAGTTCTATTATACTATCATAGACTTGATAAGAGAAATGATGCATTATTTGTTTTGTTTTTGACTTGATATATATAATGATATATATAGATCTAAAATACTTTGAAATTGACTTACCTACTTTATTTGTAAACATGGAAGAAGGGGAAATTAAACTGTTTTCACAATATTTTGATATAATGATGGACTATCATCATGCCTTGTTTTCTTTAAAGTTGACCTATCTTGGATTACTGTTCAGAGACTTGATATGAGACATCTAGGTGAGACCCTATTGGGCCTGTTATCTCACACCTTGTGTACCTATTCAATAGTGCATATACCTAGTTATGTCTTTCGATGTAGGGAAAGGTAAGGCACTTTAGTGAGGCGGTGAGGTTTTATATCAGCTGAGATAGCTAGCTGGTGGTGAGACGGTGGGATTTTTCCCATGTTATCACATTGAGTAGTTGTTTTACTATTTTGGTAATCCTTTTTGGTTGGGATTTTACTTACATATTGTTTCTACTCTTGGGTGTTTGGTTTATGTTGTTCATTTCAAATTATGGTATACATTTATCTTTTATGTTGATCAATCTGTTATATATATACGTGCAAATATTTTGCATTATTTTGGATGAAATCATTCCATTTGGTTATTTTTTGATGCCTGGGTGCTAGTATTCATTTGGTGGGGATCGGGAGCACCTGTCGGGTATGTGAAATATCAGGCTGGGTACCAGTTTGAGTGGGTATTCAGATCAATTCATCACATTTACTAAACAAAAAGGTTATACCATTAGATAAAATCATTCTTATAAGGAGAAACTGGCTGGGATTCTTCATCGAGGAGATAAAGTGTTATAATATATGACAACTCATTTGGTCAAATTTTTGTGGTGAAACCTTAAGTTTGAATAAGATATGTGGGAACCCACATATGTGATAAGGAAAAAGTATCCTCATTTGTTTATATAAAATTAAAAAAATAAGGGATAAATTATTATAAGAGAGGTATAATTTAACACACCATGATTTTACAATATATATTTCTCTATAAAAAAATTGAAGTGTTCGATATCTTTCTTTACACGTTACACTTTTCTTAGATAAACCATGATAAACTATTGAAATATTATTATTGAATGTGATTATTATATCATAGCCATTGTATTGGAATGAATAAATAGGAATAACTGAATTATGAATGTTTGTATAAAGATTTTTATTAATTAAAATTCATTGGTTAATTATTTTCAAATAAGTACTCAAATTTTAATGATAAGGAAAAAATCAAATATGGCCTACTTTTTCAAGAATTTTATTTTCTATATATTATTATCTAAATAAAAAAGATTTATCACTATTTTTAAATGATTAAATATATTTTTATTTTATATAAACAAATGAATAATCACTTATACATAGATTATTAATTGGTGAGAAATGAAAATAAAATCATTTGAAGGAAAAAGTGATATTTTTCAGAAAACTATTTTTATTATGAACTTTTTATTATATCCTAATAAATTAAATTAATCACTAATTATAAATGGTTTATAAAATTATCTAATATATTCAATAAAATATATTATCATTCATCTAATGTTTTTTACTAGTAAAGTAATGATAATAATATCATTTTTATGCTTAAAAATACATTTTCTCTAAAATTGGTCTTTAGGCATTTTATATGCAGATAATAGAATTAATTCCATCCATATATAGGAATTGAATATTATAAAATATAATATATATATTTAATTATAATAATAAATATTTTCAAATATTTTTAACTTAATTTTTATCCCTAATGAATAGTTAAAAACTTTCTTAAATATAATTTTTAAGATTTTATTTTATCCTTAACCATATTATATTTGAAAATATTACAATTTGTATCCAATTTACTTGATTAATACATATATTATAAAATAAATTTTCTAGTATTTGAAAGTTTTCCACCCACCACACTTATAAAAGGACACCTCCTCTTCTCACTTATCCACACCACTTTATCACTCTGTTTCATCTAAGAGAATTATAAACCCCTTAATTAATATCCTTCCCATGTCATAGAGGTCATTTTATTTTCCAAATACCATCTTAAGAAGGATTAAGGTGTAAGATAACAGTAGATACCCCAAGAATAGGTAAATATATTTACTGATATGTTTTGAGTTTCTTTATTCATTAACCTCCTCCAAATATTATATAACCATATTAAAATTATTAAATAAGTATATTTAGTATAATAAAGATCTATTATATAAATGGTAAAACCATTTTATTTCTCATTTATATCCAATGGAAAGAAACACCACCCATGCATATGAATAGACTATCGTCTCTATGAAGTGATATATTTTATTTTTCATCACTATATCTTAGGGACAGTTATATAGATTTATTCAATAAATATATATTATTTTTATAACATAATTATAATTATATAAAAATAAAATATTATCTTCCTTATTACTCTCCCTACTATTGGAAAATGTTAACATTTCTCAAGAATACATATGGACTACCACCTCCATGAAATGATGTGATTTGTTTTCCATTTTCTATTAAAATAAATGGTAATAATGATATATTTAATGAATATATATGATTTTTATGGTATAATTATGAATTTTGATGATATATTATTATTTATTATTATTTATTTAAATTATTTGGAAAATAAAAATATCATTTGTGTGTATGTATAGACTATTGTCTCCATAAAGTGATAGAATTAATTTTTCATTACTATTTTATATGAATGGTTATAAAAATGTAAAAAATTAATAATTATTATACTTATGAAATGATTAATATTTTACATGAGATGAAACCAAGACCAAGGTGTAAGTAATAGAATATTTGAACTAAAACATGCTAGGGAAACATAATGGTTAACACCCAAATATTTATTTTAATGAAGAGTTGTTAATAAATGGGTAGTTGGAAATTATAAGGGAAATATATATTTTAAGATAATTATGAATATAGTTATGGTATAGATTTATGATAGATAATAATTTATTATATATTAGTTTAATATTTCTCATAAATAAATTTATTACATGAGGTAAATGATTATGTTATAACCTAATTTATTTTTAGGATTGTTTATATTAAATATCCATTGAGGGAAATTATATAATCCTTCTCTTTTAAACCCCATATATTTTTTTTATCCCATAGTTATTTATAGTTTTTTTATATTTTTCTTTCATTATCCTCATTTTGGGACTTAAAATGATTAAGAAAATGTTTTTAATAAAAATGACCTTCTTTCCTATTTTTGACTGAAAATATTTCTACTATATATCAATTTTATTAATATTATTTTATGAATGTTTTTAACTATACTTAAATTTTTCAAAAAATTAAATTTCCACTACATTTTAATTTACTTAAAAATGATTAAAATTAATCTTTTAAAATTGATTTATATGACTCACTTGGTAATTTTTATGATTGTGTGAATAGAATGTTCTATTTTGATTTATAAGTCATAGATAGGTTTCCCCACCATCATGTTTTCCTTCTTAATAAAGCTTTCTATACAAGTTTAAAAAACTTAACAAAGAATATATTATTACTATTTTTCTTGGAATTTTAGTTTTTAAATGTTTTCAAAATAAAAGGTATATCTTCTCTTGATTTTCAAATCATATTTTAAATGATTTTGTAAAATATATTTTTAATTTATGTCAATATAATTTGAGGATTTTTATACTTCATTAGGGATATACTCTTATAATACCAATCACTTTTTTTTGGATATTATATGATGAGTATGTTTTAGGTATGATTTCATGAAACTTGTTCCATTCCCATGGGTTAATTATGCTATAATGAAGTGATAAATGATTTCATTATATTGTAGAATATTTAGGTATGGTTTTAATTATATGATGGGTGGGCCTATAAAGATTTATTTCTCATAAGATAATATGAACTAGAATAGGGAGTGAACCCAGTTTAGTAAGGGACTCTATCCACTATGATAATCATGAAACTGATCCTTAAATAAGGAAATTATTGTAATATAGAGTGAACCCAATCCACTATGGGATTTTGTTCACTATGATAGTCTTGGTAGTGAGGCTTACCTAAGGAGAAGATTTTATATACTTATGTTTATGAAACAAACTTATTTTTTTTACTTATCATATTATCTCATGGAACATGATTGATAATTAATGATTTTACACCCTTTTTACTAATGTATTTTGTTATGAAAATAACCCTTATTCCATGACTCATGGATTATATTCTATGAAATATTTGGTTTTTTTATAAGATATGATAATTTTCTCTTACCCTTATTCTTATCTTACACTCATGTATAATCATCAATTGATATGTCCCATTTTTACCCTTACCAATCATCTAAGATCGCCCTTTATTGTGTTTCCCATTCCCCAAGTTATGAAGAAAGGTGTTAAATAGGTATGTATAATAAGGGTTCTATGTGAGTAGAAATTTATGGGATATTTTGAATATATTTCATGAAATAAGTTGATTATTTATCTATTTGTCAAACTTTATAAACCTTTATAGTTATAGGGTGCTTGTTATTGTGAGATGCATTGAATAATTAAGGCCTTAGGGACACTGGAGGATGTATATAATTATTGGATCTTTTATTAATGTATGCTTATATAATTTAAAAAATATTTTTAATTATTTTCTTATTCATTTCCTTTTTTTATTTCTCATTTACACACTTTGTGTATGTAGTACCTATACAGTTCATTAAAACTATGGGAATGAACCTAATTTAATTTAATATATTATCTAAAAGGGAAAAACCACCTCTCACATGTATTTCACACAACCCCTAGTATTCATTCCAGCCTCTGTAGATCATGAGATAAACTTGAGTTGTTTAAAACCCATGATTTGAGTGTTATTTTTTGTATTTAGGTCACAAAAATTTCATTCTACTTCACCCATGTAATTCATCAAGATGCACTTTCCATAATACTCCTTCATATAATGTAAATTTGGGACATCAATTATAATAAATATTTCACCTACATATAATTCCATAAATACCAAAGCACTCCCACTAACCCACTTGTATATACAAGAATCGTCTATTTCCTAGATGAAACCAATCTCTTTGATTTTATTATCAAACTAGATGTTCAAACGTTGAGAAGCTTGTTTTAATACATAAATGGGTCATTGAAACTTTAAAACCTTAATAGTGTCTTTTGGTACATCAAAACCATCGTTTTGTATCGAAACACTTCCTTGATTAAATTATCATTAAAGAAACTAATTTTTATACCTATTTGAAATATCTTATAATCATAATAAGATGTTATTAAAAATAATTATTCATATAAACCTTTTCATAACTACTAGTGAAAATGTCTCTTCATTGTTAATATCAAAAATTTATATATAATCATTTCATGTAATGTTATATTTATAGGTATACACTCTACCATACATGTCATATTTAATATATAAATCCCTATTTATCCCTATATATATCACCCATTCAAGTGCACCCACTAACTTAAAAACATGCTTAGTGTACATAAAGTTCATATTAGAGTTCATACCCTCTAACCATTTCTCAAAATCATAAATCTTTATTCTCTAATTATTGGTAGTATGTTCATTATTTATAAACATTACATCATCATAATTTTATATAATAAATCTATATCTCTCATGATCCTAACAAATACTAACCAACAATTGAGTTTATTATGTATCCTGAATCAATTTTACTTCTATAATATTTTGTTGGAATGACTCATTTTCCATCTTGGGAATAATTCCTATTTATTAGTTTTAAACTTATCAATGATTAATTTTCCTCCCATTTAATCATTTATTCATATGATCCTTGTCATGGAAAACACCATAGAGAGACACAATAATTTTGGTGTTAGTAATATTATAGAAGTATTATCCCTTTTTTTACTTAGTATAACCAAAAAATAATAATTTTATTGATTTAATTCTAGGTTTATTGGAAGAAAAAAATTATATGTATACTTCACAGCCTCAAATCCTCATAAAATACAAATTAATATTACTTCTAATCCATATCTCTTATGGTGTCTCTATGACTACTTTATATGGAATTTGATTATGTAGTAATATATTCATATCATAAACCCAAAATAATATAATAAGGTCACATTGGATCCTCATCAATTAAACCATGTCTAAAGTGGTATTATTCATTACCTTATACACATCATTCCATTATGGTGTTTGAGGAGGAGTGAAATGTGGAATAATTCCACAATCTCTCAAATTATTAGTAAATTACTGACTCAAGTATTCACCTTGATCTGATTGCAGAATCTTAATACTTTTTCTTAGTTAATTTTATACTTCATTTCTAAATTCTATAATTTTTTTAGAGGTTTAAAAATCTTATATCATATAAAAACATATAAATACTAAATAAATTAATTTTAAAAGGTTATGAATTAAGAATACCAAACACTTTAATGAGTGCTCTTTGAATGTGCTTCTCATTTATATTCCCAACGTAATAATGTGAAATATATGTGGTGTTAGAATCAGACTTTATTATATTATATTGAATTTTACAGAATGAATTTTCTATATCCAGAATGTATAATTCATTCACCATATTCCCAATTTCATAAAACAGTTCATTCATGTATATATAATAACTCTTTCTCTTAATCATAAATGAAAACCCTTTCTTTTACAAAAAATATATCAAATTTATGGTAAGAAAATATTATTATTTTTAAAATTTCAGAACTATTTTACTGGGAAGTCTTAGATCAAAAGTGTTAATCTCCAATTCAAAAACTATTTCCTCATTGTCAAAACATAGATCAAAATATCCACTCATCAATTCTCTCATAATTTTATGTGTTTAATTATTATCATAAATGTATAATGCACACCAGATATCCAATACCCATGAGTATGAATTAAAGAAATTTTTTCTATAACATTCAAATTCATATGATTAGAAAACTTCTATTTTACTTATTATCCATATAAAAAAATTAGTTAACTAATGTTCAATCTTATAATTGATCTCAAAATGATATTCATGATTCATGTCATCTATAATTATAATAATTTTTGTAATTTATTATACATCTGCCACCTCCATGTTCATTTTTTCCCACTTCTAATTTTCATTCCCAATTTTCATCCTCTATGCTACCTCCCTGCCTCATCTCTCACCTTCCATAACCCCCCAAATATTTTCCCTCCCATCATCAGAAACTCCCAATATCCCACCTCAATCTATTTCTTTTCCCTCACATCTACTCTCTCAATTCCATGCATTATTTCCTCATTCCTAATTTTACATATGTCTCTGCTCCCTCCTCACCTGCACACCACTTTTCCTCACAACATCCCTAGATATACCTCTTCCTTGATGTCTTCCTCTCCACCACCCCACCTATACCTCTATATTCTGATCCCTTTATCCTCCCTCTCTTCCTCTTCCTCCCCCCCCCCCCCCACCCCCTTATTTTCTATATAATCAACTCTTTCACTTTCTCACCTTTCAACAAAGGATTCATCTACCATGAAGCTTCTACATTCCTCATATAACATACCAATTTTTTATTGGAGGTAATAAAATTTAATTTAATGCAAAAAAATCCTCTTTGTATATGGTATTAATGTTCTTAAGAGGATAATGAGCATTTTAGTAGATTCTAGGGACTGTTTAGAGATCAGAGCTCCAAATTTTGGAAAGATAGACTAAGACACGTGGTTAGAACATGGTTAGGGATAACAGTACGAATAAACCATGTGGGTTATATAGAAAACTATAGAGGGGGAAATAGTTAGTTATAACCATTCAACTCAGGTCGTATGATCAAGTGAAGATTTCCAGTGGGCTGGAAGTGACCACACATTTTTTCCAAACCATGCACCCAAGGTCGTAACCTTAATGACACTTAAAAATTATAGGTGCACAATTAGGTACAAGGTCTAGAAAAATGTATATCCAAACAATGTACCCCTCTAAAAGCTAGGTAAAGCGAACATTTTTCCATTTTTCCTTAAAAACTAAAAACCCCTCTACTTATTTATTCTTATCTAGCAGTTAGTTGTGTGGGAGCTTCCTCCTCCCCTCTTCCTTAGGTTTTGATCTTACATCTCCATCTAAGCTCTGATTTCATCACTATTAATTTATTTGGATGCATATCGGTAAGATATTCATTCCACCTTCTTCCTTTCTCAGTATATATTTTCATCTTCGGTGATATTTTGGTATGAGCTAATATGCCCTATATTCAAAGAATTTGTTTATTTTTTCAATTTCTCCCACTCTACTTCAAATCTAAATTCGATAACGAATGAGGGTTAATCTACCAAGCTAAGGCAGTTGGTCTAGTGATTTTTCCTAAAATAAAATTCATTTTATAACATGTTAATTCATGCCACATGATGTACTTGTTACACATTGCCTTAAAATTATATTTTTCCTTTATATAAATTGGTACTCATGTTATAAATTCCCCATGTTCCCTTGTTTATGGTCAGAGGTCCACCACCTCACAAGTTTCACCCCTTAGGATGTGCCCATGTGATTCCCTTGAATTATTAAATGTTTATATGTCCAAACCACCTTTTATGTGTTCTATTATTGATACCAAAATAAAACAACCACCTTGAATTAAATAGCAATGACTGGTACGACCACTTCATGTGACTTTCATATAAAGATGGGATATTCTTCTTAGTTAAACTATGTAAAAAATGAATTGTAATTCATCCCATATATTGTATTATAGTGTGACCATACCTTATTTATAAATGTGATTATGATCATGGCGCCCATATATTAGTGATACTCAGGTAAGGCGTCCCATATGTGTGTGATACTTGGGAATGGTGTCCCATATGATTCATGATACTTGGGCATGGTTTCCTATGTAAAATGTGATATATGGGTATATTTTTCTTATCTAAATGTAACATATGGTCATGGTGTCCCATGGAAATATGAAATAAAGGCATGGAGACCTTATATAAATGTGATATATGGGTAGGCCTTTCCAAATTAAATGTGATATACAGGAATTGAGACCATAATTAAATGTGATAACTTTTCATGGTGACCCATGTGAATCAAGATACCTAGTCATGGTGTCCCTGGACATTCTATGATACTCATACTACTATCCACGGATGCCTAAGTTACACCTCGGGTCTAGGCTAGTAGTGTTATTTATATATACTGCTATAAAAATCACTAAATATATAGACCATATATATGAATACATTTTTATATATGTGTGACCTTTACACATGGTCTCTTGTTCAAAGATATACCATATTAGGCCAAAGTAAGTAGTGTCAGCCTGGTGTCCTTTAGGACCAGACCTAACCTGTTTACAGCTTATATTTTTTTTACAATGTTATACATGCACGCTACTCCTTTTATATGTACCATCTAGATTATACTAGACACTGTTGGTGGTGTCCTACTAAGTATATCTCACACTCTATTTGGTTCACTGGTCATTGCCCTAACAGAACTTATGGATTCTGGTAGATACAAAGGGAAGCATCCGGTTTTGGATGCCTGATTTTTTTATTAGGATGGAGTACTGGAGCAGGGTACTGAGCTTATACTCACAATGCTATGGGGGATAACCTCTAGAATTTTTGTATTTTTTTATAGCATGATGTATATACATGTACCCTTGTTTTACCTTTTTTATATCACATGACATGAGAATCATTTTTTATGTTACCTTGATTCTGTTTCTACCAGTTTATTATATCTGGATGTTTTATTATTTTGTTTCTAGTTATTTATTGTTATTTTTGCTACTTATTATTATTGTATAGCACTATGATACACTGTGAACATGAGGTTATAATTTCCCCACAGTACCTCTATAGACCCTCACTACTAGTCATTAGCCTTTGGTGTATAGGGATGTGCGCTTGAGATCATTTGGCCAACCAGGCTCAGTTAATTATGGGTGAACAGAGTCCAGGATGCTACAAAATGGTATCAAATGCGCCTTTTCCTTTTGTCTTAATATTTGTGTATTAGAAATGATACTAGGAACATATCATAATTTTTTAATGACCCTATTCCTATGAGTATCTAACCCACATATAGGGGAAATCCAAATTACCAGACTTAGGATATTGTTGTTTTGGTTTGTGGCCATTACAGTTGTATTGATTTCACTATTGGGTGCACATGTTTTGTGGAATTATTATTATTGCTATTTTTATTATGTAATTCCTTTTCCAAGATCTAATATGATAAGTATTATCATCTCATGAATCATTATAAGCACTTGATAATTCATATTTCATGCCTTATTCCATGCTATATAGGTATATCTCATTGTTTTCATTGCCAAAATTTCCTTTGATTATTGTAAGTGCCTTGATTATTGTATTTGAAATGTGCTGATGTTTCTTTAAGGGGTATAAAATTTTGATTAATTATTGTTTATTAATTAATATATATGTGATGTTTCCCAATATAGATTTATGGTGTAACATAAATTGAACCAATTATGCCTTGTTTTATCCATGGACCACTAGTTCCATGGGCTGAAACATTAGTTTATTTGATTACATGAATGCTAATTATAATTTACAAATAATTTACTTCTATAAATTGGGAATGGTAATTAATTTAATCAAACCATTTTATATGACATGTTACATTATGATACCAGATATATGGTTCGGATCGTAGTTACAAGATGTTCTAATTACAATTTATAAGGAGTATGAGCCTTTATAAATTGGGAATGGTGATGATCCTAAATGGACCATGGTAACAATATACATGTAAATGAGTACAAAATTAAGTGGATTTAAATTCTTAAATAAAAATGGTTTTCATTAAATGGGGATTCCAATTTCATTGTTAAGTGTTTTTTCTTCTATAACATTATATTGATACTCTATATACTGGGACCTCTACTATTTTATGTAAGAACTTAACCATGACCTAACCATAATAGTGGATAGTAGGGAGTGTCTCTTGTAATCAGTTGTGATCTTTCTTATCACCTAGACCTAGCCTTAGGAGAAGGCATATAGGTATGAGTTGTTTATAGGAACGTTGTTTATCATTTATTTTTTATTATTCTTGATCCTTTGTATTTTTAAATCTTATATAAGGTATGAGTTTGGAAATTACAAAACTATAATTCCACAAATTCCTCAAGTTGGGAAATAGGAATGTAATAATGATCATGCTCTAGATGTGGTGGGAACTGGTCCACTATAATTACCTCCATTAGTGATACTTGAGAAACCTCCTATTATTCCTAATATGGGCACTGATTCTTATTTTTGAGAGAGATTCCTATGATTTATGAAGTCTATAAAAGTATTTTCATGACCTACCCCTACTATGGTATATTTGATGCGATAATTTCCATAGTATCATCCTCCTACCTTCTTGGGGTATAGTGGCCTCTTGGATATTGAGTCATGTCTAGAGACCATGTTATCAATATTCGAGAATCTGGACATGTCACTAGAGTGTAGGGTCAATCCTACAACCTACATTCTTTATGATTCCACCATTTATTGGTTGGAAATGGTTACTCAAGCTGGTCGTCATCAAGGTATGGTCATGGAGGACTTTCAGATAGCCTTCTATGATTACTTCATTCCACATATTCTGATAGAAGACCACACTATAGAGTATATGCATCTATAGTAGTGTATTATGTCAGTGATGGAATATTTAACTCATTTCACCGAACATCAATGATTTAAACTTCCACTCATTGGTGATGAGTTGTCGTTAGTAAGATGGTTTGAGGATGGGATTGTATACACCATTATATTATGAGAGAATTTATTTTGGTTGAACATTATTTCAGAGATATCTAATTAGGATCTAATCACCAAGAAGAACCAGAGGGAAGCTAACAGTGTGGGCCAGAGTGGTTCCTTGTCGAGATAGGGAGGTGGTTCTTTGAGTAGAAAGAAGCATCTATTTGAGTCTGCATGTGGTGGAAGAAGTAGTCAGATGACACCTACTTATATTCATATACTGTTCCACCAATGTGGAAAGCTAGGGAATAAGAATACCCAATTTCCTAAAGACCCTATTGAGTACTGAGGCTATGGAAATTTGGGTCATCTTAAGTGCTTCTACAGAACTCTCCCATATATACCTAGTAGGAGAGGATCTGCATCAATTATACATTCAAGAACAGGATTAGTAGCACCTTTCCAGGTGGGTAGCTGGAGTACTACCATCCATTCAGGCTAAGGTATCCAGACTCTAAACATTCAGTTCCATCATATAGGACTTACTCAGGGTAGCAAGGTTGTATATCAGGGCCATGGATCTAGCCATGCCTATGAAGTGCATCCTATTCTAGAGGAACAGAGTTTCAGTACTAAAATAGTTATAGGTACTATTCTAGTAGACACTAATTTAGTTTCTTCTTTATTTGATATAGGATATTTACACTTCTTCATATATGTAGAAATTATAGAAAGTATGGGATTGGAAATAGTGTAATTATTTGGTATGATGACTATATACACACTATTAGGGGTTCGATCGAAGATTTTATGCTAGTGAAAGGAGTTACCCTTGATATAGATGGGTATAGCTTCTTATGGAGATTCTTTTTCCTTGAGATTATGGGTTTCGATGTCATACTCAGGATGGAATGGTTAGTTCCCTATCGTGATCATGTTGATTACTATTATTGGAGGGTTCCCTTTACATCACCAAAGGGTAGTACTTATATTAATAAGGGATAATGGGATGTATGTGTGGTTTGAGTTAGACCTATGCATCATGGTTTGGGTGGTGGGACAGCCCAGATGTCTAGTCTCTTTTTGAACGATCGAGGAACACAAAAAATATAATTCCCTCTTATTCGGGATCGTTTCAGGGACATCTCCCCGGATGAATTTTCAAGTTCACCTCCTTTGAGATAGGTGGATTTTACTATAAATTAAGTTCCAAGAGTAGCACCAATTCTCATTCCTCCTTAAAGGATGGCACCTACTAAGATACATGAACTTAAAAAGAATCTAGAGGATTTGGATGCTAAGGGTTTTATACAACTCAGTACTTTACCATGGAGTTCACCTATGCTATTTTCCAGAAGAGAAAATGAGACCCTTATAATTTGTGTAGATTACCACAAATTTAAATAAATAATGGTTAAGAATTGGTATCCACTGTCAGGTATAGAAAACCTCTTTAACCAGCTCCAAGTAGTGACAATTTTCTCCAATATTGATTTGATGTTGGCCTACCATCATGTGCATGTGAGACCACCGAACATACCACGTATGAAATTTCATAGTACATATAGAATGTATGAGTATTTGTTCATGTCGTTCGGTCTTATGAACTCACTCACAATATGTATGGATCTAATGAATCAATTTTTCTACCTATATAAAAATTCATTTGTGGTAATCTTCATGGGATATATCTTGGTGTATTCTAGTAGTCAACAAGACCATGTCAAACATATTTAGATCATGTTGAATACACTAAGATAGAACCATATTTATGATAATATCACCATATTATTATTTTTGATTAATAATTTTAATGTCCTAAATAACATCATCTCAAATGTATAAGTGTCTATTAATCCCGAGAAGGTGAGAGTTGTAGTTTCTTGGGAGCAGCCCAAGAATGTCTTTGACATACAAAGTTTCTTAGGGTTTGTTGGATAATATAGGTGTTTCTTTTAGGAATTCTCATGAAAATTAGTGCCTCTCATATATCTACTAAGAAGAGTGTAATGTTCTTATGGTATGAATCCTATAAGACATCCTGTTAGGAGATAAAAGGGATATAGACTTCAGAATTATTTCTGATTCTTCTAGATCCAGGAAGAAGTTGTACAATTTATTATAATTCATCGAGAATCGGTCTAGGAGTAGTTTTAATGCAGGGAGATTTAGTTTTAGTGTATGGATCCCACTAGATGAGACCTCACAATAGGAATTTCTTTACACACAACCTCGAGCTGGTAGTTTTTATTCATACCTTACACAGTTGGAGGATTTATCTATTAGGAAAACATTTCATTATTTAAACTGACCACAAAAGTATCAAATACATTTCCATATAGCATGATTTGAATCTTAGGCAGTGTAGGTGGGTAGAATACCTGCATTTTTTGACTTTTATCTTGATTATACACTTGGTAAGGGAAATGCAGTAGTTATCACCCTAATCTAGAGGACTCAAACATGGGACATCCAAGAGTCCATTAGTGAGTGGATATTGATAGAACAATTTTATGAGATGCACCTCGAGGTTCAAGAATATCTTGGAAAACCTATTTTAGTAGATTTAGAAGTGAAATACTCCCTTCTGGAATGGGTAAAAAAGATAAAAATTTTAGATCCTAAGGTCGTAGTCCTGAGGGAGAGTGTCTCAAGTGAGGACCCACTGCCTTGTTAGGTTATCGATGAGGATAAGATCCTACACTTTCATGGGGATGTTTTGGTGCCTGAGGACATACGAGTAGAATTAATGTTTTAATATCAAGAATCTATTTAGGTAGTTCACCCTAGTCTTACCAAGATGTACGAAGATGTACGTCATCAGTATTGGTGTCCATGTATAAAGAGCCATATTGTTGGTTTTTTTACAAAGTGTTCCACATATCAGTAGGTAATGGAAGAGAACCAGTAGCCTACAGGCTTCTACATCCTATGTCCATTCCGGATTAGAAATGGGATGACATCGCCATGTATTTTGTAATGGTGTTTCCAATATCCCCTCAGGGTAGCAATTTGGTATGGTTGATCATAGAATGGATGACCAAGGTCACACACTTTCTTCTAATCTATGATACCTTTTCAGTAGAAAATCTTGGGATATTTACATTAAATAGATTGTATACCTTCATAGTTTTCCCCATTCTATCATATCGAATAGAGATGATATGCTTATATCATGGTTCTGGTGGGGGTTGTAGAAGTCACTTGGTTCACAGTTTCATCTATGTACAACATAAAACTCATAGAATGATGGTCAATCTAAGCATATGATACAACTGTTAGGACATGCTCTAAGAAAGTTTCCTTAAATTTGTAGGTTCTTGGGAAAGAAACCTACCACCCATTGATTTTTCTAATAATAATAACTTCCAATAAATGATTCATATGGATCCAAATGAGGCCCTATATGGTAGTTCATTTTGTTCACCCCTGTGTTCGTTAGTGGAAAGTGAGGTATCACTACTAAGACCTCATCTCATTTTGGAGACTTCTGAATAGGTTCAATTTATTTAGAAATATATGGTTACAAATCATTATAGGAAGAATTATTATACCAATCATCACTAAAAACCTCTAGAGTTTTAGGTGAGACATTATTTATATCTATGAGTTTCTCCAAGATTGGGTCATATATGAATTTGGAGAGAGAGAAAGTTATCAACTTGTTACATTGGGCCTTTCAAGATCTTAGAGTGATTCAGGCCAGTGGGATATCGATTAACTTTACCTATAAGGTACTGTTCTATAAACAATTTCTTCCATGTATCACAAATTTTTAATTATTATTCTAATCATATCATTTCTTTGACCCTGAGGATATTGAGATATGGGTAGAATCATCTTTTAAGGATCATCTTGTACATATCATTGATTAGAGCATGAAGGATCTTCGATATAGGTCAGTTCCTATAGTATGGGTACTATAGAAGCATAGTCGTATATAGGATAATACCTTGGAGAGAGTGGGTAATGTAAAAGATCAATGGATAGAACTTTTCTTAAATGATTTCTTACCAACCTCATAAGGGAAACTTAGGGACGATTTGTTTTAAAGAGGGGAGGTTATAATTTCCTAGTTTTTTCAAAGAGGTGCTAATATTTAATTTATTGTAAAAACCTATCATTATATTCTAGTAATGTGTTTAATAGGATAAGGAGTGATTTGGGAGAGTCCATAGCTCATTCGAAGCCCGAAACTCTAAATTTTGGAAAGGCAGACTGAGCTACATGGTTAGCACATGGTTATTGCTAATAGTGAACCTCAGTCATGAGGGTTCTGAAACAAACTATATAGGGGAACATGGTTAGTTATAACTATACACCTCATTCCACATGGCAATGTGGGGGTTTCTAGGGTGTTGTAAGGGGCCGCAAGGTTTACCCAAACTGTGCAACCAATTTCGCACCCTTAGTACCACTTAACTAGTATAGATGCATAGTTAGCCACATTGTGTGGTAAACCTTGTGGAAAATTCGTGCACCCATTTAAAAACTGGGTAAAATGACCATTTTTAATTTTTTTATTAAAAACTCAAAACACCTATCGTTATTTATTCTTCTATAACATTCATCCATAATGGAGCTTTCACATCCACTCTTCCTTTATATTTGAGCCTCCATCTCTGTCAGATATATGATTTTATAGTTGTTAGTTATGTTTGATGTAAATCAATAAGATCTTCATTCCTATTTCTTCATTTCTCATGTCATCTCACCATCTTCGGTATTATTTTTGTGTGAGATAATATGCCCTATTTTTAGTTTATTTTTCTATTTTGATGATTTCTCTATTTATACTTTGAATCTAAAGTTGATAATATATGAGGGTTCATCTACCAACCTAAGGTAGGTGGTATAGTACTTTTTTCCAAAAGTATATTCATTTTATAACATGAATCGTCATGATACATGTTGTACATTCTATAGATTACCTTAAAATTATAGTTTTCATTTATCTAAAATGTTTACCATGTTATAAATTACCCATTTTCCCTTATTTATGTTTCGGAGGTTCCCCACCTCAACAAGTGTCACACCTTAGGGGGTTCCCATGTGATTCCCTTGAATTATTAAATGTATATATGACCAAAACACCATCTAATTGGTCTTGGATTGATGCTGAAATAGAACAACCACCTTGAATTAAATGAGAATGAGTTTTAAGACCACTTCATAAGAATTCTATATGAATATGGGATATGACCCTTAGTTCAATGATGTGCAGAATGAATCTGATAATGGATGAGGGTTCATCTACCAACCTAAGGTAGGTGTTATAGTACTTTTTTACCAAAAGTCAAGTCATTTTATAACATGTGTCATCATGCCATATGCTATATATTTTTTTTCTTGCCTTAAAATTATAGTTTTTTATTTAAAATGTTACCCATGTTATAAATTACCCATGCACCCTTTTTTATGGTTAGAGTTCCCCAAACTTGACAAGTACCCAACCTTAGTGGGTTCCCATGTGATTCCCTTGAATTATAAAATGTTTATATGGCCAAAACACCATATAAATGGTCTTGTTTTGATGACAAAATAAAATGACAACCTTGAATTAAATGGGAATGAGTGGTAATACCACTTTACATGACTTCCATACAAATATGGGATATGCCCCTTAGTTACAAGGTGTGTGGAATGAATTGTAATTAATCCCATGGCTTATATTAAATCATGATTGAACCTTATTCATAAATGTGATTTATGGTCATGGAATCCCTTATATTGGTGATACTCAAGCAAGGTATCTCATATGCATGGCATACTTAGGCATGTTGTCCCATATGATTTATGATACTTGGGTATGGTGTCCCCTATTAAATGTGATATACAGGCATGGCATCCCTTGCTAAATGTGATATATAGGCATGAAATCCCCTGTAAATGTGATATATAGGAATAGTGTCTCTAGGTAAATGTGATAGATGGGTAGGGAATCCCATGGAAATGTGATATACAAGTATGGAGTCCCAAAATACATGTGATATACAAGAACGATGATCTTAATTAAATTTGATAACAATAAATGGTGACCCATATGAATCATGATAACCAGGAACGACATCCCTTAACATTCTATGATACTCATACTACTATCCATGGATGCATAAGTTACGCTTTGGGTCCAGTCAAGTAGTCGTATTTATATATATGGATATAAAAATAACTATGTATATAGAAAATATATATAAATACATGTTTAAATATACATATGACATGTAAAGAAGTTGAATTTACATGATGAATCCTACATGGGAGCCTTTTCCCTTGGGTGTACATGGAAGAAACCCTAACTTCGTTGATCTTGACACCCAAGATACAATATCCTTCATGGTTGTTGTCATGATCTGCACCCATTCAGCTGAATCAAAGACCTATGAAAGCATCGACCCCAAAAATTATCACCATTGAGGTCAATTGACGATCTACTTTTCAAAAGATGAGGTGTACACTCTATCTTTAGATCTAAAATTTTCTTTGGTTGGTAAGTTCTTTAAGCGTAGACCATCGCTTGTTTTTCATTGAAATACCCTGGAAAGAATTGGATTTTTTAATTTGCACAATGGATTATTGAACTCGCTACATGTGTTGTTTAGATTTTCTTTAAAGGATGAGTATTATAGATTTTTGACTCGCATATATTAGTTCTTTGGGGGTTGTGGAATGAATGTTCTTAAATGGTCTCTAGACTTTCTCTTAGATTTTGATCCCCCCATTGTTCCCCTATGGCTTGGTTTCCCGAATTTACCCCTTCACCTTTTCAAACATAGTTCCTTCGTTTTAATTGATGGAATATTCGAGAAACCAATTAAGATCAACTCTTCCACCTTAAACCTAACACATCCCTCTGTAGCTAGGATTTGCACCAAGGTTAATATTTCTTAATCCTTGCCTTCCCGATTCTAGATTCAAAATGAGGATAATGATTTTATACAATATGTGATCTTTGAGAATTTCCTAGATTTATTCAAAAAATTCTCATGCATTAGTCATTCTATGAATGAGTGTGAGACTCAATGTAATGACCCTCGGCCTCCCCATCTCTACAAAACTATTTGGGTGGAAAAGTAAACCCCCAAAGTCCCCATTGTTTCTCATGAAGATACTACTGACTTCACTAATAACATAAATCCCTCTGGACCCTTAAGACTCAGTCCCCCAAACTTTATGATGCTGAGACCTCACACAAACTTGAGACTTATAAAGAAGAAAAACAAGATATATTCAATGATAAATCAACAATTCTTGAAGTAAGAAAATCTATGTAAAAGAGAAAAATAAGATGTGCAATCGGGCTAGGAAGAACCCTTGTAACTGGAGATAGAACAATTTTGCCAATTGGAAGAAAACAACCTAAAATCGAGGGCCAGGAAAGAGAAAAAGTTAATGATTGACTCTGATGGATTCATCACTCCGAGTTCTAGAAACACCTATAAATGTAGGGATAATAGCAATGTTTAAAGAAAAATTATTACGTGCTCCCTAGCTTCCAACATGAAGGATCAGCCCCCACAGCCCGCCCCTACTGAAAAAGTGTTGGTCTCATCAGATGATTCAGAAATATCCTCTGATTATTCGGACTCAGATGTGTCGTCCAGTGAGGATGATGAAAATGACCCAGTATATAGGGACTCATATGTAATTATAGAAAAACTAGATTTTCCAAATAACCTGGACTCATGAATGGAAGAGAAAGATAGAAATTATTTTAGATAGTATAAAAATGGAGAGATGTCAATTGATGCCTATATTGATCTCAAAAATATGATGTTTATCAAAGTGGTTGAGGAATTTAAAAAGGACCCAAGATTCAATTTTAATGAGATACCTTATCAATGAATCATTATAGTGGTCTTTCGTTGCTTTCATTGGTTGTTGTCAAGTGGGTTTCTTTGCATTTGTTCTTCTAGATTTCTCTCCTCTTCATCCACTTCTTTGTTGTTTGTTCCATTGGAAGACTTTATGCTTCTTGATTTGCAGATCATTTTTTATTTTGTCTAATTGATGATTAAGCTGCTCCCTTCTCTGCTAGTATTTTAGATGCAGGTTCATCTTCATCTGGCTCTGTTGCACCAAACTTTTTCAGTCGGTTCCATCTACCCAATGACATGGTCCAGCATGGTTGCATACCTAAACTTTGGGATTTCCAATTTTGATTTGAAATATTTCTAGTATACATCACTAGAAGAGGCTATTTCATGCGTCCTTCTCAAGAAAAGGTGAAGTAGGTTGGAGGCTTCTCTTTTCTATTTGAGTCTTAATTTTAGTATGTTGTTTCTATAAATTTCTGATGGTGTAAATGCATTACACCTCATGCTTACTATTGTGGACCTTTTCATTTGATAAATTTCCTTGGGAATGAATTGGGTAACCAATTCATTCCATTTTAAATAAACATATGACATGTACACACGGTTTCTTGTTCAGAGTTATCCCAACTTAGGCTAAAGTATGTAGTGTTAGCCAAGTGTCCTTTAGGAACCAGATCTAACCCATTTACAGTTAATATATTTTTTACATTGTTATACATGAACACTACACATTTTATATACACAAAGTTGATTATACTAGAAACTATTAATGGGGGCCTACTAAGTTTGTATCACACCCTGTTCGAGCCGCTAGTTGGTACTTCAACAAAACTTATGGATGTGGTTAGGGACAAAGGGAATCATTCAGTTATGGATACTTGATTGCCTAATTAAGATAGAGTACTATAGTATAGGAATAATATTTTTCTCATGATTCTAGTAGAGATTTCTTTTATCCTTCTTTGTATTATTGTGTATCATGATCTATATAAATGTACCACAATTTTCCCTTCTTCATATCACATGAAATGGGCATAATTTTGTATATGACCTTGATTCTGTTTCTACAAGTTCATTATATATGGATGATTTATTATTCCATTGCTAGTTATTTATTACTTTTTCCACTTCTTATAATTATTGTACACTAATGTGCTACACTCTAACCATGAGGGAATAGTATCCCCACCATACCTCCATAGACCCTTACTACTAGTCAGAATCCTTTGGCCAATAAGGAGGCATGCTTGAGGTCATGTGGCCAACCATGTTTGGATACTTATGAGTGAACTAGGTCCTAGACTCTACACCGCATCCCCACAATCAACTGATGATATACTCCTTCATTGCTTCAATAGTCACTTATCTTTTCATTAGCATTAGATTTATTACATTGAGTATGGTTTATTTTATTTTTGACCTATAAATTTCCCTCCTGAATTCAAATCAATAACATCCCAATCAAGTGGGTTCTATTTTATCTATTTATTCCCCTTTCCATGTCCCCTTAGATATATAGATTACCTAATCTGATCATCACCACTTATATGATTATCAAACCTTTATTAACCACATAGTTTTTATTTCTATCTCTCTCTAACAATTTTAATCAGTTCTTCCCACAATTTTGGGATGTGTTATTCTTAATACCAAAAATTTTACCTGTTATTCTACCACTTCATTAATTTATTCTCTTTCTCATTCCTTGTCTCCCTTGGAAGTTAATTTTTTTAAGTGATTTTGAAATTATACTAGTCATGTTATTGAATGTTATTTCACTACTCAGTATAGAATTTCATGGTCTTCTAGAATATTTTTTTTAATGATATCTCACTACTATATATAGAGTTATTTCCATGAATGTAACGAATTTCATAGATTTTGAGAAATAAAAAAATTCATAAAGGAATGTTTTTTATAATGCCTTTCTTCTATAGTTTCTTGTAAAAAAATACATAGATTGTTTTCTACTAGAATTGTATTCCATAGGGCCACTATATAGTTCTATAATTAGGTACCGGTGAAAATAAATCTTATAGGTTTGAATAATGCATTCATTGAATTATTTTAAAATTCTCACTCATTTATTCTGTGAGATAATATATAATTATATAATATATAGAACATTTCCATTCCAGACCACTAAAGGAATTCATTTTCATTATATCTTTTAATGGTTTATGGTTTTATAAATTCATTTTAAGTATCAAATGTAAATTATGATTTTCAATTTTCAAAACTATTCATTATAATAAAATTAAATTTTTTATTTATATTAAAGTTTTAACAATACTACGTACTTCATTTAACATATTGAATAATTCAGAAAATTATAAACTACTTTTTATAATGCATATTTAATAAAGGATAGACTATAAATCAACATGCATATGGGTTGATTTTTTTGGGAAGTTCCTAAATGGAATGTTTTATAAGTATTTTTTAATGTTTTCTTAGATGAGAATGAAAATAAAAATTTCCCCAATTACCTTATAACATCAACAATATTTTAATAATTTTGATTATACTACCTAAATCAATATGTGTGTGTCTATTCCATAGTTTTTTTAGGGATTAATGATCTAAAAATATTATTTATTTCAATTAAGAATACATTACAGTGTTTATTTCAAGTTGCATGACATTTATCAATTAGGTAGAATCATGAATTATATCTCACTACTAAACATAGATTTATGCACTATTATTCAATTAATTTCATAAGTTTTTTAGGAATTAAAAATAACATAGAGGTATGTTATTGATAATTCTTTTATTTAGTAATGATTTATCACACAACTACTAACTTTATTCACTATTAGCACTTTATTCCCTATTCATGTTGTGTACTTCTACAATCAGGTATTGGTGAAAAGTATGCTTTCAAGTATAATTAATCCATTCATTGAATTGTTTTGAAATGAATACTAGTTTATAAAATGATAAAATCTATAACTATATAATTTATAGAACTTTTCCATTTCACACCAATTAAGGTATGCATTTTCAAAATATCTTTTAATGGTTTTATAATTTCATATCTTCATTTGAAGTCTTAAATGTAAACTATGCATTTAAAATTTGTAAACTATGGAATTATAATAAAAATATAGTCTTACTTCTCTTAATTTTTGGAGAATACTACGTATTCCATTTTATATATTCAATATTTTATAAAATTATCACATAATTTTTGTAATTCATATTTAATGAATGATAAACTAGAACTCATCATGCATATGGATTGGTTCGTTACTGAATTTCCTAAATGGTATGTTTCTTAATTATTTTTCAATGTTTTCATAGATGATTGGTAAAACCAAAATTTTTGTAATTACCTTACATCATCAAATGAAATTGTATATTATAAAAAATCATGTATTACCTAAACATATTTCACCCCCATACCAATTCCTCCTCCCTAATCCACAATCCCACCACTCCTCAAGCCTCCTTCAATATCCTATATATATATATATATAAAATATCCACAATACTCCCTTGGTTTATTATCCATGGTCCAGGAATATAACCAGATCCACTCTAAATCATTATAACCCCCATTGGTCATTCCACAAAATTTCTCTCATTCTTCTAAAATTCTGCTTGACTCTCAATTTCCTCTACTATATAATTTCTCAATTATATTTGGATCATTGTGTCATAGTTTCAATCATCCACATCAATCATCCATTATTAATCAGTAAGACTCATGAACCATTATCATCATTATTAAACGTCTTACCAAATAATCAACTAAATTTCAATTTGGTTTTTTATTAATAAAAAATAATATTATTTAAGTATGTTTAAATTTTTCTAACTCATGTTCCTTTTATCAAAGTATGTTTTTATAAATTTATTTTAATTCTATTATGGTGTGATTCTTCCCTATTATGATATTTTTTTATTCTATTATCATATAGGGTATTTTACAATATTTTAACATAATAAATTTTTCAAAATTAAAATAGGTGCATTTTACTCTAATTATTTTATATATTTATAGATTTCTTATAAATAAAATCCCATAAATACATCTAATATATTAGTAAATCTATCTTCATTACTATATTATCATGATATTTAAACAATATAATGATTCCTTTTAATTTTTCTAAAGACAATTCTAAAATGAAAGGTATGTCAAAATGAGATTTATTTCCTTCCAAATATGTAATCATATTCTTTTCCAACCTCAACTGATGGATCATATTATTGATTATTATCTTGAATAGGTGAAAATATATTCTCTTTTAAAAGGTTGTTTCCTACTTATTTATATCAAATAATTTCATTTAACCAAATTCCCTTTACCCCTCTAAATATGGGAATATTTTAGGGCATGAATAAAATGTTTTTCTTTATGAAAATATGTCTCACAAACACCTCCATATATTCTTGGTCCATATTACTATCATAAAAAATGATTCTTCATCAATAATTTCTATGAAATTTTAATCAAAATATGCACTATATTTATTATATTGTTCAATAGGTTTTGTATACACAGCTTCATGAATAAAACCTTCTTAAAGATAGGGCTCTATTCATGTTCAATAATCTACATGGTATAATGTTTATAATATAAATAATCATTTGTAAAAGGTTTGGTTTATTTGAGTACAATAATCATTAATAATTTTAATGTTTTGAAATTTTTAGGTTTTCATTTCCATGTAATTTATGTTATATTTTAACTATATGTAGTTGAATATATCTTCTCTCTATCATATATTAAAAAAATAACCATTTCATGATGAGATTAGTTAAAATAATTTGGAAACATTTTATTCATCGCAAATAATATTTCATTCTCTAAAATACCCATTAATCCAACATTTATATATCAAATTCTTCATGAATTTCATTTGTAAAAAAAATAAAATTGAATGCATTTCTTTTCATTAAAATGTAGATTTGATTCACTAGGTTGATATGTATCTAATGATTTTTTACATGAGTTTTAATTGATGTAAAAATGAATAGAAATATATTAAGATTGAAAAAATCAACTTTACAAGTTATATTTTACTTCTGTTTCTTTATTAGGAAATAGAATATTTAGTTATGTTTTCATATTTATAATTCATGTTTCCTTTTTTATAAATTAATAACTATAAACCAATTTATATTCATATATGATATGAGTTTTTTTCTTAAACTTAATGTATTCATATTATATTTACATTTGGTGTGTTTTATACTATTTTAACATAATAGTTATTTTGGAATTAAAGTTAAAATCTAAATTTGAGTTGTTTGAATTAAAAATATTGTTAACAAGTGAGTGGGGATATAACCAGTGCTCATTTACTTGATTATTAATATTATTTAGATTCAGTTCTACTGAAAAAATATCCCCTATTTATAAACAATATAATAATTGTTCATATATTTTTATATTCATGATTTTAAATTTCATTTCAATGCCTCTATCATCTTCTTAGTCTATTAGTCCAACATCAATGTCACTTATGACTGCATATTCAACTCCACTAATCTAACGACACCATCACGATGGGCTAGGATAATAATTAAGTCTTTAATTCAATCTAATATAATATATTTTTCTATTTAAGACTCAATCAGTCACTTCTATATATATATATATATATATATAATTATGTATGGTAATTAGATATTTTTTCTTTGTCTATAAAATTTTATTGTAATTTTATTGAATACAAGGTTTTTGAAAGAGATATTTTCTTAATTATCTCAATCTATGCCTCTCTACCTCCTGTTATGTTTACCTCAGGTTCCTTTCTCCCCTCGACATCTATTTTCCCCTTTACATCTGTTCTCTACCTTGAGGGTGATAGTGACTTAGGTAATCCCTGTGTTTGAGGTTTTATCCATATAAATACTAATTTGACCACATATATAGATCTTCGTGTGTTTTATGTTTTCAAGTGTTCTTATTGGGAAGAAAAATATTCTTGTGGATTTAGAAATTTTTATTTAGTTTTTATTATTATTTCTTATATTTTATTGTTGTGTGCTTCTATGGATTGGGTTCTGCCTTATGGTGTTTCTGTATGTATTATTAAAAATTAAATATAGTGAGTTTCTAAAAACAATCCAACATTTAATAAATTTTTTAACTACTCTTAAATTATTTAATTTTAATTCCTATGAGTTTCTACATAGAATAACTACATTATAATTATTTCAAGTATATTTGATGCTTCAATTTAATTACTTTTAAGTACTGAAAAGGTGAATATAATTTACATGGATATAATTTCATCTACTAACGTTGGATTAAAAATCCCAATTAGGCTTCCTTTATCAACTATATCATTAAATGGTAGGTTATGTACACTCATAAAATTGTGATGCTTTAATTTTTTCCAAAAAATATGATATGTATCATTCATTTCCTTTATATCAGTAATATTTCTACAGAAAATTATCATCTTAAAAATTTATCTACCCAAATATATGTTATGATGAAACCAATAGGAATGAAGCGAAAAACTAAAATGATGTCAGAAAATGATATATTATATCGTATCTTATTCTCTAATAATTATATTTCCCAAATAAATTTATAGAATATTAAACACTACCCCATTTATGTATACATTTAAGGTGTCCCTATAGAATGTGATATAAATGTTGCTCCAAATATAATTATTGGAACACTTATTGATTGGTCATATATCTTATTAACAAAATTAATTCATCCACTTCATTAGGTGCACTTTTTATTGCCATTTTTATTTTAGTATGCTCTATTTTTCATTTATTCAAATATTTTGGATCTCATCTTTTGAGTACATTTTAATAAAAGCATCAAAACTATTTTATGAAAGTTTTCATGTTCAAACAATTTTATTTTTAAAATATATATTATATATAACTATATAAAATGTTGTCATATACTTATTATTAAAATGTGTTTAACCATGAATCCCCCTTGTATTTTTATGAACATGTATTTACATATATATTCTCTACCTTTAATTTTATTAATATATATGTGTCTATTATTTAGTATAATCCCGTTGTGTGTTTCTTTAATTTATGTCAATTTTTCAAACTTTTTGTTTTTTAGATTTATAAAAAAACTATACGTTATTTCTACTTTTGGCCATAAAATCAAATATTTTTCATTAAAACCCATTATGTTTATTCCTATAATTTTTTCATAAGTTAACATATTCTCACCCTAACATAACAGATGTTTCTGGAAGTAGTAGAGTTATAGAAGCCCAAGGTATTACTTTAAGAAATATTTTTAGAGTTTAAATAACATTTTAAAATTACAAATTCTAGTTTATCCTTCTACCAACAGAGTTATAATATTCCATTAACTCGCACTAATGGTTTGCGTACATGACTCAATAAGTTTTAAATAATATTTTTATGTTCCAAAAAATCTATTCCTTTTTTATTTATTCTTATGCCAATTCATTTGATAATTGATGTGTTTCCTATGTACTTTTTGAGAATTTTGTGTATTATTAATAGTATCTATAATGAAATATTTCCATAGTAAACATGGATACTCCAAGATGTGTTCAACAAATATAATGATCTTCATGTTCATTTTATTCATGTCATGATAACTATGCTAGAAATTTACCTAGGGATGTCTATGATTACCATCTTTAAGAGTTTCCTGGTAAATATTGTGATGTTGTAAATCTAAGGGATCATTTATGAATGAGAAACAAATATATCATAATGGATTGTCTTAGTACCAATATATTGTGATAAATAAGTGAATAATATTGTTTCCTATCTTGAATTCTATGTAATAACTTCATTACTATTTTAGTTCATGGATTTTCGATTTTATGGTTTCACCTAGATTTTGGTGGTACACACATATCTAATTTTATCAAAATTTACATGACCCCATATAGTCACAATGATAAGGTTGTGTCAGTCAAAACTTCAATTATGATATGTTATTATGTATAAGGATAATTTTGGTAGAATTATGTTTATAACACTCAAATGAGTTGTGTAATTTTATTATTGGATTGGTTGTGGTGTAGGTTTTTGGAGGCATTGATATGGGAGTGAATGTAATAGAGGAGTGTTTGAGGTTGGGTGTCTTCTTTCCAGATCAAATCTTATTTAGTTTTCTCAATAATAATAAATATAGGGAATTATTTTTACACCTTTGTTTTAGTTTATATTTATTATGTTATATCTTTATTTTAACATGGCATGTGTTTGATGAATATTGGTATTTTTTGAGTTGAGATATGAAATAAGTTGTACATTTTCTATAGAAATTTATTGTGCCCAACTATTTTTAGAATTTTTTCGATCTATATCTTTTTATTTCTTAAAAATAATAAGTGTTTCAAACTAAAAAGTTTTCATGTTAATTTAAAAAGTAACAACATTTATGAATAGTCATAAATCCTATTTATAATTATTCATTCGTTGAAATGATATTGTAAATTGAGTATTGTAGCTTCTTCCTCAAACATTAAAAATTATTTGGAACATTTTCCAACCATTTCATGATATATTTTTCTTCAATTTATCAATTTTATTATTTATATTTTGGAATAAGTCTCATTCATAATCACTCTCTAATAAAAAAATTAATTGTCGGTCAAAAATCTTTTGGATTTTAATTTTAAAATTTTAGAACAAATTGACATCCTAACCATCAAATATTCCCATTTAAATATGAATAAAATGAAATGTAAAAAACTTAATGACATTATTCTTAACTCATTTCCATGATATTTCCTAATATACCTACTGTGGAAGCACTTCATATATATCATTTACACATTTTTATTATTAAATATTATGTTTTTATCATTTATATTCCTAGAATTTATATTTTTTTATGTTAAGTTATTATAAATAATATTATAGAATCACTTTATATATATCATTTTCATATTAATGTTCTTATAATTTATATTCTTATTTGTTCACATAGGTAGAAGGTGGAATAACTTTATTTTTGTTTATTTAATATGTATTTTAGCATTCTTTATTTATATTTTTTATAAAAAATGATATTTTAGATTCCATAAATATTGATTTATACTCTCCTTTCCTTCTCTCCTCACATTATTTTCTATTTAATGGGAAATTTATTATTATTTTCATTATGAATTGAATGTGTTCTTCACTAAAATACCCTTACCCCTAACTCTAATCTTGGTTCATTTCATGAATTGTGTTATTAGATTTTTGATTTATATATGAAATAATTATTTATAGTCCTCTAGAATAAATATTTTTTATTCTCTCTATATATATTGTATTCTCTATCATTGAAATTGTGTTTCTATACATTTTTTTGTATGTCAAATTGACCAATTACCTCCTCAAACATGCCTATCTTTTATTCCTACCTACCATTACCATTTTTTGATCCTTAGATACATATTATTCAAATTTTTATTAATGTTTTCTTCAATCAAAGATTCATTCTATTTTTCATGAAAAAGGGTTATTTTCCCATGAAAAAGGATTTTTCCTCTCCATCTTATACCCATATTCTCCATCAAATATATGATCATTATGCATTCCCATAATCTTCATCATCGACCTATACCCCTCACATCATAATATTTTTAATTTACCTTTGATGTCCACATCTCCTATTGGTGGTCGTCTATGGCCTCCCTCACACCTCAATCCCTACCTCCCTACCATAAATGTTGGTAGATTTATCTCTATCTCTTACAACTTCCTTGTATTATTCGATCTTCATTTTCTCCCATCAAATTTATTTTGGTATAATTTATTCCCTCACATAACAAGGTATAGTTACACACTTATTTATTAATTTCCCCCAATATATCTCTAGAAACAAATTTTTATTCTATTATGATATGTATTTGATTAAACCCTCAACTATATTTCATTTATCATGTTAAATTCCTTCTATTTACCTTTGATAATTTCTTGAAGAAATGTGATGGATTGTTGTCCATTATATAAGGAAAATCATTAAATGGGTATATTTTTAATCATTTCTTAGAGGAAAATATTTCTATTCAATTATATCTTGTGGTATTTCATGCTAAATGTGGTCAATTGAAGCATACCCAGATTATGTTTAACAAAATTTGTGTTATAGATGTTGTTATATATACCTCAATCATCTTGGTATATCCCAAACATTTATATCCCATGGGTGCATTGAGAATCATCGACAAAATGGGATCGTTAAATGTGAAACCTGATTACATTTTTTAGTGATTTTTATTAACTCTTATAATGATTTGAAAGAATTTCAAGGTGGGTAATATATTAATATTATCATGATTTAAAGGGGTGTTGAATATAAAAAATATTTGTGTAATGTTCTTACTGCTAGCAGGTCTATAGCAGGGTACTGTTGCAGCGTCGACTGTAGCAGTGACGGCACTGTAGCGGCGGAGGAACTGTTGTAGGGGATGATAGCGGTGGCGGATACTGTAGCAGGTACTGTAGCAGTGCGGGTACTATAGTAGTACTATTCACCTAGGGGTCCTTTGGTCCAAAAAAGGGGATTCCAATCCTTGTATTCAGGCCACTTGGCCTTGGTCCTTCAGGTTATGTAATGGGTCTCCCTCTACCCACTCTAAATGAGGTCTTTTCTTTAATAATAAATTGAGGCTTCGGCCCCAACCTGTAAAAAAACATTATACAGTATTTTTTATACTATATGTTTTATAGTATGCTATAGAGATTTTTAAAATCTATTATATCTTTTTTATTTTTGATGGATATATCTTGGATTAGGTTATATTATAAAATTTTTAATATATCTATAAATGATGAAAAATTATTACCAACACATCAAACATGCAATTAAATTTTTATAATAGCACAAATCAATACATTTCTGAAGTTAACTTCTCTCGCATAGGATTTGGTATTGGTCCACATGTGGTGGCCTCCCAAATTTATAGTCTTCTTAACCTGATAACTAATTTTATACCTAATTTTTTTGTTTTATCTAATTTTATAATGAAGTTTATAACATGAAATTCTCCTCATTCCATTTTTTTGTATCTAATCTAGATTTATGATCTTTAGACAGTCATCAAAATTTCATGTTTTTTATACTTAACTAGTCATTAAATATATCTATTTTATTTTAGTTGATGTTAACTTGCCTCACTTTTTATTTGAATTTTTTCCTAAAGTGGTGGTATCCAAAAGTTATGGTATCCTTAACTCGATAACAAATTTTTTTACCACATTTTTTTGTTGTATCATCACTCTTAATGAAGTTTAGTGCATGAAATTATCCTCATTCATTTTTTCCATTATACCCAATATAGAGTTATGTTCTATATAAAGTGCTTATAATTTCATAGTTTCCATACCTAACTGGACTTTAAATATATCATCTCCTTAATTAATTTTAGATGATATGAAAACCCAAGAAAAATTAGGGGTGAAATACTAGGGTTTTAATGAAACTAATGAGTGATGTAATGTCTTTTGAATGAAATATAATTATACTACTACGACAATATGGTTTGGAAAAATTATGACTTATACTTGACTTATAATAGTTTCTTGAAATAATTTATATCTTTTTTTAATTTTAAATATTTACTTAATAAATTTTTATAAATTATTTACCATTTAATTTTTAGTTACATATTCATTCCCAGATTATTATATGTAATTTCATAACTAATTTAAAATTCATGTTGGAAATTAAAAATTATTTTTTATACAAAATAAATATTTTTTTAAATTTTTATGTTAGCATTTTAATAAATAGTATACATATGTTCAATATTAAATATACATATATTGAATAATTAAAATTCATTCAATATAATACTAAATATATAATAACTATACTATATTTATAATTGTATTTTTTATGATATGTATGATACATAATTCACATATTAGAATTTTAATATAAAAATATATATACTCTGTACAAGATCTTTAAAGCTTCATATACTATATTTTCAAAATCTTAAATATATATAAATTTTCATTGAAAATAACCCTTTTCATGTTATAATATTATTTTTTCCATTATACATAATAAAATGATACAGGTATGCCCTCACTCAAGTGAGTAATCTCATATAGAATCTATCATTTATTAGGTGGATTCTACCCATGTGTTCTTCTCCTCATACATTCTAAAGTGGAATTTTTGATTGATTCTAGAATGTAAATCAATACTATGTTGTAGCTTCACATGAAAAATGATCATCGATATCTCATCCTCTAATGAGATAAATCCCATAAGTCATTGTTTTTTCTCTCATGTTTTATAGTGACTATATTATAGGTATCAATGACTTTAGTGCATGATTATTCAACCTATATAGTCATCATTTTCTATATTACTAGACTACTACAACTATATTCTCAACAAGGCTCAAACCTAATCAGATAGAACAACTAGAACCACTATTTTTCATTTTCTTATTATATATTGTATTCTCTATCATTCAAATTTTTGTTTCTCCGCATTTTTATAGGTTAATTTCACTTATTACCTCCTAAAACATTCCCATATTTTATTCATTCCTTAAATTCCCATTTTTACATTTCTTAGATACATATTCTTCCAAATTTAATGACTACTTTATTCAATAAAACATTCATGTTATTCTTACATAAAAAAACTTAATTTTTAATTTGTTTTTGTCACGAACCAACCCGGGTCAACCCTGAACCGATCACCCGAGCCGATCCGCGACATAACCTCAAGTGCGTATCCCCATAAGCCAGAGGTAGCCGACTAGCTGCGAGGGTGTAAGGTAAGTCAATGGGAGACTATACCCTCTTATCAGAGTGAAAATAGTGGACAAAACACAATGACAGTGGAAGCGGTTTAAATAAAATAAAGTAGTGGAAAACATTTTCATTTATAAAGTTTGGACAAAATTACTGAATGTTAGTTTATGTAGTAGATTCATGCATGACATGATAATGATACAATGAAAACATTAAATAGCACAACATTATTACACATCATTGTAGAAGTAAATAAACAAAAGTCTCAAGCCCCGAGGGTGATCTCCATGAGCATCCTGAGCCTCAAATCGGTTCTTTGATCCTAACTCCAAGTACAAGAAACAACAACGATGAGGTCCTACAACCAAATAGAATCTACTCGGGTACCCCAGTGCAATGGCGGCCCGAGTAGGGTGTGAGATATAAATCTCAGTAGGCCAAAACCACCGGTGTCTATCCCACTCTAGACAATGAAATATAATTAAACAGTGTGCAGGTATTTCCAAATAATAACAGTGCAATATTAACAATCAATACCCATCCAAGTTCCAAAAAGGACACCTGATGGTAATACCTGCTTCGGCCCATAGCCAGAGTAAGAACATGTTCAAAACAACACAGGTACATTTGTTCAAGCCTAAAAATACTTTTTATCATTTTTCTCATTTATACTTTGTTTATTCACTTATCATTTCCAAGGTTTCCATGTTCCTTAAGTGATCACATAACCTAGTACAAGTTTTCAACTCATGTAGGAAATCCATTCATTATTACCCTTCTTTATTTGATCACATCTCACTCAGGTTTTAATCACATATCTCAATCCTTTCATCAATCATTATTATCATTCATTTGGTGTTGAACTCCAAGTCAAGCACCCCAAATTCTCATTTGGTGTAGATCTCCATGTCTAACACCCCAAATCACGTTTGGTGTAGATCGCCATGTCTAACACCTAGATAATTATTCAGTGTAGATCGTCATGTCTAACACCCAATATCACAATCTTGGATAACCATTGGGGAGGAACGCCATGTCCAAACCCAACTTTTAAATCAGTCTAGAACGCCATGTCTTGGACCCAAAATCTCATTCATTTATTATCATTTATCAATTAATTAATCAATCGACATAGTTCTCATTCCATAATTAATTCTTCACATTTAATTATCCAAATTAGTTCTCAACTTTTCATAATTAATTCTCATAATTAATTATATTTTATCAACATTTTGGCACATAATTAATTATTATAATTAAATACCTTTCAAATCTAACATCAGTTCATAATTAGTTTCCCCCAATCAATTATCTTATCAAAAAAAAACTCAATTAAAATACCTCAACCCATAACCAATCCCCAAAATAATTATCTTAAAAAAATATTTAATTAAAACTCAGTTTAAAGGGGTCATGCAACACATGCAATTAATTTTAATACTTGACTACATTAATTAAATAACAATTAATTTAAGGACATAACAACATTAATTAAACAGTAGTAAATGTAATGATTTAACTACACAATTTAAATAGAAATTAATTTAAAAACTAATAACGGTGCATCAAAGAATTAATTAATTGTGTAAATAAATTAAAGTGTCAAGGAAAGGGTCTCTACCTCGAGTCATCCCAGATTAATCTGCAACGCTCTACTTTAGCGGCTTTCAGTTCACCAGTCACGCAGTTGTGCGTGCATGACTTTTATGTGCGTATATATATATATATATGCATATATATGTATATATATATACAACTATACACCTATATACCATATGTGTGTGTCCTGCAATGCAAATAGCAAAACATTACTAAAATTAACCACACGGGTAAACTGACTCTAGACCAGATAAAGACCTCAAGGGTCTGCAGACTCACTTTAATATTTAAATTAGTGCAAGATATACAACAATTATGTATATATATATTATTACCCAAAATTCGGTGATAATCATAGTCGTGCTCACCTGCGGTTGTCGGAGCGTGGTCCAACGGTCCCAACACGCTGCCCACACAACCTTGAAATAGATAACACAAGAATTTTTCAAACCCTAATCACGGGTTTTGGCCAAAACCAAACCTGTTTCGAATCAAAAACCAAATCGCACATGCGATGATTAGAAACATCAAGGGAATTTATACCTTGACAAATCAAATCAAACCGATCAGGAAACGGGAGGAAGCACTTGGGGAATGAAGAACCCATATCAGGGGGGTTCACCGCAGATCTGCCCAAGGAAATCAACACGAGTTCGCACACTGCAAGGAGGGGAGCTTGCTCGACCGTCTCACAGTAGGGGCGGTCCGCTGCAAGGGCTTCTCGGATCGGGTTGCAGCTGTGCGAGGCGCACCTCAAGTAGGTCACGCCGCAAGAGGATCCGGGGTTGCACTGTCCTGAATCACGCAGCAAGAGGAGGTCCGGCCATGGGATGTCTGATCGCGGAGCTTGGTCATGTAGCAAGGAGAGCCGGAGGAGGAACCCATGTGGCCTACAACTTAGGGTTTGGAGGAGGAAAGCTAACTAATTCAGAAAAGAGGGAAAGGAGAAGGAATAAAAGAGAAGAAAAAAATAAAAATAAAAAAGGAAGAAAATGAAGAAAAAAACAAGCGTGGGGGGGTCACGCCCTGCCCACCTCCCCAATTAAGAGAAAAAAAATATCTTTTTTTCTTTTTCTTTTTATAACATATATATATATACTTAAATATATATATATATATATCACAAACTACAAATATATCTAAATATATATATAGTCAACAAAATTTATTAAACCCTCTTTAGTTTTAAAATAAATTAACCCATATGAATAATAATAATTTTATTATTATTATTTAACCATGATTAAGATCAAAAACTTCCAATTAAAATGCGTCATCAAAATAATGATCTCTTAATTAAATTCCTACGTCAAATTAAATCCGCTAATAAGCGATATTAATTTTGACGCACTTCTGGTCAAACTGCAACTCCAAAATTAATGGCGTTTGACCGCCACTTAATTAAATACGTTTGCACCACATTGAATAATAATAATATCCCACTATTATTATTATTAAAACATCCATTAATTTAAATTAATTAAAATAACGTGTTTCGACAACCATTCAATCACGCGACTTGACTCGCGCGGTCTAATTGCTCGTGCACAGTCTGATGTCACTGCATGAACCGGTTTGCGTACTCAGAACCTCGTTACAAAGCGCAATTTTAAAAACTGACACGCTGATAAAAGAAATTTTTTTAAAAACTCATATTTTATCCGGTCTAAGAATGCGGTTTCTTATAAACTACCCACCTTAAAAACTTCTCATCCCCAAGAAGCCTTTGGGAACCAATGAAAACATCACCCGACCTACGAGGGTCGTGAAGTTTCATTAAATAAGATCGCATCGCATTTCCAACGCCCAATGCGTCTTTAGCATTTCCAAAGAAAACCGCACTTAAGCCTTTACAACCTAAGAAATCGTTCACCTTAAAGCATAAACACCCAAACGGAGCATTACATCTAAGGCCATTATCAAAACCTTATTAACTAAAATGGTCAATATTGATCAAACAATAGAAAGAGGTTATGCATTCTTTCATCAGAATACATCGTTGACCCAAAACCCACACTCGTCCTTTAACTGATGATGTGTCTTTAAAACCATTAGATTACCAACTGCACGTACACCACAGTCCTGACACGACCTTTGGTGACGTTCTGAATTCAAACCTTCACAAGTTTATTGAAAACAACTGTGCCTCTGCACGAATAAAGTCATAGACCAAGAAATCACACATACTGTGTACACTACGGAGGATATCACAAGACAAGCCTACAACTTTTAAACTTTAGCGCGGCGTATAACTGATGCTATCTCAGTGCCTCTGGCACGAGTTCAAGATGGGGGACATGCTCATCGCATTCGAGAGAGTGCACTAAGAGAAAATGAATATCATCAAGAATATCAGTTGTGCTGCCACAAAAGCACCGACACATTACGGAAACGATGCTACACTACCCACCTTAGGGTTTTCCATGTCGTCGCAAGAAGAGATCAGCCGTTAACCAGCGCACTTTTTCAAAATATTTTAACCCACGTGTGATGTTCTAAGAACCTCGATCACCACATCAACATCTCACTGAAAAATGATAATTAAAACGATATGCATGTCAAAACACCTGAGTCAAAAGTTCTCCTGATAAGTGGGATGAAACTGATTCCTTAACGCTCAGGTCACACTACCACGGAGGAAACCTGAAACTGTACTCAACAGTACAAGAAGGTTTACATCAGGGTCGTTTTATGTCACACGACGATCATCCCAGATTACTTCATAACAAGTCATCCATTTAATAAGAAGCAAAGGGGTCAATGACCACCCATCTGAACGAGGATGTATTTCTAAACTGAAAAAGTCCTACTAGGGACAACGTCACGAAAGGAACCAACCTTAAAAGTTCACAATGGAAACAAGGCATATCAGGCACTAAGGGTGTTATCTACTACCATGGGCTAGCCCCCTTACAAAGAAAACGCATCGATCATATATCTAGGTCACACAAAGCAGGTAAACCACTAGGCTCAAAGAGCCCCTTAATTCATTTCAACCATTAACATTTGAAATAATTCTAACAAACGCACAAGCACTTTGTCGCAACAAGTCACTTGGTTTCCAATAAACGCCCTCGGAAAATCCGGAAAGTTATAAAAACTTCCTCTTAAACATTTAACATTCAATGTTATTCAAACATTATCAAGAAATTTAGCATCTAAATCCCTTTTACCAGAAAGGCGACCTCCAAGGGTCCCATTCTTTCAAACTAGATTCTTCAAAAAGCAACCCTATTATAGTTCATTTCATTTAAAACTCAATAGTTTTATACTTATAACCATTTTCAAACACACATGGTTATACAAGTCTTAATCACATGGGTGGCTACCTGCCAATCGTTAAGGAACCCATACACCTTACCACTGTCATTTGTCCCTCATTCAAGATTAATTCACTTTATGATTTACTTTAGCAGCCATTTTCATAGGTCCGAATACACGGGTTACCCTTTTTCCCAGTTATAAGGCGCATATACACCTTACAACTAAAAACCGGTTCCTTCATAATCGCAACCAATAAAATTTATCCAAAACAACCTATCATTTATCAGCAAGCTACTATGTCACTATAAGTAGATATCATAGCACAACATGTTGAAATCACCAAAACATGTTATAACACAGAAACATGTCATATAAACAAGATAGGCAGTATGACATATTATCGCCCAATCATGTTAATTGTATCACTGAAACATGATATCTATTCAAGGATTACTAAGGAAATACAATGCATGTCACATATTCAAGGCACACAATCAATATTATCAGGAATCCTACTAATGAAACTACATGGCATGGCATATATGCATTGAATTTGAATCTCTAAGTGTCTAATATGATGCATGTAATGCAATTTCATTTCCATATCAGGCCAAGGAAAAAAATTCAAAACTTTTTATAATTAATAAGCAGCAGAAAGCACAACATTCACCCAAGGTGAAATCATATCAACTATAACAACAAACAGTATGAACATCAATCCCAATCCTAGTCACTTGGTCATTTCCCATACATGGGGTGATCAGTCCCAAGCATGACTATTAACCCAAGTTTCGACACATTCCTAGTCTCCTGTCAACCATCCTTGAAATAGTAAGGCAAATGAAAAGAAATAACACTAGTCCTCTGATACCATTTTGTCACGAACCAACCCGGGTCGACCCTAAACCAGTCACTCAAGCCGATCTGTGATATGACCTCAAGTGCGTCCCCCCATATGCCAGAGGTTTTTGAATAGCAGCGAGGGTGTAAGGTAAGTCAGGTGGAGACTATACCCTCTTATCAGAGTAAAAATAGTGGACAAAACACAATGACAGTGGAAGCGGTTTAAATAAAATAAAGCAGCGGAAAAACATTTTCATTTATAAAGTTTGGATAAAATTACTGAATGTCAGTTTATGTAGCAGATGCATGCATGACATGTTAATGATACAATGATAACATTAAACAACACAACATGCTTACACATCAATGTAGACGTAAATAAACAAAAGTCTCAAGCCCCAAGGGCGATCTCCATGAGCATCCTGAGCCTCAAATCGGTCCTTTTATCCTAACTCCAAGTACAAGAAATAGCAACGACGAGGTCCTGCAACCAAATAGAATCTACTCGGGTACCCCAGTGCAATGGCAGACCGAGTAGGGTGTGAGATATAAATCTCAGTAGGCTGGAACCACTGGTTTCTATCCCACTCTAGATAATGAAATATAATTAAACAGTGTGCAGGTATTTCCAAACAATAACATTATAATATAAGCAATCAACACTCGTACCGGTACCCAAAAGGACACCTGATGGTAATACCTGCTTCAGCCCAAAGCCGGAGTAAGAACCTGTTCAAAACAACACAGGTACATTTGTTCAAGCCTAAAAATACTTTTTATCATTTTTCTCATTTATACTCTGTTTATTCACTTATCATTTCCAAGGTTTCCATGTTCCTTAGGTGATCACATAACCTACTACAAGTTTTCAACTCATGTTGGAAATCCATTCATTCTTACCCTTCTTTATTTGATCACATCTCACTCGGGTTTTAATCACATCTCTCGATCCTTTCATAAATCATTATTATCATTTGTTTGGTCTTGAACATCATTTCAAGCACCCCAAATTCTCATTTGGTGTAGATCGCCATGTCTAACACCCCAAATCACGTTTTGTGTAGATCTCCATGTCTAACACCTAGATAATTATTCAGTGTAGATCACCATGTCTAACACCAAATATCACAAGCTTGGATAACCATTGGGGAGGAACGCCATGTCCAAAACCAAATTTTAAATCGGTCTAGAACGCCATGTCTAGGACCCAAAATCTCATTCATTTATTATCATTTATCAATTAATTAATCAATCGAGAGAGTTATCATTCCATAATTAATTCTTCACATTTAATTATCCAAATGAGTTCTCAACTTTTCATAATTAATTCTCATAATTAATTATATTTGATCAACATTTTGGAACATAATTAATTCATATAATTAAATACCTTTCAAATCCAACATCATTTCATGATTAATTTCCCCCAATCAATTATCTTATCAAAACAAAACAAAAACTCAATTACAATACCTCAACCCATAACCAATCCCCAAAATAATTATCTTAAAAAAAATTATTTAATTAAAACTCAGTTTAAGGGGTCATGCAACACATGCAATTAATTTAAATACTTGACTGCAATAATTAAACAACAATTAATTTAAAGACTTAACAGTATTAATTAAATAGTAGTTAATGTAATGATTTAGCTGCATAATTTAAATAAAAATTAATTTAAAAACTAATAATGGTGCATTAAAGAATTAATTAATTGTGTAAATAAATTAAATTGGCAAGGTAAGGGTCCATACCTCTGGTCATCCCAGATTAATCTGCAACGCTCTACTTCAGCGGCTTTCAGTTCACCAGTCATGCAGTTGCGCGCACGTGACTTTTATGTGCGTATATATATATATATACATATATATATATATATGCATATATATGTATATATACATACAATTATACACCTATCTACCATAGGTGTGTGTCCTGTAACACAAATAGAAAAACATTTCTAAAATTTACCACTCAGGTAAACCAACTCTGGACCAGATAAAGACTTCAAGGGTCCCCAAACTCACTTTAATATTTAAATTGGAGCAAGATATACAAAAAATATGTATATATATATTCTTACCCAAACGTCGGTGATAAAAGTAGTCGCGCTCACTCACGGTTGTCGGAGTGTGGTCCAAAGGTCCCAACACGTTGCCCACACAACCTTGAAACAGATAACACAAGAATCTTTCAAACCCTAATCGCGGGTTTTGGCCAAAACCAAACCGGTTTCGAATCAAAAACCAAATCGCACATGCGATGATTAACAACATCAAGGGAATTCATACCTCGACAAATCAAATCAAACCAAGAAGGAAATGGGAGGAAGCACTCATGGAATGAAGAACCCATATCAGGGGGGTTCGCCGCAGATCTGCCCAAGGAAATCCACACGAGTTCGCACACTGTAAGGAGGGGAGCTCGCTCGGCCGTCGCGCAACAGGGGGGTGCGCTGCAAAGGCTGCCTAGATCTGGTTGCATCTATGTGAGGCGCACCGCAAGGAGGCCGCGCCACAAGAGGATCCGGGGTCATGCTGTCCTGAATCACGCAGCAAGAGGAGGTCTTTCCATGGGATGTCTGATCGCGGAGCTTGGTCGCGCAACAAGGAGAGCTGGAGGAGGAACCCACGCCGCCTGCGACTTAGGTTTTGGAGGAGGAAATCTACATGATTCAGAAAAGAGGGAAAGGATAAGGAATAAAAGAGAAGTAAAAAATAAAAAAAAAAGGAAGAAAATGAAAAAAAAAACATGCGTGGGGGGGGGGTCACGCCCTGCCCAGCACCCCAATTAAGAGAAAAAAAATATATCTTTTTTTTTCTTTTTCATTTTATAACATATATATATATATACTTAAATATATATATATATATAGCCCAAACTACAAATATATCTACATATATATATATAGTCAAAAAAAATTATTAAACCCTATTTATTTTTAAAATAAATTAACTCATAAGAATAATAATAATTTCATTATTATTATTTAACCATGATTAAGATCCAAAACCGCCTATTAAAACACATCATCAAAATAATGCTCTCTTAATTAAATTCCTACGTCAAATTAAATCCGCTAATACGCGATATTAATTTTGACGCACTTATTCTCAAACCACAACTCCACAATTAATGGCGTTTGACCACCACTTAATTAAATTTGTTTGCACCAAATTAAATAATAATAATCTCCCACTATTATTATTATTAAAACATCCATTAATTTAAATTAATTAAAATAATGTGTTTTGACAACCGTTCAATCGCGCGACTTGACTCGCATGGTCTAACCGCCTATGCGCAGTCCGATGTCACCGCTTGAACCGGTTTGCGTACTCAGAACCTCGTTACAAAGCACAGTTTTAAAAACCAACACGCTGATAAAAGAAAATTTTAAAAAAACTCATATTTTATCCGGTCTAAGAATGTGGTTTCCTACAGTTTTAGAAGCTACCAATTAACATATGTATGGGGAATACATAATAGGAATCTATATAATAACATATATTTAGGTGAGTATCATGTTTTATATCATTTAAATAAGAAATTTTATTGAATTTATCACAAATTAAAATGAAGGTCCTATAGTCCCATTTAGTGAGTTAAAATATATATCTCACTATGTAATGATCTCCCTTTTTATTTAATCCCATCGATTCTCTATTTAGGTAGGTCATCATGTGAATCAAATCACATATAACTATTAGATTATTAAATGTATAACCCTCTTCTAAAATCCATTATATAGATAAACTCAATTTTATTCCTCTGGTATCCTAATTATTAAGGTTTCCTAGATAATTATAACTAAAAGGTTATAGTGGGATATGTTTACCCAGTTCTAAGGTTAATTCAAATCTACCATTCATTTCATAAGATAATTCATAGACACTGTACTTTGGCATAAACCGACACATTTGGATAATCAAGGTTTCAAAGTTTGTTTACTTTGGAAGGAATCTTACACTTGGTATTTTTAGGGATTTATTAGTCTCATCATTTACATATGAATCTTATGTATATAATTTATAACCATTTCATACCATGCAATTTTTACATCTCATATAATCTCTATATGTATGCATGCTTCTAGAAATTTAGTTTTAAAATCTTATTCCTTCAACCAAATCATTATGTTATATACATATTAATGTATAACACCTTATAAAATTATTTATTTATATTACACACCAAACAATAAAGGATTATTTTATCTACACATATCAAATTAATCACACAAATAATTTATAGGAAACCATTTCATGTAATGTCTTATAATTGTATGAACCCAAAAATTACCACAGGAAAAGTATGGTGAAATAGATAGCCAACCCACTCTTTTTTTAGATACATTACAATCCCCAGACTAGTGAGAAGTCTGACCATAGGTCCCATTATCGATGTATCAATACCTAATATATACCTCAATTACAATATAACTCTAAAAACTAATAAACATAAATCATAACCAACCCTTATTATTGAATTTATAACCAAAATAAAAAATCATAGTCTTGGATGGATTAAAACTAAATATTTTATTTCATGACTAGAATGTAACTTGAATATAAATGGTAAGAAAAATATAATTATTTTTTTAAACAATTTATGATAAAGCATAAAACATTCATAATATAAATATTTTATATAAATTAATATTTCAATATGGACTATATAAATAAATAGAAAATTCATATATTTGACATGGGATATAACAACTTTAAACATATATATATATTCTATAAAAACCAATTTTCATATAATATAAATTCATGTGAATTAGGTGTGGGTCTGAAAAAGGTTTTTAAAATTTTCAATATTATTTAAATTTCAAAAAACCCCAACCAAGCACCATTTCATGGTTTCTCTAACCAAGGTATTTTTGGAAAAAGAATTTCGCAAAGGGTCCTCTTTTAACTAAAATGTAGCATCCATTTACAACCTATTTTTTATATATGGTCATATTATAAACCATAGTAATTTAATATTAATTATAATGTGGTTATCTTTGTGGAAATATTATTTATATAAATGACGGTATTTTTCAAAGGGAAACCATGATGTCGTAATGTTGATAATGATGTTCTATTTTAAATTAATATAAAAAAATTACTCAATTGGCATAATTTAATCTGAAAAATTCTATAAACCACAACATATTTTTAAAAAAAATACATTTTCAGTAAAAAAATCAAACCACAATGTGGTTTTATAACCATTATTGTGGTTCTAGAAAAACATCAAAACTGGTTTTTTATTTATAATGTTCATATTATCGATTTTTCATCAATAACTACTTTCATACCATTGAAGTGTCGTATAGTACATATTAATTAGAAATAATAATATAATAAATCATAAAATCTTCACATAAAATTGGTTAGGATAAGAAATGATAAGATGAAATGAAAAAATGTAAAACAGGAGTACCTCACTGTGAATGTTTTGATTTTCTCAAATAGTTAGTTTGATTGGGTTCCCTTAGTATCCACCATTGGGTTCCTTCCTATAAAGGTTTTCACTGACCATGGTAACCACCAAAGTCTTTAGTAAGAATCCTTCTCTTCAATGGTATGCCAATAAATCTTCCTCGATGAAAAATGAGCATAAAGGAATCAATATAGTTTTAGTATCACAAATAATCATCAGTGTACAAAAACAATCTCCTCAAACTCCCTTAAATATAGAACCATCATAAAATGAATGAACCTCTTAGATTTATAGAATTTTATACATTATTAAAGGAAAAACCCCTTTTCCTTTCCACTATTGTAACTCTTCACAACAGTTTCCTCATTAATATGTGCTGGTCGCACTCCTTTATCAATAAATAATATATTTAAACATCATCTCATGATGTGTCAATAAAATGAATGATATTTATAATCATTATAAGAGAATATATTTAATTATATCCCATGTCATTTGATAAAAAAAATTGTGGCATTAAAAACCATGAGAATACATAAACTACAGCACGGTGACCCTCACCACATCATGATTTATTAATTAGTTCAAATTTAAAATAGTTTTATGGTGTTAAAATTGACATGTACACTTTTAGAGTATAAAAACATCAATTAGAGACCATATATAATATTTATATGGTGTAAAGTGAGATAGTATCCTTCTACTCTAACTCTTGATATTATTTTTTTTCATGAACCAGGCTGAGTTTCCATATGAACCAACACCCAAACCGAACTGAGAAAAGTCCTGAGAGGCATTCTCGATCCTCCTGGGATGGAGACTAGCACTGAGAATTAAATATATAACAAAAGGAAACTATTTATCCCAAAAAAACCAAGACCATTAAACCAAATAGAGCATACAATAGGAAACTAACAATAACTAAATATTAAAAAAAATACACAAAAAAGATCCAGATACAACAATAGTTGAGAAAATTTTAAACAATAAAACGAAAAAAAAACTGAAAAAAAAAACAATCTTCATGGGACCTATTGGTAACCCCAACCATAATACCAAATTTATCTAAAGGAAAACCCAAACTAGAAACCTGAACCTGCGAAACGGCTCAAGTATACCAACATCGAGTGGAATAAGTAGGGTGTGAGCATTAACATCTCAGTAGGTAAGAACTATGGAATCCATAGATGTATTATCACTAAATAGTCCAAAAACTATAGTTTTAAATGAATTTAGAAAATGAGGTTTTTAATATTTCAAATTCCAAACATAGTTTTCAAGAAAATAACTTTTTGAAAAAACTCACACCACTTTCTTTTTTAAAATATTTTTCCATTCCAAATCCCATTTTACAAAACCAAAACCCAAATAAGAATCCATACAATGTAATAAAAAGAGCTATGATAAAAATAAAGGAAAATAAAACAAATGGGCATAAACTAGTAAGGGAAATAACCAAAGAGTGGTAAAAGTAAAATAAACACATATAGATAACTAGTCATGGAAATTTCCAAGAAATATCTAGAAAAAATACCCATATGTACTCAGTTTAGACTCACCTGTCGGTGTATGGTGTATCTCCATAGTCAACAACCAATTGGCTGGTCTAAAATAGTCTCACTAGTTCCACTACCCACCTATAATCTCAATGAATACAGGGGGTACCAAACTATCTAATCGGGGTTAGCAAGAAACTATCACTTGACCCTCTAGATGATACTTAGGAATCCCATAATAATAGTACATGGATAATGAAGAGGTCCTCATACACATGGAATGAACCAATAACCCACATGTTTCATCATTCCTCCCTAGCCCAAACTATGACACCACCTATGTGATGACCCTCTCCTCGAAGGTACTACCATAGAGGTTCCCATAACTCATCAAAGCACTCCAAAAGTTCCAACTATTCCTACACATCATATCACTTTGAAAAAGTTTAAAAAATGTCAATTACTAATCGGGCCTTAACATTTCAAAATCCAACTTTCATTCTAAAACCATTTTGAAAAACAAATTGAAAACATACAACATACTCTATGTAGCATCCCAACCTAGGTGTCATGAACTAGTGCCTCAAATTGGTCGGTCACATTACATTAATCCCACTTCCCATACGCTAGAGGTTGCCGACTAGAAGTGAGGTTCTAATATCGATCATAATGAGACTATACCCTCTTTTTTATATTCAAAGTGATACACCACTGTAAATAATAAACCAATAATAGAAATGATATAACATTAAAAAAATAAAATTTTCATCACAAGACGACTTAAAACTGGAAAGACAATATCAAAACTAAACACTAGATAATCCATTCTAAAGTGTATTCCGAGTGTCAATATGAAAACCCAAAAATAAATAAACTGAAAACAATTCCATATAGGGACCAAAACCATGTTTAATTCCCTCCTCATGATCCATCCCAATAAGCCCTCTAATAAAAGACCTTTTCCCTTAAACTATCCCGAAATCATATAATCTATTCAGGTACCAATTGGGCAGCCTGAGTAGGGTGTTAGTATAACTTGGTATCCCACCACCAATGGCATCTAAAACAAAATCTAGTCAAATAATAGTTTATGCAGTTTTATAAAGAAAAAATTATAATGTATAAGTAATTAGTTAACATATTATTAATTAATATTTATTTAACCACATAAACTTCTAGGTTACCGTAGACACTTGTACCTCAATACCTGCTTCAGCTCATGCTAGAGCATGAAGTATGTCCGAGGTGATATCATATATAAATACCTTCTTCATATCATGCTGGTTCCTAAAGTATTCCCAGAAGATATCATATCTCAATACCTGTTTCATCTCATGTTGGGGCCCAAAGTATTCCCAGGTGATATCATATCTCAATACCTACTTTAGTTAATGTCAGATCCTAAACTATTCCCAAGTGATATCATATCTCAAAATAACATTATCACCAATATTTAATTCATACATGAATCTCCATGTTATCATTCATACTTCACATAATAGAATGACCATGTTCTCATTATTTACACACAATTTAATGACCATGTTCTCATTCATAATTTATACATTATAATGACCATGTTCCCATTATTTAAACATAATTAAATGGCCATGTTACCATTCATACTTTATACATTATAATGACCATGTTCACATTCTTTACACACAATTGAATGACCATGTTCCCATTCATACTTCATTCATTAGAAAGACCATGTTACCATTAATAACATCACAATAGAATGAACATTTTACCATTCATTAACACATAATTAATTTAATAATTAATTATTCAAATCAATTCCATTACTAACTCAGCAATTAGTTAAATGAAATAATTTCATTAGTTAATCAAATAATTAACTAATAACATCAATAACATTAATTAATTCAACAATTAATTAATCACAACTATTTCTTTAGTTAATTCAAAAATTAACTAAATAAATTAATAAAATTAAGTAATTCAACAATTAATTAATCACAACAATTCCTTTAGTTAATTCAAAAACTAACAAATCACAACAACAAAATTAATTAATTTAAAATTTAATTAATCACACAATTACATTAGTTAATTCAATAATTAACTAAACACATCAATAACATTAATTAATTCAAAAATTAATTAATCACAAAAATTCCTTTAGTTAATTAAACAATTAACTAATCACATCAATAATATTAATTAATTTAACAATTAAATAATCACTTAATTCCTTTAGTTAATTAAACAATTAACTAAACACGGTAATAAAATTAATTGATTTATCAATTAATTAATCAAACAATTCAATATATCTATAATTAATTCATAAATTAATTATCTCAAACCAAAAAATTAAATAACTCTAATTAATTCAAAAAGTAATTATCTCAAATCAATAATCATAACATTAAATCAATCAATTAATTAACCAATTAATTGTCCATGACAATTCCATTAATTAATTCTTAATTAATTAATCCCATCAATCAAATTATTTAATTAAAAAATTAAATAATCACATTACATACATTAATTAATTCATAAATTAATTATTACAAGTTAAACAATTAAATAACCCTAATTAATTCATCAATTAATTGTTCCATATCATTCAATTGTATCAATGCAATGATCCCGATTAATTAATTCACTAATTAATTAATCAAACTCATTTAATTTAATTAATACAATAATCCCCATTAATTAATTTCCCAATTAATTAATATAAATCATTCAATTCCATCAATAATTAATTAATAATCATAAAAATCTCCAATAATTATTTCTATAATTAATTATCCCAATTAATTAACTTCCATATTACTTTAATTAATTCAACAATTAATTATTCAATTTCAACAATCTCTATCTCACCATAATTAATTCAATAGTTAATTATTCCATATCACAATTTCATAATCCCAACTATTCCCATTAATTAATTCTATAATTAATACATCAAGTTCAAAAATCTAAATAAATCCATAATTAATTCAACAATTAATTATCTTAATTCAAACAATCTGATATCTCTGTAATTAATTAAACAATTAATTATCTCAATCAAACAATTCAATATATCCATAACTAATTAAAAATATAATTATCTCAATCCAAAAAATTAAATAACTCTATAATTAATTCAGAAATTAATTATCTCAATCCAAACAATTCAATATCTCTATAATTAACTCAACAACTAATTATCCAACTTCACAATTCAATATCACATAATTAATTGAACAATTAATTATTCAACTTCACAATTCAATATAACATAATTATTTCAACAATTAATTATTAAAATTCACAATTCAATATCACATAATTAATACAAAAAATAATTATTCAACTTCACAATTCAATATCATATAACTATTTCAACAATTAATTGTTAAACTTGAAAATTATATATCACATAATTAATTCAAAAACTAATTATTAAATTTCACAATTCAATGTCACATAATTAATTCAAAAATTAATTATTAAACTTTATAATTTGATATCACATAATTAATTCAAAAATTAATTATTCAACTTCACAATTCAATATTTCAATAATTAACTCAATCATTAATTATCTACAAATATCAATTCCTTAATTAATTAATTCAAAAAATAAATTAGTTCAATTAGGAAATTCAATTGCTAAAAAATATAGAGATTATACAATTACATGTACATAATTAAAATCATGACTATGGGATTTGAATAATAGGCCACCAACCTTAGTTTGTTAATGAGATATTTCCCCCATGGAAATCTCCAATTTGAAGCAAATCAATCAAGAATGCGATGATGATCATGGTCTAGATCCAAAACCTAAATCCATTATTAAATGAAATAATGTCTATTAAATATAGATTTTTATCTAACAATCCTAGATCTATATTCAACAAATATAGATCTAGATCCAACAAAATAGAGGATAAAAACCCACCAAAGAATGGGAGAAGAATGGGAGAGAGATGGGAAATCAATCAGGAAGAAACCACATACCAGAGGAGGTTTAGATCTTCTAATCAGGATTTGAATCACCAAGAATGGAGGTCGTAGGGCCTTGAAATCCCTCTAGGAGGCTCGGTATTTGAGATAAATCAATTAGGGTTGAGATAGGGTCATTTTGTAGTTAATATGTGGGTCTGTAAAATTTTAAAATCAATTTTCGTAACATTAATTTCTACGTACGCAGTTTGTTGGGCCAAGTAGCATGGTTATTACTGACCATGAACCTTAACTAGGCAATGTTTCACACTTAGGTTGCAAACTTAGTTTAACCATGAACAAACCATGATACTAGGATGCACACTTAGTTTAAAAATTCCTAAACCATGCGTAAACCATGGAACAGGGTTCATGCTTTGTTTAACCATGCACAAACCATGAAACCCCTTGACCAATTTGTTTAACCATGCGCAAACCATGAAAAGCCTCTCATCCTTCCTAAATTATCCAATTTTTACCCAAACTCACCAAAATCAAGACCCATACAAGTTATACTCAAAACAAGGCAAAAGAATACTTATAAACAAGACTGTGACATCTCTATAAAAAGGTCAAGATCTTACAATCTCTCCATATTATAACAGCTCATCCCCGAGATGTACTCCCATGAATTTCTAAGATTTTGAGTAAAAAATATCAAACCATTGTTCCCTCTTATCCTCTTCTCTTTCCCAAGTTTCCTCCTAAACCCATCCATGTTCCGACAATACATGTACTATCGGTATAGTCTTTTCCCACAACATTTCTTCATTGTGATTTAACACACGTATCAAATACTCCTCAAAGGGCACATCAGTCTCAAGTTCAAAATCATCAATATACCCGAAGTGTTTCACAATTCAACATTGGTGCTCAGCCTTTCCATCTGAAAACACCTAGAAAGGACATACATCCAACACCTCCAAGCCCCACCCAAACTTTCTCTTAAGAATTTTAAACATGCACCTTAAAGGTTTTTCATTGGCATTATGATTCCACCACTTTCATCCCATGGTCTTTCTCCATGAACCTACTACTGAAATATCTCTCCCCATATTTGGATCATTGTTAACACTGATTGTTAAGAAACTTAACCACTATGGACCATGGCCCCTAGTATTCATCAACCTCTAGTCCCTCCCAAGAACCTCATTTGTAAAATTTCAATGGTGTAACTTGTACCATCTAGATCCACATATATATCACTTCAAAATCACAACCTCTAAGGGGGCCTATATCCAATCAAAACACATTGAGATAGCTACACACACTGGTGCCCCAAACCGGTTGGTCACATGACCTTAAGTGCACCTCCCTGTATGACAGAGGTTTCCAACTAAAAGTGAGAGTCTAATATCAATCATAGGGAGATTATACCCTCTTTTTTTAGAGTAATACAGTTGTAGAAATAATAAAGAAGTAATTGAAATGATATAACATAACCAGAAAAACATTAGCATCACAAAATGGCCCAAAACCGGAAAAACAATATCAAAACTTAACAGTAGATATTTCATGCTAAAGTGTGTGCCAATTTTCAATATGCAAAACCCAAAATAAAAAAAGACACTGACAACTCTTCCATTTGGGTCCCAACTCCATGTCTGGTTCCCTCTTCGTGATTTATCCCAACAAATCCTCTAATAAAGGACCTTTTCCCTTAACCTCTCCTGCAATTATATAATCTATTCAGGTATTGATCAGACATCCCAAGTAGGGTGTGATTACAACTCCATAGGCCACCACCAATGGTGTCTAAAACAATATCCATTAAAATAACAGTGTATTAATTTTTATAAATAAATAATTACAATACATAAGTAAATAGTTATCACATTATTAAATAATCTTTATTTAACCACATAAACTATCAGGTTCCCATAGACGCCCATACCTCAATACCTGCTTTGACTCATGTCAGAGCCCAAAGTATGTTTGAGGTGATATCATATCTTAATACCCACTTCATCTCATTCTAGAGCCTAAAGTATTCCCATATGATATCATATCTCAATAACTGCTTTGTCTCATGTCGGAGCCAGAAGTATTCCTAGGTGATATCATATCTCAATACCTTCTTCAACTCATAATGGAGCCCAAAGTATTCCCAAGTGGTATCAAATCTCAATTTTTCATTGTTACCATTCTTTAATTCATACTTGAATTCACATGTTACCATTCATACTCTATACAATAGAATGGCCATGTTCCCATTCATTACACACAATTTAATAACCATGTTCCCACTCTTTATACATAATTTAATGACAATGTTATCATTCATACTTCATACATTAGAATGACCATGTTCCCATTCTTTACACACAATTGAATGACCATGTTCCCATTCACGCTTCATATATTAGAATGACCATGTTACCATTCATAACTTCACAATCAAATGACCATGTTACCATTCATCACCACATAATTAATTTAATAATTAATTATCCATGTCAATTTCATTAATAACTCAACAAGTAGTTAGACACAAAAATTCCATTAATTAATTTAAAAATTAGCTAATCACATCAATGAAATTAATTAATTCAACAATTAATTAATCATAATAATTCCTTTAGATAATTAAACAATTAAATAAACACATTAATAACATTAATTAATTCATCAATTAATTAATCACAATAATTCCTTTATTTAATTCAATAACTAACTAATCACATCATTAACATTAATTAATTTAAAAATTAATTAATCATACAATTCCATTAGTAAATTCAACAATTAACTAAACACACCAATAACATTAATTAATTAAACAACTAATTAATGAAAACAATTCTTCTAGTTAATTCAACAATTAACTAATCACATCAATAAAATTAATTAATTTGACAATTAATTAATCACACATTTCCTTTAGTTCATTCAACAATTAAATAAACACATCAATATCATTAATTAATTAAATGATTAATTAATCAAACAATTCAATATCTCCATAATTAATTCAATAATTAATTATCTCAATCCAAACAATTAGATAACTCTATAATAAATTCAAAAATTAATTATCTCAAATCAACAATCATAACATAAAATACATCAATTAATTTACCAAGTAATTGTCTATGTGAATTTCATTAATTAATACCATCAATCCAATTATTTAATTCAACAATTAAATAATCACATTACTCCCATTAATTAATTAATCAATTAATTATTCCAACTTAAATAACTCAATAAAATAAATTAATTCATTCATAAATTGTTCCATCTCATTCAATTTCATCAACGCAACAATCCCCATTAATTAATTCAATAATTAGTTTATCTAACTCATTCAATTTCATTACCATAACAATCCCCATTAATTAATTTCCCAACTAATTAATATAACACATTCAATTAAATCAATAATTAATTAATAATCATAAAAATCTCCAATCATTAATTATATAATTAATTATCCCAATTTAACAAATTAAATATAACTATAATTAATTCAACAATTAAGTATTCAACTCCAACGATCTTTATCTCGCCATAATAAATTCAACAGTTGATTATTCCAAATAACTATTTCATAATCCCAACCATTTCCACTAATTAATTCTAGAATTAATACATCAAGTTCAATAATCTAAATAACTCTATAACTAATTCCATAATTAATTATCTTAATTCAAATAATTCAATATCTCTATAATTAATTCAAAAATTAATTGTCTCAATCAAAAAATTCAATATCTCCATAATTAATTCAACAATTAATTATCTCAATCCAAAACAATTCAATAACTCTATAATTAATCAATCAATTAATTATCCCATCCAAACAATTCAATATCTCTATAATTAACTCAAAAATTAATTATTCAACTTCACAATTCAATATCACATAATTAATTAAACAATTAATTATTCAACTTCACAATTCAATATCACATAATAAATTCAAAAATTAATTATTAAACTTCACAATTCAATATCACATAATTAATTCAACAATTAATTATTCAAATTCAGAATTAAATATCACATAATTAATTCACCAAATAATTATTAAACTTAAAAATTCAATATCACATAATTAATTCAATAATTAATTATTCAACTTCACTATTCAATGTCATATAATTAATTCAACAATTAATTATTAAACTTCAAAATTCAATATCACATAATTAATTAAACAATTAATTATTAAACTTCACAATTCAATATCATATAATTAATTCAACAATTAATTATTAAGCTTAGAAATTCAATATTTCATATTTAACTAAACAATTAATTATTTAACTTCACAATTCAATATTCTAATAATTTACTCGACCATTAATTATCTTCAAATCTCAATTACTTAATTAATCAATTCACCAAATTAATTAATTCAATTAGTAAATTCAATTGCTAAAAAAATATATCAATTATACAGTTACATACACGTAATCGAAATCATGATAATGGGATTTGAATAATAGACCACCTACCTCATTTCATTAAAGAGTGATTGTCCCATGGAAATTTCCAATTTGAAGTGAATCAATCAAGAACATGGTGATGAACATGGTCTAGATCCAAAACCTAAATCCACGATTAAATGAAACAAGATCTCTTAAATCTAGATCCAGATCCAATAATCCTAGATCTAGATTCAAAACATCTATATCTAGATCCAACAAAACAGATGATAACAACCCACCAAATAATGGTATAAGTGTAACAACCCGACCCGGGTTACCCTCAAACCTGGAACCCGGCCCTTTTCTTCCCATAGCTAAAAAGCATTCATGATCCCTACAGGATAGAGACAAGAACCTAGGCATCAAACAACAAAGCATAGGGAATGATTTTTCCTAACCTAAACAAACACATGGAATATATATACATGGATGAAGAAGGAACATAAGAAAATAAATAAATATATGCCATGAATATAAGAAAACAACGGAAACAAAAAAAACTATAAAAGTAGCCAAAATATCCAAGTGATAAGTCCAACTGAAAAAAAAACAAAACCAAATAGATATTCCATGTGATAGTGTGGATGAACTCCCACTATCTCACCACCATCTACCCAAATCATCTGATAAGAAACCTCGCCACCTTATTGTGACACCTTCTATTTCCCTATATCATAAGACATGAAAAGGCCTACACACCACCAAATAGGTTTGCAGGGTGTGAGATAATAGGTTCAATAGGATCCCACCTAGGCGTTCCATAACAAGTATCTATATAACAATTACTATATGCACATTTCAAATAAAACATGGCATGTTGAACAGTAAATTAATTTTATAGAAAACATGGTAAATATTTCCCTTTTCACAATTATAAAACAGAAGAAGGTATATCAATTTCAAATAACATTTTTCATATCATCCATCACAAGCATCAACATGCATATCAAGGCTAAAATAGAAAGGCAAGCAATACAAAATATAAGTATAGGTATCAGCACTAAGGATCACTATAGGTCAGACTAGCAGACTACTCATACCACAATCAATCAAGTGCACAATCTAGCTCTTAGAACATAGGCTTCGGAAGTAGAGGAATACCCCCTTAATAAACCCCCCTAACAAAGTCAATATTAGTCCCCTATAACACTAGGCCTCGGAAACAAAGTAAATCCCCATGAGAAAACCTCCCAATAATCACAAACAGTGGATGATCATCTCAAGATAAACCTTCCTCCTAAGTACCCAAGGTAACCCATGTGCTTGTTTTTCAAAATTCATTTCAATACTTTGAAATCAATTTCGCAATCAATTTCAATGCTTTGAAAATACCCCTTTTATTTTCATTTATCAACAATCAGGGGAAACCCTTTTTTATTTAAAAACTCTTTTCAACACACAATAAACAATCATGCCAATTCCTTTTATAAATTGGTTTATAAAGCAGAAACAATAAGGTTCATCAACATAGGCTAGAGATGGAACTACCTACCTCAAAGCTCGGGTCACACACACCTACAATAGGATCCACCAACAATGAAAACCAAAAAACATCTAAAAAGGCTCTAGAATCCAATCCACATCTCCAGAAAGATTTAATTTAGATAAAAGGGGTCAATGGAGAAGTGGAAACACCACATACCTCAAGAATTAACACCTAGTGCACCACAACTATCAAAATAATGGTCTCTGGAATGAGATCGCACAATAGATCTGGAAAAGGACACAAAGAAACACCAATTTCAGAACAATATATCTGATAACGCAACTCAATGGAACTACCATGATCAATGTAAATGAAGAAACAAAAAGATTACTCACCATGAGATATGAACCTCAACCGCAACGAAGATCGAACACTGAAAAGATTGATCATGATGGAACGATGTCTCAAAAAATATCCAGAGGGGAACCCTCAATCATGATAAAGGGATAACCAGTGGCCAAATGGGAACTCAAAATTCGAACAATTCCCTAAAAATACCTTCTCAAGAAATTAAACGATTTGTAATTCCTTTACACATCATGAAATCCATGGTGTTCAAGTATGCTGAAAAATCAGTCACCTTAGATTAAAATTAGACCTTAAAAATAACTCACAATGTGTAATACCTCATCACATCTTATAACCTTTCGCAGCATGAATCCTTTTCATGGATTTCACCCAGCAACCATTACACGGCATGTAACCTAGTTACATTGCATGAAATTCCCCTACGTCTTATAGAAAATCCCTAAAACAATATCTAAAAACTCCATGCTAAAGAGGGAACTTGGAGAGAGGTAAAAACTTACCCGATTGAGGTAACAAGATGTTCCAAGAAGAATGGGAGAGATACATGAAATCAATCAGGATGAAACCACATACCCTATGAGGTGTAGATACACCGATCAGGATTTGTATTTCCATGAAAGGAGTTCAGAGGGACTTATAATCCCTCTAGAAGGCTATAGATTCTACAGAAATCAATTTTTCTAACATTAATTTCCATGTCCATGGTTTGCTGGGCCAAGTTGTACAGTTAGTACTAACCATTTTCCTTAACTGTTAAATGTTGAAGGCTTAAGTTTCACACTTATTTTAATCATGAGAAAACCATGTGACCAGGCTACACACTTAGTCTAACCATGCACAAACCATACACAAACTATGAAATAGGTTGCACACTTTGTTTAACCATGTGCAAACCATGAAACCCCATGCACACTTTTTTAAACCATGTGAAAACCATGAAGATCCTCTCCTCCATCCATAATTTTCTAATTTTTACCCAAAAGCACCCAAATAAAGTCCCATACAAGTTATACTCAAAAAAATGAAAATGAATACCTAGAAATAATCCAAGGACATCTCCATAAAAAGGTTGGTATCTTACACTCTAAAGATGACTAGTTGTCTTTATAATTATTTAGTTTCCAAAAAATAACTCAAAGATTCCAAACAGTCCAAGAATTAAAAAACACTTTTGAAATCCCCAATTGATTTTATTTAGGAACCAAGAAACCATTTGGAAGATGGAGTAGAAGAGATAAGGGGGTAGGAAATGTACTTTGAAATCTGGGGTTTACTAGGAGAACTATCATGAAAGGACATCATCATTTGTGTGTTGTTCCATAAGTGAAACCCATGCACATGTGGATATGCCCATATCCAATGTTACACTTGAAGTAATCCATAAAAATACCCAAGAACCAATTTATATAATCCCCACTTTCATCACCACCAATCACAATAATCCATGCATAATCACCAAACAATAAAAGTCACCAAATTCCACACACAAGACCCAATTCACAAAAAAACCATGTTACCAAAACATAACCAAGGGCAAACACACCCCAAAGAACCCAATTTCTTCTTTAAAGTCCAAGTGGAATTTAAAAAAAATTGCATACATATACATATAGTCATAATTATATAAGCCATTTGAAAATCCATTTTCATCTAATTTCCAACATAAAAACACTATAATAAATAAAACTAACACACCACAAGCATAACCAATGAACCTTATAAACAATTTAGGAAATGTCAAGCATCAGTGGCACGTTTTGGAAAAGAAAATAATGGAAACACCTACCTCAATAACTTGTGGATGTAATGGAACTCTTATAAGTGGAATATCAAAGACCAATGAGCTATATGCACACCCTAACATCAAAGAAACATATGACAAAAACAACCCTAATCTCTATGGTTTAGCTAAAAGATAAACCACCCACGAAAAACCAATAAACAAGAAATATGAGGGATAAGAGAGAAGAGGAATTTCCCAAGGATAGATACACCCGATAATTGGAGTATAAGCACATAGAATACAAGGGGGAGGAGAAGATGAATCCACCCTAGGCTCCAAGGGGCCGCATAAACAATAGCGACAGAAGAGGAGGGGATTTGGGGTTAAAATATAAGAGGGTAAAGTGGGTAATTTCAATTTGTTAAGAACCTGGATAGGTCGCATGGATTGGCCATATGGTTTGTCAAACTATGCACCAACCATGTGCACCCTACTAGAGAGGAGGGACACCCACACAGGATTCCCACACGGTTTAGGAAACAATGCCCCAACATTGAAACTTAGCTCTGTTAAATGATATATCCATCCTATATACTTGCAACATGGTTTCTTCTAACCAAGCACATGCCATGTTCCTTATCCCAGACACCATCCACACATTGTATGATTACTCATTTGGATCACACATTTTGTCCCAAACCATGCTCAGACCATGAAATTAAAACCATGCAAGAAAAAACTAAACTAAAAATTCCCGCATCCTAAACCAGACACATGTTTCCCCCAAACAATGCACACAAACTGTGTACAGGGCCAAAAACCACCCGAAACTTCCAAAACTCAAAAAAACACATCAGGAACCCAACTCAAACCTCATCCAAAATATCCAAAATCAAGAAAATAATAAAATAAAATATATATCAGGGTCATGGTGTGATAAATTATTATTCAATGCATGAAATTATACAATCAATTAGTTATGGAGTAAGTAGACCAATTGGTAAAATAGATGGAGGAGACACCACTAGAAGTGAAACCACTAGAGCATAATCCATAGGGGAAAAAGACCAATGGTGAAGTTTAAGAATGACGATTATTTCATGATAAAATTATTATATTTCCTTAAAATAAGGTACTTGATCTCCCAACCTCTCCTCATTTTAAGAATAAATGTGTATCGGGAATCACTTTATTGGAATAGGAAGTTAGGGTTATGTAAATTAATTTAAAATGGGTACTTGTTATAATATTTTAATTTGGTATACCCAATAAGGAAACTTTGTGTAACACACTCGAGAATATAGTCCTTTAAAAGATGAATATAGACTTATGGGTGAGGATAAAGTTATTTTAAATTTTTATGATGAATATCAGTTCCATAAATGTTAGAGATGTAGATTATAGTCAATTCAAGAACTTAAGATATTAATCTTCATGTGTACTATAATAATAAGAACATTATAAGTCATCAATATTTCCTATTTGGGTGGGATTATTTGGGTTATCATTTAACCTTTTTTATTTGAAGGAATTTCTTGATATTGTGACATCATTACGAAACCAGATTAGGATTTATTCTGCTACTAAGATCTTATCAAGGTCTATGTTTCATGGTTCTATATTTATCTTAATGTTTCATTGGAGTTAGTAATATTTTTATGGATCAAGAATGAAACTAAAAGGTTTTTCTAGAAGTAATTTTTAAATATGTTCCTAAATTTTTCTAAAATTAAAAAAATGAGGGTATCTATCTAGTGGTTGTGGTCTTTCAAAATCTAATTAATTTGAAAATTATATTTCATATTAAAATAGGTAGTAATTGCATCACATTAATTTCATAAAAGTGAATTTGTATAATGTTGAAGGTTCAAGGGTTGATCATATAGTTTTCAGGGGAAAAATGGATGAATCCCTAATAAATTCTATTGGTGTGAAGTCAAAAGTTCATGTTTCTTTGTTAAATTCTAAAGTTATGTTAGAGATAATGGATTTAAATTAATTTAGTAAGGGATTAATCTTCACATCCTTTGTTTGGGGTTAGCTCAATTATCTTTATTAATAGGTTACTCTAGTACAAGAATGTTGTATTGATGTATCGATTACAACTATAATAGAGATCAGATTGATCATGCTAGCACAAATTTATGTTATTGATATTTTCCAAGATATTGTATAGTATTTTTGTTTTTGATAAAATATATTCATTGGTTCAAATAGTCATGTGATAAATAATGGAGGATAGTCTACCCTAGTTAATGATGTTTACAGTATTTATGAGGTGGGGATGCTTGATGTGTAGGAAGGTGATAGCATTATGACTGCTACAAGATCCAGTGAGAAGAAAGATAAAAGTAAGGGGATTATCAATGATAAATATATTCTAAATGTAAAATATAAAAAGTCCCTGGTTATTGAAGAAAAATGATTTTTTATTCATCATGGTGAGAAGGCATGTTAATGAAAGGTGCATGTTCTCCTTCCCTTTCCCACTCTAGGGGTCATGCTTTTAAGATCAAAAAGAAAATCATTCCTTTCAAATAAGATAGTGATAATTTAGAATTTTATGAATCTTTCGGTCACATTAATGAATGGGGGTACAAGAAATCTTTTGATATTAAATAGAATTTTTCTAAAGAGGATAAAATAAATTTTATGAAAATGGTCATGATTCACTAGATAATTTATATAAGGAGAAACGAAAATGGATATTAAAGTATGATTCCATTATTTATGGGAAATTGTGGTCTATTGTGATTTATATTAATGAATACATTTTAGTTATAGACATCACATTTCAAAAATGTAAGAATATATGACTAAATATCATTCTATAAATCCTTTGTCTCTTGAATGGAAATTATATTATTTAGGGTCATTTCATTTTCTTATGTCAGGACTCATAAGGTGACTTTTTTTTGTTTTTAGACTTAATGTTCCCAGGTTTCATAGGAATAATGATATTGAATTTTAAATAGGGATTTTTTTATAGGTGGTTTTCATCTAATAAGATTTCCATATTTTATTAAGAACCCAAATTTTAGAACTCCTAGAACCTCACTTGCAGAACAAGTATGAAAATTTAAGACTTGGAAACACCCAATATCAAAACTGGATAAGGGATATAAAATATAATATCTCATGTAAAATCATCTTGATATGATATATTCCTTAAAAAACACACATAGAAAAGTGGAAAATAAAAATAACTCCCACTTATAACACGAACCAACAAAGGGATTTATGTGATTTTAAACATAAATCTATTTCATGGGAGAAAAACTATTTCTATTTATTACTAGAAGATAAGAATGATTACAATATTATAATACAGAAAAATGATCCCACTACCAAATGTATATAAGATTATAGATATAATATACAGTTCCATAACCATCTAATTTATATGGGAAACCTCCAGAACTTAGTGATCTATGTGGGTGTCCTTCCATCCATTAAAATCCACTTCAAATCACCACCTTTACTCATAAACACTAATGAAAAATAAAACACAATTGATTAATTATTACACAAACCTTTTAATAATCCTATATGTCCCTTTAAGAAAGAATTGAGTTATTCTTACACATCTTCAAGGTTATTATGACATGATTCAAGTCTTCTACCACACCTCCATTATCAGAATCTAGTTTTTTCTACTGATTTCACTAGATCTAGTTTTTTTTCTTCTGATTCTAATTCTAATTTTACACATTCTTGGTTAGGATAATCATTATTTCATCTATTTTTGTTTGTGGAACTTCTAGAAACGCTCCTTCAAAAATTTACAAGACTTAGCTAAAAAACATTTATCATAGATTTAACCCAGCAATATCCCACTTGATTTTTTTTTTCTTACTTAACTACTGAATATTTGAATAAATTTTGTAATTTAATTCTTCCTTCCATAGAAAAAAATTAGTGATTCTCCATCCATTCTTCCTAGACACCTCAGTTCCATTAAATTATAGAACTACCTCATACTTTACTAAACTGTGACCTTCATTATCATATTAGCTAGGTTTCAAATTCAATATATATTTTATAGATTAAATATTATTTATTCTATATGCTTTTGGATAAATTGATACCTCAATTGAATATGTTTTTTTCTTATTTGAAATACAGTATTTTTTTAAATGTGAATTTTACTTTGACTATTATATAATAGAATACTATTTAACTACAGCATTCCAAGATCCTCCAACAAACACTTCTACCATATCATCTCCTTCTCTGATTCCATTATGGCATTTCACTTTTCTTCCATGGTTGTTGGTGAAACTATTAAGTGGTTTATTGATATCAAACTTATGAAAATTACTCTACAGGTGAACATAAAGCCTATGGTACTTCTCTGAGTTTCTATATCTCCTCTAATGTCTATATTGACATACCCTTGAAACAAATCATCTATTCTAAAACATAAATTCAGTGCTTCCAAACCATTGAGATAATGGAGTATCCACTTTATTTATTATTAGTGCTCCTTTACATGATTTTCCATGAATCTGCTAACAACACTCACTTCCTAAGAAATGTAAAAACTTATAAAAATCATGAAATACATAAAACTTCCAAAAATTGATGCATAAAGAATCTATTACATGTATTTAGCCTCATATTTCATTCAGGGTACCATATATTTAGATAAATTAAAATGTCTAGCTAATGGGGTATAGAGGGGTTTGGATTTGGATATTCTAAACCTTTCTATTATATTTTGGATATAATCCAATTATGACAACATCAAAGTTCCAGGATTCTAGTACCTATAGATTCTCAGTCCCAAAATTCATCTAGCTTCTCCAAGATCCTACATCTTGAACTTTATAGATAACTCAGCCTTCATCGCTTTAATTTGTTTTTACCCTAACCTACCAAGAGCATATCATCCATATAAAAGAAACTTATGATGAATATCCCATCATAAAACACCTTCTGATAGTATTGTTGATATGAATTGAACTAGATATACTTTTTTTAAATATAAAGGCATTGAATATTCAGTTCCACTTCCTAGGTGTTTACTTTAACCCATATAGACTCCACTTAAGCTTCCACACCATGTCAATTTCAGATTCAATGAATCCTTTTTCTTGTAACATCTAAATTTTATCCTCCAAATATACATAATGAAAGTTCATATATATATATAATTATTAAATATTTTTACCTTATTATACAACCATTCTAAGAATCATCTATATCATTGTGTGTTTAAAAACTTGAGATAAATTTTACTAAATTTCTTCACTTTATTTTGTTGAAAACCATTCACAATTAACCTTTTTGTGTACTATTTCCTTCCATCTACTTCTTCCTTCAACTGATATACTCGTTTATTCTACAACACATTATTTATTTATAAAATTTTAGAAAACTCTCATGTTTCATAGTCATGTAAGGATTTTATCTCCCCATTTATCTCTAACTTTGACTACTTTAAATAATTAATAATCCCATCATATTTTAGGATTTTAGGCTCTCTTCCATTCATAATAAGTAGATAATGTATTCTAAATCGATACCTTTCCATAGGACTTCTTACTCTGGTGAACCAATTGAACTTCTGAGGTTGTGCTCTATCAGGAACTAATTCTTATAGAAGTATCCCCCGTTATTTTTTTAGTCCTTGAGATTTTTCATGTATCTAGACTGTGATAAACCTATGGAATCTAAAATCCATATGAAAATATACCTTATATATTTTTTTTTTCTTCCGAAACTTGAGTTCTTCTTAAAATAACCAATTTTTTGGACATTTTTTAAGACAAACCTCATCATATGATGATTATTTGTTATCATATAAATCTTACACTTAGTTTTGATCCTTACATAGGATCTCTTAATTGAAGTTAACTTTTTAGGATCTAGTGACCTTTAATATATCATTATCTCATATCCAAAATACAATTTATTCATTTCCATAAACCATAAAGAAACATACTTCAAACATTGCTTCCAATTTTTCCTTCTTTCTAGTATCAACATGTATATAGGAAATACATCCAAATAATTTTATATGGGGAACATCAACATTAATTCTGGTCTACAACTCTTTTGAAATCTATTTCCCCAGTGGTGTTGAAGGAATCTTATTTATGAGATATTCTAAAAAAATAATATCTTCCACCCAAACTACTTGGGAAAACTTGAATGAATTATCATGATTTAGGATCTATCATATAGATTCTAGGCACCATTTTCTCAAAAATAAATTCATTTCTTATAGTAAAACTACTGGAACTCTATGATTTTTTATTCCATACCATTACCATCACACACTCAATATTTAAACCTACCTCTCCTTCCATATGGACCCTCCATCAAATAGAGGTTCTAAATAATTAGGAATATTTATTAAAAAAATAAAAACACCTTCTATATTTCATAATTGATGAAGATAAGATATTACAGTGGCCCCTTATTTGGCTAAACTGGATATAGCCCACATATATCAATTTACACTAACTCTCTAACTTTTTATTATTTGTTTTTTTCCTTCCGTATTTAAATACACATTCCACTGATTCCTAAGGATGCATTATTCATATATTCCATACTCTTCATAATCCTATTTTAGTATTACCATTTCCAATTGGACATACATCTATTTATTATCCAATTATCCTAGATGATAATGTTGAAAACATTATATTCCAGATGTTGTTTTTCCAACAAGTGTTGAATCTTCCAAAATCTGTATATGATAAAATTTTCTATTTTACACTCCTTTTTCAACATCCATAGAACTGTGTCTTATCTTCCATGACCCTTAAAAAAAGATCATACAAACACCCACATCATCCAGTTGACTAACCAAAATTAAACTTTTCCTTGACCCTCATGTTTGTTTCTCCCATTATAAAACCAATAAGTATCTTCTCCTTTTTTTAACATCCACATCACCTTTTCTAACTTTTTCAATAGTTTCATCATCCATGTAATGATCTATAAATTCATGGGTCGTTATTTTATAGGTGTGTTTTATTTTCTATTTTGTGGAAAGGAATGAGAGTTTTTATCATGTTTTGAATGATTTATGGTATGTTTTTTGAGTGGTAATTTAGTGGAAGAACATCTAGAGTGAGTTCTTAGGTTTTAGTGGATGGATTATACTATAGTCATGGTTTAATGGTATGATGAATGGTCATCACAATGTGAAATTTTTATGGGTTTGAAAATATTTTCTTATAGGAAGAGGTCACATCATAGCCCTAATGCACCCTGGCATGATGAATTGTGTGAAGGAGGATGTCATGACATGGTGAAGGGGCTCTAAAGTGTGATTCCTAGATATAGAGAATGTGTTAAAGTCCCATAAATAAGAGTCATATATAGGGTTGATCAAGAGGTCACAGTGTGGTGATTTTTCTAGGGTGTGATTCTTGCTGTAGAGGATAGGGTGAAGGAAGTGTGTCGTGGTGTGGTGGTTGGGATCCACGGTGTGGCTATGCCCACTGGATGAACCATTATGGAATGACCATCCTAGTCATGTTTTGGCGTTTTATTGATCAGTTTCAATACCTTTTTAACATCCTAATATGGATTCCACTCTATAGATCCCCATGTTGAGGAGCTACATAACCTAAAAAACACCTCCATGTATACTAGAGGCTACAAAATAGTAGCAAGGGTCTAATACATGAAATGGGGAGACTATTCCCTCAAATAAAAGTAAAAAAACATGGAAAAAAATCACAGCACATAATCAGAGTATGAATAATAAAGTAAAACATAATTTTATAACAAAATTTACCATGTTTAAGTCATACAATCATAAATCACTGATTTCCCACTTGGATGATTGCAAATAAAAAAATAATAATAATGAAAAAAACACATGGTTGTATTACCATCCTCGATCCTCAATAAATCCCAGCCTAAAAATACTGATTGAGATGCCTTATCCTAATCTACTACACATACAGTGTTAAACTATAAATCAGACATAAGGTCTGCACGCACATTAGAGTCCACATACATGGTGTGATCATATAACTATGTAGGATCTCTCTAAGATACCCTAATATACACCATCATATGCATGTTTATAAATTTGTATTAAAAATAAATATAATAAATATTCTCTTTGAGTCTTTATTTTATAACCATGACACCACAACACTTGATGAGGTACACATAATCATCATGTTGTCACGTGTTGACTATAACTCCATGCCACCCAACCATACATGCTTTGGTGCCATGTAAAAATCCCATCATCACCTCATACCACCAAACCTATAACCCATCCCATACCCAAATAATCTAGGTACGACATCAACTAATTCATAAACCACTACCTGAAGGTATTGGGTAAGGTATTTCACCCAAGTTCTGGACTCGTATTCTCACTCAAGGAAGTCCTCTGTCTGCACCTTCTCACACAATGTGAGTTTCTCCATCTAGTCTCACGTTAAATTTTGAACCACCCTTCTAACTCAAGTTTGTCCCATCATCGAATCCCATATCACATGACAACTGAACTATCCTTCTCACTCAATATTTTCCAATATCCTATCCATTTTCTTCTCACTCAAGGAAAGGTCTAATCAGGTCTCAAGTCATACCTTCTCACCCAAGGTCGGCCCAAACTTCATTCACATTAGGACTTTATCTCACCCATGGAAGTTCTATTAGTTCCTTCTCACTCAAGGTGTGGTCAATCATTAGGATTCACATAATCCAAACCAAAATCCATCAACTATCACAATCACATGCATGAAACAACAAATAAGGCCATAGACTATAACATAGATCACTATCTCATCAGATGATGCTAGTCACTAAGGACCTTTTCCCTTGTCTATAAAAACCAGAACTAAACTGCATATTGTCACCCATGGTGACCTCACAACCTGCTTGATCCTCTCAGCCCTAGCCTTAATAGATAGTTTCCAATTCCTCTACAAATCCTCATTTTCATCCCAATTTCATGTCCTTACACAACTCCCATGACTCATAATTGGGTATCATCTAACATATCCTAAGGAAGATATCTCATCTCATAACCTAGAGACCCCCCCCCCCCATCACACACAAGTCTCATATGACTTATCTCGCTCACCAAAAAAACCAAGACTCTCCTCCAACCTCAGGGGGGGATTTCCTAATCACTCATAAGATGTATGGATAACATGTCCATTTTGTATTGACCATAACCCTTTCAATCCTATCCACTAGACCAAGGAACCAATCCTAGGCTTTCTAGAATCACCACATGCACATAGAGTCCTACCTAAGGCCTCACATAAACCTAACTAGAACATTCAAATCTTAGTTACATAGTCATTTAGTGATCCCATTTTGCATAATTTCTAAAGAGAACTTATCTTAAATATTAGATGTGAAACGCCATTACATATCTTTTACCTAGGGCACCCACATCCCTAACCCTCATACTCAAACTCCATGTAAAATTCACGAATTTTCATGAATAAATAGACATATGAAATTTTATTAATTAGGGAACCAACCTCAATTCTAGAGTTAACCCCACACTGAGCTCTTCTGAACCTCTCCCAAACTCATCCATGATCTTGAGCACCTATCTCATTTCATTTGAAATAAATAATTAATTAAAAAAATATAGTTAATTTTTTATTTTAAAACCAAAATTAATAATCATCTAAAAATTCACTCTACATTTTCATTGCACTGAAACCTCACCCAATGACATGATGTCAAACTTTCAAAACATCCTCTAGAAATCACACATAAAATCCCCATATTCCTTACCCAATTCCACCATTCTCTAATGGAATTAGCACTAAAAACCTAACTGAATTGAATTTAAATCAAATATGATGAAGGGGGACCAATGATAGAGGAAACCAAAGGGAATAAAGTACCTATAATACTGAAAAAACACCACAAAATCCACCCATATAAAGGGGGTCGAAGGAGGGGTGAAGGGAAGAGTAACTTTCCAACAAGCTCTCGGGTCATGCTAAAACTTCTCTAATGCTCACTCAAGCACCCAAACCACAAAACAAGCCTTGTTCCATATCCAAAAACTTATCCTTTATCTATTATAATTTACATATTCCAAATCTGAATCCAAATCCATAAAACATCCCTTTATTTGGAACAAAAATTTAAATTTCCTCTCAAAAAATGACCTATAAAATTTTTGGGTCATTAAAAACTCCCCACCATAATCCTTCATGTCATCAAAAATCATCAAGTAGTCCTGTGACCATAAACCCCAACCTAACTTGGTTTTTAATTAACCATAAACTATTTTTTTCTACCTAAAAATTTTGAATTCCCTTTCATTTTGAAACTCTAAACACCAAGGAACACCATTCCCCAAAATTCGATCCACCCACTCACCATTAGCACCAACACCAAGATGGAGTCCAACTGCATTATATGTTGCTCCCTGATATAAGACTTCATTCACAACATCTAATTCTGATCCATGATTCTCCCCACTATAAGAATTCATTTTCAATGGGATATTTAAATTTCTAGTAGTCCAACGACACACTCAAAGTGGTTTCCACCTCACTACATCTGATTACACACCAAAACACTAGTCATTCCTTCTATGTACAACCTCTCCCAAAATGATTGGTCACACATACTGATATGACCTCACACCACCTCACCCGGTCATGATGATTTAACTTTTTTTTTCATCCTATGATAATCCAAACACCCACACCAAATTTCAAACCTAACTCTCAGGGTAATTCCATGGTTGGATAGCCAACCACCAACTCCAGCCATCTTGCACTTATCCTAGGCATTGGTGTATCTTTGGTCTGGTTGTCCCTTATACCAACCCACTACTATCCTGATCTCATCATAGATATAAAAACTCTATCCACCACTATATATACATTTTGAATCCAATATTACATAAGGAACCAGGTATCAGTAGATCTTACCACACACTGATATCCCTTTGTTATCTTGATTATCCACCAACCAGTCTCACCACACCCACAACCAGTCCAACATAAGGGTTATACACCTGTAATTGATACAATGCTCCCCACCATAGGATTATCTTTATCAACACTCCACTAAACCAAATTCCTAATCTCTATAGCCCACACTCCATCCATCATCAGATATAATGATTGGACATGGCTTCCCTACTCATACCCAAGCACTAACACAGAACACCAACTATAACCCATCCCCAACCTACTAAGAACACAATACTCATAATTCAAAAAACCACTTACAAAAAGGATCACACCCTCCCATATCCAATGGAATTATTCACACCATATTAATTCCATTATACTGCTCATTGAGAACCAACCCAAATGAGTTCCAACACCGCATGTGTGTTTCTCTTCCCGAGCCATGCCCACTTGGAACAAGTCAACCCTTAACACTTATATCAAGGACTACCCAGATTAACCATGCCATGGTATCCAGATCCATTTTCAATGTCACATCATACCATAAATGTATATATACCATTTTCAATAAACACTAAATACACCATGATTTAATGGATCTCACTAATCATGTCATTTCTCAGCACACTGATCCACATCCTGATGGGAACTGCATGTAGTCATCATGCTCTCACCCTCATAAACTAAATATTTTACATAAAAATACATGTCAAGACCACTCACCTTATATAGTAGAGTGATCCTATAAAGAACCCTCTCACATATTATTACTCACAGTCCTATTCAATCTCACCCAAACCCAACGGCTTCATGCCCTTGTTCAACCCGACCACACAACTCAACTCATGCTCCCATGAGTCACATATCACTGAACCTAGGCATATACACCTAACACACTAACCATTCTTTACTTAATGTTATCATGTATAACAGTTCGAGGCATATAAATAATTATAATACTAACCACATGATCACCCACCCCATAGGAATCATTCTAGAACCATGAGTTTTAACCTATTCTCCCACCATGCCACCAAAATCACATCAAGAATCAATAGGGATCGACATCCAATCAATCCTTACCTATCACCTGACATTGATACCAACCACAATTAATTCACATTAATTTACTTAAAACACTCATGGTTTTCCACAAAACTTCCTGGTTTTTCTAGGTAGAGTGTCACCAAGAAGTTATATGGGAAACTTTATAATGGATATTATTGACAGATTAAGTAACTGAACCCCATCCTAAAGGAAACCCACTCATATCCATAGATCATTATTAGACATTAAATTTATGTGTCAGCCCACTAAGGATCCTTGTATATCACCTAAAAAAATGGACTACAGTGTTATCACCTGAGAACTCCAACACAAGGATCCACATGACCTATTATAAAAAAAGATACCATGGTTCAGCTAAGTATAATTCCACCAATAATTTATATAATAAAAAAATTATAATTTTTTGTTGACACTTTAAATAACTAAACCCTTGTCATTAAAGTAAATCATGTATAAAAACATTTATTTCATGTGAATCCTATATATAAAATATGATTCATATACATAAGACTCATTCCAATAATCTAATATCCAAAACTATAAAAAAAATCTCCATTAAATGTATCATATTTGAATCATAATCTCAACCATAATAGTAAACACTAAAAATGGAAATCATGTACCCTTGGTAATAAAAACTTCCCACTAGAAAAGTTCTCATGACACACCAGTTTGAGAGAAATCAGAATCTCTGAAACAAACCTTTCCTCAGTATATAATACACAAAATAGTTGGATAAAAAAAGACACTTTGATACCAATTTGTAATGCCCCTATCTAGAGGTCACTCTATAGTGACCTGGTCCAAGGAGCTATGAAACCTCAATGATGCCTTCCCATATACCAGAGGCTTTCAACTAGTATAAAGGACCTAATATGTACAATGGAGAGTCTATTCCCTCAAATTAGAGTTAAAAAACAAAAAAAAAATCAGCACATGATCATAACACATGTGATCAGATTAAACATAATACCATAACAAAATTTAACATGTGGAATTAATACATGTATAAATAATTAATTACCCACTAATCCAATCATAAATACATAATAAGAAAAAGGAAAAAAATACACATGGGCCCTACTTCCATCCCATGGCCTCAATACATCCTAATATCCAAATACTCATCAAGCTTCCTCAGATTGATCTGCTTCACATCCAATGCTAAATATGAATGCATACATGAGTTCTACACATTCACCAGAGTACCCATGTCAGGTTTGATTATATAACTTAGTAGGGTCTCACCAAGAACCCCTAATATAAATAGTCGCATGTGTGTGTTTTAATTAGGAAAGTAAATACCAAAAATAAATATAATCACTGAGTCTTCATTTTATGACCAAGCCATTGTAATAATCAATGATTTACACATGTCTATCGGGTCATCATGTTCCAAACCAGTTAATATGACAGCCCACCATACTGACTTCAACACCAATGCAGAATCTCATTTTTCCCACATAGTATCATACATGTAACCTAGTAAATACCCAAACACGATGGATAGAGAATCCAGAAAGTCCTTAACCACTGCCTAGAGGGACTGGGTAGGTGTAATGAACTGATGTTTTATAAATTAAATTCTCTTTTCAAATGGATAATTTATTTATTAAGAAATTTAGTTATAAAAATATATACACTACTTTGGTTATTTTGGACCGTTATAAGTTATATCCTATCAGATTTAAAAGATTTTTAAGAATCATAACCTTTGATAAAATAATTTTTATTCAATTATCATTATTATTAGTATATTAATGTTTATGACAAATTCTAATTGACATAGATGAAATAAGTGATGGTCTAGACTAGTAGGAACGTACCCTATAAAGCCCATTTATCAGATCTTATGAGGGATATGACATCACTATGATTTTACCTTGACCATGACCAATATAAGATTGAATAACTAAATCTTAATCAAAATCATTTACTGGAGAAGTTAAATCTTATTGAGTTCATATACCAAACCATGTTTGTTAAACCACACCAAGAAAATTTCACCATCTCACACCTTACCCTTATAGAATATCCTAGTGTAATAAGTAGTTATGTATATAGAACCTAACAGTATGAATTTGTATATATATTTTTAATAAAACAATGATTATATTTATATTATTTTATAATTACTTTAAAAAATTATTAAATAACGAATTTGAAAAAAATTATATCTTGATATGATGAAACAAGAATTGTATTTTTGGTAAATATATAGTTTCATTGAAGACACAATTTTGATAAATTCAATAATTTTTTAAATAAATTTTATTTTAATAAAAAATTATTATTAAATAATAATTATTTGAATATAAATGTTAATATAATTTTATTAAGACAACTGTAATTTTTTATATGGGTCAGAAAATTGTTATCATCATAAAAACCCATATTTTTTCAATAAATGGATATTTTTATTCAAAAGTGGAAATTTTCACATTTAGAGAATTATTTTGATAAAATAAATATAATTTTTGAAAACATCACATTGAAATTATCCAACTATTATTTTTTTATAATTTTCCGAGATAGTCAAATTTTGTGAAAAAAATAAATATGATATAAATATATGATATGTATTATGAAATCATAAAATCTAAAAAGTGATGTAATAAATACTATACAGAGTATCAAGGAAAAAAATTATGTTTCCCCTTTAAATTTTTTTCTTTTTGATGTTATTTGATTAATTTTATAAATCCTTAATGAATCCTCCAAAACATATATTATATTTTATGTTTTTAGAATTAATTCTTTATTAACATGACTCACTTACACATCCCCAAGGGTATAATTTTAATGATTTTGGTCTCTATAATTATAAAATATTTAAAAAATATTATTTGGTAGAAATAATTTGAAAAATCATGGGAAGGTTTGTGGTTTTTATTATTTTATTATATAGAGTCCAAAATATATATTTATAAATTAATAAAGAATTCCCCTCTCTTTGGTTATAAAAACTCACCCAACCTCGCATTACTCTTCACAAAATACCATTGTGTCATGAATTTACTCTTCCTTTCCCTCTATAGATCCCTCCCAAGGTTCCATCAAGCTCTTAAGAAGCTTTTCTTGAGCTTTTACAAGTTCCCTCTAAAGGTAAGGGATCCTCTTCTTCTCCTCTTTATTCAAGTACCTTATTTATGCTATTCATTTTGATTTAAAAAATTTCATGTTGGGATATGTTTTCACAAATAAATCTTATTATAAATATAATTTACATGTGATTAGAGACCCCTTTAAATATCATTAAACCTTTTCATGAATCTTTTTGTACCCTTGTTATGCTTATGAAATTATCATGTGATTTTTCAAACCAAACATTCATGTTGTGGATACTCATCATCATTTCCACTTAGAGGTATTCACCTAGATGTATTTATAAATAATTTATTTGGTACTTATATATATTTAACCCAAACTCCTTAATCGTGGGATTAAAATTTATTGGGTTACATCCTTATGTTTTATGATGTATGTGTCATAGTTATGCATGTAAATGATATAAATGTGATGTGAAGGCCCATAATTATATATCCCTATAATGAATTGGGTAATGTTTTTTATCTCATGAGATACCATGTATGGTGCATGATATTTTATCCTAATAACACTATTTTATGATGTCTAATTGGTTATCCTTGACGTATGTTTATGATGTCATGTTTTATTTCATTTCCACATTCTCATGTTTTCTTTATGTTATCATATTATATCATGATTCGATGTTCAAGTTTATGATTCGCACCCATCTTATTTTACCTTGATATACCTCTTGACAAACATGTACTACTTTAACTTATACTATTCTTTTATTATTCCCATACTAGGCTTTATATCTCATAAATTTCTTATGTACATCCCTAGTTTATCCCTTATAGTTTTATAAGATCCAAGGAATATAAAGGCATGTTAAGGAATTTTAAATAATGTTATTGTATCCTTATTTTAAGTTATTATATGATGTATATAATATAAAAATACACTAGACCTTTCAATATTTTATGATTTTATTATGTGTACCTTTATGAAATAAATCATGAATTAACGTGTATTAAAATTTAGGTTTTCATAGTTAGTATCAAAGAAAAGTCTTGTTATTTTTGGAGATTATGATTAAAAAACTATAGTGGAATATTTAAGGATAATACTAAACATAGGAAAACATTCCTAAATTTTTTTAAAGTATAGAGTGAGTGTTTTACAATAAAATATATCTTTATTTGGATACTATAAGTGGATGTGCATCAGTCACAGTTGTACCTAGGGGTAATAACCCCAAAAAGGTCACATTGGGATTGACTCGATCATCACCTGATGCATAATAAAAAGGCCATATTACACACCTAGTTTGACACTCCTAGGGGATATTATTTGGTAAATTCAAAAGATCATTAGGAACCATTATTAAGGGAACAAAAATTCCCATAATATTTTATGGTAGGAAATGGATCATGGATAACTTAGATTGAATCGTATAAATTTATAGGTTAAGGAATATATATCATTTATGATTTATCCCTTTATTATTCATATTTTTTCATATATGTGTTTAATAGTTTAAAATTTATCATCCCTAATTTTTTCTTTATTTTATTAAATGGATGGAAATAGGAAAAATCGAGTTAACAACCAATGTGAGGGAAAATGTGATGATTGCCCAAATGATATATCTAACCCGATAGGAGTAGGAGTCAGGAACATCATGAAAATAATTTCTAAATTAACTCAAGTATTGAAAAAAAAAATTGAATTAGGAGGAACACCCACATCCCCCTAAGAAATAGCAACTTTCAATTGAGTCTTTCATGTGAAAAAAAAATCCTCGGACAATCAGTGGGTCTTTTGATCCCTTAATCACAGAAAAAATGATCAACTCCATTTAAAATATATTCTCCCTACTTCAATGCTATGAAAATGAGAATATTTTACATGATATTTATCATATAGAGAGTGAATCTGATCAATGGTGTATTTTGATAAAAATATAACACATGGGGAGGATATCAAAGAGATGGAGTAGAAATAATTAAAAGAAAAAAATTGATAAATATTTTAATCACTCTCTCTAACTTAAAATGGAAAGGGATTCCCTTGGTCTCATGTGAAAGGAAGATGAATCCATTGGGGAATATGAGGAAAATTAAAAATACTTTCATGACACTTCTTCTTTCTTTTCATTAACCTTGAATGTAAAGTTAGCTATTTCTTTAGTCAGATAAAGCTGAGTCTATGAAAAACCCTGGCCATTCAAGACTTTGACAACTATTAAAAAATTGTATGATTTACCCTCAAGAAAAAAAATGTATATCAGAGAATATCAAGGGTCTCATTGGTCTATATAAAGGATGTGGAGGATAGATTTTAATTTTGGTGGTAGGATAGAGAAATTTCATGGGGAAATAAAATCTAACATTCAACTTTTCAAAATTGTGGGAAGAAGCATCCCAGAAATTTCCTAAAGGGGACATGTAAATTTAGTGGGTATGGGAAGGAAGGGAACCTAGATAGATATTGAATATGGGAGAAACCCATCAATTTGATGGATTAAAGGAATTATCTAGTAAAACCGCATCTTATTGTACTGTTTTCAACTGTAAGTAACAAGAACACTATGTTATTTAATGCACTAATCCAAGGGTTGTAGATGACAATTGATGATAGAAACCTTTAAGGCCTAGAGAGAAAGGGTAAGTATATTCCATCACAACTACTAAGTTGCATCCAAAAAATTAAGTTTTGATAGGTATGATAGTTATTCATTCAACGATAAAAAACATACTATTTGATTCTAGTTCTACACATTCTTTTATATCACACAAGTTTAGTAGAACTATTCAATAGCCACCTCAAAACATGGAAGTTGAGTTATCATTGAAGATGGAAAATGGGTCAATTTTTATATCCAAATCATATAACTCATCCCCAGTCAAAATTTTGGGCCTAATTTCCCATCAAACCTTGTGATAGTCTCTTTAGTGTAATTTGATTCTATTCTAGGCATGGATTGGATTTATTTTTATAGAGAGAAGTAAATAACCCTATGTATCATAAATAACCCTTTAATTATATAAAAGTGGAGGGAGGAGGATGAATTTCTTTTGGTATCATAATATTAAGCATTTATATCATTGCCTTCTGAGTAAGAGTATCTAGTTCATGTGATTAAGACTAAGGAAAATATCAACCTTGATGACTGTCCCATTATAAGAAAATTCTATGATGTGTTTCCCAAAGAATTTAATGATATTCCTATATGTAAAGAGGTTGATTTCTCAATAAAAATTATATCTTGATCCTTTCCAATATCCAAGACTCTATATATAATTTCAATTGTTAAACTTTAATAACTAAAGAAGAAACTATAGGATAATATAGATAAATGGGTTGTACACACAAGTGCTTCACTATAGGGTGCAATGGTCTTTTTCATTAAGAATAAGGATGGGTGAATGATCCTTTGTATTGATTATTGTAAACTAAACAATATCAAAATAAATAATAAGTATTCTCTTCCAAAGATTGATGACTTGTTCGATCAGATATGTGGAGAATAGTACTTCCCTATGGTGAATCTTCAGTCAAGGTATTATCAAGTAAAGGTGAAGAAGGATGATATCCCCAATACTTCTTTTCATATAAGTTATGGGAAATATGAGTTCATAGTGATTCCACTTGGACTCACTAATGCTCCAACTATCTTCATGGAATTAATGAATAGTCTCTTTAGGGATTACCGCAAAAAAATTGTGCTAGTATTTATAGATGATATTATTATCTACTCAAAAAGTAAGGAGGAACATTAAGAGAATTGGAATTTTGTACTAAGGACCTTTTAGAAATAAAAATTTGTGTGCAAATTATATTAAATTTGAGTTCTGGATAGAATAAGTAATACTATTGGGGCATGTTATCACCAGCAAAGGGATGTCTATAGATTATTCAAAATTATATGTAATTAAAGGATGGCCCAAAAAAACATCTATTATAGAAATATTTAGTTTACTTGGATTATCTAGGTACTATAATCAATTTCTGATAAAATTATCATGATTGTTAAGAAAACTAACCAAGTTAACTCAGAATGGAGTCAAGTTTATCTAGACTGATAAATGTGAGGATTTCTTTAATGTGTTAAAGAAGATTCTAGTCAATGCACATATACTCACATTACCCACCAATGGGGAATGATTTTTGATCTATAGTGATGTGTCTAAAATGGGATTAGGTTTTTACACATGTAAGATGGAAACCTGCTAATTAGATATACATGAGTATAAATTCCCAACTCATGATCTAAAATTGTTTGTAGTGATCTCCACATTAAAGATTTGGTGGAATTATCTATATAGAGAGAATTGTGACATATATATGGATTATAAATCCTTGAGTATATATTCACACAAAATGAGCTCGATATGCACTAGTTAAGGTGGTTAAAGCTGATTAAAATTTATGATTGTTTAATCCATTACCATCTTTAAAAGACAAAAAAGTGGAAGATGCTCTAAGTAGAAAGGATCTCATAACCCTATCCATGATGATGATTTAAAGGGATCCTATCTTATTATACATACAAAGGATATACATGGGAATCATAAAAGGGTATTTATCCTACCTTGGTCAAATAAATTATCAACCATTCATTATTTAGAGGGTCAAGGAATACCAAAAAGATGATGAAGTTCTACAGAAAAAGGTAGTGCATATTCTGGAGTTCAAATTTTCTAAATATGGTGTTATAAGTTTTAGAACCTGGATATATGTCACATCAAAACTAGAACTAAAAAGGGAACTTCGGGTTGATTTTCATAGCTCATCATTCTCTATTCATCTAGGAAGCACTAAGATGTATAGATATATAAAGAAAAACTTCTAGAGGGATAACATGAAGATAGTGATTGTGGAATTTGTATCTTGATGCTTGGTATGCTAACAAGTCAAGGCTAGATGACAAAATTCTAAGGGTATGATGCATCCATTTCTCATTTCAGTATGAAAATGGAAAAAAATAACCATGGATTTCATCATAGTACTCCTCAGGGCATCTAAAGGAAAAAATTCCATATTAATGGTAATCTATTGCCTTACAAATTCAGTTCATTTCATTTATATCATGGAAGATTACTCTCTTGACCAACTCACTAAGATTTACATAAGATAAGTGGTAAGACTACATGGAGTGACATGTTATACTGTATCTAATAAAGATTTTAGGTTTACCTCGAGGTTTTGGAGAATCCATTAGTAATCATTGTATATAGAGATAAATTTCATTAATTCTTATCATACTCATATGGATGGTAAATTTGAGAGAACCATTCAAACTCTATAGGTTGTGTTGAGATCTTGTTCAATGTATTTCCAAGGATGTTGGGATCAATACCTTCCCTTAGTACAGTTATCATGTAACAATAGATTCCATCCTAGAATCAAAATTTCACCTTATGAGGTTATGTATGAGAATATTCATTAGAATCTAATATACTGGAATGAATTTTTAGAGAGGAAGTTAATGGGACCCAATCTTATCCAAGATATGATAGAGAAGGTTCGAACTATTCAGCATCACATGAAATCCACACAAATTTGAAAAACATCTATTTAGACAATCATCAAAGATACCTAGAGAATGAGGTTTGAGATAAAGTGTTCCTTAATATATCACCTTGGAAAAAATTCATGAGGTTTGGGAAGAAGGGAAATCTTAGTCCAAGATACATCAGTTACTTTGAGATCCTTGATCATATCAGAGTTGTGAATTATTAATTAGCACTCCCACTAAACCTATATTGAGTATATGATGTGTTCTATGTATCCCTCTCGAGTAAGTACATATTAGACCCCACATGCATACTAAATATAGAGGTGGTACCATTGTAGAATGATCTTTCATGTGAAGAGAAGATAATAAAGATCTTATATCATAGAGATAATGTTCTTCAAAACATGAAAAATCCTAGGGTCAAAGTACTATGGAAAAACCACAAGTTTGAAAAACGTACATGGTAACCAAAATAGGTGATTAAATAGAAGTACCCTCATTTATTTTATTTTATGAAATAAAATTTCAAGGGTGAAATTTATAAATAGGGGTAAAATTTAATGACCTGATTTTTTATAAATGAAATTCTATTTTGAAATAAATAAATTCTGTATTAAGAAATATAGTTATAGAAAACACATGCACTACTTTGTTTATTTTGGATTGTTATAAGTCATATCATACCAAATTTAAAAATTCATTAAGTATCATAAATATTGATAATATAGCCATTGTAAAGTGACTGTTATGATTGGTATATATTAAGGGTTATGATAAAGTCTAATTGACATAGACAAAATAAGTAATTGACTTAACCCATGGGATCATACCCTATAAAGTCCAATTATCAAGGATTCTGAGGGAAATGGAATCACTAGGATTTTCCCTTTACCAAGACTAATATGAGACTCAACAAATAAATCTCAAGTGAAACCATTTATGGGATAATTTCAAGCTTATTGTGATCATGGCCCAAACCTTTTTCGTCGAATCTCCCCAAGAAAGTGTCCTCATCGCACACCTTAACCTTAGGGAATATGATGGTGTAATAATGGATTATGTATCTAAACCCTAACATTATGAATTGATATATTTTTATATTTAATAAAATAATCATTATATTTTTCCCTTTTTATTATTACTTTATAAATGATTAAATAATGTGTTTGATAAAAAATAGATTTTGATGTGGTGAAAAAATGTATTTTTGGGAAATATATAGTTTCAATCAAGACATTATTTTTTAAAACCTCGTGAATTTTTAAAATAAATGATTTTTTAATAAAAAAATCTTATTAAATATTATTTATTTAAATATAAATTCTAATATAATTTTATAAAGTCAAGTGTAATTTTTTAAGGTTTGGAAAACTATTCTCAACATAAAACCCCATATTTTTTAATAAGTGGAGATTTTTTATTTAAAAGTGTAAATTTTAATATTTATATAATTATTTTGATAAAATAAATATCATTTTTTATGTTAGAAATGAAATTATCCAATGGTGAATTTTTCATAATTTTCTGAGATTGTAGAATTTTTGGGTAAAAAATAAATATAGTATAAATATATAGTATGTATTATAAAATAATAAAATCCCTAAAGTGATGTAATAAATACCATAAAGAGTATCCCCAAACAAAATTATGTTTCCCCTTTAAAATAATTTCTTTTTGATGTTATTTTATTAATTTTATAAACCCTTAATGAATCCTTCAAAACCTATAATATATTTTAAGGTTTTAAAATTAATTCTATATGAATATATCTCAATTTCCACATCACCAAGGATATTATTTTAATGATTTCAGTCCTTATCCTACTAATACATTTAAAACCACTCTTATATTTAAGAAACCATGGGAGAAACCATGGAAAGTTCTGTGGTTTTGATTATCTTATTATATTAAATCCAAAACCTAAGTTTGGAATTTAATAAAGAATTATCTTCTCTTTTTATATAAGACTCGTCCAAAATCCCATTTACCTTCACTAAAATTTATTGGAGAATAAATTTACTCTAACTTTCCCTCTCTATATACCTATAAATTTCCTACCAAGATCTTAATAAGATTCTCCCAATCTTTTAGAAGCGCCCTCTCAAGGTAAGTGATCCACTCCTCTTTATTCAAGCACCTTCTTTATATTATGCCTTTTTACTTCCAATTATTCACTTTGGAAATTATTTTTACACATCCCTATTACAATCAATATTATTTTCAAGTGATTATATATCCCTTTAAATCTCATTAAATCTTTCTAGGAATATTTATCTACCCCCATTATATTGCTGAAATTATCCTGCGATTTTTCATACCAAACATTTATGTCATGAATACTCATGTCCATTTATACTCAAATGTATTGAAATAGATATAAATATACTTTAATTATTGGGTTATTCCATGTATTTAACCTACACTCTTAATAATGGGATTAAAATTTATTAAATACATACTTATTTTGTGTGATCTATGTGTCACACTTATGCATGTACATTATATGAATGTGATGGGTGATCCCAAAATTATATAGCCCTACAATGCATTGAGTAATGATTTTACCTCATGAGATACCATTTATAGTTCACATTATATTATCATAATCAATATATATTATGATTTCTTAGTGATTAATCGTGTCTTATGTTTATGACGTCATGTTTTATGTTGTTTCCACATTCCCATGTTTCCTTTATTTTATCATCTTATATCATGCTTCAATGTTAAATTTTATGGTTCTCATCCATTTTATGTTACCTTGATATTCCACTTGGATCATATGTACTAATTTACCTTATGATATGATTTTATTATTCCCTTTATAGGATTTATAGCTCACCCATTTCTTATATACATCCCTAGGTTATCTCGTGAAATTTTAGAAGATCCAAGGAATATAAGGGCATGTTAAGGAATTTTAAATAATGTTGTTGTATCCCTTTTTTAAGTTATTATGTGATGTATCTAATTACCCAAAGACAATATAAATTTTTATCTTTTGGGATTGTATTATGTGTACCTTTGTGTAATAAATCATGAAGTAAGGTGTATTAAAATATGGGTTGTCTTTGTAGGGTCTTGCATACAAGTCCTGGTCCTACCTTGTCACACAAGGCATTCCTCTACCTACACCTTATCACTCAAATTGAGATCATCCATCTAGTATCATGTCAAATCCCAACTCATTTTTCTCATTCAAGGTGCTCTCATCATCTTTTCCCATGTCACATCACAACTGGACAATCCTTCTCACTCAAGACTTCCCATTATCCTGACCATTGCCTTGTGTCTCAAGGAAATGTCTAATAAACTCTAAAGACTTACTTTCTCACTCAAGGTAGTCCCAGAATTCATACACTCTAGGACTCCATATCACTCATGTAATCTTTTCTAGTGCCTTCTCACTCAAGGTGAGGCCAATCCTTAGGATCCACGCCACCCACACAGATCCATCAACTATCACAAACACACAACCAAACATTCACATATAATAGAAAACAAGGTTACATCCCATCACACAGCTCAATATCTCATCATATGGCATTAGTCACTCTATACATATCCCCTCATATCCAAACACCAGTATCTACCAGTATCAGTCACCCAATAGTGAATTCATAGCCCACAGGGTCATTCCATCCCTATCTTCAATAGGTAGATTCCAATTCCCATATAAATCCCCTTGGAATCTGAATTCCAATTCATTAAACACCACCCACAACTAGTATCTGGGTTTCATCTCACATCTCTTACGGAATATATCTCAATCATTCACCCAGAGGAAACCCCTCTCCATCACACATTCCAAGTCTCATGGGAATTATCCCACTCACCACACACACCAAGACTCTCCTCCAACATAAATAGGGAGTTCCCAGTCACTCATGACATATACGATCATCTCAACCATAATATCTTGATCTCAGGCCACCTAGACATTCCCACTTATCCTTGAAACCCATCCAAGATTTTTTCGAGTAACCACTTACACCCCGAGACCTACCTAAGGCCCTAAGTCAACCAAACCAGCACATTATCCCCTTGGAGACACAATCATCGAGTGATCCCAATTTAGATAAGTTCAAAAGAACACTTGTCATGGGCATAGGTGTCACAGTTCCATCCTATCTCTTCTACCCAGGTCACCCTTAGTCCATAATCTTCATATCAAACCCCATATAGAATATATGAATCTAGTCTCATGTATAAAAAGATATATTAAATTGCATTAAAGGGGATACCTACTATGATACTAGAGTTAACCACTCACTGAGATCCACCAATCCTCACCCAATCTAATCCATACTCATGATCACCTATCTCATGCCATAAGATATAAATAATTAATTTTATAATTTTATATTTATTTATTTATTTTAAACCAAAAAGGAATAATTGAAAAAAATATCATCATGTATCATTGTTGCATCAAAACTGCACCCAATGACATGTGATCAAACTTTTGGTACTTCCTCTAAATATTTCACATGAAATCCCCATAATCCTCACCTAATTCAACCATTATCTGGTGGAATATGAACTGAAACTCTAGCTAAATCACACTGAAATTAGAGTTAATGATGGAGAACTAATAATGGAGGAAATCATAGGTAATATTGTACCTATAATTTCATGAGATATCCAAGAAAACCCACCCTTATAAAGGGGGATCGAAGGAGTGATGAAGGGAAGGTGAAATAATTTAAAATGGTGTTTCTTATGCACCACCCTCTCTAAAAATAAAAGGGTATAAATATTAAATTACAATTCTTCCCCCACTAAAAAATAACCTAGGTGTATTCTAGTGTGGGCCCCTAAAATTTTGATTTATTTACCCTTCCCAAGGGTAGGATATAGTAAAACCCCCATCGCATAACCTCCATCCCTGAATTCTCCATGGCACAACCCACCTCTGGGGGCATCCTGAGGGTCTTTCCTCCTGGAATCCATAGATGGAATATCCATTGAGTTATGGTGTGGTCTTTACCTCAAATAACCAGTATGATTCAACCCTTAAGGATATGTAATGGTTTCTTTCATTTCTGAAAAAATCACAAATTCCATAACCCATGCCATGAAACAATTCTCAAGGTTGTGGTTTATTCTACAGCCTACAACCACAACTAGCTTCTAGGTCACCCAAACCTTCTCTGAAGCTCACCTGAGCACCCAAAACACTAAAAATTCCTTTTTCATGTCAAAAAATATATCATTGATATGTTATAATTCTCATATTACCAATCTCAACCCCAATTCATGGAATGTCCCCCGCTTCTGGGAAAAAATCAAATTATCTCTTTAATAGATGACCCATAAAATTTAGAAGCCATTATAAACTCTCCACAATTAGAATTATCATCATCAAGAATCCTAAGGTATTCCATAAACCATAAACCCAAATGTATCCAAGTTTTAAATTCACTATAAATAAATCGTGTTTTATATTGGAATGTTTATCATATTTCTACTGCACAATTCTAAACACTTAGGTGCACCATTCACCAAAATTTGAGCCACCCCCTCATCATCATCACTAAAACTGATATAACACTTAACTACACCCATATATCCAAAGACACTATATATTCATGGACCATTTTACCCCCAATTTTATAGTAAACTCCCTATAAGACTCTTCTCACAATGTTCAATTATGATTCATGGTTATCCTCATCATATGAATCTATTTTCAATAGGGAATTCTGATTTAAATTGGTCTAATGATATTCTTAGAGTAGTTTCCACCTCAACTCTTCTGATTCCATACCAATACACTAGTTGGTCCTCTATTGGAAAACCTCTCCTGAAAATTCTTGTTTTCACCTAACAAAATATCCTAACACCACCTTGCCTGGTCACAATGCCTTAACTCCTAGAGAGAGACTATAATTTTATAAATGCCCACACCAATGTTCAAACACTACTCATGGTGAAATTTTATGGTTAGATCACCAATTACCCACTCTAACTATAATGCTCTCGCCTCGAGCACTGGTGCATATTTGATCTGACTCACCCTCAGATAACTCCACCACTAACCTAATCTCATCGTCAAAACATAGAATTCATACACCACCATATCTCCATTTCAAATTCAGTATTACTTAATGAATCAGATATTAGTGAATCTTACCACACACCAATAGCATTGTGTCATCTTGACCATCCACCAACTAGTCTCACTATTCCCATGACCTTTCCAATACAAGGGTCTTGCATCCATGATTGATATGATGATCCCCAAAAATGGAATTTCATTATAATAACTCTTTTAAATAAAATTATCAGTCTCTATGACCCATGATCTATCTATCATTTCACATAGTGACTAGACATAGTCATCCTACTCATACCAGAGCACAAACAAAAAATACCAACCACCACCCATCCCTATACTGAGGAACACTATACTCAATATTAAATAACCCACTTACAATTAGGATCATATCCTCCCATGAAAAATGGTGTGTTACACACTATATGGATTCCTTTGTTCCCCTCCTCGAGCACTGACCCAAATGGGTCCTAACATCACATGTGTGCTGCTCTTCCTAAGCCACGCTCACCTAGAACTAGTGAACCCATAAAAATTATGCCAAGGACCACATAGATAGACCATACCATGGTATCCTAATACATTTTTTATGCCATATATTAACGTAGAGGGAAATATCCCATTTATAATGAACCCTTGGGAAACTATTTCCCTATTCATCTCACTGATCACATTAGTTCTTTTCCCGTACATGGTTGATCACTGATCTCTAACCCAATGGGAACTTTTCATAATTAGTGTGATCATTACACCATACACTAATGAATTTAGTGAAAATATATTCCAATCCCCCTCTTATCATCAGTCAAAGTGATTTTCTAAATAACCCTCTAATAGGTTTTTTCTCAATATCCTACTCTATATCATTTGAACCCAACGATTTCATACTCTTGTATAACCTAATCACAAAACCCAACTCATTCTATAATGATTCACGTCTCACAAAACCTAGTCTCTCATGCCTAACCCATATGATTTATTTCATGGAATCTCATCCAATGGCATGAGGCATATCACTCATGCTAAGGATAAGTTTGTGATCACCCAACCCATGGGTGTCATTCTAGAACCACAAGTATCTACCCACACTCATATCCTACCACTGAAATTCATCCAGAATCAATGGGTCCATACATCCAACCAATCCTTCCCTACAACCTAACATAGATACTAAGACAAAGTCATTCACATGCCTTTCATCAACCCACTCAAAGGTATCTGTATAAATATACAGTTTTGTTATGTATATTTCCACAAAGAAACTATATGGGAAAATACCATATAGGGTATTATTGAAATTTAAGTAATGAAACACCATCATCAAGGAAACCCATGCCCGTACTTGGATAATTCCTTAGACATTCGTTACCTTTGTCGACCCACTAAGTATCTCTATACATACCCTACATAAAAGATCTATATATTCATCACTGGAGAACTTCTACACCAGAATCCTCTCGACTTGTCATTTAAAAAGATACTATAGTTCAATAGAGTAGAATTCCACAAACAAGTTATATGGGAAACTTCATATAAGTTATTATTAACACATTAAATAACTAAAACCTCATCAATAAAGGAAATATTATGAAAGATCATGAATTCCATATTAATCCTATGTACCAAATATGATGTATGTACACATGCCTCTAGAAAATGGGAGAGTTGAAAATATTTTAATTAAAAATCTCAAATAAACGCATATATTTGAATCAAAATCTCAAGCATAACTAAAAAGACCAAGAATATAAATCTCAAACCCCTAGTAACCATTACTTCCCACTGTAAAAGTGGCAACACACCAGTATGAGTTGAATCACAAGATCTAACACATCCATATTCCTAGTATACCATACACTTAATAGTTCTCCCCATGTGCCTATCCCCATAAAATTAGAAGGGGAAAACTGGTAAATTTTTAGTCTATCTAATATAAAAAATGGCCTACAAAGGCCATTATAGTGTGTCACCCTAACATTGGGGAAAAAATCCCATTCCCAGGGGTGGAATATAAAACAACCCAAGGTATTATAGTATAATGTCCTCTACCCAACCTCCAATTGTAGTGTGGGTAAATTTTATATGGTACAACCTTCAATAAGGGGCCATATGATGATCCTTCCACCCAAGGGACTTCCACAGCGTAGCCACTAGGCTACAACATGATCTTTCCCCTACAACACCACCAAGACACACCCCTTAAAGAAATGGTGTTGTCGCCTTCCCTTATGAAGATTTTATAAAGGATACAACCCAAACCATGCCTCAACATCCAAGAATATGTTTTTTTCTATATCCTATAGCCACAACCATCTCTTGGGTCACCCTAACCCTTCTATGATGCTCACCCAAGCACCTGAACCACCAGATGGTCCTTTTTCATGTCCAAAAATATCTCCTTGAGATATTCTAATGCATTAATTATTGATTCAAATCATAATTCATAGAACATAAGCTAATTTGGGACCAAAATTAAAATTCTCTTTTATAGTAATGAACCATAAAATATGTGGGTAGTTACACCCTCTATCAGGAGGTGGTCAAGTTATGACCTCAAGGGGCTATGTAGTGAAATAGCCTTGATATGAAGTGCCACAACATTAACATTATTATTCACATAATGACTAATTACCTGGGTTCTTTTTTGAGAGGGACTTTTATTAAATTTACAAGTGTTCCTATTTGGAAACCCCTATGGCTCCTTCAGTTATAATTACTTTGAAGAGGGTGGAAACACCCTATTTGGATCTCTATTTTTTCCCCTTTGGTCTCCATTCAATATGGATGGTTTTAATGAGTTTCATTATATGGATTTGAGGTAATATTTCTCCCCTTTATCCTATTTGATCTACCCTATTATTATCCTCATATTTTTTCACCTTGTTAGGATTTTGGAGAGATGATTCAATCAGACCATTCAGGAGGAGGTCTCAGGAGGGCATATTTATCCCTTATTTCATCATTTTACTTGAGGTATGTTTCCCCACTTATTTTCTTAGTGTTTTTATGGAAAAAATATATTTAATTAAAGATTTATTTTGGGTAAATAATTTAGGTATTTTGTGTGGATTGGGTCAAAGTGTTTGTCGAGGGTGGGTCACACCTTATTGCTCATGGTTTTGGTTCCATGATATCACTTAGTGAGTTTAGTGTAAATTATTACAATTTAGTATTTTGGTTTTGATGTTTTATTAATTAATTAATTTGTGTTTATAGATAAGTTATATTCACATAGACACAAAGTAGTTTGGAACAAGATTAGGGTTGGATTAAGGATTTTTGGTTGAGGTTGGTGGCCTTGACTTTATTCAGTATATTTCTCATTTAGTGATTTTATATTCATATGTAAGAATTAATATTATTTTATATTAATATGTTTCCTTCTATATTTGGTTTATCTAAAGTAATTGGGATGTGATCATGTCATCCTAATAGTCAATATGGAATGAATATCTTGTTAAACAATTCAATGGTGGTGCATTGGTCGGACAAGTGTTGGTAAATCTCTTTATCAATTTTTCAGTGGGGTGAATTTGATTTCAATGTGAAAGAGGTTTCTTTTTAAAAAAAATAGGTTGATGCAAGTTTAATTTCAAATGAAAAGTGTTGATTTGAGAAATTGGTTTGGAAATGGTATTTCAAAATGAAAGTGTGGTTTTCTAAAGAATACCTTGTTGGGATTTTGGTTAACAGATTAGAATAAGTAAGACAACATGTTATGCCTTTTATAAATGGTTTGAAAAGAGGAATTAGGATTATTTTATGAAGGAAATTAAAAAGGTCTAGATTTTATATTATTTTGGTATATTTAACCTTTGTGGTAAATTCCTTTTATTCTAAGCATGGTTTCATTGATGTACTCCTTCTTTTTGACTGTATGTGAATTGTGTTGTTTCATAATGATGCATGATTTCATGATTTGGATTGATGATGTTATTATTTTGGTATCAAATTCCATTTTGATTTTTGATGTTTTAGTATACCCCTAGAGTGTATATATGGTTAAATTAGCTTAGGTTTTATGGAACCATGTCTAATTAAATGACATGAGTATGGGATATCCTTTGGATTTAATTGGTCTAAGAGTAAGATATTTTGGCCAAGTTTAGTCTTAGGTGACCCAGAGGACTAGAATATGGTTGGATAATGAACCCTTTAATCATCAAGGTGTTGGATACATGGATATGGTTTATATAGGTGACATTAAGAGGGTGTTAATTGAGAATCTGAGGACTATTCCTAAAATGTTTTATGGTTAAAATGTGTTGTTGGGATCGTGTGTCTTATTTGTGTTGGATGTTTGATTGTTCTCATTGCCTACTTTTTTATGTTGAGACTTATGGTTGTGACCACATATATGAAGAAAGGACTGAATGTTTGGATGTGATGGTATGGTCATAGTAAAGGATGATGATTTATTCCCTCCCTTGATTAGGGGTTGTGGGTGGTAGTTATTTTACAGAAACCCTTGAGTGATAGGGGATGACTAAGGTAATGATTGTGTGATATCCCCTAATTGATAGGTGATTACTAGGGTAATTATTACATGGAATCCCCTGAGTTATAAGGGTGATTATAGAACTAATTATGTGAGAGAGAATTATCAGGTTATATATTGTGTGTCATCCCCTAAGTGACAGGGGATTATTGGGGAACTTATTGTATAGAATCTCTTAAGTGAGAAGGGGTGAACAGGGTAATCTATATTGTGACCTCTCCTTAGGAGGTTTCTTTGTGAACAGACATATCTATGCCTCTATTCCTTTTAGAATTGGCCAAAGAATGTATTTTTTAGTGTTTTGGTGGCTTTTTTATCACATGATAACCTCACATGTATGCTTTTATATTCATTTCATGTTATGTTTTTGGATGGTTTGATGCATGATAATGAATTGTACACCTTTTATGGATTTCATGAATATCCTTTTAATCATAACAACACTCATTATTGTTGAGTGATTGAGGATTCATGCTGGGTCATTGGACTCACCCCCTACTCACATACATGGAATGAGTTTCAATGTATGTGTGTAGACCTTCATGTATTCTTCTAGGGAAAAATTATTTCTTAGAGATGGACATGTGGTTTGGTCTAGAAGGTTGTGGGGGGTGAGGATTTGACAGGGTCATTTTGTGAGTTGTGTTGAAGGATAGTTTATTTTTTAGTTATTATTATTCTTATAAACTAGAGAGTGTTCTTTCATGTTTAGTTATATAATGACACTTTCCATATTTATCTTATTCTAATCCGTTATGCTTGATGTGTCATATAATCTATTTTTTTACATTATATTATGGACTATAGGCACCCCCTTGGATTCATTTTTATATCTACCTATATTTTGGGATGTATGTTATATGGATGGGTCATGCTGTTTTTTTTTTGTGGACTCAAGCATTAAACTAGAGATTTAAATTTGCAGTAATAGCCACATTATGATAATTTTAGGCTCTATCTACTAGTCAATTGACTATGGCATGTGGGGAGAAGCACCTGAGGTCAAGTAGTGTCCTCACATGAGTATCATTTAAGTGATCTGGGATGGGAAATAATAAATTGGTATCAGATATTATGTTGGGATGGGATAGTGCTAGTTAGAGGGGGGGTAGGATTTCAGGATTCAAGAGGTTGACCGATATTATGTCTGTCCAGCATGGTGTTAGCTGAAACCCAAGTTTCCAGGGGATGTTTAGTGTTTGAACTAGGCACTCTAGGATGCATGAGGTGTTGGTTTAAAAATTCCAAAATGGGGTGGATGAAACTTGAGTAGACTCATAGTGCTCAAACGGTAGCCAGTGACCTTGTCCATGCAATATGATAGTGTCATGATAAGGGAATGATATATATTCTGATGGGTGGTTTTATTTTACATTTTTCCTCATAAATATATACTATTAAGTGAATAAACTTATAATATAATCAATTCTTTCTCAATTACTTTATAACTGGTGATTTAATTAATATGAATTTTAGGGGAATATTTTATTGATTGCGGATTGTGATTATTGGTTTCCATAGGGAAATGGTTTTATGTGTTTTGAAATATTTAGGAAAATCCTTTTTTTTAAATAAAACTCATTTGGTGGCATGAGGTGTCCATGAATTTTTTTTATAATTTGGTTTCACTTTGGCTCAGGGAGCTGGTGATTTTAAAATGGGTGAGATAATCTAGTTTTGAGAAAACCTTAAGGAAAAGGTTTTGAAATTGGATTTAAAAATTAATTTTTAAAATTGAATCATTCTTCAAGAAAAAGGATAAGTAATATGGGAATTTTGATTATTTTGATAATTTATGAAGATCATTGGATTCCAAGGGGTGTTTTTAAAAATCGGGTGAGTTTTTATGTGTGTAAAATGATTTGAGTAGGTTTTAAAATAAGCAATAAATACTTGTGTAAACTAGAATACATATATTTTAGTTATTAAGAATGGGGAGAACGTAATTCTTGAATTATATGCTTGGATAGTATTCCATGATCACTTTGAATGTTCCAAGTGAGGTTGGTGGGTTTGGACCTAGTTTGGTCGAATATGGGGGAAAAATAATTGCCTGGGTAGATTGGGTTTTCAGGGTTTTCAATGGTTGGTCATGGATGAACTAGGTGGTTGGATTATGAATAAGGCTGGTATATTGGGGGTTTTTTGAGATAAATATGAATTTAGGTTCGTGGTATGGGTGATTGATGTTAGGATTAAGTAAAATGATGAAAGGCTAATGGTTTCCATTGTTTGGAGCTGTTGATTTGGGTTTTAGTCGGTAATTCTTATGGTGAGAAGAACCATTAATCAGAATAAATAGTTGGTAGTGTATTCTTATGGTGAGAAGAACCATAATATTAAAGATGAATCATGTCATGACCCATTCCAATGGGCCCCGTTCCACAACAACCCCAACACCACCTCTAATAGGTCAGGGGATGGTGACCAATGCCGATTAGGCATATCACAAACATGAGAGGACTTAGATTAATATACCTATACACACACACACACACACACACACACACACACACACACCTCCAAACCCATATAATGTTCAAATTTAAAAAAAATAACCTTGAATTCATGCATTTAAATCCCACCATTAGAGTATGACAATAAGTACTAGAAAGTGAAAGGGCCAAATACAAGCCCACCATAGATAAATTGAAAACAAGTCCAACCTATAAAGTGGGTGAGGATTGCTGTCATTATAACCATAATTACACACCTCATTCTATCAGGATCCCTAACATCCTCATGTTCCTAGTCCATCTAAGACTCCATTAAAATCTAAATCATCTGCAAAAGACATGAGATGTGCGGGAAAATCCCATATAGGGGTGAGTATAACAATACTTAGTAAGAAACCCCAAAATTACTAAGCATGTAACATCAAGAATAAAAATTATCTCATCAAAATTATATGTAAATGAAATATATAACAATAATATCTAGATATACTCATAGTAGACACATGGTATAAAGGTAAGGACACAACTGTAAATCCATCCTAGGATTCTTTCTTGAAGATTCCATGTATCACTCTTCCAGGAGGACACACTCGATGAGTTATCTAAAACTAATGTTGTATATATGAGATATCATGCTTTTCGTGTCTTTCTATAAGAGGTATATACTGGACTTCTAGAGATAATTATACATAGATGGGGATCACACCCATGGACATGGGGTATACCAACAACCCAATTCGGATTAACCCACTAAGTAGGGGATCAATGCCCATGTAGTTTTGGCCATAATGATACCAAGAACCCCAACTAGGGAAATGATGACGAAATATGATCTAAATCCAGGAATCACTAGATGATTACAATAACTCTATCCAAGACAAAAGTTTCCTAGAGGATATCACCATCCTATGCATAGAATGTGGCTCCATACTAAACCTTTAGGGAATGGGGAAAGGGAACATACCCTAAAGAAACATGTCCAAGATGAAGAGGAAAACAACTCTAAGACATATCTGAAGAATTGAACAGTGTGTGATGGTAGTGCACAACATGTCCCTTCGGCACTGGATTCTACCCATATATCATGGCTAGTTCCCATTCTCATGTTCATGTCCATATCCAAGTACATGGCATGTATGAGACCGTGTACTCCTGACTGTGTCTGTATATGGATGGTCATGTTTTTGTATGGTTGTCTTTGTTTGTGTATGGCTATTCATGTATCCTCTACGATAAATTACGAGTCTCCAAGTTGGGTCACACTTCATGTGACAGGGGTCACACTTCGCGTGATACTTAACTCCACATGAAAACCCTAGCGCCGCATAGGGCGAGTCCCACAGGGCATGTAATTCCATATTACATACTATATTACCCTAGATTTTCTGAAATCTCAATTTATTTCTCCACATATGCCTACACCATAGTCACCTACAGCTCTTCCACTATCCTCACCTATAGATCACGTGTTTGTTCTAACCAAGCCCCATCATCGGTAGCTCACCAGAGATCATTCCTCGACCTACTCAGAAAACTCCCATCAATCTGAACCATCATCGCTCACTGAAGATATGAAGAAAGGTTATCCCTAAATTCATCCATGATCAATCATCCATTATTGTAGCTTGATCCCATCATTGATCTGAAACCAGATCTATGATATCAATCCATTGTTCCAATAAATGGGTGTGTGACAATTTATTTATCGGGTATTCATCAAACCACCGATCAAACAAAGCATTGGTGATGAATGCATGAATAATAGTGGGAGAAAACCAAGAAATAAAAAATATGAATGAACCTTATAAATGTTTGGGTTGGCCATTATTTTTTTGTTATAATGACAAAAAAATATCCAAAAAATAAACAATTATTCTAAATTCCTTGTAAATAAACTCATACCCATAATATGATCGATCCTCTAATCAATGCATTGGTTAATTGATTCATTTTTATTATAGGATAATAAAACATGGATAAATCCATATAAAATAAACATCCTACCTCAAGGTGGAGTGATTGTTGATAAAGAATGATTCCATGTCATTTTTATTGGTGAGATCCCTAAATTTCATTGGTGTAAACAATCCTTAATCTATCATCATAGTTTTACAAATATATCTCTCCAATTCTCTCTCTAATTCTCACGGTTATGCGTTTAACCTTTATAATTTGTCAATATCATTTTTAAATAGAGAAAGAATTAGGTCTGTGTCACTTAATAAAATAAATATATTTATTTATTTATTATATTATTTACACTTGTGATGAATTTTAACCAAATGGTCGATGCTAAAAAAATCTATATCACGCTTAACATAAATCACATACACTAAGATCAATGGTGGCCTTATATTTCTGATTTGAGCCTCTTTTTAGGAGTTATTTCACTTTTTTAGGAAAACTGTGCATTTGTGATAATTAATATATGTAATGTATTTCAAAAGTTAATTATGACCACACCATGCCTCAAAATATCACACATTATCAGTACCTATATTTGAAAATAATCCATTTAATATTCTAAAATAACACATGGAAAAATTAAAGTCCTTACATTCCTCCCATCTTGAGGATTTAAATCCCAAAAATCAAAACAAAATACCACACAAAGATATGTGGTTATTGAGCATGCATATGGGTCTCCCTCTCTCAGGTACTCTCTTGAAGATTCTCATGCTACCACCAAAAATGCACTGAAGGAATATCTCACCCACGAAGGATCATTTCCTACCAATCCTTAATCTCTACTATGTACTAGGAAAAGGTATATCATTCCTCTAAGAATAGCTCTCCCTAGTTTATAACTTGTTATGGGTCATGTATGTATCTCCTCATTTGAGAAAAATGGAATACAACTTATAACCAGTCTAACTATAGAAGTAGAGCTAAGCAGTACTCCACCTTTCCAACTCTATACAGTGTCTAGCCAATAAATCTTAGAGATAGCTTTCTTCCATAGAAAAAACCTCTATAACTCACATCAAGGTGAGACCCTCAAGAACACATGGCCTCCATATTCGAACTCCAAAGTCCTCTTTTATAGGTCCACATAGGAATTATGGTGTCTCTTTACAGTCTTCATCTACTCATGGATCATCTAAACCTTCTCTGTAGTGGCTCGCACTAACTCTAGGCCCATATATTCTAACTCTCCTGGTCCAGTCTAGTATAGTGTAGACCTATAGGGTCACCCGTAAAAGGCCTTGAATGGGGACATAATAATGGTATAATGGCATATTTTTTGTACACAAACTCCACAAATGGTAGGTGCTCCTACCAACTACAGCCAAAGTCCAACATGAAATCCTGCAACATTTCCTCTAAAACCAGAAATGTCTTCTCAGTCTGATCGTAATTATATGGGTGAAAATCTGTTCTCAAATGAAACTGAGTTGTAAAGGAATTTTTTAATCCTCTATATAACTAGTATGTGAAGTGATAATCATGGTTATAAATGATCATAGAGGTAACTCCATGGATCCAGACTATCTCATACATGTAGAGACATCCCAAACTCTCTATTGAACTCTGTTCTTGAATAGTTTGGAAGTGGAATGACTTGGTGAGTCGGTCTATGATCACCCATATGGAATAATGTCCTCTGTATGTGCATGGTAACTCTATCATGAATTTCATAGATATATCATCCCACTTCCACTATAGAACCTCAAGGGGTTGAGATAAACCCACTAGAACCTGGTGATCAGACTTCACTTGATGACAAGAAAGGCATTGAGAGACAAACTCTGCAACTCCCATATTCATCCTTATCCAACAAAACTGACGTCGAAGGTATTGGTAGATCTTCACCACACCTGGATATACTGTCGAGGGGGATGTATAAAACCACCTCACAGTCTCCTCCTACAACATCACTGGCACCATCATGCATCCTATGAAAAGAACAACATGCTCCTCACCTTCATAAAATCCATCAGAAGCATATCCAGTGGATATTTTTGTACGCAGGGTCTCACAGTTGGTATCCCCAAGTTTTTCCTCTATGAGTCACTATAAAATTAGAGGTGTAAAAACCATCTATTAGAGGTAAACTAGTCCATACCCATATATAAATGATAATTTTAATGAGGTCAACTACTATAATGCATCGATTGGTATCTGTAAACATGATCTCCTAATAAGAACTTCTACTACAACGTTCCCCTTCCAAAGATTATATAAAATATAGAAGTCATAATCCTAGAAGAACTCTAAAAATTGCCTCTGTTTCAAGTTAATATACTTCTAAGTGAAGATATACTTGATAATATTATGGTCAGAATAGATGATAAATCACTCACACATAAGGTAGTGTCTCCACATATTCAGTGTGATGACTACCATTGTTAGATCAAGATCGTCGGTTATGTACTTCTACTCATGTGGTCTCAATTGACATGAACCATATGCAATCATTTCCTTCCTCTACATCAGAACACAACCTATCCTGGTCCTTGATGCATCGAAGAACACTACGTACTCGACACCCTCCTCTGAAATATCAATATGGGATCACCCATCAATCTTTGCCTCAACTACTATAAAGCCTTCTGGAACCCCTCTATCCACACAAAATTTTTCCCCTTTTGGGTCAAATATATCAAGGAAGATGATATACTAGATAAATCAGGTATGAATATTCGATAATAACCTGCCAACCCAAAGAAATTATGCACCTCTATCATGCTCTTGGGTGGCTCCCAAGCTAACAATGGCTTGACCTTTACCGGGTCCACTGTTACACCATATGTTGAGATAACATGTCCCATAAAGTGGACCTCTTGAATTCATAACTGAAATTTCTAGATATTTTCATAAATTTGGTGCTCTTGGAGTACATCCAGAACCATCCTAAAGTGTCTTGTATATTACTCCTCAGACACTGAGTACACTAGGACATCGTCTATGAAGACTACCAAAAACTGGTCAAAGAAAGGATTAAAGTCCCATGAACACTGTTTGGGAGTTATTTAATCCAAAGGTAATCACCAATTACTCCTAGTGATCATAACAATATTAAAAATTCATATTTTTTATATCCTCATACCATACTCGCAACTGGTGGCAGCCTGATGTGTGGTCAATATTCAAGAACTATTATTATCTTCTCAACAAATCAAAGAGTTCTTTAATCCTAAATAGTGGATAATTTTTATTTATAGTAACCTAGTTTATGTTATGGTAATATACACACAACCTTAAACTCCCATCCTCTATCTTGGTAAATAATATTGGGCTACCCAGGGTGAAATAATGGGTCTTACGAATCCCTACATCTTCAAGTCCTCCAACTACACCCTCATCTCAAAAAAATCTAAAGGAGACATCCAATATGATGGAAAAAATATCAGGGCCATATTAGGGTGTAGGTAAATGTATAAGTCTATATACCAATGGGGAGGTAAACCTAGAATGTCCTCAAGAAAGGAAACCTCATACTCCACCCCCAATTCAGAAAATAGAAAACTCATAGAATCCACCACACCAAGGTTCATGTTATCCAACTAATGAGTGACAGTTTTTACCCTCCTACACATGAGTTCATCATTTATTGTCTAGTTTTCCTTTTCACCCACAAAGGAAAATTTCATCTCATCACTACGGGTGCACCGCATCCTCTGCCTAAAATAGTCTATCTGGGCATGAACTATAGATAAATAGTCCATACCTAAGATGACATCATAAGGCCTCATAACTACTACAAATAGATCCCAAATGAAACTCTCTTCTCTAATATTAAAGTCCCACCATCAATAGATTTTTTTGAATGTTGAGTCACATACAGTAGGAGTCTTCAAGCACAAGGGTCGATCCAAAGACTCAACCAGAATATATAAGTCTCAAACTAGATAAGTGGAAATAAATAAATCAATCAAACCTATGTTTATCAGTACGTCATCTAAGGTGTAAAGTATACATATCATACCATGTATCATCCCTAGATCCTTTTGTTCATAACCCTCAACCATCTACATCTACACTTATCCCTATCTCTCACTCCCTAAGGCTAGTGTGGACCACATGGGGTGGTGGTGGAAATAATTCATAATGTATACCACATCCAGCTTCTCTCATAACTCCTCTACCACATTTACTACCTTGCAGACCTGTCTGCTCCTTCCAATGCCTCTACCTAGGTGGACCATCCACTATCTCTCTATCATCCTCACATCGAGTTGTAAAATCTCACACAATATGTCCCTGGCCATCACAGGAGTAGCATCGCCTCTCCCTAGGCTAACTAGATCAATCTTGTAAGACTTGAGCCACAAAACCTATGTCCTGGGACCTCCTTCTAAAACTTATCACATGTCTAGGTCCCTTTATCTATCATAGGATCCTTGTCATTGAAGTATAATCTCCCGTGTTCCCACTTCTAGAACCAACTGTCTATGTCTGTTCAACCAGGAAACTCTCAACCACCAAAGCAGGCTCCAGCACCCCAACATAGGTAAGAATTCATAAAGGTATCACGCTAGCTTAGATTTCTCTATATAGACCACACTCTAAGGTTCTATATTGAAATAATCTATCATGCACCATATCAATAGAGTATTGAGAGAGGTTGGTGAACCTTGATGAATAATCATCCATGGTTTTACTACCCTGACAGAACTATAGAAGTTGTGGGATATACACAACCATCAACATAGCTGGAGAGAAATCATATCTGAAAAGTCCCTCAAACTCTGACTATTCAATATTCACCTTATCTTGTGACTAGGTCACTAATCCCCACCATCGTCCTATAGATTCATATAGAAGGATCAATTCTAGGACCACCATATGATATTTTGGTTTCCTAATAAGATTAAAGACTTATGTCACTACCTAAACCTAGTCCTCAGTCGCATATAGGTTGGGATCACCTCAGAATCAAAGGTTCTCTATCACTGAAACTCATGAAGTTATCTTAATCTGTATGCATCATCTTCTAGTACTACCAATACCATATACTTCTTAGTAGGTGGTGGTAATATTGGTGCACCACCTAGAGGTAACACCTCATAAACATGTCCTTGTTTCAAAGCCTCATCACTAAGGGGATCATTATTATAATCCTACTATTCGATCCTAACTGTAAAATTTCATGGAGGCATCCTAAAATAGACTATATGTACCACGATCAATGGGTATATATGGAAATATAACTCAATAAGGATGAAAAACCAAAACCCATTCCTATATGATGCATGTACCAATATTTTCCTTAAAACTAGTGTCTACATGTATCAAGTCAACAAACAGGTTATCACAGTCCTGATGTATGGATACATTGGTCTTCGCACCAACACTAGAGTCCTTGGTCTAAGATCCATTCTCGAAACACTTATCATTTTTTCCATAAAACCCAAACCAATATTATAGACTATGGTACTAAGGTAGAACCAAATCCTTTTATACCACTCTTTCACAACCCATCCCAATGGGTCCCATTTCGTAACTACCCCAATCCCACCACTAATAGGCCAGGGGTTAAAGACTAGCATCGATTAGGTATATCATACACATGAGAGGCATTAGCCTAATTTACCTATACATACACACATGTCTCCAAGACTATACATTTATGAAACGTAAAACAACTGATAACCATGCATGAATACATCTAAATTTTACCATCAGAGTATGATAATAAGTATTGGAAATCAAAAGGGACAAATACAAGTCCACTAGAAATAAATTGAGCACAAGTCCAATATATAAAGTGGGTGAGGTATAATTTCAATGTAACCATAGGAACACACATCGATCTATCAGTCTCACTAATCTTATTTAGGTCTTGGTCCCTCTAGGACTCTATCAAAAGGTTGGTTGTCTTCAAAAGACACGACACATGTGGAAAATTCCCATGAAGGGGTGAGTATAATAATACCCAACAGGACACCCTAAAATCACTAAGAATGTAACATAAAGAATAAAATTCATCTTATCACAAGTATATGTTAATGGAATATATAATAATAATATCTAGTTATACTTACAATATACACCAAGTCTCAAGGTATGCTCATAACCATAAATCCAAGCTATGATTCTTTCTCAAAGATTAAATGTCTCCCTCATTAGGGATGATACACTCCATGAGTTAGATGGCACTAATGGAATCTATCCAAGATGTCTTTCTCATCGATTCTCACTATAAGAGGTACATTCTAGAGGTCTAAAGAGAATGATACATGGATGGGGATCATGTCCAAGGAAATAGGGTATACCAACAACTGAATCTAGATTAACCTGCTAAGTTGGGGATTGGAACCCACATATTTTTATTCATGATGATACCAAGAACCCCGGCTAGGGAAATTATGATGATAAAGGATCTCACTCTAGGCCTCATGGAGATATTCCAACAACTCTATCCAAGATTAAAGTTCCTCAGAGAGGATCATCATCCTATGCATAGGATGAAACTCTATATTAAACCCTTGGGGAATGGGGCAAGGGAATGTACCCTAACAAAACTTTTCCAAGATGAAGAGGAAAAGTGCTCAAATCCATCCTCAAAGGAGTACACATCATGTACTGGTAGTATACATCTTTTCCCTTTGGCATTGAGTTATACCCATACATCATAGAAAGTTCCCATTTCTATGTCCATATACATGGAATGTCTGAGACCATGTACTAAAGATTGTGTCCATTTATATCTAGCCATGTCTGTGTATAGATGTCCATGTATGTGTATGTCTGGTTAGGTATCATATTTTATACATGCTGAATCTCCAAGTCGAGTCACATGTCATGTGATAGGGGTCACAATTCGTGTGATAATTTACTCTATACAAAAACCCTTGATCTGTACAGGGGGTCTACATGATAGGTAATTTTGGATTAGATGTTGTGTAACTAGGGATTTTACATAATACCAGATTCTTCCTCCGTGTAGGATTTCACTACCATCACCTATGGTTTTTTCATTATCCTTGATCATAAATAATTTGACTATTCTGACCGCACCTCACCATCACCTACTCAACATATATTATGCCTTGATCTGCTCAGAAAACTCTAGTTGAGTAGCACCGTCATCGCACACTGAAGATTTGAAGAATAGATATCCCTAAATCCATCCCATATTGATCATGCGTCATCGTATCTCGATATCATCATCAATATGAACCCCAATTTTCAATAACAATCCATTCCACAAGAAATGGGTGTGCAACAATTTATTTCTTGAGTATTCATCAAACCACCAGTCAAGAAAAACACTAGTGATGAATGCACGAATAATGGTGAGAGAAATCCAAGAAACAAAAAAGAGGAATAAAACTTTGATGTGTTCAGGTTGGACTCGATTAGTTTTCATTATAAAAATGAACGAAAATCCAAAACAAATAAATAATTCTCCCAAATTCCCAACTAATAAACCCATGCACGCAATATGATTGATCTGGGAATTAATATATTAATAAATTTATTCACATTTATCATAGGAAAAAAATGGGGATAAATCCACATAAAATAAAATTACAACCTCGAGGAGGATTGATTGCTGATGAAGAACGAATCTACATCATTATCGCTAGTGGGATCCCCAAATTTCATTGGTGTAAATGATCCTAAATCCATAATTATCATTTTCCAAATACCTCCCTCCAATGTTATATCTAAATTCTCAGGGTTATGTGGCCAACCCTAAGAATTTATCTTAATATTGTTTAAATAAAGAAATAATTAGGTCATTTTTTCACTTAATAAAATAAATAAATTTATTTATTTATTTTATTATTTATGCCCATGATGACTTTTAACCAAACATACAATGCTGAAAATGTTTATGGCATGCCTAGGGTAAATTACATTCTTTGAGATCAATGGTGGCCTTGTATTTCTAATATAAGACTCTATTTAGTAGTTATTAAACTTTTTCACAAAAACTACACACACCTAATAATTAATATATTTAATGTATTTCAAAAATTAATTTAAGGCACATCGGGCCTCAAAATCTCACATCGTCTTAATGCCTAGCTCATAAAATAATCCATTTAATATCCTAAAGTAATACATGGAGAAATCAAAGTTGTTACAAATTATTTGTTAGTAATTTGATTCCTTATTATCAATGGGTGTGGTTGATCATCGAATCAGTGTTGGTGATCAGTGTATTGTGTTCACACTCATGGATGAGTGGGGTATCCATGTCCAGTCATTACACTTGGTAATGTATATGACTTGAGTTGTAGGTATTGAGTGTTTTTATTTAGTGAGGTGATGATAAGGATACTCCTGTAGTGGGGGAATCAAATCATTCATGGGTCTACGACCCTCATGTTTGTTAGGGTCTTGGATAAAATGGAATCCAAGAGTGATTCAGATCTAAGGTGTTTCAATACTCATGGGTGCATTACTATGTTAGATTTGGTGTTTTGAGGATCCAACCATATAATTATATTGAATTTTAGGTTTATAAATCATTGAGGGTGTTTATATGATTTTTTGATGTCTTTGGGTATTAAATCATTGTGATTGAGTGATCTGAGTTTTCATCAAAATGTGAGACCAAAACTTTTTTGGGAAATTCTTTTAAAGAAGTACCAATGGTAATTTTGTATAGAATTTCATGTTTTAGGAAAATACCGCATTGAGAAAATTTATGGAAAACTTAGAGAAAATGATTTGAAAGATGTGATAGTAGTCATGGGTAGAGCTGCGGGAAGCTCGGTGAGTAGATAGTTCAATTTTTTATTGAATTGTAAGCATTGGTGTTGGAGTTTCTAGAAAAAGTGTTTTGGTCATTTAGTGAAAATAATTTTCATTTTAGTAGTGAATTGATGTTTAGGGTATTTATTTATTTATGGTTAGATGATTTCCATTACTTCTTGGGGATGAGAAGTGTTACGGTGAGGATTTTTTAATTCCCTTTAATTTTTTTGTCATTATTTTCTATAAGAATTTGATTTTTTTTAAAGAAAGGGGTGTGAGTTTTGATCTTGTTTTGAACAATTTATGGTATTTTTCAGGAGTGGTAGTTTGGTGGAAGAACACCCAGGCTAAGTTCTCAGGTATTATTGGATGGATTCTTCCATAGGTATGGGGACATGGTTTGACTATTGGGTTTCATGGTATGATGGTTGGTTGGGATTTTGAAGGTTTTTCTAAAGGTATAGGTCATGTCATATCCTTGTGGCGCCATATAATGACAACTTGTGTAAAGGAGGAGGTCGCGACGTGGATAAGGGCTCCCCTACGTGACACCTGTAGATGGAGAATTCAGTAAAGTTACATATATGAGAATAATATATAGGGTTTATTGATTTGTGATGGAATAGATAGAGTGAAATAATGTGACACTTAGTGTGGAGGCAGGGGTGAAGTAAATATTCCATGGCTTGGTGAAAATGATCTAATACATTGGGGAACCGGTAGAATTATCCATCACAACATGACAATCTTGGTCATGTTATGGTAGTGCTTTGATATGTGGTCAGGATATCTATCTGGGGGTGGTCGTGCTATGTCTATGAGGGACCATGTCATGACGTAGCCTGGAAAGGATTTTCCATGGATAACCATTATTTTTCACACCATGAAAAATATCCTGGGAACTTTTTTAGAGGAATTTTGGTAAATTCACATAGGGACATATTTGAAACCCCCTTAGGCTCCTTTAGTTCTAGTTTCTTGAAAATGTGGGAAACACCCTCTTGGTCTCTCCATTCATCCCCATTTGGTCTTCCTTAAATATGGGTGGTTTAAGAGTGCTTAGTCATGAAAATTCAAGGTAATACTCTTCCCTTTCCTCCTATTTTTTCTTCCTTGTTGTTCTCCTCTTATTTTTTTTGCACTATTAGAATTTTAAGAAGATGGTCCCACTATATCATGGTGTAATCATCCCACTTCATGGATATTTCATGTGGGGTCCATGAAAGAGGTCCTAGGAGGGAGTATTCCTATCATTCTTCATAGTTTTACTTGAGTAATATTTCCGCATGGATTTATTTAGTGTTTTTAGAGATATTGGATTTAATTGGAAATCGATTTGGTTAAATTATTTAGGTATTTTTTTTTTGGCTTGGGATTAGGTGCATGTAGGGAGTGATCTGGGTGTAAGGACTGAGACTCTAGTTTCCTAGAGTTAGTACCTTATTTTATTACATTTTAATATAAACAATAAAGTCATATCCTGAAGGAAAGAATAGTTTAGTAGCATTGGAAAACCAGATACATACATAAGTTCAAAATTACAACTTGAAATGAAATACATCATAGAAACTCATTTGGAAACACTCTTATTATTCTAGATTATCTTTATTAGAAATTCATAAAATTCATCTTATAATCCTAGGAAAAATAAACATAAGAAAGGGATGATCTTATATTCTCAGTAAGGGAAACTAATACATCAGAAGTGTAAGTAATAAGGCATGTTGAATAAATAAAATTACACATGTCATTAAAATCAAACTTGAGCATAATATGGTAGGAATAAAAGATAAATAAATAATTCTGTAATAAAAAATAACCATGGATATTCTACTAGTTGAATAATCACATGAAATATCAATTACTAGTTTCATAATGTGGTAATGCATAATGTGGGACATCAAAACCATACTATCAAGGCCTCATTCCAAGACCATACATAAACAGGTAAAAGCCAAACTAGTTTGTCCTATGAGACCAACAGATGCACTGAGGGTCTATATAAGACCCCTCTTAACACTTACCAATTCCAATTCATTACTCATATTAAAGGGGTGAAACATAATCAATATATACGTTCATATTGAAATTAACATATTAAATGTAAATAACTTTCCCCAATCATTAAACATAAAAACTAACCATTCAAAGTAATATGGTGAATGGTATCAAGATTTAACATCCATGGTCAAACTAATCATAAAACATTAAATAAAATATGTTATATGATATAATAAAATATTAATCCCAATTAAACATAATAATAAATAAGAGTGTTAAAATATATGAAAATAATCTTATAAAATATTCGAGTAATTTTTTAGAGAAATCCTCTTTTATTTTGCAAAGAATATTTCTTTTGGAAAAATATTTGTATAAAACCATAAGTTAACTAAAATATTTTTTTCATAATAAAATTATTGATTTTAGAAAAATAACAGTTTCTTAAAATAGATTATATATTACACTTTAAAACAGGTAAGAATTCGAAAATTTTCCTTCAATCGGACTTATTTATCGGAAATAATTTGAGAAATATCCTTTTAAAACATGTAACTACCCATAAAATAATGAAGTATTGTTATTGTTACATATCTATAGAATATTTACACAGAATTTATGATTATTAAATAATAATAATTAAGAATTTCATTAGGTTAAAGAGAGAAAAAGAGTAGCCTGAAAGAAAATGGAGGTTTGGGTAAAAATCCTTACCTTATGTTCGAATGTTTTCTGCACATGAACTTAATCTAATGGATAATAAAATTAAATAAATTAATTATTTAATAACCTTTTATATATTTATTTTATTTATTATAATTTTATTAAGTTCATTTATGGACTTTTTTTGAGTTATAAGATACAAATTTATCGCTCGAGAGCATTCGTTTCCTTGGTTTTCATGATCGGTATACTTGTATATGAGTATGAAAGTTCATGTAGAAAGGATATAATTATATATAATTGAATTTATATTATAATAATGAACATAAATAATATTAAATGGTTATATAGTAATAGTATTAGCTATGAGATAAAACGTTAGTGATAATCGTTTAGATTATTATGACGGTATTTTGATCATCACGAACCAGTTTTTTCATATGAATTATCATTATGTATATATAATGGTTACATAACATTAAATGAGACATAATGAATATTTTATAATCTGGTTAAACTATAAAAATAGTTTCTTGTCCATCCTTTAAGGATAAATTGAGGAATGAAGGTCCGTCGTCTATGAAGGTTGTAAATCAGCACCTCCCGGACAATGATTTCGTTTTTAAAAATAAAAGAGGGAGAGATAGTAGTTTGAGGAATGATATTCAATTAACATGATATAATTAAATTATATGTATGATACTATATTTATCATTATCATTTGGATTTTGGATGTGAGTATAAGATAAGAAAATAAAGTAAATTGAAATTAAAATTAAAAGAAAAAGGAAGAGGGTTTACCTCTTGAATTAACCTCCTTAGGGAAAGGGGTTTTGGTATTTTGGTAAGACCAAGAGATAATGGACTTGGGTAGAGACAATGTAATAGTATTTAGTCAGAACTTTTACAATCCTCAAGGTTTATAGGAGTGAAAATAAGAGGGGGATGAGGGTGGTTTTTATGGGGGAGAGGGATGATTTTTCATTATTTTATTCATCATTTTATTACTTTACTCAAGATAAGAAATAGTATTGATTATTGGGACTAAATATAGTAATAAGTTCATGTGAGTTCTAACCAAGGTTGCATACATCATACATGACTCAAGGAATAGTGTATTTATCTTATAATGTATTCATACTGTAAATTATCGTATTTTTACAATTCACTAAAAATTCAAGTATTTTAGAAAAATACCAAATATTCACCATAACCATTTTTTAATGTGTATAATTATAAAATTAAATCCATTTTATAAAAATATTTTTCCAAATATGAGAAATTTTATTTTTAAGTAAAATCATTATTTGCTTGAAAAATACTGATTTTAAATTTAAAACTAATTTTATAACTCTTTCAAAAATTAAATAAGGTCTCAAAAAATTATCCTAAAATCATAAGACAACAAAATATTGATTTATGAATCCATTTAATGAAAATTAATTTTATTTAAATAATTTTATTAATTATAAAATTATAAATAAATATTTATGACTTATAAAAATACCAACACTTAAATATTAATTTTTAAAATATTCAATTACTTTTACTATGATATAATTAAATCATACTTTCACTTATGGTATTTTTAAATTTTATTTATACTTTCATGGGTGGGGTTACTATTCATTAGGCAAATTTACTATTCATTAGGCCAATTTACTATTCATAAGGTTCATATTACTATTCCTAAGGTAAAGTTTTTATTTCATCGGTATAGATTCCTTATTGTCTAGAAATACCTCTTATTTCTTTTATTATTCATTTATAAATATTTTATTGTGTTCTATATGTGGTTTTATATGATTCAAACTAAATAAAAGTAACATAATAAGGGAAATTACATTTATAGAATTTTGGGTTGTTACATTCTCCCCTCCTATAAAAATTTCTTCCTCAAAATTTCCAAAATGTCACCTCACAAAAAGATTTGGGTAGTTCTTCATCATATGATCCTCAGGATCCCACATAGCCTCTTCAATTTTATGATTTTTCCAAAGTACCTTTACCTGCTGAGTTGTCTAATTCCTCAACACATGTTCTTTAGTGTCCAAAATCTAGATAGGCTCTTCACAGTAAGATAAGTCAGTACCAATTCGATACCTTCAAAAGTGAGTACATGTGTTGGGTCTGGCGTGTAATTTCTCAAAATTGAGACATGGAACATATTGTGTGCTTTAGAAGGGATAGGTGACATCACTAAACGATAATCCATAACTCTAACTCTCTCTAGAATTTCAAAATGACCAATGTACCTAAGGCTCAGTTTCCCTTTCTTTTCAAATCTTATAACACCCTTCCATGGAGATACTTTCAAAAAACATGATCTCCTACTTGAAATTACAAATCCTTCTTTTGATTATCTGTATAGATCTTTTGACTACTTTGAGATGCTTTGATATGGGTTTGAATAGTCTTTACCTTCACTATTGTTTCCTCCTCAATCTCTAGGCCTACAAGCTTTCTTTCACCAACTTCATCCCAACATGCCTGTGTATAACATCTATTTCTATAAAATGCTTCATATGGTGCCATTTGAATACTAGAATGGAAATATTTGTTGTTGTAAAACTCTACCAAAGGTAAATATTGATCCTGTATACCTTAAAAATCAATTGATAATGATCTCAACATGTCTTATAATGTTTGGATCGTCCTTTATAACTTCCCATTAGTTTGAGGGTGATAAACAGTACTCAAATGAATCTCAGTATACAAAGAATTATGAATAATTTTCCAGAATTTTGATGTAAATCATAGATCACGATAAGAAAAAATTGAGAGAGGTGCTCCATGAATTCTTACAATTTCATTAATATAGATATGTGCAAGGAACTCCAATGGAAAATCCTCCCTTATAGCGAGGAAATGTGTAGATTTGGTAAGTTGATCAATAATCACCCATATTGAATCATTCCTTATTGAATTTTTTGGTAATCCAATGAAAAAATCCATATTGATTTCTTCCTTTTTCCATGTAGGAATAGGAATAGGTTTCAAGACTCCTCTAGGATATTTTCTTTCAGCCTTCACCTATTGACAGACTAAACATCTTGATACATAATCAGTAATTTCCCTCTTCATTTTATCTCACCAGAAATGTTCCTTCAAATATCTATACATCTTAGTGCTACCAGGGTGTATATAGAAATTACAGTAATGAGAATCATCCAATAACTCCCTTTTTAGCTCGGGTATATAGGGAACACAAAGCCTCTTCCCAAATTTCATAATTAAATCCTCACACACAAAGTCATCCAACTTCCCATCATTCACACCATTAATTTTCTTTTGAAGATTCTCATCATCAAACTGAAAACTTTTAATCCTTTACAATAAAGTTGGTTGGGAAACCAATTTAAAAAGTAATGATATTTTACCTCTCTTGATAATTTCTATATCCATCTTTTATATATCCTTGTACATAGGATCCCTTTCAATCCTCATTTTGTTTAAAAATCCATGATCTTTACTGCTTAATGGATCAACTACCTTATTTTCCTTTCTTGGGTGATAGTGTATTGAACAATCATAATCCTTAAGTAGTTTAAGCCATCTCCTTTGCCTTATGTTGAGTTCTTTTTGTGAGAATATATATTTTAAGCTATTGTGATTTGTATATATATCACATCTTTCACCACAGAGATAATGTCCCCATATCTTCATAGCAAAGATTACAGCTGCTAACTCAAGATCATGAGTTGGATAGTTTTGTTCATGAGTTTTTAACTACCTTGATGCATAGTAAATAACTCTATCATTCTGTATAAGGACACATCCAATTAATTTCTTTGATGCATCACTATAAATCAAAAATCTACCATTTTCCGATGGTAGAGTCAGTATTGAAGCATTCAATAACCTTTTCTTCAATTCTTTGAAACATTCTTCGCATTATTTTATCCATACAAACTTAACCCCTTTATGTGTAATCTTGGTTAATGAGTAATCTAATTAGGAAAAATTATAAACAAAACACCGATAATAACCTGATAAACCAATAAAACTATGTTCATTAGTTATGTTCATTGGATTAGTCCATTGTTGAACTGCCTTTTTTCATTGTAGGGTCAATGAAGATTCCATATTTAGAGAGAATAAATCCAAGAAAAGAAACCTTTTAAAGCCAGAATTCACATTTACTAAACTTCCCATATAACTCATTTCTTCTTAGAGTATTCATAACAATGTGTAATTGATTATCATGATCTTCATAGCTTTTGTAGTATACCAAGATATCATCAATAAATACCACAAAAAATTCATCAATATATTCCTTGAAAACTCTATTCATTAGATCTATGAAAATAGAGGGTTCATTAGTCAGTCTAAAAGATATTACTATATAATCATAATTCTTATACCTATTTTGAAATGTTGTCTTTGGAATATCTTCCTTCCTCACATGAAATTGATGATATCCATATTGAAGGTCAATATTTTAAAAATAATAGGCTCTATGAATTTGATCAAATAAATCATCAATCTGGGGAAGAGGATACTTGTTCTTTATTGTAATAGCTTTGATATCCCGGTATTCAACGCACAACCTCATAGATCCATCTTTCTTCTTAATGAAAATAACATGATCTCCCCATAGAGAAACACTAGGGAGAATAAACCCTTTACTTATCAACTCCTCTAGTTGTTTCTTCATATCCACTAATTCCACTATGGCCATTCTATAAGGAGTCTTTGATATACTCCTTCCACCATGAATTAAATCAATAGAAAACTCAATTTCCTGATCTGAAGGATGTCTAGGTAAAAACTCTAGAACTACATCAGTGTATTCTTGAAAAATAGAAACATACTAAATTTGAACATCTCTTTCATCACCCATAGATATTGTGTCTTATTCCTCCTCAAGAATTGAGTTTAGTAGAGCTATTCGGGGTGGATCTAGATAATAATCATATGGAGAGGTTTATGCTCTAAAGATAATGTAAGAACCTGATTCTTCCTTTGAGGTATGGATCTTATCTTTTTAGGTTGTTCTTAAGTAAGTGTAGGAAAAACAGGGTTACACTCCATGTAACATAGGTGCACACTTTGTAATTGTGGCACATGCCATGTACATCCCAGTACACACCATGTGATAGTCTGGCTAGGATTTTTACGGACAAAACGTGTAGTTTTCAGTACACACCATGTACTTTTCTTTTTTTTTCGTTAAACCTGGCAGTAGCGTCATTTTTGTAAAAACATATAGAACTCACCCTTTGTTCAACGAACAATGTTCCCAGCCAATCTGAGGATAGGTTAGCCTACCATTTTGTCGTCCGATCTCCGATTCAAACACCATCAGATGTGTTGGAATCCCCTTGGTGAGCTCTCAATTCCTCTTAATCCATTATTCATGATTTCTTCTCTCGACCTAGTTATCGAGGCTTGAGAATTTATGCTTATTTTGTAGATCTATTTCATTATAGGTTGAATTATAAGGTGATGCTGGACAAGAAGAGTTGTACGAGTATGAGGTAGGTGGTCTCATGCCTTTCATGAATTGTCAAGTTGAGTGCCACATTCCCATTTGAGTGTCTCCTTAATTGATAATTGGCATATGTTATTGTCTATTGATGTTAGGTAATTTAAAATGTGTTTTCATTCATGAATTAGGTTGTTTACCGTGAATTAGGGTCACCCCATAGGTGTGTTTCCCTTCGATGGCCATTTATGGGCATTTGGCCTAGGTTTCCTATGAGGTATGACTTATTTTTCTTTCTTAGGTTACTGAAAATGGTTTTGGTTATTAAATGGAATTTTAACTGTGTTAAATTTTAATTGTTTTGACTAAGGGTTGGGATTAATGATTTCCCCCTTTTACCTACATTATGCCTATGCTTGTTAAGCATGATTGGATTTTTTTCTCCAATTGTCAACCTAACCATGTGAGTTTGGTTATGTTAAGGCCTTGTAATGGTTTAAATTACATGATAGGCTTGTTATATGAAATATACCAATGTGAGTTATTTAATTCTAAATTCGTGTAATAGTTTAAATTACATGATAGGCTTGTTATATGAAATTCCCACTTGATTTTATTAATGTTGAACCATGTAATAGTTTAATTTACATGTGTTTCTTGATATATGATATATGCCCACATGATTTTATAAATTCGGAATCCATGTAATAGTTTAAATTACATGTGTTGCTTCTTATTTGAAATGATAACGGGGTAAATAGCAATGGGTGAGTCATAGTGTAACACCCCAAGCTTCCACGGTACGTTTCCCTTCGAATAATGCAATAGCGTGTGTTGTACGCAACCTCGAGCTCTAACACACACCACAACTAATTAAACTAGCCATTGTGAATAGTAATACCTACTTTTTGAAATTTTATAAATTTTATTTATCAAAATGGACTTCATTTTTGGATTCTGAATATCGAAATTAGCCTATGTTGAATTTTTGGTATTTTTCTGAGAACTTCTAATTTTTTATGAATAGTGAAAAATACTTAAAAATAACTTTTTTAATAAAAATAATTTATAGTGATAAATTATAATATTTAGTGGTTTTAAAGTATAATTAGAATATATTGTTACCATTTTATCCAATGGTGGTCATTAGAATTAATTTAACATTGAAATTGGACATAAACAATTGCCAATCTTTTGATATAAATTGTTTCTTAAAAACACGTTATTTGTTGTAACAGCGGGAATTAATTATAAAATTAATTAATGCAACTTATATGTTTGGAATTTTTTAAAATAGACATCATTTTTGAATTCGGAATATCGATTATAGCTTAGGGTGAAATTTTGGCCTTATTCTGAAAAACTTCAATTTTTGATGAATAGTGAAACCACTAAGTGGTTGTTAAAAACTGATTTTTCGTTAAAATGAAATATTACCACTACTGTGATTTGATTTTCAAAAATCCTACATACATGGTTGTCATTAAGAAGTAAAATTTGGTTCAATGAGATTAAAATAATTTTTTGGTGAATAGTAACTTTTAAGTTCTTAATTGCGATTAGAGGTAATTAGTGTAGTTTAAGGTAAAAATAATGTTTTAATAATATGAGATGAGATTGACACTTGTCCTACTCCTATTTTATGAGTCATGGCCGACCAATACAACCCATGGGTCAACTTGGGGACCCCATGGAGCCACTTTGGTTGGAAAATGACATTAATATATATTTATTTAATGTTAAAATTAAATTGACACAAACATGAGTTGTTTTAATAAAACAGTTTTTAAGTGGGGTTACACAAGTCCCAATTTTGACTATAAATATTAATTATAAATCTAAAATGATTTCCTACATCATAGTATTTTTTTATAATTTTTAGACATTAAATAAATTAAATTATTTATGACATCATTATGATGCAGCGATGACCTCATTATTTAACGATTTTAATAAAATGAAAAGATAATGTAAAATCCAAGTCTTACACTTGTCCAAAGACTATTTGATGGGTAGATTTCGAACCCTTATCACCTTATCCACGAATTATATAAGTTTGGGACCTTTAGAATCCGAAAATCATTGTATAATAATGTAACATTTCAATCTTTCCAAAAGAGCCCCTCCTCTCCTCTTATAAAAGGCCCCCACCTCTACCACCTTATTCACACTTTCAAGCCTTTTGGTTCGGCCAACCTCTACCCAAATACTCTCCCAACATCTCTCCCTTCATCCTAGAAGCTTTAATTTAGTCAGAAAGCCATCCTAAGGAGTCCTTTTGATCAAATCAAAAGGAAGAACCCGAAGAAGAGGTAACATTTTTATCACCCTCTTTCAAGTTTATTTCTTCTTCCACTCCATCTTTGTTTATTATTTCAATTCTAAAATTATAAATCCAGTATCTTCTATATACTGTGATGTTATTATAAATATGTAACAACCATATTCAGTATTCTACCCATCATTTGAATGACATGTCACCATACGTGCGTACGTACGGCTTACCGTCTCCACGTCGTGGTGTAATTGTTATTCAATATATTATTATTTAGATGGGTATAATAATGATATGTAATTCATGTAAATAATAAATATAACATGATAATGATTATGTATATATGATATACTATCCAATTATATATTATTTTAATATCAAAATAATGATATTGTCGCTCGTGCGTACGTACGGACTACCGTCTCCACGAACGCGATGAGATTCATTCTCCGTCGTATCCATTAAAGTATAATTATCATTTGATGATTTAAAAATAATGTTTAAGGACATGATATCATTCTGGATATGAATAATATACAACCTATCCATGAAAAACACTACTTACGTAGAAAAACATATAAAATAAAATGAGTAAGTTAACACCCGAAACAACGATAAATCTAAGATATTGTTAACAAATCAATGTTAAAAGATCATATATGATATCATATGAATGTATATGATTCTTATATAATTTAATAACAATTATTTCAACATTATACAGGAGGTTAACCTACCCCAACCAAGGAAAAGTACAAGGTAAGGGTTTACTTCACAACCTCTTCATTATCCAAGGTTGTTTATACATAATTATCTACTGGGACCTCGTTATCATCCACATCCATGTTTCTTAAAAATGTCTTTCAAAACATTTTTACTATTAAATGGAAAATGGGTTAAAGTCATTTATACCCTTATACATTTTTTAAAGGAATCTTACTGTCGTCTTCCAAACAATGTACTTTTTGACCTTTTTGACAAATTTAAGGTAAGAATGTTTTTTTAACTTATACGGCGGGTGCGGCTATTTTCCACCATTATAACTTCGTCGAAGCTTCCCTTACAAGCTTATAATAATATTTTCAAAGTAAATGTATTATTTTATAATTATGGGACTTTTAAATGATTTCAAAAAAGAGAGATATTTCTCTCAAATAGATTTGATTTCATCCATGTCAACATCCTTTGATGGGTTTTAAGTTTATTTGAAATTGATTTATGATACAAAACTTCCATTGAGCATTTTGTGAAACATTTGACTGTGGATGTGTTATTTTTATACCATCCATAGTTTATGGAGAAACTGTTGACATTTCATATGCTAGTTTTAATACGAATATTTATGTTATGTTTAAACCTATTCATATGAGGAATGTATTGGACTTAATAAGTGACGGGTGGAGCCCGCTATAGCTCCTCGATGCATCGGTAGGTATCATGAGAAAACTAGTCGTGGAATTGGCCGAGGCCCTTTCCTAATTTGATTTATGGTTTTGGTCGAGGCCTTAATCATTTTAGATGTCTTGGCCGAGGCCTTGACAAAATGTTTCAGAATGTCTCGCATTATACATTCCCTCATTATGAAAGTGGTTATTGATATTTCATGTGATTATTCGTCTGGTAGAATATCCATGTGAGTAAGTAATGGCATTATTTTATTTTACTTTTTCCATATTATGCTGAAGTTCAAGTTCAATAAGGCTTTTGTTTTAGTTATACATTGCCTTAAATGCTTATGTTTTCTTATGAAAGTTTCCGCTATATTGTTATCCTTACGGAGCATTTGAGCTCACCCCTTTCAATGTTTTATTTTTCCCAGGATGTGAAGAAGTGTATTATGACTGACTTGCAAGAATAGTCAGTGAGGATATGAGTGTGGACTAGGGAGACCATGTTATTGTAGTTTTCATTTTTATGATGTAATTTAATGTTTATGAATGTATCTAGTGTTTCCAAGGCTACTAAACTAATCGGTCTTTCGAGACTTGATCTTTTGTGATCATGCCAATGTTATGAAGTAATGCACCGACTCTGGGTAGCTGGGGTCGGGGAGTTACAGTTGGTATCAGAGGAAGTTTAGTACAAACCTTGGAAGCTAGATTTAAACAAACTCTGATTAGAGCACGTAGACCTAAGATGAACTTTGAGGATTAGTATAGAAGAACTTCCTAAAATTTTGGTATTGTAGAGATTTTGTGAGTTTTCCGAGTAATACATCCCTGTCTGGATACGAGCAGGTAGAGGCGGCTCTGGCACAGATGTACCTAGGGGTAAAACCCGAAAACACCGCTTTGAGCTAGACTCGAACGGGAACTGGTGCACGACAACGGGCCTTGCTGCACTCTTGGTTACGACACTCCCGGGGGATATGATTAGGATAATTCCCATTTTCTTTACAAACCACTATGAAGGGTTATGAGTATATACTTCCTCAAAGAAAACATTTTTATAATTATGGATTATATCCATAATTAGTTCAATTTATGTTAAGTGTTTTTCAAGTATGGAATTATGTATTTTGATTCATAAACTAATCTAGTTTATGCCATTATTTAGAAATGGCGCCTAGTGGAAGGAATGGAAACCGTATCAATGCACGCACTCCGTGTAGGTATTGCCCTCCTTCTCAAGATAATTATGGTGGAGCTAGTGATAAAACTGGTGCTGGTCAGCTTCTCACCGTACTGGGAAAACTCACGCAGGTTATGAATAACAACCTTACTCGTATGGAGCACCCTGATCCGCAACGTGGAGGATCAATGCTAGACCGTTTCATGAGGCAACAACCACCAACCTTCAATGGGAGTACAAATCCTATAGTAGCTGAGCAATGGATAAATTCCTTAGAGAAAATATTCCATGCCTTGGGGAGTAGTGAAAGGGAGAAAGTTGTCATGGCAGTTTACCGCCTCACTGGAGATGCCGATCAATGGTGGTCACTAATTCAAAACACAAAGGAAGATGATGAATTAACAAACATGGAATGGCAGGAGTTCAAAGATCTATTCCTAGAAAAGTACTTTCCTCGAGACCATCGAGCGGATATGGAAAGGCAATTTCTGAGTCTGAGACAGAAGGAGGATGAGAATGTCGCAAAGTATGAGGCTAACTTTACAAGGTTAGCAAAGTATGCTGCAGATTACATACATAACCCAAGAAGTAAGACTGGTCGTTTCTTTGATGGGTTAAAACCATTTCTCCGTCGAGATTTAGTATCACAAACCTTCTCTTCATACGAAGGTATTGTCTCGTGCGCTATCAAGACGGAAAAGGAATTCTCTAAGTCTTATGACTTTAAATCAAAGCAAGATAAGAAGAGATCTGCTGAAAACTCTGGGAAAGGAAATAAGGAAATAGGGAAGAAGGGTAGAAATGAATTTCCACCCTGTGATAATTATGGTAGGAAGCACCCTGGTGCCTGTCTAAAAGGAAAAGGAGTATGTTACAAGTGTGGTGAAAAAGGCCACCAAGCTCATGAATGCAAGGGAAAGAAAGCGGTTGTCAATGTGGAATGCTATAATTGTAGAGAGAAGGGACATTATGCAAATGAATATCCTAAGCTTCAGGGGAACTTACCTCAGAAGAGGCCAAGGGATCAGGGCCAGGCTTATGTTATCACTACTGCTGAGGTAGAAGCTCCGAAAGACGTGGTGGCAGGTAATTTAATGGTTTCCTCAAGTTTAGCAAATGCATTATTTGATTCTGGATCATTGCATTGTTTCATATCTTCCCAGTTTGATAAGAAAATTAGATATTTCCAATTTGATTTAACAAGGGAGTTGTCGGTCAAAACCCCTAAGGGAAGTATTGTTGCAACAAAGTTTTGTCGATTAGTTCCCATTAGAGCACATAAATGTTCTTTACCTGCTGATCTCATCGTCATACCCATGATTTAATTTGATATAATCCTCAGTATGGATTGGCTTTCGGACCATGATGCAAAAATTTATTTTAAGAGGAAAGAGGTTACGATTCTTGATGATGATGATAAGGAACACCTTATCTTTAGAGCAGAATCGTCGCCACATAATTCTTATCTAGATCCACCCCCAGTAGCTCAACTAAATTCAATTATTGGGGAGGAAGAGAAGGAAAATATTGAGGGTGAGGAAATGAATATTCAAATAGAGGATGTACCTATTGTGAGAGAATATGTTGATGTGTTTCCGTAAGATTTACTTGGACATCCTCCAGAATGAGAAGTTGAGTTTTCCATTGATTTAATTCCTGGATCAAGGCCCATATCGAAGACCCCTTATAGAATGGCCACTGTGGAATTAGTTGAACTAAAGAAACAACTAGAGGAATTGAGTAATAAGGGATTTATTCGCCCTAGTGTTTCTCCTTGGGGAGCCCCTGTTCTTTTTGTTAAGAAGAAAGATGGATCTATGAGGTTGTGCATCGACTATAGGGAGATCAATGCTATAACAATAAAGAACAAGTATCCCCTACCTCGCATTGATGATTTGTTTGACCAACTGCATAGAGCTCAATACTTTTCAAAGATTGACCTTCGGTCTGGATACCATCAGTTGTGTGTGAAGAAGGAAGACGTTCCAAAGACAGCATTTCGAACAAGGTACGGGCATTACGAGTTTACAGTAATGCCTTTTGGATTGACTAATGCACCCTCTGTTTTCATGGATCTAATGAATAGAGTTTTCAAGGAATATCTTGATGACTTTGTAGTGGTATTTATTGATGATATCTTAGTATACTCCAAAAGCCACGAAGATCATGAAAATCACTTACGCATTATCCCGAAGACTCTTAGAAGACATGAATTATATGGGAAATTTAGCAAGTGTGAATTCTGGCTTCAGGAGATTTCTTTTCTTGGCCATATTGTCTCTAAGGATGGAATTTCCGTTGATCCTTCTAAAACCAAGGCAATCCAAGAATGGCCAGCACCGACAAGTATAACTGAGGTACGCAGTTTTATTAGTTTAGCAGGTTATTATCGACGTTTCGTCCAGAATTTTTCCAGATTGGCTAACCCATTGACAAAGCTCACACGTAAAGGGATTAAATTTGTCTGGACAAAAGAGTGTGAAGAATGTTTTGAAGAACTGAAGAGAAGATTAGTCAACTCCCCTGTATTGACTCTACCATCGGGGAATGATGGGTTTGTTATTTATAGTGATGCATCAAAGAAAGGACTTGGTTGTGTCCTTATGCAGAATGATAAGGTTATTGCCTATGCATCACGACAGCTAAAATTTCATGAGAAAAACTATCCTACTCATGATCTTGAGTTAGCAGCTATGATCTTTGCTTTAAAGATATGGATACATTACCTCTATGGTGAAAAATGTGAGATTTATATTGATCACAAGAGTTTGAAGTATATTTTCTCACAAAAAGAACTCAACATGAGGCAAAGGAGATGGATTGAACTACTCAAGGATTATGATTGAACGATACATTACCACCCGGGGAAGGCAAACAAGGTGGCAGATGCTTTGATCAGAAAAGACCATGGAGTTTTGAATGTGATGAGAATTGAAAGGGATCCAATTTTCATGGATCTAGTGAAGATGGACATGGGAATAACTAGGGAAGGTGAAACATCAATTCTTTTTAAAATGGTTGCCAAACCATCATTACTAGAAAGGATTAAGAGTTCTCAGACCAATGATAAAGAATTTCAGAAGAAGATTAAAGATGTGAATGATGGAAGATTGAGGGACTTTGTGTATAAGGATGGAATTTTGAAATTCAGGAAGAGACTTTGTGTTCCCGATATACCTGATCTAAAAATGGAATTGCTGGATGATGCTCATAGTTCCAATTTCTCTATACACCCTGGGAGCACCAAAATGTACAGATATTTGAAGGAACATTTTTGGTGGGACAATATGAAGAGGGAGATTGCTGATTTTGTGTCGAGGTATATGGTTTTTCAATAAGTGAAAGCTGGAAGGCAACATCCTGGTGGAGTATTGCAACCTCTTCCCATACCTGAGTGGAAATGGGATAATATTACGATGGACTTTGTCATGGGACTACCAAAGACTCCTAGAAGGAATGATGCAATATGGGTCATTGTTGATCGTCTTACTAAGTTAGCACATTTTCTGGATATACGGGAGGATCTACCACTTGAACGTCTAGCAAGACTATATATTAATGAAGTTGTAAGACTTCATGGAGTACCCCTATCGATTGTTTCTGATCGTGATCCTCGTTTTACTTCAAGATTTTGGAAAAGTCTTCAAAAGGCCTTGGATACTGAACTTCGTTTGAGTACTGCCTATCACCCTCAAACAGATGGACAATCAGAACGGACTATTCAAACCTTAGAAGACATGTTGAGATCATGCTCTCTTGACTTTCAGGGCATGTGGGATCAATATTTTCCACTGGTAGAATTTTCCTATAACAATAGCTTCCATTCAAGAATTCAGATGGCACCTTATGAAGCGTTATATGGAAAGAGATGTCGTACACCAACCTGTTGGGATGACGTTGGTGAAAGAAAACTTGTGGGACCAAAACTGGTGGAAGAAACAATGGAAAAGGTGAAGGTAATCCAAAACCACATCAAATCAGCTCAAAGTAGGCAGAAGAGCTATGTCGATAACAGAAGAAAGGTTTTTGAATTTCAGGTGGGAGATCATGTTTTCCTAAAGGTATCTCCATGGAAGGGAGTTATACGTTTTGGTAAGAAGGGTAAGTTGAGTCCCAGGTACATCGGACCTTTTGAAATTCTAGATCGTATTGGGGCTGTAGCTTATCGTTTGGCGATGCCGCCAAATCTCTCCAAAGTTCACGATGTTTTCCACATATCGCTATTGAGAAAATACATGCCCGACCCAACGCATGTACTTACCTATGAGGAATTAGAACTAGAACCCGTTCTATCTTATTGCAAAGATCCCATCAGAATTCTTGATGTGAGGGAGTAGGTGCTGAGAAACCGGACGACTCGTCTGGTAAAGGTTTTGTGGAGAAATCATAAAATGGAAGAGGCAACGTGGGAACCTGAGGAACTTATGATGAAGAACCACCCGAGTCTTTTTATGCAGTAATACCCTAGAAATTGCGAGGACGCAATTATTTGAAGGAGGGGAGAATGTAACACCCCAAGCTTCCACGGTACGTTTCCCTTCGAATAATGCAATAGCGTGTGTTGTACGCAACCTCGAGCTATAACACACACCACAACTAATTAAACTAGCCGTTGTGAATAGTAATACCTACTTTTTAAAATTTTATAAATTTTATTTATCAAAATGGACTTCATTTTTAGATTCGGAATATCGAAATTAGCCTATGTTGAATTTTTGGTATTTTTCTGAGAACTTCTAATTTTTTATGAATAGTGAAAAATACTTAAAAACAACTTTTTTAATAAAAATAATTTATAGTGATAAATTATAATATTTAGTGGTTTTAAAGTATAATTAGAATATATTTTTACCATTTTATCCAATGGTGGTCATTAGAATTAATTTAACATTGAAATTGGACATAAACAATTGTCAATCTTTTGATATAAATTGTTTCTTAAAAACACGCTATTTGTTGTAACAGCGGGAATTAATTATAAAATTAATTAATGCAACTTATATTTTTGGAATTTTTTAAAATAGACATCATTTTTGAATTCGGAATATCGATTATAGCTTAGGGTGAAATTTTGGCCTTATTCTGAAAAACTTCAATTTTTGATGAATAGTGAAACCACTAAGTGGTTGTTAAAAACTGATTTTTCGTTAAAATGAAATATTACCACTTCTATGATTTGATTTTAAAAAATCCGACATACATGGTTGTCATTAAGAAGTAAAATATGGTTCAATGAGATTAAAATAATTTTTTGGTGAATAGTAACTTTTAAGTTCTTAATCGCGATTAGAGGTAATTAGCGTAGTTTAAGGTAAAAATAATGTTTTAATAATATGAGATGAGCTTAACACTTGTCCTACTCCTATTGGATGAGTCATGGCCGACCAAGACAACCCATGGGTCAACTTGGGGACCCCATGGAGCCACTTTGGTTGGAAAATGACATTAATATATATTTATTTAATGTTAAAATTAAATTGACACAAACATGAGTTGTTTTAATAAAACAGTTTTTAAGTGGGGTTACACAAGTCCCAATTTTGAATATAAATATTCATTAGAAATATAAAAATATTTCCTACATCATATTATTTTTTTATAATTTTTAGACATTAAATAAATTAAATTATTTATGACATCATTATGATGCAGCGATGACCTCATTATTTAAAGATTTTAATAAAATGAAAAGATAATGTAAAATCCAAGGCTTACACTTTTCCAAAGACTATTGGATGGGTAGATTTAGAACCCTTATCACCTTAGCCACGAATTATATAAGTGTGGGACCTTTAGAATCTGAAAATCATTGTATAATAATGTAACATTTCAATCTTTCCAAAAGAGCCCCTCCTCTCCTCTTATAAAAGGCCCCCACCTCTACCACCTTATTCACACTTTAAAGCCTTTTGGTTCGGCCAACCTCTGCCCAAATACTCTCCCAACTTCTATCCCTTCATCCTAGAAGCTTTACTTTAGTCAGAAATCCATCCTATGGAGTCCTTTTGATCAAATCAAAAGGAAGAACCCGAAGAAGAGGTAACGTTTTCATCACCCTCTTTCAAGTTTCTTTCTTCTTCCACTCCCTCTTTGTTTATTATTTCAATTCTAAAATTATAACTCCAGTATCTTCTATATACTGTGATTTTATTATAAATATGGAACAACCATATTCAGTATTCTACCCATCATTTGAATGACATGTCACCATACGTGCGTACGTACGGCTTACCGTCTCCACGTCGTGGTGTAATTGTTATTCAATATATTATTATTTAGATGGGTATAATAATGATATGTAATTCATGTAAATAATAAATATAACATGATAATGATTCTGTATATATGATATACTATCCAATTATATATTATTTTAATATCAAAATAATGATATTGTCGTTCGTGCGTACGTACGGACTACCTTCTCCACGAACGCGATGAGATTCATTCTCTGTCGTATCCATTCAAGTATAATTATCATTTGATGATTTAAAAATAATTTTTAAGGACATGATATCATTCTGTATATGAATAAGATACAACCTATCCATGAAAAACACAACTTACTTAGCAAAACATATAAAATAAAATGAGTAAGTTAACACCCGAAACAACGATAAATCTAAGATATTGTTAACAAAGCAATGTTAAAAGATCATATATGATATCATATGAATGTATATGATTCTTGTATAATTTAATAACAATTATTTCACCATTATACAGGAGGTTAACCTACCCCAACCAAGGAAAAGTACAAGGTAAGGGTTTACTTCACAACCTCTTCATTATCCAAGGTTGTTTATACATAATTATCTACTGGGACCTCGTTATCATCCACATCCATGTTTCTTAAAAATGTCTTTCAAAACATTTTTACTATTAAATGGAAAATGGGTTAAATTCATTTATACCCTTATACGTTTTTGAAAGTAATATTATCGTCGTCTTCCAAACAATGTACTTTTTGACCTTTTTGACAAATTTAAGGTAAGAATGTTTTTTTAACTTATACGGCGGGTGCGGCTATTTTCTGCCATTATAACTTCGTCGAAGCTTACCTTACAAGCTTATAATAATATTTTAAAAGTAAATGTATTATTTTATAATTATGGTACTTTTAAATGATTTCAAAAAAGAGAGATATTTCTCTCAAATAGCTTTGATTTCATCCATGTCAACATCCTTTGATGGGTTTTAAGTTTATTTGAAATTGATTTATGATAAAAAACTTCCATTGAGCATTTTGTGAAACATTTGACTGTGGATGTGTTATTTTTATACCATCCATAGTTTATGGAGAAACTGTTGACATTTCGTATGCTAGTTTTAATACGAATAATTATGTTATGTTTAAACCTATTCATATGAGGAATGTATTGGACTTAATAAGTGACGGGTGGAGCCCGCTATAGCTCCTCGATGCATCGGTAGGTCTCATGAGACAACTAGACGTGGAATTGGCTGAGGCCCTTTCCCAATTTTATTTATGGTTTTGGCCGAGGCCTTAATCATTTTAGACGTCTTGGCCAAGGCCTTGACAAAATGTTTCAGAATGTCTGGCATTATACATTCCCTCATTATGAAAGTGGTTATTGATATTTCATGTTATTATTCGTCTAGTAGAATATCCATGTGAGTAAGTAATGGCATTATTTTATTTTACTTTTTCCATATTATGTTGAAGTTCAAGTTCAATAAGGCTTTTTTTTAGTTATACATTGCCTTAAATGCTTATGTTTTCTTATGAAAGTTTCTGCTATATTGTTATCCTTACGGAGCATTTGAGTTCACCCCTTTCAATGTTTTATTTTTCCCAGGATGTGAAGAAGTGTATTATGACTTACTTGCAAGAATAGTCAGTGAGGATATGAGTATGGACTAGGGAGACCATGTTATTGTAGTTTTCATTTTTATGATGTAATGTAATGTTTATGAATGTATCTAGTGTTTCCAAGGCTACTAAACTAATCGGTCTTTCGAGACTTGATCTTTTGTGATCATGCCAATGTTATGAAGTAATGCACCGACTCTAGGTAGCTGGGGTCGGGGCATTACACATAGCCTCATGTTAAAAGGAAAGGTTGGTCTCATATTACTATTGTGCCTTATACCTTGGGTGAACCATGGCCTTGGTCAAAAGACTATGGATGGACTCAAAGAGGGTATTATCATGTTAAGTCATGATCGAACCATGGATGTAGTGGTCGGGCTCATGTATACTTTATATAAATGCTGAGAGAACCTTGAATCCAATGAGGTATTCCAAGGATGGGATCTATTGGCAGTTGTTTATATGTAATGAGTTGAAATTTACTTATAATTTGAATATCAAATGGAATGAATTGTGATGTGTTTTCTAAGACAATGAACAAGCTTGGATTTGGGCTTCACTATTACTTGTTTAGAGGGTCTTTTGAGACATCTGTTGGGCATACTTTTATATGAGGGTCTTCAGGCCTAGTCCAGATCCTGAGACTTATATAATTCACTGTAATTGAATTTATAATGAACATAAATGAATGCAAATGTAAACCAATACTTGTAGGATTGTTTGCTTTTGAGTACTTCCTAGTTTACTATTTTCCCTATTTCACACTTCCTGTTATATATATTCACTAACATATTAGAATAGACCTTGGGTGGTTTCCTACTGGTATTTAGTCTCACACCCTATTTGGGTCATGTTTTTAAGTCCATACAGATTATGTTGTTGTAGGTGTCGATAAGGGTAAGAATCCTTCTACAGGTACTTGATATGTTGTTTAGGAGGAGAGCATGGGACCAAGCCGAGGCTTTCGATGATTCTAAGTTTCTTCTGTCCTTTTTTTACTTTGGTACTTATATCATGTATTACTATAGTGTAACCTATTTTATCTATTTTCTAGAACATGTGACATGAAGTAACATTCTTTGTATGCTATGAAATATGGTTATTTTTATTATCAGTCTTCCACTATTTGCTCTTATTATATAGTATTATTGCTTCCTCTATTTGTATATTATTTTATTCCATTGTGTTACACTCTACCAATAAGGGAATGTTTTCTCCACTATCACACCTAGGCCCTCACTTCTAGTCGACAGCCTCTGCCATTTGGAGAAATATGCTTAAGACCATGTGGCCAACCGGGTATGGGGAACCTTTGAGTGTCTTCTGGATCAGGGACGTTACAAAATGGAATTGGAGGATTCATTTATGGTTTTCCTTAATGTTTAGTGACATTAGATAGGTATAGGAAAGAAATATAGTTTGGTAATAAATTGTGCCTGGGAGTAGCTGCCCCGTGTATAAGGAAAATCCAAATTGCCTCAAATTGAATTGTGATTTTTGGATTTTGAGTTGTTATAGTTGATTCAATTTCACCATTGGGTGACACACTTATTTTATGCTATTATTATTAATATCATTGTGGTTCTATTTTGTTGCAACCTGATGATATAAGGTTATGATATCTCATGAATTATATAGGAACTTGTTAGAAATCATAGTCCATGAATTCTTCTCATTCCATTAAGAGAGAATTAGTTATTCCATGCTATTATTATAGATGTCGTGCTAGATATGCATGATATTATGTTGGGTACTGTAATAGATATGCCTACTTTTGTGATAGGTGTATTGGTATGTATTATGGTTCAAATTTGATGGACACCAAACATTAGTCCCTGAGGTGTATGGGCCCTCTTAGATCATAATTTGGTGGATCATGTTTCTTCCTTATATTGAATCATGATATGATATGATATGGATGGATGCCAAGATTTGATCCCTGAGGTGTATGGTCCCTCTTGGATTAGAATTTGGTGGATCATGTTTCGGCTTTAAATTATGTTATGATGTGCTATATGTGGAGGCCAAACTTTTATTTTTAGGGTTTATGGGCCCCCACATATCAGAATTTGGTATAATGTTGGTTTCCTTTGAAAAAAAGGGGTTTAGGGGAAGTTATAAGGAGTTATTGGACTTTATGTTTGGAAACCCAGACAACACGACGTGTGGTTCTATGAACACACACCATTTGTTCTTATGTTTGGGAATAAAACTTTTCGTAAGTACACATCATGTACTATGTGTACACATCATGTGGTAAGTGGCCATGTGTCCGTCCGTGTGAAGAAGAACATGGAATAATGATCTTGGAAAAGTACACGGCCCTGTACTTTTGGTACACACCATGTAGTTTTACTTAGATAGAACTCGTGTGGCTCTGGCCATATATAAGTACATGGTCAGGAGGGGAGACTATAGAACACACTATGTACCAGTCTAACACACCATGTATCTTGGGTGGTTACACGCCCAGTTTTTCATAAGTACATTCCCAGGTAGGAACTCGAGGGTAAACACAGTGTATGGTTACTACATGATGTGTACACTCCTCTTTTGGACCCTTTGGGGGTTCTTTTCCCTATTTTACCCCCAATGTCATAATTGGACCTGAGAGTAGTCCATTCTGAGTAGTTTCCTATTTATATCATGATGGTGAAACTCATGGAGTGTTCTAAGGACTCCTAATGGGTGTTTTGTGGATTCTATATAATGGAGAGGTTCTTCCTCTAGCTATCATTTTCAGTTGTCTCTTGAGAGTAAAACCAGAGCGTGAATTAATGGTTAGGTGTTCGGACCAACCTAGTTGAGAATTTTAATCTGAGATGAGTTGTGATCTATCTCTCTTGATTTATACTATTATAGGGAGTCCATTTTAGGATCCCTCTCTTTTGTACCATTTACGAGAATCACTGTTGTTGGATGCCTCTATTATTTATCATTAGAGGATCCTGTGTAGGTTTCCTCCCTTCCATTTTTAGATCAGGATCCCATGTAGGATTACTTCACTCATTTTTTCCTAGAGAATCTAAATTATGATGCCTATAAGTGTTTGACTTGACCAAACTCAACCCTCATAGTGGGATTTTGGTAGTATCCCTCATTGTTTAATACCTAGACCTGACCCAAGGGGAAGGCAGAGGGGTGAGTTCTTAGAGGAAGGTGTTGACTTTTCCTATTTTGATATATGTGCTTTTGAGCTTTTATCTTTTTCATATCTTGACCCTTAATGTGGGAATGAGCATTGAGGAATGCTCAGTTTATCATGTTATACATGCCTCTAGCATGGTGAGATGCTTAGGTGGTCATGTGAACCTCTCTTTCCTTAAATGATGGTGACTTAGTACATCATCATCCATGTAAATGGTTGTGTATATGATGAGATTTTGAGCTAGTTCTTACGTGATCCATCTGGTACTAGGGTGCATATGGTGGATATACTATGAATAGTACCTAGAATGTGTGTTTTATCTAGTAAACTTGGGGTAGTATATGTTGACATATGTGGTACCTATCGAGTATTAAATGTTAAAATGAGCCATTGAGTTGGTTAAATCACTGAGTGTTAAGCTATTGGGTATGTTCTTGGGTTATCTCTGGAGTAGAGTAACCTGGGCTTTATAGAACCAAGTTCGTCCCACTACTTTGGAGGACTTTCTAGGAAATGGTTGTTTTGACATGTCGGTTGGTTTAATTTTGGCCTTCATGCCAAGTGTTATGATGTGGTGATCATGTTTTGTGGAATGACAATTGTGTGTTTAAGTTAGTTCTGAAATAATGAATTTGAGAGCATCTAGTCCTTCATGACATCTAGTACATTCCTAGGTAGGGAGCTTCATGTTGGTTCTATTTAAATGTGTCCTTCCATGTACAAGGATCATAATCAAGGACCATTCGAAAATGGTCAATTCTACTTGAATTCCTTTGATACTTTCATGTATTGATTCATGTTGATGTTTTCTTTACAACGTGATGTTGTTGCATTTTGGTTGTGTGTGCAGTCCTTATGAGTCACTGATGATCATGAATGGACCTCGGTTGTTAATTGTGAACTATCATGGAAATTCCTTGGGATAAAGGCATTTCAGTCAGTTAAATGATGATGCGTCATCAAGTGAAGTTGAGTTTCTTTTAAGAGGTCGACCAGTAGTGGTCCGGCTATCATTTTCTAGTGATCCTTGAAATCCTCTTAGTTTTAACCTTATTAATAGACGATCATGTCCCCTATCTTGACATCGTCTTGAATACACTATGAGAGTGCCAGTTATACGCCACGCTATAGTAGAAATCCATTGGGCTGGTTCAAAATACTTTTCCATGTTGTGAACTGGATGTGTGGTTTTAAATGAGGCTCAGTTAATCCTTAGTCATACCTGGGTTCCCATGTAGGAATGCCTTGGAAGTACTCTGGATGCCTGCTTCTTTCCTTAATGTGAACTCCATGTAGATGCCGCTCTAGGTTTAGTCAGTGTTCTTATGTGGAATTATGGCCTTTTACCAAAGTCTTGCTTGTAACGGGAAGTATGGAACACCTTGGTGAGTTACTTGGACTTCAAGATGATGAATATGAGGTTATTTCAGACTTATAGTCAAGCTCATATGTGATTATTTGAAAAGGGGTAATGATTCTAGTGGTATGGATATGATTTTCGCCTTTAATCATGCTATGGAATGACCCTTTTTAATGATAAGTGGATGGTTTGACAAGGGAGAATCATTAAGAGATAGGTATGGGCTTCAGTGAACAGGTTCATTGTAGATGCTTGGTGCCTTAGGAGAATGTGTTGTGTCAAGTTGCAACACACCAACCTCCTAATCCATGTGTTTCGGAGATAAGTTATCCAGTGATAGTTTAACACATTATCCTTCTTGTTCCTCATGTATAGTTTGATTGAACCAATTGAACAATCCGCCAGTCTAAGGTGGTTGTGATGTGGAAGTTCTCAATTCCTTTTGAGGGAAGATTTTGTGACCAGTTTTGATAAGGTCGATCAAGGTTCAACCATTCATTTCTATGAGGCCACTTTTATGACCTCAGTTGTGTTTAGGTTCACAAAGTTAAAGAAAAATCATGTTGGTATCATTCTTATAACTCTTAGGGGAATGATTTGTGGAGTTTTCTAATGGTAGAGGTGTTGTGTTAAAGATTTCATGTGATTTGTTCTTGACAGGCTCATAAAGGTTTCACTCTTCCTACCGATCAAGGAAACCTTCAGTGTTAATAAGAATGGGAGGTTTCACATCCGTGAGATTGTACAAATGAATGGGGTCCCGCATTCTATCATTTCAGATAGGGACACCCAGTTTACATCTTGTTTCTAGAAAGGGATATAGAGGGTGTTGGGTACACATGTGTTTTTTAGTACAACTTACCACCCCTAGACATATGGCCAGTCAGAGTGCACGATTAAGGTGCTGGAGGACATGCTTCAGGCATGCGTCCTGAATTTCAGGGGTTCTTGGGAGAAACACATAACCCTGGTAGATTTTTCCTATAAAAATAGATTTAAAACTACTTATTAGATGGTGAAATATGAGGCTTTGTATGGTAGACCATGACGATCAACTCTGTGTTGGATAGAGGCAGGAGAGGTAGCTATGTTGGGACATTTTCTTATCTAGGAGACCACTGAATAGGTTCAGGTGATACGGAAGCAGATGACTGCTACAAAGTCTTGTTAAGAAATATTTTCTCAATCACTGTATACACACTCTAGAGTTCTAGTTTGGGGTCATGTTTTCCTAAATTTTTTCCCAAGGTTGGGACACAAGAGGATCAGGAGGCAGGGTAAGCTTTCACAGAGATACATTGGGCCGTTTGAGATTCTGGAGAGATTCAGGTTGGTTGCATATCAGTTGTAGTTACCCTAGTGGTACAGGTCTATACACTAAGTATTCCACACCTCTCAATTATGACATTACTTTTAAGACCCATATCTTGATTTTTATCCTGAAGAGTTTGAGTTACAGGTAAATGCGCCCTTTGAGGAGCATCCTATACAAATTGTAGATCATATCACAAAAGTTATACATGGTCAATCTATTAATTTAGTATGGGTTATATAATAGCACATTCGAGTACATGAAGAGACCTAGGAGAGTGGAGCCTAGGTACGATCGTAGTGGCCATATTAGTTCTTAGATGTTTCTTTACCACCCTTAGAAGGGAAATTTTGGGATGAATTTCTTTAAGGGGGGAAGTTTGTAAGAACCTGGTTCTTCTTTTGAGGTACGAATCTTGTCTTTTTAGGTTGTGCTTAAGTAAGTGGAGGAAAAAGAGGGTTACACACTGTGTAACCCAGGTGCACATTGTGTAATTGGGGCATACGCCATGTACTACCCAGTATATTCCATGTGATGGTCTGTCCAGGATCTATATGGACACGACATGTAGTTTCCAGTACACACTGTGTACTTTTATTTTTTTCATTAAATCAGGTAGTATCATTATTTAAAAAAAAGAACTCACCCTTAGTTCGACGAACAATGCGCCCAGGTGATCCGAGGATAGGGTGGACTCCCATTTTGTCATCCGATCTCTGATTCAAGCACAGTCAGATGCGTTGGAATCCTCTCGGTGAGCTCTCGATTCCTCTTAAGACATTCTTCATGATTTCTTCTCTCGACCTAGTTATCTAGGCTTGATAATTTATGCTTTTTTTGTAGATCTACTCTGTTCTAGGTTGAATTAGAAGCTGATGATGGATGAGGAGAGTTGTACGAGTACGAGGTAGGTGGTCTCGTGCCTTTTGTGAATTGTTAAGTTGACTATATGTGATGGAGTGCCATGCACCCATTTGAAGATGTAACCTTAATTGATAATTGGCCTATGTTATTTCATATTGATTTTATGTAAATGAAAATGTGTTCCCATTTATGAATTTGGTTTTTTACCTTGAATTAGGGCCACCTCATGGGTGTGTTTCCTTTCGATGACCATTTATGGTCATTTGGACTAGGTTACCTATTAGGCATTCCTTAGTTTCCCTTATTGGGTTTTTGAAAAAAAAATTGTTATTAAATTGAATTGAAATTGTGTTAAATTGTAATTGTTTTGACTAAGGCTTGGGATTAGTGATTTTCCCCTTTTCCCCATGTTATGCCTATGCTTGTTTCATCATGCTTGGAATGTTTTGCTCCAATTGTTAACCTTACCATGTGATTTTGGTTATGTTAATTCCTTGTAATGGTTTAGATTACATGATAGTATTGTTATAGGAAATGTTACCATGTGAGTTATTTAATTCTAAAGTTGTGTAATAATTTAAATTACATGATAGGCATTTTATATGAAACACCCACGTGAGTTTATTAATGTTGAACCATGTAATAGTTTAATCTATATGTGTTCATTGATATATTATATATTCCCATGAGAGTTTATAAATTTTGAAGCCATGTAATAGTTTAATTTACATGCGTTTCTTCTTATGTGAAATGATAGAGGGGTAAATAGAAATGGGAGAGATATAACCTTAGGTTAAAAAGAAATTTTGGGCTCATATGAATATTGAACCATATACCTTGGTTGAACCATGACCTAAGTTAAAAGACCATGGATGGAATCAAAGAGGGTATTATCATGTTAAGTTGTGAGAGATCCATGGATGTAGGGGTCGGGCTCATGGAGACTTTATATAAATGTCGAGAAAACCTTAAATCCAATGCGGGATTCCAAGTATGGGATCTATTGGAAGTTGTTTATATGTCATAATGTTGGTCAAAAATACCTCAAGGTATCATTGAAGTGTTTTTTAGGTGATTGTGTTTGTTGACAAAGTGGTCCTATGTGTTGTGTTTTTTGACAAAGCTAACCATGATGTTCAAATTTTTTGACAAAGGGGGTTTACATGGTGGGTTTTCAAGTTCAAGAGACGTTGTTGGAAATCCTTTATTGTCTGAAGAACCTTGAAAAATGAATGAACTATCTGAAGTTAGTAAAAAATTAATAGATAGAAGGTGGATCCGTTTTCCAGTGTTTTCTAAATTTTTGGGCCTCAATATCGACAAATGGAGAAAAGTGTTTTTGGAAAAGGGACTTGCATGCCAGTGTCTTGGAGGAATGGAAAGTTGTGTGCCATGTGTTTTTCAAGATCAGAACATCAAAATATGGCAAAGGAAAGAGAGGTGCCCAAGTTTTGATTTGGGCGCGCAAGGTGACTAGGGTGATAGAGGCTAAGGCGGATGGATATGCGTACTGGGAGGAGACTTTCACGCGGTGCTCAGGGTGACCAAAATTCCTATAAATAGAGGGATACCCACTGCTGGAAAACTAACCTATACCAACGGTTTGGAGAACCGTTGCCAAGTAAGCCGTTGGGATAGGTTTATACCAACGGTTTTGGGAAAACCGTTGGTATAGACCTATACCAATGGTTTTTGAAAACCGCTGGTATAAGTAATATGAAAATCTATACCAACGGTTATGGAACCATTGGTATATGTATTTCAAAAAAAATTCACTAGGATTTGATCCTAGGACCCCTAGTTTATCATTGAACGACTTAACCACTAACCTAACATGACTTTTTTGAACATAATTACATAAATATATATATGTATTCTCATAATTATTTTAAATTTTGATTTATATAATGTTCTCGGTAAGAAGATCTGATAAAAATTCAAAGGACCTATACCAACGGTTGTCAAAATTGTTGGTATAGGTCCTGATTTTGGATTCAATTCTGGGTGAAAGGTTCATATATGGGGGACATTTCCCAACGGTTTGGCCAAACCATTGGGATAGGTATACCATTTCCCAACGGTTTGTCCAAACCGTTGGGAAAGGTGTCCACAAAGTGAACTTTTCCCAATGGTTTTCCAAAACCATTGGGAAAGGGTATGGATTTCTCAACGGTTTGGCGTTGGGAAAGGTGGCCAAAAAGTTGACTTTTCCCAACGATTTTGGAAAACTATTGGGAAAGGTGGCCTCAAAGTGGGCTTTGCCAATGGTTTGGACAAACCATTGGGAAAGCAGACCTATACCAACGGTTTTTACAAACCATTGGTATAGAAGCGTTGGGAAAGGTCAGATTTCCAGTAGTGACCCCTCCTAATTTTCAGAGAATCTCAACACTTAGATATAATTTTATATCCAGTCGCGCAAGTAGGTTTGGTCATGCAAGTGGTGGTTTGGTCGCACAAGTATAAAGATATTCAGAAGTTGTGCTCCAATTGATAGTTGTGCACCAATATTGGTTTGGGTGTAAAATGGTGTGAGTCTCCCAAGTTCTGAGTTGGCGAAGGGAGTTTCATGAAAGTAGTTAGATGACACTTGTATGCTAGGCATAGAGGAGCTCACCAGGCATAGTGAAGTGTGCCATTCATTCTAGGGTTGCACGAATGATGGAGGAATGCCCAGTACACCCATGGTAAAGTTGTATTCATCAGTGGATGAAAGTTTAACATAAAAAGATCATCTGTATATAGATGAATATGAATTCATTTGTGATAATGAAGAGACCTATGAGTCTATAAACTCTGAGTGGATCCTTTCCAGATCAGTGAGCAAAGGAAGAGGAAGAAGGTGATCCTTTCTACTGGAAGTGAGCTAGAGAGAGAGAAATAGGGAGTGACCCTTGGGAAATCAGTGATCTAACCCTAAACATTGTAAAGGCATTGAGCATGGTCATAGATGTGATCTAGCTAGAACATTGAAAATTGGCAGTGAGCTTTAGTGGATTTGGTACATCGTCGTTGTATGCTCCTTGGATGTGGCTCAGTGATGGTGAACCAAGTAAAAATCTCGGTGTCTGCCTGCTTGCTTCTCTGCATTGCATTCAAAGAATTATCATCAGATAAAGAAGGAAAGAATAAGATAAATAGTAAAACATAAATGCAAACAAAGTGACCCTTATAATAAAGAGGTCAAGATCCAGTGGGGTAGGGATAATTTTGAAAATAATATACATACCCTGATTCACCCCCCCCCCCTCTCAGGGTATCTAGGCCACTTTTGGTCCCAAAAATTGGTATTAGAGCAGATTTATTTTATCATATTTGTTTTCTCTAACTTGGTTCGGTTGATTTCTCAAGTTAAATATTCAGTCTACTCTTATCTTAGTGTGCCATGGCAAAGGAAAAAATATCAAAGAAGAATCAGAAGTCATATGGTATTCCTTAGTGTGGAAGTGTTTATGGAAAAAGTGTGATTCAATTAAAGGAATAAAACATCTTATTGAAGGAAGTATTGGATGAATCAGATAGGAAAAAGATATATTCACTCAATTATGATGTAGGAATGAGTAAATTACTTGAAATTCAAAGTGATGATGAAACTACAAATGAGGAAGAAATTTCAAGGAGGCCACCAATAGATGATGTCGACATGAAAAAGGAATTGGATTGGAAATTGGTGGAAGAAGTTAAATCTAAATATATCCAAATCCAAGTACTAGAAATTTATGTCAACAAGATAAGAGCCTTAAATCAAAGGCTTATTGATGTGGCTACTAACCTAATGGAGAAGAATGATTCTCAAGATTAAGAACTACAAAATTTGTCTATAAAGAGAGAAAATCTCAAAGCTGATGTCAAGGGAAATAATCTGAACTCAAATGAAATTCATAATTTGAAATCTAGAAATGATGATCTTACTACATAGATATATGAACTAGTTCAGAAGAATCAAAGGCTACAACAAGAGAATTCACCCTTCTCTAATTCTGTTGATCAAGAAAAATTGAAAATAAAATAGAAAAGTGATATGGTAGATAAGCTTACACAAGAATTGGAAGATGATATGAGTAGCAGGAGGAATCTCATAAGAGAACTCAATGCCCAAATTGAATCAATATATAAGAAGATTCAGCAACTGGAGGAAGATATAGAATCAGTCAAGAAAGAAATGGAGAAATCAAATGACAAAGGAAAGCCTAAGTTGAAGGATGCATTTCACTTACTATTCGATTTTCCTTCGGCAGGTGATGATAAAATGAAAAGAAAGTGTGCTATTTCTGAGGAGAAGTAAGAACATATTTTATCATCTCAAAGACCACATATTATGTTAAATTCTAGAATTGGATATGATGATATCCCTCCTATGCGTGATAGAAAGATAGCATTGAAGAGTTCCAGAGATAAGAAAAATATTTTAGGTGCTGGAGATATACCTAAAAAGGTTTTTATAGGAAGTAATGATAGAATGTTCTATTTCTATGGGATTCATGGTCATACACAAAGATTTTTTTCAAAGGATTGGGAATACATTTCATACTGTGAAGATAGAAGTTTTACTAAATCTGAGAATAAGAAGAAGCATCATGAAAAGTCTGGAAGGAACACCTCTTAGAAGAAAGAATTCATTAGATGCTATTACTGTGGAAGTATGGGACACACTATGAGCATGTTTCAGGAAGCTCAGGAGCTCAATATCAGAATAATAACTCAAGATGCATCAACATCTCAGTTGATAAATGATTAAATGAGGCATGCCTTTGATGGAAGATGTTTTATATGTTCTGATCATGGGAATTTGACAAGATATTATAGCAAGAAGAAATCAAAAAAGGAAAAGGAACCTAGAAAGAGATTCTTAAATCCAATGATGTATAACAACAAATCATACATTGTAAGACAAAGTGGTAAGTTGAAAAACGGTTTTACTACCTCAGAGGAATTACAAGGAGCTCAAAGAAAGGTGTATCAATCACCTCCTCTGGTACACTCACAAAAACTTCCATGGAATGGATATGGAAATCCTGGAAGAGAAAGGGAGGATATGCCCCTAGTGTAATTAAGAAGAATGTAATGTCAGTGGAATATATAACCGCAACAAGAAAAGGTTTCATGACTCAAACAATTGATAAAATAAATATGACTAAAGAATGTCCTAGAAAATTCACATGTCATGCCACATACCGAGAAGTGAAGGTGAGAGAAAGAAAATTCCAATGGAGGAAGAAGCAAGAGAAGATGACCAGTGGAAAGATTCCTGCTCAAATAAAGAGTCATGAAAAATGGAATATTGGTGGAATATAAAATAATGAAATCTATACTAATGGGATTAATTCCCAAATTATGAAAAAGGCCAAGCATCCAAAATCTAAATATCATAAGAAGACTCTGAATGTGGGTAATGAATGCTTAGTCATATGTAAAGAATAGTTGGAGTTATCTAGGCAGTTGGAGTAGGTAAATAAAGATTGTGATTCTTTTCATGAAAGAATCAAAGGGTTGACCCATTCAGATCAACCATAATCCTCTTCTTAAAGATTACATAATTTCTCCTCTCCCTATGTATATAAAATTTTGTTAACTAATGTTTCAAGTGTTTTAAGTTTTAGGTAGATACGATTCAAGGGGAAGTGGCATCAAAAGATACAGAGTGATAAAGTGATATTCTCTAGAGTTTCAATTGATTCAAATCAGGAACTAGAGTTAAAAATAAAGGGAGAAACTAAGTGCAATAGAAAGTGATTGTGCTATTAACTTTATCCCTTGTTTCCTGCACTAAGTTCCAACCCAGTAGGCTCAGATATTTTGTTGATAGCTCATTGCTAAGTGGTGAATTCTCCTAATGATGATCTCTTTGATGTATGTAAGCTGGAGAAGTTTCTCAAACCTGCAATTGCATGTAAAGAAATGATGTAGGAGAAGAAGAATGTTTATGGGTCTAAACAATATGCCTTATAAATAGAAGAGATATACATCATAGGGGGAGAATTTTATCTTCTAATAAGATGAAATTTATCAAAGGGATATGATGGTTGATGAAATTACATGATAAGAGAATTATCATAATATTTAAATCTCACATACAATATCAGATTCAACAAGTTCTATTACACAATGGTTCTATCATTCAAATCTGTCTTAGATGGTTGTGTTCTTTAGAAAGAGGAGATGATATGATAAAGATTCTACATTGAAATTGAGTATCTCACAAAGTTATACATGGATAATCTAGTGGTTCTGAGTTTCATTGAATATATATTCATTGGTATCATGCTCTAGTTTAGGTGTTAGTCATCCTCTGAGAGAAGATGGATTGTGATGAAGCAAAAAAAATCATGCACATCATGATTAATTATTTTGTTCTAATAATGTGGTATCAGCTGACTGTTTTCAGGATACCAAGGAGCTATGAAATAATATCAATAATGTTTTAATAAGGAGCTGTGAGAAGTAACTAAAAGAAATGATGTCATTGTACAATGACATAGTGAGAATATTCTTATCAAAAGTGATGAAGTGGTTAGAGACTCAGGAGGAGCAGATGTGAAAATGTTGATTCAGACGCATATAAAGATAATGAACATGATGAATTCAAGTCTATATTTGTGAACAAGTGAAATAGTCAAGCTGAATTTGATAGGCAGAACATCAATGTTGATCTGATAGTGTCAGTGCAGATGAGAAAGATGAGTATTTTACAGCAAGCATGATACTTATCATGGGTAGAGCCCAGATGTTTTGAACAACGATATGAAGATGAAAATTGGTTTCATTATATGAATGAAGAACTTGAACAAATTGATAATAATCAGATATTAGGAGATTGTTTTGAGGCAAGCAGATAAGAATGTCCTCGGGACTAAATGGGTTTTTCACAACAAGATGAATAAAGATGTCACAGTGATTTGAAACAAAGAATGACTAGTGTATAAAGGATACTCCTAGATAGAGGGTATAGATGTTGATGAGGCATTTTCAACTGTGACAAGGATGGAAATAATAAGATTATTCTTATCCATTGCGGTGCAACGGAAGTTCAAATTGTTCTAGATAGATATCAAGTTATAATTTTTGAATGGGGTTCTAGAAGAAGAAGTGTATATTGAGTAGCCAAATGGTTTTACCATTCATAAAGACAAGAACAAAGTGTGTCAGTTGAAGAAGGCTTTGTATGGGTTCAAGAAAGCACCAAGAGCATGGTATTCATGACAAGATCAATTTTTGAAGAAGCTTGGTTTCCAACGCGGTGGAGTTGATTACAATTTATATGTGAAAAATGATATTAATCAAAGGATTATGGTGTTGGTTTATATAGATGACATAATATTTGGAGGATCAGATGCAGCTCAATATAGAAAGTTTTCCAAATTCATGAAAAGTGAGTTTGAAATGTCAATTATTGGAGAGATGACATTTTTCCTTGGTTTACAGGTGACACAAGGAAGGAATGGTACTTTCATTTCTCAATCCAAATATTCTAAGGAGGTTCTGAGAAGATTTGGAATTGAAAATTCCAAGGATATGAAGACTATGGTTGCTACCCAAATGAAATTTTCAAAAGATGATGATGTAAATGTAGTTAATATAACAAATATACAAGTAGTTTATTGGGAATTTACTGTACCTGAAAGCGACAAGAAATGATATTGTTTTCACTACATGCCAAGCAGCGCAATATCAAAGTAATCCCAAGGAAAGATACATTATTGTAGTGAAAATAATACTTCAGTAAATCAAGGGAATGATAGATTTCAGATTGATTTATAATGAAAAATCTCAGTCAGAGTTATTGGGATATACTGATGCAGATTGGGCCGGTTCAGCAGATGACAGGAAATCAACTTTAGGAGGTGATTTATATCTTGGTGGATTGTGTATTTCATGGATAAGAAATAAGCAACATTTAATCTCATTAATCACTGTGGAATCTGAGTATATTTCATCCACTCAAACATGCACACAGTTATTATGGATGAAGCAGCGGCTTGATGATATGGGAGTTGAAGTGAAGTCTCTGATCGGAATTCAGTGTAATAACTCAAGTGATATAAATATCAGAAAAAAATACTTTCCATCACTAATAGACAAAGAACATTGAGATAAAGTATAATTTTATCAAGGAGAAGTTTGAATAGAGAATTGTGAAGTTGGAGTATATGCCTATAGAGTTATAGGTTGCTGACATTCTTACAAAGGCCTTACCCAAGGAAGCTTTTGAGAGACATCAACTAGATTTGGTAGTACAGTAGACTCCCTACACTTGAAAAAATGTGGATGTGGAACCCCCTCTTCCCGAGGTATGGTGTGTTTTCCTTACTGTACTAATTTGTGTTCTCTACTCTATTTTAGACCACAAAGGAGTGACCTTTGGGTTCATTAACAAAGGGGGAGAAAGAGTGACTCTTAAAGGGGAGAAACTATGGATAAATATGGGAGAAAAGGTCATTTTCAAAGACATAGGGAGAATCTTACAAGTGGTATAGTGGGATAGGGGGAGTTTATCAAGACATGTGAAGAAGTTGATAGGGGGAGAACCATGATGCGAGTATGTGGTGTTCGGAATGATCATCCAGAGCTTATCTTGGACAACACAAGAACCCAATATGTGAATAAGGGGAGTATTAAATATGAATATGTTAGAAGTGATCGATCAAAGAATAGATATCATGATAGCTAAGTATTGTGATAAAAGCATAAGAGTGGCGTTGGAATGGTGTTAGAAGGTTTCCAACGATCAGCAATTGGTATCAGTTTGGTATCAAAAATTGGTGTCTGAAATGAAGTGATTCATTTATTAACTTTTCATTTACTCTTGTTTCTCATGTCGAGTATATCTCATGTGGGCTTAGAGTATGTGTTGAGTGAATCATTGATCGCTATCGGAATCTCAAGAGGCGAATGGTGTCTGAAGCGTTAATGCAATATCATTTTATGAGAAGATTTGTCAACAAACCCAAAGGGGGATATTGTTGGGAAAAAATCCATCAAGGTGTCATTGAAACATTTTTGAGGTGATTGTGTTTGTTGAAAAAGTGGGCCTCCATGTTGTGTTTGTTGATAAAGCAGACCACGATATTAAAATTTGTTGAAAAAGGGGGTTTAAATGGTGATTTTTCAAGTTAGAGAGATATTTTTGACAAACCATTATTGGTAGAAGAACCTCGACAAAGTAATTAATGAACTGGAGGTGGTACAAAAAGATCAGATACAAGGTGGTGCTGTTTTCCAGTGTTTGCCAAATTTTTGGGCCTCAAAATCGGCAAATGGAGAAAAGTGTTTTTGGAAAATGGACTTGTGTTCCAATGTCTTGGAGGCTTGGAAATTTGTATGCCATGTTTTTTTCAAGATCAGAACATCAAAATATGGAAAAGGAAATAGAGGCACCCAGGTTTTGGTTTGGGCGTGCAAGGTGACTAGGGTGACAGAGGCTAAGGCGGCTGGACTTGCACGCTGGGAGGAGACTTTTGTGCGGCACTCAGGGTGACCAAAATGCCTATAAATAGAGGGAAACCCCTCCTCATTTTCATAGAATCTCAAAACTTAGAGATAATTTGATCTCCATTCGTGCAAGTAGGTTTGATCACGCAAGTGGTGGTTTGGTCGTGCAAGTATAAAGATATTCAGAAGTTGCATTCCAATTATTATTTGCGCGCCAATATTGGTTTTAACATAAAAGGGCATGAGTCGCCCAAGTTCTGATTTGAATAAGGGAGTGTTTCTCAAGTATTTAGATGACACTTGTGCGCCAGGCATAGAGGATTTCTCCATGCATAGTGAATCACGCCAGCCATTCTAGAGTTGCGCGAAGGTTGGAAGATTGCCCGGTACACCCATGGTAAAGTTGTATTCATAAGTGGATGAAATTGTAACTTCAACAGAGTGTCTACATACTGATGAAGATGCATTTATTTGTGATAATTTAGAGACCTATAGTTTTATAAACTCTAAGTGGATCCTTTCTAAAGTAGTGGGAAAAGGAAGAGGAAGAAGGTGATTCATTCTACCGGCAGTGAGCCAAAGAGAGAGAAATAGGGAGTGGCCCTTGGGAAAGCAGTGAGATAACCCTAAACATTGTAAAGGCAGTGATCCTAGGCATATATGTGATCTATCCCAAACATTTTAAATTGTCAGTGAGATTTAGTGGATTTGGTATATCGGCACATCACCATTGTATGCTCCTAGGACGTAGCCTAGTGAGGGTGAACCAAGTAAAAATATTTGTGTCTACCTTCTTGCTTCTCTGCATTTCATTAAAATCATTATCATCAAATAAAGAAGGAAGGAATAATATAAACAGTAAAACATAAATGCAAACAAAGTGACCCTTATAATAAAGAGGTCACGATCCAGTGGGGTGGGGATAATTTTGAAAAGAATATTTATACCCTGATTCACCCCCCCCCCCCTCTTAGGGTATTTAGGCCCCTTTTGGTCCTAACACATGATTTGACATTTACTTATAATTTTAATATTTAATGGAATGACTTATGATGCATTTGCCCAGACAAAACACAAGTTTGGATTCGGTCTTCACTATTACTTGTTTAGAGGGTATTTTGAGACATTTGTCGGGTATACTTTTGTATGGGGATCGTCAGGCCTAGGATGGATCCTGAGACTTATATAATTCAATGTAATTGAATTGATAATAAACATAAATTAATTTAAATGAAACTAATACTTATAGGTATGTTTACTTTTGAGTACTTCCTAGTTTACTATTTTCCCTTTTGCACGCTGCTTGTTATATCACTGACAGATTGTCATAGACCATAGGTGGTTGTCTATTGGGATTTAGTCTTACACCCTATTTGGGTCATGTTTTTGGGCCCAAGAAGATTATGTTTTTTAAGGTGTCTATATGGGTAAGAACCCTTCTACAGGTACTTGATATGTTGTTTAAGAGCAGGAGAGCATGAGACCAAGTTGAGGCTTGTGATGCTCTTGAGTTTGTTTTGTCCTTTTTTACTTTGGTACTTATATCATGTATTACTACAGTGTAACATGTTTTTTATGTTTTCTATAACATGTGATATAGAGCGTCATCCTTTTTATGCTATGACATCTGGTTATTTTTATTATCATTCTTCTGTTGTTTACTCCTGTTGTATGGTATTACTGCTTTTGTTATCTGTATATTATTCTTTTCTATTGTGTTACACTCTGAAAATGAGGAAATAGTTTCCCCACTATCACACTCGGGTCATTGCTGCTGGTCGGTAGACTTTGGCATTTGGTGAAATTCACTTGAGGCCATGTTGCCAACTGGGTACAGGTCACCTTTGAGTGGATTTCAGATCTGAGATGTTACAGATAAGGCACTCTACATCATTCTCATGAATTTTATCTTCCTTCTTCTTATAATAGATATTCACATCATTATTTTAAAGCCAATTCATACCAAGAATTATATAAAAGTAAATCATGGGTATGATGATAAGTTCATTAACTAAAGCATGTTTATGAGTCATAAGGGGGGATGATTGATACATCTTTATTACAAGGATACTTTCCTTATGAGTTTTGACTGAAAACTCCTTCATTAAATCAAAATGGAAATGTCTAATTTGTTTAGAAAATAGGGAAGATATGAAAGAATTCTATGATCCAAAATCAAATAAATAATTGGATAAGTTTGAGGAAATTATTAAAGTACCTGCCACCACATTGCTAGGAACTTCAACCTCAGTAGTTGTGACTGCATAAGCTTTTCCTTTCTCCCTTGTCCTTATTTAGAGAAAGTTTCCTTAACACTTAGGAAATTCATTTGCATAATGTCCCATATCTTTACAATTATAGCATTGAAAATTATAAGCTTCTTTATTTCCCTTATAATCATGATATTGGTGGATTTGTTTCTCCACACTTGTAACAAACACCCATTCCCTTTAGGCAAGTACCGAGGTGTTTATTCTGACAATTACTATAAGGTGGAAAGTCAACTATTCCCTTCTTCCCCATTTCCTTATTTCCTTTTCCAAAGTTTTCAGTATCCATCTTCTTCTCTTACTTTCTTTTAAATTCATAATACTTAGAGTATACCTTTTCTGTCTTGATATCACATGAGACTATATCTTCATATGATAAGAAATTATGAGAGACCAGTGCCCTTTAGAGGAATGGTTTTAAACCATCAAAGAATCAATAAATCTTTCTCTTTGGAATATGTATGTATTCCTCATCATGACTTGATAACCTTGTAAAGTTGAATTCATACTTCTCATTACATTTATCCTCTTTATGTCTTAGACTCAATAATTGCCTCTCCATATCTGACCATTGTTTACGAGGAAAATATTTTTCCAGAAAAAAATCCTTAAAATCCTTCCATTCTATATTTTCAATATCTTCCTTCTCATTTTTGTTTTAAATAAATGACCACTATTGATCAACATCTCCTGATAGATGATACACTTCCATGAAAACCTTCTCCCTTTCTTTACTTCTCAAAGTGAGATATATCTTCTCTAAGGAACTTATCCACTACTCTGATATGAATGGGTTTGTAGTTCCATTAAATTATGGATGTTGTTGTCGAATAAAGCGGTTTAACATTGCTCCTCCATGTTGTGGATCAGGATGCTCCATACATGTAAGGTTATTGTTCATAACCTGATTCAGCTGCCCTAGTATAGTTATAAGTTTCTCAGCACCAGTCGTAGCTCCAGAACCAACATCATTATCTTGCATAATAGGGAAATCCCTACATGGGATACGTGCATTCATGTAGTTTTCATTCCTTCTACTAGAAAACATTTATAAATAATGGCATACAATAAATTAGGTTATGAATCATGATGTATAATGTCGAACTAGTAAAATACTTAACATAAATTGAAATCATATGCATGACTAATCTCATAATCATAAGAATGTTTTCATTAGGGACATATTTACAATTAAATCTTTCATAATGTTTTGTAAAGAAAATGTGAATTATCCTATGCATATCCCCCAGGATTGTCAAACCTGGTGTGTAGTAAGGCTCATTTTCATGTACCATGTTACCCCAAGTCAGGTCCAGAACACCTTTTCAGAGTTGTTACTCCTAGGTACATCTATTACAGAACCACATCCATTTGTAGTATCTATACATGGATTTATTACTAGGAATATCCACATAATATATACCTTACCAAAATTATAGTATGTTCTTGTATGCTTATCCTCAAAGTCTATCTTAGGTTTTTTTACTAATCTACGTTTTCTAAATATAGTTTCCAAGGATTCTACTAAACTTTCTCTGATATCAAATTTAAGGACCAAGACCCTTGTTTCCCAGATTTGATACCTTATTTTATTAGATTTTCATATAAACAAGAAAGTCATATATATAAGGAAATAATAGTTTAGTATCATTGTAAAACCATATACATAAGTTCAAAATTATAACTTGAAATGAAATACATCAAAGAAACTCCCTTGGAAACACTCTTATTCTTCTAAATTATCTTTGAATGTCATTCATAAAATTCATCTTGGAATCCTAGGGAAAATAAACATAAGAAAGTGGTGATATCAAATGCTTGGTAATGGTAAGTAATAAAATGGAAGCATAAGTAATAAATCATGGTGAATAATTAAAATTACACATTCCAATAAAAGTAAACTTGAGCATAATATGGTAGGAATAAAAGCTGAATAAATAATGTCATAATAAAACATAACCATGGATATTCTATTAGCCAAATAATAACAGGGAATATTAATTACTAGTTTCATAATGAGGTAATTCATAATGTGGGACATCATAACCATATTGTCAAGGCTTCGTGCTAAGACCGTATATAACCGGGTAAAAACCCAAACTAGTTTGTCTCATGAGACCTACCGATGCACCGAGGGGATATAGCAGGGCCCACCCGACACTTACTAAGTCCAATTCATTCATCATATAAAAAGTTCGAAACATAATTAACATATACATTCATATTGAAACTAACATATTAAATGTAAATAACTTTCCCCAATAATTAAACATAAACACTAACCATTCAGAGTAATATAGTGGATGGTATCAAGATAGCACATCCATAACCAAACTAATCATAAACCATTCAATAAAATATGGTATATGATATCATAAAATATTATTCCCAATTAAATATAATAATTAACAAGAGTTTTTAAATATATGAAAATACTCTTATAAAATTATCGAGTAATTCTTGAGAGAAATACTCTTTTACTTTACAAAGAAGAGTTATTTTGGAAAAATATTTGTATAAAACCATAAGTGAACTAATATAGTTTTTTCATAATAAAATTATTTATTTTAGAAAAATAATGGTGTCTTAAAATAGATTATAGAGTACACTTTAAAATAGGTATGAATTCGAGAAGTTCCCTTGAATCGGGCTTGTTTATCGGAAAGAATTTGAGAAAGATCCTTTTAAAACATGTAACTCTCCATAAAAGAAAAAAGGATTCTGATTAGTAAATATATATATAGAAAATTCAAATATAATTTATGAGGAGTAAATAATAATAATTAAGAATTTAATTGGGGTAAATGGATAAAATGATTAGCCCGAAATAAAATAAAGGTTCGGGTAGAAATCCTTACCTTATGTCTGAATGTATTCTACACTTGACCTTAATGTCCTAGATAATAAAATTAAATAAATTAATTAATTAATAACCTTTTATATATTTATTTTATTTATTATAATTTTATTATGTTTATTTATGACCTTTTTGTTGAGTTATAAGATACAAATTTATCACTCAGGAGCGTTCATTTCCTTCATTTTCATGATCGTTATACTTGTATATAAGTATGGAAGTTCATGTGGAAAGGATATAAATCTCTATAATTGAATTTATATGATAATAATTAACTTACATAAGATTAAATGGTTATATAATTTATTTTTTATATGGTATGAGGATTATTTATTAGATAAAACTATAGTGATAATCATTTAGATTATTACGGCGGTATTTTGATCATCAAGAACCAGTTTTGTTGTATGAATTAGTATTATGTATATATAATTGTTACAAAAAATTACATGATACATAATACATATTTTATAATCTATTTCAACTATAAAATTGTTTCATGACCAACCTTGAAGAATAAATTGAATAATGAAGGTTCTTCGTCCACGAAGGTTGTAAATCAGGACCTCCCATATGATGATTTCATTTTTAAAAATAAAAGATAAAGAGAGAGAGAGAGAGAGAGTAGTTTAAGGAATGATATTATATTAATATGATATAATTCCATTATATAGATTATAATGTAGTTATCATGATCATTTTTATAGAGGAGTTGAGGAGAAGATAAGAAAATAAAGTAAATTGAAAATGAAATTAAAAGAAAAAGGAAGAGGTTTTACCTCTTGAATTAACCTCCTTGAGAACCTCCTTAGGGAAAGTGGTTTTGGTATTTTGGTAAGAAAAAAAGATCATGTAAGTTTGGAGAGACTAGGGAAGATGATTTGGTAATAAATTTGACAATATTCATGGCTTAGAGGAGTGAAGAGAAGAGGGGTGCAGGTGGTTTTTATAGTGGAGGGAGGGGTGATTTCTCATTATTTTATTCATTACTTTATTATTTTTCTCAAGACAAGCAATAGTATTAATTTTTGTGACTAAATACAGTAATAAATGCATTTGAATTTGAACCAAGGTTTCTTATATCATCCATGACTTAAGGAAAAGTGAATTTAGCTTCTAATGTATTTCTACCGTAAATTACCATATTTTACTATTCACCAAAAATTCGAGTATTTTAGAAAAATCCCAAAAATTAACCATGAAAGAATTAAAAAATGGAATCTATTTTATCAAAATAATTTTCTAAATATTTAAATTTTAATTTTTAAATAAAATGATTATTTACTTGAAAAATACAGATTTTAAATTTTAAACTGATTTTAAAACATTTTTAAAAATTAACTCAGGTCTCATAAATTTATCCTAAAATCCTAAGACAAAAAAATATTGATTTATGAATCCATTTTATGAAAATTAATTTTATTTTAAATAATTTTATTAATTATAAAATATTAATTAAATATTTATGACTTATAAAAATACCAACACTTAAATATTAATTTTTAAAATATTCACTTAATTTTACTATGATATAATTATATCATTCTTTCACTTATGAGATGCCTAAATTTTATTTATACTTTCATGGGTGATTTTACCATTCATTAATATGATTTACTATTCATAAGGGTCATATTACTATTCATAAGGGCAAGTTACTATTTCATCGGTATGGATTCCTTAACATCTAGAAATAACTATTATATATTTTATTATTAATTTATAAAGATTTTATTGTGTTATGTATGTGGTTTTATATGATTCATACTATATAAAATAAAAATAATAAGTGGAATTTCGTTGATATAATTTTGGGTTGTTACACTGAGCCTTGTTGTTCAGGGTTTTAGCATTATGATGTTGCCTGGTAAATTTAGCATCAGTTATCTCAATTTGGGATTATGAATTTTAATGTTTAGTTTATGAACATAAAGGTGTTTATGGATAAGATAGGTGTGCATAGACTCAAATGAGGTCGGTACGAGCTTGGTATTGAATTAATTATCATTGGTTGAGGTAGGTGTCCTTGAATTTGCTATGTCTTTTTACACATTTTGTGGTTTTATGTTCTTACATGACCATCAATATTATCCTTCTTGACATGATTCATTAATTGTATGGTTTCACCCCATAAATTAGGATGGTATTGTGTTGGATTAATAGTCAACATGGACTGCATAACATGATAAATGGTTTGATGGTGGTTTCTTGGTTGAATGAGTTCCAACAACACTCTTTATTGATTTTTGTGTGGTGTGAGTTTGATTTTAAGGAAAAAGAGATTTCCTTTTTAATAGGGGTTGATGAAAGTGAAATTTAAAATGGAATGAAGTGATTTGGTAGATATGTTTTTGAATAGTATTTCAAAATGAAAGTGGGATTTTTTAAAGAACATCTTGATGGAATTTTGGAAAAGGTACTAGCATGATAAAGATGGTATGTGATGCATTTCCTATGGATTGTTTTGTTGAATGATAATATGTGATTTCATGAGTTTTCTTAATGATGTTCTATTTTTGGTATCAAATCCTAGGTAAGGTTGTGATATTGTAATTAATCCATGTTAGAGGGTAGATATGGTAAAATTGTATTATATTCGATTAAACTATGCCCAGATACACAATGTGAATAGGGGTTACCCATTGGAGTAGATTGGGCCTAGAGTGTAAATTTTGGGCCCAATTGAGGTCTGTATGACCTAAAGTCATGGTGTATGGTTTGGATGATGAACCATTCAATCGTGAAGGTGTTTAATACATGGATACAGTCCATGTAGGTGACCATGTGAGTTTGGTAAGTGAGAATTCAAGATCTATACTTAGAATTAATTATGACATCCTATATTTAAGGTATGTATCATTTAATCATGTACATACCTTATGTATATGTTTTAGTTTGTTTTTTAAGGCTATATAGAGGTGTTCAGGAGGCCAAAAAAGGAAAAGGGCTAGGCTGGTGATCATGTTGTAGCTTAAAGAAGCTACTGTAGATACAATGGATCACTGGTGAACTCCACCGGCCATTCGGTAGAGTATGCTGGATTTGTAGCATGGCTTCATATCCCACTAGATAGTTGATGGGGTTCCTTGGTAGAACTAATTCTTCCCAGTGGCCACTGACCAGCTGGTGGAGGCCACTGGCTCACTGATGGCATCGTTTAGATCCCAACAAGGTCATATAGTTCATAGGGTTTTTTTAAACCCAAAATCCTAACATTTTAACTTAGTATTTCAAACCCTCTTTGACTCCTAGCACCCTAGGATCCCTCTCCAATGATTTTGGGTCCCCCTCCTCTCTTCCATCTCCTTTATTTGACACCTAAACAATGGTTTAATCCTGTGTTTCCAATCCTGTGAGTTCTTATTTTCTCTAGATCGATCCCCATATATTCTCCTTAATCAAAACCAATAATATCGTAAATATATCGATCAAATGTAGAGGTTTTGACATGGTCTAACAAGGGATTTGTTGATCATTGATAGATTTACACCCTAGGTAAGGAAATTGGAATTTATGCATCAATCAGTCCTAGATCGTTGTTGATAGAGAATCTTCTCTGGTATTTATGATCTTCACCTACCTTTATGGTGAAATTTCTCCTCAACCATGATACTAGAATTCTAAATCATGTTGGATAGGGAATGAAACTAGGTATCGGTGTAGCAATTGGACTCGGACAATGACCATTTCCATTGATCAGCATCATACCCAAGGTAATAAGCCCTTAACATTAGAAAATGTTATATACAGGTTCTTGGCATCATTATCGGAATGTGTGTGTAGCTCTATGAGACCTTTTTTTAATGTTTTATCATATGAGGTGTTCCTGTGTAGCCCTATGAGACCTGTGCTTAGTGTTGGTCTCATGTGAACTGTGATGATTATGAAACTTTATTAATATGACATAGTGTTTGATATTTCATTTATAGCATGTATTACATGTGTTTTTTCTCTTTCCATACTTTTTAGTTTTTAGGTTGATACATATAGAAATTTCCACAAGGGGGATGTGTGAGACACTTGGTCAACACGTTCATATGTCATTCCTTCAAGGGGGATGTTCCAGACATGTTTTTGGACTATCCCATCAAGGGGGATGTGTCAGGTGGCTGATTGATGTTCCTTTCATCATGGATCTAAAGTAGGTAGATCAAATCTCTGAGGAACTAATATATATATATATATATATTTGTTCTTGTGTGATATAATTTCTACTTACATATTTTTTGTTTATTTTTATGCCATGCATCAATATATCTTATGAACTTATGTTAAGGGTCATTGGAGGTTTCCTACTGAGTCTTGTACTCACACTCTACTCTATCATTTTATAGAACTTGTAGATTTTATAATCAAGGATCTGGTGAAGGGAAATGTCCCTATGGTGGATGGTTGAGTAGTTTTAGCTGGAGGATATGAGAAATTCTAGATGGAATTTGGTATGGATGTTTATTGTCATTCCAATTTTGTTTTTTTACCTCGTACTTTTATTCAACGCCTGTGGGGATCCCTTTTTCCTAGTTTTGGTTTATTTTTTTGACGTACCATGTTGATACTACTGGGGATGATACTTAATGAGTATACTACTTCTCTTATTATTATTTATTTATTCATTTTTTTGATTTATTTATTATTTCTTCCATTGTCATACTCTGATGTTTACCTAGTACCAAGGACATAGTCTCCTCATGATGTTCCTTTGGACCTCACTACTAGTTTATCCCCACTTGTGTACAATGAGGCATGCATGAGGTTGTTTGGCATTCCAAATTGGGTCCATTGGTTCAGTTGGGGTGTTACATGTGTTATGTTTGAAATACAGAATTGGTCCAATGTAGCTTGTTTGTGCTCTGTGTATGATTTTTCTTATTGACTATTGTGTGTATATAGAGACGGATGGGTGTGACCACATTCATGATGAGAGGATAGAGGGTTGAGATGTGATGATACCAGAATAATATATGATGATGATGTGCACCCTCCCCCTATGAGGAGTTGGGCATGGTACATATTTTTCAAAATCCCATGAGTGATAAGGGACGAATAGGGTACTAAATGTGAGACATCCCCTGAGTGATAAGGGATAACTAGAAAACTTATTGTGAAACATACCTTGAGTGATAAGGGGTTAACAAGTAACTTATTGTACGACATATCCTAAGTGACTAGTTGTGATCGAGGTACTTATTGTGTGACATACCCTATGTGATATGGGATGAACATAGAACTTATTGTGTGACATATCCTGATTGACTAGGGATGGCCATGGTGTTATGATATGAAAACTCCATGGAGGGGGTTGGTATGGGAACTAATTTTTTGACTCTTTTCCTTTCAGCATTGGGAGAAGTGGGTATGGTTGGGTGTCTTGGTGGCTTGGTTAGCACATCCCAACCTGATATGCATGCTTGTATGCATATTTCATGTTATATTTTATAGTGGGTTTGTTTCATGAGAACATGTTGTACACCTTTTATGCATTTCATGCAAATCCTTTTTATCATAACAACAGTCAATATTTTCAGGCACTGAAGATTCCTATTGGGTCATTTCACTCAGACACTACCAAGGTACATGGAATGAGTTTTGATGTACATGGGAAAACCTTCATGTCTTATTTTTGGGAATAAGTATTTATTGGATATGGACACATGGTTCGGTCTAGTAGGTTGTGGAGGCTAAGGATTAGGAGGGTGATTATGTGAGTTGGGATGAAGGCCAATTTATTTTCTAGTTGTTATTTTTCTTATATATCTTCCAATATGCCAACATGTATAGTTATATGATAATGCTTTACATGTGTATCTTCTACTACTCTATATTGTTCCATGCATTATATAGATTATTTACCAACTTTCTATTATGTATTGAGAGGTCCCTCTTGGACCCCTTTTATGTCTACATGTGTTTTGGGATGTCGGTTATACTGATGGGTCATGGTGAATCTTTGGTAGACTTGGGGATGACCCCAGAGCTTTACCTTTAAGGGAATGGTCTTATCACGACTATTTTAGACCCTCGTCACTAGTTGGAAGCATCTGGAATATGAGGAGGTATGTTTGAGGTCATGTAGCATCCCTTCTTAAGTGTCTTTCAGATGATTTGGGTCAGGGTGTGTTAATCTGCAAGATATACCTTATAGAATCTTCTAGGAACATAATTTGGAATGCTCTCTCTCTCCCTCTCCCTTGGATGTTGAGTGAAATGAATATCTAAATCACTTATCCAAGACTCCAAAGAACTAGTAACACCTATAAATATGTAATGACTCAGTTCTGGGTCTCGCCCAGAGGTGCCCCGTACCCGGTTGGTCACATGACATCAAGCGCATTTCCCCAAACTCTAGAGGTTACCGACTAGCAGCGAGGGACTTGGGTGTGATAGTGGGAAAAATATGCCCTCATTGGTAGAGAAAAAACAGTAGAAGTAAACATATAACAATAAAAGAAGTAGTAATAACATGTAATAAGTGAACAACAGAAGACTAAAAGTAAACAAACAACTACAGCATAGATATATCTCAATAATGATGCATGATACATGTATCTAGGAAAGAATCCAAACAAGTCACAAAGTTGGAATACAGTACTAAACCAAAGTAAAAAAGGAAAACAAGTAAACAACTCCTCAGCATCACAAGCCTCAGCTTGGTCCCATGCTCTCCAGCTCCACAGTAGTCAAGTACCTGAAGTGGAAGGGTGCTTTCCCTTATCTATACCTACAGTAATATAATTTGTTTGGGCCCAAAACCATGACCCAAATAGGGTGTGAGATGAATCCCAGTAGGCAACCACCCAAAGATCTGTTCCTAACAATTAGTGAATATATATGGCAGGAAATATGAAAAACGAAGCAATAAACAAGGAAGCACTCAAAAGTAAACAATCATACAGTTTTAATTACCTTCATTTCCATATATCATGTAAGAAGATAATCGAAAGCAAGTAACCCTATGGGAAGTACTCATGACCTAACTCATCTGGTTCAAAAAACAAACACAAGCAACCCTCTAGGAAGTACTCATAGTCTAACCCCTATGGTTCATCTTTAGAAAAGACTCTTTGAGGAAGCACTCACCTTCAATTTCCCCTATGGTATCATATCAGTAACTTTAGACACTCTGAATAATCACTCAATGTCCAATTCCCAATGTGGTCTCGTAACGAGGAACTACAGACACTCTAAGAGAGCACAAGGTCTATCCCCCCTATATTCTTGCAATGTAAAAATAAACAGACACTCTAGAGAATCCCTCAGCATCCATTCTCCCTATGGTCTACTACACCAGGTTCCCACAGCCCTGTAAAAATCAATCGTGCACAAACGATATATGTCATCCAAAGTAAACCTCAAGAACTACTTGGATAAACAATCTATAGAATATCACAACATTTTAGATAAAATCACTCCATCCTAACAACAATAGGTATGGAAAACAAAGCAGCCTAACAGGAAAAGCTAGACCAAACGGTCAATATTAAAACAAGCATGGTAAACACATCCATATCATGGAAAAAAACCCTATTCACAATCAAATAACCTATACTCAGAAACATAAGTCATAACAGGTATTAACAGGGCTAAAAACCCTAAACACCCAATACCCTGTTAAAGGGTATTGGTCACTTTTGTAAATAATATTCAAATACTAACTATGAAAAGTCACAAACCACCTACCTCGGCATTGTACGATTGATATACGTGAGCCTCAGGCCTTGAAATCACCCTAGAACACCGTAGATCTACCAAAAACGTCTAAAACGTTCAACCAATGATATCTCACGCAAGAAGAGGAATTAGAAAATGAGGCTCTATAATAAGGAAGAGATTTTCGTGGAGATTCCAACGCAATAAACGAAGGTAGATCCGTAGAATGAATGCTCGATCGGGGGATCCAGGATGAATCGGTGATCTTTGGTCACTCCTAGATGAGACAAAGCCAAAAGAAGGCATTTCTTCCAATTAGACACGACCCAGGTCCGATATAATAATTAAAAAGAAAAGTACATAGCATGTATTTTAAAATTACATGACGTGTACTTGCCTTTACCGATCCCCAATTTAGGCGGCCTCTAGGTCACCCCACATGGCCATGTACTCGGCCGTTACACGGACGGTACACAGTCACCCGCGGCAACCAGGTACACGGCATGTACTCCTAAAATTTCCAGAAACTCCTCTTTTTCTCAAAAACAACCATAAATGAAAGACATACCTGAAAATAAGATCCTTGTTTCTACAAACTTACCCCCTTAAAGAAATTCATCCCCGAATTTCCCTAGAAAGGCGGCATAGAAGAAGAAACCTCAAACATATCTGGACACTACGATCGTACATCAGGCTCCCTCTCCCAAGTCTCGTCATGTACTTGCTCATGTTGTTATAGCACTTGTACTAGAGAAATATACCAGCTACAAAGAACCTTTGCACTGTGGTCAAAAATCTGGATAGGATGCTCCTCGAACAATGTGTCCACCTCTAACTCAACCTCCTTGGGTTGAAAAACATGAGATGGGTCTGAGAAGTAACTTCGTAGCTGAGAAATGTGAAATACGTCATGAATAGCTCGGTACCTCTGAGGTAACTACAACCGATAGGAAACCGGACCAACTCTTTCCAAAACCTAAAATGATCTGATATACCTTGGTGACATCTTACCCTGTCTCCTAATCCTCCTATGTCCCAACCTTGGTGTGACACATAGAAAAACCTGATCTCCAACCTCAAACTCCAAAGGTCGTCTTCGTCGATCAGCATAAGACTTCTATCATGACTGTGCAGTATCCATCCTCTTTCGAATCAACTCTATCTACTATGTGGCTTCCTGAACAAGATGAGGCCCCAGCACAGTTTCCTCTCCTACCTCTAGCCAACATAAGGGTGATTGCCATGGCCTACCATACAAATCCTCATAAGGTGCCATCTGAATGTTGCTTGAAAACTATTATTGTAGGAAAAATTCACAAGAGGTATGTGCTTCTTCCAAGAACCTACAAAAACCAGGACACATGCTCAAAGCATGTCCTCTATCACCTGAATCATATGCTCAGACTGGCCATCTGTCTGTGGATGGTAAGTTGTACTCAGAAATACCTGTGTACCCAAAGCCCTCTATAGTATCTGCCAGACCTGAGAAGTAAAACGAGCATCCATGTCTAAAAAAATGGAGTGTGGAACCCCATGTAGATGTACAATATCCTGGATGTACAACCTTTCCAGATCATCTACACTAAAGTTATCCTTCATCAGCAATAAGTTAGAAACCTTCGTGAGTCTGTCAGTGACAACCCATACCACATCATTACCTCAAGGCAACCTCGGTAATCCTGTCATGAATTCCATCATGATATCATTCCACTTCCACTCGGGAATGGGTAACTGCTACAAAAGCCCTGCTAGTCCCTGATACTCCACCTTCACCTGCTGACAGGTGGAACACCTCATCACAAAACCAGCAACATCTCTCTTCATACCTGGCCACCAATACTAATTGTTCAGATCTTGATACATCTTGGTGACACCAGGATGAATTTCCCAAACTAAATAATGAAAGTCTCACATAATATCCTCACGTATATCTGCTGACACCCATACGCACCCATAGAAATGAAATATCTCATCCTCGTCTATGGTCCATCCAGTAATAGGGTTCTCTCTTGACACACTTTCTCATAGGACTAGGCCTTCCAAATATGATAGTTTCCTCATTCGCACTCGGTCAATAAGAGTAGAGGTTACAGCCATAGAATAAAGAAATGTATGCCCTTGTCTATCATTCACCTCCAAATGTATCTCAGAGAACAGATTCATAAGATTCCACTCACTGCTAGCCTCCTGAACTGTCTGTATCTGATTCCTCTTGGTCAGTGCATCAGCTACTGCATTTCCTTTTCCAGACATGTAGGAAAGCTCAAAGTCATAGGACTGAAGGTATTCAACCCACCTTCATTGTCTCAAATTCATATCGCACTAAGTGAAGATATACTTGAGACTTTTGTGGTTAGTTAAAACCACAAAATACTCTCCCAATAGGTAATGTATCCAACAGCATAAAGCATGAACAATTATAGCCAACTCGAGATCATACGTCGGGTAATTCCTCCCCTGTGGCCTCAACTTTCAAGACCTGTACGCAATGACTCCTTCTCCCTGCATAAGCACTGCTCCTATCCTGATACACGATGCATCATAGTAAACAGTATAGCTCTTTCCTAGCTCTGGTAAAACTAGTATCAGTGCTGAATTAAACCTCCCTTTTAGATCCTGAAAAGCTGACTCACAAGAATTTGACCACAAGTACTTCACACCTTTCTTAGTCAGGCCCGTCAGTGGCATTGTTAAGCGTAAAAAGTCTTGTATAAAATTTCTATAGTAACCAGCCAACCCTAGAAAACTTCGTACTTCAAAGGAATTTTTCGGCTCCTCCCAAGAAACTACTGCTCTCACTTTCTCTGGGTCTACTAATAATCCTATCTCTGAGATAACATGACCCAAGAAGTGAATATGGTCCATCAAAAAGTAGAATTTTGAGATCTTAACATATAACTGGTGCTCTCTCATTATACTCAAAACGATCTCAAGATGGGTAGCATGGTCGTGTCGAGTGTGAGATTACACCAAGATATCATCTGCGAAGACTACCATGAAAGAATCCAAGTATGTATGGAAGACTCGGTTCATTAGTGCCATGAAAACTACAGGCACGTTTGTGAGACTGAATGACATAACCACATACTCGTACAGACCATACTTTCTCTGAAAGGCTGTAAGAGGTATATCAAATGGTCTAACTCTCAACTAATGATAACCGGATCTCAAGTCAATATTCAAGAACCCTGGGATCCATGAAGCTGATCAAAGAGATCATCAATACTTGGAAAGGGATATTGGTTCTTGACCATCAACTGGTTCAACTTTCGATAATCCACACTAATTCTAAGGGTACCATCTGCCTTCTTCACAAAAAGGATAGGCGAACCCCAAGGAGAAGTACTGGGTCAGATGAAACTTTTTTCCTGCAACACCTCTAACTGATTCTTATGCTCTTCTAAGTCTAGTGTAACCATCCTATAAGGAGGAATGGACACCGGTGTCACTCCTGGCACAAGCTCAATAGAAAATTCCACCTATTGATCTAGAGGAAAACCTGAAAATTCCTCTAGAAAGACATCCCTGAAACGATCAACCACTGGAGGAAATTCCAACTGTGAAGTCCCCTGATAATCCAGATGCAGACTAACAATCTGATTTATAACTCCTCCCAACCCATGATGCTCGTGTCCTTCTTGTTAGGTTACTGGGGCCCGCAGCAGAAGTTGGTGGGTCGGGGATTTTAAAATTTTCATCGGCAGGACAACGGAACTTGTCATAGCTGATGATCTGAGCCCTGGAGAGGTCCGAGGATCTCGCGTAAATTATTAAGAGCACATAACTAAAAAGAAAACGTAACCGTTTCTAATCTGAATCTATGGTCGACTACAACTAGTCGATGGCAATCGTATCTTGAAGGATCCAAAGCAGGATCCCTCTAGATCATCCACACGTGCTCCAAAAATCTATTGGAATGTCGATCATCAAACTCTGGGTGCTAGCGTGGTGATCTGACGATGCTTTCGACATCCCGAAGATCACCACATCGAGAAGCCTTTGATGCATGAGAGAGATCTTGATCCGAGATTCTTGGATCGAGAGCTTCTCTCTCTAGAGAGCGGGAGGAGAGTGATGCTCTCAACTTTAATTCCATGAATGAATGAATACTGATTTTCACACCATAATAGAGAGGCTCTACTTATATTTATAGTGACGTTGATAAATACCTGATAGGGTTCCACAACCCCCATTTATTTCAAAGTTCACTAAATAAATAATTTTCATGAACTTAAATGCACCAATATTATTTATTATTTTATCACATACTTGTAATATATATATATATATATAATATATTACATGATAAAACCGAGTCATTTAACTTGACTTTCTATCCCGCTTAATATTAAACGAACCTTGAATATTAAAATAATATTCATTCGATTAATATTTTTCTAATATTTACTAAACTTGTAAATACATTAAATAAATTCAATCCCAATTATTCATAACTTCAATAATAATAAATTTATTTAATTCATCAGTGGAAAATAACTTGGACAACACTCGGACCCCGTGACAGGGCCCACTATGTCCATATACCTATTCAACTGAATAGGGAGGATTCTTGAATACGCTATTGTGTGTGACCCTCTAAGCCCTTATCTCGATAGTAGTTAATAAAATCCACATACCAAGAGTAGAGTCTAGCAACTCATCATGTCCCCTAAAGAGATAAGGGTAGTCATAGTAATGACTACCATTCAACGAACATTGACTGTGTACTATAATCTCTTTGTCATTAAATATCTTATAAAGCAGGACACACTATTGTGTCATCATCCTTATCTTGATTTATTATTTGTTGATCTATCCGGATGGATTTTCCTTTCTACTGCTTTGTTCAAATACTTATAAAGGTGTCACCATCCTGATCCACTAGGCCTGAGATATACAACTTCCTGAACTTGGAAGCAACAAATCCTTTCTTGACCATTCAGCTAATGTCATACCACCAACGACGCACCCAACACAAACTACCTCGCCATGACATCACTACCATGGTTTTTGTCTTGCATCAAAGTACATAATCAAATGATACACATTGGTAATGGTCTCAAGTTAGGAGACCAATACACATGTCTGTAGATAGGAACAACCAATGACACCCAAAACATGTGGTGTTCCTATTTGCAGGTCTGTCCTCATGATCTCACTACTAGAGATCACCAAGTGTGAACTTCATGAGAATAAGTCTCAATGCTTATGATCCCCCAGCACCTAATAGTCAGACATCTATTGTGTCCAGTCATTAAGATGTATCTAGACTATAGAACATATATTTAAGATCAATGTCATTGTATCTTGAGGTTCTCATTATAGCCTGGGATCTGCTATAACCTCTCAACATAACAATTAACCTTTGTACATTACCATTATTATAGTGGACGTAGAAAATTATGCACTATAACGGTAAGATAACATCATGTATAACTAACTATACACATGATATGGTAATCAAAAAATACTGCATAGTTGGGTCTAGGGAACCCACTATTTCAACACTCTCACTTGCACTAGAGACAACTTTATAACTAAACTTGTTAGCTACTCACATGATAAATATCATTCTTCTGCTGAGTAATGGATTTAACTACTGGGCCTACAACTTTTTCGTCGTGCGGCATATCTTCTATATGTGACCTCATCTTCTTGAGTAAAACTTCTCAAGATAAGGTATCCCTGAGTATATTACTTTTGTCCATTGTTATAACTTGATATCTCGGCTAGTAAGAATATCATAATTCTCATTATGATAATACTTTTATCACTATTTGATAATCCAAGAAATGGAACAAATCGTTGCGATTTATAACTTCTTCTTGGCTGGCTTTGAAGCTGCAACGTACTCGGTATTTGTAGGTATGGCTACCACTAGATTTTATGAGCTTGACTCGCTCATCACCTTTGATAAACTATGATACTAGATATAAGGATTACTAGTTTGTGTCTCACAAAAACTATTATACCATCTTCTCCATATTCCAAGTACATATCATTTGTACTTTCCAAAGTACAAGATGATAGTTCTGATTACATCACTTGCAGTGCTCCTGGAAATAATTGATATCTGCCTACAATAAAGTATATCCTGGAAATATTTATTATTCTACATATTATGGAATGTGTGATTGATCCATCACTAAAGCATATGGTATCAATTCACAACATTAATCTCTACCCATGCTCTGAAGATGTAAACCAGGAGATATTAAGCCATGTGACATTAGAAACAATTCTAAACTTGAATTGTTATAACTTTCATTTTTCAATACAATGTCACTATATGTATGAGATTGACTAGGACCAAGAAACCTATGGATCTACCTCAGTAGATCCTGTTCCCTAGAACTTAGTTTGCTACTTTAAGTCAATCATTGGAGAATTTCTTTTAACATGATCTTATCTAACTGTAATACCAAAATCTGTTATCCAAATGTTGTCGAACATATTTCACTTGGAAAACATTGGCGCTCCCATTAACCTTTGGAAGAAACAAGGAAAATATTGATTTATAATGAATTCTCAAATATCTTGTTGCTTACTTTAATCCAGAATTGGATTTCAGTAACTCGCAGCCTTCATTGGAATCATATGATGTCATCATCTCTTTCTGGTTGTGTCGTTTAGACACCTTCCATGAAAGATGATCTTGACATCCAATGACCAATAGAATGATCTTATAATATAAGTAAAATTCTAATAGATTTAGGTGTACCGACTTGGTATAACCAATCGAGCCTTATTGGTTCCATACTTGTACCATCCATGTATCATATTATTTGAATACCCACCGCAGTATTCAATTTATAAGCCCCTTTGAAATTTGATACATGGAATCCATTATTGAATTTTAATTGATCTTGTCAATCTTAGCTCATTGCCTTATACTGCTTACTTGTAGGATTTATTATTCTTAATGAATAATATATCACCAGCCACAGTGAATATAAAACCATCACAATGGTTTCATCCTTCCTACACAGTATGCATCACTGGAACATGCATATTCCACATGTACTTGTGGAACTTGTTCCTATGTCAACCACTTGTGCATCTCGAGCATTAACTAAGTCCAAGTCAATTCATCTCCCACTATCTCTAATAGAGATGTTCACCCTTTTATAGAAATGTAGTCTAATACTTGACTACATATTTTCTATCTTAGGTATTTAGGTAATATCTTAAGCAACCATTAGGATAATCAACTTAGATGCACAACGTGTTTAGATTGATGCATGTTTGTTTTTAACAAACTCTTTTCATCCTAACACATGATCTATGGAATAATGGATTTTCATCATACTATGACTCTTATGATATCCATTTTTCATTTTGGTTAGCATATTGGTTATGGGTTTAAGTCGTTATTTTCAAAGTATATCATGAAATATAATGTAAGTTTCGGCAGGTTGTAACATTTATACAACTTACATCATATCTTTAATGTATAAAATGTGTGTTTAGGAATTGATCCATGCTACATTTTGTTGATCAATGTTAATATGTAAGACGCATCATCGATCCTCCTTATGAACATCAATATGGTGATTTAGATAAGGTAACATGCATTTAGGAATTAATCCATGCTACATTATCATGATCGATGATTGTTTGGTCAAGATATTCTTCGGCATGTCGATCTGAAGAAACTCATATCTTCTTACCAAACTTATAATTCACTGGTACATTCCTTAATGACTTAAAGGAAACTTATGAAGTATCTTTACCTATTGCTTTCTTTGGAATAGTTCACACTGTCTTTTTGAACTAACCTCAGAAAGCTTTGTGGCATACCTTTATTTTTAAAGGTTTCTTTGTCTAAACTAAATATGTCAACAATACCAAAGGTGTTTAGCTGTGCTGAGCCTAAATACCATACTGGGTATATACTTGACATCCACTTTTAGTTTTACTTGACAAAGAATCATATTTCCAAAACTGGGTAGGTCTTACATTTTATATTCATCATGTATTGCCATTGATTCAAGTAGTAGTGAACTATTTGTTGAGTATGTTACCAGAAACAACATTCATTCCAAAACATGGAATAATGTCTCATCATGTCCAAATGGGCACATGAGATAAATTTTTTTGGTTATACTCAACAACTTGTTCAGTTTGAGTCTATCACTTGGCAATTAGAAGTTATGTGTTTCTCACCGCTGACTTAGGATTCACCCTTTCTCAGCTGCTTAGAGAATACACTTTACTTCTTGTAATGTTTCTATACTTGCTTGGTTACTGTATTTAAATACACAAATGTTATTGGCATATTATTTTCAATACCCAAGAAGTATGTTAGAAACATTAATATATTTTATGAATATAAACTAAATGAGAAGCGGGTAATTGCTTCTAGTATTTAAGTTTTTAAACATCCATGAATTTATATGTGATGAAAATAACCTCCTGTTAAATAACCAACCATTTTCCTTTGAAGGACATGACGAAGGTGCTTTTGGCGTAACTTTCCATAGGCCTTTTCGCCTTGTCATTCAATTTATTCGCCATAAGAATAAAAGATGGTGTTATCTCTAATATTCTTATTACTTGGAGAATGTTACCTTAACGGTAATGAAGTTCTTACTCTATACTTTTCATTTTTATCCTTAAACGAAACTAGAGTAATTGGGTGTAAAAGGTATAAGAATGGGATGACATGAAAGATTGTGAACTGTCTTTCACTTTACACAAACCGAGTGCAACCATCACATTCAAATATTGTTTCACTTTCTCCTCGAAAGGATCTTGGAGATGAGACTACATGTGATCATCATCCAAGTCATTATTTAGCGACCACAACTAACATCAGACGTTAATGATAGAATTATGATAGAACCATCATATTCTTGATTCATGAGTCTCTTGTAAGCAGTTTTACACCCTCACTTCTTGAGGTGGCTTAACAGGTTGGGACACAAGCACCTTGAATTTCCGATGTAGTATGTGCGCAAGCGCCTATACTACACTTGGAATTTCATACTTGTTTGGACATTTACTTTGTCTAATAATTATCGCAGTTTTAGTGTGGTATCGCTTTCCATTATCTACAAATATACTTTTGTAGATTTTACTTTTATGTTATTACCTAATGTGACATTACTGATTATTTAATCATTAAATGTCTCCCACTAATTTTTCGAATTCTAGGAACCCTCTGTACTAGAATCGGAATAATATTGAGTATTCTAGTGGCAAGGATTCCTGAACCTCCCTTATAGTCTATAATCTATGGCTACACCACTACTCGGAGGGTCCAAGGTAGGCTTTTGGCTGGCCAACCTCATTAACTCATGGTTCCTTGATATGTTGAGTGAAGTCCCAACTTCAAAAATCATTTACTGATTTACTCAATGCTTGACTCTAAAATTACAACAAGATAGCTATTGCTATTTATTTGCTGAAATTTTAGTTAAGTCGACCCACCACATGAATAAGAACTCCTCGGTAGTAAGAGGCACCCTCAGCTAAGGAATGATCGGCACCTTGAACACCCGGTTTTGTTCAAATTTGAATGATGGAAGACTGTTTATGACTTAATATTTTCTTTGAGGGTTTTATTGGTTTTTCTCTCGACGAATGTAATCCATTTCTATTAAACTTGTTCATCTATGTTTTCACGCTCACAACTGAACTTTAATAGAAAAACACACGCCGCTTATTTATGCATTTTATTATCTATTATTTTATGTATTTTCTACTATTCTAAAATGCATAAAATAATAAATAAATGCATAAAGTCAAACTATTACACGACTGGTATTGAGCATCTAAACAACCTAAGCGCATCGTACCTGAGTTAGAGCTTGACTCTTGATGAAACTTTCCCTCATCTTGTATGTCTGCTTTATAATTTGGAGTATCACCCTATCTTGGCGGGGTCCACGTCACGTCTTGGAATACCGCCTTGTCTTGGCGGGGTCCATGTGTCGTCTTGATCAACGTGCACTGCCTCGTCTTGTAGGGGTCCATGTCGCTCGTTGTCTTCGTCCGAAGTACAAAATTACTCGCGCACAGGAGAGGGGAACTCAGGTATAAATGTACATCATATAAATATTGGGCGACCAAGCCCTTATACATTTTAACCAAAAAATAAAGATGATGCGCAGACCATCTATTTAATTAATTATAATCATCTCACACAATTAAAATAATTAATTAAATAAAAGTTAACATACACAGGTCGATGCTCAAGACCAGTAGGTAGGTAAAATAAAGTGTAATAAAATTAAAATTCATTAATTAAGTACGAGGTTTATCTAAATTAAATTAAATGAATTAATAAATGCAAATAATTTAATTAATTATCGGTCCTTTAATTAATTTAATTTTTATTCCAAAATTAAATTAATAGAACTTAATTCAATTTAATAATTAAATATAATTAATTTTATCTGGGTATTATAATTTATTTATTTAAAACAAAATTAATATATCAATTAATTTAATTAAATTCCGTAATTAAATTAATTAATTATATTAATTTAAATTAAAACTTCGGGTCTTAAAACCTTGCTCTGACTCGGCGCGGGTCGCGCTGAACCTGCACAGACCCGTAATGGGCAGAGCCCGTGCTTGGCTTAATTGGGTCAGGCAGGTCCGCCCAGACGCAAGCATGGTTGGGCAGATCTGTCTGGTCCTGTTTCGAGACAAACCAAACCCTGAAAAAACACGTCAGGGTTACCTGCACCCGAGGTTGATCTGTGGCATCACACGACATTCAGACAAGCCGGTACCGGAGGGCATTCAGACGAGCCGGTACCGGAGGCGCACAGGCCGTCTGTGAGGAGGGTGGCAAGGCCAAATCGGGTGCAAGGTGGTGGAGGCCGGCTGGGTAAGGCTGAGCAGCATGCATGTCCAGTGTGAGGGCAGGAGGTGCTCGGGACAGAGGGCGGTGTCCGGCCGTCGGGCTGCTTGAGCAGCGGCGTGGAAGGAGGTCGGACCTGCCAGTTTGTAGCAAGACGGTGGCCTTGCGCATTACGGCTTCTACAGGGTGGTCGGCAGCCTTCCAGGGGAAGCAGCAGGAGGAGATGGCGTCGAGACTGTGGAGGCCGGCTGGTCGGCTGCTGGGCGGCGATCTTTGCAGGTGGTCGGGGTGCCGACCATGGGGGGTTGCGGGCGACGACCTTTTGGTCTCAACGGCGCAAAGAGGCGGATGAAGGCCGGCAGGGACTGGGTGGTGCGACCTCCTACTGGCCGGCGCGAGGTGCTGAGGAGCCGTGGAGGTGGGCGGCTTCCAGGAGGAGGAGTCCATCCGGGCTGCTCGGCCGGCGAAGCAGCGTCGTGGTAGGGTTTTTGGCGGCCTACTGCAGAGGGGTTCTGGGCCGAGCCAGGCGGCGGCCTGCCCTGCACCGCGCGGGAAGACACAGGGGGTTCACGGACCCCTTGGTTTTCCTTTTTTTTTATTTATTTTTTAGTCGCTGGCCCCAGGACCTCTTTTGTTTTTTTTTTATTTTTTAAAATTAAAGAGTCGAGTCTCTTATCTTTTCTTTTTAAAAAATGACTTCTTTAGAAGTCTATGTCCACCCTTCACCCCTTTTTGTCTAAAGGCTAAATAATAGACTTTCAAATTAATAATAATAAATTTATTATATTAAAATAATAAATTATTATTATTATTAAATTATAATAATAAAATAAATATTATTATAATAATAAAATTATTTTTCAAATTAAAATTATAAATTTATAATTTTCACAATTAATTTTATTTCTAATGAACTGATTGAATTTTAATCTGTTCAACAAGATGAAATAAAATTAGAACCCGAGATCAAACCGCGAATTTGATCCAATCTGAAAATTTAAACTCACCATAACTTGGTCATTTGACATTGGACCGCCACACGGTTTGAACCGTTGGAACCATCTTTGAACCCTATACTTAATTTTATGAAAATTTATTTTATTTGGCTCAGAAAATTTACATGATCCCTTTGATACCACTGTTAGGTTACCAGGGCCCGTAGTGGAAGCTGGTCGGCTGGGGATTTTAAAATTTTCATCGGTGGGATGATGGAACTTGTCGTCGCCGACGATCCGAGCCCCGGAGAGGTCCGAGGATCTCACATAAATTATTAATTGCACAAAACTAAAACAAAAATGTACCAGTTTCTAATCTGAATCAGCGGTCAACTGCAACTAGTCGATGGTGATCTTCACTTGAAGGATCCAAAGTAGGATCCCTCTAGATCATCCACACGCGCTCCAAAAATCCACTGGAACGTCGATCGTCAAACTTCGGGTGCTAGCGCGGCCATCCGATGATGCTTTCGACGTCTCGACAATCACCGCATCGAGAAGCCTTCGATGCATGAGAGAGATCTTGATCCGAGCTTCTTGGATCAAGAGTTTCTCTCTCTAGAGAGTGGGGGGAGAGAGAGGCTCTCAACTTTCATTCCATTAATGAATGAATAGTTATTTTCACACCATAAGAGAGAGCCTCTACCTATATTTATAGTGACATTGATAAATACCCGGTAGGGTTCCTCGACCCCCGTTTATTTCAACGTTCACTAAATAAATAATTTTGATGAACTTAACTGTGAAAATATTATTTATTATTTTATTACATACTTGTGATATATATATATATATAATATATTATGTGATAAAACTGAGTTATTTAACTTGACTCGCTATCCCGCTTAATATTAAACAAACCTTGAATATTAAAATAATATTCGTTCGGTTAATATTTTTCTCGTATTTACTAAACTTCTCAATACATTAAATAAATTCAATCCCAATTATTCATAACTTGAATTATAATAAATTTATTTAATTCATTAGTGATCTATAACTTGGACAACACTCGGTCCCCATGGCGGGGCCCACTATGTCCATATACCTATTCAACTGAATAGGGAAGATTCTTAAATATGCTATTGTGTGTGACCCTCTAGGCCCTTATCTCGATAGCAGTGAATAAAATCCAAAGACCAAGAGTGGATTCTAGAAACTCATCATGGCTCCTAAAGAGATAAGGATAGTCATAGAAACGACTACCATCCTACGAACATTGACTGTGTACTATAATATTTTTGTCATTAAATATCTCATAAAGCAGGACGCACTCTTGTGTCATCATCATTATCTTGCTTTATTATTTGTTGATCTATCCAGATGGATTTTCCTTTCTACTGCTTTGGCCAAAGACTTATGAAGGCGGCACCATCCTGATCAACCAGGTCTGAGATATACAACTTCCTAAACTTGGAAGTGATAAATCCTTTCTTGACCATTCATCCAATGTCATACCACCAACGACGCACCCAACACAAACTACCTCGCCAGGACATCACTGCCATGGTTTTCGTCTTGAATCAAAGTATGCAATCAAATGATACACATTGGTGATGGTCTCAAGTCAGGAGACCAATACACATGTCCATAGATAGGAATGACCAATGAAACCCAAAACATGTGGTGTTTCTATTTGTGGTTTTTTCCTCGTGATCTCCCTACTAGAGATCACCAAGTGTGAACTTCATGAGAAGAAGTCTCAATGCTTATGATCCCACAGCACCTGATAGTCAGACATCTACTACGTCCAGTCAGTAAGATGTATCTAGACTATAAAACATATATTTAAGATCAATGTCATTATATCTCGAGGTTCTCATTATAGCCTGGGATCTGCTATAACCTCTCAACACGACAATTAACCTTTGGACATTACCATTATTATAGTGGATACAGAAAATTCTGCACTATAATGGTAAGATAACATCATGCATAGCTAACTGTACACATGATATGGTAATAAAAAATTATTGAATAGTTGGGTCTAGGGAACCCACTATTTCAACACTTCTCTGCTTGCTTGGACATCCCATTCGCCCTTATGTAAGAACAAACCGCCCTCTGGCGATGTGAAACTCACCCTACGATGATAAGAGTCGACAACTACCTGGAAAGAAACTAACCAGTTCATCCCAAGAATGAAATCATAGCCTGTCATCTCTAGGACATAAAGGTCCCATAAGAAGTGAAACCCACCAACCTCAAGAGGGAACTCCTTGCATTGACGTACACTAGCCTTTCTTGTCCCCAACAGAGTGTCTAGTGTCAAGACATCAGCATAAGTAAAGATACAGAGCCCAAGGATCTTCATAATAGCAACAAATATGAAACTATGGGAAGCCCCTGTATCAAAAAAGTGTAGAAGCTAAAACTGAGGCAACTAGGATTGTACCTTGAACTGTAGAGGGTCTGGGATCCTACTCTTACTGGGTCTGCTCTACTGCAAAAGCCTGACTTGCACAACGACCATGTGATCCCTGAACTGGTCCACCCTGTGGCTTTCAAAAACCCTACATTATACCATTACAACCATGACCTCCACCTCGGCCTGAACGGCTTGAAAAACTCCAGTTCCCAGACTGAGGAGAAACTGGTGGTCCTACTTCGGTATGAGGAGTCAAAACAGAACCCCTATCACTGGCCGCTGGTGAGAAGATCTGACAGAAGCACTGAAGATGTCCCATATTTCTGCAAGATCATCACTCAACTGGGTCTCTTAGGTTATGTGGCCTCGTATGATTTCTCTTCCTGCATTGGTAGCACACCACCTGGACACCAGATGAAGTATTCCACCTACTCGGATCTTTGCACGTATAATCCCTACGGTGCTTCCTACTGTTAGTCGGAGGGGTACCAACTCGGGATGCCAAGCCACCATGGATCATAGCTCTAGAATCTCTCAGATTTCGCTCCGTGATCAGTTCCTAGTTGACTATAGAGGTGATGGAAGTCAACTTGAAGATGTTCACCTGAGATCGGATGTCGTGCCTGAGACCATCCTCAAAATTCCTCTCCAAGAATAAATCATCACCTCCTGGAATGGGTGTGAAGTGCTACAACTCTGTTAAGTGAGAAGAATACTCCATAACTGAAAGAGTACCCTGATCCAGACTTATGAACTCCCAGGCTTGATCAGCCCTTAAAGTATTCAGGTAGAAGTAATCATAGAAGGCACTCTAGAACTCATCCCAATCCATAACCTGCTGGTGTCCCGCCTGTGAGATCACATCTCACCATCTCTTGGCAGAATCCCGAAGCATATACGTAGCGAGTTTCACCCTCCTCTCTGGAGGCGTCTCTAGATGCTCTAGGATAGAAAGTATGAATTCTAACCATGACTCTGCAGCTTGAGGTCCTCTGTCCCCTATGAAGGTGGGAGGATGTTGCTGTTGGAAAACCCGCATCAGCTCTGCCATAGAAGGGGTGGGATGCAGTACTCCCCTAAAGGTATGCATAAACCTCATAAATCCTTCTCGGAACTATTCATCGGTACCTGTATCCGGAATAATGGTTGGTGCCATGAAGAGAACAACTGTAGGATCTACTAGTAGTCCCTAATCAGCTATGTCCGGTGTATGATCATAGCCTTGCATCTGGCGTACAACCAGAGGACGTCTCGGTGGCATGACTCTGTAAGGTCAAGCGCGCACTTAGCTCAAGATTATCGAGGATTGAAACTTAGAAGTGCAAGAAGGGAACATGATAAAGAAACCATTCAAGTTCTTCAAAACATGGATACACGACGTGTATGTCCCCTAAACGGAGTTTTCCTTTAAGCCTTCACATGGGTGTGTACTCCTACCAACCTTGGTCGTGTAACACCCCATACACACGGTGTGTTGTCCTAACACACGGTGCGTACTTGAATTTCTTTCCCCTGCCTAAGTTCTTCTATATGACTACCCCACACGGTTCTCCTAGAACAAGATTACATGGCGTGTTTATTCCAGAAACAGTGTGTAATAGAAAGAACTTCACAAACACATGTTGTTAATCACATGGCCAATTACACGGCTGAATCTACACGATGTGTTTTTTCCAGACATGGCGTTTACTAACTACCCATAATCCACCTGTGTAATTAGTCACATAGTTAGACACATGGTCTAAACACACAGCATGTACGTCTAGTACATGGTGTGTTCCACCAAAGATTTCTCAACCCCGTGTCTCTGCTCACACAACCAGTGACACAGTTAGAGACTACACAGCGTGTACTTAAGAAAAACAGTTCATTCCCGAACAGAAGGATACATGGCATGTATTTATCATTACACACCGTGTATTCTGGGTTTTTCTAGACAGTAAGCCTCAGAAATTACTTTGAAACACAAAAAAACACTGAAATGAACATTAAAGTGCCAAATTCCAATCCATGAGGACCCATACTCCCCGTGAATCAAAGTTTGGCATCTTATACATGTCATATACAATCATAACAGTGCAATAATCCACCAAATTTTGATCCATGAGGGCCCATAACACCTCAAGAACCAAAGTTTGACATTCATTCAAACTAAACCTTACACAATTAAATATCCTATTTAATAGCAGGTATTCTATCAAGGCATCTATCATAACAACATGCATATCTAGCATAACATCTATCACAACAACATGCAATCGGTAATGCACCCTATATGGCATGACAAGAATGCATGACATGTGATCTCTAGCAAGTGCCTATATAATACATGAAATGTAATACCCTCATATCATCGGGTTACAACAGAAATAGAACTTCAATAATATCAACAATAACAGCACAAAACATGTGAATCACCCAATGGTGAAATCAAATCAACTGTAATAATTGAAAAACCCGAAAAATAGCAATAATCGAGGTAAATTGGCTTTTCCCTATACACGGGTTAGCTAATCCCGGACACAGCTTATTACCAAGTACATATTCCTTCTTATCCCTGACTATAGGCTCCAAACAGTAAGTCAAGAAGAAAAGAATCCCTCTGATACCACTTTGTAACGTCTCGGTTCCGGGTGCCGCCCAGAGGTGCCCCGTACCCGGTTGGTCACATGGCCTCAAGTGAATTTCCCCAAACGCCAGAGGCTACCGACTAGCAGCGAGGGCCTTGGGTGTGATAGTGGGGAAACTATTCCCTCATTGGTTGAGTAAAATAGCAGAAGTAAATAAATAACAATAACTGAAGCAGTAATAACATGCAATAAGTGAAAAACAGAAGACTGAAAGTAAACAAACAACTGCAGAATATATATATCAATAATGATGCATGATAAATGTATCTAGGAAAGCAGTCAAACGAGTCACAATGCAGGAATACAATACTAAACCAAATTACAAAGGAAAACAAGTAAACAACTCCTCTGCATCGCAAGCCTCAGCTTGGTCTCATTCCTTCCGTCTCCACAGCAGTCAAGTACCTGAAGTAAAAGGGAGATTTACCTTATCTATACCTACAACAATATAATCTGTTTAGGCCTAAAAACATGACCCAAAGAGGGTGTGAGACGAATCCCAGTAGGCAACCACCCAAAGATCTATGCCTAACAGTGAGTGAATATATATGACACACAATATGAAAAATGAAGCAATAAACAAGGAAGCACTCAAAAGAAAACAATCCTACACTTTCAATTACATTCATTTCCATATATCAAGTAAGCAGATAATAGAAAGAAAGTAACCCTCTAGGAATTACTCACAAACTAACCCCTCTGGTTCAAACAACAAACACAAGAAACCCTCTGGGAAGTACTCACAGTCTAACCCCTCTGGTTCAGCTTTAGCAAAGACTCTCCGAGGAAGCACTCACTGTCAATTCCCCCTATGGTCTCGTATCGGTAACTATAGACACTCTAGGGAAGCACTCAACGTCCAATTACTCATGTGGTCTCGTAATAAGGAACTAAAAACACTCTGAGGGGGCACAAATTCCACCCCTTATGGTCTTGCAACGTAAAAGTAAACATACACTCTAGAGAAGCCCTCATCATCCATTCTCCCTATGGTCTACTACACCAGGTTCCCACAGCCTTGTGTAAATAAATCATGCACAAATGATATATGGAAGCCAAAGTAAACCTCAAGAACTACTTGGATAAACAGTCTACAACATATCACAGCATGTCAGATAAAATCACTACATCCTAACAACACTAGGTATGGAAAACAAAGCAGCCTAACATGCAAAGCTAGAACAAACAGTGAATATCAAAACAAGCATGGGAAACACATCCATATCATGAAAAAAAAACAACCCTATTCACAATCAAATAACCTCTACTCAGGCACACAAGGCATAGCAGACATTAACAGGGCTAAAACCCCTAAACATGCAATACCCCGTTCTAGGGTATTGGGAACTTTTGCACATAATATTCAAAGACTAACTATGGAAAGGCACAAAACACCTACCTAGGCGTTGTACGATCAATATATGTGATCCTTGGGCCTTGAATCTCCCTAAAACGTCGTAGATCTACCAAAAACATCTAAAACGTTCAACTAAGGATATCTCACGCAAGAAGAGGAATTGGGAAAATGAGGCTCTAGAAGAAGGAAGAGATTACTGTGGTGATTCTAATGCAATTAATAGTGGTCAAATCGGAGAACGAATGCTCGATCGGGGGGCTCCGGGAAGAATCAGTGATCTTCAGTCCCTCCTCGACGAGACAGAGCCAAAAGAAGGTGTTTCTGCCAATTAGATGCGACCTCGGTCCGATATAACAATTAAAAAGAAAAGTGCACGGTGTGTGTTTTAAAAGTACACGACGTGTACTTGCCTTTACCGGGCCCCACTTTAGGTGGCCTCTAGGTCACCCCACATGGTCATGTACTCGGTCGTTACATGGCCAATACATGGTCACCCGCGGCAACCGGGTACACAGCGTGTACTCCTGAAATTTCTAGAAACTCCTCTTTTTCTCAAAAAAACAACAAAAAATGAAAGACATACCTGAAAAGAAGATCTGAGTTCTTACACAATAAATAGCTTCTCTCCCCAGTCATGGTTTTTGCAACAGAATTTTCAAAAGAAAACCTTTCAAAATTTGATCTTTTTTCTCTGCAAACATTCTTCAAGTGCCCGTTCTTCACACAATGCAAACATGTGGATCTGAGACCTATCAATTTCCCTCTTCTCTTCTTTATTTTCTTCTTCCCCTTCTTTTAGTTTTTTCCCTTTCGAGTAGAAAATCCCATACTTTCCACATTGTAAGTTGTTTTGGTTGGACTTTGGACTTCCTTCTTTCAGGTCTCCTCATTCGGGACTAGATCTCGTATATCCTCGAACACCAAGTCATTCTTGTCATTGAAGTTAATAATAACAATAACCATTGCATCTCAAGATTCAGGAAGCGATAAAAGAAGAATTATGGTCCACATGCCTTCAGCAAACATCATACCAATGGACTCCAGCTGACTTTAGATGACATTGAACTCATTTAGATGACCAACTTCCATCCTTCTTTTTGACATCCTCTCATCGAAAAGTTGTCCCAACAAGAACAATTTTTTCATGGTGCGAGGATTCTCATATATGTTTGCTGGTTTTTCCATCGAGTCAGCTATAGTCTTCACCTCCCATTTATTAAAGGCCACATTTCAGGCCAATGTCATTTGAACTACCTTGAGTGCTTTCCAATTGAGTCTTTCTCATTATGCTTTTCATATTGCTTCCGGTTTGGAACCCTTTAATGGAAGATCAAGCTCCTTCTGATACAAATCATCTTCAATTTTCATTCTCTAGAATCTGAAGTATAAACCATTGAACTTCTCGATTCTAACTCTGCCTTCTTTCAATGTTATTCCTTCTAAAATAATGAACTCTCACTGAATCGAAAAAGGACTAAAATGAGAACCTCACCAAAAGTTTGCAACCAAGCTCTGATACCACTTCTTGTGTTGAGAATCCAAATTTCAAAACTCCTTTTGGAGCCTCAATTGTAAAATAAGGCTGAAAATTCTAGAACTTGTAGCACCCAATGTCGACGTTTGAATCGGGGAACTCAGTTCCAACGTCTTCCTTCGAATCGTTGTGATCACATACAATCCATACTAAACGCACACACAAGCGGAAACACAAAAGAACTCCCACTCACAACATAGAATAACAAAAGAATTTACATGGTTCAGAACATAATCATATTCCACACGAGAAACATTGCTGCTCTTTATTACTAACATAAGAGAATGATTACAAAATTGACATACAAAAAAATGATCTCACTCTCCTATTTATAGAAGAGTCCAACCAGTAGATACAGTACCAGCATCATCGAATCTCTATGGACGATCTCCACCGCCTTCTCATATATGTGGGCGATCGACCATTCGATCAAAGCCACCGACAACTCCAGTGCCTTAATTCTCAAACCTTGGTGAATAATACGTGCCAACTGATTTATTCATAAGCCGCCCTCTGAAGAATCCTATGCATCACTTTAAAAAATCATTTGGTTATTCACATGTATCTTTAGGGTCATTCATATGTGAGTCAGGCTTCTTCTGCACCTCTATCGCCTGGATCTGGTTGTTTTCGTTGCTGCCGTCGGCTCCAGCATCTGCTTCTTGACTTTCTTGAGTCTGGTGATCATGCTTGTATCTGCTTCCAATCATGGAATTTCCAGAAATACTCCTATATTTTTTCAAGACTCAACTGAAAAACATTTATCACATCTTTAACCTAACATTCTCTTGGTGAATACATTGGAGTTATGGATGTCATCTTTCAAAATAAGAAATAATGTATGATTGAAGATCCTTTTGCATATATTTTGGATCTTAAAAGAAAATAATATTTTTCAATGATGTCCCATTATCATAAGTGGGACTTGTAAGGTGACTTTTTTTTTTGTTTTGACTTAATATTTGAAAGCTTTCCTCTCAATAATCTTTTTTCCATGCAAAAAAAAAAAAAAAAAAAACTTTATGGTTTTCATCTTTTACTCGATCAAATTGAGGTCGTAATTGAAACTACCGTGGAGGAAACACTTATATGTTGGCCGTCTGCATCCTGCCTGACCGCCATGGCCTCCTCCCGGCCGCCCTCCAAGGCCCTGGACCTCGACATCACCATCATCTCTGCAAAGCACCTGAAGAACGTGAACTGGCGCCGCGGCGATCTGAAGCCCTATGCCGTCTTCTGGTTGGATCCCAACTGCCGGATCGTCACCAAGCCCGACGTCGATGGCTCCATCCGCCCCGTCTGGAACGAGCGCTTCACCCTTCCCATCACCGCCCCCCTTCACGACTCCGTCCTCACCCTCGACCTCTTCCACTCCAAGCCCTCCGACACCCCCAAGCCCCTAATCGGAACCCTAAGATCCCGCCTCGCGGATCTCATCTCTGACGCCGATGGGAAGCCGGCCCCGATCCGATCCCTCCAGCTCCTTCGCCCTTCTGGCCGCCCCCAGGGCAAGATCCGGATAAAACTCTCCCTCGCCGATCGCCTTCCCATGCCGCCGCCGCCGCTGCCCAGCTATCACCCTCCCCCGCAGGCTAGGTATTACGCTTCCGGTGCGCCTCCGAATCCCGAATTCAGCGACTACTTCCACTCCTACGCCGTCCATCCTCCGCCCTCGACCCCGCCGGCTATGCCGTACCACCATAGCACCTATCCGGATTCCTACCCGTACGTGGGCGGGTACTTCTCCGGCTACGCCGCGCCGCAGCAGGCCCCTCCGCCGCCGCCGCCGCCGCAGCCATTCTTCAACAGGCCTGGGTCCTCCTACGGCCTGCACAGCGGGCCGTCTGCTCCGGTCGATTACTCGTCCTACGATCAGAGGAAGAAAGGCAGCAGCAGGGCAGGTGATTTGGGAACTGGGTTAGCGGTGGGTGCCGTTGCCGGTGCCCTGGGAGGATTGGCTTTGGAAGAGGGGATCAAGTACGAAGAGGAGAAGATTGATCAGACGGCGGGGAGCGACATTGCCGGAAGGGACGACTGCACTAGCTACCGCAGCGATTACTGAAGCCCCTGGTTTTCTTCCAGGGTTTGGGATCTGCAGTGAAGGTAACCAAGAGATGCTTGTACATTATGGTATGTCATCCATCCTCTCGGGCTATGGGTTTTAAACAAAGAAGATGGCTGTTTCATTGCGACTGTGTCCCGAAGTTACCATTTTTAGAATGGGTTTGTGCTTTCCCTTCATGGCTGTTTGAATCTGTGCATTTTCTGAGCCTGTGTTGGTTTTCTTCCCATGGAACAAACAAATAGAACATGGGTCGCTGGATCTTGGGGTGTGCAGAACAATGGCTCATCAATTCATGATCTAGCTCTCATTTCACAAGCAATGATCAGTGCTAGCCCTCATTTCACAAGCAACGATCAGTGCTATGTTTTGATTTATAATTTGGAGCTCCTTGATAGTGTATTTGCTTCCCTCATTCTGTTTAGCTTCTGTATTAGGCAGACAAGCTGTTCTAATGAAAAATGAATCACTGGTTAAGTTATTTTAAACTTAATCAAATAGGTGATCTTGATGGGTTTTAAAGAACATACCTACCACTAGTAGCTCTGTCTCATGTAGTTATGTCAATCACTTACCAACAATCTTTTAGTTATTGTCTCCAAAGGCTATGACTGGTAGCTCAGTCTCATTTAGTTGTTGTCTCTATAGGTCTCCTTCATTAACAATGTAGCCTCCTCAAGTTCAAGATGCTTGGTAAACTTTTTGTCGTTTCCATTATATTCCTATAATGTATGCTTTATTCATTGCAAGAGATACTTGAACACTTGAATGATCATAATTTCTCAAATACTTGGTGGAAGAAACACATACTAGCAATATCTTGTATTTCAATGATACCGACTCTTGTGATGCCCCATACTGCGGACCGTGATATATCCCATATAACGATAGTTTAGTGGAAGCAGCAGAAACCTTTGATATCTCATATACTAGTGATATCACCTCTTGTGATATCCCATACTATGTGTCATGATATATCCCATGTCTGCAATATGAGTTTTATATGCATAACACTTTCAATCTTTCTCTTACATTACAACATCATAGACTTTATGTTTCACAGAATGACAATTGAGCCAAAAAATTGGTCATATGGGCTATGTAATGGGCTACAAGCCCACTGGGCCTTCGGGCTATGTAATGGATCTCCCTCTACCCAGTTAAAAGAGGTCTTTGATTTGCTTTAATAATAAAAATGTTAAAAAAAACATCATAGACTTTATGCCCATTTCACAACAAATTGTGAAACCATACTCGTACTCTTGGATAAACTATCCTAGGCTCTCTCATTTTGGGTAAACACTTTACACCAAAATTAATCATCATTCCACAGTCTTATGTGTGACTCCATGAGTCTTTATATCATTTATAATGATTATGAATTCTCAATTCATAAACACTAGCAACAAAGTGGCCTCTAACAAAGTGTCAATGTTGCTGAAGCTACAAGGGGATCTAACGTGTTCCTCTTCAAACACACGTATCTTCATACAAACATGTCCACTAGATATATCTACATACATCACCTGCATACACATATAATCCCTTTGTCTAAGACATCGAGTATAACCATGAGATATGAAATATGTCAATCTCATATAGGTCACCTCATATATTCTTGATTCTTTTTAAAAATACTAACCAATCGAGATGAATATATAACGTTTCATTTATCTAAGTAGATGAGCACATTACATGTTTCTCAACTATGCTTGGTCATACATTTCCTCAATCTAATTCAAATGAGGGCTCCTGTGTTATATTTGTTATACAAGAGAACAAAGCTCACCTTAGTTAAGAAAACCCACCACATGATCATCAACATACTCAACCATCCTTGATTTGCTCGACCTTAAGGTCAACACAAGAAAGGTATTAGTGTTTGATGTTTTATATGCATCATACCTTATCAACAGCATGTAATAGGGATTCATATAAAGTATATACTCCTAAGTATATTAAATACAATATATATGACATTCCATGTGATATACTTTAGCAGGTCAGTCCAAACAACAAGTCACCCTTGTGTCTCATGAGTGAACTTTGTATCTCTATACAAAAATATTCAAATGGCAACCTCAACATTTTATCCCAACTCATGTCTTTCTATGAAAAGCATCGATGTGAGACAACTCGGAGAGTTCCTTTGAGTGGTTAATTATCATTCCACTCTCATGTAATAAATGTATCCCATCTGAATGAATGATAATGTGAAAATTGTCATTATTAATAAAACCATGATACATTTTCCACATTTTATGAACTAACTTCGGGATTAAGACAAAATCAAATAGATTATATTTAATCTGTGATATTAAATACCCAATGTTTTTACATGTCCATCATGTTTTTTTTGCATTAATGGTTTTGTCAATGGATCTACTACATCACCCCTCTCAATGATTTCTTTAATGAGATGGTATTTGTGATGAATATTTTTGGACCTTTGGTGAGATCAAAGTTCCCTAGCCTGCATGATAGCTCTATTAATTTCACAAAAATAACTTTATCAAGCCTGATATGCTAGGAACTACCCCTAATTCATTAATGAACTTCTTGATATAAACTTCATTCACAACATTAGATGCATTGATGCACTCTTATGACAACCTATATCTTTTATACACTTTATTTCATGATTTATTACTCAAAGATACACATAATACAATCTCAAAAGATCGTGAGGCCTAATGTCCGGGTAATTAGATACATATCATAATAACTTGAAATAGAGATACAATAATGTTATTTGAAACTCCATAACATGCCCTTAAATTCCATTGATTTTCTAATACTGCACAAGATAACATGAGGATGTACATAAGAAAGATGTGAGCTATAAACCTCAGTAATGGAATAATTAAAAGCATAACATAAAGTAAAGTAGTACATGTGTGCTCAGGCTAATCACTCGTGCATGATATAAGATGATAACATCAAGTCATCATACGAATGCGACAACAACATAAAACATTATATCATAAACATAAGTCAATGCTAACTACCGAGCCATCATATCATAATGTGCTTAGGCTAACCACTCGTGCACCATACATGGTATCTCATGAGATAAAAATATTACCCAATGCATTGGAAGACTATAATTTCAGGTCTGTTCATCACATTTATATCATGTACATGCATTTGTGTGTCACATAGATCATACAACATTAGAATGTCTTTTATCACTTTTTATCCCATGATTAAGGATTGATGGCTACATATATGGAATTTTTCAATCAATGAAAGATGAATACAACAAGGTGAATACCCTTGAGTGGAAATTTGGGCGGATATTCATAATATAAAAGTTTGGCATGAAAAGTCTTGGAATAATTTCGGTAGCCTTACAGTTGTACATAAATGATCATGAAAGAGATTAATGAGAGTGAAAGGTGGTCTCTCATTACCTGGGCATCATAAGGACAATAAAAGAATGTGTAAAAACATATGTCAACATGATCAATTGGAAATCAAAAGGCTTAATACAAAGAAAGTATTTGAATAAAGAGTATAAAAACAATCTCTTACATTCAGAGGGTGCTTTTAAAAGCTTGGGAGGAGCTTCTTAAGAGTTTGAGAACACATTGGGAGGGCTTTAGAGAAGGAGAGGGAGATGAACTTTGTGCTCAATGAGTTTTGAGTTTTGAGGAATAAGAGTTTGATTGGGTATTTATAGCAAAATAGGGGGGATTCTTTATTAATTTATAAACTTAGGTTTTGGACTAAGTGATAAAATAATCAAAATCACAAACATTCTCATGGTTTTGCCTATGGTTTCACCCAAAGAGGATTGATTTTCAATAGTTTACTAGGTTAAGAACTAAACTCTTTCAAACAATATCATTCATTATGTGGATGTGGGTCATGCTCATAAAGAATTATTTTTAAAATCTTAAAATATAATATAGGTTTTGAAGAATTCATTATAGGTTTGTAAAATTAATCAAACTTCAAAAACACATTATTTTAAAGGGGGGGTCTATTTTGTGTGTGAATTCATTTTATAGTATTTATTGCATTACTTTTGAGCTGCTATGATTTCATAATACATATTATATATTTATACCATATTTATTTTTTACCCAAAAAATTAGACTAAAAAAACTATGAAAAATTCACCATTGGCTAATTTCAATGCGTTGATTTCAAAAATAATATTTATTTTACCAAAATAATTTTCTAAATATAGGAATTTCCACTTTTAAATAAAAATGTTTATTTATTGGAAAATACTAGTTTTCATGACAAACAATATTCCGGCCCTTATAAAAATTACAATTTTGATTTCTTCGTAACAAAATCTAATTTTACAGGAGACTTTATATTATCATTTATATTTAATTAAATATTATTTAATTACAGGAGACTATTAAATTATATTATCATTTATATTTAATTAAATATTATTTAATAAGACTATTTCATGAAAATAACATTTATTTAAATAATTCTTCAATTTATCAAAAAGAATGTTAACTAAAACTATATATTTATTTCCCAAATATACAATTTTGATTTATTCGTAACAAAATCTAATTTTATTAAACTCATTATATAATCATGTGTATATATAAAGTAATAATGAAAATATAATCATTGCTTTATTAAAAAATATATACAAATTCATACTACTGGTCTAAATACATAACCCCTTATTACACCAGTGTACACCTTAATGGTAAGGTGTGCGATGTTGGTGCTTTCTTGGGGTGGTTTGACAAACATGGTTTGAGTGATGATCTTTATGAGTTTGAACTTCTCCCATAAACAGTTTCGCTCAAGTTTCAGTTGTTGAATCTCGGTTTGAGCTTGGTTAAGGGTAAAACCCAATGATGCCATCTCTCTTGGAAGCTCTGATAAATGGGCTTCATAATGTAGGATCCTACTGGTTGATGCCATCACTCCTTCCTTCCATGTCAATCTAATCCAATCATAACCCCTTAATACATACCAATCTTAATGGCCACAGTAGAACTACTATATTATCAACCGTTATGATGCTTAAATGTCTTTTAATTCCAACATGCTATATAATAGTCCAAAGTAACCAATGCAATATAGTGCATGCGTTTTCTATAACGAAATTATAATAATACATTTATTCATTCAAAAGGGAATTCCATTTATAAAAGTTTGAGTTGTTACATTCTTTCCCCCTTCTGAAATTTCACCCTTGGAATTTCATTTCGTACACTAAAACAAATGAGGGTACTTATGTTTATTTTCCTCTTTTGGTTCCCATGTTGTTTCCTCAAACTTGTAGTTTCACCACAATACTTTAACCAGACGAGTTGTCTTGTTTTATAGAACTTTGTCTCTACGATCTATGATCTTCACCGACTGCTTCTCATATGAAATAATGTTCTCCAAAGGTGCCACCTTTAGATTTATTACATGTGAGGGGTTTGGTGTGTATGTACTTCCTCAAAAGGGATACGTGGAATACATCATGGACTTGAGATATGTTAGGTGAGAGTGCTAGTCAATAGGCCACAACTCCGATGCGATCAAAGATCTCAAAGGGGCTAATGTATCTTAGACCGAGCTTTTTCTTCTTCCCAAACCTTATGAATTTCTTTCACGGTGATATACGAAGGGACACCTTATCTTCGACCTCAAACTCCAGGTCTCGTTGAGGATTATCTGCATAGATTTTTTGTTGACTTTGTGTGGATTTTATATGATTTTGAATGGTTTGAACCTTCTATTTCATATCTTAGATATGATTAGGCCCCATTAGATTTCGATTTCTAACTCCATCCCAGCATGTTGGAGTTCGACACCTCTTCTCATACAGAGTTTTATAAGGTGCCATTTAAATGCGAAAATGAGAACTGTTGTTACTTGAGAACTCCACTAGGGGAAGGTGCTGATCCCAACATCCTTGGAATTCCATTGAACTAGATCTCAACATATCCTCTCTAGATTGTGGATGATTCTCCCAGACTGACCATCCTTCTAAGGGTGATAAGCAGTGCTCATGCTTAGTTATGTATCCAACGCTTGCTAAAGACTTCTTCAGAACCTCAAGGTAAGCCTAAGATCTCTACCATATATAATAGAGAGTGGTACTCCATGCAGTCATTCTACTTCTCTTATGTATATCTTAGCGAGTTGGGAAAGAGAGAAATATTTCTTGATAACAATGAAATGTGATGAATTTGTAAGGCGACCAACTACCACCCAAATGACATTATTTCCTTTAGATGTCCCGAGGAGTCCTACGATGAAATCCATGATTATATTTTCTCATTTCCATACTGGTATGGACAACGATTGCATCACACCCTTAGACTTCTGTTGTTCAACCATGACTTATCGGCATACCAAGCATCAAGATAAAAATTCTACAATCTCTCTTTTCATGTTATCCCACCAGAAGTTTTTCTTCAGATCTCTATATATCTTAATGCTTCTTGGATTAATATAGAAGGATGAGCTATGTGTATCATTCAGAAGTTCCCTCTCAATTTTGGTTTTGATGGAACACATATTTGGATTCCTAACCTTATAACTCCATCTTTAGAAAATTTCCTGAATATTCTCTACCTTTCTTTGTAGCTCCTCATCATCTTTTGGGCATCCTTGATCCTCTTAAGAATTAATAGTTGATTAGTTATTTAATCAAGGTAGGATAAAGTTCCTTTTATGATTCCCATGTTCATCCTTTGCATGTCCAAGATGACTGGATCTCTTTCAATCCTCATCATGGATAGGGTTGCGGGATCCCTTTTACTCGGTGCATCTGCTGCTTTATTCACCATCTCAGGATGGTGATGGATTGGAAATTCATAATCATTGATTATCTCTAACCACCTTCATTAGCACATATTGAGCTCTTTTTGTGTGAATTTATACTTGAGGCTTTCATGATCCTTATATTTCTCAAACTTTTCCCCGTAGAGATAATGTTTACCCATCTTCAAAGAGAATATTACTACAACCAATTCCCAATCATGATTTGGGTAGTTTTTCTCATGGATCTTTAATTAACAGAAGGTATAAACTATCACTTTTTCATTTTGCATGAGTACACAACCCAATCCTTTTCTGGATGCATAATTGTAGAACACAAATCCTTCTCCACTAGTGGGTAATGTGAGAATAGGTTCAATAATTAGCCTCTTCTTTATCTCTTTAAATATCTCCTCACATTCACCAATCTACACAAACTTCACTCCCTTTTGAGTTAGCTTGGTTAGTGGGATTGAAAATCTTGATAAGTTTCTCACAAATCGATGATAATACCAAGCTAATCCAAGTAAACTACTGATTTCCATCACATATGTTGGTCTATGAAATCCTTCAATTGCCTCTATCTTCAAAGGATCTACATATATCCCTTTACTAGTGATAACATTCCCTATATATGCTAAGTTCTCTATAAAAAACTCGAATTTATTGTAACACCTCTGAATTCTAAAAGAATAACGTTTTATTCAATAACATATGCAACACACAACATTGAGTTTATCTTGTGTGACACACAACACTAAGTTTAGCTTTCATTACACACAACAAGAAGTTTCTTTGAAAAGCTTTCTCTACCCACAAGGTCGAGTTTTACTGAACAAAAATATATTATTAATATTATTATTTAATATGATAGTTATCACTTAACCATTAAAATGATAGGTATGAATAAGTTTAATTAGATTATTAAAATATATAGTTTTCACATGTTTATTACTTATCTATTGATTAGTAATAAAATAAGAATCATTTGAAAGAAAAAGAAATGTTTTCTGAAAAACGATATTTTTTCTAAAAGATGGTATAATCGTGTTTGACACGCATAATTTAAAATTAATTTTTCCACTTTTATAAAATTTATATTCCAAACAAACTTCATTTTTGAAAGTGGAATACCAAAATTAGCTTAGGATGATTTTTTGGGATTTTTTGAGAAGTTTCATTTTTTGATGAATAGTAAAAAATACTGAATTTTAATTGAAAACTGCCTTCTCGTTTAAATAATTTATAAGGTTAAGTTATATTTTGAATTGGTTTTAAATTAAAATTAGTTCATTTTTATATCAATTAACCCAATTTAAGTCATTGAAGTTATTTTCATATTTAATATTAATATAAAAATATTGTAAACTTTTGAACATTTTCACTATAAATACTCACTTTCTCATCACGTCTGTGGAATTAATTTTAAATTAAATTCCACCACTTCTGTCATGAACTAGCCCATATACCTTGATACCTTGATACCAGATCCAACACTGACATGGCCCAAAGGGTGTTCTCGATCCCCATTGGTTGGAGACTAGCACTTTTCGTCATACAAGATAAAAAGGGAACAAATTTTCCACAAAACAACGGAAGATAAAAGACATGTCAGTATGATCAAAACTCAAAAGGGGGAAAGTACTAGAAAAAAAAAGGTTTATCAAAAACCTAAAACAATACATCATCAAAGTACTCAATAGATGGAAAGATAAAACTCAAACATCCCAAAGGAGACACACTCTAAGCCCAAATGATCAAGAATATCCACCACCTCCTAGTGGTTCTTTCCCTTTACTCAGACTCAAAAAAAGGAAATCTACAAACACTCAAAGGAAAAGGTAGGGTGTGAGCTAAAAATACCAGTAGGGTATCACCAAGTGTTCCATAATAAGATTCCATAATAATAGATGAAATCTTTCTTTCAATTTTAAATAAAACAGGGCATGCTGATTCAATTGTATATTTTAAAAAATGTGATTTCATTTCAAAATGATGGAAAAATTTTTAGACATGGATTAAATAAATTTTTTTATATAAAATAGTTTATATAAAATCAGTAGCACGAGTAAAAAAATTTCATAAACAATGACATATATATCAAAATAATCACAATAATCACCATGGTCATCTGCTTTGTGGTACAATATTTCCCAGTTATAGTATCCTCACACATCTCATATCAGTGATCATGGAAATATGTGTACACACGTCCCTCAATCTTAGGCTGAATATGACTCATCAACATTCCATCGGGGATAAGACCTGTATAACTAAGTTTTTGTTAGAGTTATCATCATCAATCCGTTGTTAGGGAAGTGCCATCTTAGCGTGCTTGTCCCAAATAACCCATTAACTACCCAAGATTGAATGTGCTCAATCAATCAATCAAAAATGAGAAAATCATCTCATTTCAAATCAAATCATCATTTATAATTCAATTTCCCAATTCTCCATTTCAATATGCCAAATCAATTTCAAAACCAAAACATTGGGTTTTCATCATTTCATGCCTTTTTAATACAAAACCAATCATAGGTTTTTATCATTTCAATTTAAGAAATTTTTTCTCAAAATAATTCACAAATCAATTTATCAATTCCATCAATTTCAAAATACGCTCTAAATTCCAATTAAATTGGAATTGGGGTTTTCCCAAAAATCCATACCATATCAAATTACATTTCCAATTCACATTAAATTGTTTTTTCACAAATAAATTGAAATCAATTTCAAACAACAAGAAAATCAAGGTTTAATCAAATTACCAATCTCAAATGGAACCACTAACCTTTAATCTCAGAGATCATAATGCACAACACCCACAACGATATTTTCCAATGAAGAACGAGGGAAACAAAGATATAGAAATCAAACCCAGAATCAATATTCAATCAAACAGAGTTTAGATCCATCAACAACACGATGATCTAACACTCTCTAAGGAGGATAGAAAGAGAGAGCAGGAGAAAATACACAAGAGGATATTCAATTACCTAGAGGAGATCAAACGAGATCTACCAAGGAATGAGTTTGGCGGAGTCATAAATGGATCTTGAGAGCCTCTAAATACTAGGAATCTAATTTAGGTCAAGCTAGGGTAGATCGAGGGTCTAAAAGGGGGTTTGAATTTTTTTTATAATTTTTCAGAATTAAAGAGTCCCGCATGCACGATTTGCTAGGAAGGGCCACATGGTTAGACAAATAGTGCGCCATAACCATGAGCCCCTATATTAGGGTGCACAGTTTCTATTAGGTAGATGCGCGATTTGTCAAACCATGTAGCAACCGTGCAAACCCCCACTGTCTAGGGTTGCAAGGTTTGCATCGGGAGGGTGCACCATTTGGGAAAATCGTGCATCAACCGTGCATAGCCCAAAGAGCCTCCAAAATTTTCCATATTTCACCCAAAGCACCCTTAAACAAGACCCAAGAAAAGCATGATCAAAAAAAGAGTCGAGGAGTACCTGAATACCTGTAACATGATGTTACAACCTCCACACCATAGAAACATTATGTCCCCAGAAATTCTATAAAGAAGTCTCCATATCAACGAGATGATGCCACCGCTCTCTCATCAGTGCCTCACACTCCCAAGTCTCGTGTGAATTATAACCATGCTTTCATAACACACCGACTAAAGGTATCATCCTCCCATGAAGTACCTTTTTCTTAGAATCAACTATCCTTACTGGATGCTTAGTCAGTGATAAATCCAGCTCAACATCAAGATCCTTCCATCTCAAGACCTGAGTTGGGCTAGAAATATATTTTCATAGCTGAGATATATGGCACACATTATGTATCTACATAAATTGCGGTGGAAGTGAAAAATGGTAAGCCACTTTCCCCACCTTCTCAACAACCACAAAAAGGTCCCACAAAACAAGGAGAAAACTTACCTTGCCTCCCAAGTCGTTGATGGCCTAAATGGGGTGAAAATTTCAAGAACATAGGGTCACCCAATGAAAACTACAACAGTATACAAGAAAAGATCATCATAAGATTTATACTGGATCTGTTCCGTAAACATTCTTTAATGAATAAACTAAATCATTACTATCATCTCTTGGACCAAGCTCGGTCTAACTAAGGAACTTTCTACGATCTTCGACCAAAACAAAGGAAATTTACAAAGATGTCCATACAAGGCCTCAAAAGGATCCATCTTGATTATGGATTGGTAAATATTGTTATAAGAAAACTCATTTAGTCCCAAATGGTCATCCCAAGCTCCACCAAAATTGAGGATGCATGCTTGAAGCATGTCCTCAAGAATCTATATAGCCCTCTCGTTCTGGACATCTTTCTGCCGATGGTGTGCTATGCTCAAATGAACCTGAGATCCCAGTGACTCCTAGAGGGACCTCCAAAAGTGAAAAGTAAAACATGGATCTCTATCAGAGATTATAGCAGATAGAACTCCATGAAAATTAATAATCTCTTTAAGATAGAGATTTTCCAACTCCTCAACTTTGGTTGTGTCACAGATGAGTATAAAGTGAGGCAATATTTTCAGCTTATCGATCAAAACCCATATCACATTCTTCTTTATTTGGGTATGTGAAAAACCATCCAAAAATTTCATAGAGATCTCATCCCACTTCCAATTTGACACTGGAAGTGGCTGTAGCAAACCCGAAGGTCTCTGCTCCTTGGTATTGACCTGTTGGAAAGTATAATAGTGCAAAACAAAGTTAGCGATGTCCTGCCTCATAACTAGCCACTAAAATCATCATCACATTTTACAAAAAATCTTTGTGGTTCCTTAGTGCACAACCCTTTAAGAATTATGGAAATCCCCCATCACAACTTTCCTCACTATCAAAGGTACACCATACCGATTTCAGAGACATATGATACCCTCAGTGGTGAACGACCACTCAACAAAGGTCTCACCACCATAAAGAGAGTTCCTAATGCCACATAATTCATCATCAAGCTAATGTTCCTAAAGAATTATCTCGAGAATAGTGAAGGTCAATTGAAAACTAGCCATGACAACCACAAACCTTGTTTCTTGAACTCTTATATATAACTATTCAAAAAGAGCCATCAGGTTCCACTCTTTTAATTATTCTTTCATGGCTTGGGTCAAGAGTTTTATACTCAAATCATCATCAACGAAATTCCCTTTCCTTAGGGTATAAGTTATTTCAAAATCAATAGATTGTTGGTTCTCCACCCAACGCCTCTAGCGGAGATTCAAGTCTTTTTGAGAGAAGATATAACACAAGCTCTTGTGGTCAGTATACATGGAAAACCTTTCTCCAAAGTGGTAATGTAACCAAATATTGAGTGTATGCATCATGAATGCGAGTTCAAGGTTAGGGGTTGGATAATTTTTCTCATGTGACCTAAGCTGTTGGGAGCCATAGGCTACCACATGATCACCCTGCATAAGAACACAACCCAAACCTAAACCCGATACATCACAAAAGACCACATAGCCCTACTCGACTTCTAGAGGAGTCAACCCCAGTATAGAAGTAAAAATAATTTTCATCTCATCAAAAGAACTCTGAAATTTCTCATCCCAAGCAAAATCCACTCCCTTCTAAGTGAGAGCGGTCATCAGAGGAGCTAAATTTTAAAAATATTTCACAAACCGTAAAAAATACCCAGTTAAACCCAAGAAGATATGAATTTTGAAAACATTATGTGGTTGTTCCCATGTCACAATAGATTTCACCATCTCAAGATCAATTGAGATACCATAATTCAAGACCACATGTTCTAAGAACTTCACTTCTCGAATCTAAAAATTACATTTTGATAGCTTGGAATACAGTCGATGATCTCTCAAAAATTCCAAAATTGCTCTCAGATGACACACATGATCCTCCTCAGACTTAAGTAAACCAGGATGTCATCTACAAATTCCTCCATGAACATATCAATATACTCATGGAAGATTTTATTCATCAAATCCATAATGATCATAGGAGCATTAGATAGACAAAATGACATGAAAAGATACTCATAATGTTCTTACCTACTCCGAAAGGTGGTTTTCTAAATGTTGGATTCTTTTATTCTCAACAAGTGGTAACCAGATTGAAGATCAATATTTGAGAACCACTTCTCCCCTTTCAAATGTTCAAACAGATCATCAATCTGTGACAACATATACTTATTCTTTACCATAACTCGATTAAGTTTCTGGTAGTCAACACATAGGTGAAGTGTTCTATTAAATTTCATAACAAAGAGAACAACTGCCACCCAAGTTGACACACTTGGGCATATAAATCCTTTCTCTAAGATATCATCCAACTAAGTCTTAAAATATTTCATTTCAGCTAGTGATTCACGGTAAAAAGGTATATATACTAACTGAGTACAATGTACAAAATCAATAGAAAACTCTAACTCTCTTACCAGTGGAAAATCAGAGAAATAAAAAGGAAAAGCATCGGGAAACTCGATGAAAAATGGAGGGAGATCATCACTCAAAGACTCCCACTCCAAATCAAAAGAGAACACTGAAATTACTGTCCCTAACTTTGGATAAGAAGGTCCATTTATACTCAACCCTGGGTCCCATTCCCACTGAAATATACGACAAACCCCATCAAGTGTAGCAAAGGAGACCCATCAAATATAGGAGTCAATTCGATCTTTATTAGCACCGAGTCAATCTATCTTGAGAATGACATCAAGGGGTTTCATGTTGAGAACCAAAAAATCACAAGTGAGCTCAATCTATGATAGAGATAAAACATAAGAAGGATAATTGAGACCCCACTCACTCTTCATTCTGAGGGACATAGTAATATCCATCACATAAGATAAAATCTCCATAGGAAGATTTAGATGGTTCACAATACAAGTTGATATAAACGAATGAGATACACCCATATCAAATAAAGCAGTCACTAAATATGAATCTATAGTGATGGTATCTCTCATGGTCACTAGAACCATATTGTCTTCCTCAGGAGACTCTTCCACTATGCGAGGAAGCTTCATTCCCGATGTCTGTGGCTGGAACCCCTTTGTTCTTGAAGAATTTGATTGCACTATAGTACGTTTTGGTGCTGATGAGCCCATGCCACTATGTGGAGCAGAAAAGATATAACAAAACTTATGCAAGTGACATGAGTATCCACATGAACTGCATATCTTAGGTGCCTTAGCGCAAACCTGTTTCAAATTCCCAGGCTTGCCACACTAGAAGAAATTAAAAGGACCTATGTCGGGAACTGTAAGAGGTCTATAAGAACCTTGCTATCAAGATCCACCATGAGACTCATCACGCTTCATCTTTCCTTTAATTGAACTTATGACATTGACACTAGGAGAAAAAATAACTCCCATCAACCCTGAATTACCATCCAGGTCAAGCTCAACCATCAATACCCTATCCAACATGTCAACATAACAAGATATCTTTAGCAAGAAAACATGAGAATGAATATCCGATTGAAGGACCATATCAAACTATCAAGTCTTAATCTTCTAATTCTATACAATCTCAGGTGAAAACTGCACAAGATTGGCAAAGCAGTTTTCATATTCTATCACAGTCCTGTCAGCCTAATGGACTTTGAAAAAATTCATAGCCTTAGCCTGAACCATATAATCTAGATAAAACTGATCGGTTAAAAGAACATTAACATAGTTCTACTCAAAACACTCATGCTTATTCATCATATACATCAAATTCCACTATCTCTTACTAGTTCCTTCTAGTTTAAAGGTAACACACATTACCTTAATATCTTCAAGAGTTTAAAAAAAATCAAAGAGAAGATCTATCTTTCTTGACCAATCCTTAGCCTCTTGAGGATCATTTGATCCTCGGAACATAGGTGGTTTCTGGTGAAATAACTCTTGAGCATGATTATGCGATTCACCCCTCTGAGGTTCCAAAACCAATGCCTAAATGGGAATAGGTTTGGGTGCTTGTCCTAGATCTTGGAGAACATGCACAATAATCTCAATGAGATTTGGGTCCATGGGAGGACTCCCTCACCGTGGTTTGCTAGAAACTTCTTCCTGGAGCCTATTTACACATCTTCTCAGAGGCATGATGCTACACAACATTAGAAAACAACATTGAATACATCAGAAGGTTACTCAGATCAATAACTAAAACAAGAACAATGGGGAAATTAATCCCATCTAATAAGATAAAAGGATTTGGATTCCAACCTATTAAAATCAAAAGTAGGTAAAAGACTAGGTTTATTCCTCAAGATTCATTTCCTAAACCACCCATGGTTAAATAAGGCTCATTATGATGAGAGATGGATAGGAACTCACTCATATCTACCTCCTAAGTCCTGAAATGATATTCTAAACTACATACTGACATCAAGGAAAGATGCTTAAACCACACCTCTGATACCGCTTTTTATGAACTAGCTCAGATACCCTGGTACCCTGATACCCAAACCAACACTGACATAGCCTGAAGGGTGTTCCCAATCCCTATGGTTTGGTGACTATCACATGACATCATACATGATAAAAGAGGCAATGGATTTTCCCAAAAACCATAAAATATAACAAAGACATGTTGGTATGCTCAAAACTCCATATGGGGGAAAGTACTAGAAAATAAATAGGTATATAAAAATCCCAAAACAACACATCATCAAAGTACTAAAAAACTGAAAAGATAAAACTCAAACATCCTAAAGGAGAAACACTCTAATCACAAAGGATCAAGAACATACACCACCTCCAAGCGGTGCTTTCCCTTTGATCAGACTTAGCAGACTAAAATCTACAAACACCCATAGGTAAAGGTAGGGTGTGAGATAAAATTCCCAATATGGTCTCACCAAGTGTTCCATAATAATATTACATAATAATAAACCAAATAATGCTTTCAATTTTAAATAAAACATGGCATGTTGATACAATTTCATATTTAAAATAAAACATGCTTTAATTTTAAAATGATGTAAAACATTTCAAGAATAGATCAAATAAACATTTTTATATAAAACAATTTATATAAAATTAGTAGGAATGAGTAAATCAGTTTTATAAACAATGGTATATATATCAAAATAATCACAATAAGCACCATGATCATCTACCCTGTGGTATAATAGTTCCTAGTTATAAGGTCCTCACACATATCATATTAGTGATGATGACAATATGTGTACACATGTTCCTTGGGATCATGGTGAATAAGACTCATCAACATCCCATCAGGGATAAGATCTGCCTAACTAGGATTTTGGTAGAGTTGTTATCATTAATATGTTTCTATGGAATTATTATCCTAGTGCACATGTACTAAAAAACCCACTAACTACCCAGAATCACATTTTCTCTATCAATCAATCAATAATGGGAAAATCATCTGCTTTAAAATCAAGTCATCATTTATAACTCAACTACCCAATTCCCCATTTCAATATGAAAAATCAATTTCAAAACCAAAACATGAGTTTTTCATCATTTCATGCATTTTAAATAAAAAACCAATCATAGGTTTTTATCATTTCAATTCAATCCATTTTTAAAAAAAATTCTGAAATCAATTTATTAATTCCGTCAATTTCAAAATATTCCCCAAATTCCAATTCCATTGGAATTGGGGTTTCCCCACCAAAATTCATATCATATCAAATTCCAATTCCAATTTGCATCAAATTAGTTTTTAAAAAATCAATTGAAAGCAGTTCTAAAAAATAAGAAAACAAAGGTTTAATCAAATGGTCAATCTCAAATGGAACCACCTACCTTTAATCATAGAGATCATAATTCACAACACATGCAATGATATTTTCCAGTGAAGAACAAGGGAAACCAAGATCTATAAATAAAACCTAGAATAAAGATTCAATCAAATGAATTTTAGATCCATCAAAAGCAAAATGATCTAACACTCTCTAAGGATGAGAGAAAGAGAGACCGGGAGAAAACACATGAGAGGACATTCACTTACTAAAAGGATATCGAACGAGATCCGCCATGCTTTGATCCACCAAGGAATGCATTTTGAGGAGCCAAAATTGGTTCTTGAGAGCCTCCAAATCCTAAGAATTCGATATAGGTTTAGTTAGGGTATAAATGGGGTATAAATGGGGGTTTAGGTATTTTTTTAATAATTTTTTGAAATTAAAAAGTCCCATGTGCACGATTAGATTGGCAGGGCCATATAGTTAAACAAGCCGTGTGCCCTAACTGTGCACCCCTATACTGGGGTGCAAAGTTTGTCAAGCTGCATGCCAATCGTGTAAACACCCACTATCTAGGGCTTCATGGTTTTCATTTTGAGGGAACATGGTTTGGGAAAAATATGCACCAACCATGCAAAGCCCAAAGAGTCTCCAAAATTTTCCAAATTTCACCCGAAGCACCCTTAAATAAGACCTAACCAAAGCATAATCAAAAGCTGGGTAAAGGAGTACCTGAATACCAGTAAAAGGATGTTACAAATTATGTGAGTTGAATTTGAAAAAAATAGATTCCATATTTAGAATCAAAATAATTCATATTACCTAATATGGACAACTTAATTTTTGACCACAATGATCAGTGAAAGCAGTTGAAATTAATTATCGCGATTAATGTAAAAATGAGTTTATTGAGGGATTAAACTTATTTGACAAGGGGTAAAATGACCTACAAACTTGTCCAACACCCATTGGATGGACATATTTCGACCCTTATAACCTTAGTCTTGATTTTTATGAGTTGGTGAGATACTATTCCATGAAAGTGACCTATATAGTAAGTTAAGTTAAGAAAAAGACAAAAAAGGAACATTCCTTGCCTTAAATATCTATAAAGATTTAGGATAGGGACAAAAAAACATAGGTTCAGTTATAGATATTATTTTGAAAGATAAATTAATTGTTTTTTTTCATGATAAATTATTTTAATTTTTTAGTGAAGAAGCTATTACTTTAAATTCTTAAGAAACACCAATGTAGGAATTATTTAGTTAATAATTAAATAGATTAAATTATACTAAAAATATTAAAAGTGATGTAAATTGAATGAATTATTTAGTTCAATTATTTTTTTAGATTATTATATCATGTTACATTGGTGTGAACATAATATATTTGAATCTCATCATTTTATTGATATTTTTAAATTCAAATTAAATGAATAATGTCAAAATTGACATTAATGTCATTTTATAATAAATGATATTTTATTAAATGAATTAAAATTACTAAAAAACCTATATTCTTCCAAGTGATTTATAAATTTCAATAAATATCAAATATGTTCCATTAATGAACCAATTTTTATTTTGTAATGAATATATTGACCCCTAAATAGAAAAAAACTCCATTAGCACGGTTAAGGTTAAACATCATTTTTGCGCATTACATGTGTTTGTATTAAAATTAATTTGACATGCACATTAGTTTTTTATTTGGATTTAATATTTAAAATAATTAGGTCTAAATTATCTAATAAATATCATTTTAATTTTAGTCTTAAAGGATAAATTACCTTGGTAAATAAAAAGATACAAGTTACCATGGTAAAAAATAAAAGGGTAAAATTGAGTAAACTTAAAGAAGAAGGAAAATAATGATGAAAATGTAATTATTTTTGTGTGGTGGAGGTGTTTATAGACCGCATAAAACCTCCCCTCCATTATTGATCTATTTTGGATCCACAATGAGGTAAGGAAGACCTCTTAATAGTGAACACTTTTGAGTATTTACAAGAATTCCACTCCTTAACTATAAAAGGGAACTCTCTATCCCGTATTCTTTACAACTCTCAAGATATTTTTCTCATAAAAAACCTACCAAAATCACCTCCCAAATCTACTAAACTCATCCTAGAATCCTAATTCTAGATATAAATCCATATTTTGAAGGATTTAGTGCAAATATATGGATGATACATGAAGAAGAGGTAATGTTTTCAATGAGCATCTTTATTTTATTTCTTTCTCCACCTCCTTCAATTCCTTCTATACCACTATGATATTATAAAATTAGTATATTTTATATACTAATATGTTTTTATGTTAATGGTGTGACCTAAAACCACACACACTTCCATCAAATGGGTTACCAAATCATCATTCGTGTGTACGACGGACTATCACCTCGCTAACCGATGTCATTCGTTTTTTCATTACCACCTCTCAAGATTGGGTATGATGATGGATCTAAATTATATATATGATATTTAATTTTTTTATACATATGTAGTCATTATATCATATATAATGTATTACATTCCATTTCATAGGAGACACGATAATTTCACTCGTGTTTATGGTGGACTACCACCACGCGAAGCGATGCAATTTTTCTTTCACTAAAACTTTAATCTAGAGATGATATAACAATATAATATGTACAAGAACTAGATATTTCATGAAAAAACATGCATGAGAAAACAAGGAAGTTAACACCTTGAAATAAGGAAAATAATGAAAGATATTCAATGAATGGGTGATAATATGTTATAAAAGGATCATATATGATATGAAAATTTTAAATATGGTTATGTTATAAATTAATAAAATAGTTAAAACTACTATACATGAGGATAAGGAAATTTTAATCAAAAGGAAGTGCGAGGTAAAAGATTTCATCTCAATTTAAACTCCATTGAGACTCATTTGTTATTATGCACCAATTTACTTATGTGATGTATATAATTTCCTTTTGACATGTAATATCACGATTCAATCATACTTCATGGTATTTTTAGTTTCACTTTGAACCATTTCATCTAAATGAATTTGACTTGAAAATTACCAAGTGGTAAAATTTAATGTGCAATCTCACTTTCTTTTGTGATTGTTAACTTTCTATTAAAACAATCACTCTCTTGTAATAATTTTTCATTAGAAATTATATTTATATTGAATATCCATATTATTGTGTGATGGTTATAATTGTTTTCCAAACCGTATACCATCTTTACATATGGTGTTTACTTTGATAATTATTCGATTAACTGGGTAAACATTGATAAATTTTTATCCTTTACTCAATGCGAATATTTTATAAGGCATATTTTTTATGAATTAAATTGATTATTCAATATATGAGGAATGTGTTGGAATTGTATGACCTGGTTTGGGGACCAGTTAACGTAATCCCCTTGATGCTTCTGTAGTCTCATGAGACAAAATGAGTTAGAAAAAAATCCGATTCATTTGTTACAAATATGTTTTAAATTGTATTATGAAAGGTATTGATAGTAGTATGCTTAAATATTTTGTGAAAGGTTTTTATGGTAATGGTATCATGTACTTAGGAAACATGGAGTCCAAATATTAAGCATTACCTTCATTCAGTATTCAGTTATTACTATCCAGGTGATTTTCACTATGATATTATCTCCGAATGCATTCATTATCAGTTATTGATTAAATGGAATTTGATTTTAGTTATTTAAATTTAAATATTTATTATGCCTTATATAATCATGTATTTAATCCATTTAAATGGAATTTGTGTTTATTTATCTCCTTTCCATATTGATTATGATTACTAATTCATTATAGCTTCAGGTACACTTAACCCTTACTGAGCGTTTGTGCTCACCATTATTTTATTTCCTTTCCCCAAGATTCCATGAAGTTTATTATGAATGATATGTTGGGATATTCTAGAGAGAATAAAGTTATTCTAAAATAAAAAAATTATGTTGTTATTTGTGTATTCAAATGCAATGCATGTCTCATGTATGTATCTAGTTTACTAAGATTACTAAACTATTTGGTCATTCAGGATGTGATTCCTTATATTTCATGTCAATGTAATGGTAGAAGGCACCATATTCGAGCTTCTAGGTTTGGGGTCACTATAGTTGGTATCAGTGGAAGTTTAATAGAAACCTTGGGAAATAGATTTAGGAAAACATAGATAATAGAACATAACACTAATAAATAATTTGAGGCTAAGTATAGAAGAACATCCAAAAGTTTTGGTAATATGGAGATTATGTGGTTCTTCCTAGAAATACATCTATGTCTGGATACTACAAGTGGACATGGTTTTGGCCCAGAGGTACCTTGGGGTAATAACTCCAAAAAGGGTGCATTGGGCTAGACCCGATCATTACTTGGTGCACAACAAAGGGCCTTACTGCGCACCTAGTTTGAAAATACCTACGGATATATTTATGATAATTAACATTTTATTTAAAAACCATTATGAAGGAGTTGAAAATAATGATATCCCCAAAGAAACCATTTATAGGATTATGAGATTAACAATGAATAAATTTTAATTTATGCCAAGTGTTACACTATATTTGGAATTATACATTATGATTTAAAATTCATAATCTTATGAGCTAATCCAATAAATTCCATTGTTTAGAAACGGATCTTGGAAGGAAGAAGGGTATCAAAACTCATGGCCAATATAGATATTTACCTGTTAAGGAAGCCAGTATAGCTAGTATTGGAACTGAGAAAGTTATGGATATACTAGGTAAACTTAATCAGGTTATGACACATAACCTTTCTCGAATTTAGAAACCTATTCCATATCAAGATTCTCCTATGTTGGATCACTTTATGTGAGAGAGGACCATATCATTTAGTGGTTTCCTAGTCCAATGGAAGCTTAGTAATGGATTATGTATTTAGAGAATATACTTATGGAATTAGGATGTGGTGAAAAGGAAAAGTTTACACCTTGTAGTATATTATCTCAATGGTGGTCATTAACCCAGAATACTAGGGAGGAAGAGGAAATAAAACTCATGGAATGGACAGATTTTAAGGAGACATTAATTGATGGATATTTCAATTATGATCAACAAAATGAGATAAAGAGAAAGTTACTTAGTTTATGGAAATAATAGGAGGAAAGTGTTGTGAAGTATGAAGTTACCTTTACAAGGTTATAAAGGTATGTTACGAATTATATACACAACATGAAATATAATATTGACCATTTATTTGGGATTAAGCCAAGTCTCTGAAGGGCACTAGTCTCTCAAACTTTTTCTTCATACAATGAAATATTTTTATGTTCTATCAAGATAGAGAAAGAATTATCCAACTATTATGGATTCAAAGTGAATCAATAGAAGAAGACCATGACAGAAAAAATCATGGGTAAAGGGAAGAAGGGAAAAAATTATTTTTTCACATGTGATAATTATGGAAAAAAATCACTATGGGAAAGGATTGAAAGAATTGGGAGTTTGTTATAAGTGCGGGGAAAAGGGTCACCAGGAAAAATAATATATAGGGAAGAAAAAAACACCTCTATTTAGCATTTTAATTATAATGAGATGAGTTAATACAAAAATTAATTCCCCAAGCATAATGGGAATATACCTCAGAAGAAGCTATGAGATCAAGGTAAATATTATGATATTGGTACAACCGAAGAGGAATGATTAATATGCTCATGTATTTAGATCCATGAAATATGTTGTAAAATTATTTTATTTATTATATTCTCATCATAATAATTATTAAATATATAAGGATTGTACTATAGTACTATTTCTTATAGGATTTAAAATAATATGTTTAATGGTACCAAGAAAAGTGATTCATTGGCATGTTTAACATCTTGGAAAACATGTGATTGAGGGAAAGATAACCCTTAATATGTTCCTGATGTTGATATTATGATGTTTTGATAAAGATATGATTGATATGGATAATTTAAATTGGATACTACTAACTACATTAGAACTGATTAATGATAAGATAATTTTAGAAATTTAATGACCGTTTTTTTAAATTTTTGGATCATAATATTTTGGAAGGGTCATAAGGTTATCCATTAATGAAATAGATTAATTTTAACATTGGATGTGGTTTTAGAGAATAATATATTACTTCACCATATGAATATTTATTCATAATAGATAACTTGTGCTAACTATATTGGTTTTAAAAATTAGTTTGAGACAAATAGAAAGACTTGTCAATATTTTATGTGTATTACGATCTGTTAAAAGGGAATTTTAGTACTTTAGAAATAAAATATTAATTTTTGGATATTTATTTCTTAGAGTAAGGGATGAAATGGAAATTTATAAAAGCATAACCAATGGATGAAATTGTGATTATTAATTAGAAACATATCAATTAAATATATTTTCTTATATTCATAGATAGTAAAACAATTCCTCAAATCTAGGAAAAGAGAAATGGCACAAAAATTTTATCCTATTATTATCATTTTTGATGATATCAATGTAAATTTTCACACCTATGGTTTATGGATTTATGGTCATTATATTTTTCCTAAACATTTTCTTTATTGCTCTCCCTTAGTATTTGGGTGTTAGTTTTCTCTTCCATGTCCAGGTTTTCATTTCCCACCTATGTTATCCTATTTGGAAACCTAGTTATGTGATTATTCTAGATGAGTTTTGTAATTCACTTTCTCTCTTATTAATAGGATGTTTTATTAGAAAATTTTATGATGTAGTGTTCAATAAAATAATTTTCAAATGTTAAACCCTTGGTTTCAAAGATCAATTTTAAATAGTGAGGATGTAATTTATTTAAGGTGGGGATAATGTAACACCTCAAAATTATAAAAGAATAATTTTTTTCCAATAGTTTATGCAAAAAAAAAAAGATTGAGTTTATTTTGTGTTACACACATCACTAAGTTTATCTTGAATAACACACAACAAAGAGTTTCTTTGAAAATATTTCATTACACGCAAGACTGAGTTTTATCGAAAAAAATATATTATTAATAATATTATTTAATATGATAGTTACTGTATTTTCATTAGAATGAAGGGTAAGAATAAGATTAAATAACTTATGAAAAAATTTATTTTACATAGGTTTATTAGTTATCTATTGATTAGTAATAAAATAAGAATCATTTGAAAGAAAAACTAATGTTTTCATAAAAACTGCATTTTTTCTTATAGACGATATAATCATGCTTGGAACACATAATTTGAAATTAATTTTTACCACTTTTAGAAAATTTATTTTTAAAAATAAATTTCATTTTTAAAGTAGAATACCAAAATTATATTAGGGTGAATTTTTTATTTTTTCTTAGAAGTTTTATTTTTTGATGAATAATAAAAAAATACTGAATTTTAATTGAAAATCACCTTTTTGTTCAAATAATTTATAAGGATAAATTATATATTGAATTGATTTTAAAGTAAAATTAGTTAAATTTTATATAAATTAACCCAATTTAGTTAATTATAATCATTTTAATATTTATATTTGATATACAAACATTGTGAATTTTTTAACATTTCACTGTAAAAACCCGCTTTCTCATCGAATCTATGGGATTAATTTTAAATTGAATTCTTCTACTTATATGAGTTGAATTTGGAAAAATGGATTCCATATTTGGAATCATAATAATTTATATTATCTAATATGGTCAAATTAATTTTCTACCATAATGATTAGTGAATAAAATTAAAATTAATTATCATGGTCATGGTAAAAACAAGTTTATCAGGGGATTAAACTTATTATATACGGGGTGAAATGACCTATTGAATTGTTCAAAACCCATTGGATAGACATATTTATACCATTATAAACTTAATATTTATTTTTATGAGTAATTTGGATACTATTCCATGATATTGATCTACATAATAAGTTAAGTAAAGAAAAAGCCAAAAAAAGAACCTTCCTTGCCTTTAATATCTATTAAGGTTTGGTATTGGGACAAAAATAACATAGGTTTGGTTATTGATATTATTATGAAATATAAATTAATTATTTTTATCATTATAATTTAATTTATTTTTTTAGGGATGAAATAATCACTTTAAATTCTAAAGAAATGCCAATGCAAGAATTATTTAGTTAATAATTAAATAGAATAAATGATACTAAAAATATTAAAAGTGATTTAAATCGAATTATTTATTGATTTAAATTATTTTTTTAGATTATTATATCATGTTAAAATGGCGTGAACATAATATATATGAATTTCATCATTGTATTTATATTTCCAAATTCAAATTAAATAATGTCAAAATTGGCATTAATGTCATTTTATAATAAATGATATTTTATTAAATGATTTAAAATTAATAAAAATAATATCTTATGACAAGTGATTTATAAATATCAATAAATATTTAAATATTTTACATTAATTTAATAATTTTTCCTCTATAACTATTATATTGACCTCTAAATAGAAAAAAAACCATGTTAGCGTGGTTATGGTTAAAATGATGTTTTTGCACATTACATGTGTTTGTGTTAAAAGTGAAATTTACACACATATTTTTATTTTTATTTGGATTTTATAATTAAAATAATCAGGTCTAAATTATATAATAATTATCATTTTAATTTTATTCTTAAAGGATAAACTATTTAGGTAAATAAAAATATATAATTTACCTTGGTAAAAACTAAAAGGGTAAAATTGATTAAACTTAAAGACTAAGGATCAAAATGATATAAATGTAATTATTTTTGTGTTTTGGAGTTTTTTATAAACTAAATAAACCCTACCCTTTATTATTTACCTATTTTTAAGCCACATTATATAAGGGAGACCTCCCAATAGTGAATAATTTTGAGTATTTACAAGAATGTCACTCCTCCTCAACTATAAAAGGGATCTCACTCTCCCTCATTATTCACACCTATAAATCCATTTGGATAATTAAAAACCTATAAAAATAACCTTAAAAATCCCATACCAACATAATATAAGACTTATTTTTTTATAAATCCATCCTTTGAAGGCTTTGGTGAAAATCTAAGGAGGATACCCAAAAAAGAGGTAATGTTATTCAATGAGAATATTTATTTTATTTCTTTCTCCACATCCTTAAATTCCTATTATAATATGATTATATAATAAAATAATTATCTTACATATAATTATATTTTTTTGTGTTAAGGTTATGACCCAAAACCACACACAATTCCATCAAATGGGTTATGAAATCATCGTCCATGTGTATAGCGGATTGCCGCCTCGTGAATCAATGTCGTTTGTTTTTATATTACCTCCTCTCATTTATGGGTATGATGATGGATATAAATTATATATATGATATTTTAAAAATTATTATATCTTTATATTTATTATATAATATACAAATTATTACTTTCCATTTCATAGGTAACACAATAATGTCGCTCGTGTGTATGGAGGACTATTGCGTCATGAAACGATGTGATTCGTCTTTCACTAACGCTTTACATATAAGGGGATAATGATAAATGTTAATAAATATATTTGATATAAATGAAATAATTATTATATTAATGATATATAAATAATTATATAAATATAATATATCATTTTATTTCTTACACTTAAAGATGATAACATCATTCGTGTACGTGTGGACTACCACCTTCATGAAGCAATCTGACTCTCTTTTCATCACCACACCACATGAATGATATATATAAGTATAATTAAAGAAATAATATGATATATATGAAATTATTATAATTCTAGGAAGATAAAATATTACTGATTACCTTTCCATAATGATCATTGAAAAATGGAAAACGTTACTCATGCGTACGTATGACCTACCATCTCCATGATTGTAACATAATTCATTTTTCATAACCATCATTAATGATTGGTATTAAAAATAAAATTGATGTAAAAATATGATAATTATGTCACAATTATTATTCGATGATGATATAACTATATAATATGTGCAAGAACCATATCTTTCATGACAAAACACAGATGAGAAAAAATGGAAGTTAACACCCAAAATAATGAAAATAATGAAAGATTATTCATGAACAGGTGATATAAAATGATAATATATGTTATCATAAATATTAATATGGTTATTTATAAATTAATAATTTGTTTAAAACCACTATACAAGAGTTTAAGGCAAGTTCAACCAAAAGGAAGCGTGTGGTAATGTATTTCATCTCAATTACATTCCATTGAGACCCATTTGTTATTATGAACCAATTAAATTTTTTGTGGTGTATATAACTACCCTTTGAAATATAATATCATGGTTCACTCATAATTAATGGTATTTTAATCTTCAATTTTAACCATTTCATCCAAGTGGATTTGAATTCAAAATAAAAAAGTGGTAAAAGTTATTGTACAATCTCACTTTCTTTTGTGATTGTTAACTTTTTCTTGAATAAATTAATTACTTATAATAATTTTAAATTGTAAATTTAATATATCTTGAATATAAATATTCTTATGTGATGGATATAATTATTCCCTAAACTGTATACCATATTTACATATGGTGTTTACTTTGATAGTTATTTGATCAACTGGGGAAATATTAATAAATCTATATCCTTTACTCAATATGGGTATTTGATAAGGAATATTTTTTATGAATTAAATATATTATTCAATATATAAATAATTTTTTGGATTGGTATAACATGGTTTTGGGACCATTTAATGTAATCCCCTCAATGAATCGGTAGTCTCATGAGATGAAATCTGTTAGAAACAGACCCTATGGGTTTGCAACTAGTATGTTTTAATATATTTTGTGAAAGATCTGGAATATAGTATGCCAAAAAATACTGTGAAAGGTATTTATGGTAAAGTTATCATATACCTGGGAAACATGAAATCCAATAATTAATAATTTCCTTAATTTAATATTCAGTTATTACCATCCAGGTTATTTTCACTATGATATTATCTCTAGATGCATTCATTATTTTTTATTGATTAAATGACATTTGTTTTTAGTTATTTACCTTGAAATATTGATTATTCCTTATCTATTCATGTAGTTATGTTATTTAAATTCCACGTGTTTCTACTTATCTACCATTCCATGTTGATTATGATTATTGATTCATTATAGCTTATGTTGTAATTAACCCTTATTGAAAATTTGAGCTCACCCTTATTTTATTTAATTTCCATAAGATTTAATAAAGTATATTATGACTAATATGAAGGAATATTCTTGAGGGAATAAAGTTATTATCTAAAAAAATTATGACAAATTTTTTGTATTCAAATGTAATAAAAGTCTAATGTTTGTATCTAGATTACTATGACTATTAAACTATTTGTTCCTACAGGATAGAATTCATTATATATTATTACAATATAATGGTAGTAGGTATCAACTCTAGGCTTATGGGGTTAAGGCCACTATAGTTAGTATCAGAAGAAGTTTAGTATAAACCTTGAGAACTCGATTTAGTAAAAAATATATTAGGGAACACAACCTTGAGATAGAATTTTAGGATAAATATAGAATTACATCCTAATGTTTTGCGAAGATATAGATTATTTGGTTATTCCTAGAAATAGATACTTGTATAGATACTAAAAGTGGAATTGGTTTTGCACATGAGGTACCTAGGGCTAATGAATCAAAAAATGGCACATTGTTTACTTGGTGCATGAAAATGGGCCTTACTACACACCTAGTTTGAAAATCCTAAGAGATATGCATATGATAATTCACATTTTATTTAAGAACCATTATAAAGTTATTCAAAATAAAGTTATAAACAAATAAACAATGTTTAGGATTCTAAGATTAACAATGCATAAATTTTAATTTATGCCAAGTGTTACACCATATTTGGAATTATACATTATGATTTAAAATTCATAATATTATGAGCAAATATAGTTTATGCCATTGTTTAGAAATGGTTCCTATAAGGAAGAAGGGTATCAATAATCATAATCAATAAGGATATTTCCCTGTTAAGGAATCCAATATAAATGGTATTAGAACTAAGAAAGTTTTTAATATCATAGGGCAGCATAATCAGGTTATGAAACACAACCTTTCCCATATAGAGAAACCTATTCCAAAGTGATAATTTTCTATATTGGATCTCTTTATGCAACAGAGGCGCCCACATTTAATGGGACTACAGATCCAATGGCAGCTGGTCAATAAATTAAGTCATTGCAGAAGATATTTATAGAATTAGGATGTAGTGAAAAGGAAATGGTTACACTTATAGTGTATTGTCTCAATGTCGATGCTAATCAATAGTGGTCCTTGATCTAGAATACCAGGGAGGAAGAGGAAATAGAACTCATGGAATAGAAAGATTTTAAGGAGACACTCTTTGACATATATTTCCCTCATGATCAAAAAAATAAGATAAAGATAAAGATCCTTAGTTTAAAGAAAAAGGAGGAATAAAGTTTTGTGAATTATAAAGATGACTTTACAAGGTTATCAAGTTATGCTACAGATTACATACACAACACAAAATGCATGATTAACCATTTATTTGAAGGGATTAAGACAATTATTTTAAGGTAACTTATCTCTCAAACCTTTCCTTCATATGATGAAATTGTTTTATTTTATATCAAGATAGAGAAATAATTTTCCAAGTATTATGGATTCAAAGGGAAGCAAGAGTAGAAGAGGATGTTAGAGAAAATCACGGATAAAGAGAATAAGGGAAAGAAGGATTTTACCACATGTTATAACTATGGAAATAATAACATTAGGAAATGATTGAAAGGATTTTGAGTTTTTTATAAGTTCATATAAAAGGGTCACCAGGAAAAAGAATGAAAAGGGAAGAAATAAAACACATATATTCAGTGTTTTAATTGTAAGGATATAGGGAACTATGCAAACTGTTGGTCAGAGTGAGTATATCAAGAGGGGGGGGGGGGTTAATTGAGTGCCCAATCAATTTTTTTTTGTTTAAAATGGATTTAAGTAAACTCTCCTAGTTAATTATAATTGTATTGGTTTATCAAAATATTAGTTTAATATAAGTTTTAATATTTTAGAATTTTTCTAAAAATATTGATTAGGTATAGGGTAAAATAATATAAAATATAATTTTATCCTTTGAAATCAAATTACTCAATCAAAATAAAATATAAACATTAATTATGATAAATTATAAAAGTATAAATTTTGTTATAGTTTAAACTAATTTATTTTTCTTAAAGAAGAAATAATATTGATAAACAAAACATGTAGCAGAAATTGAATATGAGAGGTTCAGTCTCAAGATGAGTCTTAGTCCTCTCCACTTGGTGATCACCAACCACCAAGCAGTATATATAAATAAATAGATTGATCCACAACTTGAATTGTATTTTACAATAGTTTACAACTATCTAGGTCACACATGACCTCTTCCATAGCTATATGTGAGAGTATAAAACAAATAGGCCACACATGACCTCTACTATAGTTTTCATGGGAAAAAAATATGAAAAGAGTTTAGAAGAGATATATGTATCTTCTAGTTTATTTTAGAAGATAGTGTGAGTATATAAAATAGAGTATATAATGCACTGATCATAATGTAAAAAGAAATAATCAAATCGAGAAATCTAAAAGTATTAAGGGATATAGATGCTCATTTTGTTATTCAGTATAGTTCATTACTCCTTGAAAGAATTTTGAAAATGTAGCTCGAGTCGAGATATTGAAACTTTAGTAACATAGAGTGTCGTAGTCACTTTAGTTCTTTATTTTAGAAAATAAGTAGATGTGTATGAGATCCAGCTTCCTTAGTCAAGTGTATTCAGGATGTAGCAGTTTATCTCTTTATCTATATGTATGTCTCTTTCTTACTTGGTATTTTCACTTCACATGTTCTGTGATATTGTGCATAAGGGAGTCTACTTCACTTTTATCAGCAGCAGTAGGAGGAATATCCAGGTGCATCCAAATATCTTACTTCCTTGTACAGAACGTCTGACACTCTCTTCAATGAATTATTTCAAGCATTTAAGAGACAATCATTAAAAGAAAAATCACAATTAACTTAAATAATATAGACTTTAGAACAATCTAATTGAAAAAGATAATTGTGAGAAATAGTGGTGGTGTCTTAGGTTGGTGGTGTCTTAAGTCTGGAAGTATGTCACTGGTAGTGTCACTTCAATAGTATCTTAAATTTGGCAGTATGTTAATTTTATACTTTTCCAAATTTCATGACTGGTGGAGAGACACATCGTAACAGTGCCTTGTACTGGTGATCTCTCAATTGAAAATGAGTCATCCTTTTGGCGGTGACTCCTCTGGAGTCAGGTTAGGCTGGCGGTGTCTCATACATTACTGAAATTTTACTTTGGCGGTTTCTCATAGATGACGGTGTGACATTTGTGGCATTTAGTCATTTTAGGACATTTCTATTTTCTGTGTTGATGGCGAGACATGTCTGGAAGTGTGTCAGCTTGGTAGTGAGTCAATCTTGATGGTGACTCTGACTTATCCAATTTTATCACCTATATTAGAATATAAGATACTTACAGAAAAACATGAAACTCATTGATATCATTAGAATCATGATTTGGTGATTATAAAAACATGTATTTCAACAATATCCCCCTTTTTGATGATCAAAAATCATGACATAATATGTAAACAATTCATGGTATCAAAGATGAAAAAACTCATGATATCAAAGGTAAGTTTAGAAAAACTCAAGACATATCATTTACAATAGATCACAGATAAATAAAATATAGTATGTTCTCCAAAATAAATATTCTAGAATAATTATCCCCTTTTTGGGATTATTAAAAAGGTAGAATATACTAGGAATAAAAATAACAAGTGTAGGAGAAATGAATAAATATAATCAGGAAAATTTCCATGAAAGGAATTAAAAATTTGTTGATCCAAAAATTATTATAAAAATTTATATAAAATATCCCATCAAAGATTGAAAATTTAGTCCAACAACATTGTCCAGGCTGGGAAGAAGGATCCATCGGTTCTTTTCCTTTGGCGTTTTCTTTTTCTTGATCTGAGTAAGAAGTTGCAAAATGTGGGATTCTAGCTATATATTGAGGAGGTCGATCCTATATAAAAAAATCGACCTTAGTTGTTTCATATCCTAAGAAAAATGAAGTGGGAAAGGTTGGAATCTAGCAGGAAAAGGTGTTAGCGGATCCTTGGTCACTCATGGTTACTGTGGAGTAATAGGAATGAATTCCTGAGCCAGAACAAATGGATAAACGGTTTCATGAGGTTGATGAAGTACATGATGATCTAGACACCCCTCCCCATGGAACTAAATAAATTACAATTTTATTCCATAAATCTATGAAGTACTAGATTTATTTCTTTTAATTGTTTGACGTTTTCCTTGAAAGCTTGTTTAATAGGGGGAATTCTCAAATTTTCAGCCAAAAATTTGAAATTTTCATCTATAGAATTATTAGTGTAAATCTTGGAGAGATATAATTTTATGGACTTGGTAATTGTCTCTCTGTCAGATTTCATATCCTGAGAAAATGAGGTAATAAACTTAAGAACATGGTCACTGCTATATATTATTCAACTAAATGTTTCTTGGGGATGATCAAACATAATAGTTGAAGCACTGGCTAAGTCAGTTCTCAAGTCTTCTCTGATAGTAGATCTGATCACCTCAGCATCAAACATTGGAGGAGGAGTAGTATCAAAAATAGAAGTATCAGAGGATACATCGTTAAGGAACCTAATAATCTCATACAAAGAATCTTTAAAAGAATATTGCATCTCCTAAATAAAAGACTTGAGATTCTCAAGTCCACTACTTATCCTTTTATTTTCAATCTCAATTTCCTAGATGTGATACATCATTTTTGGTTGTATGTAATGAATCACCAACTAAAAAAGATATTTGGCACCATTCTCACTCAGCTTGGTCAAGAGTGGAGTTTTACTCTTTAATATATTATCAAAATATAAAATCATCTCTCCTATGATATTTTCCAAGTCACCGTTGGTGACTAAGTCTACTAGGACATGAGCAGAAGGTATAGGTTCAAGTGATTTAATGGAAACATATTTTTTCAACAATCCTGAAACATCAATCTGAGAAACTATTGATCCTTCATGATTCGTTTCTTTGTGAATGTAATGGCCTGGGGTTTTGGGGTCCATTACTTGGTAAAAATATGATGTTGGGTGTTCTGGGTAGTCTGGGAAAGTTATCGAGGCTTCTTAGTGAAGCCTAAGACCCCTAATGGTAGCCTTAGCCTACCGGTAGCAGGCCTACCGGGGGCACGGCCTACCGGTAGCTTGGCCTACCGGTAGCTCGGCCTACCGGTAGCTCGGCCTACCGGTAGCTTGTCCTATAGGTAGCTCGGTCTACCGGTAGCGGGCCTACTGGTAGCTCGGCATACCGGTAGCAGGCCTACCAGTAGCTCGGCCTACCGGTAGCTGCGGCCTACCGTTAGCTCAGCCTACCGGTAGCTGCAACCTACCGGTAGCCGCAACCTACCAGTAGCTCGGCCTACCAGTGGCCTTTCTTTGCGCACTAATGAACCACTGTGCTCCTGGATGTTGAATAACCGTAACATGTAATTGGTTAAATTATGTATACTCAGTTAGATAAATTGAAAGCACGAAGATCACCCATGTTATGTGATAACCCCGGTTAAAACACAGTGGAATTGAAATCATGGAGTGTGTAAAATCTTTTGAATCTGAAAAATACCTACTTGGGCCTACTTTTTGTTGGTGGTAGTAGTTTGGTTTGGTTGTTCTTCCTTCGCGGGCCGATTTCGGGTGACCTTATGGTTTTCTTGGATGGGGGCTTGGTTGCTGGGGTGATTTGGGTGGGGATAGGATCCCCTGCTATTATACTTTGGCCAGTTGTAAATCTGAGGCTGTGTGGTTACTTTCTTTATATCACGAATTGGGGTGGAATCCTCTGTTGTTGAGGAACCTTTGGATTCTGGAGTTTGGGGACATGGGGCTGTGTCTCAGGGTTGCTTTGGTTCCAGTACTTTGAGGGATCTCACTTGATCCCTAGTTGTTGTGACTTCACAAGAGGACCGTGTGTGAATGTTTAATTTACCTGATGTTTTTCCTTTATACCATTTTTGTTGTTCCATATGTGAATGTGCCTGTTAGTTGCCCAGTAGTGAAGGGATTAACTCGTACTGAACCGTTATGAATGAAAAATTGAACAAGGGAACTGGGAACTATTTGTTGTGTGCCTGTTTTCTGAGGCAGTAGTGCTTGTGTACCTGCTTGTATCTGGTTGAGGAGCCATAGGTTGGGCTGTGTGTTGGTGTATATATATATGTAACTGTATGTTTTGTGTTTAGTCGCACCCAACCATGTTGGGTACTTAGTGTCGGACACCCCATTCCATGGGGAAGGGTTTCCCCCTAGTTACTCTCCTTCCTACTCCCTCTTCTCTTGGCTGTGATGGCTGGAGGCGACCTTACACCCAAGATTCTTCGGGTAGGTTTCGTTTGGTGTGTTGTTAGCCCATGTGTTTTCGGGCAGGGGTTCTGGTTATGGTTGTTTTTCCCAGGTGTCTTCGGGATGAGACCCAGGTGTTTTTGGGCAGGGATGTGTGGTTGTGAGGCCCAGGTGTGTGCGGGTAGGGATATGTGATTGTGAGGCCCAGGTGTGTGCGGGTGGGAAGAGCGTGGTTGCATCAGGACGTTTTCCATTATGGAGGATCAGCTAGATAGTGGGGGAATGGTGGTGCGGGGTACCCAAATATGTTTTGTGCTTTACTATTACCTTACTGCTTGTGTTATTTGGTGAGTGTGGTCGGTGAGGTGGGATGGATAGACTCCTTGATAGTGTTTGGTTGGCTGCTTCTCACGGGACTTTAGTACGTCTCCCCACTTGTGCATGAGAGCTTTAGGTTTTTCCTACTGGGTATACTTTGTATGCTCACCCTACGTTTACTTTTAGGTTGTCAGGAGGACTTCGGAGGCCGTGCGAGACCTTACTAGGCTGGACGTTGGAGTTGCTGTTGGTGGATGTTGATTCGGTTTAGCTTTGTCCTTTCCTGTATGGTTTTGTACTTTAGAGTTATTGTATTTTTTGTTTAGTTTTATTATTAAAACATGCATGTAGTTTGTTTCACTTTGAGTTCCTGGTGGTGTTTGGTGTTGACTCCTTTTTTCTCCCAATCCTGGTTAACAAAAAAAATGGTAATGCCTCTCATATTGTGAAATGTTACACCCTTGGTGCTAGTCGCCACCCCATAGCCTACTGGAGGCGGGACTCGGAGGTCATTATCTCATCTTCGTCTTGAATAAGGAAGGGCGGCAGAGACCTTTTCCACCCCTTCCCTTGTCTTGCCGAAGGCGGGTCGTGACAGTGAACCTCAGGCCCACCATACTTTGAAGGAAACTTATTGAATCTATACCATTCTTCTATCATAGCCATATCTTGAAAACCTCAACAATAACAGGTGCATTAGAAGGAGGTACCACAATATTAGGTGCACCAAACATCTCAACACTTCTATGAACAAATGTAATCTATCTAGCTATAGTTTGTACAATGGAAGTGGAAGTCTCATCATATTTCTGAACTTTTGAGATCTGTGCAACAATAACCTATTCACTAATAGAAGGTTCTTCTATCATGTGAACATCCTATTTTTGAACATCAATATTGGTTTTAGATTCCACATTCCTATCCAAAGGAGGCACATGATAGTATATATCAACTAACTGGTCATTGTCATCTTCTTACTCAACAAGATCCTTTTTATCTGATTTAGCTACATGATTCTCAACAGTAGCAATGATAGACATCTATTCCACCATAGTAGAGTCAGAAATAGTCTGACCATTACTATCATGGATAGATTCAACTCCATCAACAAATGTAATTTCTTTAATGATTTCCACAGATAGGGATTTCTCCCCCTCAACATTGGTAACTTTTTCCTGGAAGGATAAATCAACTTCTACTGGTAGATTTGGTCTCTCTATAAATACACTAAGAGAAGTAATATATGATGTCATCTCTACATCTCTCCTTATGATTCTTCCAAATGAACCATCAGGGTCATAAACATCATCATTATCTTATTTAGCATCATTTACATTTCCATTACCATCCTCATCATCTTCTCATTTTTCTTTCTCCTAATCATCATTATCATCATCATCATCTTAAGTTGATTTGTAAATTTTGTATTGATCTTCTCTAAAGAACTCATCCTTATCTTTATCACTTGTTATAAGTGTTTCTCTCTTATGTAGACTCCTAGGAGGGATAGGAGATCCAAATGTAATGGGAGGAGATTTGGGAGACAGATCGGGGTCACTCCCCTCATTAGTAGTATAAGACTCTTCCTCAACTCTAGAGGAAACCACTTATTATTATTCTTCATTAGAATACTCTGCAACTTCATCTAGTTCTAGACAAGGTTCAATATGATCCCTAGGACTTATATGAAAATCTACAGGGTCAAACTCCACATACAACTTTTCACTGTTATCTACCCACTATTTTTTCTATGGGTTACATCTAATTCTCATCCTTGAAAATATTGCTTATGAAATAAAAAAATACCACAGTCAATAACTATTTATTCATCATCTGAGACATATCATTTTTAATTTAGTATAGTTGAAATAATCTTTGGGTAAATCAAGGAGTTATATCTCAAAGTTAGTTTAATCATCTCAGATAGATGAACCATGAGATATCTACACAGATTGGTCTTTTATCATATATTTATAAGACCTAAAAAATATACATCTTGATATCTCAAGGTAAAAAAATAACCTTTCCTGAGGAACAAAATGTGTTGAATAAATTTTAAGAGAAGCCTACACTCCCTATCCAACTCTGAGGCAACTGACCTTCTAACAGTTCCATCACTTATCAACTCGGCAATCATATTTTCATAAAAAAACTATCTTCATTAGAAAAGGTTCCTTGATAGTCATTAAATTCACCCTCATTAGGGAATTTTAGATAGTCAACCCACTAAATTGAAGAAAACATGATTCTACAACCCTTATTTTTTTTTTTCACAGCCAGTACTCTTCCACTTCCTCAAAACCAAACCCTACATTCTGATAAAAATGATATACTAACCTAGGGTAGAAATGTCTCTCATTTGAAGAAAATCAATCCAACCATCCTTGGTTCTGAATGAATTCCAACACTAAAGACTTAATTGACAATAACCATCTAGTTTAAACTTCCTTTTTAGCAAAAACAATGCTTTTCATAAGCTCATTATGAAAAGGTTCAACTGTATTAGGAATAATCAATTCTCTCTTATGTTTCTTAGCTGGTCACAATTTGTCTAGGAAAGGAACTATAGGTTTCTTCACTCAATCCATTATGATCAATTCAATAAGCTTGTCCAAAGGTGAAGGTAAAAAGGTTTGGGAGAACAAAGGTCACACAGGGCTCGAGAGACAAATACATGAAAGTAGAGGAGAGTTGGAACTAGACAACTGCTCAGATTATATCATTTGGTATTTAGGTATTTGAAAAAAATCTAAATAATTCTTGAAATAAAATTTATAATTTGAGAAAATATATGCATTGGGTTACATAAATAAACCAAAAAAATATAAAAAATTGCTAGATTTGAAAAATTAGAATAATTGTTTTCCCAAAGGCATGAAACCAATGGCATAATAAGCCAATGGTGTGTCGACCACAACAGTGAGACAATCCAATAGTGAGACAACAACAAAAGTGAGACAACCCAATGGTGTGTCATACCCAATAGTCTTTCATACCCAATGATGTGTCACCTAATGGTGTGTCATACCCAAAAGTATGTCACTATAAAATTAAAATTAATTAAAATCGATCATTCTTAATTCATGTTTGATATAGTTAATTCTATCAAAATTTATAGGTTTAGTAAAAATAGCAGCTAACTGATGTTCCATACCAATAAATTCAAGAGTGATTTCACTCTTTTGAAAATGGTCTCTCAAAAAGTGATGTCTTATATCAATGTGTTTTTTTCTAGAATTTGATACTGTATTCTTAGAAATGTTTATAGAAGTTATGTTATTACAGTTTATGGGGACATGTCATAATTGATATCCATAGTATAGTAAAGCATGTTTCATCCATAAAATTTGTGCACAAAAACTACTAACATCTATGTATTAAACTTCAGTAGTTGATAATGAAACATAATTTTATTTCTTACTACACCATGAAACTGAATAATTCCTTAAAAAGTGACATGTTCTATAGGTTCCTTTTATTTCTAAATTGTATCCACTAAAATCTATATTAGAATAATTAACAAGATCAAAATCTTGTCCCCTAGGGTAAAAAAATGCTAAATTGGTTGAATACTTGAGGTATTTAAAAATTCTTTTAACAAAATTTAAGTGTGACTCTTTAGGATTTGTTTGAAAATGAGCACAAATATACACACTAAACATTATATCAGGTTGTCTAGTAGTCACGTAGAGAGGACTTCCGATCATACCTCTGTAACTGTCTTGATCCATTAGTTTTCTACCTTCATCAAGATTTAACTTAAAATTAGTAATCATAGGAGTATCAATAATCTTAGTGCTATCCATGTTAAAACGTTTTAAAATATATTTTTTATATTTGCTTTTATTTAAAATGATTCCTTATTTATTTTGAAAAATTTGAAATCCAAGAAAGTACTTAAGTTCACCCATTAAACTAATTTCAAACTCATTTTTCATCATTTTATAAAAATTAGTACATAAATAATATCTTAAAGATCCAAATATAATATCATCAACACATATTGGTACTAATAAAACATATTTTGAAATTAATTTTATAAAAAGGATAGGATCAGCTATACCATTTGAAAAACCTTTTGAAATAAGAAAATTGCTTAGCCTATCATACTAAGCTCTAGGATCCTGTTTAAAACCTTATAAATCTTTTGTTAATTAAAAAACTTGATTTAGAAAGTGGTAATTTTAAAATCTAGGGGTTTATTCAATAAAAACATCCTCAATTATAAAACCATTCAAGAATTCACTTTTTTACATCCATTTGATAAAGATTTAAATCTATATGTTCTGAATAGGAAAGCATGATTCTAATAGATTCAAGTCTGGATACTGGTGTAAAGGTTTCCTCATAGTCTATTCCTTCTTCTTGACTATAACCTTGTGCAACTAGTCTTTCCTTATTTCTAATAATTATGACTGATTCATCTACCTTGTTCCTAAATACCTCTTTAGTTCCTATAGTTAAGGCATCCTTGGATCTATCTATAGGTTCCCACACTTTTTTTCTTTCAAAATGATTTAATTTTTCTTGCATTTCCATCATCCCGAATTCATGATTAATATATTTACTGATTTTATTAGGTTCTAGATAATACAAAAAGGCTTTATGTTCAACCTGATTTATAAGAGAAGCTATTGTCTTTGTACCTCTGTGAAGATTTCCTACAACAACATCTAACTGCTGGTACTTAAGAGTTGTAATAGATCCAGAGAAAGAAGGGATGGACACTTCAGGTTGTACAAGTTCAGGTTCTGGAAGTTTTGGAAAATCTTTATAATTGGAATATTTTTATGAATATTTAACAATAAAATAAATAGGTTTATAATTTAAATTAAAAAAGATAAATCAAACTCAAGGTTTTCTAGGGAGGTATTAGGATCGTGTGGATCCATTTAATCAAATTTGACATGGATAGATTCTCCCAAAGTTTTGGACTCTTATTGAAAACTCTATAGGATTTATTAGAAACTAAATAACCCATGAAAATTGCTTCATCACTTTTGGAGGAAAATTTGTCAAAATTATCCTTAGTATTAAGAATAAATAAATTTCAACCAAAAAATCTAAAGTAATTAACCTTAGGATTATTATTATTTTAGAGTTCATAAGGGGTCTTATTCATTATAGGTCTGATAAAAATTATATTGATAATATAACAGGTTGTATTGATAGATTTTACCCAAAAATAAATATGTAGTTCATACACATTTAACATGGTCCATGCTATCTCTTGTACAGTTTTATTTATCCTTTCAACAAATTCATTCTGATGAGGGGTCCTAGGAGAAGAGAAGTTATAAGTGTAGCCATTTTATGAGAAAAAGGATTCAAAATCTTGATTCTCAAACTCAAGACCATGATCACTTATTAATGTTATAATTATAATTCAACTTAGATTTTTTACAGACCTAACATACTTGGTAAAATAGGTACAAGATTCAATTTTGTAAGATAGAAATAATACCCAAGTATACCTAGATAAATAATCTACAAGAATACAAACACAATAATTCTCATTAAAACTATAAATACTAGAAGGTCTAAACAAATCCATCTGAACCAACTTAAGAGGTTGATAAGTTTACACTTCTTTCTTTGATTTAAAAGATTTTTTTGTTTCCCTTTTTGACAGGGGTTACAAAATTTATCAGTTGGGAACTAAATTTTATATAGATACCTAAATAATCCTTTTATAGTAAGCTTAATAAGTGAGTGGATATTATAGTGACCTAGTCTCATATGCCAAATCCAAGATTCTTTATGAAAGGAACTTAACCAGGAAACATTTTTAGGAACTAAAGAGTTTAAATAAAAAACATAAACATTTTCATTTCTTAATACAGTAAAGATTAAATCATTTTCAAAATCATAATAATTATATGAATCATTTTTAAACCTAACATAAAAACCATCATCACATAATTTTTATATGATAAGTAGGTTATATTTTAAACCATCAATAAATAACACTTTAGAAATAAAAAAACTGATTTTTTTTACCGATTTTGGAAAAGGCCAATGATTTTTCCTTTAGCACTGTCACCAAAGGTGATATGACCATAATTAACCATACTAAGTATCTTAAAGAATAAATAATATCATATCATATGTCTTGAAAATCCAATATACAAGTACCATAGACTTATACATGAGGTCTTCAAATAGTTTTATTACAACAAAAAAATTAAACAAGAGATGACTTTGGTACTGAGATCTGTTTGGGTCTAGAGATGTTAGTAATTAAAGATCTGGGAACCCAAAATTTATTTATGGGTTTAATATAAATATATTGAATACTGTTTGAAATAAAAACTTTTTTAGGACCTTCAAAAAATTAATTGGTAGAAGAACTTTATGGTTTGGACTTAGGAACAAAAGTACTATTTGTTAGTCTCCACTGTCCTAGTTGGTATTCTATTCCAATAACATATTTTAGTGAAAATTTCTTACCAAAAATATTTTTGTGTGTCTCTATACCATTTGGGATTTATTCTATGTCTTTTAACCACTCATTTAAAATTTTAACTTCTATATTTTCTCTTAACAGTTGTGAATTCTTTTTTTTTTCAATAGACAATTCATATTTGCTGTTAGTAGTCAAAACATGTTTTCTTTTGAGAGTTTTATACTTATCCTTTAATTAATTACATGTATGCTCTATCATATTTAAATATTAAAACAATTATTATTTAGACATTTCATCATCACTAAGTTTATTTTCATAATTTTTAGAATTATGCATTGATGACATAGTAGGTATAGTAGGTAAAGAAGATACAATAGGTACCCTAGAAATGTTGGTCATAAAGCACATTTTTTCACTATATGACTTCTCATAATGTGATGAATCTAAATCATTGGAGCTATCTTTAGAATTACTCTATATGGATTTCATTTCATTTTTATATATTATATCATTATCCCCATACTTGTTTTTATATTTCAATTTTGGATAGTCATATTTCACATGTCCTTTCCTCTTACACTCATAGTAGACAACCTCATTCACATCTTTCTTCCAGTCCCTCTTCCAATTTCCTTTAGTATCATATTTACCTTTATAATTAGTCTTCCTAAAAAAATTATTTTTTACTATATAATTTCTTTAATCGCCTGGCTATTTGATCCAACTCCCTATCACTGTTTGGAGGTGATTCACTGTCATTTGAATTTACACCTTTAACTTTCATTTTTTCCTTTTATTTTTCTCTCTATTTAGATGTATAAGTTTTGAAAGATACTAAGTATCTCTTAGGTACATCATCTTATTATTATTTTACCTTTAACTCCTCTTCACACATCATCAACTTACCAATCAGATCTTTGATAGGTATTTTACTATTATCACAAGGCTCTATGATGGAGACAGATGTGCCTCTCCATCTTTCTGGTAGACATCTGAGTCGTCGCATAATATGATCCTTGTCATAATAAGATTTCCAAGAAAGCTCATTATGTTTACAATCTCATTGAACCTAAGATACATGTCATAAATAGGTTTATCAAGATTCATTTTAAAAGTATCATATTACATATTATAAGTGTTAAACTGCATCTCTTTAACATTAGAAGTTCCCTCATGAAAAAAAGATAGAGTGTCCCAAATTTCATATGAATTTTTACATGCAGATTTTTTTGAATTATTAATATCCTCATGTATATTAAAGGCAATTCATTTCCTTACAATAATTATTGTAATATTGATTTGTATCATCAGCCCATCCGTTCTTATCAGTTTCAGGAATAACATATCAATCTTCAATTGCAAACCAAATATCAAAACCCATGATCTCTATATGAATTATTATTTTAATTTTCCATTGAGCATAATTATTTCCATTAAATAATGGAGGCATGTTTTTAGTATAACCTTCTTATCTAGAATCCATTTAAAGAACAAAATTTTGAAATGACATAAATTTAAGATCTTTAATGATTAACTAAAATCATATTTAAAATTATTTGAAAACTTTAGTACCAAATCATGATCCTTTGATACCAAATGTTAGTCAAAGTGAGTATCTCAAGAGGGGGGTGAATTGAGTACCTAATAAAAGTTTTTGTTAAAATGGATTTAAATAAACTCTACCAATTAATTAAAATCATCCTGGTTTATCAAAATAGTAGTTTAATATAAGTTTTAATATGTTAGAAGGTTTCTTAAAAGATTTATTAGGTCTCAGCTAAAATAATATACAATATAATTTTATCCTTTGAAATCAAGTTACTTAATGAAAATGAAATATAAATAATAATAAATATAAACTATCAAAGTATATTTTTTTTTACCATTTAAAATAATTTTTAGTTTTAAATAAAAAATAAAGTAGACAAAAAAACACGTAGCAGAAATTGAATACAAGAGGTTTAGTCTAAATTCGTGAGTTAGTCCTCTCCACTTGGTGATCACTTTCCACCAAGAAATATATATAAATAAATAGATTGATCCAAAACCCGAATCAGGTTTTAAAACATTTTAAAACTATCCAGGTCACACATGACCACTTCTATAGTTATACATGAGAGTATAAATAAAACAGGTCACATAGGACCTCTACCACCGTTTTCATGGTAAAAAAATATGAAAGGAGTTGAGAAGATATCTATGTATCTTGTAGTTTAATGAAGGAGAAAACGTGTGTATATAAAATAGAGTATAACACCCACTTCTCATAATGTAAAATTAAATAAAAAAACCATGAAATCTAAAAGTATAAAGGGATAAATATTTTTATATTTTTATTTAGTGCATATCATGACTTCTTGAAAGAATTTTGAAAATACAGCTCGAGTCAGGCTCTTGAAACTTCAGTAAAATCGAGTTTCATAGACACTTCAGTTCTTAATTAGAGGAAAGAAAAAGATGTGTATGAGCTTCAGCTTCCTCAGTCAAGTGTATTCAAGATGTAGCAATTTATCTCTTCAGTTCTATGTATGTCTCTTTCTTACTTGGTATTCACACTTCACATGTTCTGCACTCTTGCACATGAGTGAGTCTTATTAACTTTTATCAGTAGCAGCTGGAGGAATATCCACATGCATCTAAATATCCTTCTTAATCATACATCATGTATGACACTCACTTTAATGAATTATACTGAGCATCTAAGAGACAATAATTAAAATGACGATTTATATTAAATTCAATAATATTTCCATTAGAATAATATAATTCAAAAGGATAAGTCTGAGAAATATAGGTGGTGTCTCATGTCTAGCAGTGTCTTAAGTTTGGAGGCAGGTCACTGGTGGTGTCATTCTGGTGGTATCTTAAGTCTGGCGTTATGTGATTTTTTTAATTTTCCAAATTTCATGACTGTTGGTGAGACACATCGTTATAATGTCTTGTACTGGTGGTGTCTCAGCTGATGATGATTCATCCTTCTGGCAGTGACTCCTCTCGCAGTATGTCAGGATGGTCATGCCTCATACATTACCAAAATCTCACTCTGATAGTGTCTCATAGACTATGATGTGAAATTTGTGGCAGTGATTCATTTGAGGACTTGCACATTTTTCCATGTTGATGGTGAGACATGTCTGGCGATGTGTCGGTTTGGTGGTGAGTCAGTCTTGACAGTGACTCAGACTTAGATAATTTTATCTATTATCTCAAAATATAGGATACTTATAGAAAAACACAAAACTCATAAATATCATTAGAATCATGATTTTGGGATCATTAAAAAAAGTAGGTCAACATAAATTAATTCCCCAAACATCATGGGGACATACCTCAGAAGAAGATAAGGGCTCAAGGTCAAGCTTATGCTATTGATGAAACCAAAGTGTAATGATTAATATAATTGTGTTTTTGAATCCATGTAATATGTTGTAAAAGTATTTTACTAATGAAATTCTCTCCATAATAATTATGAAATTTATAAATATTTTACTACAGTACTATTTCTTAATGGATTTTAAAGCATATCTTGAATGGTACCAAGAGAAGTGATTCAGTGGAAAGTTAAACTTCTTGGAAATCATGTGATTGAAGAAAAAATAACACTTAATACATTCCTGGTGTTGAGATTATAATGTTTGGATTAAGAGTTGATTGATATGGATAAAGTAAATTGGATACTACTAATTACCTTATAACTGATTAATGTTATGATCATTTTTGAAATTCGGTGACCTTATTTCTAAAGTTTTGGATCATAATATTTTTGGAGGGTCATAAGGTTATCCATTTATGAAATAGTTTAAGTTTATATTTGGATGATATTTTAGAGAATAATGTATTACTTCACTATATGAAGATTTATTCATATTGGATAACTTGTTCTATTAATATTGGTTTTTGAAAATATTTTGAGATAGAAGGAAACACTTTTCACTCTTTTATGGGTCTTATGATCTGTTAAAAGTGAATTATAGAGATTTAGGAATAAAAAATTAATTTTTGGATATTAATTTTTTGAAGTAAGGGATGAATTTGAAATTTATATAATCACAACAAAATGGTGAAATTGTGCTTATTAATTTTAAATCTATCAATTAAATATATTTTCTTATATTTATAGATAGTAAAAAAACTCTAAAACTCATAGAAAAGGGTCTTGAAATAAAAATGTTGTCCTATTATCATAATTTTTATGATAGAAATGTCCTTTTTCACACCTATGGTTTATGGATTTGTGATCATTAACATTATTATGAACATGTTCTCTATCTATCCCCCTTGGTATTTGGGTGGTTGTTTGCCCTTACATGTCCATGTTCTCATTTCCCACCTATGTTCTTATATCTGGAAACCTATTTATGTGATTATTCTAGATGAATTTTATACTTATATATCTCTCATATTAAGAGGATCCTTTTTAACACTTTTTACAATGTGGGTTTCAACAAAATAATTTTCAAATTTCAAACCTTTGGTTTCCAAGATCAAGTTTAAATTACGAGGAACCAATTATTTAAGGTGGGGAGAATGTAACACCAAAAATTCTATAAGAATAACATTTTATTCAACAGAATATGAAACAAGAAACATTGAGTTTATCTTGAGTTACATGAAAAACTAATTTTATATTTCATTACATGTAATAATGTATTTCTTTGAAAATTTTATGTTACACGTAATGTTAAGCTTTACCGAACAATAATATATTATTAATATTATTATTTAATATGATAGTTATCTCCTACCTATTTGAATGATATATATGAATAAGATTAAATAAATCATGAAAATACATAGTTTACACATGTTTATTGGTCATCTATTGATTATTAATAAAATATGAATCATTTGAAAGAAAAAGAATTATTTTCTGAAAAACTGTAATTTTTTTTTCTAAATGATGGTATAATCGTGTTTAGTGCACATAATTTAAAATTAATTTTTAAAACTTTTAGAAAATTTATATGAAAAATTAAAATTAATTTTTGAAAATTTAATACAAAAATAAGTTTAGGTTGAATATTTGGGATTTTTCTGAGAAGTTTCATTTTTTGATGAATAATGAAAACTACTGAATTTTAATTAAAAACTGCCTTTTTGTTTAAATAATTTATAAGGTTAAATTATATTTTGAATTAGTTTTAAAGTAAAATTAGTTAAATTTTATATAAATTAAAACAATTTAGGTCATTTAAATCATTTTCATATTAATTTTTTATATAAAAATATTGTAAAATTTGGAACATTTTCACTGTAAAAACCAGCATTCTCGCCACATCTATGAGATTAATTTTAAATTTAATTCTACAAATTATATGATTTGAATTTGAAAAAATAGATTCTATATTTGAAATAATAATAATTAATATTATCTAATAAGTTTTATTTAATTTTTACCATAATTATTAGTTAAAACAAATAAAATTAATTACCACGATTAAGGTAACAATGAGTTTATCAGTGGATTAAACATATTATATAAGGGGTAAAATTACCTACCAACTTCTAAAAAACCTTTTATCTGAAAATATTTCAACCCTTATCACCTTAGGATCTATTTCTAAGAGTTAGTGAGATACTATTCCATGAAACTGACCTATATAATAAGTTAAGTTAAAAAAAAAGACAAAAAAGGAACCCTCCTTGCCTTTAATATCTATAAAGTATTGGGATAGGGAAAAATAATATAGGTTTGGTTATAAATACTAGTTTGAAAAATAAATGAGTTTTTTTATCATTATAATCTATTTTAATTTTATAGTTATGAAATAATTACATTAAATCCTTAAGAAATTCCAATGTGAGAATTATTTATTTAATAATTTAATAGAATAAATGATACTAAAAATATTAAAAGTGAGATAAATTGAATGAATTATTGTGTTAAATTATTTTTTTCGATCATTAAATCTTTTTTAAACATGTCTGAACATAATATTTTTGAATTCTATCATCATATTGATATTTTTAAATTCAAATTAAATGAATAATCTCAAAATTGACATTAATGTCATTTTATAATAAATGATATTTTATTAAATGATTTAAAATTATAAAGAAAATCCTATATTCTACCAAGTTATTTATAGATATAAATAAATATAAAAATTATTCCATTAATGGACTAATTTTTCTTTTATAATGAACATGTTGACTCTAGATGGAAGAAAACTTTGTTAGCATGGTTAATGTTTAAATGGTGTTTTTGTGCATTATATGCATTTGTATTAAAATTAATTTTACACACACATTGGATTTTTATTTGGATTTCATATTTATAATTATTATTTATAAATTATATAATAAATATCATTTTAATTTTAGTCTTAAATTATAAATTACCTAGTTAAATAAAAATATACAAGTTACCGTGGTAAAAACTAAAAGGGTAAAATTGAGTAAACTTAAAGAATAAGAAAAAATGAGAAAAATGTAATTTTTTTATGGTGGATGTGTGTATAGAAAAAATAAAACATCTTATACATTATTGATCTATTTTGGATCCAAATTAGTAAATGGATACATCCCAATAATGAATACTTTTGAGTATTTACAAGAATATCACTCTTCATCAACTATAAAAGGGAACTAATCTCCATCCTTCACACCATTAAAGAAATTTTTCTCATCAAAAACCTAACCAAATAACCTAAAAAATACTCTAAACTCATACTATATTACTTAGTTTTGTTATAATGTTATAATTTGAATGCTTTAGTGTAAATATAAGGAGTACACCCGAAGAAGAAGTAATTTTATTTAACAAGTATCATTATTTTATTTCTTTCTTCACCTCTTTAAATTACTATTATACCATGATGATATAATAAAATCCGTATATTCCATATACTAAGATGTTTTTATGTTAATTTTATGACCTAAAAACACACACTTCCATAAAATGGTTATGAAATCATCATTCGTGTGTACAGAAGACTAACGCCTTGTGAACCGATGTTGTTCATTTTTCCATTACCACCTCTCAAGGTTGGGTATGATGATGGATATAAATTATATATATGGTATTAAAAAATTATCATACATATATATTCATTATATCATATATAAATTATTACTTTCCATTCTTTAGGAGACACGATAATATCGCTTGTGTGTACGATGGACTACCACCCCGCGAAGCAATGTGATTCGTATTTCACTAAAATTTTAAATGGAAGGTGATAAGGAATAATGTTTATGATTATATGTGATATAAATTAAATAATTATTATATTAATGAAATATTCATCATTCTTTAAATATAATATATCATTTTCTTTCTTCCACTTAAAGATGATAACAAAGTTCGTGTACATGTGGACTACCACCTTCACGAAGTGATGTGACTCTCTTTTCATCACCACATGATATGAATGATATATATAAGTATAATTAAATAAATAATATGGTATATAGTATGTGATGATAATTTTTTAAATATTAAATATTAATCACACCCTTTTTATAATGATCATTGAAAAATGGAAAACGCTACTCATTTGTACATATGATCTACCGCCTCCATGATTGTAACATACATAATTTTTCATAACCATCATTCTTGATTGGTTTTAAAAGTAAAATTGATGTAAAAATATGCTAATTATTTCATTATTATTATTATTATTCTAGATATGATATAACTATATAATATGTGAAATAACCATACCTTTCATGAAAAAATATTCATGATAAAAGAAGGTAATTAACACCCAAAATAACGAAAATAATGAAAGATTAGTAAAGAATAGGTGATAAGATGTTATAAAAGGATAATATATGATTTAATAAATATTTATTTGGTTATTTTATAAATTAATAACATGGTTAAAACCACAATAAAATAGTTTAATTCAAGTTTAATCAAATAGAAGCATTAGGTTAGAGATTTCATCTAAATTTACATTCAATTGCGACTCATTTGTTATTATGAACCAATTCACTTTTATGTGGTGCATATACTACCCATTTGACATGTGATATAATGATTCAATCACAATTCAATTAATTTTATGTTTTACTTTGAATCATTTTATCTAAGGGATTTGACATGAAAATTACCAAGTGGTAAAATTTATTGTGCAATCTCACTTTATTTTGCAATTGTCAACTTTCTCTTGAAACAATCACTTTATTGTAATAAATTTTCACTAGAAATTAAATTTATCTTAAATACCCATATTCTCATGTGATGGATATAATTATTCCTTAAATCGTATACCATATTTACAAAAGGTGTTTACTTTCATAGTTATTTGATTAGAAGGGAAAATATTGATAAATCCACATCCTTTAATCAATAAATATATTTGTTTCGGAACATTATTTATGAATTAAATAGATTATTTGATATATGAGGAATTATTTAGAATGATATAATAGGGGTTGGGGATCAGTTAGTGTAAGCCCCTCGATGCATCAGTAGTCTCATGAGCCGATATTAGTTGGAAACATACCCTATGTGTTTGTAACCAGTATGTTTTAAATTTTATTGTCAAGGGTATTGATAGTAGTATGATAAAACATCTTGTGAAAGGTATTTATGGTAAAGGTATCATATAATTGGGAAACATGGAGTCCAATAATTAATCATTTTCTTAATTCAGTATTCAGTTATTACCATCGAGGATATTTTCACTATGAAATTATCTCTGAATGCATTCATTATCAATTATAGATTAAATGGAATGTGTTTTTAGTTATTTTCCTTTCTATATTGATTATTATTTATCTATTTATGTAGTTAAGTTATTTAAATGTCATGTGTATCCAATTATCTACCTTTCCATGTTGATTATGATTATTGATTTATCATAGCTTCTGCTATACTTAACCATTAATGAGCGTTTGAGATCACCCTTATTTTGTTTATTTTAATTAGGATTCCATGAAGTTTAATATGAATGATATGAAGGGATATTCTGGAGGGAATAAATTTATTCTCATATTTTTTTTAATTTGTGTATTCAAATATAATGAAAGTCTCAAGTATGTATCTAGTTTACCGAGACTACTAAACTATTTGGTCTTTTGGGATACTATTCATCGTATATTATGCCAATATAATGGTAGAAGGCCCTAGATATGGTCTTATAGGGTCATGTTCACTACATTTATTATACTTTACACATAAATTTTCCTTTTTTAAAATGACTTCAGTACAACATTCAAATGATCCTCATGTTAATCCTTTCTTTTGGAGTATATAAGAATATAATTTATAAATAAAACCATAATTTTTTTGAGGTAATACCTAAAGAAATTATTCATTATTTCCATGAAGATAGTTGGATCATTAATGAGTCCAAATGGCTTCACTATGTTCTTGTAGTGCCTTTAGCTTGCATGAAACACAATCTTAGAGATATCCTCCTTCACCATTACTTGATAATATACCAACTGAAGATCCACCTTAGTAAAGTACTGTGATCAATGTAGCTATTTTAACAAGTCATTAATCTGTGGAAGAGGATACTTTTTATTTATTGTGATCTTGGTGAGTTTATGATAATCAATGTAGAGGCACATTAACCTATCATCCTTCTTGATGAAAAGGACTGATACAGCCTATGGTGAAACAATTGGGTGTATAAACCCTTTATCCATATTCTTCTATTTTTTTTCTTAGTCTCTTCAAGTTCAACAGTGACCATTATATATAGAGTCTTGGATATTGCAAAAACTCTGGGTATGAGTTATATTGAGAACTCAACCTCTCAGCTAGGAGGAAGACCAAAAAATTATTCAAGGAATACATCATTATATTATCATACAATGATAATGTCATCAAGGATGATATTTTCCATAGTCTTAATCATTTGAGTTCCTACTCATAATGCAATAATATATATGATTGAGATGATGATTCCAAATAATATTCATCCACCTCCTTACAATTTTATAGAATAAGAGGGTGGTTCATGATACAGAGAGTGATTTCTATCTCCCAACAATTTATGTTGGATCTATATAAGGGAAACCAATCCATACATAGGATAATATTGAATTACACTAAAGGGAGTATCATAAGGTTCACTAAAAAATTTAACCTAAAAATATTGAATGGGGATAAATTATATACCTATTATGAAAAAATTTCCCCATTTTTAATTTTCATCAATAACCCAACTATTATGTTTTTACTAGTGTTTGAATAATTTTACTAAACTTGCATGTTACAAAATGATGCATAAAACCTGTTAGGACCACATGGGACTTTAGTGAGAGATTCCCCTGGGGGGGTGAATCAGGGTATAAAACTCATTAATATTTCCCCATGTACCTTTGAAACTCTCATTATACTAACTGATATTGACCTAAATTATTAGCAAGTTCACTCTTGTGTTCACCTATTATGTGATGATCTGATTAACTGGTGAACTTATCTTTACCTTATTCATATAAGATCAATGATTGATCAATCCATATTCACTGATTGTCATCCTACATATTATAAGAAAAGAAATCACATAATATACCAGAATTTTACTTATTTCACATGAACTAATCTATGTCTAATTATTACACACCGACGTTTTTTCAATGTGAAAAAATCCACTATTCTTCCCAATTCATGTGGATAAAATGTTTTAGCTATGTTCACTTCACTCCAAGATTGCTGCCTTTACAAAATTTAGGGGTTGGATCATTACCACCCAAGGTTCACTCCCTTTTTCCTATCCCTTTGATAACTACTTTAGGAGGTAGTTATTTTTGGCTCACAATCCAATACATGTATTCACTATTATATAGTTGATGCACAAATTAGTTCCAATTGATCTTCACTCCACTCTTTCAAAAACTGGTTGTGAATGTCTCCATTGAAGTAACTTCACTTTATCCATTGAACTAATATTCAATTAATACCAAATTACTTTGTAAATATATTTAAGAAGTTCCAATAACTCTCTATGTCATGAAACATAACAATTTCATGAAACCTCTTCACCACTTTTGTGAAAATTTATTCCTATTCATGAAACTTTACACTTTCACAAAACTCACAGTCTTTTGAAAAACTCAAAACCTTTCACGTACTCATAGTATTTAATTAAACTCACCACCTTTTGTGATAATCATATTATTTCCTAAAACTAAAAACCTTTCATGAATAAATATAAACCTTCATGAAACCCCTTGGTCATATTGGCACAAGTTATTTATTCATGAAACAAATATTCATATGAATTATTCACACAAGAAAAATCTTCCCAAACCTCTTTTGTGAATTCAGAACCTTTTTATCTTCCATGAGAGGGGTAGAAAACTATTTATAAATGTTTCCTCCCCTTCAAGAAGCTTTCTTACTCATCACCAACTTTTTTCGAAACTCTACATGTCTATTTGTGAAACTCCCTATCTTCATAAAACTTCAAGGAACATTTACATTCAAGAAACTTCTCATAATCACATAACTTACCATATTTATTTTATGACTCATCCTTTAAGGAAATTTTCCATATTTGAAACTTTTGGTAATTTCATAACTTATCATCTTTCCTTCATGACTCATCCATATTTCATGAAAATTTCAAACCTTCAAAAATAAACATAATTTCACAAAAAACAAGAATTTAATGAAACAAAAAACTTTCTTGAATTTGACGTCTTTACCATATTTTCATAAGGTGGCCCTAGAAATGTAACTTCCATGAAACTTGTCCCATTAAACACAAATAAACTCTAAATGATATAGACTTGTATGTTTTCTCCTATTTTTTTGATAGCTTAAACATATCTCTAAGTATTATCATGATAGACATTTTGGGATTACACATTTCTTCATAAAATCTACCACTTTCCCTTTATTAGGAACATCACCATCTAATGCAGTTTTGAATATCAATGGAAACACTACATCTAACACACTAACTCACCAAGGTTGATAGTGTTAGTATAAGGCCCCAGCCTTAAACCTTACTTAATCTTGAGTTATTACAATATTACACATTGAGGATCTTTTCGGGTTTAGAGTTTTAGAGAATTAGATCATAAAACTTGCATTACATTCCACATATAAACAAAGTGGTTACATAAAGATATTATTCTTCATTCCCATCAATGGAAACATATTTAAAATAAACATGGATTATTTCTTGACACTTCCTTGACACTATCATCATATCATGTACCTTTCCCTTGACCTGTGAAAAACATTTCAAAAAACTTGGGATGAGCATAAAAAGCTCAGTAAGGGATATAAAAATATGGAAAGGAAACATGGGTACATATATACATAAGGATGAGATCATACTTTACCCATAAAACATAATCACTTTAACATACCTCATCAAATCATGAATAAATCATAGAAATCATAAGACATAAAGGTAACTTGAGGCATTCATAACATTCTTACGTAGGGAGTAACCCTCTTGGTTACGTTTGGAATACCCATCACAGTATATTCCCTAAATCTCTTCGGAGAAACCTTAACGTTTCACTCCTTCGCGTTACCCAATGTATTGGAGAGCTATAACGGGCTCACCCGCCCTTAGTTTATCACGGAACCACCCGTCTTCATAATAATGCCCAAGAACCTCAACATAATCATATCACATAAAACATGCATAAAGGAAACATAAAATTTACACCTTTCAATCACAAGATATCAATACAATACATTGATATAAAAACATTATGAAAACCATTTTTGATACCAAAATAAAAGAAAAGTAAAACATGGTATTTATTTTTCTTTTAAAAAGAAGGTATGGCTTGTAGAGGAAGCCGAAACTCAAATAACGGTCACGACGGAGGAGAAGTCATTGTCGTCGCATACGTACAACAAAAACATTCCCTTTTGTCATTTAGTAAACTCTTCGTATAAAAAAATATTCTTTTTGAATAAACGTAAAATTCAAAGGGGTTTATACACCGTATAAAAAAAGGGTTGTGTATAAAACAAAATATGCCTCAATGAAAGGAGATTGAGATGAAGTCCCATACCTCGTATCCGACTTGACCCGACCGTTCTTTAATCTCCGGAATAATAAACTTGAGTTAATATCTACTTTCTTATGAACCTTTTTCAAGTTAATTATTCCTTTTATACCATGTTATGAACATCATGTAATCATTTAAGTTAATAATGTTCATTTTGTCGGTATTTGGTTCTTAAGTCAAAAATAGACTTCTTACACTTACATGTTGTTAATTTGGTCAAAGGTTCGTTATACCCAGAATGTTATTAATGATTTGGATAACATATATATCATATATATTCATCATATACATGTATTTATAATATTACATCACATTTAGAGGTAAGAAATGAAATGCACCGTTCATGGAGACGGTAAGCCGTACGTACGCATGAACGCTACTTCCATTTCTATTTCATATTTTCTGGAATGGAATCATAATTATATAAGGGTATATTATAATTCCAGTGTAATAACATATATAATATCATTAAATTTATCATTTACACATCCCACATATGGTATTAACGAATCAAATCACTTTCAGGGGGCGGTAGTCCGCACTTCCTTAAATGAAGATATCGCGTTCACCCATAATGGAAACCATAAAGGTATGACCAAAAATGAAAAATTAAGAAGCTTAAGGAAAGAATAAACATATTATATATCATATATAAAAATAGTGACATCATAATGGCCACCTTTGAAGGTGTTAAATGAGTATTGAACAATCATCGTTTCGAGAGGCAGAATTTCTCCATCCACGGAAACCGTATGTTCTTTAACCATTTGATGTAGTTGTGTGAGAGTGTAGCTCAAATAAATCTTATAACAACATCCTAGTATATTGAAGATACTGGTGTTGTTACAAAATAAGTAAATAAAAATAGTTTAGGGGGTTGGAGAAGAAAAATAAAATAAATGAACATGAGAGAATGAATTACCTTTAAAAGTGTAACTCCTTTTGATTTGAGCCTAAAGGCTTCCTTTGAAAGGATTCTGCCAAAAGGGAATCCTCTAGGATGAGGAGAGGGATGTGGAGAGAGTAAATGGGCAGGGGTTGGCCGAGCCAAAGGCTTGAGGAGTGTGTGAAATGAGGTAGAGGTGGAGGCCTTTTATAAGAGGAGAGGAGGGGCACTTTTGGAAAGTAAAGATAAGTTACTTTATTTTAAAAAGAGTTTCGGATTCAAAAGTTCCCACATTGCTATAATTCTAGGATAAGGTGATAAGGATTCGAAATCCACTCATCCAATTGGTTTTTTCCATGTGTAGGTTTTATATTTTTCATTATCTTTCCATTTTATTTAAATCGTTAAATAATGAGGTCATCGCTGCAACATCATGATGTCATAAATAATTTAATTTATTTAAAGTCTAAAAATTATAAAAAAAATACTATGATGTAGGAAATCTTTTTATCTTTACAATGACTATTTATAATCAAAAATATGATCTTTATAACCCCATTTAAAAATTGTTTTCGTAAAACATATTATGTTTGTGTCATTTTTACTTTTACATTAAATAAAAAGTTATTTATGTCATTTCCCAACAAAAGTGGATCCATGGGGTCCCCAAGTTGACCCATGGCTTGTCTTGGTCGGCCATGACACAACCAATGAGGGTAGTACATGTGTCAAGATCATCTCATTTTATTAAAGCATTATTTTTACCTTAAACTACACTAATTACCACTAATCGCGATTAAAACTTAATAAGTTACTATTCACCAAAAAATTATTTTAATCTCATTGAACCACATTTTACTTCTTAATGACAACCATGTATGTCGAATTTTTGAAATTCAAAACACAATGATGGCAAAATTTCATTTAAACGGAAAATCAATTTTTATAAGTACCACTTAGTGGTTTCACTATTCATCAAAAATTGATGTTTTTCAGAAAATTACCAAAAATTCACCCTAAGCTATATTTGATATTCCGAATTCAAAAATGAAGTCTATTTTAAAAAATTCAAAACATATAAGTCACATTAATTAATTTAATAATTAATTCCCGCTGTCAGAGCAAATAGCGTGTTTTTATAAAACAATAAGTATCAAAAGATTGACACCAGTTTAAGTCTAATTTCAAGGTGAAATTGATTCCAATGACCATAATTGGATAAAATGGTAAAAATATATTCTAATTTCACTTCAAAATAAATTCAAAAGGTAATATAATCATATAAATAAATTAGATTAAAAAGCAGTTTTGATGTAAAATGCAGTATTTTTCACTATTCATTAAAAAAATGAACATTGTCAGAAAAATACCAAAAATTCACACAAAGTAAATTTTGATGTCCCAATCATAAAGAATAAGTTTATTTTGACAAACATAGTTTATAAAATTGTCAAAAGATAGATTTAAGAAGGGTTTTCCATCATAAGGCAGTAAAACAATCTTTTAAGAATATTAGTGTATTCCATGCTTAAGATTGGATTTATTTTCATTTTAAGCCTCTAAAACACTATCTTAATCATTAATAGACATAGATAAAAATATCTATTATTCATTACTTACTTGGGATGTTACAGTTAGGGTTGAAAATGAATCAAACACACAATACATGAAAACTTCAATTCTCATTTCCGTCCAACAATCTCCCCCTTTGGATTTGTTGGTAACACTTTAATGAATACTTTTTCTCTATCTTAATACCACCTTTTATTGAACGATATATTCTATTGCATACTGTGTGGAAAATTAGAAGATGAATTCTTCAACCCCACTTGGAAAATTATTTCACCACAAAATACTTCAATGATTTATATTAATTTAATGAACATCTTTAGCATTATTAGATTTATATCGTTCACTTACCAATCCCCCTATGAAGGGATGGAATAGAACAAAAACCGACTCATGATCATTTTTTGGATAGAAACTATCCATAGATTCACGATCCTTCGTTCTCCTTATTTGGAATCAAATCCAAAGTATAATTCATACCATATTCATAGAGTAAATAATCCTTGTAAACCTGTACCTTGGGAAATAGGGTTTTCACTTTCAGTAATGTTATTATTCCCCTTATCTTCTTGATGTTATACAACATACGATTCCATCATTTCTAAACCATTGATACCATGAATTATGTGGTTTAACTCTATATAAATTATTAATGATGTTCATAGGGGTATTTATATTTCTCCCCAATTTTTCCACATGGTCCATTTATCTGATAAGGAGAGATAAAGCTCACATTATGATATGAAACACTACCAATTTTTAGGCCCACTGGTTAGACCCAAAAATCTCTTATTCTCATGAATCATTTCTTCACACGTGACTGTAGATTTGAAAAAAATATAAAACTAAAAAACATCTTCCTATTTTAGATTCCATCAATAAGATTTTTAGTGGGTGAACTTACCACTTAACAAATAGACATCAACAAAACCTCTAATCCTAACAAATCAAAACTCGGTGTAAGAAAAAATAGATGAAGTTAATAATACCATTACTCTCCATTTCACTTACTTTCATACATCTCTAGAACCCATAGAACTTTATCTAATTTCACATAATTCTTCAAGATTTCTTCTTTAGATCTAGACACTAAGACAATACTAATAATTGAATCTTTCTCAATTCCAAATGAGGAAATGATGACTTGTCTGTTTAGATTTGAAATCAATTCCTGAAATTTTCTTGGTAACTAATTTAATCCCTCATTCAAAAGGTGAATTTCTGTGTTTTTTGGGGATAACATTTGTTATATTTTCATCCCAAAACCCCCCATAATTTTCTCACTATTTTCACCAAATATAGCACTAAAATTTAGAATAAGAGTTATCTATCCATAGTAGCCTTTGATATCTTGAGTATAGTAATATGATGTCACATGTTAGATCAAGAAAAAATAAAAAATGAGATATCATCTTGTTATTTCTTCCATTTTTCTATTTTCAAGATCTGACATCAAATAAATCATATTTTCTTGACATTAATGCTTCATAAATCTTAATAACAGTTGAAATAAATTAAAATAACAATTCTCAATTACTGATTCCAATCATTATTACTCATTGTTACTTCTATAATTTTTCTTCTATTCTCATTCACTGTGATTTTAGATATAGTAAAATTTATGCCTATCCTAAATCAATTGAAATTCTGGAGCATATCACAAGACCACTTTGCATATTTTTATGCAACTTACCCATTGATTGTATCTACACTAAAACCCAAAACACTTCAATAGTAGTTAATAGATTTTATAAACATATAGATATGGGATGTTTCACTTCCTTAAGTTTAGGAATGAGGCTGGTCATTGTGGACCACCCCTTTAGTATCAAACTTTCATTTTCCACTTTTCATATTTGAGGATAGGAATGTCATCATCTCATAAAATTATTCCTCTTCTAAATCAATATTCATTGTAATATTCTTCATTTCAATGAAAGAAGATCTCCTTTGGGTGATTTCAGTTACAGAAAATCCATTTCCAATGTTTTCTTTGGACTTACCCTTTCTTGTATTTGGAATTACCTTTTCTTCATATCCCAAATCACAAAATATTATTCCTTGGGTACTCTTATCAATATGGATCAACTCACACATTACTGATTGGATCCTTATTCTACACATCTTCTTGAAGCTCTATTTATCCCTTCTTGATTTATCAGCTTTCATGACCCATGCCTTATTTTGGGATGTATCTTTTATATGATAAGATATTGGATTCCTTTCATTTTTCCAAATCTTCTTCTTGTATTTCCATGAATCCTTCTGTTCAGTGCCCAATTTGGAACATCTCTTAAAACTATTGTTTCCCATTTTCTTAGAAACTCACCCAATTATCTTCTTCTCTTTTTTCATGGTAAATTTTTCAAACCCACTTAAGCACTCTACACATTTATCCTATTTAATAGGTAATAGATCTACCTCATATGTTTTCTTACATGGTGGATCCTTTATTGCATGATCATTATCTATTATAATAACTGGAGTAGGTTCCTTATTTTTCCACCATATTTGTTTTATTTATTTCCAGGAGGGTTTCTATGAGTAAACTGATGTTGATGCTTCATGAAACTTTTGTTGAGCTCCATTATTTTCCATTATAATGGTAAAACCATTCTCCATCCCAAAAAACCTTTTTTTAGTGAAAATATTCTTCTCCTTAGTCAATGTAATGGAGAAATTCCTTACATAACTTTTAGTTCTATTTTTATAACAATTCCTAGACTTTTAACTATGGTTAACATAGATAAAGCATCTACCATTAAAACCATACTTCATATAGTAGTGCCTTGATTGAGATGTTGTTTTAGTATATGCTCTCTTTCCTTTAAGCCCATGGGCTTCTAGTAATACACTCATAGTATTTACCATGATTCCACAGTAGTAGAACTCAATGGATACCTTCCTCCAAGATTTATATCATACATGTTTGGAATGGTTCTTCAGCTTACTTGTTGACTCTATAGACCCACTTTTGGATTCTTCCATAGGAGGTACTTTTGTATTCTCATTCAATATTTTCACCCTCATTTCGATCTCTTCGATATTTCCACCCCCTCCTTTTGTTGGGAAATAATCTTAGTCAGACATGATTTCTTATATTGTAGATTTATCCTCTCTTATAATTTTGTTTTAAGAGGGATAATGCTAACTCTTAGCTCCTTAGAATCCATCTATTTTTTCACTTCATCTAAAATTTATTAGGTAAGTCACTTTGACTCTTCAACATTGCACATGTCTTAACAATTTCATCATTTTGATCAACCTTTACTCACTTCATCCTTTAGTTCTCCTCAACCAACTCTTCCATGTGTGCAACCAATTCATCATTCTTGGAACTCATATTTTGAACCTCATTTTATTTAAGAATATTTTCTTTGGACTTATATTTAAACTCTTTCACCTTGGAAGACATATCTTAAAACTCCTTAGAATGAGTATAATTTTTATTCCTTAGCTTTTTTCCACATCAATTAGTCTTTTATTGAGGATTTTCGGTTTTTTATGCTCAATTTTGATCACTTCAAAATGGATCCATTGAGATTCATTCATCTTTATCAGCTCCATTTTTTCTCCTTCATCACACGATCGAGCTCCTTAGACACATGAATAATATATACCTTTGAATCTATTGAATTATCATCATCATCAATAATTTCAATATTGATTGGTATATACAGATCCCCTGATAGACCAACTACATCAGTATATGAACAAATAGATAGAAAACCAGATTCATCCAAACCTTTTATTTGTGAGTTACTGATATCTTTTAGCTCAAACACATACTTCTCAAAAAAAATTCCATTATATGTAATTCCTTTGGAGATCCTATTATTCCTTATATTATTTATCATTCCCATATTTTATGGGAAGAAAAAAATTTCAACTCCAAAAACTGATTGGATAAATTTAGTTCAAAACAAATTCAATAAGGTAAAATTTCCCCTGATACCAATTATTGGCCCCATAGGGGACTTTAGTGAGATATTCCCTGGGGGGGGGGGGTGAATGAGGGTATGAAAATCATTAACATTTCCCCACTTACCTTTGAAAATCTCACTATACTAACTGATCTTGAACTCACTTATTAGTAGGGTCAATCTTGTGTTCACCTATTATGCGATGATCTAATTAACCGATGCACTTATCTTGGACTTATTCGGATAAGATTGATAATCACTTAATCCATGTGAACTAATTTTAATCTTTAAGAATGTAAGTAATGTAAGTATACAATACATTAAAATTTCACTTAGTTCACCTACACTGGGATATGTTGAAGCAAAACACACTGACATTGTGTCAATGTTTCAAAATACACCATTCTTCACAAGTCTTGGGGATAAAATGTTTTGGCTATAGTCACTCTACACCAAGATCACCACCTTTACAAGATTTAGGTTTTGGATCACTGCTACCTAAGGGTCAATCCATTTGTCCTCTCCCTTTTCTCACTTATTTAGGAGGGAATGTTTTTTCTATAACAAGCCAATACATGTCTTCATTGTCTGATAATTGATGCACTAATTAGTTCCCATTTATATTCAATATTCTCTTTCACAAACTGGTTGTGAATATAACCATTATAGTAGCTTCACTTTCCTGTTTGAAATAGTCTTCAATGAATACCAACTTCATTTGTAAATCTCTTCAATATGTGCCAATAACTCTTTATGTTGCTAAACATAACATTTTCATGAAATTTTTTCACCAATTTTGAAAAATATTATTCCTTCTCATAAAACTTCACACATTTTTGAAACTCTTTGTCTTTTAAAAAACTCACCTCCTTTCATGAAAATAATAGTCTTTCATGAAACTCACCGCCTTTCATGAAACTCACAGACATTCAAAAAACTCACAACCTTTTGTAAACCAATACAAACTTTCATGGAACCCCCTTTTCAGATTGAGTCAATTTATTTATTTTTGGAACATATATTCATATGAATTCTTCAAGAAATAAAAATATTTGTGAACCTATTTCATTAATTTAGAGCCTTTTGATCTTCAAAAAATCTAGATACTTAAAATGAGTGGAGTAGAGACCTATTTATAGATGTTTCCTCCCCTTTATAAATATTTCTCATTCACCACCAACTTTTCATGAAACTCTTCATTTCTACTCTTAAAACTCCATATATTCATAGAACTTTAGGGAAACTTTCCATTCATGAAACTTATTATAATATCATAATGTACTATATTTCCTTTGTGAACCATACTTTAAAGAAAATTTACTTTCGAGAAACCTCTAACAACCACATAACTTAATATCTTTACTTTCTGACTCATCCTTATTTCATGAAACTTTAAAACCTTAATGAATCAGAAAACTATCACAAAATAACATACTTTTGTGAAACACCAAACCTTATCAAATTCCATGAATTTACTATATTTTCATGAGGTGGCCCTAGAAATGTAACTTTTGAAAAACATGGAACATACTCAAAAAATGACCTTTGAATGATGAAACCCTATCTGGGTGATCCTATTTATTCAATAGCTTCAACCCATCTCTCAGTATTATCATGATCAACATTATGAGCTCACACATTGCTTTATGAACTCTACCACTTTTCCTTTATCAGGAACTTCACCATCTCATGCAGTCTTTCACTATCAATGTAAACATGTCATCCAACATACCAACTCCCTAGGGTAGAAAGTGGTAGGGTTTACAATTAATCCAACACACAACACATGGAAACACCAATTTTCATTGGTGTCCAACAAAACCAAAATTAAATAGTAATTTCACTATCCTTTAAGGAATAACTAGATTACCTACCACTAATTCATTATTAGTATCCACATCAGTAGTTGTGATAGAATAATCTTAACCATTATCTCTAGTCCTGGGAAGTTGTTGTCACTGATTATCATCGACAACCCTTGGATTAGTGAATTTATTTTCATAGTGTCATTGCTCTTTGCAGTTGAAATTTTTTACAATAGGCTAAGGGTTGAATAGATAATTCCTTTCTTCCATAACATTGGTGAGTTTCTCCTGTTGGTATTTTCTTGCTAGGTTCCCTCCATACCCACACATAAATAATTTCTATATCCCCTTTAGGAAATTTATGAGATGCTTCTTCCAACACTTTTGACAAATGGGATGTTAGACTTTCTTTTCACCATGATATTTCTTAATTGCTCTACTAGAATTAAACTACATTATATACTCCCTATCTCCAAACCCATGGTACCCTTGATGTTCTCCAATATAAATTTTTTACTTTGAGGGAACATCATAAAATCTCTTTGTAGCTATGAAATTCAGAAATTTCCAAGAAATTTCATAGATTCATCATTTTCTCACTAAAGAAGTGGTCAACATTACTTTAGGGGTCAATGAACAAGGCATAGGTATATCACTCAGTTCTTGTGAAGTTTTCCTAATATGGCCCCATGTATTTTTCATCCTTTTTCTTGAGACCAAATAACTCACTCTCAATATTAATTTAGAGAGTTTGAGGAAAATATTTATCAAAAAACATTTTCCTAAATTCCTTCCATTCTATAACTTCAATTTATTCTTCAGGATTTGTATTCATGATCAACATCCACCATAGATCAACTTATCTCTCTATGTGATAAAAAACCAATTAAAAATTCTCTTTCTCAGAGAATTGATGTACATAAAGGATATTTTTAATGGATTTGATCCATTACTTTTTAATTAATATACCATAAGATATACTTCAAATTCCTTTATCACATAAAGGTCTCAATTGAAACTTTGTCTTTTATAGGGGGATATGGGTGTTCTCCCTGATTAATTTTTTTGTTCAAAACTTTATTTAATTGAGTAAGTATGATCATAAAGTTATCAAATCCCACCCCCATCTGATTGGGAATCACATTTGGGCAGTAATCACATTGCTCATCACATTAGTTTTTGACTCTATTCCTCCTATACCAACCATTGACCAAAATAAAGGAAAAATTAGGGATGATAATTTTCAAAATATTAATTATATAAAATGGAAAATATGAACATTGAATGTATAACTCGTAGATGTCATATATTCCTTAACCTATGAATTTATATGTTTGAATCTAATTTATACATGGTATATTTCCTAACATAAAATTTCATAGTCATTTTTGTTCCCTTCATAATGGTTCGTAAAGATATTGTGAATTCACCAAATCATATACCCAGAGAGTGTCAAAACATGTGTGTAACAATAACTCTATTGTGTTAACTAGGTAATTATTGAATTAATACTCAATGAACCCATTTCTAGGTTATTACCCCTAGGTGAAAATATGTCAGAGCCACAACCACTTGTAGTGTTTAGACACATATTTTTTTCTTGGAAAACACCCGCTCTATACTTTACCAAAATTTAGGGATGTTTTCATATGTTTAAAATTATCCTATTGGTTTTCAAAAAGGTTTTATAATCCCAATCCTCAATAATAACTAGATATTTATCTAATTCTAACTATGAAAAACCATATCTTTTATAGCCTTTATTTCGTGATTTATTACATAATGATACACATAATATAATAAAAAATATTGCAAGGTCTAATGTATTTAGGTAATTAGATACATATCACAATAAATTGAAAAAAGGATATAATGATTTTATTTAAAACTCCCTGATATGACCTTAAATTCCACTGATCTTCTTATATTGCATAGAATAACCTAGGGGCGTACATAAGAAAGGGGTGATCTATAAAACCCATTAAGGGAATAATCAATATCATAGAATAAAGTAATTAAGTACATGTGATTCAAGAGTAAAAAAATGATGGCATTGAAGGAAAAGAATCATAATATTGAGATCTGAAACATGATATAAGTTAATAACATTAAGACATCATAGGAATGTGGAAAAAATATAAAACATGACATCATAAGCGTAAGTTAAGGCTAACTGACGAGACATGATGTCATTGTGTGATTAGGATAACCACCAATACACCATAAATGATATCTCGTGAGATAAAAAATTACCTAATTCATTGTGGGACTATATAACTCTAGGAACAACTATCACATTTATATCATGTACATGAATTTGTGTGTCACATAGATCCTAAAACATAAGATCATATTTCATCACTTTTAATACCACGATTAAGGAGTGTCGGTTACTTACATGGAAGTACCAAATAAATGAAGTATATTTACAACTAAGTTAATACCATTGAGTAGAAATTTTGAGAGGTATTCATAATATAAAACTTTATATTGGAAAATCATGGAATAATTTTGGCAGCATAACAGGTGTACATAAAGGATCATGGAATGGATTAATGAGAGTGAAAGGTGGTACCTCATTACTTTGGAATCATAATGGCAATAAATTAATTCGTAAAAACATATTTCAACTTGAAAAATTGGAAATCAAAAGGCTTAATAAACAAAATTACTTTAATAAAAAGGAGGTGGAAGAGAACCCCTTACATTGAGAGGGTGATTATAAAATATTGGGATGATATTATTAAGAGAATGAGAACACATTGGGATGAATTTATCAAGGGATAGAGATAATAACTTCATGATCAATTATTTTGAGTGAATAGAAATGTAAGATCCTAGTCTGATTTCCAATCAAAGGTGCCCCGACCTGGTGGGTTACATGGCCTAAAGCATACCTCCTCGTACGTCAGAGGCTGACAACTAGCAGTGAGGGTAAAAAAGGGATGATAGTGGGGAGACTATACCATTATATAAAAGTGGTGTAGAAGATATTAATAACATGAAATAGAAAATTCAAGATATAAATAAGAAAATAGCATAGTAGAATAAGACACAATGGAAGATAGAACTAATAACTTTCCATAGTGGAAGCACAATAATAATTGAGTCATAATATATAAAAATTCCAAAATTAATCTCATATACAATGGTGATCATGTAATGTGTCTACAATGTAGCCAAAACTATTATATATACATCAGTATATTACATGTATCAAAATACCAAAAATACCAAAAATATATATCTTCATATAGAATCACGATCCTCAACCTGGTCCTGTGATCCCTTGATCCTAATCAGTAATAAAAAACCTATAGCAGGGAACTTTCCCTTATCCATGCCTGCAGTAATATAATCTACTTGGATACCAAGGGTGGCCTGAGTAGGGTGTGAGATAAAATACTAGTAGGCCACCACCAATGGTTTCTAATTACATCAATTCAATGACTATATAATAATAATAGTTTTTAGGTAGTAATAAAGTATGTAAATGAAATTTTTTATGTAAACAACCCTTAATGGTTTGGGTTCCCATGGACACCCATCCTATGCAGCCTGCTTTTGCCTTATCCAGAAAGTCTATGAGTAACAGTCAGTCCTATCTCATTTTATAAATAAGTCTCGAGACCTAGAACATAGCCCAGTGTCCCCTATAATGATATGTTTTCAAGAGATTCCTAATAAGGACATCAACAAGGTACAAGACTATGAATGAATCTAATCTTGTGATTTGTCTTGGAAGATGCATCATATAAATCATTTCATTAATTAATCAATTAAGAACCTGTGACTGTCCTTGAAATTCCTTATCTAGAATATAGGTATCACTTCAGTCACAACTTGAACCAAACACCTTATAATCTAGTCCATGAAAATGCTCATTAGAACCCAGGTATCACTCTAGGTTTTGTATAAAATCATTTATACTTGATTCCATCCTTGGAATTATACTAAGGGATGCAAGTCTCACTCATGGTTTATATAGAATCAACACTCTAAGTCCATCCTTGGTAGTCCATAAGGAGACCAAGTATCACTTGGGAATATATATCATCATCCCTCTGAGTCCATACTTGGAAATCCATAAGGAGTCCAACTATCACTCAGGTGTATAACAATCAACCCCCTGAGTCCTTCCTTGGTAGTCCACTAGGGAGTCCAAGTGTCATTTAGGCATAAGTAAAGAAATATACAAAAGAGTCTGTCCATGGAATTCATACATGAACCCATGTGTCACCCAAGGAATATAATAAACATTCAATCAATATCATTTAATTATTTCAAAGGTCACGATTGTGATCATTTTAACTAAACCACACCTCATAAGGTTTCTCAAGCATGGGATAAGATTAAAAGTCTTAGATTATTAATTATATCACATGGGAAATATCAATATAAGAATAAACTCATGCTTAAGAAAGAAATTACATGACCATCCCCTATAGAATTGGTTTACTATTCCATTTCTTTAATAAATTCAAATTAAAATAGAAATTAATCAGTCAACATCCCATAGAAATGGGTAAATAGAACCTTAAGATTGATTAAATTTACATGCCACCCATGATAGTCAAATTAAACAAAAAACACAACCAAGGGGTGGTTCCAATTTAAGGTTCATAATTTTTAATCATTTTTCAATGTGTTTCATTAATTATATAGGTCATACATATCCATTTTAGTCAAGGAAGAAATTCCATTCAAGGGTGTCTCTTGAAAAACCTAGCATGCAACACACTGTGATATATATAAACACCCTAAATTTATGGTAACATCATGAGACCACCTATTTTAGGTTTATAGTGGAGTGATTATCCAATATCAAGCTCTAATTCAGTCTAGATCTGAAGAAAAATGAAGAATGAATGAAAAGAATGAAAATATGGAATATTAGCTTTCACCTAAATAGCACAACTGACACCAAGTTAAAAAAATAACAACACAAAAGGATTGGAGTACTTATAGGCGCATATTCAATGAGATGGATATATCTTTATTTTGAGCTCATACAGATGATTTGGAGTAAATACTACCTCAAGGATTCAAAATGGAGCTCCCAATAAAGGTGATGTCCACTAGAATGAAATGCTAATAAGTGTTACAAAATTATAAACTCATTAAGGTCATATTTTTTCATTTTCCCTTAAAATACTAGGCCACATGGTTTGTCCCATGTTTGGCCAAACCGTACACTAACCTTTCACCCTTTTCTCTTCCAAGGGGTCACCCATATGGTTACTATACACGGTTTGACTAACCATTTGAAAACTATTAAAAACACATATATTAAAAATTTCAGGTGCTCATGAATGGTAATACACCTCCATCTGCATGGTTTCCTAAAATTATGGGGGCTCATAAATCTTACTACCTATCCCCACATAGTTTTACCAAACCATGTGGCTTGGGTCGCACATTTACTCCCAAACATACGACCTAACTATTTTTCTCCAAGAGTTGGGTTCTGGGCTTTGAACAAGCCCTGTACACCCCTAATACCTCCATGAACTTAAAGAGTATTCATTTTATTCCTTAAAAAAGAATTAAAAAAATTATAGAGATTCATACATCAAGAAAGAATTGGGTTCTTACAAACTCCCCCCTTAAAGCAATTCGTCCCCAAATTTCCCTTCCAAGGGTGGTGAAATATCATATGTAAACAACTCTAGCCATTGTGCATGTACATAAGCCTGCCTCTCACAGGTCTTATCCTTTACATGGACATGCTTCCATAGAACCCATATTAGAGGAACTGACCAACATTGGAGAACCTTTTTGCTATAATCCCCAATATGAACAAGATACTCCTCAAATGATGAATCTACCTATAAAAAAACATCCTTGGGATGAAAAGCATGATATGGGTCTGAATGATAATTGAAAAGCTAAGATACATGGAAGAAATTGTTCATGGTTCAGTACCTTTGAAGCAATAACAACCAATTTTCTATCATCCTGAATCTATCTAGAATATTGAACGACCTGACATATCATAGTAAAATATTACCCTGTCTCCTGATCCACTTGTGTCCCAGCCTTGGTGAGACACATTAAAAGACCTAATCCCTGAAATCAGACTCTAGAGGTCATTGATGGTCATAGAAATAAGATTTTTGTTGAGACTGTGTAGTAGCCATCTACTTTCGAATCAATTTAATCTACTCTTTATTCTTTTAAACAAGACAAGGTCCAAGCATCACTACCTCTCTTACCTCTAACCAGCACAGGGGTGATCAAAATAGACTATAATAAAAATCCTCAAAAGGAACCATATGTACAGTATCCTGAAATATATTTTTGTAGGTAAAATTGACTAGGGGTATATGCCTCTCCCAAGATCCCCCAAAGTTACGGAAACATACTCGGAGCATGTTCTCAAGCACCTGAATTGCACGCTATGACTGGATGTTGATTTGAGGGTGGTATGCTGTGCTTAGAAGCACTTGTGTACCCAATTCACTATGCAAACCTTTCCATAAACATGAAGTGAAATATTTATCCCTATCTAATGTGATAATATGAGGGACCCCATGAAGGTGCACACTCTCACAAACATAAAACCTCCAAAGATTATCTACACTGAAGGTCTCTTTGATCAGAAGAAAATGAGAAACCTTCATTAGCTTGTCAAAAACAACCCAAACAACATCACTACCTCATAGTAACCTTGGAAAACCAGTAATGAAGTCTATCACAACATTATCCCATTTCCACTCAGGAATGGGAAATTGTTGTAAAAGATTGGTTGGTCGTTGGTGTTCCACCTTCACCAGCTAATAAGAAGAAAATATCATGAAAAAAACAGCTACATATCTTTTCATACCTGACCACCAATACCAGCGATGTAAATCCCGATACATTATAGTAACATTGGGATGAAATTCCCAAGATGAATCATGAATGTCTCACATCCTCTCATCATGTATGTATACTGAAACCCATATGCAACTATGTATACACAGAATTTCATCCTCACCAACGGTCCCACCAGGAGGTGGGTCCTCACCAGCCACACTCTCCCATATAAATAGTCCCTCAAAATCAGATATCTATATCATCCTCACTCTACCCAGGAGGGTTTAAGTCACAATTAAGGATGAAAAAAAGTCTGATCATGATTATCCTACACCTCCAAGTTCATCTCTGAAAACAAGTCCATAAGATGCCACTCACTACTAGACTCTTGAACTGCCTGTATCTTAATACTCCTACTCAGTACATCAATAAAAACATTACCTTTACTAGGTGTATAGGCAATATTGAAGTCAAAATATAGTAGGTACTAAACCCACCTTCACTTTATAATATTTAATTCATTCCATGTAAAGATGTATTTGATGCTTCTCTGGTCTGTGTAAACCAAAAATTTCTCTCCCAAAAAATAATTCCTCCAATAGAGAAAAGCATGTACAGAAGTGGATAGCATGATATAACACATCAGGTAGTTCCTCTCATGTGGCCTCAACTAATGAGACCCATATGCCTCAAATCTCTCCTCCTACATTAGAACAACTCCAATCCTGATACCTGATGCAACGCAGTAAACAATGCAACTCCTTTCTAGAATTGAAAAAATTAGTATAAGAACTAAATTCAATCTCCCTTTCTGCTCCTAAAAGTATGTATCATAAGAATACAACCATATAAACTTCACAACCTTCTAATTCAAATCCATAAGAGGTTATTCTAAGAATGAGAATTCCTGTATAAAGTGACTATAATAACCAGCTAGCCTAAAGAAAATCTATATATAAAAGATGTTCTTGGGATTCTCCCAGGAAACTACATATCTCACCTTCTATGAGTCAACTGATACTTCTGTCTCCAAGATAATTTGACCTAGAAAGTAAATCTGATCCATCCAAAAGTGGCACTTTTTGATCTCAACATATAAATTATGGTCTTGTAGTGTATCCAATATGATTTCAAGATGATCTACATGGTCATGTCGAGTGTTAGAATACAAAAATATACCATCTAAAAATACCAAAAAAAGTAAATCTTGATAAGTATGGATAACTCGGTTCATCAATTCCATGAATATTGGTGGTGTGTTTGTGATACCGAAAAACATACAATTATACTCATATATACTATACATGCAATGAAAATCTATGAGAGGTATGTCTAATGGTCTAATACACACTTGATGATATCCTGATCTCAAATAAATCTTTGATAACAACCAATCTCCTCAGGTTTGGTTAAAGATATCATTTATACATGAAAGAGGATATCAGTTCTTAACTATCAGATGGTTTAATTTCAAAAAATCCACACATGTCTTGATATTTACATCCACCTTAAAAAAAGGAATGGTGGACCCCATGAATAAGTACTGGTTTGGATAAACCCCTTTGCCTATAAATCCTATATAAATCTCTTGAGATCCTGCATCTCAATAGTGAACATCCTATAAGTATGAATGGATAATGGTGCTGCTCCTGGAGCAATCTCAATAAACAACTCTACATCTATTACTGAAGGGAATCTTGAAAAGTTTTCTAGGAAAACATCCCTGAATTGATAAACCATAGGAGGGAAATCTTCTTGATGTGTTCCATGATTATCTAGATGTAAACTCACAAAATGGTCTATCATCCCACCAAGCCCACAATTCATGGGTCCATATCAACTCACCTATACATCCCATTCACCCTTATGAACTCCCCACCCTATGGTGATGTGAAGGTCACCCTTCAGTAATAGAAATCAATAAAATCATGAAAGGGAACCAAACAGTCCATCTCGTGAATGATGTCAAAACCTTCCTTCTTGAGGAAAAAGAGGACCCATATGAAGTGACACCCACAAATATCAAGGGGTAAGTACCTTCACTAATGTGAATCCTCTATTTGAATCCCTGCCAGAGTATCAAGTATCCTAACACCATCAGAAATATGAACACTAAGGTCAAGGCTATCCACAATGGGTACAAATATAAAGAAATGGGAATAACTTATATCTAAAAGAGAAGAAGATGAAGTAGAGGATACTAAAATAGTAACTCTCATAGTGGAAGGTCTGGGATTCTACTGCTGAGGTGTTGGTTGTACTACATATATTTGGCATGATCCATGGTGTTGTGATACATCCTGGCTACCTTGAGTAGATACACTATACTATCACTAGAAATATGGTTTCTAACTACCACGACCATGACCAAATTCTCATCTTGATCATCTGGGTGTAATCTAGATCCATTCCTTAAGATAAGTTGTTAACCTTGCTCTTATATGTGGAGTCAGTGGAGACCCTCTCTCACTATATGTCATAGAAAAAGTTCTACAAAATCATTGTATATGTCCCATATTTCCACAATATCAACACTCGACTGGGTCCCTCATACATTGAGGTCTCATATGTCATAGTCTATTAAACTGATGGAACCTCAATCATCTAACTAAGAATGTGATCTAGCTGCTAATATCACCATGCAGAATCTCTAGATGAATCTTCCTACTACTGGTCGATGTAGCACCAGATCTAGGTGCTGAACCTCCCTGGATCACACCATAAGACTCCCTCAGGTTACACTCTATGATAAATGCCAGATTCACTATTCCAGAAATGTTAGTTACCTGAAATAAATTCACTTATGATTGGATTTCATACTTGAGAACATCCTTGAATCTCTTGGAATTAGATAACTCATCACCCATTATAATGGATGCGAAGCACTAGAGATCTATAAAATGGGATGGATAATCCAAAACTAATAACATGACCTACTCCATGTTCATGAACTCTTAAGATAGAAGTAATCATAGAAGTCCATATGAAACCCCTCCAAACCATCTCCCAATGAATATCCATCTGAGTAATAACATCCCAAAATCTTTTGGTGGAATCATGAAACATATAAGTAGAGAGATTTAATCTCCTCTCAAGAGGTGTCTTGAGATGTTCAAATATAGATATCATGGCTTCTACCCATTACTCTATAGCATGTGGTCTGCTATCCCTTGAAAATGTGGGTGGATGCTACTTCTAGAACTCACACATCAACTCTTCCATAGTCAGGGTAGGTCTCATTTCTCCCTAAATGGTCTACATGAAACACTTAAATCTTTCTCATAACTGTGCCTCGACACCTTGTATGGTATTATAACTACTGCCTTAGATTGAACTATAAGAAGATATACAGGAAACCCATGGACCACCACCTCTAGAGAATGATTTCCGCCACCCTCCTAGTATGTAACTGGAGGACATCATGGTAGAATATATATACAATTCCAAGTGAACACCTTAAAAAAAGATTCAAAAACTGCTAAAATCCCATATATTTAAATTAGGATAGGTACAAGAATTTCTATATAATAATAATACCCCTCTTCCTGATCTTAGAGTTTGATCTAGTTGATGAATATATCATAATAAAGAAAGAGATACTGCCTACTACCCACTACTAAGGTTGGGTCTGGGTCATTTTCTATATTTTCTATTTTAGTTTCACTTGAATTCATATTTATATTTATATCAAAATCCCCCTTCTAAATGGTTGAACCAAATGGTTCATCACATCTAATCCATAAGGGACCAAACTCCTCATGAACTGAAATATGGCATCAACTTAATCCACATCATAACACGTTTCAGTCCACGCGACCAATGGTCCATGACTCAATATGCCACAATTGACCGCTTATAGTGTCTGATATATCTTAATCAGGAAAAAAAATTTTATGTTACTACAAGAAATATAATTACAAACAATGTATCTCAATTCCATACTCAAACCATCTATCAAAATAATAGGTATATAAAATATATCACATAAGTCACATATCAAAAATCATACATTCAAATAATGCATCCTATATGTCATGGAATAATGATTGTCATGTAAATCCTAATAGGTTCCTAAAATGATACATGAGATGGAATACCCTCATCTTATTAGGTTGAAAAAAATATAACCCTTAATCATATCAGTAATAACATCACAATTTAAGTGCATCACCCAATAGTGGAATCAAATAAACTGTAATAGTCGGAATCCCAAAAAAACAGTTTTCCATTCGAGGAAATTTTTATTTTATCTATACATGGGTTAGGTACTCTCAAACACAAATCAATACCAAATTTAATTACCTTTATAATTTTTGGTCTATTGTCACTAAAGAGTAAGAAATAAAAGAAAACTCCTTTAATACCACATTGTAACATTCTAACCAAAGTGCCACTCAAAGGTTCCTTGACCTGGTGGGTCACAAGGCCTAAAGCACACCTCCCCATATACCAAAGATTGCTGATAAGCAGTGAGGATAAAAAAGGGGTTATAGTGGGGAGGCTATACCCACATATCAAAGTGGAACAACATATATCAATATCATTAAATAGTGGAAGCAAGATATAAATAATAAAATAGAACTGTGGAATAAGACACAATAAAAGATAGGACCAATGATACACTATAGAGGAAGCACAATAATAACTGAGAAGGAATATATAAATAATTCCAAAAGTAATCTCATATACAATGATGATCATTTCATGTGTCTACAAAGAAGAAAAAATATGTATACATGTCTGAGTACATTACATGTATCAAAATACCAAAAATACCAAAAAGATATATCTTCAGCTAGCATCTTGAGCCTGAGCTTGGTCCTGTACTACCCTACTCCTAAGCACTAATCAAAAACCTAAATCAAAGAACTTTCCCTTATCCATGCCTAGAGTCATATAATCTGCTTGGGTACCAAGGGCATCCTGAGTAGGGTGTGAGATAAAATCCCAGTAGGCCACCACCAATGATGTTTAATTTTGTCTGATAAGAGAATATATAATTATAATAGTGTGAAGGTAGTAATAGAATATGTAAAATAAGTTTTTTATTTAAATAAACCATAAATGTCTAGATTCCCATGGACACCCTTAATATTCTACTTTCTTCAGCCTTATCCATAAATTCTGAGTAACAGTCAGTCGTGTCTAATTTTATAAATAAGTATTGGGACCTATCATATAGAACAACATCTCCCGTAATGATATGTTTTCAAGAGATGCCTAACCAGTCCATAAATAATGTATAATACAATGATTTAATTCAAGATTGTGCTTTGGTTTGGCAGACACGTCATATAAACCAATTCATTAATTAATCAATTAAGTACCTAATCCTGACCTTAGAATTCCTTATTTGAAATCTAGGTATCACTTCAGGAACAATATGAATGAAACACTTTACAAAAACATACAAGAAGATCCTCATAAGAAGACCAATATCACTCTAGGTGTGGTATAACATCATTTACATTTGATTTTATCCTTGGAGGTCTACTAAGGGAGCCCAAGTCTCACTCTTGTATTATATAGGATTGGCCCTCTAAGTCCATCCTTGGTAGTCCATAAGTAGTCCACATATCACTCGAGTGTATAAAAGTCATCCCCCCTGAGTCCATCCTTGGAATTCCACTAGGGAGTCCAAGTGTCACCTAAGCATAAATAAAGCAGTATCTAAAAGAGTCTATCCATGGATTTTGTACATGAACCCATGTTTCACCCAAGTCATATAATAAACATTAAATCAATATAATTTAATTATTTAAAAGGACATCATTATGATCATTTCAATTAAACCTCACCTCATAAGGTGTCTCAATAATGGGATAATATTAGAAGTATTAGACTATTAATTATCTCATGCGATCAATATCAATATAAGAATAAGCTCATGCTTAAACAAGAAATTACATGGAAATAACCTAGGTACATGGTCTTCCATTCCCTTTCTTTAATAAATTAAAATTATAATTAGAATTCATTGGTTAACATCCCATGGAAAGGGGTAAAAATAACCTTAAGAGTGATTAAATTCACATTCCACCCATGGTGGTTCAATTAATCAAAAAATTCACCCAAGTGGTGGGTCCAATTCATGGTTTATAACCATTAATAAATTTTCAATGGATCTCACTAATTATATAGGTCATACCTATCAATTTTAATTAATAAATAAATTTCATTCAATGGATTTTCTAAGAAAACCCAATGAATGGAATGAAGACATATATATAAACACCCTAAATTTAAGGAAAAATAACGATACCACCTATCTTAGGTATGAAGTGGAGTGATCGTCCAATATCAAGATCTAATTTGGTCCAGATCTGAAGAAAAATGAATAAGTGAAGAGAAGCCTAAAAATATGTCATATTATCTTGAAACTAAATATCACAACTAAAACCAAGTTAAATGAATAAAACAAAAAAGGAATGGAGTACCTACCGGAATATATCCAATGAGATGGACGACTCTTGATTTTGAGCTTGGACGAATGATCGGGAGCAAAGCCTGCCTCAAGGTTTCAAAATAGATCTCCTAACGAAGGTGTTGTTCACTGAAATAAAAAGAGAAGAAGAGTTTCAAAATTATAAATTCATTAAGGTATTTTTCTTCATTCTGCCTCAAAATATTTGGTCACACAATTTGGCTACATGATTGGACAAACCATGCGCCCTTTTCTGTGCTAAGGGGGCACCCTCACGGTTACTACACACAATTTGGCTAATCGTGCGAAAACCATGAAAAACACCTATACTAAAAATTTCATGTTCTCCCACATGGAAATGAGCCTCAATTATCATGGTGTCCTCAAACTATGTAGGATCTTGAATCCCACTGTCCATCCCTACATGGTTACTCCCAACTGTGTGGCCCTACTGTTATTCTCCAAGAGTTGGGTTCTGGGATTTGAACAAGCCTCAAATCCCCTGATAACTCCATGTACAAAAGGGTATTCATTATAGGCCTTAAAAAAGAATTTAAACCAAAATTAATGATATATATACCTCAAGAAAGAATCGGGTTCTTACACGGAATGAGAGTTCGAGTGAGTATTAATAGAAAATAAGAGGATCATTCTTTTTTAATTTCTAAACTTAGGTTTTGGAATATAACTTATAAAATAATTAAAACCATAGACCTTGCCACTTTTTTAACCAAATATGAGTTTTTTTCAATATTTTATTAGGTTAAAAACCAAAATCATTAAAATAATTCCATTCAAGATGTGGAAATGAGTCATGTTCATAAATAATTGTTTTTAAAACCTTAAAATAAAGTATAGTTCTTGGAGGATTCATTGTATGCTTGAAAAATTAATCAAATAACTTCAAAGAAACATTATTTTAAATGGGAATTAATTTTTTGGTCATGGATTCCTTTTATAGTCTTTATTCTATCAATTTTGGGCTATTATGATTTCATAATATATACCGTATAATTACACATTATTTAATTTTTACCCTAAAAGTTGGTTGTCTTAGATAATTATGAAAAATTAACAATTGGTTATTATAGATCAGATGATTTCAAAAATAATATTTTTTTTACCAAAATTAATTTCTAAATATATTAATTTCCCTTTTTAATTAAAAATATTTAATTATTGAAAAATACTAGTTTTTACGACCAAACAACACTCTGACCCTTATAAAAATTACCCAAGACTTCACTAAATTAAATTATAATTTATTTTTAAATAAATATTAATAATAAGAATATTTTATGAATATGAAATTTATTTAAAAAATTCTACAATTTATCAAAGAAAGTTTTTTAATTGAAACTACATACTTATTTCCCCAAAACACAATTTAGTTTCTTCATATAAAAATTTTATTTTATCAAACTCATTATATAATCGAGTGTATATATAAAGTAATACTGAAAATATAATCATTATTCTATTAAAAATAAAAAATAAAAAAATTATACTATCAGGGTTTAGATACATAGACCCTTATTAAACCAGAGTATTTCTTAAGGGAAAGGCGTATGATGATGGTACTTTATTAGGGTGGTTCAGTGAACCTAGTTTGGGAGGTGATCTCTATGAGCTTGATCTTCTCAAAAAAATGGTCATGTTTAAGTTTCAATTGTTGAATGTTAGCTTCATCTTGGTCAATGGAAAATCCCATTGATTCCATCTCCTTTGGAATCTCTGATAAATGGGCTTCATAGGGTACTGTCCTATATGTCAAGGTAATCACTCCTTTCTGTGTCAATTAGATCTTATTATAAACCTTAATATATACAAATCTTAATGTTCACTATAGAACAACTATATTTTCAATGGTTATGATGCTTAATTTTAATTTAATTTTGACAGACTATATAACAATAAAAAATAAGTAATATAGTTCATGTGTTTTCTATAACTTCATTACTTAATAAGGCATTTATTTATTGAGAAGGGAATTCCATTTATAAGTGTTTGGGTTATTTCAAATATTTTTTTGTAAAATTAATCATTGTTATCCACTTATCACTCTTTCATCTAATAACACAACCATTATGGAAGAATACAAATTCAAATTGAGATTTTGAATCTTTTAATTAGTTTGGAAGTTATCATTAGTGTAACTCTTTACAATGAGAGACTCCTCACCTCAAAGACCTAGAATATATCGTTAGTTTTTATTTAGTACTTAAGCTCATTCTTTACCATAATATAGTAATCATCATTATATTTTGATAACCATTGACTGTTTATGCTCAAAGTATAAGAGATATTAGGCCGAGTACAAAACATGTCATGCATAAATGATCCTATCATGAGAGAATAGGAAATATAATCCATTTGTTTCCTTTACATCTCTATTGAAGGAAATTGAGTCTTCATAAGAAACACTATTTAACATTGGTAAAAAACCCCTTCTCAGTGTTTTCCATGTTGAAAATCTTTTACACCTAACTAATATTTTTATTTTAACTTAGACCAATAAAACTCTTTGATCTCTATCTACAAATCTTCACACCTTGTATGTTGACCTTTTTACTCACGCATTTCATTGAATTTTTTCCCAATTAATCCTTTACAATCTTAAATTAAAGGATATAATTTCCAATTTTTAGTATTTCATTTACATATAAAACTAAAAATATGGTAGTGCACCCACTATACAATATATATAAAAAACATTTATTTCCATTTTTAATGAGACCATACTATTTGATTACATCATCAAAATGGATATTACAACTTCAAAAGACTTTCTTTAATCCATAAATAGACTGTTCTAACATGAAAACATTAACAACACCATTTAAATCCTCAAATCCTTTGGGTTGTATCATATAAACATCCTTAAAAAGATTATCATTAAGGAATTAATATTTTGAGATCAATATAGTATATCTCATAATAATAATAATAATAAGTTTATATGGAAATAGAAATCCTAATGGTCTTAATCATAGGTACTATATAGATATCTTCTTCATAGTCAATACCATGATTTTTCTTATAACCTTTCACCAACAAACATTCTTTATAGGTAGGAACTATACTATCAATTATTGTTTTATTCTCTAATTCCTACTTAAAATATTTTGGTCCCACCCATTTAGTTGAGTTAATCAAGTTATAAACATGATTTATGTACACATATTCCATTTCAGATTTCATGACCTTTTACCATTTCCTAGAATCAAAACCCTCAATATATTATTGATAGGTGGTAGGTTCATCCTATATGAACTCAATCTAATCATCATTTTTTAATAGAAACCAATATATCTTAGGCTCCTGGTGAATCATATCATACCCATGAGGTTTTTTTTGATGCCTGAGCCATTTTAGTTTCCACAACTCCTTGTGGAATTGTCTCATATTCCATCTCAGAAACTATTCTTATTTATTTATATTGAAATTCATTAAGATTAATATTTATCCCACTAATTCCATGAGTTGTTCATTCCTTTTCAAGATTAATTATCTTATATTTATAAACAATTTATGATCAATTGATAATAGAAATAATATCTCATTGTTTCCATATGATACTAAAAAAATAAATATTTTTTTTTGTATTTAATAAAAAGTTTTTCAGAAACATTACACTTAAAAAAATAATTACAACTCTAAATTTTTAATAGACAAGTTGGGGTGTTTCCTAATCCATATCTCATATTGTATCTTTATAAATGTCTTATATGAAATGCTGTTAAGTAGGAATTAAACTGTTTTAAGAGCATAAACCTATAAATATATATGTTGTTCAGATATACTAATCATTGATAAAAAAATTCCTAATTAAGTATGATTCCTCCTTTTAGATACCCCATTTCATGATGGTGTACTTGGAGTGGTGAGTTGTGAAACAATTTCATAATCACTCAGATGATCAATAAACCCTTGACTTAAGTATTCATGACATTGATCCAATTTAAGTATCTTAATACACTTTTCAAGTTCATTTTATACTTTATTTTTGAATACTTTGAATATTTTCATGGTTTCAGGCTTTCTATTCATAAGAAACACATAACCATATTGGATAAAGTCATAAATTATGGTGAAAAAGTAATTATAACCACCACTCTCTTGTGTTGTCATTGGTTCTCATACATCACTATGTATTTCACCTAATATCTCACTAGTCTTTTTACATTTTCCAATAGAATGTACTTTGATCATTCCATAAGTGATATTTGAATCATTGACTTTAAATATATAAGTTTGAATGGTATACATTATATTATTCATATCTATAATATATAAACTATTAACCATATTTTCTATTCCATAAAACATTTATTAATTTATATATAACAACACTTGTTATTAATCATTAAGTAAAATTATTTCTTATCCAAAGAAGCAACAAAAATAAATGTTATATACAAGGCAGTAAAATATTAACAATTTTATAATTATATAACTAATCCATTGGGAGAATATATATTATATTTTTATAACTCCAATGAAATAACTCTTTTTACATTTCTAACACAAAGTTAAACTTCTACATTAATAACTACTCTTTTATTTTTGAGTGTTTATATAACAAAATAAATTTATAATGCACAAATAGTATCTAATATCCATGATTCACAATTAAAAAAATTTATATCTATAAAATTCAATTCTTTATGATTATTTTTTCTCCTTATAAATAATAACACTTCTCAAGTTACTATATAAATCTATATTGGATCACAAAATGAAGTATGTACCTAATTCCATTATAATCTATAATAAAAGATATTTTTCAAGTGAGTATTGTAATGACTACGACATGAATATCCAAATGGTACTAGATTCACATTCTCATAACACCTTAATAGCACCTCCTTATTACTTTAGGCTAGTATAAATGTTGGGGGTTGGATTATATGAATATGGGACATGGTTTTATCCCTCATTTAACCCACCAAACAATATGCAGTTCTTGTACATGGTTTTCATAGACTTTCTTACACCAAGAATACCAGGTGAGCAATCTGTCAACCAAAAAAAGTAGATGTGTAACAAAGAACTATTACATTAATAAATTCCATGAATGTGAATTACATAAAAATAGAATTAAAATAATACATAAAGTTCACTAAGTTAAACTAGTCATAAAAATCATATATACAAAGTTTACAAGGAAAACATTTCCCTATGAACCAAAAGTTAGGATCACATGGTGAGAATTCCCATATGAGTCTCCATGGATAGACTATAAGCTTCCACCTCACTTATCCACTAGAAGGTCTAAATGAATTTATCAAAAATCCAAACACTATGTGGGAATAGATCTAATGATATAATTCCTTACCTTTACATGGTTTACAAACAAGACATATGCACATTTTCCCATTGGGACACATCTTGGGTGTGAGTATAACAATACCAAGTTAGCGGTCACCAGCCCACTCCTTAACCACTTTTTATAAAATAGAGATTTTCTGGAAACAATAAAAAGATAGAGGATTTTTTAATCATAATAAACAACATTATTTAACAAAGTTATTGAAAAAAATCCAAAATGGTAATAGTTAACTCCCTATAATGGGTGGATCCACACATGGCATACCTTCTTTAGGCCTAGCTCGATGTCTGAAGCACAATATCAGTTCCATATTCAAAAGGTGACAATAAACACACCTATATATTCCATATACATTTATAGATATAACCAACTATATATATATATATATATACATTCTTGTGTGTGTGTGCATACCAAGTCAGGGTGAGACACACGTCCCATTCAAGAAAATGGAATCATGTATACATAGGGAAATATTATAGATCGTCCATTTGAAACAAGGGAAACAAGTATACTAAGCTAAGGAATTGTGAGACCATCCCATGACATCCACCCATTCTTCAACATGTGGATACCTACTCAAGCTCATATATAATAATATATGCACATCCAAAATAAACCCAACATGGTTATCAAATTTAATAACAATATGTATGAAAATATTTGTAGATAAATCATAAATTCAAGTTGAGGAAACACTTTAAACCCTAGTATAAAACAATATATATAATGATTTCCCCCTTTCAAATAATATTAAACATGAATAAATAACTAACCATGATAATATGTCATTCAAAAATGTATAAATCAAATCAAATAATAAGTATGGAATGCTAATATGGAAAATAGAAAAATATAATCCATAAACAAAATTAATTTCTTTCCATAAAAAATTTTGGAAAAAGATTTAATATATGAACCATTTGATTATCATTAGTTCACTCAGCCCCAAATTGTTTTAGGACAATTTTCTATGATTATGAGAGGAATAAATAGTTCACCTACCAAAAATAACTGTAGATAAGTACCTAAATTCAAGAGGAATAAGTAATGTCACCACTATGACAAATGAACCAACCTAATTTAGGGAAAGTTTAGGGATTTCATTAGAACCCTTTAAGAAAAGTGAATCCAGGAAGAAAAACTACAAGATTACCTTTGATTCACTTAGGAAGAACCCCCCAATAGTAGATGATGAGAGATATGTATAAATTGGAATATTTTACAAGCCATTGATTAGGGAAGAAGAGGATTACATCTTATACCTTGGATAAAGAGGAAGAAGATAATATTAGAGTAGATCCACACCCTTACCTTTCTTTCACCATGAATTTGTGAATAATAATATTTGATTTGGTCCAAGTTTGAAGAAGGTTTCAATAGAGATAAAGGATAGGTGAGGGAGAGATCATAAGGATAGTAGGAACATACAAATGAGGATAAAATACTAATGGTTAGATATTTAGTGATTTAATTTCAAGGTAAAAAGAAAAAACCACCCTTCCCCTTAAAAAATCACTTACAACAATACTGAATACCAAGTCTTGGTCTACCGAGTACCTAGATGGGTTTTCCCAACACTCGAGTACTTACCTTATCCTTTCCTCCTCCATCAAAAATACTTAAACTCCTAAACTTAAAAAGATACCATAAAATACAATCAAATAATATTTATAAAAAATGGTATTAAATGAGGTTAATCAACCACAAAGGTTAGGTTATTTACAACCTCCCCACTATATGGCTTCTCATTTTCATGACGCGTCAACTAACTTCATGAGGAATAAGTCCATATATTATACCTTTGAATTATCTTTCCACTCCAATGATTAATCTAGGACCCTTCCATTATACCACCTAACCTAAAGAAGAGATATAACTTTTCCTCACAAACACTTTATCGCTATGATCAATGATACAAATAGGATGCTCTATATCAGATGAATCAAATTCAATATCAATGTTATCATATCATATCATATGCCTGGGGTTAGGTATACACTTTTTTAATTGCCAAACATGTAAGGTGTTATACATGGTAATAAATTTTGGTGGGAAATATAACCAATAAGCTCCTTTTCCAACTCTACCAAAAATATTGAAGGGCCCAACAAATCTCAAAGTCAGTTTGCCTAACTAACCCATTATTAGTGATCTAGTCTTGGTGAAACTTTAAGAAATTCATCACTATAAACATTGAATTCCATGGGCCACCTTTGGTGTTTGGTGTTATAATATTTCCATCTTTAAGTAGTTATAAGTTGTTTCTGAATAAAATTAACCTTTTTTTCATCTCTTGGAAAATAATAAGCCTAATCATGGATGATTCACCTATCTTTGTCTAGAACATACGTGAATGACATGAACACCTATAAAAATTTTCAAGTGGTACCATATAAATTGATTAATGGTACCTATTATTATAAGATAATTCCACCCAGGATAGGTAATTATCCCATGATCCCCAAAATTCAAGGATACATTACCATAATATATCCTCTATAATCTAGATGGTTTTCTTAGACTGACCACAAGTCTATGGTTTGTAAGAAGTACCCAATTTCACATGAGAACCCAATACTTTTGGAATCCCTATACTAAATTGATACATGAACCATGGGTCCCTATCATATATGATTCTATCTAATACACCATGATACTTGATGATATACCTAACATAAATCTTTCTGATATCATCAATAGAAGAGGTATCTTTAGTATACAGAATGTGAGAAATCTTTTTTAAATGATTGAAAATCAGACACACTAAATCCCAACCTCTGGTGGATTTGGGTAGGATGGTCATGAATTCCATTGTGATCTCATCTCATTTCCACAATGGTAAAGGAAGTGACTTATGAGTACTTGGATGTTTTAATGCTTTAATTTTACCCATTGAAAAGTAAACCATCTGATGAAAAACCTTATGATCTCTTTCTTCATGTTGGGTAAATATAATTAGATATGAATACCATGATACATTATCGTGACTTAAATATATACAACCCTTAAAGAGAAATTATATCCCCTCATCACTTCCTTCTTCATACAAGCAAGAATGATAAGTCATCCCTGGATATCTATGAAATATGAATTATCTTGGAACCAACTATCGAGGATCAACTTACCATTGACTCTTTAAAATAATGATATAATAAATATATGAAATATGGGAGTACTTTATGGGTTCCATGAGAGATGAAGTTATATTTATATAGTATAAATGTATCCCACTATAATCCTTGCTCACATATAGATGAATTTCATCCATAAGAGAAATCAAACTCCACTCTTCGTTTTCCTCCTGCACCTTCTAGGGGTGAATCTAAGATCATTAATAACCATGTTGCCTTTTATGGGTGTATAATTGATATAGAAATAAAATTATTGAAGGTAATCCACCCAGAAACCATGCCTTATATTCCAATATTATTGACAAAATATTAATTAAGTCTCTTCTGATAGGTAAATACCATAATGCATTCATTGAATAGATTATGCCTTCAACACTTTAAAGAATGGACCAAAACATCCAATTAAAAATCATATATGGGTAGTTTAATTCATCAAGAAACAACTATCTAGTCACATATTCTATAAACTAATAGTCCTATATGAGAACTAAACCAAGGAAAACTATTGATGCATCACAATACACCTAAAACTCTTCACATAACTAATGCATTACAAGGACTTTAGCTATGGTTAAATTCATATTATGATCTTGAAAATATACTTCAAACTAGCCAAGAAATATGAATTCTATAACTTTTCTTATCAATGATATCATAGGAGTTTCAATTCTAAAAAAATATTGAATAAAATAGGTAGTGTCCTAATAGTTTAATATAACTCCTTAACTCAAACACATTCAAAGAAAAATTCTAAGACATAATCGATTCCACTTTTTCATAATCCACTGAGATGAAAACCATAGAAATTAAATGCTTGAGGAACTTAAATTCTCAAATAAAAAATGATTATTTTGATTACATGGTGTAAAGATTCTGTTCCTACAAGGTCTCTAAGATAATGTAGAGATGTCGACCATGCTCACCCTGAGACTTTGAATAGACGAGGATATAATCCTTAAAGACTACAACGAAGGAGTATAAGAATGGATCAAAAATATTTTTAATCAATTCCATGAACACGATAGGATAATTAATCAATCCAGAAGGAATAAATAGATAATAAAAATGACTATATCGACTCTGAAAGTCTTAATTGGGGACATCCTCCAACCATACTCAAAACCTATGACAACCTGAGCATAATTATATTTTATAAAAATTATTTACCCCTTTAATTGATTAAATTTCTAATCCATCTTGGGAAAGGGATATAAAATTTTAATCATTACTTTATTTATCTTCTAATAGTCTACATAGAGACATAGACTTTTGTGAGCCTTTATAGAAAAAAGGATTGATGTACCCCATGGGGAAGTGATTGATCAAATGAATATGTTATCCTCAATATCATTTAATTGAAATTTACATTCCATAAATTCCATCAGAGCCATTTATTATAGATTAATTGAGATATATTTATATTTAAGTAGTTGATCATTAGTAAACTCCATTTCCTGCTATGGAGGAAATCCTAGAAAATAATTATGGAACACATCAGGATAAATATCCACCATAGAATGTAATTTTTTTTCTCTTTGGTTTCAACCACTCCTAGGATAATACTGACCATATCCATAGTGATATCTCCTAGTAGACCCTGATTAGGACCCCCCTTACTATCTTGGAACTACCACTTTCCTTGTAGAGTATATTTAATTTCTATAGGAAATGATAAGAACAATCTCTAATTGTAATAATCAATGTGGGATTCAAACTGTTTTAACCACTCTATTCTAGAAATCATAACGAATGATTTCATATCAAGTACCATCAAATCCCATAGATGCCCAAAATACTCCATAACTAATTTCCAAGATAGAAACTTACTTGATTTCTCAATATACTTCTCAAGAGGGGTATCAAGATTCATGAATACATGAAATAATTTCACATTAAGTTAAATAAGTGTCCCCAATTAGTCATCTATAAGTGAATGAGAATCACCCGTATTGAATAAAGAACATCCTAAAGTAAAAGACTCCATAATATTACATTTAACAGTAAAATACCTGTCTCCAAATTCAAAAAAAAAAAATCTTTAGTATACACCCTTCTAGAACCCTCATGTTGACCATGAGGTGAGAATACCTACATAATTGATTTCACTATAGCTACACAACCCTGACTGCCCCATCGACCTCTATAACCTGATCTCATAGAGGGTTTTCATTTTCCCTTGTTAGACTATTCTATTGAAGATTCCTAAGATACTTAGGCTAGCTAAGGTCTCTACCTAATGTCTTTAGATACACCCCTATGGAATAATCTCTGAATACAAACTTACTGACTATAATAATGGAGATTCTTTTCCACAAAGGTATAGTTTGGATTAATATAGCCTTATCTCCCATTGAAATTAGGTCATCCAAAAATTGGAAATGGGGAAACTCTAATAACTTGACTTCTTAGGTGTGATCCACCTCTGGTCATCTCCTCCTACTGTCTCTTCCAGTTACTAGAAGAGCTATCACATGATGTATCATAAGAAATAGAGATTCCCATACTTGAACCTCCTTTTGATCCTATTTAAAATATTTAAATCTTTTAATCTTCATATTTATTTATTTATAGATATAAATAGTGTAGATCAATTTATTATAAAGAAAAATACATAATGGATATAGAGCCCTACCTGAAATATACGAGTTCTCGATTCTTTACGCGAGACATTGTTAGGGTAGAACTGATATAAAAATATCTCTTAAAATCTATTCTTATAGAAAACCTAGTAATTATTTTCCTTGATCATAACATCCAACAACCAATGATGTACCCCTTACAACATAAAGGTATCCAATATAAATTATTATTGCTTTGGTGTCTCTATGATCTGAAAAATATGATGCTGAGAAATCCAATCTGTGTGATTTTAAAGAGTTACATCATCCCTAAAGGTTAGGGGATGATGTAATTGAATATCCCTCATAACATCATTGTTTGTAGGACCATTTTGAGGTTCCCCTAGACAACATGTAGAAGTAGTTGAGAAATTCCTTCTAGAACTTGAGGATCAACCATAGGTCAAGATGGTGGTGCATGATCACCCACCCTTCCTGCATGGAAGTATTTGGTCACCTAGGAATCATACTAAATAATAAAGTATATATTGACATTAATATACCCTTCCCTTTATTAGACAACTCAAAATTGTAGGATTGAAAGAAAATGACCAGGTATAACCCTATTCCCCCCTCTATTAATTTTTTTTACCAAAATAATTTTCCTTATAAAACACCATTCAAAAGACTTTTAAAATAGTTTTTTTCTTAGTATATCATTTAAAAAGAAACTAAAACATGAAGTAGGTATAACATGAAAGAAATAAACTCTTAGTAGTCTTTAAAAAATTTTCCCACCAAATAAATTAACTGTTGATTCATATTAATCTATTCATCAATAATAAATATATAAAAAAACAAAATTTACTTATTTTTGATGTTTTTTAATATAAATAATAAATTGGTTAAATAATAATATAAAAAATCCTTGGAAATCATAGGAAATTTAATTCTATACTACATATGCCTACCTACTAACACTTAACAAGATACACGAGACTTGAGAATTTGGGACCAACTAAAATAAAAAGAAAAAAAGATCTCTGAATACCCCTAGTCACTCAAGATTCTAACATAATTTATTGTCCATGCATATTTATGGGTTACTTACTGAGTCTAGAGAGTCCTATTTCACGACTAATCTTAATTCCCATACCCATAAGCCTTTAATGTGGGATATGATACCGTTTTTTAATGACCATGACTTGAATAAAGAAACAATACCTAGTTCATGTCACTATAATAGTTCATGTACATCTCGTGATTTCTTGAGGTTGGTGTAAATGTAGGGGATCTGGTGGTATATATATGGGAGATGGTTTTACCCCTCATATGAAACACCAAACAATATTCATCTCATGAACGTAACTACCATGACCATTCTAAAAAAGTTTAATGAACATTTATCACATAAAACGAGACTCAAAAGCAACCATATAGTCTATAAAGAAATTGAAACTAATCATTAACATATATGAAGTGTGAAAGATATACTTGGTTATAAGGACCAAAATTTAGGATTATATAGTTATAACTCCAATGTGATCCTCCAAGGATAAATTTTAAGCACCCACCTCATTCATCATCCAAAAGAACCAAAATAATCCATCGAGAATCTAAACTCTAAGAGGAACTATCTCTCACGATTTAGTTCATTAACTTTAAACATGTACCAAATATATAAATATGCATGTAGTGCATATGTAAATATACATGTAGTGAGTATAACAATGCCTAATAGGTTTTCAGCAGCCCACTTCTTAACAACCTTTAATAAACTAGAATTTCCTTGAAGTAGTGAAAGGCTAGATAAATTAGGTAACATTCAAACAATATGATTTTACAAAGACATTTAACATAAAAAACAATGGTAATAATTAGTTACCTATATAGGGAGGATCTTTAATTTCTTTGATCCTGAATTTAAGTTTAGAGCACAATATCAATTCCATCATCAAAATAAGGTAGTGATAAGATCTATATATACCATACACTTGTATATGTATAATTAGCTATATATATGGGTGTGTTCATATCAATTTAATGCGATACACCCATTCTATTTGGGAAATGAAAATTGTGTATACCTAGTTATAGAAATCTTATAGCCTTCCCATTTTGGAATATGGAATGTTGTAACAATGTCTGGGCATTGCGAGACCATCCCACAAAATCTAACTATTTTTCAATACATGGATACCTTCTCAATCTTATATACAACAATATTTTCATATTACAAATAGTCCTACCATGGATACATGATAAAATAATAGGTTATATAGAAATATTGTTAGATAAAGTATAAATAAAATCTGATAAAACAATTTAAAATATAGTGTAAAAATCATATATAATGATTATCCCATTTTTCATCATAGTAAACATGAATCAAACAAGAAGAATTCTAAGATGGTGTTTAACAAGGCATAAATAAAATCAATCAAAGACATGTCATGCTAATTAGGAAAAGGAGAAAATATAATCAGCCCAAAAAATCCATTTCATTAGATAAACCTTTTTGAAAAAAGCTTTAGTAGATGAATAATTTAATTATCATTAGGTTCACTTGGCCCAAAACTACTTCCATGATAACTATTAATGAGTATAAGTGGAAGAACGGGTTCACTAACCAAAAATAAATGTCGATAACTCCCTAAAGATGAGAGTAAGAATGAATATCACCACTCAGGTTAACATACCAACTAAATGTAGGGAACATTTAGTGATTTCATTATATCCATCCAAGAATAGTGAAGACAAGAAGAAAAACCACATTCTTTCCTTTGATTCACTCAGGAAGAACCCCCACAATAGTTATATGAGGGGAGATATGATGTAATTGAAAGATCTCCCAAGACTTGGAATATGGAATAATATGATTTCATCCACTACCTTGGAAAAATAATAAGAATAGTATATTATAGAAGACCCACACCCTTACCTTTCTTATGGAAGGCTTTCAAGACTAATCAGAAGTCATCTTATCCAAGGTTGAAGAAGGAATCACTAAAGATTAGTGGGGTAAGGGAGAGCTCCCAAGGGGATGGAGAATATAAAAATGAGGAGAAAATACAAAGGGTAGGGCATTTAGTTCTTTAATTTTTATATAAAAGAAAAAACCACCTATAACACTATCTGGTACCTAACTAGGTCCACTGGGTACTCAGTGGTGATGTCAATGGCTCTATAGCTACTAGGGTGACACTCAGTACTTGGTTATACCTAAATAAGTATATGATGATGTCTTAAAAAATAGGTACTTCCCATTGTCCTTTCATCCTCCCTAAAAACCCCTTTAAATCCTCAACTTTAAAAGATACCTCAAAATACAGTCAAATAAGAATTTTGAAAAAATTAAATAAGGATACTCATATGGAAATTTTAGGGTGTTTACAAGTATCATTATTTATAAATAATCTAATAAAGAATTTTATTGAATATAACCTAACTAAAATTATGATCGCAAAATTCATATCCTATAGAAACCCCATCCTTTTACACATATTACATTATTTTAAGAATAAATTAACGTCAAATTACAAGACAATGATCATAAAGTCTAATGTATTGGAATACTAGGTACATAATTAAAATAATAAAAGAAACTTTTATTTAATATACATATTGATATCCTAGATTATATTGTGCTCATAAATCTACATATAATAACATGGGGATAACATGAATAAAGGGATGAGCTAAAAATCCCAGCAATGGAATAAACATAAGAATACAGATTTAGCACATGGGTTAAAAGGCACGATATAATGATATAAAAAGGAATGGAACAAGATTTATTATATGGAATCATAAAATATAAAACATGGGATCATATAAATATGGAATCATTGTAATGTGTAAGAAACATAATACATTACTTTAGCACGATTCAAGGCCCATTACACACAGAGAAGCACAAGTCAAGGTTAACCGCCAAGACCGTCGCACATACCGTCTCATGAGACCAAACTTTACCCAATGAATTAGAGAGATATCTGGGATAACTTATCATAACATGTTCATGAATATGATTTCCACATATATAATCATACATAATCACCCATACATAAACATAAGGGTTACCCATGATAAGAATTGGGTATCATAATCATGTCATAAAGCATAAAAAATGGGAGTATCATAAAAAATTCTAGGAAGAAAAGTAATTAGATATTGAATGGAAAATAATAGGTTATAATAGTCTTATATCATGAAAATTGATGTCAAATTTAAGTAATAACATGTAAAAATAGTACTTTATAAACTTTAGAATTAAAACATTTTGGCACGGTTAAAGGAAAAGGCCAAAAGTCATTTAGAAAATAAAAGGAAATAATATTTTATATAAAAATAGAATTCAACCAATAATTTTTTAATAATAAAAATATTTGTTTTATAAAATTATATTTGGATTAAAAAATAGATGATACAATGTACATGAAAATGGGTAAGAATTAGAGAAGTTCCCTTAAAACAGGCTTGCTTATTAGGAATAATTGAGGAAGGAATCATTTAAAAACATGTATATCCTAAAAAATAATGATGAATGGATCTTGATAAATGATTTTTGATCATATAAATATCATTTATAATATTTTAATAAAAATAATACGTAACTTCATTTGGGTTAAAAGAAATATAAAACAACCTGAAGGAATAATGAAGGTTTGGGTAAAATCCATTACCTTAAGTTCGAAGGTGTCCTTCACTTGATATTAATGTTATGGATAACCAAATTACATTAATTAATTAATATTTTCAGAACATATTATACATTTAATTGATTCATTATAACCCTTTTAAGTTCATTCATGACCTTTTGATGGGTTAAGAGGTTCAATTTCATCGTTTGGGAGCGTTTGTTTCTTTGGTTTTCATGATTGGATTACTTATATACATGTAAGGATAAAAATGTAAGATGAGAATGGTTGTACAAAATTTAATTTTCATTTTATTATTTAACATACATAATATTACATGGTTATAAAATTCATTTGGTTATTTGGAGTGAATATGAATCATTATATAAAACTTTAATGATAACTGTTTTGGTTAATTGGTGGTTTTTGATCACAACGAACACATTTTACTTTATAGATTAATATAATTTGTAAAAAAGATTATAGAACCTTAAATAATACAAAATAATTATATTATATTCTATTTAAACCATAAAAATGGTTTCATGACCCGAATTGAAGATGGTAAAAGAAATTGGAAACCCATCATCCTCGACTATAATGAATTAACACATCTCGGATAGTGTTTTACTTTCTAGTATAAAAGGAGGGAAAAGGAGAGATGATGATTAATTATTCCATTATCATAAAAAAATTAAAATACATTTAAGGTAATGTAGTCACCATAAAATTTTTATGAAAGGATGCGAGGAAAGAAAAAGAAATAAAGGAACTTTATTTAAAATAAAAAAAATGAAAAGAGGAATTTACCTCATGAATATATCTTCCTTGAGAGCCTCTTTAGGGGAGAGGTTTTGGTATTTTTATGAGAAAAAGAGATTTTGGACATGGGGTAAGGTATTATTGAGATAATTGAGAATAATATTTACTAGTAACAAGTCTTGAGAGGTGTGAGGAGAGGAGGTAAAGAGGGGTGGTATTTATAGTGGAGGAGAGGAGGGGTTTCCCATTATTTTAATCATTTGTTAAATATTTTTTCTCAATAATGTGAATATTATTGATTATTATTACCAAAAAATAGTAAATAGAGCATTTGAATTCTAACCAATTCCCATTTACATCATCCATGACTCAATCATGATGCAAAAATTCATTTATTTATCATTTATCGTAAATTAGCATATTTTACTATTCACCAAAGATTCAAGTATTTTAGAAAAATACCAAAAATTCACCACAACCATTTTTTATGTGTATAATTAAAAAATAGACTCCATTTCATGAAAATAATTTTCTAAATATGAAAAATTTAATTTTTAATTAAAATCATAATCTAGAAAAAACAAATTTTAAAATTAAAACTGCTTTTCTAACACTTTGAAAATTTAATTAAGGTCTCTTAAAATTATCTTATAATCATAAGTCATCAAAATAATTATTCATGAATAAATTTTAGGAAAATAAATTTTATTTTAAATTATTAAATTAATTATAAAATTGTAATTAAATATACATGATTTACAAAAATACCAACACCTAATTAATAATTTTTTTAAATATTTACTTATACTATGATATATTTATGTCATATTTTCCCTTATAATATGGGTAAATTTTATTTATACTTTCATTAGTTAGGTTACTATTCAATTTTTCGGTTTACTATTTATAAGGGCCATATTACTATTCCAAAGGTCAAGTTACTATTTCATCGGTCTACATTCCTTAACTTAAAGAGATACCTTTTATTTTACTGATTCTTTATTTATACAGTTTTTATTGTATTCTATTTGTAATCTTATATGATCATACTATAAAACATAATTATAATAAGGGAATTTCATTGATAGAACATTGGGTTGTTATATTCTTCCCCCTTAATAAATTTCTCCCTCGAAATTTCATTTTACATTTTAAGATGAAAACACGTGTGGGTACTTTTTCTTCATTGCTTCCTCCAGTTCCCATGTTGCCTCTTCGTACTTATGGTTCTTTTATATTAATTAGACAAGGTGAGTAGTCTTGTTACGTAGAAATTCATCTCTATGATCCAAGATCTTCATTGGCCGCTCCTCATAAGAAAGATCATTCTACAACTATACCACCTCTAAAGAGAGTACATGTGAAGGGTATGGTATGTACTTCCTTAAAGGGATATGTGGAAGACATCGTGTACTATAGACATGGTAGGTGGAAGTGCTAGTCGATAAGCCACAACTTCGAGATGATCAAGAATCTCGAAGGGGTTGATGTACCTAGGAATTAGCTTTCCCTTTTTCCCAAATCTCATGACCTTCTTCCATGGAGATATGTGGAGGAATACCATGTCTCCAACTTTGAACTCAAGGTCCCATCGATAATTGTTTTCATAACTCTTTTTTCAACTTTGGGCTACCTTGATGTGCTACTAAATGTTTTTTACCTTCTCCACCATTTCTTTGACCATTTAAGGTTCTAGTATCTTATGCTCACTGACTTCATCCCAACACGTTGGTGTTTTTTACCTTTTCCCATAGAGAGCTTTATATGGTTCCATTCAGATGCTAGAGTAGAAACTATTATTATAAGATAACTTGACTAGTGGTAGATGTTGGTCGCATCCTCATTTGAAGTACATAGAACATGATATTAACATATCTTCCAGTTTCTGAATAGTTTTCTTAGATTGGCCATTAGTTTGAAGATGATAAACTGTACTGAAGTTCAGTTCAATGCTTAGATCATGACAGAGACTTTTATAGAAAGTCAAGGTGAATCTCAGATCTATATCAGATGAAAAAGATAGTGGTAATTTATGTAGCCTTACCACCTATTTGATATATATCCATGCAAGTTGATCCAATGATAAGTACTCTATAATTCTGATAAATTGAGCTGTATTTGTAAAATGTTTCACAATGACCCATTTAGCATTGTTTCCTCTGGATTATGTGGAAGTCCAATGACAAAGTATATGGTGATTTTCTCCCACTTTTATGTTGTTATGGGAAGTGTTTGCATCATCCCATTCGAATTTTTCCTTTCATCCTCCACTTTCTGAAATACCAGGCACTTTGATGTATACTCAGCAATCTTCTTCTTTATATTGTCCCACCAATAATTCTCCCAGAGATCTTGAAACATCTTTATGCTCCCTGGGTGAATAGAGAAGGTTGATATATGTACTCTATTCATAATATCCTTCCTTATCTCCGGATCATATTTTAAATATAATAGTGACACAAATATTATGACTCCAACCTTATCTATATTGAACTAAGAGAATTTACCATTTTTGATAGCTTCCACCCTTTTCTGAATTTCTATATCATTTCTTTGAACATCCTTTATTTTGTCCATAAGGGATAGTTGAGAAATAATTTGAGAAAGGATCAATGATGTTCCTCCCTTAATAATTCCTATGCCCATCCCCTAAAAATATAATAATATTGGATCCTTTTCAATTTTCATAATTGATAAAGATGCAAGATCCTTTTTACATAGAGCATCCGCCACCTTATTTTCCTTACCAGGATGGTAGTGGATTGAGAAATCATAATCCTTATTGAGATCTAACCATATTTTTTGTCACATATTAAACTATTTTTATATGAATATATATTTTATACTCTTGTGATAAGTATATATCTCACACTTCTCTCCATAGAGACAATGCTTCTATATTTTCAATACAAAGACCATAACCGCCAACTCCAGATCATGCATGAGATAGTTTTACTCATGGATTTTCAAATACCTTAAGGCGTAGTCTATCACTTTATCATTTTTAATCATCACATAGCCTAATCCCTTCTTTGAATCATCATTGTACACCATAAAGAGTTATCCACTTATCGGGAGTGTGAGTACCGATGCAGTGATAAGCCTACTTTTGAGCTCCTTAAAACTTTCCTCACATTCTTGTGTTTAGAAGAACTTCACTTCCTTCCATGTTATCTTGGTCATTGGGTTTGAAAATCATGATAAGTTCTTCACAAATCATCGATAATACCTAGCTAGACCCAGAAAGCTTCATATCTCCATTACATATGTTGTCCTAGGACATTCTTTGATTGCCTTTGTCTTGGAAGGGTCTACAGATATCCCTTTTCTAGTGATAACATTCCCCAAGAATGACACTTTCTCTATCAAAAACTCACATTTACTATACTTTTCTTATATTTTATCCCTTCACAAAGTCTTTAGCATAACATTAAAATACTCTTCTTGTTCCTCCTTTCTCTTGGAGTATATCAGAATATCATCGATAATGACTAACACAAATTTTTTAAGGTAATCTATAAAGACTCTATTCATTATATCAATTAAAATTTATGGATAATTCACGAGTCCAAATGGAATCACTATGAACTCATAGTGTTCATACATCATTTGAAAGGAACTCTTGGGAATATCTTCTTTTCTCACCTTTAATTAGTGATATCCTGACCGAAGGCCCAACTTAGAGAAATAAATGGCCCCATGAAGCTGATCAAACAAGTCATCTATTCAAGGTAAGGGATACTTATTATTTATTGTGATTTTATTAAGGTCATAATAATCAATGTAGAGGTGGAATGGTCCATACTTTTTTTAACAAATATGAATGGTTCACCCCATGGTGAAGCACTTAGGCGTATAAAACCCTTCTGTAGATTCTCCTGTAACTACTTCTTTTGCTCTTCCAGATCAATGGTATCCATTCTACAAGGTGTCTTTGATATAAGCAGAGATCCAAGAAGAAGTTCAATTGAGAACTCAACCTCTTGACCAGGAGGAAGACCGGAAAATTCTTCAAGAAATACATCAGTGTAGTCCCTCACGATGGGAATGTATTCGAGCATTATTATCTCCTTTGTCTCAATCAGTAGAACTTGATATGCTTTCTCATAAGGTAGTAATATCCATACTTGAGAAAATTATTCTAAAGGAGATTCATCTTTCTCATTAAACTTATAAATAATTTTAGGATGCTTCAGTATATGAAGAGTGATCTCCCTTTCCTGAAAATTGATGTTGTATTTTTATAAAGATAACCAATCCATGCCCAAGATATCATTGAACTCCACTAAAGGAGGTATGACGATATTTTATGTGAGTTTCAGTCCAAAAACGTTAATCTATGAGGATTTATATACTTTGGATGAAACAATTTCCCCATTTTCTATTCTAAAAAATAACTCAATCTCCAAATTTTTAGGAGGTGTTTGAATAGTTTTACTTAACTTGCATGATATGAAAGATTGCGTAGCACTAGAATCAAATAGTACATTCACTATTCTTGAATGAATAACTAGCATACCAGTCACCACATCATTTTCTATCTCTATCTTAGCATTAGTAATAGCATAATCTGTTCATTGTTTCCATGGAGGTTATTGTTAATTTCCTTCAACAAACCTTGGCTTAGGGAAATTGTTCTCATAATTCCCATGTTCCTTGAAGTTGAAACACTATACTACTATATGAGCATTGATCCGAACCTTCCTTTATTCTTCCACATTAGTGGAATTTTTCATATCCCTTCAATATTTCTTAGCCAGATGTCCCATTATTCCACATTTGTAGCAATTATTGGTTCCCTTTAGATAGTTCACATGATGCTTCTTCCTACAATTTTTACATGTGGGATGTTTGATCTTCTTTCCATCATGTGATTTATTTTCTGAACCACCCATATTAGACTCCATTTTCTACTTTTTTTCACCAGTCCCATGATACCATTGAGAGTCTCTAATATCTATTTCAACCTTGAGGGACCAAAAAAATATCCTCATAACTATGAAAGTCTCGAATTTCCAACAATTTTTATAGACTTGACTTTAGTCTACTAAAGAAGCGATCTACATTACTTTCAGTGTTGATGAAAAAGCTGTAGGTCTATCTTGAAATCCTTGGGAATTTTTCTTCTTATGCCCTGATAGACTCATCTTCCTTCTGCTTAAGTTTGAGGAACTCTCTTTTCATCTTGAGATACAGGGTTTAGGGGAAATATTTATTGAAAAACATTTTTTTAATTCCTAACAATCCATGGAATCAATTTCCTCATGGGACTTCATATTATTGATCAGTTTCCACCACTGATCAGCTTCCCCATCAAAACAATAGACCACCAACATGACTTTCTCTTCTTCTGAGCACTAGAGGACATATAATATCTTTTCAATTTAGTTAATCCACTATTCCATGAGGAGAGGATCAAAATATCCACTAAACATGGGAGGCCTATACCTCATAAAGGATTCTATGGTAACTTTTTATTTCCTTGGAGGAGTAGGTCATTCCACATGATTCAAGTTATTATTAATAACTTGAGCTAGTTGAGCAAGTACTATCATAAAGTTTTTATCCCCTATTCCCATCATATCAAGCATATCATTAGGGTAATCATCACATTGCCTATCACATTGATTGTTGGAACATGTTCTTCTATTTACCACCGTTAACTAAGGAAAAGAACGTACAATTAAAGGGAATGAATACTAAGATAATAAACATAAAAAAGAAACTTTAAACCTAAAAGGATAAAATATTAAAGGAAAAATATATCCTAACTTGAGATTACCTAGGTTCCAATATAGGTTATCCATGATCTGCTTCCTCACATTTATTCTTATGGGATTCTTTGTTTGGTACTCTTAATAATGGTTTGTACTATGTTTATGAATTTACCAAAGTATATCCCCTGGGAGTGTCAAACCAAGAGTGCAAAAAGGCCCATTTTCATGCACCAGTTCCCATTCAAGTCTAGATCAATTTAGTGTTTTCAAGTTTTACCCCTAGATAAATCTATTCCAGAGCCACATCCAGTTGTTCGTATCCATACAAGGATGTATTTTCTTGATAAACCACTTACTCTATACTTACCAAAACTCAGGGATGCTTTATTATACTTAGTCTTATCCCTGAGGTTCTTACTAAAGTGCTCTATTCCTAATCTCCAAAAATAACTAGGTTATCCTATGATACCGACTATAATGACTCCAACCTTTTACACATATCATTACATGATTTTAAGCATAAATTAACATCAAATTACAAGCCAAGGATCGTAAAGTTTAGTGTCTTGGAAGACTATGTACATAATTAAACAGCATAAAAGAAATTTTATTTAATATCCATATTGACATCCTAACATACATTGTGCTAATACATTTTCATAGGATAACCTGGGGATAACATGAAAAAATAGATGATCTAAAAATCCCAGTAAGGGAATAAACATAAAAATAAATCTTTAGCACATGGGTTAGAAGGCACGACATAATGATATAAAAAGGCATGGAACAAGATTGATCATATAGAATAATAACATATAAAACATGGGATAATATAAACATGGAATCATAGTAATGTGGAAGCAATATAAGAAATGACTTTAGTATGAGTTAAGCCCTGTTTCACATGGAGGATCATGAGTCAAGGCTAACCGCCAAGACCATTGCACATGGAGCACGAGTCAAGGATAACCGCCAAGACCGTTTCACATAACGTATCATGAGACTGAACTTTACCGAATGCATTGGAGTTATATCAGGGAACACCCATCATAACATGTTCATTAATATTATTTCCTCATATAGAATCATACATAATCAATCATATATAAATATAAGGGTTACCCACAGTATGAATTGGGTCTCATAATCATGTCATAAAGCATAAAAAATGGGAGTATCATAAAAATATCCATGAAGGAAAGGAATTAGATCATTCATGGAAAAAATAGGGTATAATATTCATATATCCTGAAAATTTATGTCAACTTGAAGTAATAACAAGTAAAAGGAGTACTTAAGAAACTTTATAATTAAAATATTTTGATGCGGTTAAAGGAAAATGTCAAAGGCCATTTAAAACATAAAAGGGAATAATCATTTATATAAAACCAAAAGTGAACCAATAATGTATTCATAATAAAAATAGTGGTTTTATAAATGTATTTTTGGATTAAAAATATAAATTATATAGTGTACTTGAAAATGGGTAAGAATTCAGGAAGTTCCCTTAAAACAGGCTTGCTTATCGGGAAGAATTGAGGAGGGAATCATTTAAAAACATTTATATCCCTAAAAAATAATGATGAATGGATCTTGATACATGACTTTGGATCATATAAAAATCATTTAGAATATTTTCATAAAAATAATATATAACTTTATTTGTGTTAAAAGAAATATAGAACAACCCAAAGGAATAATAGAGGTTCAGGTAGAATCTCTTACCTTAAGTCTGAAGGTGTATTTCACTTGATCTTAATGTCCTGTATAACCAAATTAAATTCATTAATTAATATTAAAATAACCTATTATACATTTAATTTATTCATTGTAACATTTTTAAGTTCATTGATGACCTTTTTGATTGGTTAATAGGTTCAATTTCATTGTTTGGGAGCGTTTGTTTCCTTGGTTTTCATGATTGGTTTACTTATATACATGTAAGGATAAACATGTAAGATGAGAATGGTTGTCTAGAATTGAAGTTTTATGTCATTAGTTAACATCCATAAGATTATATGGTTATAAAATTCATTTTTTTTATTTGGAGTGAAGATGAATCATTATATAAAACTTTAATGATAACTGTTTTGGTTAGTTGGCGGCTTTTGATCACAATGAACACATTTTGCTTCATAGATCAATAAAGTGTGTAAAAAAGATTACAGAACCTTAAATAAGAAATAATACATATATTATAGTCTGGTTCAACCATAAAAATGGTTTCATGACCAGAATTGAAGACATTAAAAGAAATTGAAAACCCGTCATACTCGAATGTGATGAATTAATACATCTCGGATAGTGTTTTTATTTCTAGTATAAAAGGAGGGGAAATGAGAGATGATGAAGAATTATTCTTTTATCATAAAAAATTACATTACATGTAAGTTAATATAGTTATCATAACATTTGGATGAAATTTGGCGAGGAAATAAAAATTAAGAAAGGAACTTGACAGAAAATAAAAGTAATGAAAAGAGGAATTTACCTCATGAATATACCTTCCTTGAGAGATTCTTTAGGGGAGAGGTTTTTATCTTTTTGTGAGACCAATAGATTCTAGACATGGTAGAATAGATCAGGGATAGATTTGATCAGAATTTGGACTATGCAAAAGTCTTGAGAGGTGCGAAGAGATGAGGTAAAGAGGGGTGGTATTTATAGTGGAGGAGAGGAGGGGTTTCCCATTATTTTTATCATTAGTTTAATATTTTTTCTCAAGACTATGAATATTATTGATTATTATGACAAAAAATAGTAAATAGAACATGTGAGTTTGAACCAATGACCATTTACATCATCCATGACTCAAGCATAATGCATAAATTCATTTATTTAGAATTTATTGTAAATTATTGTATTTTACTATTCAACAAAAAATTCATGTATTTTAGAAAAATCCAAAAAATTTACCCCAACCAATTTTCAAAATTAAAAATTAAAAAATGGAGTCTATTTTATGAAAATAAGTTTCTAAATATGATAAATTTAATTTTTAATTATAATCACAATTTACATGAAAAATACAAATTTTAAAATTAAAACTGTGTTTATAACACTTTAAAAAATTAATTAAGGTCGCTTAAAACAATATTATAATCATAAGTAATCAAAATAAATATTTATTAATACATTTTTATGAAAATAAACTTTCTTTTAAATGATTAAATTAATCATAAAATTGTAATTAAATATACATGACTTACAAAAATACTAACACTTGATTAATATTTAAAATATTTACTTACTTATACTATGATATATTTTTATCATATTTTCACTTATAAGATGGGTAAATTTTATTTATACTTTCATTAGTGAGGTTACTATTCAATTGGCCAGTTTACTATTCATAAGGGTCACATTACTATTCCAAATGTCAAGTTACTATTACATCGGTATACATTCCTTAACTTCTAGATATACCATATATTTTACTCATTATTCATTTATAAGGTCTGTATTATGTTCTATATGTAATATTATATGATTATACTATAAGAAAAAATTATAATAAGAGAATTTAATTGATAAAACATTAGGTCGTTACATATCCTATAATAGAAAAAAAATCTATATTGCATTAATATTTGAGTTATATTTAGGTATTATTTCATCGATTAACTTTATAAGTTGACAATCATATCAATTATATTTTACATAACTCTTGAATAATTTATTTGGAAAACCCATTCCCCATATTCATCTAATTAATTATAGAGTCTCATATCATCCATGGACCTCTACTTTGTTGTTTAGTGGTGTTATAGGTGTTAGTGTTACTCTGGGAAGAAGTTGGAAAAGATAAGTTGAGTTTGGGATTCTTATGGGTCAAAATGGTGGTGTGAGAAATCCTATTCCAGGGTGGATTTCATAGTCTCATTTTTTGTCATGAAAGGTTTTCCATTTTGTTAGGTTTGTGAGATTTGAGAGATTTTTGGTTGTTTTAGAGGATGTTATTCCATGGTTTAATTCTATATCATAAAGGTATGTTTTTTATAGGAATGGCTTCTTAGAAGAATATCTATAAGAAATAATGATGTGTATTTAATATCTTATATGTCTTCATGATCTAGGTCCATTTCTGTGAGTATTTTTCATTATGGCGGAGTCACGAGGAAGAAAAAAATAGGTATAGACTAAACACTATGTCGTGGTGGTTTGATGATTTAAGTTGGGGAAGGAGGCAAAAAATGGTCATGTTCAAATCCAATAAGCTGTAGTGGTGGTCAAAGATGCATGTTCTAGAAAAATATATGGGTGATTTTGTAGGGAGATAAGATGTTTTAGTTTCGTGGTTCCTCATATCTCCCTTTGATCGAGCCTACAACATCATGGTGAAGCCTTATAATTTTTAATTATAAAACTATCCATTTTATTTTTTTCTTAATTTTTTTGGTCTCCCTAAAACCCCATATATCCTTGGGTATAGGTTTTTATGGTCCTTGATTCATGTGTTTTATTTTAGGCCATCCTATTAACATGAATGAATCATTATTAACTCAATTTTCTCTTTCCTTCCTTTTATTTCACCCTTTCTATCCCTTTCATCTATCTTACATTATTCCTTATAATATGGTTATAAAAGGGGTTGCGACTTCAGTTATTTTAGTTCTTAGTTATGGTTTTGAGGGAATTTTATGTATCATAGGTTGTTGAGAATTTTTATTGGGATTATTAGTGATGTGATCATCTCTCTTCTTATTATCCTCCATTGATTATTGATGCACCATTGAAGATAACTAGTTCCAAAACACTCATTTTTATATTATTTATTGAACTTGGAATTATCATTTCTCTATTTCCAATGATTAAGTGGTTGTAATGAATCTAATTAATACAAAGGAAAAAATTTAAAGGGTTTAAAAATGGAAGAAGTTAATCAGATGTGTATTATATGATTTTTATGTTATTTCTTTTGAAGTATTTATTAGGTTTATTTACTATTTTTTTTATATCATGGTTTTTTTTATTTTTTACGTTCTTTATCAAATTAATAATTGGTTAAGGCACTTAAAATGTTAATTAATTGGGATATATGGAAATCTAGAATCAATATTGATATTATTTATATAGGAACTGTTGAATTAGTATGGAAGAATGAAAAAGTGATAATGTTTAATGTTGTTTTCTACTAAAATTGTTATTTTAATTATTTCTATGGGTAGTATTATAATGGTAGGTTTGATTTAGTGAAAATTTTGGAGATGATATGTTGTTTTTTTGATAGTGTCTTGATGTGTTTGATGTGGAATAGAGTGGATGATTATGTGAATATTATGGAATTGATGATGTGACTCTTGATATGGATTGGTGTGGTTACTAATTTGGTTTTATGGGGTGGTTGATTTGTTGTCATTTAAAAGTTTCCCATAAATATGGAATGGTGATTAAATTAATTAAATAATTAGTGGGTAAGGGTTACGATAATATAAATGGCACTGAAATAAATTTTTAAATGAAAAAAATAAGGAACGAGTGATTAATTGAATGTAGAATTGGTTTCTGATGGGTTAAAAATGCATTGAAAATAATAAATGATGTGGTAATTATTAATGTATGGTATAATTAAAAGGGGTTATGGTTTCCTAAGTCATAGTGGCTGAGAATTAATGTGTAATAAAACATAAATATGGATAATTAATGAGGTGTTTGTTGAATGATATGTGGTAAATCAAATTAATAATAGCTAAATAGATGTGCTTATAAGTAATTGTGATGGATGAAAATATATGTGTTATAATTAAGGCAATATGTTCAGTAAATGTTAAAGTGTAATTTAATATATACATAAGTGATGAATACAAACAAGGATGAAGATTATTTAATGATAAGTTGTGTGATAATAGATTTGGTTTAAATTGTAGTTAGAGGTGTGAATGATATTGATACATTGTGGAAATAGTTTTGGTCTTAGTGTCACTATATTAGGTAGGAGACCTATACATTGGGAGTTTTTTCTATTATATATATATTGTAATGCCCCAACCCCAGAATCCCAGAGATGGTTCATTATTTTAATACATTGGCATGATTACAAGGAATCAAGTCCCGAAAGACCGATCGGTTTAGTAGTCTTGGAAAATAGATTACATACATGAACGTTACATTACACATTCAAACATAAAACACAACATAAATACTCTATTGAGAACGCTATTATTCCCCTATCTTAACCCTTTATATCAAACATAATACACTTCTTGTAATCCTAGGAAAACAAAACATATAAAGGGGTGAGCTCAGATGCTCAGTAAGGGTAAATAATTTAGCGGAAGATATAAAATTTTAAGGCAATATGTGCAATAAAAAAACAACATTTTAAACATAAACTTGAACATAATATGGATAAAATAAATCAAACATTACCATATAAACATGCACATGGATATTCTACTAGTCGAATAATCACATGTAATAATTAATTTTATAATGAGGGAATGCCTAACGCCAGACATCCTTACCACATAGTCAAGGCCTCATGCCAAGACTACAAATAAATTTCTTTTCAAGGCATTATGCCAAGATACTATTTTATCTCATGAAACCTACTGATGCATCAAGGAGCTATAACGGGCTCCACCTGTCACTTACTAATTCCAATGCATTCCTTATATGAAAATGTTGAAACATAACATAAACATTCGTATTAAAACTAGCATACGAAATGTCAATACTTTAACCATAAACCATGAATGGTATAAAAATAGAAAATTCACAGTCAAACATATCATAACACATTCAATACAATATGGATGATTTTATTATCATAAATCAACCTCAATCAAGAATAATATCCAGTAAAGGATGTTGAAATAGTTGAAAATGATCAGTAAAACTCTTTGAGAGAAATATACCTTTTTGTGAAATCATTTAAAAGTCACGCATTAATAAAGGAAGTCATTTAAAAGATATTTTTAAATCAAAGTATCCCAAAACACTTTGAAACTTTTGAAAGGAATTAACATTTAAAAACAATCATGTCCATATAAATAAATCCTTAAAATTATTTTTGAAACATGGACATTAATTAAAAAGATTTAGAAAAATAAATCATTAAAACATTTAAAATTCTGATCTTGATAAAGATTCCCTTCCACAAAACATTAAAATATTTATTTTTAATTTTTTTTTATGAAACATGGACATTAATAATAAAAATTTCCTAGTAAATACTTACACATAAACAATATCGGATAATAACGAGATTGAGGAATTAACCCTTACCTTACACTTTCCTATGGTTAAGGGTACGTTTAACCTCTTGTATAATGACCATAGAATGTTATTAAATTATAATAGAACCATATTAATATTTATTATATCATACATGATTCGTTTATGACTTTATACTACCCATTTAATAATGATTTTCATGTTAAATTAACATTTCGGGCAATAATTGCTTTCTTTATTGTACATGTTTTAACTTGTTATTCTTGATCATATCATTTAGATAATGATTTAAATACTTCAAAAATATAAAAAATTATTTATATATCATATATATTTAGAATATAAATATTTATAATAGATATATATATGAAATGGAAAACACCGTTTATGGAGACGGTAGGTCGTACGTACGGATAAATGTTGTTTCCATTTTCATATCATTTTGAACAGAACTAAGTGAATAAGATATATCTAAATACATATATATATATATATATGTATATTCAGTAGAATTATTATTTTATATATTATATACCTATCAATAATATATATTTTTATAATCATCGTTGAATGGTGAATGTTGAAATGAATCTCATCGCGTCGTGGAGACGGTAAGCCGTACGTACACACGAGCGATAATATCATTTCCTTAATGATTAAAATGTGTGGAATTGGATGATATATTAATTTTAAAAAGACATTAAAATGTTATTTTCATTATTTATATACATATTACTCATCATTATATCCATCGAAATAACATAGTGTTGAATAAAAAATTACACCACGACGTGGTGATGGTAAGCCGTACGTACGCACACAAGGTGACATTATCATTCATAAGATGGATATAATAATGAATATGGTTTTACCATATTTATAATAACATAAAATTATGTAGAAGGTACTGAAGTTATTATTTTGGTATGGAAATAACAAAGAAAGAGAAAGTGGAAGAAGAAGATAACATTGAAATAGTTGATGAAATTATTACCTCTTCTTCCAGTGATTCCTTTTGATTTGATCAAAAGGGCTCCTTATATTGGATTTTGATCAAGGTAATGCCTCTAGGATGAAGTTAGGGTTTCTGGGAGGATATTTGGTCAGGGTTTTGTGAGCTAAATGGCTTTGGTGGTGTGAATTTGAGAGAAGGTGAAGTGCCCTTTTATAAGAGGGGTGAGGGGCACCTTAGGAAAAACTTGAAATATTATTTTATTATACAATACTATTTGGTTTCTAATGGATCAAAATGAATTTATTTCGAGACTTAGATGGTTATGGGTAGAAATAATCTCAAACAATAGGTTTTAGAAAAGTTTAGGTTACCATATTAACCTTATCTTTTAGATTTAACTCTTAGTTAAATAGTTTAACATTTATCATGTCTCATTTTATTTTTATATTATATGGTTAATAAACATAATATAAAATGACAAGAGAACCCAAAGTGGTTCATTAATGACATATATATTACTATATAAGTCCTTTGGACGAACCTTAGATTTTTAGGACTGTTATATAATTTAATAATATAGTATTGTTTTTAAAAACTCATTTATGTCAATTTTGACACTATTTAGTATTTGATTTTTGTTAAAGTCATAAAAAATTTATCACTTCAAAAAAAAATTATTTAATAAACAATAACATGTAATATTAACCTATAAAATTAGTGTAATGCATCAAAACGTTCAAGTTATATTTATTTTAATATTTATAATATCATTTATTTGATTCTTTTATTAATAAGGTAATTACTACATCATCATTATGTCATAAATAAATTTAATTATTTAATGTCTAAAAATTAAAAATAAAATACCATGATGTATAAAATATTTTTATATTTATAATTAATATTTATAGTCGAATTTATATTATGTATAACCCTATATTAAAAATGGTTTATTTATTAAACATTGAATTTTACACTTTTAACTCTTCTTTAAATGAAATAATAATAAATGTCCTAATCTAATCCAAGTCGATCAAAAGGATAATATTTTATTACTAAGGTTTTTTTGGTCGGAATAAATTTATCCAATATAATTAGGACATGTGTTAGGGTAATTATAATATCATTTTTAACTTTAATTACTCTATTTACTTTTAACCGTGGTAAATAAAATTCAAAAGTTACTATTCACCAAAAATTATTTTCATCCTATTGAACCAAATTTTACTTAATAATATTAATTGTCCATCTCGGATTTTTTCAATTCAATTCACAGAAGTGGTAAAATTACCTTTTATGCAAATTTTCAAATGTGCCTAGAAGGTGGGTAAGAGACGTTAAAAAGTTCAATAAAATTTTATACATGTAATTTAATTATAAAATAACTACAATGAATTAAATAGAACTTATATAGGTATTATATATCTATTTTTACTTAAAATAAATTTAAATAAAATAAATAATTATTTAAATAAAAATTCGGTTTTAAACAATAACATAATGTTTTTCACTATTCAGCAAAGATTGAATGTTTTTAGAAAAATACAAAAAATTCAACCTAATCTAATTTTGATATTACGAATTCAAAAATTAATTCTATTTTACCAAATTCAAAACATATATGTTTCATTAATTAATTTAAAATTAATTCCCATTGTCAAAACCAAAAAGCTGGTTTTTAAAAAGTAAAAACTATTAAAAGATTGACATGTTTTTAGGTATAATTTAAATGTGAAATTACTTATAAGGAAATAATTTTTATTAAATGATAAAAAAGTAATCTAATTATTATTCCAAACCATTAAAATGAATAATTTTACACTATAAATTATTTTGATTAAAAAATTTTTTTTCTATTAAAATTTAGTATTTTTCACTATTCATCAAAATATGAAAGTTATCATAAAAGTACCAAAAATTTATCCAAACTAAATTTTTATGTCCCGATTCTAAATAAGAATTTAATTTCATTAAATTTAATATATTAAAGTGTCAAATATTGGTTTTAAAAAGGGTTCTCCATTAAAAGACGGTAAAATTTTATTTTTTTGAAAAATACTTATTTTATCTGAAAAAAATGAATTTGTTCTTATATTATGTATAATAAACAAATAATATGAATTATAAAATTATATGGAGTATATAAAATTCAAAATTTAGTTAATACTATTCATAAATTCTTTTTGAACGGCTAGTTTGGTAAGTCACGGTGCACTCGAACTCGGTGTAGCTTGTAGCGCAAGTTATTGAATTAATTTGTAGAGTTAACATACTATGAAATCTTGGGGTGTTAAATTCTACCCTCATTCAATAAATTTATTCCTTTCAACTTGAAATTGTTCTTTGAAACTAAAAGGTTAAAAATAGAAAAATACCTTTGTGGGAAACCCATATCGGAAATTGGCTTAATAAAATTTAGTCTTAATAAGAGGGAAAAAGAAATGAAAAAGTCACCACCAAATTATGATATCGATTAAGAGAAAATTGGTGGAAATTATAAACACATAATTGGAGTAAAAATGTAAATATTTATATGGAGTGATTGAGGACATCAATCACAAACTAGTGTAAAATTGAGGGCCTCAATGCCATCAATCTATAATGATTTAAAACATCATCGGTTCAAAAAAACATAAGGTATTAGGATAACACTTTTTTGGTTTTAGGATTTCTTCCGTAATGTTTAATAATTAATTTATTCATAGAATAATAAGAAAAAATATATAATTGACAAGTAGAGTTTTATCCTTTAACTAATTCTTACCACAAACTCATCTTTCACTCCAAAAGATAATAGAATTCAAAAATATTCTATTTATCCTAATCGTATAGGGTTCCAAAAATAATGAATTTATAATTCATTTGTTAGACTATTTAAAAAAAACTAAATTATAAAAACTAGGACATAGCGTTAGCCAGTGGTAGGTGATGAACCCTTGTCACCCTTCGGTTGTGGGTTCAAGTCTCATGGCCTTGCCGGACGCGATGGGTTGTCGCCCGACCTATAGGTTTTCTTTTTTATAACAATCCAAAAATAATCTTAAGAAATGATTTAACCTTAAAAATAGTATACAATGTCAAAAATAATCCATTACAACCTTTAGAATTATCCAAAATAATTCTATCCAAACTCACATGCCAAAATTTATAAGGAAGGTAAACATAATGAAGATCTTTTTTTGCCACGTAATAATATGTTAATACCTTCATCATGTATTTTTTAAAACACGGTAACACCTTGAATTACCATAAAACCTTATTGATTACACTCATGCTTCATTATTACTTATAGAATACTAGATATACTCCTTATACCCAAAAATGTTGTAAACTCAAACAACAATGGAATAAACAAACAATTAATTAGTTTCAAAGTAGTCAAGAATATCGAATATAATTTATCTAAATCAATAATATCTTATTCCAAAATCACTACCTCAGTATCAGAACCATATTAAGGTTTATCTTTCCTTCAACCATGTATTTTCCAAAAAGTTTAACTTGCTATTGAGTCACTTTTCTTAGAACCATATAATCTCAAATCCTCAATGAAATAGTACTGATGTACAATCCTTATTTATTTCCATAATTCATATAGCCAATACATCGTTGATACAAAACTCAAATGAAATAATTCTTTAATAAAAACATAATAACACTAGTCATTAATCTTCATCTATAGTAGTATCATTACTTGATTATTATCTAATAGAATCATTTGGGGCATACTCTGATGATTTGGACATTGATTCTCATAGTTTCCCAACTCCTTGTAGATAAAGCATTGTACATTTGAAACCTTTTTTCTTACCTTTTCAATCACGTACTTGGTGTCCTTTTTCTCCACACTTATAAAAAACTCCCATTCCCTTCAAGAATCTACCAAGGTGATTCTTTCCATAGTTATCATATATGTAAAAATCATTCTTTCCCCTCTTCCCTTTATCCATTTTTCTCTCTACCATTCTTTTCTTCTCTTGCTTCCCTTCAAATCCATAGGACTCGGAGAATTCTTTACTTATCTTATTAACACATGATACTATTTCTTCACATGATGAAATAAATAGGAGACTATTTTCCTTCTAAATGTTGGCTTAATACCATGAATGATATGATCCTTATTACTATTTGGATCATGCGTATTGCTGGAGTTCTCATTCCTTCTACTGTGCGCCATTTCTAAACAATGACATACACTAGGTTAGTTTATAAATCACAATGAATAATTCCAAACATGTAAAATACCTAATGTAAATTGAAAATATTATGCATATAATCTATAATAACAAACAAAAAGTTTTCTTTGAGGAAGTATTTACTCTTAAATCCTTCATAATGTCTTTTAAAGAAAATGTTAATTATCCTAAGAATATCACCTGAGAGTGTCATAACCAAGAGTGCAACAATTACCATTGTCAGGTACCAGGATACCCTAGGTCAAGCCCAAAACTCCTTGTCGGAGTTTTCACTCCTACGTAAATCTGTGCCAAAGATGCCTCTACCTTTTTGTATCCAGAAAAGGATGTATTGCTCGTAAAATATACAAAATCTCCACATTACCAAAATTTTAGGAAGTTCTTCTATACTAATCCTTGAAGTCTATCTTAGGGTAATGTTCTATAATCAGAGTTTTCTAAATCTAGTTTCCAAGGTTTGTACTAAACTTCCTATGATACCAACTGTAACTCCCCGGCCCCAGTCTCCTAGAGCCAGTGCATTATTTTAATACATTGGCTTGATTACAAGGAATCAATTCCCGAAGGAAAGATCAATTTAGTAGTCTTGGAAAATAGATTACATACATGGATGTTAAATTAAAAATTCAAACAAAAACACACCATAAATAATCCACTGAGAATTCCATTATTACCCTATCTTAACCCTATATATCAAACATAATACACTTCTTGGAATCTTGGGAAAACAAAACATAATAAAGGGGTGAGCTTAGATGCTTAGTAAGGGTAAATAATTTAGAGGAAGCTATAAACTTTGAAGGCAAGATGTGTAATAAAAAAACAACTTTTTAAACATATACTTAAACATAATATGGAGAAAATAAATCAAAAATTACCATATAAACGCACACATGGATATTTTACTAGTCGAATAATCACATGTAATAATTAATTTCATAATGAGGGTATGCCTAACGCCGGACATCATTACCACATAGTCAAGGCCTCATGCCAAGACTACAAATAAAATTTTTGTCAATGCCTTGTTCCAAGACACTAGTTTATCTCATTATACCTACCGATTCATCGAGGAGCTATACCAGGCTCCACCCGTCACTTACTAAGTCCAATGCATCCCTCATATGAAAATGTTGAAACATAACATAAACATTCGTATTAAAACTAGCATACGAAATATCAATGATTTAACCATAAACCATAAATGGTATAAAAATAGCACATCCACAGTCAAACATATCATAACTAATTCAATAAAATATGTAATATTGTATTATCATAAATCAACCTTAGTCAAGAATAATATCCAGTAAGGGACGTTGACATAGTTTAAATTGATTAGTAAAACTCTATGATAGAAATATACCTTTTTGTGGAATCATTTAAAAGTCACACATTTATAAAGGAAGTCATTTAAAAGAGATTTTTGAGTCAAAGTATACCATACCACTTTGAAACTTTTGAAAGGGATGAACATTTTAAAACCATCATGTCTATATAAATAAATCCTTAAAATCATTTTTAAAACAAGGACATTAATTAAAAATATTTAGAAAAATAAACCATTAAAACATTTAAAATTCTGATATTGATAAATATTCCCTTCCAAAAAACCTTAAAATATTTATTTTGAAAACATTTTATGAAACATGGAAATGAGTGATAAAAATGTCCTAGTAAATACTTACACATAAACAACCTCGGATAATAAAGAGATTGGGGAATTAACCGTTACCTTGCACTTTCCTCTGGTCAAGGGAACGTTTAACCTTCTGTATAATGACCACAATATGCTATTAAATTATACGAGAACCATATTCATATTTATTATATCATACATGATTCATTTTTGACTTTATACTACCCATTTAATAATGATTTCTATGTTAAATTAATATTTCTGGTAATAATTGTTTTCTTTATTCTATGTGTTTTAACTTGTTATTCTTGATCGTATCATTTAGATCATGATTTAAATACTTCCACAATATATAACATTATTTATATATCATATATATTTAGAATATAAATATGTATAATAGATATATATATATGAAATGGACAAAACTGTTTATGGAGACGGTAGGCCGTACGTACGCATAAACGTTGTTTCCGTTTTCATATCGTATTGAATGGAACTAAGTGAAGAAGATATATGTAAATACACAAACACACACACAAAAAAAAACACACACACACACACACACACATATATATATTCAGTAGCATTATTATGTCATATATTACATACTTATTAATAGTATATATTTTTATAATCATCATTGAATGGTGAATGTGGAAATGAATCTCATCTCGTCGTGGATAGGGTAAGCTGTACGTACAGACGAGCATCGATATCATTTCCTTAATGATTAAAATGTGTTTAATTTGATGGTATATTAATTTTACAGAGACATTAGTATGTTATTTTTATTATTTATATACATATTACTCATCATTATATCCATCCCAATAACACAGTGTTGAATAACAAATTACACCACGATGTGGAGATGGTAAGTCGTACGTATGCACACATGGTGACATTATCATTCATAGGATGGATATAATAATGAATATAGTTGTACCATATTAATAATAACATAAAATTATGTATAAGGTACTGGAGTTATTATTTTGGTATGAAAATAGCAATGGAAGAGAAAGTGGAAGAAGAAGATAACATTGAAAGAGTTAATGAAATTATTACCTCTTCTTCCGGTGATTCCTTTTGATTTGATAAAAATGGATCCTTATGTAGGATTTTGATAAAATAAAGGCCTCTAGGATTAATTGAGGGTATTTAGGAGGATATATGGGTAGGTTTTGTCTCAGAAAAATGGATTTGGAGGTGTGAATTTGAGAGAAGGCAAAGTTCCCTTTTATAAGAGGGGTGAGGGGCACCTTAGAAAAAAATTGAAATATTATTTTATTATAAAATCATATTCAGATTATAATGGATAAAAATGAATATATTTATAGACTTAGGTGGTTATGGGTCTAAATAATCTCAACCAATAGGTTTTTGACAAGTTTATGTTACCATATTAACCTTATCTTTTAGATTTAACTCTTAGTTAAATAGTTTAACATTTATCATGTCTCCTTGTATTTTTATATTATATGGTTAATAAACATACTATAAAATGACAAGAGAACCCAAAGTGGTTCATTAATGACATATATATTACTATATAAGTCCTTTGGACGAACCTTAGATTTTTAGGACTGTTATATAATTTAATAATATAGTATTTGTTTTTAAAACTCATTTATGTCAATTTTGACACTATTTAGTATTTGATTTTTGTTAAAGTCATAAATTATTTATCAATTAGAAAAAAAATTATTTAATAAACAATAAAATGTCATATTAACTTATAAAATTAGTTTAATTCATCAAAACTTTAAAATTATATTTATTTTAATATTTATAATATCATTAATTTTATTCTTTTATTAATAAGGTAATTACTGCATCATCATTGTGTCATAAATAGATTTATGTATTTAATGTCTAAAAATTATAAATAAAATACCATGATGTATAAAATATTATTATCTTTATAATGAATATTTATACTCTAATTTATCTTATCTACAACCCTATATTAAAAATGGTTTAGTTATTAAACATTGAATTTTACACTTTTAACTCTTCTTTAAATAAAATAATAATAAATGTCCTAATCTAATAAAAGTGGATAAAAAGGATAATATTTTATTAATAATGTTGTTTTTGGTCTAAATAAATGTATCCAATATAATTAGGACATGAATTAGGATAATTATAATATCATTTTTACCTTTAAATACCCTATTTACTTTTAACCGTTGTAAATAAAATTCAAAAGTTACTATTCACCAAAAATTATTTTCATCCTATTGAACCAATATTTACTTACTAATATCAACCGAATATCTTGGATTTTTGAAATTCAATTCACCGAAGTGGTAAAATTAGGTTTTATGCAAATTTTCAAGTGTGCCTAAAAGGTGGGTAAAAGACATTAAAAAGTTCAATAAAATTTTATACATCTAATTTTATTATAAAATTACTCCAATGAATTACATTGAACTTATATAGGTATTATATATATTGTTTGACTTGAAATAAATTTAAATAAAATAAATAATTATTTAAATAAAAAGTCGATTTTAAACAATAATGCAGTGTTTTTCACTATTCATCAAAAATTGAATGTTTTCAGAAAAATACAAAAAATTCACCCTAATATAATTTTGATATTAAGAATTCAAAAATAAATTCTATTTTAAAAAATAAAAACTATAGAAGTTGAATTAATTAATTTAAAATTAATTTTTTTGTCAAAACTAAAAAGCGTGTTTTTAAAAAGTAAAAACTATCAAAAGATTGACATGTATTTATGTGAAATTTAAATGTGAAATTACTTATAATGACCTAAATTTTATTAAATGAAAAAATATAATCTAATTATACTTTCAAACCATTCAAATAAATTATTTAACACTATAAATTATTTCGATTAAAAAATTTGTTTTCAATTAAAATTTAGTATTTTTCACTATTCATCAAAATATGAAAATTATCAGAAAAGTACCAAAAATTTCTCCAAACTAAATTTTTATGTCCCGATTATAAATAAGAATTTAATTTAATTAAATTAAATATATAAAAGTGTCAAATATTGGTTTTAAAAAGGGTTCTCCATTAAAAGGCGGTAATATTGCATTTTTTTGAAAAATACTTCTTTTGTTTAAAAAAATGAATTTCTTCTTATATTATGTCTAATAAACACATAATATGGATTCTAAAATTATATGGTGTATATAAAATTCAAAATTCAGTTAATACTATTCATAACTTCTTTTTGAACAGCTAGTTAGGTAAGTTGTAGTGCGCTCGAACTCAGTGTTGCGTGTAATGCAAGTTATTGAATTTCTTTGCAGAGATAACAAACTATGAAATCTTAGGGTGTTACATTCTACCCTCATTAAATAAATTTTATCCTTGAAATTTGAAATTGTTCTTCAAAAATTAATGGTTAAAAATAGAAGAATACCTTTGTGGGAAACCCAAATCAGAAATTGGGTTAATAAAATTTAGTTTTAATAAGAGGGAAAGGGAAATGAAAAAGTCACCACCAAATTATGATCTTGATTAGGATAACATTGGTGGAAATTATAGACACATAATTGGAGGAAAAATGTAAATATTTTTAGGGAGTTATTGAGGTCACCAATCACAAACATGTGTAAAATTGAGGGCCTCAAATCCATCAATCTATGATGAGTTAAAATATCATCGGTTCAAAAAAACATAAGGTATTAGGATAACACATTTTTGGGTTTAAGATCCCTTCCCAAAAGTTTAAGAATTAATTTATTCATAGAATAATAGGGAAAAAATATACTTGAGAAGTAGAGTTTCATCCTTTAACTAATTCTTACCACAAAATCAAATTTTACTCTAAAAGATAATAGAATTAAAAAATATTCTATTTATCTTAATCGTATAGGGTTCAAAAAATAATGAATTTATAATTAATTATTTAGACTATTTAAAAAAAACTACATTATACAAACCAAGACATCACATAGGATAGTGGTAGGTGATGCACTCTTGTCACCCTTCGGTTGCGGGTTCAAGTCTCGTGGCCTTGCCGGACGCGACGAGTTGTCGCGCGACCTACAGGTTTTCCTTTTTATAACAATCCAAAAACAATCTTAAGAAATGATTTAAAATTAACAATTGTATCCAATGTCAAACTTAATCCATACCAACCTTTAGACTTATCCAAAATAATTCTGTCCAAACACACAAGACAAAATTTATATGGAAGGTAAACACAATAAAGATCTTTTTTTCCACATAATAACATGTTAATAAATTCATCATGTATTATTTTAAAACACAGTAACACCTTGAATAACCATAAAACGTTATTGATTACATTCATGCTCCCTTATTCCTTATAGAATACTGGATATACTTCTTATATCCAAAAATGTTGTAAACCCCAATAATAATAGAATAAACAAACAATTAATTAGTTTCAAAATAGTCAAGAATATCGAATATAATTTATCCAAATCAATCATATATTATTCCAAAATCACTACCTCCATATCAGAACCATATTAATGTTTATATTTCCTTCAACTATGTATTTTCTATATGTTTTACTTTCTATTGAGTCACTTTTCTTAGAACCATATAATCTCAAATAGTAAATGAAATAGTACTGCAGTACAATCCTTATTTATTTCCATAATTCATATAACCAGTACATCATTGATACAACACTCAAATGAAATAATTCTTTAATAAAAACATAAGAGCACTAGTCATTCCTCTCTATCTGTGGTAGTATCATAACTTGATTATTATCCAATCGCATCATTTGGGGCATACTCTGATGATTTGGACATTGATTTGTGTGGTGTCCCAACTCCTTGCAGATAAAACATTGTACATTTGAAACATTTTTCTTACCCTTGAAATCACATACTTGGTGTCCTTTTTCTACACACTTATAACAAACTCCCATTCCCTTCAAGTATTTACCAAGGTGATTCTTTCCACAGTTATCACATATAAAAAAAATCCTTCTTTACCCTCTCCCATTTATCCATCTTTCTCTCTACCATACTTTTCTTCTCTTGCTTCTCTTAAAATCCATATGACTCAGAGAATTATTTACTTATCTTATTAACAAATGATACCATTTCTTCATATGATGAGAATACATGGGAGACTATTTCCCTTCTAAATTTTAGCTTAATACCATGAAAGATATGATCCTTCTTAATCTTTGGATCATGTGTATTACTGGAGTTATTATTCCTTCTACTGGGCACCATTTTTGTACAATGGAATACACTAGGTTAGTTTATGAATCACAATGCATAATTCCAAATATATAAAATACCTAAAATAAATTGAAAAGATTATGCATATAATCTATAATCATAAAGAAATGTTTTTTCTGAAGAAGTATTTACTCTTAAATCTTTCATAATATCTTGTAAAGAAAATGTGAATTATCCTAAGCATATCCCCCGGGAGTGTTGTAACCAAGAGTGAAGAAAGTTCCATTTTTGTGTATGAGGATACCCCGAGTCAAGCCCGAAACTCCCTATTGGAGTTTTCACCCCTAGGTACATATGCGCCAGATCCGCCTCTACCTGCTAGTATCCAGAAAAGGATGTATTTCTTGGAAAATACACAAAATATCCACATTACCAAAATTCTAGGAAGTTCTTCTATACTAATACTTAAATTATATCTTAGGGTAATGTTCTCTAATCAGAGTTTTCTAAATATAGTTTCCAAGGTTTGTTCTAAACTTCCTCTGATACCAACTGTAATTCCCTGACCATAGAATCCTGGAGCTGGTGCATTATTTTAATACATTGGCATGATTACAAGGAATCAAGTCCTGAAGGACTGATCAATTTAGTAGTCTTGGATAATATATTACATACCTGAATGTTACATTACACATTAAAACATAAAACACAACATAATAATCCATTGGTAATTCCATTATTCCCCTATCTTAACCCTACATATAAAACATAATACACTTCTTGGAATCCTGGGAAAACCAAAAATAAGAAAGGGGTGAGCTCAGATGCTCAGGAAGGGTAAATAATTTAGCAGAAGCTATAAAATTTTAAGGCAAGATGCGTAATAAGAAAATAGCCTTTTAAACATAAACTTGAACATAATATGAAGAAAATAAATCAAAATTACCATATAAAAATTCACATGGATATTCTACTAGTCGAATAACCACATGTAATAATTAATTTCATAATTAGGGAATGCCTAACACTGGACATCATTACCACATAGTCTAGGCCTTGTGCTAATACTACAAATAAATTTTTTTGTCAAGGCCTTATGCCAAGACACTAGTTTTTCTCATGATACCTACCAATGCATCGAGGAGCTATAGAGGGCTCCACCTATCACTTACTATGTCCAATGCATTCCTCATATGAAAATGTTGAAACATAACATAAATATTCGTATAAAACTAGCATACGAAATGTCAATACTTTAACCACAAACCATGAATAGTATAAAAATAGCACATCCACAGTCAAACATATCATAACTCATTAAATACAATATGGAAAATTGTATTATCATAAATCAACCTCAATCAAGAATAATATCTAGTAAAGGATGTTGACATAGTTGAAAATGATCAGTAAAACTCTTTGAGAGAAATATACCTTTTTGTGAAATCATTTAAAAGTCGTGAATTTATAAAGGAAGTCATTTAAAAGATATTTTTGAATCAAATTATCCCATACCACTTTGAAACTTTTTAAAGGAATTAACATTTTAAAACAATCATGTCCATATAAATAAATCCTTAAAATCATTTTTAAAACATGTACATTAATTAAAAATATTTAAAAAAACAAATCATTAAAACATTTAAAATGATGATCTTAAAAAATATTCCCTTCCACAAAAACTTAAAATATTTATTTTTGAAATTTTTTATGAAACATGTACATGAATTATAAAAATTTCCTAGTAAATACTTACACATAAACAATCTCGGATAATAATGAAATTGAGGAATTAAGCCTTACCTTGCACTTTCCTTTGGTCGAGAGTACGTTTAACCTCCTGTATAATGACCATAGTATGTTATTAAATTATACCAGAACCATATTAATATTTATTATATAATATATGATTCATTTATGACTTAATAATACCCATTTAATAATTATTTCCATGTTAAATTAATATTTCAGGTAATAATTGCTTTCTTTATTGTACGTGTTTTGACTTGTTATTCTTGATCGTATCATTCAGATCATGATTTAAATACTTCCAAAATATTAAACTATATTTATATATCATATATATTTAGAATATAAATATGTATAATATATATATATATATATGAAATGGACAACACTGTTTATGGAGACAGTAGGTCGTACGTACGCATAAATGCAGTTTCCATTTTCATATCGTGTTGAATGGAACTAATTGAATAAGATATATGTAAATACACACACACACACACAATAACACACACACACACAGATATATATTCAGTTTCATTATTATTTCATATATTACATACTTATTAATAATATATAATTTTATAATTATTGTTTAATGGTGAATGTAGAAATGAATCTCATCGCGTCGTGGAGACGATAAGTCGTACGTACACATGAGCGATGATATCATTTCCTTAATGATTAAAAGGTGTGGAATTGGATGGTATATTAATTTTAAAGAGAAATTAGAATGTTATTTTCATTATTTCTATACATATTACTCATCATTATACCCATCCAAATAACAGTGTTGAATAACAAATTACACCACAACCTGGAGACGGTAAGCCGTACATACGCATGCATGGTGACATTATCATTCATAGGATGGATATAATAATGAATATGGTTGTACCATATTTATAATAACATAAAAGTATTTATAAGGTACTGGATTTATTATTTTGGTATGGAAATAACAAAGAAAGAGAAAGTGGAAGAAGAAGTTAACATTCAAAGAGTTGATGAAATTATTACCTCTTCTTCCGGTGCTTACTTTTGATTTGCTCAAAAGGGATCCTTATGTTGGATTCTGAAAAAAGGAAGGCCTCTAGGATGAAGTGAGGGTAGTTGGGGGGATATTTGGGTAGGGTTTGTCTGAGTTAAATGGCTTTGGAGGTGTGAATTTGAGAAAAGTTAAAGTTCCCTTTTATAAGAGGGGTGAGGGGCACCTTAGAAAAAACATGAAATATTGTTTTATTATACAATAATATTCAGTTTATAATGGCTCAAAATGAATTTATTTCAAGACTTAGGTGTTTATGGGTCTAAATAATCTCAACCAATAGGTTTTAGACAATTTTAGGTTACCATATTAACCTTATCTTTTAGATTTAACTCTTAGTCAAATAGTTTAACATTTACCATGTCTCATTGTATTTTTATATTATTTAGTTAATAAAAATACTATAAAATGACAAGATAACTCCAAGTGGTTCTTTAACGACATATATATTATTATATAATTCATTTTCCCGAACCTTAGATTTTTAAGACTATTATATAATTTAATAATATAGTATTTGTTTTAAAAACTCATTTATGTCAATTTTGACACTATTTAGTATTTGATTTTTGTTAAAGTCATAACATATTTACCACTTAAAAAAATTTATTAAATCAAAACTAACATGTCATATTAACCAAGAAAATTAGTTTAATTCATCAAAACTTTCAAATTATATTTATTTTAATATTTATAATATCATTTATTTGATTCTTTTATTAATAAGGCAATTACTTTATCATAATTGTGTCATAAATAAATTTAATTATTTAATGTATAAAAATTATAAATAAACTACCATGATGTATAAAATCTTTTTATATTTCTAATAAATATTTATAGTCAAATTTATCTTATGTATAACCCTATATTAAAAACGGTTTAGTTATTAAACATTGAATTTTACACTTTTAACTCTTCTTTAAATAAAATAATAATAAATTTTTTAATCTAATTAAAGTGGATCAAAAGGATCATATTTTAATACTGAGATTGTTTTTTTTTGAAATAAATTTATCTAATATAATTAGGACATGTGTTAGGGTAATTATAATATCATTTTTACCTTTAATTTCCCTATTTACTTTTAACAGTGGTAAATAAAAATCAAAAGTTACTATTCAACAAAAATTATTTTCATCCTATTGAACCACATTTTACTTAATAATATCAACCATGTATCTTGGATTTTTGAAATTCAATTCACAGAAGCGGTAAAATTACTTTTTATGCAAATTTGCAAATGTGCCTCGGAGGTGGGTAAAAGACGTTAAAAAGTTCAGTAAAATTTTATACATATAATTTTATTATAAAATGACTCAAATGAATTACATTGAACATATATAGGAATTATATATATATATATTTTGACTTAAAATAAATTTAAATAAAATAAATAATTATTTAAATAAAAAGTCGCTTTTAAACAATAACGCAGTGTTTTTCAGCATTCATCAAAAATTGAATGTTTTCAGAAAAATACCAAAAATTCACCCTAAAATAATTTTGATATTAAAAATTAAAAAAATAATTCTATTTTACCAAATTATAAACATATAAGTTTCATTAATTAATTTAAAATTAATTCCTATTGTCAAAACCAAAAAGTGGGTTTTTAAAAAGTAAAAACTATCTAATGATTTACATGTGTTTATGTCAAATTTAAATGTGAAATTACATATAATTACCTAAATTTTATTAAACGATTAAAATATAATCTAATTATACTTCCAAAACATTTAAATTAATAATTTAACACTATAAATATTTATATTAAAAAAGTTTTTTTCAATTAAAATTTAGTATTTTTCACTATTCATCAAAATATGAAAGTTATCAGAAAAGTACCAAAAATTTATCCAAAATAAATTTTTATGTCCCAATTATAAAGAAGAATTTAATTTCATTAAATTGAATATATAAAAGTGTCAAATATTTGTTTTAATAAGGGTTCTCCATTAAAAGGCAGTAAAATTTCATTTTTTGAAAAATACTTCTTTTATCTGAAAAAATGAATTTCTTCTTATATTATTTCTAATAAACACATAATATGGATTCTAAAATTGTATGGAGTATATAAAATTCAAAATTAAGTTAATACTATTCATAATCTCTTTTTGAATGGCTAGTTTGGTAAGTCGTGGTGCACTCGAACTCGGTGTTGCGTGTAGCGCAAGTTATTGAATTACTTTGAAGAGATAACGTACTATAAAATCTTGGGGTGTTACGCATACAAAAAAACATATATATATATCCATTTTTTTATTCTTGTTAATTTCTATTCTTCACCACTCAATTCAGGTAATGCTACTAACAACCATATGGGGTCTTGGGTTCTAGGTGTTTTCCCCAACATCTAAGAAGGAGGTGATGTGAATGGATGATTATTCCCCATCCCCACTCTCTCATACAAACATTATATATTTTAAAATGGATTGATTTTATGGTATGAGATGATATGGTTACACCCAAATACATACATTTGAGGAGTATAGAATGAGATTTATGTCCTTAAAAATTACATTCTCTATCACGAGGTGATATGAGGATATGGTAGTGACGTGGATGTGGTTTTGGTTATGAAGTTGTGATTTTTATGTGATTATATAGCTATGCTATTATGTTGTTATGGAAGGAATGGAAGCATTGGGATGTATGCCATTAGGGAATGAGGGTTAATAGTTTTATATTTAATGGGACATGGGGTACCTTGATGTATATTTTCTTATTACTATATTACCATGCATACATTTTTGGGTTAATGAACCTTAACGAGGATGGTTGGTGGTTAAACTGGTATAGGTAATGAGATAGTTTCATTGTTTACTCACTGAGACATTAATATGTTTCTTCCACATTTTCACGAGTGGTTTTGGGTATAATACTACTAAGTATACTTGTATGATCACCCCTATATTCTATATTTATTTTTCATATTTACAAGACAAAGTTAGTGATCAGGCTAGACATTACTAGTTAAAGATGGGTCGTGGTTAACCTATTATAGGTCACCAGTTGGTTTCATTGTTTATTCACTTGGGAATTAGTTTATTTCTTCTAAACATTCAAAATTGGTTTTGGGGAGGATCCAACTAAGTATAATTTTATTATTACCCATATATTCTATATCTATTTTTCATAATTATAAGGAAAATTTGGTGATCAGTCTAGACATTACTAGTTTGTGATAAGAAATAGGATGTTGTTCATGGAGTTGTTGTCAAAGAAGTGGTCTCATGGTATTTATTTTTGGTATTTGGATTTATTTATAACAATACATACATTATGGGATTGATTTTTCTTATATTATCTGGATTTTATTCTTGGTTTTATTATACATTATTTGGAAATTATATGGGTAATTCCTCACATTCATGTGTTTTATACACCTAATACTAGTTTCTAACTCATGTTCTATTATAGGTGAGATTTGGGGATCAAACTTATCCTTACTATTAGTATAGGAGATATTTCATTTGGGACAGGTCATGATGAAGCAATATCAAATATTTGGTTGAGATTTAGGGTAGAGTTTGGGGTTTGGAACTGGTGAGGATTTCATAGTTTTAGTTGGAAAACAGCATTGGTCAAACATGGCACATGATGTAGGAAAGGGAGACCAACTAAAACACCGGTTATTTTGGAAATGTTATGACCCAATTCAATAACCTTAATCTCATTAAACATACTAAGTGATGAGATGTTAATTTAATGTAAGAGACCTAGGTGTAGTACACACATTATACTTGTTTAAATTTGCATTTGAGTTGATGATTTTCTAGGGAAATTTGAAACGAATTTAATTAAATGATATTAAAATAAATTCAATATTCTAAGTATTAATAGTTATTATTATTATTGTAGATATGGGTGGTAATATTTTTTTTATGTGGTTCATGTGGGAGAGGTTTAATAAGATTCTCTGGTTGACCATATAAGAGTCAACCCTGAAGAGGAGGATTTTTGAAGGATGACATTATGAGAGTTTAAGCATAAAAGCTAGATAAAGGATAAAGGAATTGTATTTTATTAGGATAAAGAATAATGGATGGAGAAACTGGAGATCACTTTCAAATCGAACCATTATAGGAAGGAGCATTGGATTTATTTTCCTTTAGCTTATTGTATTGAATTTCTCATCATTGATGGATTTTGTTTCTTAGTGATCATGAGAAGTCAGATATATTACTTGATAAGTTCCACAATCAATTTTTGGTAGATTTCCTCTTTTAAAGTTTAAGTTGGGTCAATGATAGGTGTTTTTTCCCTAATAGGGGGATTGAGTGTGTGGAAGTTTGGAATTTCGTTTAAATATATTATTAGGTATTCTTATGAACATATTCTAGATTTAGAGGCTTGATAATAACACTTTGAGGAGTAATTATATCTAGAAATATAGTGATAGGTCCCCTTATTTGAATTTTTAATGTATCTTTAGGTTTTGGTGAAGGTTTCGGTAATAAAGAAGATGTTGGTGTAGACAATTTTATCTCAAAATAGAGGCCATTAGAGTTTCTTGAAGAGCAGAGCCATGGACGGAGGTTCTTAGTTAATTAGATAGTTGATGTCCCGACTAATAGAGAGTTAGTATCCACTCTATTATTCTCATTTCTCAAGAGATGGAATCCCATTTACCACATGAAGATGATGATTCTATCATTTTACGTTAGTAAAAACAATTCCCCTTTAAAATGTAGCATAGTGGTGACCAAGGGTTGAATCACAAGGACACTGCAGGATATGTTATCAAACTATCAGTTTGTTATTTTTTTTGTTAAAGTTAGTATAAAATGTGGGAATTGTTGGTTTCTAACAGTGTTAAGCGAAAAAAAGGAATCTAAAAACTTAATTCATAAGTCATAAGTTAGATATAGGATAGACTTAAAAAGATATAAGATACTATAATTGTGATAATAGTAGTGGAAAAGCTTAGATCCTTGGATAATCCCCTCATACTTGTTTCATTTAATGATAAAATTATATTTCTCAATTATCACTCAAAAACCTCCATGTTAACACCATGATTTCCTATACACCATATTAAAAACTCAAATATCAGTATTTATCACTTTTTGAAAGTTATTCGATTTCTAAAATATCTTCGAGCAACCAAAACTAATTGAACTTGTTGTGCTTAATTAGGAGACCTATACCAAATAATTTTAAACAAAAATATAATTTTTACAATAATAAGTTGGTAAAAAATCCATAAAAAATATAGGAAAGTGAATTCAAGAGAGAAAATAGACCTCCTTAAATCATGAAAATAATTTCTAGAAAAATATAAAAATTAAACAATGAAGTACCAAACTAAAAAGGTAAGAATACTTAGATCTCCACTACTTCCTCCACTTGGTTTTTATCCCTTCATGGAATGATTACTCTATTTTAAACCCTTTATCTTCCATCATTCTCCTCTTTCATATACATATCCTCCCTTATCAACCATCAATTAAAATGAAAGTGAAGACATATATTTATAGAAAAAGGGTGTGGTAGATTTCCCTCAAGATTATTTCAATCAATTGTTTGAGAATACTTTCCCCAAAGCACTAAATTTTGACACGGTGACTCCAATTTTTTTTCCTAATTTGATATTTATTTCTCCCTTAAAAATTTTAGGAAATATGGACTTTTGGTAAAGATGATATTCCCAAATTACTAAAGATAACTTTTTTGAGATGAAGTGTCTCTTAATATTCCACTAATATGGAACATTAATCAACTACCATAAAGTGATAATTTCAATAGGATATTTAACATGTGTACTTATTATATTATTCCTTCATTTAAATATAAAATTACCTCATTTTGAGGCCTTTATCTTGTGTTATGTCGTATTTACTGAAGGTGGGACAATTCTGTATGACCCTTCAACTTACAAAATTGAATGATTTTTTAGGCCTAAAAATTATCAATTTATCACCTGTTCAAGTTGGAAGAAATTAATCCCACATGATAAGAGACCTTATATATTTTTTGATAATTGTATAATAATTGAAGAAGTTATCCCCAAAATTCTAGGGATATATTCATTAAAATACACATGAATAATATTTAAAATATTATCTATATCACCTCTACTATGAGTTTTTACATGATTTTTTTCTTATGAAGGCCATGTCCATCAGGAACATTAGTGTTTTTATTTCCTTGGTGGTCAATATAGAGATGGATTGTTTCTTATGGTGCAACCTTTAGAGAAATTACCTATAAGTCCTTATCACTAGAAACAAGGTCCACATGCTTTGGTGTATTATAGAATAGATAGAGAGGGTAGAGTATAACCTCATGATGTTCCCCATCCCCAGGGATAAAAGATTGTGTGAGGACATTATTTTGGTCATCATCAACGTTAGTGAGGTATAAGAACATGGAATAATAAGATTCATGCTATGGAGTTTCCAACATTGGGTGGACTAGAGGCCATTTTAGTTACCATATTATTACCTTCTACCCTGGTTTATTCCTTATTTCATAAAAAAGTTGCACACTCCTTTACTATACCTTATATTTTCAAAGATTTCACACTTAAAGTGGAGTTACTTCTATTGATGTTCATGTTGAATAATCTATTTATAGTCCAGATTAGGTGTGTTAGGGTTGGGATGTGATGATGGGGAAACATTACTCATTTGAATATTTATTTTTATTATGGATGTAACTATAAAATATCATTATTGGCATGGATTTTCCATATTTAGTTCATGAAATTATTGATTAATTCTAGAGGAGAGTTGTTTTCTTTTATGTGGAAGGTGAGAATGCAATGTTTTTTAGAGATTGGGAGCATCCAATGAGTCATCATCATTTACTGCTTATTTCTTCTTAGATGGTATATTTTATGTAGGATCAGTGGAGGTTTAGGAAATAGTGTTTCCAAGAGTTATTGAGGACAACCATGATGTTTTATCTTGAATAGGTTGTGATGCTACCCTCTTTATATGATATATAATTTATTTTAGATTTTTAATGTTGTACCTCTTTGATATCTATGAGTACATATATGCAGATACTTGTATTTTCCAAACATGAGACATTATTTTTTTTGTTTTTAATATCAGGTACTTTAAAAAGGGTAAAATGATAAATTTACCTCTATGTTTGGCCTTAAAATGTTTTTAGGATGGTTTTATTGAACTTGAAATGCAGTGTTTACCCTTGAATATAACTTTAGAGAAGTTCTGATCTAGTTTTATTTTATTGAATATTTAATATTTATTAAATAAGTAAACATTTTTTATATAATCATAAATATTAATAAATATTAAATGAAGGATCAGATGGAAATTTATACACCATAATTGTATTCAAAATGAGTCATTTTCACTAGGAGAGGTATAATTTTAATACTCAGGTATTGAATCATAGAATGATCATTTTTATGAGTTTATTTGAAACATCAATAAATCCCACACTTATCTTATACAAATAAAATATTATTTTAATGGTGATTTATCATGGGGTATTGAATGTTTTCATTAACATAACGATTTAAAGGTTTTTTAGAATAGATAATTTTTTGGTAAGGTTAACTTAAATTAAAATGGGAAGACATTAATATGAATTAACAGTGGAAATAAATTCCATTATAGAAAGAAATAAATATCTTCCCTCTAATTACCTTTATTCTACCATTGGGAAATATTGAGGTAAATTTGTCTATCCTCTTTTTATTTTTCTATTGGTGATATAAACTTGAAGAAGATCTCTCTCTCTATATAATGAAGAATAGTTCCCCACATTCTTTACATTCTTAATGGTGGTGGAAACAATGATGATCAAGGAATATGATGGGATCATAATGAAATTAAAATTCACTATCAAGGTAAGAAACTCTTCCTTTTTTATGAATTGTTTCATTTTGTGTGATATGAAATTATTTTTCTCATGATTAGATCACCTAGATTTCTATGTCTACAGTATGATTAAGATTTTGGAATATTTTATTTATGAATATTCAATAAGTATTTTATTTTAATCTAATCATGGATATTTATCAACAATAATTATTTGTAAATTATTTCATGATTAAATATAATTATAAAATTTTAATTTCATGATGGTTTAAGTCACAAAAAATATTTTAGTTCTTATATTTTGATGATAATTTATTTCTAAAATTCCACCAATGTTTTTGTGGAGATTAAATAAATTATTCCTATTTTAAATTCATAATGATGATGATGGTATAAATTTTATAGAATATCATTATATTAAATAATTAGACAATTATAATTTTTTTTTGAAAAAATATTCCAATATGAAGAATAAATTTTTATCAAAATTATTTGGTAAATTGTTCTTGGAATGTAAAATTTTAAGATAAATATAATTATAATTATAATAAAAAATTATTATTTTGTAAAAAGTGAGGAAATATTTTATTAATTTGAGAAGTGTTAAATATCAAATTTTTATTATTGAAATTTTTTTGTTCATGAATTTTTGATTGAAAATCCTCAATAATTTTCATGGTGTGTAAACTAGAGTTTTATAAGGGTGATAAAATTGATATTTTAAGAATAATATTTGATAATTTAATTTATTTTTAAATATAATTAATTGTCATTTTTATAAATAAACTTAAATTAAAATCATTTTTTTGGATTTACACTAATACAAAATTCGATGGTCAAAAATTTAATGATCCTATAGGTTAAATTTATGGAAGGAAATAAAAATAATACTGTTATTATTAAAATTATTAGTTTTTGGATAAAAATTATTCTTACGGTGGTGGATAATGGAATTTTTTTTTGATAAAAATATCATAAATAGATAATATTTTTTATTACTAACATATTAATATTAATATCATCATTAATTAATGAATGAATGATTAATCAATGGTATTATTTTTCATTTGATTTCCATTCCCAATATTCTTCAATAGAAAAGAGTCAGAACCTATTATTGGTTGGTCTGACCCTTCCACTAATCCTTGAAATTCTATTCACATATGTAATTATTGAGTTTTGGTTCACTCATAGAGTCACAATGTAACTTTAACCATGATATGGAATGACGATGAATGAAAAGGTATCATATTGAAAGAGTTTCCCTAATGATTTGCGATGGAGGCCCCATGGGTGGTGGGTTTGGTTAGATTTAGAGGCACAAATAGTGATGGAGGCAATGATAGAATTCACATTGAAAAATCATTTTTTTGGATTATATGTTTTTATCGACTACACAATGTGTATTATTCAGTCAAAATATTTGTATGTTGGAAACTATTATTTAATAATAGTCATTATTTCCATAAAAAATTTACCATAGGGAAACTCACCATGTATAATAGAAACTGAAGCATCTAGGGTTTTGTTGAGAATTAAATATCACACATCGTGTGACTCTTGGTCACATGTCGTGTATACTGGGTCAAAGTGCCTCAAATTGTACTATATATATATGTTAGGTCAATGTGTTAAACCCAAATGTCATTTGGCATGTAACACATTCCATTTTTTTGGGAAAGGTAGCTTAACATATGAAAACTGTACATGCCAAGTAGTTGTATGGTACTAAACATTATGTATCCCATGGAGACAACATGTATAGTTGTCAAGGTGGCATAACATATATCAATAATATACAACATCCAACTCTAGTAGCCATACATGCCATGTGCACCCTTTGATTCATAATGTATATCAAATTTACTTAGACTAGTTAGAAACAATACATGACCCACCATGCCCAAGTGACCTATACACCATGCACCCTATAGAAAAAAAACAATATACTGGGCAGGTTCTAAAAATACTTCAAACATTTTTTCCTGGGTTCCAATTTTGGACATATGCATAGCCAATTATAATATTTTTTCACATGGAACACAATGGTATTTATATATTCATCATTTGAGTTACATATTTTAGTAATTTGAGTAATTGGAGTTTTTTAGCTGTGTAGAGATGATGATATGTGTGGGAAGATGATCATATAGAAACCATTGGGTTGGAACCCTCTTGGAATAATTCTATCTCTAGGGAGAAGGTCCTTCATTCATTTAGTGGAGTAGGTAACCCTCCCATTAAGATAGAGTACATGTACTCCACTCATATAATAAGTAACCATGTGGGTATATTTACACAACATACGCCGGGGTGTAGGTCCTCTATAGGGGTTGGTAACCCTCTTGACTAAGGTGTTTTCCAGTGTGGACCAAGTCCCCAATTATTACCACTACTGAGAGATGTCATGTAAGTGATATATGTGAGATAGTTTGGGATCTATGGGTGTTGTAGCTGAGACACCCTGAGAGGTGGAGTATGGGGAGGGGGTGGTGGGTGAATGAGGTTGTTTCCTAGTTAAAACCTTTTCATGATTAAAAATCCCTATAGATATTATTACCTCATTAGAAAGAACATATTAAACCTTTTATTACGCTCTATAAAAATCTCATTGAATCTAAAGAAAATATAAAAAAATTTAAAACAAAAAAATGAATAGGTTTTATTTGGTTCATCTACATTGGGATACATATAGGGATCATTCATTTATCATTGTTTTGATGTTCCAAAAATACACTATAACTCGCTATTTTGGTGGATAAAAAATTTAGTTGAAGTCACTCTTCACCAAGTATCACTAACTATAAAAATTTAGGTGAATTAAATCCTCACCAAGGATCACTTCCTATATAATTATTTAGGGAATATCTCCCCACATCCCAAGGATAACCCATTTATACTTGTAACACCCCAAGCTTCCACGGTACGTTTCCCTTCGAATAATGCAATAGCGTGTGTTGTACGTAACCTCGAGCTCTAACACACACCACAACTAATTAAACTAGCCGTTGTGAATAGTAATACCTACTTTTTGAAATTTTATAAATTTTATTTATCAAAATGGACTTCGTTTTTGGATTCGGAATATCAAAATTAGCCTATGTTGAATTTTTGGTATTTTTTTGAGAACTTCTAATATTATATGAATAGTGAAAAATACTTAAAAACAAATTTTTTAATCAAAATAATTTATAGTGATAAATTATACTATTTAGTGGTTTTAAAGTATAATTAGAATATATTTTTACCATTTTATCCAATGGTGGTCATTATAATTAATTTAACATTGAAATTGGACATAAACAATTGCCAATCTTTTGATATAAATTGTTTCTTAAAAACACGCTATTTGTTGTAACAGCGGGAATTAATTATAAAATTAATTAATGCAACTTATATGTTTGGAATTTTTTAAAATATACATCATTTTTGAATTCGGAATATCGATTATATCTTAGGGTGAAATTTTGGCCTTATTCTGAAAAACTTCAATTTTTGATGAATAGTGAAACCACTAAGTGGTTGTTAAAAACTGATTTTTCGTTAAAATGAAATATTAACACTTATGTGATTTGATTTTCAAAAATCCGACATACATGGTTGTCATTAAGAAGTAAAATGTGGTTAAATGAGATTAAAATAATTTTTTGGTGAATAGTAACTTTTAAGTTCTAAATCGCGATTAGAGGTAATTAGTGTAGTTTATGGTAAAAATAATGTTTTAATAATATGAGATGAGCTTGACACTTGTCCTACTCCTATTGGATGAGTCATGGCCGACCAAGACAACCCATGGGTCAACTTGGGGACCCCATGGAGCCACTTTGGTTGGAAAATGACATTAATATATATTTATTTAATGTTAAAATTAAATTGACACAAACATGAGTTGTTTTAATAAAACAGTTTTTAAGTGGGGTTACACAAGTCCCAATTTTGAATATAAATATTCATTAGAAAGATAAAAAGATTTCCTACATCATAGTATTTTTTTATAATTTTTAGACATTAAATAAATTAAATTATTTATGACATCATTATGATGCAGCGATGACCTCATTATTTAACGATTTTAATAAAATGAAAAGATAATGTAAAATCCAAGGCTTACACTTGTTCAAAGACTATTGGATGGGTAGATTTAGAACCCTTATCACCTTAGACACGAATTATATAAGTGTGGGACCTTTATAATTCGAAAAGAATTGTATAATAATGTAACATTTCAATCTTTCCAAAAGAGCCCCTCCTCTCCTCTTATAAAAGGCCCCCACCACTACCACCTTATTCACACTTTCAAGCCTTTTGGTTCAGCCAACCTCTGCCCAAATACTCTCCCAACTTCTATCCCTTCATCCTAGAAGCTTTAATTTAGTCAGAAAGCCATCCTAAGGAGTCCTTTTGATCAAATCAAAAGGAAGAACCCGAAGAAGAGGTAACGTTTTCATCACCCTCTTTCAAGTTTCTTTCTTATTCCACTCCCTCTTTGTTTATTATTTCAATTCTAAAATTATAACTCCAGTATCTTATATATACTGTGATGTTATTATAAATATGGAACAACCATATTCAGTATTCTACCCATCATTTGAATGACATGTCACCATACGTGCGTACGTACGGCTTACCGTCTCCACGTCGTGGTGTAATTGTTATTCAATATATTATTATTTAGATGGGTATAATAATGATATGTAATTCATGTAAATAATAAATATAACATGATAAGTATTCTGTATATATCATATACTATCCAATTATATATTTTTTTAATATCAAAATAATGATATTGTCGCTCGTGCGTACGTACGGACTACCGTCTCCACGAACGCGATGAGATTCATTCTCCGTCGTATCCATTCAAGTATAATTATCATTTTATGATTTAAAAATAATGTTTAAGGACATGATATCATTATGGATATGAATAAGATACAACCTATCCATGAAAAATACGACTTACGTAGCAAAACATATAAAACAAAACGAGTAAGTTAACACCCGAAACAACGATAAATCTAAGATATTGTTAACAAAGCAATGTTAAAAGATCATATATGATATCATATGAATGATATGATTATTGTATAATTTAATAACAATTATTTCACCATTATACAGGAGGTTAACCTACCCCAACCAAGGAAAATTACAAGGTAAGGGTTTACTTCACAACCTCTTCATTATCCAAGGTTGTTTATACATAATTATCTACTGGGACCTCATTATCATCCACATCCATGTTTCTTAAAAATGTCTTTCAAAACATTTTTACTATTAAATGGAAAATGGGTTAAAGTCATTTATACCCTTATACGTTTTTGAAAGGAATCTTACCGTCGTCTTCCAAACAATGTACTTTTTGACCTTTTTGACAAATTTAAGGTAAGAATGTTTTTTTAACTTATACGGCGGGTGCGGCTATTTTCCGCCATTATAACTTCGTCGAAGCTTCCCTTACAAGCTTATAATAATATTTTCAAAGTAAATGTATTATTTTATAATTATGGGACTTTTAAATGATTTCAAAAAAGAGAGATATTTCTCTCAAATAGCTTTGATTTCATCCATGTCAACATCCTTTGATGGGTTTTAAGTTTATTTGAAATTGATTTATGATAAAAAACTTCCATTGAGCATTTTGTGAAACATTTGACTGTGAATGTGTTATTTTTATACCATCCATAGTTTATGGAGAAACTGTTGACATTTCATATTCTAGTTTTAATACGAATATTTATGTTATGTTTAAACCTATTCATATGAGGAATGTATTGGACTTAATAAGTGACGGGTGGAGCCCGCTATAGCTCCTTGATGCATCAGTAGGTCTCATGAGACAACTAGGCGTGGAATTGGCCGAGGCACTTTCCCAATTTGATTTATGGTTTTGGCCAAGGCCTTAATCATTTTAGATGTCTTGGACGAGGCCTTGAAAAAATGTTTCAGAATGTCTGGCATTATACATTCCCTCATTATGAAAGTGGTTATTGATATTTCATGTGATTATTCGTCTAGTAGAATATCCATGTGAGTAAGTAATGGAATTATTTTATTTTACTTTTGCCATATTATGCTGAAGTTCAAGTTCAATAAGGCTTTTGTTTTAGTTATACATTGCCTTAAATGCTTATGTTTTCTTATGAAAGTTTCCGCTATATTGTTATCCTTACGGAGCATTTGAGCTCACCCCTTTCAATGTTTTATTTTTCCCAGGATGTGAAGAAGTGTATTATGACTGACTTGCAAGAATAGTCAGTGAGGATATGAGTGTGGACTAGGGAGACCATGTTATTGTACTTTTCATTTTTATGATGTAATGTAATGTTTATGAATGTATCTAGTGTTTCCAAGGCTACTAAACTAATCGGTCTTTCGAGACTTGATCTTTTGTGATCATGCCAATGTTATGAAGTAATGCACCAAATCTGGGTAGCTGGGGTTGGGGCATTACAGTTGGTATCAGAGGAAGTTTAGTACAAACCTTGGAAGCTAGATTTAGACAAACTCTGATTAGAGCACGTAGACCTAAGATGAACTTTGAGGATTAGTATAGAAGAACTTCCTAAAATTTTGGTATTGTAGAGATTTTGTGAGTTTTCCGATTAATACATCCCTGTCTGGATACGAGCAGGTAGAGGCGGCTCTGGCACAGATGTACCTAGGGGTAAAAGCCGAAAACAACGCTTTGAGCTAGACTCGAACGGGAACTGGTGCACGACAACGTGCCTTGCTGCACTCTTGGTTACGACACTCCCGGGGGATATGCTTAGGATAATTCCCATTTTCTTTACAAACCACTATGAAGGGTTACGAGTATATACTTACTCAAAGAAAACATTTTTATAATTATGGATTATATCCATAATTAGTTCAATTTATGTTAAGTGTTTTACAAGTATGGAATTATGTATTTTGATTCATAAACTAATCTAGTTTATGCCATTATTTAGAAATGGCGCCTAGTGGAAGGAATGGAAACCGTATCAATGCACGCACTCCGTGTAGGGATTGCCCTCCTGCTCAAGATAATTATGGTGGAGCTAGTGATACAACTAGTGCTGATCAGATTCTCACCATACTGGGACAACTCACGTAGGTTATGAATAACAACCTTACTCGTATGGAGCACCCTGATCCGCAACATGGAGGATCAATGCTAGACCGTTTCATGAGGCAAAAACCACCAACCTTCAATGGGAGTACAAATCCTATAGTAGCTGAGCAATGGATAAATTCCTTAGAGAAAATATTCCATGCCTTGGGGAGTAGTGAAAGGGAGAAAGTTGTCATGGCAGTTTACCACCTCACTGGAGATATCGATCAATGGTGGTCACTAATTCAAAACACAAAGGAAGATGATGAATTAACAAACATGGAATGGCAGGAGTTCAAAGAGCTGTTCTTAGAAAAATACTTTCCTCGAGACCATCGAGCGGATATGGAAAGGCAATTTCTGAGTCTGAGACAGAAGGAGGATGAGAGTGTCGCAAAGTATGAGGCTAACTTTACAAGGTTAGCAAGGTATGCTGCATATTACATATGTAACCCAAGAAGTAAGACTGATCGTTTCTTTGATGGGTTAAAACCATTTCTCCGTCGAGCTTTAGTATCACAAACCTTCTCTTCATACGAAGGTATTGTCTCGTGCGCTATCAAGACGGAAAAGGAATTCTCTAAGTCTTATGACTTTAAATCAAAGGAAGATAAGAGGAGATCCGCTGAAAACTTAGGGAAAGGAAATAAGGAAATAGGGAAGAAGGGTAGAAATGAATTTCCACCCTGTGATAATTGCGGTAGGAAGCACCCTGGTGCCTGTGTAAAAGGAAAAGGAGTATATTACAAGTGTGGTGAAAAAGGCCACCAAGCTCATGAATGCAAGGGAAAGAAATCGGCTGTCAATGTGGAATGCTATAATTGTAGAGAGAAGGGACATTATGAAAATTAATGTCCTAAGTGTCAGGGGAACTTACCTCAGAAGAGGCCAAGGGATCAGGGCCAGGCTTATGCTATCACTACTGCTGAGGTAGAAGCTCCGAAAGACGTGGTGGCAGGTAATTTAATGGTTTCCTCAAGTTTAGCAAATGCATTATTTGATTCTGGATCATCGCAATGTTTCATATCTTCCCAGTTTTCTAAGAAAATTAGATATTTCCAATTTGATTTAACAAGGGAGTTGTCGGTCGAAACCCCTAAGGGAAGTATTGTTGCAACAAAGTTTTGTCGATTAGTTCCCATTAGAGCACATAAATGTTCTTTACCTGCTGATCTCATCGTCATACCCATGATTGAATTTGATATAATCCTCGGTATGGATTGGATTTCGGACCATGATGCAAAAATTTATTGTAAGAGGAAAGAGGTTACGATTCTTGATGATGATGATAAGGAACACCTTATCTTTAGAGCAGAATCGTCGCCACACAATTCTTATCTAGATCCACCCCCAGTAGCTCAACAAAATTCAATTATTGGGGAGGAAGAGAAGGAAAATACTGAGGGTGAGGAAAGGAATATTCAAATAGAGGATGTACCTTTTGTGAGAGAATATGTTGATGTGTTTCCGGAAGATTTACCTGGACATCCTCCAGAACGAGAAGTTGAGTTTTCCATTGATTTAATTCCTGGATCAAGGCCCATATCGAAGACCCCTTATAGAATGGCCACTGTGGAATTAGTTGAACTAAAGAAACAACTAGAGGAATTGAGTAATAAGGGATTTATTCGCCCTAGTGTTTCTCCTTGGGGAGCCCCTGTTCTTTTTGTTAAGAAGAAAGATGGATCTATGAGGTTGTGCATCGACTATAGGGAGATCAATGCTATAACAATAAAGAACAAGTATCCCCTACCTCGCATTGATGATTTGTTTGACCAACTGCATGGAGCTCAATACTTTTCAAAGATTGACCTTCGGTCTGGATACCATCAGTTGTGTGTGAAGAAGGAAGACGTTCCAAAGACATCATTTCGAACAAGGTACGGGCATTATGAGTTTACATTAATGCCTTTTGGATTGACTAATGCACCCTCTATTTTCATGGATCTAATGAATAGAGTTTTCATGGAATATCTTGATGACTTTGTAGTGGTATTTATTGATGATATCTTGGTATACTCCAAAAGCCATGAAGATCATGAAAATCACTTACGCATTATCCTGAAGACTCTTAGAAGACATGAATTATATGGGAAATTTAGCAAGTGTGAATTCTGGATTCAGGAGATTTCTTTTCTTGGCCATATTGTCTCTAAGGATGGAATTTCCGTTGATCCTTCTAAAACCAAGGCAATCTAAGAATGGCCAGCACCGACAAGTATAACGGAGGTACGCAGTTTTATTGGTTTAGCAGGTTATTATCGACGTTTCGTCCAGAATTTTTCCAGATTGGATAACCCATTGACAAAGCTCACACGTAAAGGGATTAAATTTGTCTGGACAAAAGAGTGTGAAGAATGTTTTGAAGAACTGATGAGAAGATTAGTCAACGCCCCTGTATTGACTCTACCATCGGGGAATGATGGGTTTGTTATTTATAGTGATGCATCGAAGAAAGGACTTGGTTGTGTCCTTATGCAGAATGATAAGGTTATTTCCTATGCATCACGACAGCTAAAAATTCATGAGCAAAACTATCCTACTCATGATCTCGAGTTAGCAGCTGTGATCTTTACTTTAAAGATATGGAGACATTACCTCTATGGTGAAAAATGTGAGATTTATACTGATCATAAGAGTTTGAAGTATATTTTCTCACAAAAAGAAATCAACATGAGGAAAATGCGATGGCTTGAACTACTCAAGGATTATGATTGCACGATACATTACCACCCAGGGAAGGCAAACAAGGTGGCAGATGCTTTGAGCAGAAAAGACCATGGAGTTTTGAATGTGATGAGAATTGAAAGGGATAAAATTTTCATGGATCTAGTGAAGATGGACATGGGAATAACTAGGGAAGGTGAAACATTAATGCTTTTTCAAATGGTTGCCAAACCATCATTACTAGAAAGGATTAAGAGTTCTCAGACCAATGATGAAGAATTTCAGAAGAAGATTAAAGATGTGAATGATGGAAGATTGAGGGACTTTGTGTATAAGGATGGAATTTTGAAATTTAGGAAGAGACTTTGTGTTCCCGATATACCTGATCTAAAAAGGGAATTGCTGGATGATGCTCATAGTTCCAATTTCTCTATACACCCTGGGAGCACCAAAATGTACAGAGATTTGAAAGAACATTTTTGGTGGGACAATATGAAGAGGGAGATTGCTGATTTTGTGTCGAGGTGTATGGTTTGTCAACAAGTGAAAGCTGGAAGGCAACATCCTGGTGGAGTATTGCAACCTCTTCCCATACCTGAGTGGAAATGGGATAATATTACGATGGACTTTGTCATGGGACTACCAAAGACTCCTAGAAGGAATGATGCAATATGGGTCATTGTTGATCGTCTTACTAAGTCATCACATTTTCTGGCTATACGGGAGGATCTACCACTTGAACGTCTAGCAAGACTATATATTAATGAAGTTGTAAGACTTCATGGAGTACCCCTATCGATTATTTCTGATCGTGATCCTCATTTTACTTCAAGATTTTGGAAAAGTCTTCAAAAGGCCTTGAATAATGAACTTCGTTTGAGTACTGCCTATCACCCTCAAACAGATGGACAATCATAACGGACTATTCAAACCTTAGAAGACATGTTGAGATCATGCTCTCTTGACTTTCAGGGCATGTGGGATCAATATTTACCACTGGTAGAATTTTCCTATAACAATAGCTTCCATTCAAGCATTCAGATGGCACCTTATGAAGCGTTATACGGAAAGAGATGTCGTACACCAACCTGTTGGGATGACGTTGGTGAAAGAAAACTTGTGGGACTAGAACCGGTGGAAGAAACAATGGAAAAGGTGAAGGTAATCCAAAACCACATCAAATCAGCTCAAAGTAGGCAGAAGAGCTATGCCGATAACAGAAGAAAGGTTTTGGAATTTCAGGTGGGAGATCATGTTTTCCTAAAAGGTATCTACATGGAAGGGAGTTATACGTTTTGGTAAGAAGGGTAAGTTGAGTCCCAGGTACATCGTACCTTTCGAAATTCTAGATCGTATTGGGGCTGTAGCTTATCGTTTGGCGATGCCTCCAAATCTCTCCAAAGTTCACGATGTTTTCCACATATCGCTATTGAGAAAATACATGCCCGACCCAACACATGTACTTACCTATGAGGAATTAGAACTAGAACCCGATCTATCTTATTGTGAAGAGCCCATCATAATTCTTGATGTGAGGGAGCAGGTGCTGAGAAACTGGACGACTCGTCTGGTAAAGGTTTTGTGGAGAAATCATAAAATGGAAGAGGCAACGTGGGAACCTGAGGAACTTATGATGAAGAACCACCTGAGTCTTTTTATGCAGTAATACCCTAGAAATTGTGAGGACGCAATTATTTTAAGGAGGGGAGAATGTAACACCCTAAGCTTCCACGATACGTTTCCCTTCGAATAATGCAATAGCGTGTGTTGTACGCAACCTCGAGCTCTAACACACACCACAACTAATTAAACTAGCCGTTGTGAATAATAATACCTACTTTTTGAAATTTTATAAATTTTATTTTTCAAAATGGACTTCATTTTTGGATTCGGAATATCAAAATTATCCTATGTTGAATTTTTGGTATTTTTCTGAGAACTTCTAATTTTTTATGAATAGTGAAAAATACTTATAAACAACTTTTTTAATCAAAATAATTTATAGTGATAAATTATACTATTTAGGGGTTTTAAAGTATAATTAGAATATATTTTTACCATTTTATCCAATGGTGGTCATTAGAATTAATTTAACATTGAAATTGGACATAAACAATTTCCAATCTTTTGATATAAATTGTTTCTTAAAAACACGCTATTTGTTGTAACAGCGGGAATTAATTATAAAATTAATTAATGCAACTTATATGTTTGGAATTTTGTAAAATAGAAATCATTTTTTAATTCGGAATATCGATTATAGCTTAGGGTGAAATTTTGGCCTTATTCTGAAAAACATCAATTTTTGATGAATAGTGAAACCACTAAGTGGTTGTTAAAAACTGATTTTTCGTTAAAATGAAATATTACCACTTCTGTGATTTGATTTTCAAAAATCCGACATACATGGTTGTCATTAATAAGTAAAATGTGGTTCAATGAGATTAAAATAATTTTTTGGTGAATAGTAACTTTTAAGTTCTTAATCGCGATTAGAGGTAATTAGTGTAGTTTAAGGTAAAAATAATGTTTTAATAATATGAGATGAGCTTGAAACTTGTCCTACTCCTATTGGATGAGTAATTTCCGACCAATAAAACCCATGGGTCAACTTGGGGACCCCATGGAGCCACTTTGGTTGGAAAATGACATTAATATATATTTATTTAATGTTAAAATTAAATTGACACAAACATGAGTTGTTTTAATAAAACAGTTTTTAAGTGGGGTTACACAAGTCCCAATTTTGACTATAAATATTCATTAGAAATATAAAAAGATTTCCTACATCATAGTATTTTTTTTATAATTTTTACACATTAAATAAATTAAATTATTTATGACATCATTATGATGCAGCGATGACCTCATTATTTAACGATTTTAATAAAATGAAAAGATAATGTAAAATACAAGGCTTACACTTGTCCAAAGACTATTGGATGGGTAGATTTAGAACCCTTATCACCTTAGCCACGAATTATATAAGTGTGGGACCCTTAGAATCCGAAAATCATTGTATAATAATGTAACATTTCAATCTTTCCAAAAGATCCCCTCCTCTCCTCTTATAAAAGGCCCCCACCTCTACCACCTTATTCACACTTTCAAGCCTTTTGGTTCGTCCAAACTCTGCCCAAATACTCTCCCAACTTCTCTCCCTTCATCCTAGAAGCTTCAATTTAGTCAGAAAGCCATCCTAAGGATTCCTTTTGATCAAATCAAAAGGAAGAACCTGAAGAAAAGGTAACGTTTTCATCACCCTCTTTCAAGTTTCTTTCTTCTTCCACTCCCTCTTTGTTTATTATTTCAATTCTAAAATTATAACTCCAGTATATTCTATATACTGTGATGTTATTATAAATATGGAACAAACATATTCAGTATTCTACCCATCATTTTAATGACATGTCACCATACGTGCGTACGTACGGCTTACCGTCTCCACGTCGTGGTGTAATTGTTATTCAATATATTATTATTTAGATGGGTATAATAATGATATGTAATTCATGTAAATAATAAATATAACATGATAATGATTCTGTATATATGATATACTATCCAATTATATATTATTTTAATATCAAAATAATGATATTGTCGCTCGTGCGTACGTACAGACTACCGTCTCCACGAACGCGATGAGATTCATTCTCCGTCGTATCCATTCAAGTATAATTATCATTTGATGATTTAAAAATAATGTTTAAGGACATGATATCATTATGGATATGAATAAGATACAAACTATCCATGAAAAACACGACTTACGTAGCAAAACATATAAAATAAAACGAGTAAGTTAACACCCGAAACAACGATAAATCTAAGATATTGTTAACAAAGCAATGTTAAAAGATCATATATGATATCATATGAATGTATATGATTCTTGTATAATTTAATAACAATTATTTCACCATTATACAGGAGGTTGACCTACCCCAACCAAGGAAAAGTACAAGGTAAGGGTTTACTTCACAACCTCTTCATTATCCAAGGTTGTTTATACATAATTATCTACTGGGACCTCGTTATCATCCACATCCATGTTTCTTAAAAATGTCTTTCAAAACATTTTTACTATTAAATGGAAAATGGGTTAAAGTCATTTATACCCTTATACGTTTTTGAAAGGAATCTTACAGTCATCTTCCAAACAATGTACTTTTTGATCTTTTTGACAAATTTAAGGTAAGAATGTTTTTTTAACTTATACGGAGGGTGCGGCTATTTTCCGCCATTATAACTTTGTCAAAGCTTCCCTTACAAGATTATAATAATATTTTCAAAGTAAATGTATTATTTTATAATTATGGGACTTTTAAATGATTTCAAAAAAGAGAGATATTTCTCTCAAATAGCTTTGACTTCATCCATGTCAACATCCTTTGATGGGTTTTAAGTTTATTTGAAATTGATTTATGATACAAAACTTCCATTGAGAATTTTGTGAAACATTTGACTATGGATGTGTTATTTTTATACCATCCAAGTTTATGGAGAAACTATTGACATTTCATATGCTAGTTTTAATACGAATATTTATGTTATGTTTAAACCTATTCATATGAGGAATGTATTGGACTTAATAAGTGATGGGTGGAGCCCGTTATAGCTCCTCGATGCATCGGTAGGTATCATGAGACAACTAGATGTGGAATTGGCCGAGGCCCTTTCCCAATTTAATTTATGGTTTTGGCCGAGGCCTTAATCATTTTAGACGTCTTGGCCAAGGCCTTAACAAAATGTTTCAGAATGTCTGGCATTATACATTCCCTCATTATGAAAGTGGTTATTGATATTTCATGTGATTATTCGTCTAGTAGAATATCCATGTGAGTAAGTAATGGCATTATTTTATTTTACTTTTGCCATATTATGCTGAAGTTCAAGTTCAATAAGGCTTTTGTTTTAGTTATACATTGCCTTAAATGATTATTTTTTCTTATGAAAGTTTCCGCTATATTGTTATCCTTACAGAGCATTTGAGCTCACCCCTTTCAATGTTTTATTTTTCCCAGGATGTGAAGAAGTGTATTATGATTGACTTGCAAGAATAGTCAGTGAGGATATGAGTGTGGACTAGGGAGACCATGTTATTGTAGATTTCATTTTTATGATGTAATGTAATGTTTATGAATGTATCTAGTGTTTTCAAGGCTACTAAACTAATCGGTCTTTCGAGACTTGATCTTTTGTGATCATGCCAATGTTATGAAGTAATGCACCGACTCTGGGTAGCTGGGGTCGGGGCATTACAATACTCCTTTACACACTTATCTAAAAGATACTAGTTTATAGGCTTAAGTCTCTTCAATTTATCAACATGAAATCTTGAAGTAAATTTCATCATTATTCTAGATGAGATAATTCAATGTATACCTTAAGTTTATCTAAATTATATGGCCATATATAATCAAATCCTTACATGAATATTTGAATCTTTGATCTTTAAAAAAACATCAATCAGTAACAAAACTCTATATAAAATAATTCTAGTATATGAATTATCTACTTCACGATCATCATATATACGAAAAACAACTCTGCACTTCCAATCACGATCTTTAATGAAATCTAATCCAATATCTTATAAATAATATTTAATTTTTATATTAAATAAATTCCCTATTGTTGAGTACCTTTATTTTTCTTCATTCTCCGTTAATGAACCTATCTATTCCATTCCTCTCTTTTCTAAGTTATTTATATCAATAATTTTTTTTCTTTTTTTTTTGCAATATCCCTCTATTTTATGATAAGAGATTTGAATTTTAATTTAAAAACGAATAAGTTAACTAAACTCAAATTCTTATACTTCTAATTAGTATCTATAATTATCTTAATATATATATCCACCATTTAACTCCATTTAGCTCATTGAAGTTCATTACATAATCACCAAATAGTTTCTAAGTTCTAATAAATCATTTTTGATTGAATTATACAGATTTCTGCACTATCAATCATATTTTACGATTGATAATGTATATTTTAATTTTTTGATATCCATATTAACAATCATATTTTATTATTGAAAGTCATGAATTAATTAACCCTTACATATTATCTTTTCTAGCCTGATTACTCTTATCTATGCTCTAGATTAAATCTTACGTATTCTAGTAAAATTAAACAATCTGTCATTTTCATATAGAAAAAAATATTATATATCACTAAATATTTATAAATTAATCTTACATATCAATCTTAGTACCCTTTTGTTTCACTAAAAAATTATTACATATCCCTGTGTGGTTTATCACCTTTTCATTTTTCTAGAATGCAGGATATTACCTACCAACAAAAACTTCATGTATGGAAAAACCTCATGTTTATGTATTTTATATTTTTCCTAAAACACATGTACTTGTGTATCACATAGAAAATATTATTCATCATCCAATTAATGTCACATATCCTAGTAATACCTCTAGGAATTCTCCAATTTTACAACTTTGAGAATATTGTATATATCATGGAAAATATCTTATGTATAGTACATTTTCAAATTCTTGAAAACCTATTCACACATTTCAAACTTCTCTAAAAATCTTCACATATTCTCAAACCTCTTAAAAGTAAATAATGTGATTTAATAATAACATTGAAAACCTTTTAATTCTAAATATACACTCACACACACAAAACACGTGTCTTCAATAAATCCAACCGAAGTGATTTTTAATAAATCATTATCATAATTTCTTGGAAACACACAAACTTCACCAACCATCCATTATAATCAACCCTAAGTGATTGTTTAAAAATATGACATAGAATTTTATTATTGAAACAGTATCCTCTATTTTTTTAGACAATTCTTCCATAAAATCCATGAAATGCTAAGATATAGAGATAATCTCCCCATTTCACTTTAAATATAAGATCCTATAAACATATGTATTTTATGGAACTATTTCTTCACCATGTTTTAATAAAATTAAAAAATAATCATTAACAATAAATAATCTTTCCTTATTTCATTTTTTTGTCAAAAAAGGAATTTGGATAACTTCACCATATTCACTCCCACTTTGTCAATAATATTCTTACACCATATTTTCAGGAAAGATCATAATATATTAATTTCTCTAAGAAACTAAAAATTTATAGAGACTATACCCTCAATATATTCACTTTAGATATCCATAATAATCCAAATTAATGAATCTAAAACTTTGTTTGCCACTTAGATAAAAAATCATGACTGAGAGAGTAAGAACTACCCCCTTTGGTAACCCATTCCTTTACAACGTTCATTTAATTACTTACACATTAAAAACATTATGATATTTAAACTAATTATTGAATATCATAAAAAAATTAGATTATTTTAACCATCCTTCATTATGAATTCAATTTCAACCCACTTTTCATTTTCAACTATATTATTCTCAAGAAATACCGTTAAGTTAATTTACCACTTGGAAGTGAGTCATTATCAAATAATATAAGCCTATGGAGTCAGAAATGGGTGTGAGAAATAAGATTATAATTAAATAACTTCAATATTGTCTATTTCAATCACTTACTTCCCTAAGATCATGCAACTTTAGAAATTATGTTCTTTAAAAAAAAAGTCACCCATGCTCTCAATCACACTTACACAACACTGTCGGCATATAAAAAATAAATCACAAAGTGTGTGAGTAAAACCACATGTTAAACTAATTGATACATAGTTTTTTATGATAAACTAGTGATACTATTTTTTATCAATGATCATACTTTCTCTATTAGTATTTTATATTCTCAGATGAGGATAATCAACCTTGGAATGTTTATAACTAGCCCCCCTAACTTCTTCAGTTTTGGAAACTAAATATTATGATAATATTTATCATTGGGAAACCACTTATTGGTTAAACTAAATTCCTAAATGAATCTTTTAGTATCATATAAAGAAACTAGATGATAATAAATTGTTATTTTATTAAATAATTGAACAAGGTATTCCTCTATGTATGTAGCTATTACCATAATAAGATCTATACATTCTCATTTAAGGTTTTCTCAGATTTTTATTTGACATCCATAATGGATATATCAAACACTTATCATTTTTTTATCTACTAACAAAAAAATAAATCAATCTTAATGAATTAATATCCTTTAAAGGAATATTTCCCATGTATTGTATCCCCCATTAATCTTTCATAACTATAATAAGTAGTTATAAAAATTAATTCCATGGGGAGAGGGGTAACTTTGGAAATTCATAAGGAGATAATGTGGTTGACCATGAAAATCCAAAAATTTTATTCCATTATTCAGGGAATCCTTTAGGGTGGTTATCCTTTGATTTTCAATAATTGTACAACCTCCCTTCTGAGTATTTTATTTCAGATTCCCCAAATTATTTAGCTAGGTCACATTTTCCCAAGTGTGACTAATCCCACTTATGTGTTGTAGTTCCTTTTGAATAACAATAATGTTATTTCCATATCCATAATTTTTATTCATGAAAGAGTTACCCCACCGATATTATTTACATACCATGTAGTGGTACTTGTAAAAAAAATTAGACATGACTTGTGATTGTCCTCCATGATTTCCATTAAACCCACTTTAGATTTTCTTATCATTTAAGAATTTTTCTTTGACCATACATCTATTTTTTATGGGGATATCTTATTTTATTTATAAAGTGATTTCTTTTTTCACCCCCTTAATAATCATGAGATAAATCTATTCTTTCTTATTTTATCTCTCTATTTGATTCTTCTCTTTCAAGAAAGGTTGGTATGGGTAATCAACCTTTGGATCTCAATTTTATATTTATTATATTCCTTTAATATTATTTTCCAAATCTAGGAGATAAACCTATTCTTTATTATTTTATCTCTCTATTTGATTCTTATCTTTCAAGAAAGGTTGGTATGGGTAATCAACCTTTGGATCCCAATTTGATATTTATTATATTCCTTTAATATTATTTTCCAAATCCATGAATCAATTCACCAGTGAGATAGATTAATCAAACTGTTGAGTTATTTGTTCCATATCAATAATACATGTATTATTTTTTTCATTGGTTTACCCTTCATGAAAATTCCTTCCATATAGTATATTTATGAAATACAAAACCTATACCAAATAAATCACATCTTTCATTTGTTCTATATGGATGAGATGTAACGACTTTCTTTCTTTGAAAATTTATATTCATGACACATAAATAGCATTTCCAATCCTTAAAAAACAATTGTGTCTCTTCTTTTCACTCCATAGTAGATTCATTGAATAATCCATTAATGATACTTGAGTCATCATACTTTACCTACCTATATTATAATTATCCAACTCTATGAATCAATTTTTGAGTGGAATAAAATTTTATTCTTCCATTCATGTATCCTTATTATCATATAAGTGTGGGATATCATCACAAAACCTCTATTACTTCTATTTCTATAGTACATCTCCATATGACTAAGTATAGAAAAAATATAACATCTCCCAATGAAATGTTAATACCTTTCAATATAATTCTATGAATGAGATGTATATATTGGACTCCTTTTATTTTTCATCACTAATTCCTCTTTACACACATACCTTATGTGTCAAAAGATGTCACAAAAATAAAACTTCTTAAATACTATCTTTGAGAATTTTACTTCCCAAATTTTACATTCAAACTTATCTTCTCTACTGATTCCTTAGTTGTTTTTTTTCTTTCCAAAAATCAAAATATCTATTTAAGGATCTAAAGTCAGTGAATTTTTTCTGAAAACATGAATCTATCCCTAAATATTCTCAATCCTAAAATCCTTCTCCTTTTTTTATCCTTATAAAATATCAAAGTGATAATTCTTTTTATTTTTTTAATATCATAACTCTCTCTTTACAATACCCTCTTAATTAAAACATTGATGCTTAATGTAGTTTCTACTTTTCAATTATTAACTTCAACTCATGAAAAATTTCTTCATGTATATATATATTTTTTATTCATTTTATTATCAATTATTACAATAAAATCATTAAGTAATATCTTCAATCAACAACATTTTATTTTCTTCCTTCAAATATATTACACAATCACAGTTCTTTTCACCTTTATCCTTTAATAGTTTTACTTTAATCCTCAAGGATTAAATATTATATTTTTTGTTACAAAAAAATCCCTATATTTACCACATGATGTGGTTTCCCCTTTTCCACTATAATAATCCGAAAATTCATGTGATATATAATCTATATAGTTAGATTTTCTAGAAACATTTACTATAGAGTTAGATTCAGATATATACAAGGAATCAATTTTGTTCACCTTAATGGGAATACCCAATTTCTTGATTTACTTATTCTTTTTCTTCATGTCCTTACATATATATATATTTTAAATTATTCATTTATATAATTCATACCCTAAAATTAAATTGATTCATATCCTAAAATAGTATAAAAGACTTGGTTTTTTTCGACATATATTCTTTACCATACCACTCTTCCACCTATATCAACATTTCCTTTGAAGGATTTCATTGAGCTATCATCATTTGCATATTTATATCCAAGGTCACTTTCAATACATTCATGAAACATGCATATATCTCTAAATTTCTTTGAACCATCTCAAACACAATTACTACATTGATAAAAAATTAATTAAAAAGATATAAAAAATGATTCCAAAAAATACATCTAAATATTACATAAACTCCTTTTTTTAATTATAAAAATTAATTCCATTAAATAATGGATATATTATTATAGAATTAATATGTTTCATAATCATTAAACCATAAAAAGGTGAATATATCATGATGAATACATAGTAGAATCTATTGGATCTAATAATACTTTTTATAACCCAGGACACCCAAAAGTTGGGGTGAATCAGAGTGTTTTCCAATTACAACTTTATTCCTGCTTATAAATCCATTTGAATATTATTCCATCACTAGAAGGAACTTGTTTTCCATTTTATTACCTTCTCACACAATATTATTGAATCTCATGTATGTATATATAAATTTAAAACATACATCACATAGATATATTACTTGGTTCACCCACACTAGGACAAATGGAAGGAGTATGAACTTAGAATGGTGATGATGTATAAAAAATAAACTATATCTCATTGTTTTTTGTAGATAAGAAATTTATTTTAAGTTACTCCACATCAAATATAACTTTAGGTAAAACTTTTGGTGAAGTCACTCCTCATCGAGGCTCATTACCTTTACAGTGATTTAGAGAGTAGCTCACTACATCCAAAGGGAAACAAATTTATCCTCCTCCACTCCCTTATTTAGAAGATATTAGTTAATAAACTTATAGGTGTATTCTCTATTTATTGACATAAAGGTTTCACCAGGATTATCATGTAGTTTTTAAGTAATAGTATCATAATTCTAGATGAGATTCTCCCATGTATACCATGTGCTTCTCCAAATTCCAAAACCATATATAATCAACTCCTTATGATAATATTTTAATATTTTATCTTAAAAAAAAATTCACACATAGTCAAAACTCAAGATAAAATAATTCTAGTATAGGAATTATCTACTCTTTGATTTTCATAGTTATGCGTGAAAAATCTCACTTCTAATCCTCATATTCAATGAAATATAATCCAATAGAAAATAATTCATCTTTAATTATGATATTTAATGAAATACATGTTTATGACTACCTTAATTATTATTCCTTATCTATTCCATGATCTCTCTATTTCTTTCCTCTCTTTTCTATGTCAGTTCTATCAAGAACTCTTATCCTTCTTTTTATTCCATCCATAACCCTATATTTTCAGTTGGGACAATTTTATTCCAAATAAAAATTCAATAAGTTAACAACCTTGGAATTCATCAAATTTGAATTCATATCAAAGATCATCTTCATGAAAATATCCACTATTTAACTCTATTTAGGCTATTGAATTTTGTTATATAATCACTGAACATCTGAAAAATGCCAATAGATCGATTCTTTTGGAATTCTATAGATTTTTATATTATAAATCATATTTTTTGATTGATAATTTATATCATAATATATAATTGGATTCATTATAAACCATATTTTATGATTGAAAAAATTGAATCCGGTAACCCTTAAAAATAGCTTTTCTGGCCTAGTTACCATTATGCATGTTCCACATCAACTCTTATGCATTCCAAAGTAGCTCAATAATTTTTTATTTTACTTTATGAATACCCTCATGTATCAATATATAAAACTGAGTGGAACTTAAAAATTACTCTATGTACCCTTAAGTATCACCAAAAAATTTCTCATGTATCCCTGTGTGGTTCAACAATATTCCATTTTTCATGAATATAGGATCTTATGTTCCAAGAAAAACCTCACATATGGAAAACCCTTATGTTTAAGAATTTTCAACTTTTCCCAAAACATATGATATTATATATCACTTAAAAACTATTAAATATCAACCAATGGATGTTATGTATCATATAAAGGACTCCCAAAATGTTATAATTTTCCAACATTTAGAGAATTATATATATTTTTGGGAAAATATATTATATATCAGACTTATTCAAATTATTGAAAACTTATCCACACAATTAAAACTTCTATAAATATATTAAAATATTCTCACAACTATTAATAATATAGAACAGGATTGAGTATCTTTGGTTCTTTGTAAGATATGATCCATTGTGAAGTTGAGCTATAAGGTTTGGGGTTCCCCTTATTTATGATAGTATTTATTTTAGGTAATGTATGGTACCTTTAGGTTTTATCCTATATTATTTATTTTGGGTTTTATTTGTAATAGTGTTTTATATTCCAATTTTTGTTTTCAAGGTGTACTAATAGGTATATTTATACTCACCCATACACAAATCTTGTGCCCTTAGATATTGTGTCGATGCGAACATTTCATTGTTCAGGGATGGTCATGGTAGATGTGGATTTAGTGGTATTCATGGAGTTGTTTCACAGTGGTTGATGTTAGTGTATGGTGATATGATTACTGATGGATTTAATTCTTGGAGAACATGTTTTGAGGTGGTGTCATATCATTCCTAGAGTCAGTAGAACCTAGTGGTTTTCAAAATTTGAGTTTGTATTTCCCTTTTTGTGTTTATCCTTTATGGAATTTTACTAGATAAATTTTGTCCCTTGCATGTGTTTTTATATAGTTTAATTATTTTTATATATTTTCTAGTTTAAATTTTATCATTTTATTATTGATTCATTATTTTTTAAATTTTTTATTTGTTAATGATACCCATGTATGTTTATGACTTCTTGGTGCTATTTGGAAGACACTAGACTATTGAAGGTAGAATTTGGGTGGAAAAATTAGTCTTATTTCGGCCTAGGTGGGGTCTTAGTGGGTCAGGTTGTTTCCAAATGGTATCATATCAGTTTGATTCTTATGGATGGAGTTTAGAGTTAGTTGTTGAAACATACCTACCAAACCCATTGGCATATACCAGGATGAAGGTGCTACTAAAATAATGTGAAATTCCTTAGACACTAAAGGTTGGATATAAATTACAAGGGTTTAAACACAAAGTTACAAGGGGGAATGGTTTACCCTATTTAATGAACACATACAACCTTAACATGATAAATATTAAATACATAAAACCAAGGACATATCTATATATTTTGATACTCCAAAAAACTAAATAAATCTAGAACCAAGGTCGAACTACTATAGAACAAGATGTGAACCACTCCAAAATCACCATCTCCACCAAATATGAAAATAAAATCAAGAAGTACCATTATAGAATTAAGAAACATGTTTATTTTCTATATCAGATAATAAAACATAAAAAAAACCAAAGAACATATATAGGGGGTGTGTAATCATCCCTATTAGGAAAACCCCATGATAGTTTTCACATATTCCACTAAGACCAAAAACTGGTTAGCTCATAGGATGATAAAATAGATAGGAATAATAATAAAAGAAAATAAAGAAATTTTCTCAATATTAAAAAAAGTATATTATTTTTTTTCTAAAATAGTATAACCAAATATGACTTTTCTATTCACGTAGAAAAATAAATTCATTAATTTTAAATGGTCATAACCCAATAATGTTTCCAGACTCAGATACACATGTATATGCATGCCCTGGACCCCACTATACTCATGAGTGGTGAGTTATCATTTCACCAAGGTATCACTTGGTGAGAAAGTTTGATAGTGGTACTTATGATCATGATCTATACCATGTTTCACTATTTTATGGTGGTAGTTATGACCATGATCCATCATATATGAAAATGAACACACACAACCCAATTATTCTAAGAACACATTTCAAAAACCATATTTCTTGGTGAAAATTATTTGGTAAAATTTTTAAACACATCATGAGTGATGATCATAACCTAGATTTAAAGAACCAACCAGTAAGAGAAAATCTAATGGAGTTTCAATAGGGTATAATCATTCAAAATTAAAAGAGATTTTTTTTAAGAAACTGAAGAGACTTTAGATTATGATAAAAATGGAGGAGGGAAAACCACCTACCTTAGATACATTAAGTGAAACAAAACTCATGAAAATACATATATATAGTACTATAGTTCTATTTCTATGATTAATCATAATAATATCACATTAAAACTTTTCTAGTTCCATAGATCTAGGCATGGAATCCTCACATTAGGGTTTTGTTCAAGATAGACCAAGAATATCTAGAATAGATGGGAAGAACAGTTCCCTTAAATCTGATTATGAATGTACAATGCTTGATGATTCAATGAAATTAGATTCCATAGGTGTAATATCATCAAAAATCACCTAAAAATCACTAGATTTTAAGTTCCTATGAGTAGGGAAGAGATATGAGAGGTTTTGGGTAAAAAAATAATTTGTTTACATTAAAAACTCTTTCATAAGGATAGGATGTGTGGTTTGATAAATCATGAACCAACCATGTGAACATATCTATCAAAGGTTGAATGGTTAGGCTGCATGGTTCAAAAATATCTGTGACTACCCAAAAAGTATCCTTTCTAACTAGAATGGTTTCCCAAAGAGAATACATGGTTTACTCAAACTGTTTACCCTCTGAAACCCTTCTAAAAGATCAAAAAATAATCCATAAGATTCCTAAAACATAACCCAATCATTTTATAAATTAAAATATGAAATAAATTAGTGAAATATCTCAAAATGGTGGTGTTACATTCTCCCCACCACTGAGAATTCCATCCTCATAAAGATAGATATTGGTATTTCCTATGAAAACTTTTGCCCATTTCACCAACATAAGATTCTCACTTTCCCATGTTTCCTCTTGAATATTAACATGATTCCATAGTATTTATACTAATGGTATACAATTTTATGATAGGATATTATATTTTCTATACATAATCTGAATTTGTACATGAATAAATGTATCATCAGGTTCAAGAGTAACATGATCCCAATTGATCACATGTTTTGGATCCAGGTGATACTTCTTTATTTGAGAGATGTGGAAGAAATTATGGACAACACTGAATAATGATGGTAAGGATAACCAATATGTATAAAAACCAATCCATTTTAAAATCTAAAATTTTCAATCTTACCATGGGGATAACATCCCTTTATTTCCCAAACATTGATGACCAAGTCTCGGTTACACTTTCAAGAATACATGGTCCCTCACATTGAATGATAAATTCCAGTGATGATGATATACATATGATTTCTATCATCTTTGATCCATGACCATATACTTCTAGATCATATGGTTCTCCTCTATAGTCTCATATATAATACTAGGTCGAATTAGTGATGTTTCTCATGTTTCCACCAAATATAGTGGAGAATGAAAAGTAATACCATATAATTCCTCAAATGAGGCTATATATATCTTCTCCATCTAACTTTTATTATAATATAATTCCACAAAAGGAATATAATATTTACATGAGCTACCAAATTCCATGAAAAAACTATGATAATATTTTCCAATGTATGAATTGTGTATTCTAACTAAACATCCATATGAGGATGATATACCATGCTCATGGTCAATTGAGTTTTGAGATACTGTTGCAATGATCACTAGAATAAACAAGTGAATCAAGAATATCTATAAAAAACAATCAAAACTAGAACACCATGCAAATTTACCACTTCTTGAATAATTGACTTTTCCAAATCCTCTACTATGTTGGACTCCATGATTGGTAAGAAGTCTACTGACTTGGTGATTCAATCCAAAATCACACAAATAGTATTGTGCTTTCAAATAATCCTTGATAAACCAATGACAAATTCCATGTAAATATACTCCCACTTCAATACAAGTATAAGAATATATTGAAGTATACCAGTTGGTCATTGATGCTCAACCTTTACCTATTGACAAGTTAGACATTTCATAACATATTCTATAATTTTTCATTTCATACCTTACCACTAGAAATGAGATCTTATCACCGTGTACATTTTATAAATACTTAGACGAATAACCCATTCCAAATGGTGGTATCCAAAAAGAGGATATTAATAAAAATACATAGGGGACATAATTAGATTATAAAAAGTGTAAAAATAATATTGCATCTGATTATCTCCCAAATTTACCCAAGAGATGAAGGTAGAATGGCCCTTGTAGTTTAGCTTGGGTTATCGAATCCTCAGAGACCTAAGAAGAAACCTGTAGACACGTACATTCTATGGACTGTTTTTGGCTATTAAGTGGAAAACTTGGGTTGATTTTATATGGTTTTAAAGTATAACTAACAGATTTAAGTGAATTCAATTTAAAAGAATGAGTTGATCCTAGGTTATCGCTCGGGGTGGACTGGACGTATTTTCTTTTTAATGATTTCAATTTCTTAAATTTGAGATGGGTTAATTTAAGGAGATAAAACAACATCATCACTTACTGGTTTAATGCCTAAACCCTTTAATATAAATCAACTATACACTTGAATGATCAATGTTTTGAGCACTTCAAGGTAAAGGTTCGTATTAGCACTTGAAGTGTGTGGCCTTAAATTCAACAAGGACGACGGAGTTTAAAAATAATCAAATAAAAATATCAATTAAAGAAGTGATTATACATTAATGAGGTGATAAATAACATCCAATACAGCCCCTTTCTACTCCCTTGGATCAAACCATAAGTTGGTTATCCCTCCATTGATTCTATGGTTTCAATGGAAGCGGAAAGTAGACTCATGAGGGAGGAAATTGAGAAGTAAAAAAACGCAATAAAATAAAAATCACTCCACCGTTGTGTGATAATATCACAAGGTTTGGTATGAAAAAGTTCACACCTTGAGCCAACGGTATAAAACTGATAAGTAGAAGAAAATAATAATAAGAGAAGAAGAACTTTTATTAAGAAACAAGGATGAATTAAAACAACTTACATGTGAAGGAAGAACATTACAAAGAGAAATTGGCAGCATAACATTAAGATGAAAAAAAGATCAAATATTATCAACTCCTCCACAAAAACTGCATTAAATAGGCATTTTGGAAGCCTTAGGTCGAGCCTCTAACATTACAAAGAATCCCACTTGATTATGATAGGCCTAGGGTGGTGGAAAGCTTGCAGAACTTAGACTTTTCCACATTTGACCCGAGGTGGCAGCCAGATTTCATCCACCGAACAGAAGCACTTTGATGACCTTCTAGATGGCAGAATCAGAGTGTGCAATAGAAGAATAAAATGTATCACCATATGTCTCCTAACCTCCTGTAAAAGTTGGGACCATTTGGATTTGTGTATTCTGAGATATGATCATATTAGTGGGATATTTTTCTGGGCCGTAGAATCTGGCCCAGAATTGTATCTCTAACTTGGGCCGCCTTAATGACCACCATATAATCCGAATTAGCATTATCTCATGAAGAGTGATTTGTTCCTAAACATGTATTATATAATATCAAAAAAGTTGGGATTCATTGAGCCTGTATGTTGGTCCCCACAGTCTCATAAGTGGGCTGGTGTCCAATCCGCCTTCTCTAGAATTGCTTCCATTCATCTCCAAATATCTCCATCATCGTTTATGAATCATCCATTGATAACTGAATTAAAAATGTTCACATTTAAGTTTAGATATAGTTCCCAAAATATAAAATTAAAATATTGATAATTACATTCCTTATAATCAGATGACTCATTGGGCCTAAATTGGTGTATATTTGGCATGAAGTGCACAAATGATGAGAATGAATGTTCATAATGAAAATGCACTAACTCAGGCCCATAAGATCAAAAATGAACATTTAATACCATTAAAATTTAATTAAAATATATGTTTTTATTGGATAATCACACCCCAAACTTGATATTTTCTAGTCCCGATCAAAAAATTCAATGATTTTATTTGAATTCCTTTCTTCAAAAACATTATAACAAATAGTGCTCACAATGTAAACTGCACACAAATATATTTTTATAACCTATCAAGATAATTTAAAACAAGATGAATTTAAAAGAAGATCCCAATCCCAAGACCATTCTTTTAATCAAATCCATCATCATAATTCATCCAAATCAATTAGGTGTAATGATGTGTTGTGAATCACAATAGATATGGGGGTTCATTTTCATTCAAGGGGTAAATCATGGAAGCTCTAGGTGGAATCACATTTAATCATAATATGAGTATTCTTCATTATTATTATTTTTTTGATTTTTTTGCAATATTGCTATAGTAATTGAGATTGCAGTTAATCAAATTAGCCCATGTAGCAAGACTTTGCCGATGACTCCCAGACTCAAAGGCCTTAGGGCACCAAGTGAAGCCCACATACTCGTGCATCGCCTCGAGTTAACTTAATAAAAAACAAATTCATATTACCATAAATAGAGATAGATTGAAAAACTCAAGGCTAGACAACTCTGGAGTCACGATCCCCAAGTGCCGAAAGCCTCGCATTTTATCAATCCATTGCTCTACACGCAATTTATTATTTTTTTAATACTCATATTATTCATAAAAATCAAACCAGACTATGCTATTTATTATGGGACCCCAAAAATTCAAATTAGTACCCCACAGTCTAGAGGACGTGCATTGTGGCATTTTGATTTAATGGATGAAAATAAAAATGATGAAAATTTTCATTGGACAAAAAAACTTCCAAAATCAATGCTTTTAAACTTAATCATGAATTAAATTAAGAGTCAAGGAAATAAAAGTTATTTGGTATGTAGTTTTAATGTGAAAAAAGATGTTATTATATTAATGATAAATAAATTTTACTTCTTTTTTTATCATTTTTTTTAAACAAACATTTTGTTTCCACACCCCCAACTTAGAATGAAACTGTCCCTAGTTTCGTAAAAATAAAATTTAGAATGGGGTAGAGGAATAAAAGGGGCGTTCAATAAGGAAATTGAAATATGAGGATCATGTAATGAATTCACCTGGTGGTTTAAGTTTGAAGTTCTTGTCGCTCGAATTTAGTCCTTTGATATCCATGTCACATGAAAAGTTCCCTAGTGGAAAAAGGAAAAAAAACAAACAAAACAAAACAATATATATATATATATATAAGTAAAATATAAGTATATATATAAAAATTATAGAATAAGTAAGCACATTAAGCCATAGGTCAGTGGTAAGCACGTGCCCCTGTCTCCCTTCGGTCCCAGGTTCGATTCCCCGCGGCTTCGCCGGTTGTGACAGGGTTTGCCCCACGGCCTATGGCGTGTCCCATTTTTAATTATTATATTATTTTTATTATTTGTATTATTTTTATCTTAACCTATAAAATAATAAAAATAAAACAAAATAAACTGATGATACATTGTCTTCTTTTTAAATTTCTGGGTAAGGTATTACTCAAGGATCACACCACGTGACACTGATGAATATGATGCTCCCCTTTCGTACCCATCCATACTCATAATAGAAGAACATGTCAAAAGTCTATTTTTTTATTTTTAAATATAAAAATGATTAATTAATCTTATTTGAAAAATAAAGATGATTTAGAAAGATTATAAACATAAAAACCACGGGTTGCCTCCCGTGCAGCGCTTTTTTTAATGTCGTTAGCCCGACATAGATCCTAAATTTATCAATTTTTTCCTGGTTCATAGATTGGCTCAATTAACTCAATATATATTTCTTGTTTATTGAATGATTCAATGAATGTTTTTAACCTTTGACCATTGACCTTGAAAATGTGACCACTAGTGGGATCTTGAATCTCTACTGCCCCATGGGGGTATACATGATGCACTATAAAAGGACCAGACCATCTAGACCTTAACTTTCCTGGGTGGAAATGAAGTTTTGAACTATACAAGAGCACAAGTTTTCTTGGTTAAAAATGTTTGACCTTGATATTCCTAGATTGGTAGGCTTGAACTTTAGCTTTATTGATCCTTGAATTTTCATAATCCTCTATCCTTAGTTCCTCCAGTTCATTGATATCTAATTTCCTTTTTGTTCCGGCCAATGAGAGGTCATAATCTATTTTCTTAATTGCCCAAAAGGCCTTATGTTCAATATCCACTGGCAAATGGCATGATTTACCATAAACCAACCTATATGGGGACATTACTAAAATGGTTTTATATGAGGTTCTATAGGCCCAAAGAGCATCTAAGAGTTTCTCAGACCAATCTTTCCTAGAGGGGTTGACAGTTTTTTCACGAATTTTCTTAATCTCCCTATTCACTAACTCAGCTTGACCATTGGTTTGAGGATGGTATACAGTGGACACTTTATGAAAAATACCATACTTAGACATGAGTGAAGAGAATGGGCGGTTGCAGAAATGGGTTCCTCGATCACTGATTATAGCCCTAGGAATTCCAAATCTTGAAAATATGTTCTCTTTCAGAAATAGAATCACAAATTGATGATCATTGGACTTAGTGGGAATGGACTCAACCCATTTTGAGACATAATCAACAGCTAAGAGTATGTAGAGTTGTCCCCGAGAGTTTGGGAAGGGACCCATGAAGTTAATTCCCCAACAGTCAAATATTTCAACCACTAAGATGGGAGTGAGTGGCATTTGATTTTTTTTTTGTGATGGACCCTACTTGTTGACACTTAGGACATCTTTGACAAAATGTGTAGGAGTCCCTTGAGAGGGTGGGCCAGAAAATACCCCATTAAAGAATCTTAACAGATGTTTTATTAGAGGAAAAGTGACCTCCATATGCCTCACTGTGACAGAACTTAAGGATGGACTCTTGTTCAGATTCTGGAACACACCTCCTAATGACTTGGTCAGGGCATAACTTATAGAGGTATGGATCATCAAACACATAGTGTCTAACATCAGAAAAAAATTTCCTTCGATCTTGAGTCCCTAAGAATTTTGGAATGACTCCTGTCACTAAGAAATTTTCTATGTCATCATACCAAGGGCAGTCACTCACAGAGTATAGGTGTTCATCAGGAAACGAATCAGACACAAAAAGGTGATTTGAGTTTTCTTTTAATTCTATCCTAGAGAGGTGATTAGCTACAAAATTTTCAACTCCCTTTTTATCCTTGATTATGAGGTCAAATTCTTGTAAGAGAAGGACCCACCTAATCAGTCTAGCCTTAGCATCTTGTTTTTGGAAGAGGTATTTTAGTGTAGAATGGTCAGTGAACACAGTGATGGGGGATCCTAAGAGGCAGGACCTAAAATTCTCTAAGGAAAACACAATATAAAGTAACTCCTTTTCAGTGGTGGTGTAGTTGATTTAGGCATCATTTAAGGATTTTCTTGCTTAATAAATGACATAAGGAGTTTTATCACAACGTTTTCCTAACACAACTCCTACAGCAAAGTCACTGGCATCACACATAAGTTCGAAAGGAAGGTTCCAATTTGGAGATTTCATAATGGGAGGAGAGGTGAGAGAGTATTTGAGGGTTGAGAATGAACCCTCACAGCTTTCTGTCCAAAAAATGGAGCATCCTTTACTTGGAGAGCACAAAGGGGACGGGAGATTGAACTAAAGTCCTTGATGAATCTTCTATAGAAATCATCATGTCCTAAGAAAGACCTCACTTCCTTGAAAGTTTCGTGTGATGGAAGGTGACGAATGATGTCACCCTTGGCTTTATCAACTTCAATCCCCCTACCTGAGACTAGATGGCCTAAAACTAGTCCCTCTTTAACCATAAAATGGCATTTTTCCTAGTTTAGGACTAGATTCTTTTCTTCACATCTTGACAAGACTCTCTCTACATTCCTCAGACATCCCTCAAATGTATCCCCAAACACAGAGAAGTCATCCATAAAGACCTCTAGAAAATCCCCTACCATGTCTGAGAAGATTCCCATCATGCATCACTGGAAGGTTCCAGGAGCATTGCATAAACCAAAGGGCATGAGTTTGAAGGCAAAGGTACCGAAAGGACATGTGAATGTAGTCTTCCCTTGATCCTCTAGGGAGACCTCAATTTGATTGTACCCCGAGTACCCATCTAAGAAACAGTAGAAGGCATGACCTGCCACTCTCTCAAGGACTTGGTCAATGAATGGTAAGGGGAAATGGTCCTTCTTGGTGAATGAGTTTAACTTCCTATAGTCAATGCAGACCCTCAATCCACTACTCAACCTTGTTGGAAGAATCTCTCCATCCTCATTGGTTATCACTGTGATTCCAGCCTTTTTTGGAACCACTTGGATTGGGATCACCCATTCACTCTCAGCTATGAGATATATGATACCAGCTTTTAACAATTTCATAAGTTCCTTCCTTACTACCTCCATGAGATTAGGATTTAGTCACCGTTGAGGTTGACGACATGGCTTTGAATCAGATTCTAGAACAATCCTATGAGTCCCGATAAGTGGGATAATCCCAAGAATATCAGAAAGGGTCCAACCAATGGCTTTCTTATGCTTCCTAAGGACATCTAGAAGCATCCTCTCATGATTGGATTCAAGAGAAGAATAAATGAAAATAGGATGTGTTTGATTTTCCCCTACTAAGGCATACTTTAGTGCAACAGGAAGTTCCTTCAATTCAAGATCAGGTTGGTTCAGAATTTTAGCAGAATATTGGGACATTGGATCAAGATCAATTTATTTTTTTAGAGTTTTAGATAAGATTGATTCCCCACATGTAGAAGTTTCATCTACTATATTGGATTGATCATATTTTGGGAAGGAATTTGGAGTGGTCTCCATGAGTGTGGTTTCTTGAAAGGTTTCACTGCTTGTTGGACCTAAGAATTCATCATAAGAGAAATTTGAAAATGATTCAAGCCAAGGAGATAAACTTCCTTCATATGAACAAAGGAAATCAATCTCATCCTGACTTAAACATTCATCAAATATTCCTTGATGTTCCATGGATTCATTATCAATGATTCCTATCATGTTTACTTCATGAATGTCCTCGTCATCCTCTATTTGTGAGATTTCATTATAGATGTTCAAGTCTAGACTCATGTTCCCAAAGGTGATGGTCATGTTCCCATTTTAGACTTAGATAACAGAGTTGACTGTTGCAAGGAAAGGACGACCAAGGATGATTGAGGTTTGTTCCTTATTTCCTAAGTTTGGATGGTTGTTAAGGACAATGAAATCAGAAAGGTAGATGAAGTTTTCAACCTTTACCAGAACTTCCTTTAAAATACCCTTTGGAACCCTAATGCTACGATCAACAAGTTGAAGTGTGATAGATGTGGGTTGGAGTTCTTCTAGGCCTAACTAGCAGTACACATCATATGGGATGAGATTGAAACTAGCACCTAGGTCACACAAGGCCTTGACAACTTTTCTTTCTCCTAGTTCAACATTGATGTAAGGGCAACCTGGATCTTTCAACTTAGGAGGAATGGTCCCTTGAATGGTGGTACTCACATTAGCAGCCAAAAGGACTTGGTTTTTATGTGAAAATTTTCTTTTAAAAGTGCACAAGTCTTTAAGGTACTTTGAGTAGGCAGGTATGGTTTGGATTGCATCGAGAAGGGGTATGTTCAACTTGACTTGTGAAAATATTTCTCTCAATGTTTCACTCAGTTCAGGCTTGGTTTTCCCCCTCATGCATTCAGGAAATGGTGCAGGTTGTGGGGTTGTTTGTTGAAGATTTTTTTCCTTGAAAATGTTATCAGTTTCCTCAGTTTGATCCTGTGGTTCATTTGAATTTTCATCCAAGTTTGAATCTTCAGGTGGGTTCTGAATTAGTTGTTCAGGTTTCTCAATTGATTTCCCACTTCTTAAAACAGTCACAACCTTTAGTTGTTCATGAGTTGTTTGAGCACAACTTGACTCTCCCCTTGAAGTTGAGGATGGAACCTCCTGAGTAGGCATGGGTTCCTTTCCAGTTTTTAAGGTTTGAAGTTCTTGTTTTAGGGAAGAGACTTCTAAGTTCATCCTCTCAATTTGTTTGCACAGTTGTTCTATTAGGCTTTGTGGAACAGTTTGGGTGGGTGCTTGAGAAGATTGGTTTATCCCGGGGGGATATTTTGGAAGTGGGATGGTTTGTTGAAAATGGACCGATGGCTGTTGGTATTGGATAGGTTCGGTTTGGAACTGGCTATGGTTTTGGTAGTTCTGATGGGGGTAAGGATTTTTTCCCTATGGTTGGCTAGGTTGTTGGTTATCTTTCCAGTAGAAGCCTGGGTGGTCGTTATACCTTGGGTTGAAGGTGTTTTGGTATTGATACTTTTGAAAGTTCAAAGAATTTACTTCCGCTGGGGGTCCTCCTAAGAGAACATCCTTGATGGATGGAATGGTTGGGCAGTTGTCTGTCTTATGGTCATGTTTGTCACAAATTGTGCAAACAGGGTCAACAGTTTAGATTTCATGGACTTTCCTAAGGTCTATCTCTTCAACCTTCCTAGAGATTGCTGCGAGTTTAGCCCTAAGGATTTCCTCTTCTCTAAGTGTATGAATTCCAGTAGTTCTTTGTGGCTTTTCAGAATAAGGTGAATTTCCCCATGTTTGGTTTTGTTTAGAAACTCTTTCTAGATACTCGTAAGCATCATTTGGGGCTTTGTTTTTAAAGGTTCCATTACACATCATGTCAATGAATTGCTTATTCCCCGGACCCAACCCTTCATAGAAAATTCTCACTTGTTCAGGAATAGAAAAACCATGGTGTGGAACCATGTTTAGAGTGTCTTTTAACCTCTCCCATGTTTCATAGAATGACTCTCCCTCCTTTTCAAAAAAGTTTTGGATACTCTTTTTAAGTGCAATTGTTTTGTGGTGGGGAATGTATTTTTTGTAGAATTCTCTTTGTAGTTAGTCCCAAGAGTTGATGGATGATGGTCTCAAATTTTTTAGCCAATTTTTAGCTCGATACTTTAAATAAAAAGGAAATATCCTCATCTTAGCTGATTCTAGTTGATGTGGGGGACACATGGTTTCTACAATGTCATTGAACTCTTTAATGTGCAGGTATGGCATCTCGGACTCCATTCCATGGAATGTGGGAAGGTGGTTTAGGACATGAGATTTAAATAGGTAGTTGGCATCTCCTAGGTAATTGTGTCTAATTAATGAGGGGGTATTGGTACAGGAAGGTGTGAGGTAGTCATTCATGGTTTGATCGACCGCATTCCCCAAGTTTGGGGCTGCCTCATTTGGGTTTCCATTTTGGTTCCCACCCGGGTTTATGAGTTGGTTTCTTTGAATAAATTCCATTGAAATGACCTCAATTTTTGTTTCAGGGGTGTTTGGAAGATTAGGATATAATGTAAAGAGTTCCCTTGGTGTACTTGACTCCCCAACCCCAGGACTATCCACCCTAACTAGACGGTTTGATTGATCGCGGGTGTAGGCGGACATGCGCCAAAAGAAAAAAAATGAGAAAGGGACAAGATAAGAGAATTTGGATGAGAAAAGAAGAAATGGGGGAGAATATAATGGGTGTTTAGATGAATTACTTGGGTCCCCGAAAACGGTGCCAAAATTTGATTCTCGCTCAAATTTACCGAAGAGATGAAGGTAGAACGATCCTTGTAGTTTAGCTTAGGTTATCGAATCCTCAGAGACCTAAGAAGAAACCTATAGACACGTACATTCTATGGACTGTTTTTGGCTATGAAGTGGACAAATTGGGTTGATTTTATATGGTTTTAAAGTATAACTAACATATTTAAGTGAATTCAATTTAAAAGAATGAGTTGATCCTAGGTTATCGCTTGGGGTGGATTGGACGTATTTTCTTTTTAATGATTTCAATTTATTAAATTTGAGATGGGTTCATCTAAGGAGATAAAACAACATCATACCTTACTAGTTTAATTCCTACACCCTTCAATAATAATCACATATACACTTGAAGGATCAAAGTTTTGAGCACTTCAAGGTAAAGGTTCGTATTAGCACTTGAAGTGCGTGACCTTAAATTCAACAAGGACGATGGAGTTTAAATATCATCAAATAAAAATCTCAATTAAAGAAGTGATTATAAATTAATGAGGTGATAAATAACATCCAATACATCCCCTTTCTACTCCCTTGGATCAAACCATAAGTGGGTTATCCCTCCATTGATTCTATGGTTTCAATGGAAGCGGAAAGTAGACTCATGAGGGAGGAAATGGAGAAGTAAAAAAAACGCAATAAAATAACAATCACTCCACCGTTGTGTGATAATCTCACAGGTTTTGGTATGAAAAAGTTCACACCTTGAACCAATGGTATCAAAGTGATAAGGAGAAGAATATAATAATAATAGAAGAGGAAATTTTATTAAGAAACAAGGATTAATTAAAACAACTTACATGTGAAGGAAGAATATTACAAAGAGAAATTGGCAGCATAACATTAAGATGAAAAAAAGCTCAAAGATTATCAACTCCTCCACCAAAACTGCCTTAAATAGGAATTTTGGAAGCCTTAGGTAGAGCCTACAACAGTAAAAATCATCCCACTTGATTATGGTAGGCCTAGGGTGGTGGAAAGCTTGTGGAACTTAGACTTTTCCACATTTGACCCGAGGTGGCAGCCAACTTTCATCCACCGAACAGACGCACTTTGATGAACTTCTATATGGCAGAATCAGAGTGGGCCATAGAAGAATAAAATGGATCCTCAGATGTCTCCTAACCTCCTGTAAAATTTGGGCCCATTTGGAGTTGTTTATTAGGAGATATGATCATATTAGTGGGCTGTTTTTCTGGGACACAGAATCTGGCCCAGAATTGTATCTCTAACTTGGGCCGCCTTAATGACCACCATAGAGGCCGAATTAGCATTATCTAATGAATATTGATTTGATTATAAACATTTCTTATATCATCTCACAAAATTTGGGATTCATTGGGCCTGTATGTTGGGCCCCATAGTCTCATAAGTGGACTGGTGTCCAATCTGCCTTCTATAGAATTGCTTCCATTCATCTCCAAATATCTCCATCATCGTTTATGAATCATCCATTGATCACTGAATTAAAAATGTTCAAATTTCAGTGTAGATATAGTTCCAAAAATATCAAATTAAAATATTGATAATTACATTCCTTATAATCAGATGACTCATTGGGCCTAAATTGGTGTATATTAGGCATGGAGTGCAAAAATGATGAGAATGGATGTTCATAATAAAAATGCACTAAATCAGGCCCATAAGATCAAAAATGAAAATTTAATACCATTAAAATGTAATTAAAATATATGTTTTTATTGGATAATCAGCATCCCCCTCCCATCCATAAAAAGTCTCCCCACCCATTAGGTTTTACCTAATGGTGGGGTAATTAGATGTATGTCAGAAATAACAATCTTCGATTTCCATTGGTCATGATCTTACCTAATAACATAGTTATAAGACTTATAAACCAAATAATACACAAAAAAATTTCATTTCATAGGTGTGTACACTCAGTAAAAATAAAACATCTAGAGGTACTCCATCCATCATCATTGCCTCATGTTGAAGTCTTACTTAGAGAAGAAATGTTTCAAACTCTTATGATCTGTAATGACTATGAATTTTTCTCTAAAGATACAATGTTTCCATGTTTTTAAGGAATATACCACTATAGATAATTCTGGGTCATTCATTGGATTGTTCTTATAGCATCCAAACTTAGTTCACTCTATAAACAGTATCTAAACTGGTTAGCTACCTAGACTTAAGTGTGCATGCCCGCATGCCAGAGGATGCTGACTAGTAGCGAGGGCCTATCATTGGTACAATAGGGAGAATATACCCTATGGATTAGTAATTAATATATAAGAATCATAAAAAATGAAAAAGCATTAGAATATAATAACAACTACCAATAAATAAATAAAAGATAACCATGATAATTCCAAATAATCTAACCATGAATGAACATGCTATGACATCATATACATTGAATTACACGTAAAAGAGATATGTACAAAAATATTAGAAAGATAGATAAATAAATGAATAAAAATACCCAATCCATATAGGCGGACCGAGTTCACGCCTGACCCTAGCTCCATGTCAAGCCAGATACCATAATGTGAAAATACATCAAGAAATCATAAACCAAGATCTAATCCAATAACCAAGAGGTCTGTATGGGTACCAAACAATGGACCAGATATGGTGTGAGTAAAACTTAGTGGGACACCACCAATAACATATAATGCATATCTATCCAGTGAGTATAAAATTAAGTAGTGTACATGAATAATGATGATTGGTTTAATGAATAAAAATATAACACATGTCAGCTTGGGTTCTCAATGGAACACCTGATAGACTATACTTGCTTCGGCCTAAGACAAAACTTCTCTAAACATGACATACTATATATATACACATAGATACATATATAAATATAAATGCACTGACAAGGACCCAAGGCTTGAGACCTAGGCATCCAAAATAGAATATCATACAAATATTACAATTTAAATAAGGGACTTTATGCCCAATTATCTCAATAAATGACAAGGGTTTTCATTCCGAATAATTTAATATAAATAATAAAGGATTACATGCCCAACAGTTTGATGTGAATGACAAGGGATTTCATTCCCAATCATCTCAAAAGAAGGATAAAGGACATCATACCCAATAATTTCATATAAATAATAAGGGATGAATAGCCCAAAAGTATTATATGAATGATGAAGGACATTATATCAAACTCTCTCAAATGAAGGATAAGGGTCTCCATGCCCAATTATTTCATATAAATAATAAGGGACATCATGCATAGTAGTCTCATATGAATGATAAGGTACTTAATTCCCAAAAACCAACGATGATTAATAATAATTATAATAAATAACTTCATGTAATCCAAGAGATGGTTTTCCAACTATGTAATATTAAAAATGTAAATAATGGCCATGAGTAAAGTCCATGGCACACAATATGATTCATCATGATCATTTCATTTATCAATTAATTCACAAGAAAAAAATAAGACCATGTTTAAATATAATCCTTTATAAAATTAAATTAATTAATTTAGATCAGTCTATTATAATAGTCAAGCCTATCGAAGAAGGTTTGAGGACTAAAGAGTGTGTAAAGTCTCATGTCCAACATCCCTAACTAAGTGATTAATTCCATTATAATTTCCATTACACCTTCAAGTGATTAAGTTTCAAGACTAATATTTAATAACTTGAATATGGACTAGGGTAGTCTCTTGTCATTCAATAATTCATTTAGTTAAATTAAGAAAAATGGCCACGTTTCATTTCTAACACCCAAGACACCTCTAAGAATCACATTAAGCATACGATGTTTAGACTGTTAAAAATAAATCCAATGCTCATAACTTCTAATAAAATTCTAAGATATTTCTTACCCAATCCTATCTAAACTGAGACAAAATAACATAATTATCTTTTTAATTAACCGTCCTATGGCACTCCTCACCATATGTTCTATATTTCAATGGCCAATTCCGAGTCATGATACTTCCACCATTAGAATTTCCTATTAAATCAAGCCTTTAGTGTCCTAGTGACTCTCCCAAAAAATTTATCAATTTAATTGAATGGTAAAATTCAAGTAAATCCAACTCAACCTAGTTACGTCATAATTTCACTAAAAATCCCTAATAATTTATTAAACAACACATATATCATCCCAATGTCATGACTCATGTAGTTCCCAATGCCTTTTATCCAATGATGTTCATACACTAGAGTTTTCATGTGAAGCATGGATACATAGTTTATAGATCCATACATCATAACCAATTACTAAGCCCAAATGTGGTATCTCATGTGGTAGTCAAGTAAAAAGACTGGTTGGTGTCCTTGAGTCCATCCAAGGCATTCCTACTTAGGAATCCAGGTGTCACCTTGGAAATTACATTACTAAATAGATTCAGGTACACTACCATAATAAAACATAGAAAACTATTAAATTACATAGAATACCTTGATCTCATGAATAAAATTTATTTAATAATCCATCTATATGTTGTTCCATTTATCCAATGGAATAAAAGATCCCAAACAATGACCAAATGAAAGGTATCAAAACCCACAAACATTCTAAAAAGGGGGTCATAAACTGACAACCAAAGCCCCAATCCCCACCTTAGGAGCATCCATATTGTATCAACAATGAAAAAACTTAAAAAAATATCAAATTAATGGCCTCATATATCCCCGAACATAATTATTAGAATGATTAGGAACTTGATCAATCTTAAATGCTAACACAATTCCATCCATCATCCATTCCCTATTACTGATAATATTTCTCATGGAATTTTTTGAAATTCAACATAAATGAGGTTCAACAACCTCAAAAGGACCAATTTTCACTTCCTACCTTATGAGTTAACTATAAACTAATCATTAATTTAAAATCCCAAAGATTTCTTCCAAATAAATTAAAGGATATTTAAAGTAGCTCAGTACAGATCCAGTTCTCCCTTAGAGTACTCAGGATGTTATCCAGATATTGGTAATGATCATCCCCAAACTATAAGTACATTGATATTCCATTGATAATAATATATTTCTTTTTTTGGGCCATTCTCACATCAACTAGTCCATATATTCCTTAATATGACACATGAAACCACATCTCTTGACCATGCATGTCAAGGTCCACTCACAGGTCAATTGTCACATGGAACCCGGTTTAATTCCAATTTACCCATCATCATAGGGGAACTTCTTTTAGTTTACCCAAATCCCCTGGCCCTCATTCATGAATATGTTATAATTGAAACCATCAATCCTAAAACCACACCCAACAACATAATGATATTTCATATCAAATAATTACATTGTGTCACTAGTGTGAACTAAAATTATCATACACAATAGGTGTACAACCCATATTACCTTATTCAAGACCCAAATGACACTACCATGAGTCATCCATCAATAAGGTCAAGTTGATCATTGTATGAAGAACATCAATATTAACACGTCAGGGGATACCTTGGAACTCCTCTTCATAATCAGGCACCTACCTATGCCATGATTTACCAAATGACTACAAAACTCATGACATCATTTTAGAAATTAAAGTGTCAATGAACATAACCACATGTCAATAGAACCAGAAACCCAAATAGTCTTTACCATCGAAGCTAGTATTGATATCCATCACTCAAGTGCTTCCTCATAAACCACAAGCATCACCATGCCAAACATGAAATTCCTGATCACCATATTTGTATGAATCTCAAAATGATCATACTACCATCTCATTGACTCTAAAGACATCTGAAAACTCAAGACAACCTCTCTTGAGGGTTTTATTCAATAAAACCAAATATTGAACTACTAGGTTAAAAATTAAAACTAAGGTATTTTAGGTATTCCACCCATCCCTATTGATATTTTATCAAAACCAGACCACTGAGACCATCCACCTAGCCCTATAGTATCTCAAATGAGAACCACATCCCACTTAAGGAAATATTTCATACGAAATCTAACTCACCTAGATACTATCTCTAAAATAGATAGTCTAACAAGGGTATAATCAACTTACTAGGGTCAAAATCTATAAACATAGGCATAAAGACACCTCTTTCTAAGTATCATCATATCGAGCTATGAATCTCTCTGACCATCCTCATAAGAAACTTCTCCCTATAGGGTTATGATACCAATATAAAAAGATTAAAAGATGAAACTCACCCAGTATGCACACACGGTAATACCCCATCAAGGTTCAACTTACAAAAAACCACATGCCTACCCATGGATTTCATTTACATAACTAAGAGTCAGACCAGATCTAAATAGTTAAACAGGAAGCACTTACCACTCCTATAATCTTGGATCAAGAGACTACTAGTTTTCCCATCTCTAAGGGTGATACCACAATGGGATAACCTCTCATTTTAATGTAAGATGTTGAATTTAAACTATAGTCACACCTAAAAAGTTAGTTGGATCTACCACCTATCTTTTAGGTCCAACATAATATGGAAAGGCAACTGTGATCCACTAGCAATGTGCATGTTCCCATCTAGGGAAAAGCTAAGTAGTACTATAACTAACCATTACAATAGGGTTCTTAGTTATCAACACCATGTAAAGTTTTTCTTTAATCAATTAAATAAATTCACACTTATTATAACAATAAATAATCTCAAATATATGAAAATTCATGTACTAGTTTTAAGGGAATTTTTTACTATTATACATAACACTTTACATAGTTGCTACTATGAAGTGTTAAGAAAATTATATCATAATTATAATTTTAGCCATTTTTTATTTATATATATATTCTCACAACATGGCTTAGTTAAATAAAATTTCAATTCCATGATATAGAGGAAAAAATAATAAGTTGTAATTTGAGGATTAATTAACTAACACCTCATAAAAATAAATCTCAAATTGAAGTAAAAGGTATTTTATCTATTAAGGAGATTGATCAAGTTAGATTACACCATAAATTTATAAAAAATAGCTTATAATTGGATACTGACACTTTAAATACCCATTCCTATTTATAATAAGAATACCCCCAAGGGATTTAGTACCAAGGTATGTAAAGATAGAGGCGACCTATTATGGTCTCATTATATCAATATGGGTCCATTTATACGGGCATCCATTCCCAATTCATGGAGTTAACACTCTATAAATTACAATTGGAATCCCATTTAAATGAAACCCATTGCAATAAATTAATTTAGTTTTAAAAACACCCTTAGAGGGTTTATATCATAGGAATATAATTTTATGACTCACCAACTTGTGACAAGCCAAGCATATAAGGATTAATATATATATGGGTCATCATACCAAAGTTATGAAGGTGAATTCCTTCATAAGTTTTAATTGGAACACCATTTAACTGAAATCCATAAGAAATCAATTTAATTTAATAAAAATGACTAAATAATTCTATTTCAAAAATTTCATTTTGGATAAATTATAAACCATTCCAAAACCATTTTATCCCTTTAATGTATTTTAGAATAGTTAAATAGAATTCAACCATCAAGATATGTAGGAAAACATTGTTTTGGTTGATCTTGACACTTTATTTAGCCACCTTATACAATACCCATAACCTGTATATCTATCAAATTAGTAAAAAATACAGGTAAACATGTAAATAATCACTAAATCATGGAATAAAAATAAGAATGTTGTAATATCACATAAGATACTAATAAAAATGGTACATAATCACAGAAGCATGGTATACAGGTAATCATGATAATGACCTATGAATCCTATGTTATTGAAATGATTCCTGAACATACCCCATATCTTTACATAATGGTTCAAGAGGTAAGTATCATAAATCAGTAACTAGTGGAAAGGAACATCAATCAATCAAGGTGAAATAATAATCAACTATAATAACAAACATCTTTAACAATAGTCCCATCCCTGGAAACTTGATCTTTCCCCCATGTGTTAGTCCTAGAAACAAGATATTTACCAAGTGGTGACAAATTATTAGTCTCCTATCAACTAGACCAAAATAATAATACAAGTAAAAAAATAAATCCTTTAATACCACTTTGAAGCATCTTGACCCCATTCACTCTATAAATAATATCATAACCGATTGGCCATATGGTCTTAAGAATGCCTCCATGTACACCAGAGGCCGCGGACTAACATAGAGGGTCTATAGGTGGTATAGTGTGGAGATTTTAACCTATGGATTAGTAATGAAAATAATTGAATCATAAAAATTAATTAAGCAATGGAATATAATAACAACTAGAAATCAATAAATAACCAATAAACAATCCATTTCCAAATAATCCAACCATTCATTAACATTATATACCTTAAATATAAAAGGAAGTTCATATACAATAGATACATACAATATCACTAGACATATATAAGAAATAAATAAAAAAAGACCCAACTCCTATAGTCATCCTAAGTACATGCCTGTCCTCCAGCTCCATGTTAATTCCTAGCCCATGAAGTGAAACAATATCCATAAACCACAAACCATGATTCTATCTCATAACGAAGATATATGTATGAGTACCAAATGGTGGCCTGAATAGGGCATGAGTAAGACTAAGTAGGCCATCAACCATGACATCTAATGCATATCTAGTCAATGAGTGTAAAATGAAGTAGTTCATAGAAATAATATTGTGTAGTGTAATGAATAAAAATAGAACTCATTTAGGATTGTGTTTCCCATAGAACACCTAACAGACTGTAACTTCTTCCGCTTAAGTTGGAACATATCTAAAAATTACATCACACACACACACACAGATATATATATATATATACATAAAGATGTATACACACACACACACACACACACACATATAGATATGCATACTTGAGGATCTATGGCTTGATACCCATGCATCCACAATAGGATATCAAAAAAGCCTCATAATTTAAATAAGGCATTTCATTCCCAAACATCTAAATTAATTAAAGGTATTACATGCCTAATAGTTCATATAAATAATAAGGGAAGACATTCCCTACAAAATCATGTGAATGATAAGGGACATCATTCCCAATTTCCTAAAATAGAGGATAAGGGACATCATGGCCAATAATTTCATATAAATAAAAAGGGATGTCATGCCCAAAAGTCTCTTACAAATGATAAGGTATATGATACACAACTATATCAAATAAAGGATAATAGACTTCATTCCCAAAAATTTTATATAAATAATAAGGGATTCCATTCCCAATAGGCTCATATGAATAATAAGGGATGTTATGCTCAACAGCTAACAAGGACTACTAAGAATAATAATCAATCATATCATGTAATACAAGGGATGGTTTTACATCCATTTAATATTTAAAATGTAAATAAATTCCATAAGGGAAGTCCATTCAACACCATACGATTCATCATGATGGTTTCATTTATCAATTCATTCATAAGAAAAATAGAGGCCATGTTTAAATACATGCATTCATACAATTCCATTAATTCATTTAGATCAGTCCTTCATAATAGGAAAGCCTAAGGAATAAGGATTTAGGATTAATGGGGTGTAAAGAATCATGTTCAACATACCTAACCAATCAATTCATTCCATTCTAATTTCTAGTCCACCTTCATGTGGGTAAGTCTCAAGAATTATATTTAACAACTTGAATATATCCAAGTTCAATAATTCATTTATTTTAATCACTTCCACTTTAAAAGGTTAATATAAACACACTTAGTGGTGTTTTGGATAATTACATGAAATATTCATTAGAAAATATAAGGTGAAAAATCCAATGGGTGGTTTTCATTGAGGACCCAACCTCTAACAATATCATTGGCCGCTATGAAGGATCTAGTTCATGATCTAGATAATTAAATTTAATAGATTCAAATTCTAGAGAAAATACATGGAAATTATGGTTCATGGAGAAATAGAAACATATTATAAACATGTGATAATTTTAGGTAAATCCATAGAACAACTAACTTATACTCAGTATGTTTCGATTGTCTATTACCAGGCTTTGATTTGAGTTAGAATGAGAGAAATCAGAGTAATCCATACAGAATTAAAAATAAGGTATAAGAGTTTTCATGGAAATAACATCCAATATGATGAGATAAATGGAAAAAATAAACAATAGGAATGATATACTAACCTAGGGTGATCCAATGAAATTGATGATGATCAATTCTGAGATCAGAGGAGGGATATCCATTGAATCCTAAGGAGGAGGAGAGGGAGTTAGGGCGGTGTTGCTGTGTGTGAGGAATTGGGTAGAAAATAGAGGAATTAAACTTAAGTAAGAGAGGGAAAAAAGGTAAATTCATCATTTTTAAACGGGAACATGTTTTGACCACTTGATTTGAAAAACTATGTGCCATATTTTTCCATATTGAATATGGAATCACATGGCCAGGCGCATGATTTGTAAAATCGTATCGATCCCATGTTAAGCTACTGTCTAAGGACCACACCCCCTAACATGATTTGGTGCATGGTGAGACAAACCATGTTCAACCAATGTAGTTCAACTCTAAACTTATCTACAAATATATTTCATGGTCTTACAAACTCGGGTACATGATTTGAAAACCTATGTTCCTTCCTATCAAGGTTTTATGGTTTAAAAAACCATGATGATAAAAAAATAGGTTGTACAGTTGTGCCTCATGGTTAGTACTAACCATGCACCAAACGTTCACCTAGGATGTATTTTCCAAAAACATGCATTCCATGTCCCAAACCCTCAAGACACTCCTGAAACCTATAATCTAATTTTTGAGCCTCATTTCACATCTAAAAAAATATTTTATGTGTTTTAACTCCAGTAATTATCTTTCGAAGATTGATTTAATATTTACCCCATCTACCAAATGAAAAAATAAAATTACTTTGAAAATTTCAACCCATCCAAAACATAGGATGTTATAGTTATTCTCATACATTAACAAATACCTTGTACCAGATGAAACAATATGATCTCTCTTCATGATAACACAACTGAGACTGGATCTAGATGCATCAAAATACACCACATAACCCAGACATTTTTATAGAAATATTTGGATGGGTAATGATTTGATATGATCTTTATGATCTAGAAAGAATTTATGATAATAATCAATCCATGTGAATAGAACACCCTTCCTTATTTAATAATTTATAGGTGAAGTCAGCCTTGATAAATCTTAGAAAAAAGTTATGATAATAGTATACTATTCTTATAAATCTCGATATATTGAAGACATTAATTGGTTCATTCCAAGAGATAAATACTACAATCTTCTTGGGGTCAAATCATATGACCTCTTCATAAATGAATTTCTCAAGGGTACATATTTCTTATATCCAAAAGTCAATATTATAAAACCTTTCATATAATAGGTGACCACACATTTTGATTAGTACAATTTTGAAGTGCTCCATGTGGTCATTGCGACTTTGAGAATAAAACAAAACATCTTCAAAAAATACCACAATAAAAGAATCAAGATACACATGAAAGATAAGATTCATCAAGATCATTAAGACTACAGGTGCATTAATTAGAACAAAGTGAATGCTTATATATTAGTAATTTCCATATAAAATTTTGAATCTTGTCTTTGGAATATCCACTTTCCCGAATCAGAGCTGATGATATCCTCATCATAGATCAATCTTAGAGAACCACTTAGTTCACTTTAATTGATCAAATAGATCATTTATTTGAGTAATAGGGTAAAAATTTTTGATTTTAAATTTACTCGGTTTATGATAATCAACACATAATCAAAGGGAACCATCCACCTTATTTATGAATAAAAATGGTGCACCCTAAAGTGGTGAATCCTTTACTCTCTAATTATTCTATATATACTTTTAATTCTTGTAACTATATAGGTGACATTATATATAATAGGATAGAAATCGTGTTCTTACCTAGAGTATATTGATAGAAAATTTTATTTCTCTCCCAGGTGTTAACCTAGATAAATCATTTCAAAATTTATACAGGTATTAATACAATATAACTTAAAGATTCCAATATTAAGTTTAATATGAAACTCCATGGTTCATTATTACTAACTTACTAGAGGTAGTTCTATCCACTAAAAATAAAGGTCCCTCTCTACTTGTATTTATGTCCCACCCCCTAAATACATGGATAGTTCCATTTGGGGATGTGATTGTCACATGATGAGGATAAAAATTAATACGAGTTTAAATTATACCTCCCATCCCATTACAAATATTAGATCAATAATATCAATCACTAGGAAAATTAATTACCAGATAAATTACACCACATCAATAAAAATGGATCACGATAGGAACTTGAATCATCTACACTCCCATAATCTAAGTTGTGTCTTGATACTCATGGTGTGAGGAATCATTTTCATGTTTAATACAAATTTTTTGACCATAAAATATGTAAGAAAATAATATGATGCACCAGTATCAAACAAAACATGAATATGAGTTGAGTTTAGTAAGATGGTACCTCACACCATGGAGGGATATGGTTTCTCAGTTCTGATAGCCTACTATTCTCTATATAGTTTTCGATCAGCTGACATAGGATATATTTTTATTCCCTTCCATGGATTCAACTTGAAAACCAATGTTTTTTAGAGTTATATTAGTTCACCTAGTTCCATGGATAAGAACTATTCTGATGGAATTATTCCATCTGAGAATAAGAAGCATGAGGCTTAGTCAATCCAAATCCACCTTACAATTTCATAGGTTTATGTAAACATTTATTAATATTCTATTTCTTTCCATTATGGTGGAATTTCCTTCGCAGCACATTATATTTATACTTTCTATGTGTAATCATTTCGCATTAGAAATTGTCTGTTTTTTTTCTAAGATGAGGTGAATACATGGCTGACCCTATCGATTGATTATTTGATGCCTTATTACCCTAGGATTAACCCTCACTCTGGTGTTTATTACCCATGCTGATCTTCCCACCAACACCTAGATAGACAAAGGTTTCCCCTAGGATTTACTACAATATATCTCTCCAACCAACACCTTATTCACCATTTCTATATAGTCAATATTACATAACATTACCACCTTTGAGAAAACCACATGTTAGAGTTCCACCTCAAAGATATGTTATTTCAAACTTTCACTAGTAACTACCACTTGGGAAAAGTGAACAAGGTGAGTGAATTTAGTAGTATATCTAGTTGATGACATACTTACTTATTCTAACTGAAGTAAGTCTATCTTCATCTATGTTTGGAAGGTGTATAGAATGAATTTTTTATTTAATAGTTCAAAAAATAATTTCCAAATATGATCTTGATCCAACATAGCTTGAAAAGATAAATCCCACCATACTAGCGCTAGGTCTTCAAGTATATATATTTCTAGCATTAAATTCATTTTACAAGGATTCCCCATGAGTTAAAAGATTCTGGTCATCCTTCTCAGCCATAACTATAATTTATTCAATACAAAATCATTGTGAAACATTAGTGGGTTATTATTTAGAAATTCTACCAAGTGATTTACCTGATGAAGTTCCTCATCCCTAGATCTATTGTGAATGTCCTAAAAGTCTTACACAAAACTCTGAATAAAATTATTGGTCCCTTTTGGTTTGGGTGAAAACTTTTTCTTGACTTCTCCCTCTCACTAGTTTCTCATTCTCCTTACTAGTGGGATTTTCCTTCTAAATACCTTTTAAAATCTGTCAATTAATGCCTTTTACTATTCAGAAATTCATGGCCTCAATACACACACATATATATCTACAAAATAATCACAATATCATTGTACCAAAATCATGTAATCATATGGTTAATGAAATCCTAGTGGTAAGTATCTTTACTAATGAATGGTACCTAACATTCACTGGGAAAACCCACAACGATGAGTTTACAATGCACCTATAGGTGCTTAACAACAAATTATTTACCTGAACAACCCTAGTAACTTGATTTTTAGCATAAAAAGGTTTGTTATGTCTTTTTATACTATAAAATTAAAGTACTGACATGTGCTATATCAATTCTACCATCCCAACTGAGAGACAACCCAAACTAATACCATTTGTAACATCCCATCCCAACCCATTGGAATAGAATGGTTCATAGGTGCTACTAACTTTAGGTGACATTCCCCAGATACCAAAGTCTAGAAATAATTTCCAAGGGTTAAAACACAGTCACAAGGGGGAAAATGACCCTATTTAAGACAAACACACAACCTATAAATGATAAAGACAGAATAAATAAAACCATGTGTGTCTCTTTAAATGATTCATGAAACGAAACCAAATAATATTAAACGTATCAAAGACCAACATCAGAGAAAAAATAAAATAATGTAAATAATAACACTAAGAATCCATAGAATTAAATGACTCTAGAACCAAGGTGACACCACTGTAGACCAAAACATGAAAAACTCCAAATATTTTATCTTTACCAACTATGATGGCGAGATCAAGAAGCCCTATAAGAGAAGTAAGAAACATTCCCCTTTCTTATATCATAGAAAGAAACACCTGCATACACATCAAAGTGCGTATGGAGGGGTTGAGTAATCATACCTATTAAGAAAACCACAAAAGGATTTTCCCACATGCCACAAAGACAAGAAACAAGTTATCTCAAAGGATTATAAAACAAAAAGGAAGAATATGAAAAAGTAGACAAATTAGTTTACACAATATTAAATAAATCAAATGAATAATTTTAAAAAATAAGTATAATTAAATATGACTTTTCTATTCAAGTAGTATAGTCAATTAATTAATTTCAAATTATCATAACCCACCCATGTTTTAACACTCACACACACATGTATATGAATGCACTGAACCTCCCGATACTCATGAGTGGTGAGTCATCCTTTCACCAAGTCATCTCTTGTTGGCCCAGTTTGATAGTGGTACTTATAATCATGATCCATCCTATATTTCCCTATTTAATAGTGTTACTCCCAAATATGATCCATCCCAAATTCACATGAAAAAATGAAACCAATTTATTCCAAGACCACATGGTAAAAACCATCATTATTTGAGAAACTCATTTAATTAAATTGTCAAACGTTTCATAAGTAATTCCCATAAAGCAAATTTCAAGAACCAACCACTAAGAGAAAACTTAGTGGAGTTTTAACTGGGTAAAATCATTAAAAAATGGAATATAGTTATTTAAAGAAACGCAAGAGCCTTTTTATTCCAATAAAATTTGAAATAGGGAAAAACCACAAACCTCAGGTATGTTCAGTGTAATAAAAATCCCATGAATCTATAGATCTAGGCTCATACTTTCATTCCTATAATGGAACACAAAAAGATCCCATTAAAACTTGTTTGATCTCATAAACCTTGGCATGGAATCCCTAATTCAGGGTTCTATTCAAGATAAAATTTGTAGATCTAGAACATACTAAAATTACCTAGTTTGTACCTTTTATTACCAAGGTCCACATCTTGATGAATAAAAAAATTTGGATTCTATAGGTTAAAGATAATTTTAAATCTCTTATAGGGTTAATAAGGTTATAGAGCCTAAGAGTAGGGACGAGATATGACAATATTTGGGTAAGTTTTGGGTAATTTATTTTCTATGAATTAAAAACTATATTCAAGGTAAGGATATAAAAATTTAGAAAATTGTGCACCAACCATGTGAATAACTCTATCCAAGTTTTCATAGTTTGGATGAAATTTTTAGAGTACCATGTACCAACCATGCGATTTACCCAAAACTCCCCTCCCCAACTATAATGGTATCTTAGAGAACATGTATAGTTTTGTTCAATAATTCCCCTCCAAAACCATTCCAAAACATCATAAAATCATCTAGAATATTCCAATGACTTAACAAAATCATTTCATAACATAAAATAAAAAATAAAAAATATAAATAACACAGACTTTGGGTGTTATATTTTTCTTGTGAGGATTAGTTTGGGAATTAGCTTAGTTATTCTAATTGGGTTTTGAGTTTGGTTATTAGACTCGAGAGAGTGGTTTTGGTGAGACAAATGATGTATCCTTTCTATATGAATTTGATAACCTATTAATTAAATAAAAAAGATAAGGAAAATTTTTAGGTTATTAGAAATTTGGTACATGCATCATACAGTGGACAATCACGATCATATATTCCCTTCTCATGTTATCTCTCATAGATATACTTTAGTAACTCTGGGTTCATTCCATCAGATAGAGGATTATACCCATAAATAACTAGATTGTCACACCTTAACTTTTTGTTCCTTTAATATTTTATTTATTTATTGGTATTTAATATTTTTCAATAAGTTTGGGAAAAAATTACAACTTAAATTTTTAGTTTCAGAGTTTTTAGGGTGATTTTATCTCTATACATGGTTAGTGCACATGGTTTAGGTAAAATCATATTGGTACCTTTACATAGTAGTGTTTTCAGTTCATTTTTTTCTTTCATGGTTTATTACACATGGTTAACACACAGTTGAATCCAAACCATGTGAAAACTAGGGGAAACCATGTGAGAGTTTGGTGTGTCTGAGAGCTAGTGAATGGCTTTCACATGGTCTTTACAATCCATGAGAGAGTTGTGTGATTGTGTCGATAATTTTTACATACATGTTTTGAAAGGTTGGTGCATAGTTACCAGACCTTGTGCAAACTATGCACCCTCCGATGGATAGAAAAACATCCCTCACATGGTTCATCTATATATTCTAGAAACCATGTTCCAATTATGAAATATGTTTCTATTAAAATTATAGATACGCTCACCCACTTGTGCATGGTTTTTACTAATCATGTTCAATCCATGCGCCGTCTCCTAGACACACAAAACCCTTGCATGGTTTACCCTAGGTTTCATATGGTTTGTACTCAACTGTGTATTACCCATGAATACTAAATCATGAAATAATAAAATGAATTAAAAAACCACATCATAAAGGTATCCACACAATTTCCCTTAAAGCATGCACACTAACCATGCATAGAGAAAAAAACTACATAAAAATTCCAAAAATCAAAATTTCAGTAAGAATTTGACCCAAAACTCAATTAAGAGATTAGTTATCAAAAAATACATAAAATAATAAAGGAATAAAAAGTCAATGAGTGAAAATTATCCCAACTTGAACAATTTTCCCCCCATAAATTCATCGAATTCAAGACAGACAAAAGGAAAAGGGGGTCTCAACTTGGAGAAAAGGCTTCCCAAATGGAAACCTCATAACCAAACTAAAACTGCATGAATATACTAATCATGGTGCGATTCATAAATCTGAAATTCAAACCTAACTAGCTCAAGATAGAACTGATAGCTAAGACCCAAAGTGGTTCTACCCACTATTTAAAACTCTACTAACATGGTTGTTTCACTAGACAATTCACTTAGGGGGATAACCACCAAACACAGTAAGATATTTTAACCAAGAAACAAAAAAATACCATCCAATCAAGACATAATTCATAAATCCATAGAAAAAATACATATATAATTAAGAATAGGATGTTGAATCACCCAAAAGTAACTCATAGAGAAAAAACAAGCTACAAAATAGAAGAATAAAGACAAAATAAGAAATAATAAACTAGGAGTTACTTAAAAATATTGAATGGGAATGATTCTGATATTCTAGAGTTGGAAAGTATTTATCCCTCTTTTCTTGAGATCTTGGACTAAATTTTTTAAAGATTCCCCAATAATAAAAAATGATATGTGTTCCAATAATTAATGAAAGAGGGAACGTACTGACTGAACTAGACCCCCAGAAGCACTTGATAAAATGCTTCCTTTTAAGAGAAGTAAAAAAAAATAAAGAGGATCTTACCAAATAGGTTCCTTTGGTTTTCAATGGTCATTAGATGGGGAACCCTCATTGTAACTATGAGGAACTTGGTTTCCACACATCATTTGTATCCATTTTAAATCCAACTCCACCAGATAAACCTCATCCACTAATTCTATAAATAATTCTTGACCGGATGAGAAAACTAGGCCACTAATATCTGAATGAATACACTTTACAAACAGATAGGCCTTTAATAACTTTATAGACACCATCTATGGAGAATAGAGGATCAGTTCGCAAAAGTGGTCAACATAATCCTTCACTATCCATTAAACTTTCTAAATACCCAAAGCTCCACTACCTTCATTGCCTTCACTTATTCAGGAATAAATCATAGGTATAAAGTTCTTTTAAATAACTCCCTTATAATTCTATATTATAACATGGATAGAATGACCAAATTCCACTGATCCATAACTAGTATTTCAAATTGACCGAAGAAAAATCTTATTCTTATATCTTATAGAGTTCCCAGATACTTGAAAAGATCATAAATTTACTCTAACCAATTTAGAACCTCTAACAAACCATGATCACCATAAAGGAAAGACATACATTGAAAAATGTATGGATCTTATGCTATACTAAGAGTCTGGGTAGAGTTGACCACTGAAAGAGGCTTCCAATGAACATTCTATATCTTTTTAGGAAACTTAAATTAAATAACCTATAAAAATAAAACTAAATCAACAAAAAAAACAAATCCTAATCAAAACCCTGCCAAAATAACATTTCAACTCAAAATGATAATTCTACCAAAATCAAGTCATAATGAAAAACAAAATAAAAAGTTCCCAATTAAAAGACACTTAAAAACTTTCATACTTAAATTTTAATGCCTCAAAATCCTTCTTATTTGTTTTAAAATCCTACTTATTCCTTTAATTAAATTGTTTACCTACTTTAAAGAATCCAACCCATTTTAAATAACCCTATTTCAATTTCAAAACCCAATTTTCCATTTCAAGAAAATTTTCAATATTTTAAATACCCGTTATTCAATTTAGAAACCAAATTATTTTCCTTTTGAAACTAATGTACATCAACCAAAACCAAAAATTTATCCAATAACATCATGCGATTCCAAAGCTTCTTCATGAGTGACTTGTGGTTTTTCATGACTTGAAAACATGGTTCAACAGACAATTTTCCAAACATGTAGTTTCCACAAGAAGTGATTCTAAACTAGGTACTTAGGTTCCACATGGTTTTATATTCCATGAAGACTCATCTAGTAACAATAATTAAATTACCACTATTGTCCCTCAAAACACATAAACCAGGAAAAAAACTATATCACGAACAATAAGATACCATGAAGCTCTTATTTCACCTACCTATCATGTCATGAAAGTTATACAATAATATACCACACAAAACCAAATAGAAAAAGTTTCTCCAAGAAACTAGACCCTCTTAAGAAATTAAAATTTGATACCATTTTTTACGAACCATCCTAGACTTCCACATGAACTAGCACCCAACCCAGCTCACCACTAACCCAAGGGGTATCCCTGATCCCAGGCGTTGATGAAAATGTCATGGAAATCACAAAAAAAATAACTAGGAATAATTTCTCCCAAAAAATAAATAAGAAACACATGATTACTTCTAGAATCATAACATGGAAAACTTATACATCATAGTACCATGCATAAGAATATAACTAGAATGAAAACTAAAATAATTCAAACATGGAATAAAAAAAAATAAACTTCCAAATACTAATAAATAAAATAAATGGAAACAAGATCCAGATAGAGGATTCAAAATTGGAAAATACAATATCTAAACAAGAGAAAAACCAAAATATCAAAAATCATCTCAATGTGACCTCCAAGGTCACAATCAAACCTCAAAAATAACTTTCTCTAAGAGAGAGTAAGAACCAGAACCAGAATCTAAAAAACAGTTTGAGTATTTTAATATCAAGTGGCATAAGTAATGTGTGATCATAAAATATATCAGTAGGTAAGAAACACAAAATCCATAAATTTCCTTTCCAAAAACATATCATAAACATTATTTTTAAAATATAGGTAGAAAATTTATTTTCACACCTGAGTATATAAAATCTAAAATCATATTAAAATCATTTAATAAAATCTCATTTCATTTTTAATGGAAATAATCACTTAAAAATTATTTCTTAGGCCTCAGTACCCTTTTAGTAAAAATCCAAAATTTAAATCTTCATATGAAAAGAAACTTTACAAGTAAACCATTCCAAAAATCATAGAAGAATATAAAAATAAACAAGCTAAATACACAACCAAACCCACAAGAAGAAATATAGTATAAATGTGTAATCAGTAGGGAATAACATAAAAGAACCATAAAACAATGTTGTGATAATGAAACCAAAAAAAGGAAACAATAAGATATAAAAAATCATGGGAAATTCCTAGAAATCCCATATGGAGAGTATGGATGTAATCATGTTGGAACTATATGCTATCCTAGTCAATGATCCTAATCCTATAACCACCTAGATTCTCTCGACTAGACTCACCAGTGGAACACCCCCCAATGTTATTTGACACCATAGTGAATCTATTATATCTCATTAGGACTATAAAAATGTATCTTGAACCTCACTAATATTTATAAGATCCCATAGAGATAATAAAAAAGTTTAGTGTGGTAGCTAATAAATATAAAACATCTCAATCATGAATCAACATAAGCCAGCATACATGCTCAACCCACCTACCAAAACCATCTATGAAAAACCATTTTTAAATGTGAGGGATTTCCCATGAAGGAACAAATTTCAAATAAAACCATTTCAAATTATGAACTTCGCATTCTATTTTAAAATTAGTTATAAATTTTTAAGGAATTATTTATTTTATCAATTCCATTCAAAAACGCAGAGTGGGAATCAAGACACTTTATCAAAGTGAAAAGAGGCCCAAAACATGATTTAGAAATCCCAAATTTGAAACTTCCTTTGAAAAAAATATTTAGAATCCAAGATATCATTTAAAGAGACTAAATTTTTAAATAATTCATTTTATGGAATTCTCACACACACACACATATATATACACATGTACACACATATATATACACACATTATTGAACATTTGGATATTTAAAAATCACACACACACATATATAAACATCCATAAAAATGACAAGGGTTAAAATGAGGAATAAAAAATAAAATTCCACATCCAAGAATAATAATTTTCAAGTTAAAACCATTAAAACCTAAAAAATGAAAATAATCTAATTAAACCAAAAATAAATCTTAAAAACCAACCCATATAATTTTATTAAATTCCACCCATCATTTAGAACACTGAATATCCTTTAAAAGACCCTCTAGTCCATTTGAATGAACACCTAACATACATTTGTCTCCAATACAAGGCATAAAAATTTGGAATTATTGAAAACAAATCAGATTTTATAAACAAAAATATTTTTAAAAATGATTTCAAAATCCATTTATAATTATAACAACATGAGAATTTCAATTAAAATGATTTTAGGAAGCTAAAAGTATCACATGGCTTGTTTCAGAAAGGAAAAAGGTGAAAACACCTACCTCATAGGTGTGTGAATATGATGAAACATTTTACTATAGAAAGAATAAGGCCAAAGGAATCAAACACAGACCATAACACCAAAATAAACAACACACAAGAGACAAACCTCACCCTAGTGTTTGGACAAAGAGATACTAAGACAAGGGGATAAAGAAAAATAAGAGTAAAAATAAGTAAAAGAGGAATTGAACCCATGCCATGAAGGAAACCCATTAAAAACTATGGAATAATACTCAAAAATTGAAAGATAAGCAAGGGGAGTCTACCCATGGTGTTATTAGATTGAGCCAAGTGATAGGGAAAAGAGAAAGGGGCTTAGGGTTTAATATCTATAAGGGGAGTTTATGAAATTTTATTTTTTAGAATATTCAGAATGTCACACAGTTTATCCGAATGGATTACCAAACCACACGCCAAACATGATCTCTTTAATGGATAGAAAAACCCCATCAGAAGGTTCAGGTTCATGGTTTACATACCCTATTCCAACTATGAAAAATTTATCTGCTAAAATTGTTGACACACTCGCATGATTATTTCATGGTCTGTACAAACCATAGTGGGGTGTTCCACCAGTGATGATATTTGAGTGTATCTGAGTGGTTATAAACATATAATAATCTACTAGGATATAATATTATTCCAACCTAAGTATGTCTAGGGTTTTCTCATCAGATGTTTAATGATTTCCAATTATTTTTTATATCTTTCCATTTCCTATTTATTGATTTTGGTATCACTATCGGTTTGATGATTTATGGTTATTTTATGTTATTCACTACTTATTTCACATTTAAAATATGTTCCTTCTTATGGATTTGGTTATATATTTATCTTTTTTTTATTTTCAAATTCGTTTAAGAGTTTTGGAATGGTGTATTTGTAAAGTGGATTTCCAAAGTTTATTTAATTTGGGATTTGGATTAAAAAGGCATGAGGCTTGGAAAATGGTATTTAAGTGATTTTTCCATTTAAAACCGAGAAAAAATATTTTATTAATTGAATTAAATGTTATTTTAGATTTTATATACTCCTTAGTGAAAATGTATTTTCTAATTGTGTTTTCAAATCATATCTATGGTCTAGGAAAATAAAAGTATGGATTTTGTAGTGCTTACCTATTGAGCCGTTTTATGCTCAAACCATACCTATACCACGTGGAATTGGTATAAATGAGCTATTTTAATAGTTATAGTTTTGGTTCTTTCTCACTTTAGTGGGAATTGGTTTTTGAGGATTAATGGTGACCTTAGTGGTTACACAAATAAGATGTTGGTATTTTGGTTTTTTTCTCATCTATTATACCACCCACTTTGAGATACTGTATCTAGATATTATTTTTGTTTATTTTTAATTATGTGTAGTTGGATTTTTATTTTTGTTATTCCCTATTTGACTTGTTTTATTTTTGGTTCTAGTTATATTTCTTCACATGGAACTCTATTGTATAGGTTAGTCATACTGTGATTTCAGGAAGAATCCCATGATTATTATTTATTAATTAAGTGAAATAATACCAAATTATTATTACATGATTCCCATGATAATTATTTTTTCAGAACAATGGTATATATTATTCCTTTCTAGTTAGTGGAAATCTAGGTCGTGTTCTGCTTCAGGTGGAAACTAGGGTTGGTCCGTGTCACGAATTTTATTTAGTGGTTGGATCATGAGGTTTTTATTATTATGTTTGAGGCCCTTTCCATTTATAATTTTATTTATGGGATGTTTATTAAAGGACTGGATTTGAGGTATAATTTCTCAATGAGAATAAGGAAGATCCTTCTCTATATATTCTTAGTGAACATTCCTTTAATTAGTGAATGAAAGTTCTTATTGAGATTAACTGGATTAATTATAGACTGAGTGCACTATGAGTTATCTTAAAATAGATTATTCATGATATTATGTGGTGTGACTAAAATATAATTAGTATTTGATTTTTAGAGTCTAATATTTACACTCTTTATCTAGTCTAGACACTCACCAATCAGATATTTATTCATGTATTTTATTTACCCTCTACAGTTTAGTGAATCATCACTAGATGTTTGGCCAAACTCATGGTAGTATTATCTTACTATGATTTGGATTTGGTATTTAACTCAATACATTTTATTTGTTAATTTAATGGATAGATCATGTTCACACGATATTGGATTCCCTTCTACAGGGTATCAAAATAATTTCTAAGCACATGTTTAGGCCTTTAAGGTAAGTGTTGAGTTTGGGGTTTATTACTCCTTATATTCTCCACATACACAAGAGACCTAGTAAAAATATTATAGAAGGAAGTTTTATATTAGAATTTCTCCTTATATTATAATAGGTAAAATATTATCTTATAAGAAAATAGAGTGGTGACATAGATGGATCTCCATGTTGAAGAAAACTTTGAGATTAAAAGATTCCATACTAAAGGCTTCTATATCCTCCATGAGGTAGTTATAGTTGGTGAGTTGGTGGTTCATGGGTATATGGAGCTAGGAAATAACTTGGACTAAATCATTCACTAACATTTGGTAATTCTTGTTAGATGTATAGAATATGCGGGTAGGTTGTATGTGGTCTCACATGAAATATGGTGCAAAATAGGTAGTATCCAGTGATTTTTAAAGTATTATTTGTGTCTTTCTCTCTAAAACACATGAAATTTAAAATTATGGGGATCCATATATTTATTTTTTGTATTTTTATCAGGAATTGAACACTCCAATGGATTTTCTAAACAAATATTTGTAGTGAGGGACTCCTACTAATGGTGACCATCAATTGGTCTAAAATATTGTAATTATGAGTTTCCCTCAAGTGAGTAAGAGATTTTATGGGATTATAGCATGTAAGGATGAGATATCATGTCACCATACTTATAATGGAAGGGATACTCTATGATCTTTTTGAATAATGGTAAGACAAACACGGTTGATCAAATAGGGTATTAGACTTTATTAAATTTTCTTTAAGGGTTGTACCAATATATCCTACCAATTATCAGATAGAATGGATGAGTTTAGGTAGATGATGTGTATTGGTTGATCTATGGGAGGAATTTTTTTTCTGTACTCAGTGTGACCTATATAAAATATATTTCCTAGAGGTCAATTCTTGGTCTAGTTTTCATAATATTTAGTTTTGTGAAGTCATAAACTTGAGCCAGTATTGAAACATAAATGCAGACATCTCAAAAATTTCATAGTGATGTTGTTGGAAATAAAAAATTCAATATTTTAATTTGTTACTCATGGATTGTTTTCGGAAGTATTCATTAATTCCACTCTCATTTAAATTAAAATAGAGGGTGAGTGTCTCAGGTGTTTAGAGATTTTTTTAACCTAGTCTAAGAATACCATTGGTGTAGAAAACTCTTGAGGTGTGAGTTATGAGAAATCAATCCTTTAAGGTGTGATATTAAATATAGTGGTGTAGTGGTTCATCTATGTAGATCCTATTGAACGTACTGGTGGAACAAGTTGTTACACTTAAAGGGGATGGGTGAACTAATGTATCACTATTTTTATAATTTACTTCTTTGAAATAAACCTATTTGGTTATTTAGTATATTAACCTCTCATGTGTGTTAATCTGATCCTCACGGGAATGTTTTTAAAGTAAAGAAGAGAAAGGAACACAATAGTTTTTACAAGGTTTGGGGATAATTAGTGAGCCTAATCCTTACTATAAGAAGTCATTATTCTATGATATAGACTTTCCACTAATATCTTATTATCATTATAAGTGGTTGGACCAGTTATAATCTTAATCCCATGCTTCCCAGAATACACACTACCTCCCATAAGTTCAACTATCTCTCGATAGTTACAAAAAGATTTAAGAACCACTATTTGAGATAGATATACCTTTAAATACAGGTTGTATTAATAATAAATTAATAATATTCATCTTTGAGGAGTCATAATATTATCAAGTGAATACAACTCACCTTCTTTAAAAATAAATACTTCAGAATCTACCTGTTAAATAGACACTGAATATCTAGGTATTCATAACTCAAAACATATGAAATGATTTGAGGATATTATTCTCCTTCTTCTATCAGTATCAAAACTATGATATTGGAGAAAATATATTTTTTCGACTATCATATCAACTATAGGTTATCCTATTTATACTTATTCTTCTCACCTCTAAAAGAAAAGGTATATGTATTTTTTTACATATCTCAATCAACCTTGGATTCAATAACTTATTATTACTATATTAAACTCAGTCTCACATAAAATCACACCACTGTGTATATAAAAATGATAATATTTATTTTATCTATCTCAAATTCCCAATATACTTGAAATTTATAAGCAGTAATAATATATCTCTTAAATAGAGGACATTTTCTTATTCATGTGTCACATAAAATAACCATATCATTTTTATATACCTTATTTGGTATATTAAAATATTTCTCAACACTCACATCAAAGAAAAAAATTATCAAATACCCATTTTCAACACTCACAAATTTTAATTCACTTTGCACCAAGATCTTCATGTAGGCCAGTTTCTCATAGTTTCATTCCATGATAATTTTCAAAAATCCCCAAATATTCTTCCAATGATAACGAAAACAGTTGGGTATTCCAAAATATTATATTTAGTAATAAAAACTCAAAAAAATTTATTTGTGAGTTTCACAAACACCGAACAATAATTCCCTTTTTATTTCCCTACACCAAACTTTACTATCAGTTTATTCCACCTTATCATGATTTTTTTTAATTACAGCATAAAAAACCTCAAAAATTAGCTTCTTAAAATACATTTTACATTATAAAAACTTAGTTAGAATGTTCTTTATGAATTTAATAATAACATAGAACCATCATAGTAAACAGTCTGCATTATTCATGAAAATATTGTCAATTTAATTTGAGTTATTCCTTATTTGGATTTTCTCAAGAATGGTCATGTTATTCATGATATAAGAATCAGGTAAAATTAATTTTTATTGAATAATAAATAATTTTTTATGTTTTATAAATTAAATATTTTCTTTGGAAACATTGGGTTTTGATTCCTCATAAAAATCAAAATCTACAAACTCAGAATTTCTATTTGGATAAAATGATCCTTACAGTCTAATCCTTACTATAAAATGCAAAAATTCATCAATTATTACAGATTATAGATTAATATTATGCACTAAATATTTATTATTACACATTATCAGTTCATACTTATAGCACTTGAGAAATAATCCTTTTGATGGAAAATGATGGTTATAGTGCAACTCAAATGACCCTTACGAGAATGATCCTTATGGGATCCAAAATCAAATAACCCTTATGGGATCATTAATTATTATAAGGTAATACTTAAATGAAAATTAAAATTATGTGACCTCATGAATACATGGATTCATGATCACAAAATGACCATCCATATGAGAAAATACCCTTACATGGCCTCATAAATGCATGATTTCTCAAATAACACTTAAATGGATTTCCAGAATTAACCATTTGAAGCTTAAACTAAAAAATTCTAAAAATCTAGATATAATACTAGAACCAATTCAATACACTTTAAAAAAATATTAAACATTATAAATATGGTAAGAAAATCTTCAATGAATTAGTTGATTATTTTAATAAACAGAAATTATTTAATAATTTCTCTAATACAAAGGAGATTTTAATAACCCCATTTGGATTTTTTGTCAACTATTTGTAAAACATATATCAAGTTTCTAAAAATCATCAGTTATTTTAAATAAATCCCTGAATAATCATTAAATCATATTATATCTTAAATTATATGAATCTCGACACTACAACATATGAAAATGTTATGTTTTTAAGATGATTTCATCCCCTGATGAGAAAAAACTTTTCTCTAAGTGATTCAAATTCCTTTATCCTTCAACCCATCTAAAAAATCATCCATTTTTAGTAACCACAACAATAGTTACCCAATAATTTTACACTCTCCTTTCACAAGAAATTAATAAATAACCCTTTTCACCCCCTTAGCAAGAAACTAGTAATGATTTGTGATACATTTATCTCCCCCTTTGGAAACATAATATAAAACCTTATGGGGGGATGCTTCCACACATTTTTAAGTGATAAGGGAAGCCTGAATATTAATTTTCATCCTTAACTTAGAGAACCTATCATTTGGTAATTCTTTACTAAAAATATCTATAAATTATTACTAAGTTCCAAAAAACTTGAGTTTCACATCATCTTCTACCACCTTCTCTCAGATAAAATGATATCCATGATCAATGAGTTTGATTTAGAATATTAAACCAAATTATTAAAAATATTTATGTCGCTTTGGTTTTCACTAGAAATGCATAGTAGATTTTAAAACTTAAATCTCAAGTCAACTAGTTAAACTAGCATCCATATCATTTGTGAATGAGAATATGTAGCTACTATATATGAAACTTCATCCATCCCCAATACCATTTTACCTTTCTTATTACTATTCGATACCACAAAACTCTAACCAATAAATAATGTGCTTCTTGAAGTGGATATAATGAGAACACAATCACCATCCCAATCAATATCTATAAAACCCTACAAGTTCAAGGCTAAATTCGATATGTACAATAGGATAACACTCAATATATTATTGATATATTTATAAATCCTCTTGGCTTCTAATATGTGAGATTATTGGGGATCACATTGAAATTGAACAAACAATGTCATAAAAAAATGTCAGGATGAGAAGTTGTTAAGTAGAGAAGGATGTAAAAAAGATTTGTATAATCCCTTTAATTTACACTATTTTTAATATCATATTTGATCAAATTACTCCCAAAAAATTAAGGAGTATAAATCCCATTCTGTTACTCCATTATAAACCTCCTAAACTATTCTCTAGATTATTTTTCTTGGGGTAGAAAAATTTGATTATCCCATCTAATGATTTGAAATCCAAGAAAATATGACATATCACCCAACACTGAAATCTAAAAATTTATATTTATTTTATTAAAAAACTCTTAAAAACTCTTAACCCTTTCACCTATAAAAATTATTTCATCTACATATACTATGATAATAAGAGTGTCTATAGTCTTCTCCTTCACATAGATATTACTATCAATTTTTACTTTTGAGAAATTTATGCTTCTCATGCATCAATCTAAAATGGAATAAAAGGAAATAATGGATTGTTTTAATCCATATAAATCTTACTTAAGATTTCATACAATGCTCCCATACATTTCAAGAATAAATTCCTCAGGTTGTTTAATAAAAAACACTTCTTCAAGATCACCATTTTGGAAGGTAGATTTCATATCCATATGATAAACCTTGTAATTTTTGTTATCTTCCACTACCAATTACATATTAATATTACCCAATATTTAAATTGGGTAAAGGGTCTATTCAAGGTAAACTCTTACCATACGAGAATACCCCTTGAAAACCAACATTTCTTTATTTCTTATGAAGTCACCTTACCCATTCATATTATTTATATAAACTCAATTTTTTTCTCATAATTTTATACCATATACCAAGTGGAGTTATTTTTTATTTGATCAAGTTCATAATTAATAATATCAATCCATTATCCATGCCAAATTTCCTCATAAATAGTTTGTAGTTTTACTTGTTAAAAAAGATTTGTTTGGTTTTCCAGCCTCAACCTTATTCTAATTTGGATAGGTGAATCTTTTTGGATAATAATATTCTTAAAATCAACATGTTTATTTAGAATTTTATGATTATACCCCTGATACTGAGCCTCTTATTCATCACTATTCACATATGAGTTAATATCAACCACAATATGCTAATTCCCAACCTATTCCATAACCTGTTTTTCAAGAATCTCTAAGTTTCCAGCTCTATTAGATTCATCTTAAGACTTCATAAGTTCAAATATTATTTGATTATTGTTAATTATTTTGACATATGAACACTCTATAAAATTTTATTTATTTTATCCAATATTTCTAACCACTTATATTGGAAAGATATCCCACAAACCCACCTTTGATCTATTTCTTCGAACTTTCCCATATTTTTGTTATCTTTATCCATGTAAAAATTAATTCCAAAAAATTTAAATTATTTTACCTTATGGTTTTTGTTGTTCCAAATTTCATATGGATTCTTAAGTGTATCAGTTCTTAATAAATATCTATTTTTAATGTGTACAAAAATTCACACATCTACTCTCCAAATGAAATATGAAATATTCTTTTTAGCTAACATAGTTCTCCCCATGTATAAAATGATTAAATTTTTCTTCCCAATTATACCATTTTATTATGGAGTGTATGATGTACTATACTGATTATTTATTCAATTATTTTCTAGATAACTCTAAAAAACATTTTATGTGTACCTCTTCCCATTATAAAACCTCACATTCGTGACAAAGACACCATGTTCATTCTCAAATTGTCTTTTTTTTTTAAATCTTAATATCCTATGATCTATGATTAATAAAGAGAAAATTATTCATTTGGGGTTTATTCATAAATTAATTTAATGACATAAAAATAACCTTCAGCTGTATTTTTCCTCATATTAACACAAACACTATAATACATGATTTTCAATGGTCTATTGGACTGAATATCCTCGTTTTTGTGTGTCCCTTTCACTCTCTTCACTTTTATGCACATGTCACAAATTGGTTCTCTATGACTTTTTTATAAATATCTCTCACCAAGTCATGATTGAAAATCTTACTCATGATTTTTCCAGCCAAGATGGCCAATTATTGTATTCCATAAATCATTTTAATTTTTGGTACTCAAATTTCATGAATTTTATGGGTCACGAATTTGAGACAATTTCCCACTCTTTCTATCAAACTTTGTGATAAAAATTAAATATTTTAAATACTTAATAATGAATGAGTTATTTTGAAAAAAATATTTATCTCCTTCATAAAAAATTGGATAACACTATGAAAATTGTGTTTTTTCCTTCAACAAATAAAATGATTTTTGGATTTGAGTCATTTTAACTCAATCTCAATAGTTCCAACACCTTTTATTCTTAATAAATTATAATTTATGAGTGAAAATGATTCTCATTGATGATATTATATATATATTTTTAACATTTTTTGTATTCAGTAATGTGTGAATAACACCCACTTTTACGGATCCATGGTCTTCCTCTATTTTTTCCATCAGTGTTACCTCCACTACAAATGACTTATATTATTTATTTTTCATTTATAATTATTCCCATTTTATTTATAAGATAACTTTACATGGATATTTTTCATTCAATTTTCAACACAATTAAATTATCTCTCATATCTTCCATGGATATCCTTCAGAACTTCAAACCTGTTCTATTTAGCAGGCTTGTAGAAGTTTTATTCAAAACCTTCTTCTTTGGAAATTCATTAATTTTAGCTAAAAAGATCCCACCCCCATTATTCATGAATTATTTTAGGTAAGTACATACTGTACCTTCATGTGTAATATCTTTTTCCATAAATACCACAACACCAACAATAACCACTGAATTTCAATATTTTTGTAAAATAAAAAAATCTATCTAGAAAATTAAATTTCATATTCCTAAATTTTGTTATCTTGATCTACCATTATTTTATTACTCTTCAAGGAGGTTGATCTTTATTCTATTCTTATTTATTAATTAGGTGTAGAAGATATTTTATCATCATATTTTCTACCACAGACTTGTAAAAATTTTGAATTAGGAAATACACTATTTGAAAAAATAGATTTAAATTTTTGAGAGGATTCAGGTATAGGTTTAACCTAAATAGATATAATAGGAATATCAGTTATTTTCATGACTGATCCTTGGTTAAAATATAATTTTTGAATCCCTATTTCACCATATTTAAGTCCTTTTTAGCTATAATATATTTTGATTCCCACTTTCCCATTTTTGATTATTTTAAATTAACCTTTTAATTAAGACCATTTTAGATTATTTCAACCTTAGTATCCTTTAGTTTGATTTTATTGAGTTCTTAATTGAGTTTAGATTTTATCTTGAGGAATTCTTCATTTTCTTTGATTTTCATCCCATAATATTTTTACATAGTTTTAACTTTTTTATTCAACTTGGAATTATTCTCAATATAATCTTCTAAATTTTATATGTGTTTATAATCCAATTAAGTATCTTCCCAACCTTCCTCATGATTTCAAGATGAGTTTTCTTAGTCATACAAATGACCCATAAATCCTATAACCTTTATACAAAATTCATCTTTAGATTATATGATCGAGGAGGAATATTACAATTTTTATTGTCTTATCATGATTATCTTGTTTATTATTGAAAATATTTTATTGATATTAACTATATTGTTCATTGATTTGGATCCTTTTCACATTTCTTATTTTGTGGTTTCTCTTCTAGGGCATCAACATCAAACTCATAGTTTTTCTTATTTGGATAGTTGAATACAAAGTGTCCAATGCCTATACATCTAAATCATTTTAGAGGTATTTTTTCTTTTAATTTTTAATTTAATTTTCTAAAATTTATGAAAATAATAGATATGGTCATTTGTTTTCTATATCATCATCATCATAAAACTCATAATAAGGTTCAAGTTATTCTTCTTTTAACTTGAGCTTCCCCATAGATTCAAAATCAATTTCATCTTTCATTTTATTTTTAAAGGTAGGTTTATTTTTCATTTTATAGGAGATAAATATATTATGCAACTCATCTAATGAGATATATTCCTTATCATAAAAAGTATAATTTTTTGGATCAAATCAACCAAGAAAATTCATTAGGAGTTTCTTCACAATAATAGAGTCATCCAAAATTTCACCAAAACCATTAAGGTTTATCATAGTATAATTCAATATTTAAAGTAATAATCAATGGATTCTTCATCATCTTACTTTATATTTTGAAACCTAATTTTATATATTTGTATCTTATCTTCTTTCACACTGACATTTTATTCATAACCACTTTCATATTTATCCCAAATCTATTTAGTAGTTTGTATTCTCATAAATTTGGAAAAAATAATATGAGATAGAGACATTAAAATTTCATTCCTATATTTTCCATCAACCTTAAGTTTCATTTTATCAAAAAAAATTATTTTCTTTACCCTTTGAATTAGTGTAAATCCTATTGTGCCTACATTATGAACTTCAACTCCCATGGACGAAGGCATGGAAAAATTTTATTTTTCCAACTATGGAAATTATTTCCATAATATATAGGCACACCTATTCTATTTATAGAGTTGATTTTATCTATTCTGTATGATTATATATTTTTATAGAAGAAACCTTATACTCTGATACCACTTGATAGTAAAAGTTTTCAGAATAGATATAATGATAGGGGGTGTGTAAATCCATGCAGATATATTTTAACAATTTCCTTCTTTGAAATTAATCTATATGGTCAATTATGACATGACACACTCGAGTATATTTAAATCATACACACTAGAATGATTTGAAAATAAATATGAACAATACACATAATAGTTTTTACAAGATTAGACTACAATGAGTGAACCTATTTCTTGATGCATTTGACTATTATACTATGCTATAAATTATCTGTTAATATCTTATTATCAATACAAGTGGTTGGGTCAGTTATTAACCTGATCCCTTTATTCCCTTCATATGCACTACCTCCCTCAAGTTACACTATCACTAGACATTTATATTGAATTATAAGAACTAACAGATGGGAGAGATCATCCTTTGAATACAAGTTTGTTTATAAATAAGAAAACATTATTCCTCTTTGATATAAAACAATATTTTACAGTGAATACAACTCACCTAATTTAAGAATAAACACTGTAGATCTACATTTTCTTAACTCACTGTATGAAGAATCATTTGATGATATTATTTTCTTTCTATTAGTATCATAACTATATCTCATGGAAGATAGATTTTATACGACTATTACCTTATCTACATGATATCATATTTCTCCTTTTTCATTGGTTCACTAAAAGAATATGTATATATATTTTTACATAAATCACTTAGACTCAAAATTAGGAACTTATTATTATTCTCTTTCACTCAGTCTTACACTCACACACCACTATGTACAATAAAAAGACAATATTTTATTTTGTCTATATCAAATTCTCAAAAACCATAATATTTCCAATTAGAAATAATCTGTCACTTAAAAAACAACTTTTTCAGGTACTAATGAAACATTAACTTATCATATCATTTTCATATACTAGAACAAGTATATTAAAAATATCCCAATTCTTTCATCAAATACCACAATTATTAAATACCTATTTTTATCACTCCAAACATTTGACACACTTTACAACAAGGTATTCACATGGACTAGTCTCCTATGATTATTTTCAAAGAGTGTTTTAAAAAGTTCCCTTATCTTTATAAAATCCTAACAAAACCAGTAGGGTCTTAAAATCTTTATCCTTTATCAAAAAAAAAAAAATAAAAAAAGTGTTATGAGGTTCAAAAATTCATAATAGTATTTCCCTTATGATTTGATTAGACCAAATGTGATTCTCAGTCACTTCCACATGCTCATGGAATAAAGAATTTTCTTATAACACAAAAAATAAAAAAAAATCATAACAATAAAATATATATAACATTAAAAAAACTTATATGGATTTGTATATTGATTATAATGTTATTTAGGAACTAGAGAACAATAAAGCATAATATCAATAAAACATATGAATTATTCTTGAAATCATATTTTGTTTCATTTGATTCCTTCCTCATCAATCTATTCTCAAGAATATATTTTTATTCATGATATGATATTTATGGAAAATTATTTTTTATTTGATCTATAATTATTATTTTTCTTTCAAAAAATGAAGACAAGTTTTGGAGACATCGGGTTTATGTTCCTCATAAAAATAAAAATATGGAAAGTCAAAATTTCGGTATGGATACACTAGTCATTATAGTCTCATGCATATATTACTTCATTATTACAAAGTTTTGATGTTTCTTAGACAATTTATATTTATCTTCATGTAGTATCATCTCATCCTTATAGCGCCTCTAAAATTATCATTTTGGTGGAAAATTATTCTTATGGTGTAACTCAAATGAGACTTATAATAATCATCCCTATGGGATCTAGATTCAAAAGAACCTTACAAGATCATTGATTGTTATATTATCATCTTTTGGGAAAAATGACCCTGACACAAACTCATGATCAAACTAATTCATCCTTACATAATGATCTTCCATATGGGAAAATGAAATTGACATAACTTCATTCTGACAAAACTTCATAAATAACCCCTACATGGATTTACATACTTAACCATTTTGGATCATGAACTCATAAATTCATGAAATCTATATATAAGACCTGAACCACTTTAAAAAATGTTAGAAACATATCAAACACATTAAATCACCTCAGAAAAAAGTTAATGACTTGGTAAAAAAACAAAAAAATAATACTTCAATAATCTCTCCATGCCAAAGGGGTTCTTCACTTATAATCATGATGGATTATGTGGATCATATGGCATATTGGTGTAGTGGTTGCTAAATACCATATATAATATTTTTTTATCAATTTATGTTGTTGAAATAAATGTATATATCCTCGATAAGGTCAGTTTCCATGCTCATATAGTTTATATTTTTCTTATAATGATGTCCCTCACACCACAACAAGTTTATGTAGTCCGATGATAAAGATTTAATTGTTGGATCATTTTTGATTGAGTACTTGTGGACAGTTCACAATAAATATTCCCTTAAAATGTTGGGAGCATGTCACATTTCTTTAAGGTTGGATAATAGTGTCCCTTATGACTCAACTAAGGTCATGTAGTGTTAAATTTTAAACTACAGTTCCCCAATGGGTATGAAACCTTAGTGGTGTAAGTCTAGTATAGTATTTGTGTGTATTGTCTTGTGATCCAAGCTACACAATGAAGGATATTACTATAAGGGTTGTGGATTTAGTCTCTTGAGTTTTATTGGAGTTATTTTGGGGTCCAAAGTTGACAAATTATGGTTATCTAAACTGTTAGGACCATCCACATATGATTATGGAAGAATAGGTCACCAAAAATATTTTGGTTTATTTCATGGGAATTTGTGAATTTTGATGCTGCATTTTTGGTTTTCTCATCATTAACTTTCACATAGATCACCCTAACCCAACTTGGAAATCTTCACTAGTGGACATAATATTATAGGGAATGAGTGGTGTAATTGTGTGTTTCCACCAATGGATTTTGTGTTATGAATTAAATGTGGTAAGAATTTTTCATTTTTAGTTATTTCCTTTTAAAATTATACTTTTATGGTTTACATTCATGGTTCATAGATTTCACTTTATTTATGTTGATGAGAGACCTATGGTTGGAATTTTCATCGATGAAAAATATTTTTAGAAGTTATGTGACACGAGTTTACACCATTTACCAAGGCTTTACTAAGATATGAAGGACTTGTATGACTAATATGTGGAGGTGAAGAATGTTTTTTAATATATTTATGTCCTAGGTTTTCTTTGTGTCCCATACTCATGGAATAAATCACATATACATGAGTATGGGTTATTTTATGTTTAAAGTTGTTCATAAAGATCGTCTAATTAGTAACATGAGTTGTTTCCTTTTATAGTATGAAAAGGATTAAAAGGTGTGGGGTATGTAGTGAAACTAATTTATTTTCAAGAGACCCTTAATTTACTTTGACATTCGAAGGTTGAGTCTTTTGAAGAGATTAAAATAGTAAAAATACCCTAAAAAAATTCTAATGGTTCTATTGAACTTGGAATGTGTTGTTTACCCTTGGGCTATTTTTTTTGAAGGTTCAGGAGAGTTATATTTTGAAGGATAATAAATATTTACTAAATAATTAAATAGTTATCCTATTAGTGTGAATTATACTAACTCTTAATTGGAGGATTATATGATATTCCAACACTATGGTTGTGTTTGGAATGTGTTGTTTTCCCTAGGTGAGGTATAATCTCAGTGCTCAGGTGTTAAAACCTAGACTAAACATTTTTGGGTCTTTATTTAGAACACTAATAATTACTACAAGCATATTATAAAAATAAAATATTATTTTTATTATGATATGGAATGGGGGATTGATAGGTGGCATTGATATGAATAGTTATAGGGTTTTTATAGCAGACTTTGTTTTTCAGGTTTAACTAAAATTAAGAGGGGAAGATATTAATGCGAATTAAAAGGTGAAATCATGGTCATTAGGGAAATTAATAAATCACTTACCAATAATTTCATTCAGTCCACTATTGAGAAATTTATAGAGAAATTTATCTTCCCACATTATCATTTCCATTGGTGGTAGATACGTTGAGAATATCACTCTCTGTCTCTCTCAGAGAAATAAATAACAATTCCTTTTGTTCTTCATTATCTTTTTGGTAGTGGTAATAATGATGATTGAGGTATGTTAAATTATTTTTCAGCAATGATAATTAAATATTGAGATAAATCAGTTTTCATTTACTTACACATTATTTTTTTGTGTGATCTGACCCTCTTTACCAGGTGATCAAATTGCCTATATTTTTATAGAGACCATATGATTAATTTTTTGGAATATTTTCTTTTTTAACATTCACAAAAATATTTTATGGTAACCTAGTCAATGATATTTAACAGTAATAATTATATGGAAATTATTTCACAATCAATGTAAATTACAAATGATTGATGGAATTAGGATTTTTATAACCATAATGATTTTTTTGATTATATTTATGTGAATTTATTTATGAAATTACACTAGCTATTTTATGGAGATTAAAGAAATTATTCCTCTTTTAAAAATGTTCTGAAAAATACAATATAAAGGTTCCAAAATTAATTTTAAAAAAAATTATTAAAAAATTATGAAAATTATTTTTGTAATAATAATAAAATATGAAGAATTAATTTATGTCAAGATTAATTAATAAATTGATCCTGGAATAAATTTTTTCAGATAAATATAATTATAATTTAAATGAAAAATTAAATTATATCTTAAGTGTGGAATTATTTTTATAAGTTAAGAAGTGTTAAATTTATTTCTTTGATTCTCTATAGTTTTGTATTCATGAATGTTTAAATGAAACACTACAATAATTTTCATAGATAATAAACAATATTTTTAATGGAGAATGACCTAATATTTCAAGGAAATAAATTAAAATATTTAATTTATGTTTTGTGTGTAATTTATTCTAATTTTGATAAAAAATATTTAATGAGAATATTATTATAGATTTCACTAACATTAATTTCCATTTTCAAAAGTTTAATTTCTTTTCAGTTTAAATTGATAATGGAAAATAATAATAGTAATAATAATATTGTTAATGTTAATTTTTTGACTAATGATTATTCTTGTGGTGGATGATCATGGAATAATTTTCTGTAATGATAATATTATAAATATATACTAATATTTTTATTGTCAGCATCTTTGGTTTTTTGTCATCATTTCATGATAAATAAATAATTAATCCCATGTAATATAAGTCCTTTGATCCATTCCCTATAATATATGATGGGAATGAGTGAAAACCTAATCATGGGTTGTCAGATCCTTCCATCGACCAACAACCTTCATTTCTCATACTTATTCATTGAGTTTTGGTTCACACATATAGTGTAAGTATAAGATTGACTACAATATGGAATAATGATCAGTAGAATGGAATCACATGGCCAGAGGAACCTTTGTGAGGTACGATGGAGGCCCCATGGGTGATAGGTTCGGTCTGCCCTAGAGACATGGTCAGTGACAAAGGCAACAATGACCTTTATGGTGGAAATTTAAGGTTTCTAACACTATAGTATTATCTCGACTACAAAGAATGTAGTCTTCAGTCACACGCCACAAATGTTGGAAAAAATTATTTACACATTATAATCAATGCCACACAACATATATCCTAGGGAAACTTGTTGTGTATAGTGGAAACCAAGATGGCTAGGGTTTTCACTATGAATTTAGTATCACATGTTTTGTGACTCGGAGTCACATGCCATACATCAAGGGTCTGATTTTCTTAGCATGTTTTATAAATAAATTATAGGTCAATTCATCAAAACAACACATCATTTGACACATCACACATACCATGTATTTAGTGAAAGGAATCTTAGTGTTTGATGAATGTATACACTAAGTAGCTATGTTGTCTCACATGTCATATATCTAATAGAGATCTCATACACACCTAGAGAGGTGACTAATCATCTATCTAGAATACACACCATTTAGATCAAGTATACCTACACATCATGTGAAGACTCTATACATGTCTTATATATCGAATTAACATGTACATGGTCATAGAAGAACACGACCAACCTTTCCTAAGTGACCTATATGCCATGTACCCTATGATAACATGAAATGTTCAAGAAAAATTCTAGTATCCACTATATTTCCCCACCAAAGTTCTAGTTTTGTACATATTTTTAACCTATTTTGAGTGCTTTTCCATATAAAATATGTTGGTACACCTATATATATTCTTTATTTAGGGTTCATATCTACAGTTTTAGAGTAGTTAATGTTCTTATAGCCAGTTAGAGATGATGATAAGTGTGGGAAGATGATCATAGAGAATCCCTGGGTTTGAAACCCTCTTAGTAGCATACAATCTCTAGAACGTAGGACCTATATTTATTTAGTGGAGTAGGTAACTATATAATTGTGAGGGGGAATTTATCCTACACTCATGGAGTAGTTAACCCTCTTGTTTGATGTGAACTACAAACATTGGGGCATAGTTCCTTCCTAGGGATCATTATCCCTCTCAGATGAGTTTTTTTTCTTGTGAGGCCCAGGTCCCCCATTACCAAAGCTATTAAGAGATTATGTGTAAGTGAAATATGTGAGATAGTTTAGGTATTATGATCCTAATAATAATATATGTGGTTCCCCCAAAAGTATCTTTTATAGTGAATTTTATCTTTATATTTCCTAGCCTTGATTGACTTTGAGGTATAACTTATATCTGACCTATTATATTTGATATTAGGGGAGTTTTATCAATTATATGAGTACATTTGAATATATGTGAGGTATTATCTTTTGAGTTTTGAGGTTTCCTTTCATTCATGAATGTCTTTATTTTAGAACATGTCCAACACATTAAGGTTTGATATTGTTTCCCTTGATTTGGGTTTAGGATAAGTTACTATTTTATCTTCCACTTCGTGCTTTCAGGGATTCCAACATGGTATATTTAAACACACCCCTACAAATGCCTTTTTCCAACTCATGTTGTGTCTATATATACATTACACAGTTTGGGGATGATATTTGTGGATCTGGATCAAATGGTGTCTAGGGAGTTATTTCATAGTGGCTAATGGTGGTGCATAGTGGGAGATGGTTGTTGATGGAGTTTTTTCTTGGATACCATGTGACGAGGATGTTTCATCCCATTTCTTAATTCAATGGAACCTGGTGGTATTCTTCTTTTTAATTTTTATTTCTCTTTTTGGGTTTAGGATTTATATAGTTTTATTGGATATCTATTGTCCCATATATGTATTTTCATACTATTCAGTTGTTTTTATATATATATTTATTGTGTTTTTAGATATTATTATGTTGGAGGTAAATTATTATTATATATAATTATATGTTATGGTCTTCCATTTTTTTATGACTTCTTAGTAGTAGTATTCAGATCTTGGGATATTGGAAGCAAGTTTGGGGTGGAAAACATGGGTTACTAATGGACCAAGTGGGGTCCAGGTGGATTTTGTCATGTGAGTATAGGATGGAACCTTTTGAGTTATGTAAAATACATATTCAGATCAATGTTTTATTATATAAGGGTTTCATATGGGATAGTTTGTCACCTTGGGGATTCATTAGTGTTATTAAAAAACAATCCAAACTGTAGTCTGAAGCCGTGTATCAGTTACCATCAGTTGAATCAAGTGATGGTAGAGAACCTTTATCCTCTCCTGAGGATTAAATATCCCATTGATTAGGTAAATAGAGATAAATGTTTTTTAATATTAATATTCATTTTATATATCACTAGATGAGGGTGAAAGAGAAAGATATCATTATGAATACCTTCAATTATTTCCATAAACATTCCTTGTTCATTGTTATTCCCTTTAGTGTCATGAATTTCCCACATATTTTCATGGGACTAACAAACTCAATGTTTCATGAGTTTCCTAGACCAATTTTTTGTAGTGTTCATTGATGACATTCTCATGTATTTGAGGATATAAGAGGATCTTTCTGATTATTTGAGGAATGTTCTAACAGTTCTTTAATGTAATTAGCTATATAGGAATTGATCTACATGCTTTTTTTAATATTGTAGGTTCATTTTCATGGAAATTTTGTGTATTAACATGGATTTACAATTTCTCCTTTGAACATTGAGGTGTTTGTTTCTATTATGGATCCTATAAATGTTGTATATGTTTTTTGTTTCTTAGAACTTATAATCAATTATCATAGGAATGTGTCTGGTTTCTCTTATATTGAATCACTTTTAACAACAATGACAAGGTAAGACCATGAATTGTTATAGGTAGATTAGTGTCTATAGAATTTTATGTATCAGAAGGAGAAGTTGAATACTGCTCTGGTTCTTTATTTATAAAAAATATGAGTCATATCCTTTTTTTTATAATAATTCAATTTATGTTAATATAATTAATATCCAAGATAATTTTACCTTATATATAAATTTAAATCTTAAAAATGTTATCTCCCTAAAAACTGTTTTACGTGTTAATGTCTTTAAATTTTAAATTTCAATTTTTCATACCTATATAAATTTTATCCAATAAAAACGATTTCAAATTTTAAATCAGAATGTTCAAATTATATAATCAGGTAAATATTAATTTTTTTCATTAAAATTACTAACCATGGTTAAAAATTATTAACCCTAGTAAAAATTAAAAATGGTAAAAGGTCTTTTACTAATGGGAAATGAAAAAACATGATCAAAACACGTTTCCAAAGGGATGGTTGAGGTGTAGATCTACCGAAAATCACCCCCTTCATCATTTTTTCCTTTTTAATCACTTTAATATATAAAATTGAAATCAAAATATTGAAATTAAATGGGTATTTCCCAAACCACCATGTTCATCACTTATAAAAGGGTATCATCTTCACCACTTCAATAATAACTTCTACTTTAAATTTATTTGTGAAAATATTTAAATTATCTCTTCATATTACCCACTTTCATATTCAAAAGATTAGTTTCATTGTTAGTAAGAATAAGGCCTTCATTTCAATGGATACTTCAAAGGAAAATTCAAGTCCTCAATGTTTGTATTATCAACCACTTAGTTTTATTCTTAATTAACTTCATTATATTTTCTCTAGATACACTAATATAAAGATATTTGTAAAGACCTCGACCCTTATTTCCCAAATCTTATGACTTATTTTATTAAATTGAAGTATAAACATGTAAGTAATATCCTAAAAGAAAAAAATAGTTTTTTAGCATTGGAAAACTAGATACATATATAATAGTTTTATTACAACTTGAAATGAAGTACAACATATAAAATACATTGGAAACACCAATATAGTTATAGATTATCCTTGAAAGTATTTATTAATATACATATTTTTATCCTGAGGAAAAATAAAACATAAGGAAGGGGTGAGCTCAGATGCTCAGTAAGGCCAAGTAATACAATGGAATAAAAAATTTAAAGCAAGGTGAATAACTAAAAGTACACATGCCATTAAAAGTAAAATTGAACATATAATGGATGGAATTAAAAACTGATAATGCCATAATAGAACTTAACCATGAATATTCTACTACTTTAATAATCAAATGGAGAAATAATTACTAGATTCATAATGAGGTAATGTATAATGTTGGACATCATAATCATACCATCAAGGCCTTGACCAAGACACCATACATAATAGGTAAAAACTCAAGCTAGTTCGTCTCATGAGACCTACCGATGCATCAAGGGGCTATAGTGGGACCCAACCATCACTTGATAAGTCCAATTCATTACTCATATTAATAGATATGAAGATAATAAACATTTACATTCATATTGAAACTAACACATGAAATGTAAATAATTTTCCCCAACCAATAAGCATAAACACTAACCATTCAGAGTAATATAGAGAATGGTATCAAGATAGCACATCCACAGTCAAAATAATCATAAAACATTCAATAAAATATGTTATATGATATCATAATATATTAATCCCAATTAAACATAAGAATCAATAAGAGTGTTCATATAGATAGAAATACTCTTATAAAATCATTGAGTAATACTTGAGATAAATACTATTTTACTTTGCAAAGAAGAGTTCATTTAGAAAAATCTTTGTCTAAAACCAAAATTTAAATAATATAGTTTTTTCATAATAAATTGATTTATTTTATAAAAATAATTATGGATTAAAATAGATTATATGGTTAAATTGAAAATATTTAAGAATTTGAGAAATTCCCTTGAATCTATCTTCTTTATTGGGAATATTTTGAGAAAGATCTTTTTAAAACATGTAACTACCCATAAAAGAAATAAATATTATGATATATATATAAAACTAAAACATAATTTATTAGGAGTACATAAAAATAATTAATAATTTCATTTGGGTAAATAGAGAAATGGAGTAACCCAAAATAAATTGGAGTTTTGGGTAGAAAACCATTACCTTATGTCTGAATGTGTTTTGCACTTGACCTTAAAGTCCAGGATAATAAAATTAAATCCATTAATTAATTATTAATAACCTCATATAAATTTATTTTATTTATTATAATTTCATTAAGTTAATTTATTTCCTTTTTTATGAGTTATAAGATACAATTTTATTTCTCAAGAGCATTCGTTTCCTTGGTTTTCATGATTGGTATACTTGTATATGAGTATTGAAGTTCATGTAAAATGGGTATAATTCTCCAGAATTGGGATTAAATTTTTTTAAAGAACAAATAAAAGTGTAATTGGTATTATTTTTTACCCATATATGAGGATTAATCATTAGATAACATGTTAATGATAATCATTTAGCTTACTTTTAGCGGTTTTTTGATCACAATGATTTTTTTTGTTATTTTAATTAATATTATGTGTACAAAATGGTAACAAAAACTTAAATAATACATAATACATATTTTATAATCTTTTTGAACTATAAAAATGGTTTCATGACCAGACTTTAAGGAGAAATTAAATAATGAAAGTTCTTTATCCACGAAGGTTTCAAATTGGCAAATCGGCACCCCCAGATGATGATTTCATTTTTGAAATAAAGAGGGAGAGAGAGAGAGTAAAGAGATTAATAATGTGTATTCCATTAACATGATATAATTCCATTATATATATTATACTAGATTTATCATGGTAATTTTTATAGAGGAGGTGAGGAGAAGATAAGAAAAGAAAATAAATTGAAATGAAATTAAAAGAAAAAGAGGCTTTACCTCTTGAATTATCTTCCTTGAGAACCTCCTTAGGGGAATGAGTTTTGGTATTTTGGAAATACCAGGAGATATAGTATATGGGGATAGACTAGGTAAGTAGAGTTGGTAAGAATTTTGAGAAGCTTCAAGGCTTAGGCGTGTGAAGAGAAGTGGGTGTGAGATGGGGTTTTTATAGTGGAAGAGAGGGGTAATTTCTCATTATTTTAGTATTTTTCTCCAGACAAGAAATAGTATTGATTATTTTGATTAATTACAGTAATAAGTGAATTAAATTTCTAAAAAATGGTACTTACATCAGCCAAACATCATCCATGACTCTATAATTCATGTATTTAGCATTTATCAGAAATTATCATATTTTACTATTCACAAAAATTCAAGTATTTAGAAAAATAAAAAAATTCACCCTAAATATGTTTTGACATATAGGATTAAAAAAATGAAATATTTATTATTAAAATAATTTTCTAAATATTTTAAACTTAATTTTTAATTAAAATCATCATTTATTAAAAAAACAGTTTTTAAAATTAAAACTAATTTTATAACACCTTGAAAAATTAAATGAGGTCTTATTAAATTATCCTAAAATAATAGGACACCAAAATATTTATTTATAAATAAATTTTATGAAAATTGATTTATCATTTAAATCAATATATTATTTATAAAATTAAATATTTATTATTCACAAAAATACAAACATTTAATTATTTTTTTTTAAATATTCACTTACTTATATCATGAAATAATTATATCATACTTTCATTTATAAGGTGATTATATTTTATTTATACTTTCATGGGTGTGGTTAGTATTAATTAGGCTAGTTTACTATTCATAAGTGTCTTATTACCATTCCTAAGGTCAAGTTACTATTCACCAAATGTAGGTTGATCCTATTAGACTATAAATATCTTATTGATCACAACTGTGTATGTATATTTTTAAAAGGAAAATAATAATCCCATATACCTTGAAAGTTGAAGGAGGATGATATTAAATTGTATTCTAATGTTTGAATGGTCCTTTCAGACTGCCCATCAGTTTGAAGGTGATAAGAAGTACTAAAATGAAGCTCAGTATCCAAAGCTTTCTAAATAATTTTATATAATTTTTATGTAAATTGTGGATCACGATAAGAAAATATTGAGAGAGGTGTTCCATTATGTCTTAAAACATCATTAATATAGATCCTTTCAAGACACTCTAATGGAAAATCCTCCCTTAGAGTGAGGAAATATGGATATTTGGTAAGTCTATCAACAATTACCCATATTGAATCATTCTTTCTTGGAGTTTTGAGTAATCTAATGAAAAAATCCATTGTAATGTCATCCCATTTCCATGTAGAAATAGAAAGAGGTTGCATGAATCCCCTAGGATGTTGTCTTTCAGCCTTCAAATTTTAACAGACTAAACATCCTGATACATAATCGACAATTTCATGATTCATATTATCCCACCATAGATGTTCCTAAAAATATCTATGCATCTTAGTGATACCGTGGTGTATAGAGAAATTTGAGATATGGGAATCATCCAATAACTCTATTCTTAGCTTGTGTATAGAGGGAACACATCTCCTCCTCTAAAATGTTAGAATTCCAACCTCACACATGAAGTATGGAAACTTCCCATCATTCACAGTATTAATTTTCTTTTGAAGATTCTTATCATCACACTAAGAACTTTAAATTCTTTCGAATAAATATGGTTTGGAAACCATTTGAAAAAGTAATGATGTTTTACCTTATTTGATAATTACCATATCCATATTTACTAGATCTATGAACAAAGGATCCCTTTCAATACTCATTTTTTAGAACTCAATGATCCTTCCTACTCAATGCATCTCCCACCTTATTTTCCTTCCTTGGTTAGTAGTGTGTGGAACAATCATAATCCTTGAGTAGGTTGAGCCGTCGTCTTTGGCTCATGTTAAGTTATTTTTATGAGAAGATATATTTCATGCTCTTATGACCTGTATATATCTCACATCTTTCACCATAAAGATAATTTATATATATCTTCAGGGAAAAGATTACAACTGCTAACTCAATATCACGAGTTGTATATTTTTTTCATGAGTTTTTAATTACCTTGATGAAAAGTCAATAAATCTATCATTATTCATAAGTAAAAAACTAATTCCTTTCATTGATGCATCACTATAAATAAAAAAATCCACCAATTCCCAATGGTAGAGTCAGGATCAGAGCATTCACTAATCTCTTATTCGATTCTTCAAAACATTATTCACATTCTCTAGTCCATAAAAACTTAACCCCTTTACGAGTAAGCATGGTTAATGGGTAAGCTAATCAGGAAAAGCTCTAAAAAAAATACCGATAATAACCTACTAAACTAATAAAACTATGTACCTTGGTTATTTTCATTGGATTAGGTCATTCCTAAAATAAAATTTTATTTATAAGATCAAATTAGAATCCATCCTTAGAGAAAATATGGACAAGAAAGGAAAATTTCAGAATCCAGAATTCACACTTTCTAAACTTCCCATATAACTCGTTTCTTCTAAGAGTATTCAGAATAATGTGCAAGTGATTATCATGATCTTCATTGATTTTTAAGTATACCAATATATCATCAATAAATACCACAACAAAGTCATCAAGATATTATTTGAAAATTTTATTCATTAGATCCATGAAAACTGAGGGTGCATTAGTCAGTCCAAATGGCATTACTGTAAACTCATAATGCCCATACATAGTTTGAAATTTTGTCTTTGGAATATCATCCTTCCTCACACTCAAATGATGATATCTAGATCAAAGGTCAATCTTTGAAAAATATTGGGCTCTATAATTCTGATCAAATAAATCATCAATATAAGGCATGTGATATTTTTTCTTTATCGTAATAGCATTGATTTCTCTATAGTCAATGCACAACCTCATAGATCCATGTTTCTTCTTGAAAAATAGAACCTGTTCTCCCCATGGAGAAACAATAGAATAGATAAATCCTTTATCACTCAATTCCTCTATTTGATTCTTCAGTTTTACTAATTTCACCCCGACCATTCTATAAAGAGTGTTTGATATAGGTCTTGAACTAGGAATTAAATCAATAGAGAACTAAACTTCCTACTCTAGAGGATGTCTAGGTAAATCCTCTGGAAATACATCAACGTATTCTTGTAAAATTGGTACATCATAAATTATAAGATTTATTTCCTTATCCACAGGTATTGCGCTCTATTCCTCCCCAATAATTAAATTCAATAGAGATACTGGGTGTGGATCTAGATGAGAATTAGATGGTGATGTTTCTTCTCTAAAGATAAGGGATTCTACACCTTCCACACAAATTGTAATCTCATTCTTCTTACAATATATTTTCACATAATTTTTTGAAATATAATCCATACCATATAGTATGTGAAATTCGACCATAAGTATGATAATAAAATCAGCAGGTAAAGCACATTTATATTCCATAATGGGAACTAATTGACACATATTTGTTGAAATTATACTTCTCTTAGGGGTTTTGACTGACAACTCACTTATTAAGGAGAATTGGAAATATATAATTTTTAATGAAATCTGGGATGATAGAATGGAATTATATGATCCATAATCAAATTATTATTTAACTAAATTTGAAGAGATGATTAATATACCCACAACCACATCATTAAGAACTTTAACCACCACTGTTGTGACCCCATAATTTTTTCCTTTTCTCCCTTAGCCTTCTTTGGGTAATGTTTTCTTGGGTTTTAGGTTAATAATTTGTATAATATATGATATCTTTTAAATTGTAGCATTTAACATTCATAGATTCTTTCTTTTCCTTTAAATAGTGATCTTGATGGGATTTTCCTCCATACTTTTAATAAACACTCATACCCTTAAAGCCATTACCAAGGTGTTTCTTCCCACAATTATCACAGGATGGAAAATCAATTCTTCCCTTCTTCCCCTTTTCCTTATTTCATTTACTACAGTGTTCAGAATCCCTCTTCTTATCTTTAATTCCCTTAAAGTCATAAGCCTTATATAATTCTTTTTCTTCCATGATAGCACATGAGACTATATACTCATATAATGAGAGATTTTAGGATACCAATGCCCTTCATAGGAATGGTTTTAAAACATACAAGAATCAATAAATCTTTCCCCTTAGATTACATATATAGTCCGCAACATGACTTTCTAATCTTGTAATGTTGGCTTCATACATGGAAACATTTTCATCCTATTTCTACCTTAGATTCACGAATTTACTTTCCATATCCAATCGTTGTTCCTGAGGAAATTTTTTTGAAGAAAATTTCATTAAAATCCCTTAATTCCATATTTTTAATTTCTCCCTCCTCCTTTGTGTTTTGGATCAGTGACCACCACTGATCCAAATCTCTCGATAGAAAATAAACATCCTTGTCAACCTTCTCCATTTCGTTACTTCCAAAATTGAGAAATATCTTCTCTAAAAAACTTATCCACTACTCAGCTACAAATGGGTTTGTAGTCACATTGAATGATATAGGTTGTTGTCACATAATGAGGTCTAACATTGATTCTCCACATTGTGGATCTCGATGCTCCATATGATTAAGTTTATTGTTCATAACCTAAGTGATCCATCCCTGTATAGTTATATATTTATCAGCACCAGTAGTAGCTCTAGAAACAATATCATTATCTTTCATAGGAGGGAAATACCTACATGGGATATGCGCATTTATGCGGTTTCCATTACTTACAGTAGGTGCCATTTCTAAATAATTTCATACACAAGATTAGGTTATGAATCATAATGTATAATATTAATACTAGAAAAATACTTAAGTTGAATTGAAATTATATGCATAGTTATTCTCATAATCATAAACATGAATTCTTTGGGGGAAATATTTACTTTTAAACCTTCATAATGGTTTGTAAATAAAATGTGAATTATCCAAAGCATATCCCCTAGGAGTGTCAAACTAGGTGCGTAGTAAGACCCATTGTTGTCTACCAGGTTACCCCGATTCAGGCCTAGAACACCTTGTTGGAGTTGTTACTCCTAGGTACATATGTGCTAGAACCAAGTCCAAATGTAGTATCGAGAAAGAGATATATTTCTAAGAAGACACACATAATATATTACTTTCCAAAATTATAGGATGTTCTTCTATTATTATCCTGAATGTCTATTTTAGGGCTATGTTCCCTAATCTTTGTTTTCCAAATTTAGTTTTCAAGGTTTCTACTAAATGTCATCTCATATCAATTATAAAGACCCCGAACCCAATTTCCCAGAGCTGGTACCTTATTTTATTACATTGTCATATAAATAAGGAATTCATATCTCGAAGGAACGAACAATTTAGTAGTATTGGAAATCTAGTTACATACATAATTGTTTCATTACTACTTGAAATGAAGTACACGATATTAACTATATTGGAAACACCAATATAATTCTTGATTATCCTCATAAGTAATTCATAATAGACATCTTCGTATTCTGGGAAAAAATAATACATAATAAAGGGGTGATCTCAAATGCTCAGTAAGGTTAAGTAATACAATGTATGAAAAAAATATAAATCATGGTGAATAACTAAAATCACACATTCCATTAAAACTAAACTTGACCATAAATGGTAGTAGTTAAAAATTAATAATTACATGATAGAACATAACCATTTATATTATACTAGTCAAAGAATCACATTAAAAACAATTAATATCTTCATAATGAGGGAATACATAATTCCAAACATCATAATCATATTTTTAAGGTCTCATCCAAGACACCATACATAATGGGAAAAAACCCAGGCTAGTTTGTATCAAGAGACCTACCAATGCATCAAGGGGATATAGAGGGCCACAACCATTACTTACTAAGTATAATTAATTATTCATATTAAATGGGATAAACATAATAAACATATAAATTCATATTGAAACTAACATATGAAATGTAAATAACTTTCCCCAATCAGTAAACATAAACACTGACCATTCATAGTAATATGGTGAATGGTATCAAGATAGCACATCCATAGTCAAACTGATCATAAACCATTCAAAAAAATATGGTAGATGATATAATAAAATATTAATACCAATTAAATATAATAATCAACAAGAATGTTGAAATATATGGAACTACACTTTTAAAATTAGAGTAATACTTGAGAGAAATACTACTTTACTTTAAAAAGAAGAGTTATTTTAGATTTTTTTTATAAAACCATAATTAAACTAATATAGTTTTTTAATAATAAAATGAGTGATTTTATAAAAATAATGGTGTCCTAAAATAGATTATCGAGTGTACTTGAAAATAGGTAAGAATTTGAGAAATTCCATTGAATTAAGCTTCTTTATTGGGAAGAATTTGAGAAGGATATTATTAAAACATGTAACTACCAATAAAATAAAGAATAAATATGATATATATAGAACATTAAAACATAATTTATGAGTAGTAAATAATAATAATTAATAATTTCATTGGTGGTAAAAAGATAAAAATAGTAACTTGAAATAAATTGGATGTTCAAGTAGAAAACCCTTACCTTATGTCCGAATGTGTTATGCACTTGACCTTAACATCCTATATAATAAAATTAAATCAATTAATTGATTAATTCATAACCACATATACATTTATTTTATTTATTATAATTTTTTAAGTTCATTTATGTACTTTTTGATGAGTTAAAATATACCATTTTATTTCTCTGGAGCATTCATTTCCTTGATTTTCACGATGGGTATACTTGTATATGAGTAATGAAGTTCAAGTAAAATGGGTATAATTCTCTAAACATGGGATTAAATTTTATTAATGAAAAACTATAAGTTTAATTGGTATTATTTATTATTTGGTTTCCATATATGATTATGAATCATTAGATAATATGTTAATAATAACAATTTTTCTTAATTTTAGGGGTTTTTGATCCCAATGAACTAGTTTTGTTCTTTTATTTAATATTTTGTATATACAATGGTTTTAGAACCTTAAATAAGATATAATAAATATTACATAATCTGGTTCAACCATAATAATGGTTTCATGAACATCATTGAAGTATAAATTAAAGAACAAAAGTACGTCATCTATGAAGGTTGCAAATCAACACCTCTCAGACGATGATTTCATTTTTAAAATAGAGAGAGAGGAAGGAGATTGATAATGGGTATTCCATTAAAATGATATCATTAAAGTATATAGATGATACTAGATTTATCACTATCATTTGGATAGAAGAGTTAAAAAGAGGATAAGAAAATAAAATAAATTGAAATGAAATTAAAACAAAAAGGAAGACAGTTTACCTCTTGAATTATCCTCTTTGAGAACCTCCTTATGGGAAGGAGTTTTGGTATTATGGAAAGACCAAGGGATCCTAGAAATGAGGATAGACTAGGTAAGAGGATTTGGTAAGAATTTTTACAAGCTTAAAGGCTTAGTTGTGTGAGGGGAATTAGGGGTGAGAGGTGGTTTTTATAGTGAATGAGAGGGGTAATTTCTCATTATTTTATTCATTAATTTCTTATTTTTCTCAAGACAAGGAATAATATTGATTATTGTGACTAAATACGGTAATGCGTTCATGTTTGTTAGAAAAAATGGTGCTTAAATCATCAAAACATCATCCATAACTCCATTTATTGAAATGTAGAATTAAAAAATGGTCTCTATTTTATGATTTTTTTCTAAATATGTGAAATTTAATTTCTAATGAAAATCTTCATTTACTCAAAAAATACAATTTTTTAAATAAAAACTAATTTTATAACACCTTTAAAATTTAAAAAGGTATTATTAAATTATGGTAAAATTATAAGACACGAAAATATTGATTTATGAATAAATTTTATGAAAATGAATTTTCCATTAAATCAATTTACCAATTAAAAAATTAAATATTTTTTATTCACAATAATACCACCATATAATTATTAATTTTTAATTACTAACTTACTTATATCATGATATAATTATACCATACAATCATTTATAAGGTGCCTAAATTTTATTTATACTTTAATGGGTGTGGTTACTATTCATTAGGCCAATTTCTTATTTATAAGGGACATATTACAATTCATAAGGTCAAATTACTATTGACTAAAAATGTAAGTTGATCATATAAATCTCTAAATATAATACTTATTGAAACTGTGTATGTCTACCTTTCAAAATTCAAATCACAGAAGTGGAAAAATTATGTTTAACAACTAGGTTATAATAACAAAGTGTTGTTTCCCATAGACTTAGTGTTGCATGCATTCTATATTAAATTTATATTTAAATCCTTATAGTATTACAATTTTAATATCATTTATATTTTATAATGTTACTATATTAAGGGTATTATCATTGTTTATTCATATACCTCATCCATTAAGGAAACAAAATTGCTGTTCGTGCATTGTGTATACTACCACTACCACAATGTAACAAGTTTTTTTTCCATCACTACCTTATAAGGATGGATATAAGGATGGTATTAAAGGATAAATATGATTTTTTATACCATTAAATAAATTTAATAAAAAATTATAGAACCTATTAATCATATGATCAATAAATGATCATTGTTAATTTAATCATTTAAAATAAGCATACAAAGAGTATAACCTTTTATTCAAATTGTGTAAAATTTCCATATCCATTTTTATTATTGTAATTTATTTAAATTATTATATATTATAATAATAAACACTAAATAATATAATTATTATTATGGTATAATTATATTATAACCAAACTATCTCATAATCATTCATTAAACCAAGGTATGTTCAAGTTTGGGTTGGTTTGACCACTTACTTGAACAACACTATGAATTTACATAAATATTGATTATGGGAAAATAATTACTATTATAATATGATATAAATGATTAAATAATTTTTTGGTTTTTTATATGTTATATCTATATTTAATTCATTAATTAATAGAATACACTTCGATTGTTAAGAATCATTGAAACAAGGTTCTTATCAATTTCATCTTTAAGGATAAAGCCTAAAACACTCATGAAAGGATTTTATAAAATATTAAATAATTATAAAATACCTATATCAGTAACCATAATTAACTATTAATGGTGAATTTTAGAATAAGAATTTTCACACTCGTCTCTTTTTAATTACTTAATTAATTTATTAATTTTTCTTAGCGCTGAGTTGTCTAGGATGAGGCCTAACATAATTTTTTTGAGTACTTATTTAAAAACGTGTGGTTTGGACTTTACTACATCTGGAACTACACAGTCAAAGCCGCACGGCCTCTCCTGGGTCACTACAGGACCTCGCCCGGTTCACCGTATGCCCTCCTCGATAGTCAACTAAGTAAATAAAATGAATTAATAATAATGAAATAAAATCAAATTTTTGGTAAAATAAAATAAAATAATATAAAATAAGAAGTGATAAAAATTTAATAAATTTTTATTTAGTGATAATAATAATAATATTATTATTATTATAATTATTGGTTTTGTTTTTGTTTTTAGTATTTATAAGAATTCTTTTTATTAATTTTTTTTTCTTTCTACACTAATTCTCCCCCTCTCTTGGCATCGAGACCTAGCCCCCCTTGTTTTTTTATTGTGTGCGACACTCCCCTCCCCAAAACCCCTACGTACTACCCTAGCCAGTTCCCTACCATGCACCTCCCTTCCAGTAAGTTACCACTATCGTGCGCCCAGCTCAACAGACCAGACGCACCTCAATGCACCCTGATCGGCCTTCCCCTCGCGCCGTGCCACCCTCCACCGGACAATCGCCATCGCCCTACTCCTCGTTCAGTCGTCGGACCTTTGACCTCCTCCCTCACCTCTAGTGACCCTCTTCTCACACGACCAACCTTCAAAGCCTTTGTTCCACCCTTCTTCCCCTCCGCCGCAACTGCGTTCTACTCTGAGTGAGGTTTCCCTCTCCACTTAGGGTTTTGGGGTGGGATTCAATGTTTTTTGTGGTTCTATTTTATGTCATTGGTCTGAATTCATGAGTTTGAGTTCACACTTGGTTCCTTGTGGTGAAAACGACACACGATTGAGGTTTTATGCTAGAATTTGAAGATTTCACACTAATTGTTTGGGTTTTTCCTACAGTGAGGTAGGTGGTTTCATGTCCCAAAAAATTTTAGATAATATAATTTTCTTGTTTAGTTAATTTTTCATGCTCTATGATTCATTTGGGTGGTGAGAACTTGCTTTTTAAATTATTTTACATGAACGTGTGTTGAAAACAAATTTTTGCAATGAGAATTGTTATGTTTTTAATTAGAGCTTGTTCTGAAAAAAATAGTGAAGGTTTACAATCAATTGTTTTTGTATTGAAAATGCTATTTTAAGAAAAAGTGATGTGTATTTTGTTTGAAATTTGTGTCTTACTATGAATTGGTTTATGCGATTGTGCCAATGGGTTTAAGGTATTTTATGAGTCATGGAATGATTTATTTAAATTACGTTGATGGTGAGAAACACATTTTTATATGGTTGGACGTGAGGTCGAGTTTTAAAGGGGGTTTTGGGTGCAATTTTGATGTAAAAAATGGGTGTGTTTAGTAGAGTTGTTTTAAAAACTATTATAACTTATTATTAAATTATTTAAAAGGTGTAAAATATGTTTTCAAGGATTGGTGTTCTTATGTGTTGGATTCCGATTTTGTGCGGATGGTGGATATGTTGTGTGTGTTTTAAAGTGGTGTTATTTAAAAAAAGTGTTGTGTGAGTTGTTTGTAAGGTGCGACTTGAGTTTAGAAAATATTTAAAGTGGTTTGGCATTGAGAAATGGATTCTTTGAGAAGATGCGTTATATTCATTTTGTGTCGCACATGTGTCTTTGTGTTTTACACCTTGAATGTATTTGATAAAACGTGAGGGTGGTGTGAAACATTTTTTTTAAATTTTTTCGTTATTTTTTATGTCTTAGAAGGGGTTTTTTTTGAAATGGAAATCAGATGTGTTTTTATTGTGCAAACCTCTACTTGCTAATTTTAAGGGATTCATAAAGCGTTTAACTAGATTTATTAAATTATATGTGGAGTGTGGGATTTGTTTTTGATAGAGCTTAATGTGCGCTGAGTTTTTAAAAAGAAGGAAATATTATATGTGAAACTAGGAATATTTCATTTTTAAAACATTATTGTACTATTTAGAAATATTATTTAAATTGTTTAAATAATTTATCAAGTCATGAAAGTGATTCAAATTATGGTGTGAATTAGTTTTTGGTGTGCGTGTGTTTTTAAAACAGTGTTTTGGAATGAAAGTGGTGGATTTTGTGTGTAATGTCTTATTTGGTTTGTGATATGAGAGAGAGGTATACTATATGAATGTGAAACTTTATTGAGCATAAAGGAAAACCCTGGGTACCTATGTGGGCAGATTAGGACTAGTACTCTAGATGTTACAGAAGTGGTTCATCCCGGTTTCATCTGGAAGGATTGACATTACAATACTAACTAAACGTTTATGATGATTGGAGACCACTATGTTATGGATGTGTTTCCCTACTAGTGGATTGTGCATGAGAGCATTGATTATTGTGGTTCCTATGCCACATTTACAAAGAGGTACGATGTCTCTAGCGCACTATGTATACTAGATACCATAGGGTATTTACCCATAGTGATCTACTATTCATGACGTGGTGCCTTTCGTCAACATATATGAACCCCACTTGAGTATGATCATGTTATTTTTGAATTTTTATCTTCCATTTTAAAGTAGTATTTGTGAAATGGTTGTTATTCCATTGCTCTTTTCTTTTTTTACTTTTAGCTTTTAAATGTTTTCTTTAAAGGAATTTTAAAAGTATGGTTTTAAATAAGCATGTTAAATTATATTTTTGATGTTGTGGTGTTGAACCTTTTTATTGGGTGACGTTCTACTAGGCTCTTGAATCACACCCTACATACACCTTTGGGTGTATGTAGACCTTATTCTTTGTGTAATCCAGGTTGGGGTAGCGTGCTTAGTGATGGTGGTTCGGGTTGTCAATGGTTTTCCCATATAGGTCTGTAAATGGTGATTTGAGGAGGTGGATCCTCGTGTTGCATGAAGGTGAAAATTTATTGGTTAGTTTTCTTTTCATTGCAGTCTTCTTAGAGTTTTGGTTTGAATTGTAAACTTTAAGTTTGGTCTAAAGTTAAGGGTCTGTTCGGTTGTCAGTTTTCAATTTTAGTTTATCTATCTTCTTGGTAGTTTGTGTTCACTATTTCGGGTAAATCATTCCCTTATATTGTTTTGATACTCAAACACTTGTGCCACCCTGTGGGGATCAGGAACGCCCTTCAGGCCCTATCATGGACCAGGTAGGGCACCAGGTCAGATGGTGACCCAGCCTGGTTCATGACAAAATGGTATCAAATGAGGTTTTTCCTCTTGGGCCGTGTTCTTTCAGGATAGAATCAGGGTAGAAAAAAGTTAAGGGTGTCAGAACTTTAACATCTGGCTACGAGTAAGGTGCCTGGCCGACACACATCATGGCGAGACTCTAGTTACTAGAGTAAGTAGTGGTTTGTCTGAGTCTTTGGTCCTCGTGATTAATCTTGTTTAGGGGAAATGAAAAGGGAGTAGGGTCAATGGTCCTAGTGAGGTCACAGGGTCTGGAAATCCATGTAGAGTTGGGGATACTGTCCTAGAATACTCTCTGTGGTGGTGGCGTGATTGGCGTATGGCTTCCAACCATATGTCTTAGTCACCAGCTTATACTAGTTCCCTCTTTCATCGTTCCTCATCTCTTTGTTTTGGATTCATTAAAATTTGGTTTTTAAGTAATTTGTTTTTGGTATTGGAAAAAAATGTCTTGAAATAAAGCACTTTAAAAAGCAAATGGTGTGTAAGGTTTGAAAAGCGTTGGTTGAATGTTTTAGTTTTGAAAAATAGAAAGGTATGGTTTTGATCCTGGGTGTTCTCCTAGACAGCCACATGCATGAGTGTATATAGAACGAGAAATGGTCAATGACATGAGAAGATGAATTCCTGGATGTATATGAGGTGGGTTCCAGTGTGGCATGGGAAAATTCATGTGCGAGGCCCATGGGACACCATTGGTGTTTGGGAAACCCACTAGCTTTTTTGATTTTTTAAAATTTTTGTTAAATGAGAATTCAGTGTTTTAGTAACCGGTGATTGCGTGGTGTGTCTTGTGTTTCTGAAATGTTGGATGTGAGTCGTTTTGAGCCGAGAATAATTTTTGAATGATTTGTGTCTTGGCTTTGAATTCTTATTTGTAAGTTGGTTTGAAAGCATGTGGTTAATGAATTTTATTGAAAAGTGATTCAGGGAGCTCATGCAGTGGTTCCCCCTGCACATTTAGTGTTCTCTTGGGGTATGTCTTTCTCATTAAACCAATTTTATTGGGTCTATGGTTTTCTTTCTTAACTAGTGCACGCCCCCATAAAGCGTTAACATACGACTGAAGTATGACCATGAGTAATTTGTCATTGTCCAACCCTCCAGTTTATTAAATAGAGGACTCTCCCTTTTTAGTGATAGTGATAATTTTGTCCCTTATCCTTTTCGGTTAAGCGAATCCTCTCGCAGCGGGATGACAGATGTGAAAGGAGTTGAAGGGAGCTTTGGTCTCTTTGAGTTGTCTTAGTCATCAGGTATAAAGTTTGACACCGTTGCATCTGGAAATAATGAACGGAATTCCAGCGGGGAAGGGTGAAGGTGGTTCGGAGTTATCAGTGCTGAACGATGTCTTGAAAGGATTGTAGTGCTTCCATCGACCAAATGGGTCATGTTTGGTGACGTATTGCAGTGTAAGTTCTCTTTGAAGAGAAAGAATGTATTTCGTCGGATTCTTTGAGAATACCTGTTTTCATAGGAGTGCGTCCTCCTCTTATGGAGTTTTGATTTTTTTTTCTATCAAAAGGGGAGTATTTTTCATGCATCTTTATTTCTTAAGGATCTTAGTTAAGGTGAAGAGGTGATGCATGTGCATCATCTATACCCCTGTGTTGGTAAATGTTTCGTGTGGGAGTAATAGGATGTTGTGGTGGGTTGTGTTTGTTTGTGTTGTTTTGGTTGCGGTGTGGTTTCACGTTGTACTAAAAAGGAGAAGCTCCGTTTGGGAGTCTTCAATGCCTGACTGTGAGGCAAGAGATTCTTCGAATATAAGGACTCCAGTTGTAGGCCTCAGAGTGAAGTTGGTGCATGGTTAGGAACCCCGAGAGTGTATGGACCCCCAACCTTATTTTTGTTATCGGTGTTGGAGATGAAGGTAGTTTAAATCGTTCCTGTAGTTTTTTCCTCCCAAATGACCCGCCTGGGTGTGAGGTTTCCTGTGGCTATGAAAAGACATGGTCACCTCGTACCTTATTTCCCCGGTGGATGAATCCCACTGGATGTAATGTCATTTACTAGTCCTTATGAGTTATGTTTGGGGAAATAAGTCTCAATTTGGATTAGTGCTCATCCAGGAATGTGGAGATGTAGGTTTTTCTTGGGTCATAATTTTGACACCCCGGTAGTCAGGACCCTCCCTCCCCACCCCTTGTGGTGGGGTGTTTGGTCACTGACATGAAATTTTGAAGTTTTGTATCTTATGTTAGTTTCAATGGTGGAGAGTCCATCTGGGCCTCCCCGTGTTGGTTTTCTAATATCCTATCGGGCGTCGATAGGTTTAAAATAGTGGGGAGCCCCTTTGGGCTTTCCCCATGTTGACCTTTTGGTTCTGTTTATAAATATGGCTTAGTGACAAGTGATAAGAGTGTTCCTTGGATGTGGTTTTACCTTATTGTTAAATCTAGACAAACTATGTGGTTTTCTTTTAATAGTGTGTGGGATGTATCGACTTGTGAAGTTGGTATACATGGGTGCGAGAGTTCCTTTCCTTGATCAGTCAACTAGAGGCGTTCTAGCTCTTTGGGGTGGGCAACACATATCAAAAATTCTTTTTATGAGTTTTTTGAAGTTGTCTTTGTGTCACTTTATCTAATCATGATTCTTTTTCCTATTTTCACTTGTTTTTTTGGGGTATCTGTTTCCTCTTTGAGTATCAACCCTAGTTGTGGATTTCTGGGGACGAAAATCTTTATGGTGGGGAGAATTGTCACACTCATCTCTTTTCAATTTTTTTATTAAATTTTATTCGCATTAGGTATTCCGGGATGAGGCCCGACAAAATGTTTTTTGAGTAATTATTTAAAAACGCATGGATGGTCCTTGACTACATCCAATGCACCATAGTCGAAGCTGCCCAACCCCACCTGGGTCGCTGCGTGACCTCGTCTGGTTCCCCGCACGCCCTGCTCGATGGTCAACTATGTAAATAAAACAAATTAGTAATAAGGAAATAAAATTAAATGATTGGTAAAATAAAATAAAATAAAATAAAATAAAATAAAATAAAATAAAATAAAATAAAATAAGAAGTGATAAAAATTTAATAAATTTGGATTTAATGATAACAACAACAACAACAACAATATTATTATTATTATAATTATTGGTTTTGTTTTTATTTTCAAATTTTATTAGGTTTCTTTTTGTTATATTTTTCTTTCTCCCCTCATTCTCCCCCTCTCTTGGCGTCGATACCTAGCCCCCACCCCCCAATTTTTTATCACGCGTGATACTCCCCTCCCCCGAAACCCCCTGTGCGCTGCCTTGGCCAACGCCCTCCCCTACACCTCCCTTCCAGCAATTTACCATCGTCGCGCACCCTACTCGCCGTACTAGCCACACCTCACAGCTCCCCGTCCGGCCTTCCCCTCGTGCTGCACCACCCTCCCCAAGACACTCACCATCTCCCTGCTCTTTAGCCAGCTGCCGGACTGCCAACCTCCTCCCTCAACTCCGGAAACCCTCTTCTTACACGACTAGCCTTTGAAGCCTTTATTCCAACCTTTTCCCCTCCTCCACAACTGTGTTCCACTCTGGGTGAGTTTTCCCTCTCTACTTAGCGTTTTTGGGGTGGGATTTCATGTTATTTGGGGTTCTATTTTATGTAATTGGTTCTAATTCATGATTTTGAGTTCGTTCTTGGTTCCTTATGGTGAAAACAACAGGAGATTGAGGTTTCACTCTAGAATTTTAAGATTTCACACTAATTTTTTGGGGGTTTCCAACAATAAGGTAGGTGGTTCAATGTCCCAACAAATTTTAGATAATTTAATTTGTTTTTTTAATTTATTTTTCATGCTCTATATTTATTTGGGTGGTGAAAATTAGCTTTGAAAATGATTTTACATGAACGGGTGTTGAAAACAAATTTTTCAAGGGGAATTATTATGTTTTTATTTAGAGCTTGTTGTGAAAAACAAAACTAGTGAAGGATTACAATCAATTGTTTTTTATTGAAAATTCAGTTTTAAGAAAAAGTGATGTGCGTTTGGTTTGAAATTGGTGTCTTAATATGAATTGGTTTATGCAATTGTGCCAATTTTTTTAAGGTATTTTCTGAGTCATGCAATGATTTATTTAAATTGCGTTGATGGTGAGAAATACATTTTTATATGGTTAGAGGTGAGTTCAAATTTTAATGGGGGTTTTGGGTGTAATTTTGATGTAAAACATGGGTTTGTTTAGTGGAATTTTTTTAAAAACTATTATAACAGATTATTAAATTATTTTGAAAGGTGAAAAATATGTTTTTAAGGATTGGTGTTCTTATGTGTTGGATTAAAATTTTTTGCGGAAGGTGGCTATGTTGTGTGTGTTTAAAAGTGGCGTTATTAAAAAAATGGGTCGTGTGAGTCGTTTGTAAGGTGCGATTTCAGTTCAGAAAATATTTTTAAGTGGTTTTTCATTGAGAAATGGACTCTTTGAGAAGATGGGTTATATTCATTATGTGTTGCACACATGTATTTTTGTTTTATACCTTGAATGTATTTGATAAAATTCTAAACCTTTTTTTAAACTGTTTTGTTATTTTTTATGGATTAGAAGGGGTTTTTTAAAATGAAAATCAGATATTTTTTTCTAGTTTAAACCTCTGTTTTCCAAATTTAAGCATTTCATAAATTGTTTAACTAGATTTGTTAAATTATATGTGGAGTGCGGGAGTTGTTTTTTATAGTGTTAAATGTGCGTTATGTTTTTTAAAAGAAACTCTTATATGTGTAACTGGGAATATTTCATGTGTAAAACACTATTGCGCTATTTAAAAACATTCTTTAAATTGTTTAAATAATTTATCATGTCATCAAAGTGATGATAATTATGGTGTGAAATGGTTTTGGTGTGCATGTGTTTTTAAAATAGTGTTTGGGAATGAAAGTGGTGGCTTTTGTGTGTAATGTCTTGTTTAGTTTGTGATATGATAGATAAATATACTATGTGAATGTGGAACTTTATTGGGCACAATGGAAAACCATGGGTACCTAGTTGGGTGGATTAGGACTAGTACACTAGATGTCACAGAAGTGGTTCATCCCGGTTTCTTCTGGTAGGATTGACGTTACAACACTAACTAAACTTTTGTGATGATTGGATACCACTTGGTTATGGATGTGTTTCTCTACTAGTGGATCATGCACGAGAGCATTGATTATTGTGGTTCCTATGCCATGTTTACAACGAGGTATGATGTCTCTAGTTCACCACACATACTAGCTACCATAAGGGATTTACCCACAGTTCTATACTATTCATGATGTGGTGCCTTCCGTCGACATATGGAAGAACACTTGAGTATGTGCATGTTCTTTATGATTTTTTCTCTTCCATTTTAAAGTAGTATTGGTGAATTATTTTTTATTACATTGATCTTTTCTTTTTTACTTTCATATTTTAAATGTTTTCTTTAATGGAATTCTAAAAGTATGGTTTTAAATAAGCATGTTAAATTACCCTTTTGATGTAGTGGCATGGAACCTTTTTATTAGGTGACATCCTACTGTGCTCTTGGATCACACCCTACATAAAACTTTGGGTGTATGTAGACCTTGTTCTTTATGTATTCCAGGTTGGGGTAGTGTGCTTAGTGATGGCGGTTCAGGTTTTCAATGGTTTTCCCATGCAGGTATGTTAATGGTGGTTTGAGGAGGTGGATCTTTGTGTTTCATGAAGGTGAGAATGGATGGGTTAGTTTTATTTTCATTTCATTATTATTAGAGTTTTGGGTTGAATTGTAAACTTTACATTTGGTCCAAAGTTAAGGGTCAGTCCGGTTTTGAGTTTTCAATTTTAGTTTATCTATCTTGTTGGTTGTTGGTGTTCACTATTTCAGGTAAATAATTACCCTGTATTGTATTGATACCTAGGCACTTGTGCCAGACCATGGGATCAGGAACGCCCTTCAAGCTCTGTCATGGATTAGGTTGAGCGTCAGGTCAGATAGTGACCCAGCCTAGTTCATGAGAAGAATGAATATAAACACCACTATTATGAAACTAGTACAAACAACCAAAACTATAAACACATGATGTGGAAAATTGGAAGAATTCATATAGAGAATGACTATTTATGAAAATTATAAATGAAAAATAGATATGACTAGGGTTATAAATTAACTAATTAAGATCTCTATTTTTTTGATGTTGGAGGTTAAATTAGGTATGTGGAAGTCTGCACAAGAGTTAAGGGTTTTCATTTCAATTTCCCTTCATTAAGATGAGTATTGTATTTATTCACTTAATTTAATTTATATGGTGCATATATTTACTATTTGAGATATCATATAATAAATTATCATTTAATAGCATTATATTAAGTTCAATTTTAAATACATATATTTTAATGGGTTTTGATTCAAAAATTTATAAAGTTGTAAGGTTTTTCTTAGTCTCAATTATAATTCTTTGAGACATAATACATATTTCATACCATGTTTTATTTTTATGGTGTATTCAAAGGGTATGGATATATTTTTATCACACTCATTTAATTTCATAGGATTTACTTTCCAAATAATTTTTCCTTATACATGTGGCTATTATTCCCCTAGTAGTAAGGATTTTTGGTAACTCAACTTTAATTTATTGAGTTATGATATTTATATTGAACCTTCTCATATAAGTTGAGTACATTATACCCTTTAATTATTTTATGTGATTAATATAATTATTTCATATGGATATAAACTCCTGCCACATAATCCATTCGATAAATATTTCTCACTTATGGGAATATATTCTTTTGAAACAATCCACATTCTTCTTATGGATAGCTTCTGATCATGTTATTCAAGTATCAACTTAATTGTATTATAATTGATCTATAAAACATGAATATAAATTTTATGCAATTAATATTGGATGATGTTCACCTAGAATTATTGTTATTCTATTTACATGTGGTAAGGAATTAGCATTCCATATGTTGTTATTCCAATACAGATAATTATTGGAAATTTGACCATGTATTATTTAACCGTCTAGATTTATTCTATGAATGGGTTATGATCATGTTATACCTTTTTTGATATATGGAAAATTAATTCAATTCTTGATGATTATTGACTACTATCATAGTTTAATAATTTATTGATATTATGTATTTCTCATTACACATAAAACCAAGTTTTATACAGTATGAGGTTCCTCCAGGAATGTTATGAAAGGTCTTGATAACTTTAATAGTGAATTCATTGGAATTAATTAGGTGATAGGTGGGGCTCAAATTTACATAGACCCTCAATGCATTGATTGGTCACATAAGAAAAAAATAGGTTTGGGAATTTGGGTTATGACTTCCCAATTCATCAAGATATCTTGACCGCGGTCTCAATGATAAGTAAAGTATCTTCAAACAAGGCCTTGACAATAGGTTTTTTATGTAAGGTATTACGCATTCCATCAGTGTGAGATATATATTATTGATATTAATTTTTTCACTTGTTTTCATTGATATATCATGCTCCTAGATTTATTTTGATTATATCATCAAGTTGTTTACCTATTCCTACTATAATATTTATTCCATGCTTATGCCATGATTTATTCGGCTATATGTTTCCCTTATAGTGTGTTTGAGATCAACCCTTTATTATGTTTTAATTCACCAATTTAGGAATAAATTTAGTACACACACAATGTTTAGAAGGATAAAAAATGTATAATAATTTATGGGAGGTGTTGAATATTTATCATGAATTAAGTAGTTTATTCTATATAATGATAAAATGTCCATTATTTGAGAAAAACATGAGCTTAATTGGTTTATGAGGTTCCTAAATTCTCTAAATTTATAAACCTGGAATGATCCTTTAAATGTAATAGATTTAATAATTGTTATTAATTTTGTAACTATGGTTGGTTATATCTATGATTTTACAAATAGTATCAAAGAAACTAGGTAAAGTATATGTTTATGACACCAGATACAGGAGTGTGGGTCCAAGTCATCATAGTTGGTATCAAATGAAAGGTTTAGATTAATGGTGGTGAAATATCTATTCCTCATATGAACATGTATAACATGAAATCCATATGAACCTATCAAATTACTCAATTGGCCTAAATATTTGGGCATGAAACTATTTTTATCACAATAGAACTCCTAGGTTGAGAGCCACACTTCACAACTATTCAGGTGTAAGAGATCATAGGAATCAATTAATTCTTTAACCATTGCTCTGATACCATTGATGGTTTTTTAATAACACAATGACTATTTTCAGTGGAAGATAACCCAAAACATTGTAAATAGTATCTTTATGAATCAAAATATAAATAATAATATAAAATAGAGTTCCCAGAATTTGTGAACAATATCAGTTTCTATCTCCCTTATATAGATAGTGTTTGATGAATATCATGAGGAGTAGTGAACAAAAGAACCCTACCTATAAGGGAGTACATTAGTCAATGGATCCTAAAATCATTCATGGGGATACTTGAAATTTTAAAGTGTTCTAGGGCCTTCTCAAATGAGATAAACAAAGTTTTTAGAGGAAGAGAGTTTAGCATTGCCTCATACACATCACACCACACACCACACCCAATAGGGAGGACAACATCCTATTATATGGTTGAATCCTGAGGCATATTAAATGGATCATATGATATTATGACTATTGGGTTATTATTAATTGAACACTTTAAATGAATTTAATTCAAATCCTTTAATCTATTCATAATGGATTTTAACTGATGGATAATCCATTTGAGAGAAATAAATAATATATATCATATAAATATATTATATCTAGGCATCACAAACATTAAAAGATAAATGAATCATATTAATATATTGAATATACAAATATATATATATATATATATATATATATATCATGCATCATATTCATGTTTACATCCATCCCATGCATGTATATTTTAGTACACATCCAATAATATCCCACTTACAGTAAAATACCATAAAGAATTTATACAAAACTTCACACCTCTTTTTGAATCCATCCAAACTCATTTGGATATGGTTTCTCACAAAATTCTCTTCATTTTATCAAAAATTTTGTCTTAAATTTTATCCTTATGAAAGGAATCAACTATATGACCTTGTGGGCCTTAGAAGCTCTGAAAATAACTATGAAATCCCAATTTTGTTGATATAAGAATAGAGTGGCCTCTATGAAAACATCATTTCTACTCAAGCTACTGAGGGGTCTAATGCGATATCCATAAAACATACTCATATATCTATACAAACACATTCACCACAATATATATTACATACATCCTTTAAAAAAAATATTACATACATCGACTGTATACCTATATAATCTCTTTGTCTATGAAATAGAGTGACCAATTGACATGTAACATGTTAATCTAGTATTGGCCTCTCATAATTTCTTAATTATTTAAAAAATATTTACCAAGTCAATGAATACATCACATGACCTTCATTTATCTGACAAGTACATTACATGTAAATTATCCAAGTAGTAGAACATATCATATATAAAACAACTAATAATGGCGATGTATTTACCCTGTCCAATTCAATCAATGCCCAGATGTATTTTCTTATCATACAAGTGTAAAATAATATCTTGGTTATAATCTGAATTATGATATGATCATCAACATACCCAAATACCCCAATATTAGCTAAGTACATATTTATACTTGCGCAAGTAGGGTATAAAATTATGAAGGTTCTCATGCTAGGTATGTTTCCAACTTAGGTAGGAAGGATTGATAACAATAACAAACCTCTAAGTTTATCTATGACCGTATGACATCCCATGAGTTATACATTCACAGATTAGTCCAAGTAATAAGTCTAAACTTATTACCTCAAGAATATATTCTTCATATCTCACATACAACCCTTTTTAACAAATATATGAATATATTCAAGATAACATTTACATATCATCACAACCCATTATGCTTCATGATGTTAATCAGTTAGGGACATCTAAAAGTTTTTACATTGAGTGAAAATTTATCATTCCAACATTCATGTAAAGTAAAGCTGTAGCATACAAGAATGAATTATAAATGGATATTTCCTTTATTTTAATTACATAATATGTTTATAACCATTAAAACTAATCTATTATGTGTTTTATATCCATATATTCTACATGAATCTCATGTTTTGCTTCTTTAATCAGTTTCTTAAACATTACATCCATATATAATTTATGTCACATACCTATGTGACCTTCTGATAAAATACTCCCACTAACCTCTTAGTGAGTAACATTAATGAATAAAGAATGTTTGAATAATGGGGAAACTTAGGAATCATATTACTAATTTTCAATTATTTAAACCTATATTCAATCTCTTTAACTTCATAACATCAAATGTTATTATGTTATCTTCTATTTTCTAGTTATAACTCTCTCTAAAAACATCATCATCCTAGTAACCCATTCTATAATAAATTTTCCTTGAAATCATTTATAAATAATGTAACTATTTATATTACCACTTTACAATCGAATCCTAAACACTTTTTGGACAAAGTGATATCCAATTTATTATGGTAACTAATGTAACTCTTTACATTTATCTTTACTAACATATCCTAAAATATTTTTAGGATTTCATGTGAAATACTTTGTATATTTTCTTGTATAAACCATTAGGGAATAGTGATGTTCACATGTTATGAAAAATAATGGAAAATCTATAAATTTTTCTTTAAAATCAGATATCTTTAAATTACAGAGGATATTATGTAAAGAACCACTATAATATTTGACTAGTATAATCCTATAGTTAACAATGATATTCAATTTCTCATAGTAATTAAATGTAACTATTTACATTTTTCTTTACTATCACATATCCCAACTCTTTAGGATATAAAGTAAATAAACACTTAAATTAAATATTGTAAAATCTCTTATTTATTAACTTTAAACTTAGTCATGTCCAACCATACTTACAATATCCTCATAGACATTATATTATATATGTAATATCTTTCTAAGACTAAAAAAACTGCTTTGTGTTTTAGAAAATAAAAATAATTTCTTTTTAATTGGAATATCTAACAAATAATATATTGTTTCCATATCTCATATGGTATTATATATATTTATAGAATTTTATAAAAAATAAGATTTTATTTATTAAAATACATCATTATTGTGTGGGAATAAAATTCCATCAAATTATAATAAATATTTGGATAAACTCTTTATCCTAGATAAAAAACTTTTACCATATATTCTTCTTAAAACATGTTATATAATACAATGAATCATAAACCCAGGGTATAATATTAATCATCTCATGTTATTCATATAAACTCTTTGTTAACATCACTAATCATATAAAAGATCTGAGATGAATATATAATTAACTAATGTAGATTTATCCAATCTTGATAAACATATTTACCTTCAAATTTTTATTTAGAAAAAATTTTATTCATCCAATTAATTAAAACTATATTCTTATTAAATTATTCGTATGATCTTGAACTCCTATATATTTACAAGAATTATAAAACATACAATCGGTTTTATATACCCTTCTAAACTGAAGAATAAATTTTTATAACATTAATACCGAACATGGAAATTCCTTGGTGTTCTCAAACCCCTTCAAGTATTCTAGATAATCCCATCATATGGAATCATTTCTCATTCTTGATAATACCCTTAGGTTTCAATTAACCTTAACTAGATTCTTGAAGAAATATTATTAGACTTTCCAACATTACCTATTCTATTTGTATCTTTTATCTCCCTATACTATCTGTAAAGTACAATAAATTAGTTATCATATTCCTTGTTTATCTATTATCAACACTTTAAGAACATTTGGTATACATTAATTGAATTCATCCATATTTCCAAAACATTTTCATAGATTAAAATAGAATAAATTCCATAAATAAATAATCAATATAATTTTTTGCATCTCCAAACATATTCAATCATATTGAATATCATTAACATACTAAAACATATATATTATATTATAAAATAATTACTTAGGTCAATTAGCATCTAGTTCCCTTGAAACCTTAAATGAATTATTACATTATTCTATAAGAATCTTTATTTTCTTGTTGAAAAACTTCAACACTTGGTTAATCAAGATGGGAATTTTCTGACACATAGAATATTCCTATTTATTAAGAAAATTTCTTAAGCTACCTATATTAAGAGTTTCTTACTTTAATATTATAATTTCAAGGATTAATTTAAAAGTTTAGTTTGATGATGATGATGAATTTTTCTGAAAAATAAATTTTTATCTGATGAATATCATGTTTCTATATCTTTTAAATAAGGATATTTAATAATAGTGCCCCATCAAAAGTTTATGACCCTATATCTCATATCCATTTAGTGAGAAAAAATTTATATTTCACTAAGAAATTAGTCTACTTTAAAATTTTTATCACCACTTAGTTATTTAAGTAGGTAATCATCCCAATCAAAATAATTAAAACTCTTCTATAGTTAAGTGGATAAACATTTATCCAAATCCATCATTTAGATATACTCAACTCTATTCCTCCGATAACATGATTCTATTAGGGTATTTTAACCAGTGTAAACCAAAGAAAACACCAAACACAAGATAAAAAAGGAATATCCATGGGTACCTAACTTTAGAATGACCGAACGAATAGAATAATCAAGAGTCACCCAATACTTTCATACATTAAAAAAGATAATATGGAGTCACCCAACTTTAGTAAGACCTACCGGGTTAGATGATCAAGTTATTAACAAGTGTCACTTTGGAAGGAATCTCACACTTAGTATTTGAGGAGATTTATTTTAATTTATCACCCATTTAATATAAATAACATGAATATTAAATTCATAACCATTATATCATATATAATAATTATCTTCTCTTGTTTTATGCACTCTTTTGTTTGCATGATTTTAATGATTTAGTTTTGGAATCCCTATTCCAACCACCAAATTAATGCATTCACATCACATTATTGTGTATCTCTCTGCACAAACCACAAGTCTATGTTAATAACCCAAAAACATAAGGGAAGTAAATTTATACATATCCAAATTCATCATATGAAAACTGTATATGAACACTTCATGTAAAGTAATAGAGTTATATGAGATTTAAAAACTCAAAATGAGTAAGTTTAGGGTGATGGATAGGAAACCCCATTCACTTTCCTATAAAAATAAATTCTCTAGGAAAATAGGTGGTCTGAAACCAAGTCCCTCTACCCTAGGTGACTTTACCCAAGAGATAATTCAATCCATAAAAACTCTAACACCTAATATGCAAAAACTGTACCTAACCACTATTTTCAATCTCATAACAAAAATTTCAAACAAAGGCTAAGGTAGATGAAAACTAAAATTTATGATATCAAAACTAGCATGATAATAAAGGCTCTATCATAGAATAATTTGATCTTATAAATGGGCATAAAAAATATTCAATTTCATAAACAAGATACTAAACATAAATATAAAATAAATATAGAAAATCAATAAAAAATTTATTTATTTTTCAAAACATGAGGAATTTATGAACTATTAAAAAATAAATGATAATTAAAAACATTTTATAATTTAGTAAGAATATAAATATTTTATTCTATTTTAAATATTAACTCATTGAAATTTTTATATTAAACAGGATTTATATGATATTTCATGAATTATAAAAATTATATAATTTAATATATATTATATAAACATTTTATATAATCTAAATATCATAATTTTTTAAATTTATACACAATTTATAAATCACCTATTATTATTTCTAAATAAACCTTTTATTTATAGATCATAATTCCTATCATTTAATTTTTTAAAAGGTAATTTAAAATATTGGCCTTTAATATTTGGGAATGATATTGCATAAACATTTATTTATTTATTTATAAACAATTTATAATTAACTTATTTATTTATAAAATAAGTATAAATTAAAATATCCTAATGTACCTTTTAATATGATTTATAATCATTTTATAAACCATAATTTTTTTATTAATTAAAAAAAAAATAATATTTTGTTTACCTATAAGTAAAATCCCAATTTTTGAAAGAGGTATCCCATTTTTACTCTTATGTGTACTCTTTGTTTAAGGACAACTATTATTTTAAAAGAAGTCATAATAATAATTTAAATGTTACCTTTACACAACCCCTCACTTAAAGGTATTACGTTTACAAAACTTCTTTTCATATAGGTAATCCAAATTTTTCTCACACTATTTAAAGGTAAAAATAAAGGAAATTTATGTAGTATCTCAAATAACCTTATGCATATGGGTAAAATTCTCAATAACATTACAAAAAACCCCATGTGTAAGGGTATTACCTTTACACAAATCATTTTCTTAAAAGATACAATGTGTTTTTCCATACATAGACCTTCTATATAAGGGAATCACGTAAGGATAAATCATATTTACCACTACGCATGATATTATTTCATAAGGGTACTACCTTTAAACAACCCATTTTCCTAAAGTTAATATAGAGGTTACCCTTATGTTGAACTTTTTCATAAGGGTATGACCTTTACATACCCAGAATATATAATGGTAAATAAAATTTACCTTTACAAAACTTACATAAGGGTATTCAATCCCACTATAGTTTTATGAAAATGTTATTTTCCATTTTTCTTTGAAAAATAGTGATAAAAAATGTTTGATTCTTGAAGAACCTCCCTCTGATACCATTGATGGGTGGTGACTTATCAATTTATCATTTGAAAACATACAACATGACATCCATATAAATATATTTAAGGACTACATTTACTCAACTATTTTGGCACGCAGATATTTACATCATAATGTATCTCCTGGGTGAAGATCTACACTTCACCATCGTTCATGTGTTTGAATTTGTAGGAATATGATAACTCCTTTACCTTTCCATTAACACCACTGATGGTGGTATAGTCTATATTTCTTATATGACATATAAAACATAAAATTTATATGAACCCATCAAATAAATACATTTTCCCAACCCTTTAGGCATGAAACTCTTAACATCATAATAGAGCTACTGGGTGGAGAGCTACAATTCATCACCATTAATGCGTGAGAGTTACCAGGAATAGGATAACTATTTAAACATTTCTTTGATACCATTTATGGGTTTCTTATGACCATATAATGACCATTTTCAATTTAATAAAACACAAAAAACATGAAAATATAACTTCAGGAATCAAAAGGTAAATAATATTATAAAATAGAGTTCATGGAATTCATGAAAAATAACAGTTTTCATATTCCTTTTATGGAGAGTTTTTGAGGAAGATCGTGAGGTGCAGTGAATGAAATCACCCTTACTTCGAGGGAGTAAACTAGAAAATGGATCCATTAATGCTTCATGATGATACCCAACATCTAAAGGGGTGATAGAACCTTCACAAATGAGATAAATAGAGTTTTGGGAGGAAGCATGTTTAACAGAGGCTCATATAAATCACACCACACACCACACCCAACCAGGAGGATCATATCCTCTTATATAGACAAAGAACGAGGAATATCAAATACATCATATGTATTTCTGACTATTAGGGTATTATTAATTAATAGTATTAAATGAATTTAATACAAATCCTTTAATTCATTTATAATGAATTATAGTTTATGGATAAACCATTCATGAGAAATATACTATATTTACATATCTTATATATATTTATATTATATTCATGAATAATATGCATGAAGAAATAAACACATCATAAGAATATATTAAATTTACACTAATATATATATATATATATATCATTCATCATATTCTTGTGTATATACATCCCATGCTTGTACATTTTATTGCACATACAACATAGAAAACTTTATAGGATGGTATATTGGTTGAGGATAATTTAATGGTTAATAAGTTAATATTGATCATAATAGAAAACACTTTTGTATAAGCATATGATTTAATGTTAAGTTAATAATGAACAATTTATTTGGGGATCAAGATTAGAAAAATTTATTGAAAACCCTAGGAATATATCTACATATTGGATAACATCATGATGTTTTGTAAAGTAGATATCATATAGTTTTTCCATGAAATACATCCCTGTATGGATATTGGAAAGAGGATACATTTGTGGAATATATTCACCTAAGAGTAATCACCCCAAAAAGGGTTTTTTCGAGCATTGAATCAATCACCACTCTAGTGTGCGATGAGTGTTCCTAAGGCTGGACATATGGCGAGACACACCTGGGAGAGATGCATTGGTAAGTCACATTCACCTTAAAAATAATTATGAAGGATTTAATAATGATGTTAACAAATTACGTTATAAAACTAAATAAAAACATGTAAATGTATAAACAAGGATTAAACAATGGACTCATAGGTTTATATGAAAGTATCATATGTTAAAAAAGGTTCTATAAGGGAAAAAATATTTAGAATAATGTTTTCACACACACACACACACACATATATATTTTGGATATTATGATATACATTTTGGTTTTATAATTTTGTTGTAATACGATCATGAAGATGAATCTAATAAATTTATGTATTTATAAACCACTATGTCTTATAACCAAATAAGGGAGCATATGTAAATGATTAATAATTTTATAATATTCATATTATGATGGAAATGTGAGTCTCATAGTATTACCTATGGTAGTTGGTTTTATATTATAATAGTAATTAATTATTGATACTCTTATCTATTTTAATTAGTGAATTAATAATTATCAATGACATTTTTTAACATTCTAAATGTTATTGAGAATTATGAAAAATATATAAGGATTATTATTATATAGTTTTACTTTAAAGGTATGGAAACATATATTAAATAGTATTAATAACCTTAAAAGTGATCTATTATAAGGTTATATGTTTGAGGATAACTATTATAAGACACATCATTGAGATATGGATAACTATTAGGTTTGAAATACACATTTTTTTTGATATAATACTTAGTGGTTTGATTTTGTATAAGTAAGATAGATTGTAATTGGTAACATTTGAATTTATAGTTGATTCATGTTATTTATGGATAAGTTTATCTTATTTTTGGGATTATGATATATAGTGACTACTATGTGACCCTATGAACTAGTGGTAAATTCCATTTGAGGGTAAAATATAGAGTTAATTTTTGAAGAATATATAATCTCATTACTGATTAATATCTTAAATATTCAAATATGTTTTAGTAATGGTATGTTATTGAATGTATATTATTTTAGGAATGAAAAATGTATTTTAAGGAAGGATAATTTTGGTTTTGAGATCACATATTTAAATGATATTTGGGAATTTTTTTGGTAATTTGGGATATATATTTTAAGGATTAGGTTAATATGTATGATTGAACTAAACTTAAAGTAACCTAGGTTGAACCAAGAATGATATATATTAAAATGATAATGATATAGATTGAATTGAGTCTGATACAAGTTGATTTGTAAGAATTATTGTTTAAGATGATAATATTATAAAGTGATACATCTTGAGCATAAATTTTCTTATGGTTATTTATGATAGTTCACTTATAGTGTTTGTTAGTCATGTTAACTATTTTTGTTTTATTAATTCATGTAACTAGTGGCAACCATAGGTCTGAGGGACAATGTGGAGATTACCTTGATGAAAAACCCATCATAATCAGAAATGGGGTGAGAAAACTTATGATTATGCCAAACCAACTATCATGAAATATTATTAACAATGTGAACATAATAAAATTCCCAAACTTAACAAGAAACAAAAAGTTGGAGTCTCATGAAAGTTCAAGTGATGAAGTTGATAAAAGAAAATGGGATTTAATTTTCTATATATCAAAAATGTTGGATGAAGTATGGGAAAAATTCCCTTAAAGGGATATGTGATTTCTATATGTGTGGAGATGAAGGTTAAAAAATCACAATTTCAAGGCAATGGGAGATTCCTAAAAAATATTTTTCTTCAATTGTAAGAGATTTAGGTATTATGTGTCTCTATGTCCCAATACAAGGGCCAACGAGGGAGATATTCACCAAAAACCACGAGGAAATGGAAAATCCAATGAAACATCTTCTAATGAATTTGATAGTGATTTTTCACTCTATATTTTCAAGTGTCCTACATTAAGTATGTTTTCACCAACTACTGGTTGTTGAGTTATAAATAAAAAACCCCTAGTGGTATGATTATCATATAAATCATTTTCATGGTTTGTGGGAAGTCAATCCTTATGGATCTAAATATTCTACCCTCAGTATAATTATATATGAAATTATGAATGAGTAATCTCTATTTGTAAATATCTTATAATAAATTTTCAAGTGGATAAATATCATTCAACATCCTAAATAAACCAATGATCTTATAATGTTGTTTAGATTAATTATGAGTTCCATATAGAAATTATGAGTCAAATTGTGAGGATGGAAATTATTTAAATTTAGGATAGTATAACACACAAAAGTTATAATATATGTTACCTTTAATCAAGTAAAACTATTCTACAACTTTCTCAACATGCAACACTAAACATAAATGAAACCATGATATATTTTTGAAAAAAATATATTTAAGTATAACCATTAAAAAACTAGTCATTAAATTATTTGGAATGAATATAGGTAGTATATTTATGAATAAAATTTATATAGAAAATTAAATCCTATTTTAATATTAATGATATTCAATTAGTTTACCTTAAATGACTAACAAGATCCTTTATTGTTTGGAAAAGTTTTTTTTTATAAAAAAATTCATTTATCTGATATACATTTATATTTCAAAAAAAAAAATATAATTAATGATAAATTATGATTCATATTAATAATTGGTTAACACCAATTTAGTTGGTAGATTATATGAAGTAAGAATAATAAAAGTTAAAAATGTGAAAATTTCATTTTCTAATTAAAAAGAGGTTTCAATTATTTTTTATGATTTCATTCAGCAACATAATTTATAAATTCTGAAATTTTAAATTAATAAAAATAAAATTAATTTTTTAATTACTCATATAAAAAATTTACTTATTATGAGTTTTTTATATTTTTATGAAAAATTCATTTTTTAGTTGAAAAATATGGTTTCTATGAAACTTCTAATTTGTATGACTTTATCATTATATGGGAATGACCAAGAAATTAATAAAATATTTTATGTATTAAAATATTTAATTTATGAATAAAATTATTCATTTTAAAATACTCTTTCGACTTAAAAATTTTATGGAAAACATTTTTTTTGAGTGGCTCCTTGTCATACTCATTTTTATTTAGTTTTTTTAATTACTTTAACCCGTCAATTTTTGTTTTCTAATAAATTTGTTAAGTTTTTTATATTTAGTACATTAAAGTATTTATTTTATATATGAATAAATAGGGAACATATTCTTATAGTGTATATTCTTTTAGAAATATAATAATATTATCTTCATTTCATCAGTTTATGTCAAAGGCCAATTCAATAGTTTTTATGGTGAAAAAATTCACTGAAGCTGTTACAAGCGGTTCAAGTGATATTGCAGTTTTCAGATTAAAGTCAATTCAAAATTATAATGTTATATCAAGATACATTTAACATATTCAAAGGCGCATTATTCCATTGTATAGGTAATGGAATGATTTATACAAAATTAGTTTATGTGGAAGTCTGAAAAGGATTTTTTGATACTCTAAAAAACCACTGAAGTTTCTGAAGCAATTTTGAAACTGTACAGTGAACAGATTTGAAAACATATAGTATTTATTTTACTGAAATTTCTACAGATGTTAGAATCAATCTAGATATAGAGATATTTAAATCCAACAATTTTATCTTTATTTTTTCAATTTACATAAAAGTATGAAAAAGTGGTTTGGATGGTCAATAAATTCATCAAAGTTTGGGAATTATTTTTTCTAGTTGTAGTTTTCCAAAATGTTATTTCATTAGTTTTTCAAAGTTATTGGGAGTTTTAGAAGTCAGATTGATTCTATTCTTGAACCATTAAAAATATATTGATATTTACTAAAAATAAGTTTGGTGTATTTAAGGTTGAATTTGATGGTAAAGAGCTCAATTTGTTTTAGTGAATTATGATGATAAGATGTTCACATTTTCCGAAAACATTGTTCATACCCTACATTGGTAAGTGTAACATAAGGCATGAACCCTACATTTGATAAATGTGCATATAGATTATAAGACCTATGCATAATAGTTTGCATATGAATCAACAACCCTGTGTTTGGTGAATGTTAAACGTAAGGAATATCAACCCTATGTTGGAGTCTATAATTACTATTCATACCCTGCATTTTGGAGATTGAATGTATGGTTAATCAATGCTACATTTGAAATCTTATGATGAAAAGTGTGAACATATGGATCATTATTCCTACGTTACTTTTTTTTAATACATTACATGAAGATGAAAGTATGGTTAAAGAACTGTACATTTGTAGGAACCCTACACTACACAAAGGAACCCTACGCTATGCAAAGGAACCCTACACTACACAATTCAACCAAAAATTTGATATTTTGTTGTTACATGAAGGAACCTTACATTTGACTTGTCAATGAAGCTATTTTAAATCCATGTTATTTTTCATTATTTCTGTAATGGTCTTATTAGTATTAAAGATCATTATAAAGGTCTTTTTTGACCAATTCAATGGCTCACATGCAATGGATTAAATCATTCCTATTTTAATGGATTCTATGAATATCTTTGAATGATTTTGATTTCAAATATTCATGATTAATTATGATTCGAGATTTTAGGAACTGTTTTGACTATATTTAAAGATGTTTTAATGGATGTAAATAGGATTTTTAAATTGATCAATGCTGTTATTATTATGAAGATATTATTAGAGGAGTTATTCAAATTATTTTTAATATATATATTAAAGATTTATTTTATAGGAATTAAGAGTAAATTGTGATATTATATTCTTGGGATATTTATGAAGGCTATTGATGCTGTTTATTTTGGGTATCCTAAGGAATAGGAATGCTGTTAAAATTATTGTATATTTATTCTCTATTTCTATCTCTCTCTGGTAAGAAAAGAATATACACTATGAAAAAATGTGGAGACATGAATACTCTGTTACAAAGAAGGTGCTAGAAATATTCATATTAAAGCTCGATGCTTTTGAAGAGAGAATTGAACTCCTTTGATCATTCTTATTCTCTCATGGTGTAAAGATGAAGGAATCCTGCACAAACATTTGATGATCTATTTGATGCTATTTTAAGAAGAAAAATAAGTCTTCTCAACATTGAAGATTATTTTTATGCTGCTTTTGTGCTATATTAAAGATCTAATTTTATATGCTAGTTACTGCTGTAAACTGTGAAGTTCAACCTCTACCATCAAAAGAATAAATCTATATTTATTTGGTGGAGTATCGGCGGCTCAGACTCAGTCGCGGTGGAGTGTCAGTTTATCTGAATAAGTTTTCTTCATTTATGGTTCCATGTACAAGAACCAGAAGGCCCTATAAAAGCCTTGTAAGGTGTCAACTGTCTGTACTCAGTTGCAGGAGGTCTTGTGATAAAAGGAACTAATAGTAAAAATCACCAATCTCATTTAGTAGAGCTTTGGTGGAGTGGACTAGCAGATTTCTGTGCCCCAAAACACTATAAATATTTTTTTTCTTTTTATTTTTTTATTTTTTATGCTTGCTCGACATTAAGAGAGAAGGAAAATATCGCTTCATTTCAAGAGGGTTGTTTTAATATTATCATGTTTTTTTAAAAGGATACAATTCATCCCCCTATTGTGTCTTTTTCATATCCATCCCAATATAAAAATTGGTATCAAAGGTAGAACTCTACTATTTTTTGGCTCTAACAATATGGAGTTATAGATTCAGATGAATAAAAATCTCAATTGAAAATCTTAGAGACGGTATGTCGATGATCCATGATCCTTATTTTAATGGTGATAATTATGGATGTTGGAAAGATCACATGACAATATATTTGAATAATCATGGTTTCAAAGCATATATAAAGACTATAAAACCTTATAAAATCCTTGGTGAATCAAAAAATTGGGATACTTCTAAGAAAGTTGAGTTTGATATTAATTCAAAATCCACTAATGCATTTATATATAGTACCAGTCCTAATGAATTTAATCATATTTCTCAATGCGCTACTACCTATGATATGTTGAAGAATATTATGGTTGTATAAGAAGGAACTGAAAATGTCATACAACTAAGGTACAATACTGTAAAACTTAAATTTGACACATTTTGGATACAAGAATATGGGAGCATCACTCAGATAAATGGAAGATTAACAGAAACTGTTAATGATGTTGCTGCCTTGGGAAATCCTATCCAAAACCAGATCAGGCGTTAAAGGTACATTAAGTTTTACCTTCTAAGTGGAATATAATATCAACTATTATTCAATAATCCACACTAAGTAAACAATTAAATATGAAATAATTGATCATAACCTTGATGATGTACGAAGTAGAGATGCAAACAGAAGCTGAAAATCATAAAACTATCAAAAAGGAAATAGATGCCCCCAAAGTTTAGATGGATGAATTTTTTTATATAGATTCTAGAAATTCATATTCAAGTGATGTGATACCACATCTTGCTAAAAATGTTGGCTAGCTGTATGAAAGGAGAAAATAGAAATTGAAGTTGAATAAATAGAAAAGAAGTTAGATTCTATGAGTGTAAAAAGAAAGGTCATTTGAGACTTGACTTTCCTTTTTTTAAAGCTCGAATGAAATATGAATATAAATAAAAAGGAGTTAAAGACATGAATTATACTAGTAATTCATATGAATATTCAAGAAATGAATCTACTATAAACTCAGAAGCTAATCATGAAAATTAAAAGGTTAATCTATATCTTATGGATCATGCTGATGATGTACAATATTCCTACTTTGAAAGTTCTAATATTAAATTTTTTTCTTATGATTAACTTTGTAATATTTGTTTTATGCATCAAGATAAATTTCATTCTTTAAATGAAGAGAATATATATCAAAGAAAATCTTATGATCATATTTCAATTGATAATGAAATCTTGTCAAAATAGATTACCAATTTAAGATCAAATTGTTCCCAAATATCTTATGATCTGCATGATACAAAAATTAAACAATTGTTGGATGCAATTGATAATTTAAAGAAAGTTTCAAGTGTACTTATAAAGGGAGATAATTATTTGAATCAAATTATTGGTAAAAAAATTGAAAAAGGAAAAGTTGGTATTAGTAGTAATGGAGAAAATCAAAAATTATATAAAAATTATTTTGTTTTTGGTTTGAATAGAAAAATTATGTCCATTGTTAAATGTTTTTTTTGTGGTATTAACAGATATTATGCTAATTTTTTTTAATAAACCTCAATTTTGTGGTGTCAAGCATGTTCATTATCCGAAATCATTATCTAGATTTAATTATAAAATATTTGATCAAAATAAACATATTTAGTTCCCTAAATCATTAATTACTAACACCGCTAGACCCAAAAGTATATGAGTACCAATAAGAACCTTTATTTGATACATTTCAAGTATGCACCACTGAACTTCATCATTATGTAATTAAGTGGATGCTTGAAAATTATGAGAATTTATTATATTATTATTTCTTATTCTATTAAATAGAAACTTCATCAGAGGCGGAATGGTTAATTCATGTAGTATTTTATTTTCAATTTTAATATTCAATTTAAAATTCACTAACTGTTTTATGAAGGGTGAGATTTTTTTTTCTTTTTTTTCATCTATATTTAATTATTTTTATTCTTCAACTATTAACTCTTTTCACATTATTATTTTATCAAATTAATTAATTCATTAGTTTATTTTATTAATCAATGACCATAAAATGTTCTATTATGATTTTATATAAATGGTCATCTTGTGTGTAAGCATATCTTTAATCTTTGACTATTTAAATTAACTGTATATGTTAAATTAATCTCTTGCTATTTTTGATACATTATTCTATTATTAAACTAAAAATATTTTGATCATTTATGACATATGCAAACTTTTAATTAAATTCATGGAATTTTTTTTAATTAAATTCTTAGAAAATATTTTAGTTAAGTTAATTGAAAATATTTTAATTAAATTCTTTGAAAATAATTTATTATTATTATTTATTTTTTTTCTAAAAAAATTATTATTTTATTTAAATTCCTTGAAAATCATTTATTTATATTCATTGAGTATCATAAATATTTATGCATGGTCTTAAGGGAATATATTTTAAATATTTAGCATGTTTTTAAAAGTTTTATTATTATTGAATGAATTAAATGGTTTAATACATTCATTACAAACCCGTACTATTCATTGAATATTACTTTATATGTTTTCAAGGCTCCTTGATTTTATCTTTTCATCTTTTTAAAGGAAACATGAATTTAGGGGGAGTTAATATTATTGTGTGTATTTAGAAAATATTTTGAAATAATTAGTCTTTTTAATATTTGTTAAATATTAGTTTTAAAATTTTAAGTATTTAATAAAAATTCTCATTTTAAATATTTTAGAAAGGGATAAAAAAAATTGAATAAAATTTTATTTCTAAAATTTTAATTGTTTTTTGGGGTAAGATACATTTTTTTCTTCAAATTTTAAATTCTTTTTCTACAAATCAACATTTAAAATTCATATTCTTTATAAAAAAGATAAGTATAAAGTATTATTTAATATAATCCAGAGTACACCATTTTGATCCTTACAAAAAGAGGGAGAAAAAGTTCTTATAGAGTTAAGGTTTTGTAATCATCAAAAGGGGGAGATTGTTGAGTGGCTCCTTTTCATTCTCATTTTTATTTAGTTTTGAAAATTACTTCAACCCATTAATTTTTGTTTTCTAATAAATTTGTTAATTTTTCAAAATTTAGTTTGTCAAATTATTTTTTTATATATGAAGAAATAGTGATCATATTATTACAGTGTATATTAATTTGGAAAGATAAGAATAATATATTCATTTCATCTATTTATGTAAAATTTCAATTCAATGGTCTCGATGGTGTAAAAAATCACGAAATCTGTGACAAGTTGATCAAGTGATATTATAGTTTTCAACTTAAAGTCAATTCAGAATTATAATGTTATCTCAAGATACACTGAATGGATTCACATGAACATTATATAATGGGATATATAATGTAATTATCTAAAAATCATTAGCTTATCTGGAAGTATGAAAAGAATTTTTTGATACTCTAAAAATTCACTGGAATTTCTGAAGAAATTTTGAAATAGTATAGTGAACAGATTTGGAAACATATAGTGTTTATTTTACAGAATGTTCTATAGATATCAGAATCACTCAGGACATAGGGTGATGGAAATAAAATAACTTTATCTTGATTTTATTAGTTTACATCAAGGTCTGAAAAAGTGGTATGGATGGTCAATAAATTAAGTGAATTTTGGGCATGCAGTTTTCCAGCTACAATTTTCTAGAATGTTATTTCTTCAGTTTTTTGAAAATATCAGGAGTTTTCGAAGTGAGATTCATTCAATTATCATACTATTGTAAATATATTTATATTTACTAAAAATTAGTATTATGGGATTAATGATAAATCTAATGGTAAAGGGATCACAAAAATTCAGTGATGTCTGAAGTTAAGATGTTCACATTTTTCGTAAACACTGTTCATACCCTACATTGGTAAGTGTAACGTAAGGAATGAACCATACATTTGATAAATACACATATGGATTATCAACCCTATGTTCAACAGTTTTTGTATGGATCGGAAACCCTACCTTCTTTGAATTGTAAATGTAAGGAATATCAACACTAAGTTGGAGTCTGGAATTACTGTTCATACCCTACATTCATAGATTGAACATATGGTTAATCAATGCTACATTTGAAATCTTATGCTGAAAAGTGTGAACGTATGTATAATTATCCCTACATTGTTTTTGTTCCTTATGTTATGTGTAGATCAAAGTATGGTTAAAGAACCATACGTTGTTAGGAACCCTACGTTACATAAAAGAACCTTACACGATGTAGTTCAACCCTACGTTTGATATTTTTTCATTACATGAAGGAACCCTACATTTGAATTTTCAATGAAATTGTTTTACATTCGTGATATTTTTCATGATTTTTGCAACAATATTCTTAGTATTAAAGATCTTTATAAATCTATTTTGTGACCAATTCAATGTATTGCAGGCAGTGGATTAAATCATTCATATTTATAAGGGATGTTATGGATCTATTTTAATGATTTTGATTTCATATATTCATTATTAATTATGCTTCTAGATTTTAGGAACCGTTTAAACTATATTTAAGGAGGTTTGAATGGATTTAAACAATAATTTTAAATTGGTAAACACTACTATTATTATTGAGATATTATTGGAGGAGTTATTCAAATTATTATGAAGGCATTTAATAGATATTTTTTACACTAGAATAAAGAGGCAATGATGCAACACTATTCTTGGGAAATTTATGAAGGCTATTGACTCTATTTATTACGGGTGTCCTAAGGAAGAGTAATGATGTTACACCATCTTCATATTTATTCTATATATTTATCTCTCTCTGGTATAAAGATAATATAAACTACATAGAAAAGTGGAGACGTGAATACTCTGTAAAAAAGGAACTAAAAAATATTCATTTTAAAGAATGATGATTTTGAAGAGAGAATTGAACATATTTTTTCATTATTATTATCTCATGGTGTAAAGATGAAGGAATATTTCACAAACATTGTATGATCTATTTGATGCTATTTTAAGAAGAAGAAGAAGCCTGCTCGACATTGAAGATTATTTTTCTACTGCTGTTGTGCTATATTGAAGATCAGATTTCATATGTCAGTTGCTAATAAAAACTTTTAAGTTCAACCTATACAAACAATATAATCAATATCTATTGATTTGGTGGAGTATCGGCTACTCAGACTCAATCATAGTGGAGTTTCAGCTTCTCGGACTAAGCGGTGAACATTTATGCTTCCCTGTAAAAGAACTAGAAGGCCCTGTAAAAGCCTTGTAAGGTTTCAACTACCTATACTCAATTGTGGAAGGTCTTGTGATAAGAGTAGCTACTAGTGAAAATCACCAAGCTCATGGATTATAGTGTTGGTGGAGTAGACTATGGGATTTCTGTACCCCGAACCACTATACATCTTTGTGTTATATTCCTTTATTTATTTTCACTGCCCTCTTGACATTAAGAGAGAAGGAAAGGATCACTTTATTTAAAGAGGAAAATTTTAATATTATCATGTTCTTTTAAAAAGTACATAATTCAACACTCACATGTGCCTTCTTCATAGCCATCTCGACATAACAATTTTTATAACTAATTAAAATGTTACTTTAGTATAAAAAACTATTGTGAGTATTTTATTTGAATCATGTATTTTTTAAGGGAGATTCAATTTTGTATTTCCATATCAGCCTCATATCCTTTATTTATTACATTATAATTCAATTTATGTCAATAAAATTAGTATCCATGATAATTTTACCTTATATATAAATTTAAAGCTTAAAAATGTTTTTTCTCTGAAAAAAGTTTTACACATTTAAGATTTTATATTTTAAAATTTAAAATTTCATACCTGTAAAAAAAAAATTGATAATTTTTTTTTTCAATTTTTAAATTATAAAATTTAAATTCAGTAATCATATAAATTTTATCTTTGGTCATAAAAATCAATTACTAAGGTTAAAAATTAGTTAACGTGTTTAAAAAATAATAATATTAGAAGGTCTTTTACTAAGTGGGAAGACAAAAAAAGTTAAAAAATGTTTCCAAATAGATGGTTGAGGTATTACTTGACCAAAACCACCCCATTTCCTCATTTTTACCTTTATAATACCATTACCCTTTAAAAGTGAAATTAAATTATTTAAATTCAATGGGTATTTATAAAACTACCCTTCTCTTCCTTTATAAAAGTGAAACATATTCACCACTTAATAATTCACTTATCCTTCAAATTTATCAATGAAACTATACAATTTTCCTCCTCCTAGAACTATATTCAATGTTAAAAAGATTATGGACACCATTATTTATCACAATACCTCATTTATAATGATACTTCCAAGGAAAATTCTAGTCCCCTATGTGAGTATTATCAACCACATAGATTTCTTATTAATTATTTTCATTAAAATTTATTCTATAAAAACAAATATAAGGACATTAGTATCATTTATATACTAAATTTTACTATATTATGGTAGTTATCATTATTTATTCACATACTCATCCATTAATAAAAAACCGTTGTTTAGGAATTGTGAGGACCACCACCACCATGACGCAACGAGTTTCATTTTACTTAAATACCTTACAAGGATGGATCTAAGGATGGTATTAATGTATATATATATGTATATAAATTTATATCATTGGGGTTATGATATGAAAAATTAGATATGTTTTTAATGACATGGTCAATAAATTACCTTCTTTAATTTAATCATTTAAAATAATCATACAAAGAGGAACACCTTTTATAAAAATTATGTAATATTTATTTATATATTACTTATTATTCTAATTTATTATAATTCTTATGTATAAAAATATTAAATAATAAATAATATCATTATGATTTTGGTATAATTATGTTCTAACCAAACCACCTCATAACCATTCATTAAATTAGGGTATGTTCATGTTTGGGTCAGTTTAACCACCTACTTGAACAATAATATGAATTTATATTATGAATAACTATGGAAAGATAATTAATTGTATAATATTAAATAAATGATTGAATACTGTTTTATTTTTTTTCTATAGATGTTATATCAATATTTAATTAATTTATTAACAAAACACACTTCGGTTGTTAAGAATTATAGAAACACGATTCTGATCAATTTCATTTTCAAGGCTAAAGACAAAAAACTCATGAAATGATTTTGGGACATATTAAATAATTTATAAAGATAAATATAATTTACCATAATGACCATGTAATGTTTAACATTGGAAGATTAATGAATATAGACACCACTATTATGAAACTTGTACATATGATCCAAAGTACAAACACTTGATGTGGATAATCAAATGAATTCATATATATAATGAATATTTATGGAAAGTATAGATGAAAAATGATAGAATTAAGCTTTTTAATCAGGTGATTAATATAGACATGTTTTCTATATTGAAGGTTAAAGTAGGTTTTTGGAAGTCAGGAAAAGAGGTAAGGCTTTTCATCTCAATTTCCTTTCATTGAGACAAGTATTGTATTTATGCATCCAATTTAATTTATGTGGTGTGTATATTTACTATTTGAGATATCATACAATGAATTATTTTTTAATTATGATATTCGAAGTTCAAGTGAAATCACATTCTTTTATGGGGGTTTTATTTGAAATTTTCAAAATTCATAAGGGTTTTATTGGTCTCAATTATGATTGTTTGAGACATAATACATTTTGTGAGCCATGTTTTATTTGTATGGTGTATTCACTTCCCATGGATATATTTATATAATAAATTTTTCACATCTTGTAATTTAATATTAAAATCACGTTCTCTTATTCATGTGGCTATTTATTCAATTATTTACCCAATATTAAGGATTTTTGGTGACTCAACATTCATTCAATGAGTTATAATCATTATATTAAACTTATTTATATAAATTAGTTTTATACATCCCTTTTATTGTATTATGTGAAATTACTTCATTATTTAATGTGGATTTACATTCCTACCACATTAAAATATTGAAAAATATTTCCCATGTTTTGGGATATGTTCTTTAAAAACCATCCACCTTCATCCTATGGATGAATTATGCTCAAATTATTCACATATTCACTTATATGTATACTCATTACTCTATAAAATGCAGACATTGAATTTTACATAATTTAAAATGAATTATGTTCAGTTAGTATAAATTTTATTCTGTTATCATGTGGGAAAGTATTGGCATTTTATATGTTTTTATTCTAATTTAGACAATTGTTGTTAAGTTTACTAAGTATTTTTTGACCATACACCTTATTTGACTAGATGAGTTAAAATCATGTTACACATATTTTTACATGGGGGAAAAGTATTGAGATTATTGATGATTATTGGATTTCAACATATTTTGACCATATAGGGATATTATGTTTTTCTAATTATACTGTTAACTATGTTTTATTCAATAAGATATTCCTCAGGGAATGGTATGAAATATATTGATGACTCTTATAATGAATGCATTAGACTTAATCAAGGGACGGGTGGGGCCTAGAGTTATATATCCCCTTGATTCATCGATATGTCTCATGATAAAAAAACGTTTTGGTATTTAGTGTATGCCATCCCAATTTAGCAAGATGTATTGACTATGGTTTTGATGACAAGTAAAGTGTCTTAGCATAAGGATTTGAAAAAAGGTTTCTGATGTCTAATTTTTTTCATTCGATTAGTATAATATTAGTATTATGGTAATCAATGATTTAATTTATTTTCATGTATAAATCATACTCTAAGTTTCAATTTAAATATGGATTCATGTTGTTTACCAATTAATACCATAATATTTATTCCATATTTATGACATGATTTCTTTAGTTATATGTTTCCCTTATAAATCATTTAAGATCACCCCTTTATTCTGTTTCCATTCCTCAGGCTATAAATAATATTACTAAACATGAAATGTATATTAGGATAGAACATGTATATTTTTTTGATAGATACTAAAAACTTATCATGAGTTAAGTAGCTTCTTATATAAATGAAAAAATGTCTATTAGTTAAGAAATACATGAGCATACTTAGTTTATGATATTTAAAAATTATCTAAATCTCTAAAATTGAAAATATAATCCATATGTTTGAGATTCTATAATTTTGATCGATTTTAACACCCCAAGATTTTAAAAGAAAACTATATTCGATAGTGTATACAAAATCCAACACCGATCTAAAATGAACCAAAAAATATTATTATTTAATTATGGTCATTATAACCTACCCATTTAATTGGGTGGAGGGGTGTATGAAAAGTTTTAACCACATTATTAAAATATTTATAAATTTTTATATAATCTATTCATTAACAATAAATAAGTACTTAATTCTCAGTAAAATCATTTAAGACATCAAAAATACATTTTCTTCAAAAATGGTTTTATTTTAAATTTTGTGTACGGGGATTATAATTAGTTTCTTCCTATTTATATTTTTTTTGTAAAAAGAATACTTTTTTTGAAATAATCATATCAAAGTTAATGTAGAGGGAAATTTTGGGTTTTTTTTGAAAATATTAATTTTTTAGTGAATTGTAAATGATATTGATTTTTTAAATACTGTCATTTATTTTCATCATAAAACACCCATAATAATTTGATGTTTATACAAAATTAATATAAGTGATATTTAGATATAAATAATATAATATAGTAAATATTAATCAACATTATAATATATATTAGTATAAAAACACTTCAGACTTAAAAGGAAAATTTTTAAAGAATTTTTTTTTTCATCGCACTTTGTGGGAAAAATTAAAAAATAGATTTCTTCCAATCATAGAGATTGAATTTGGTAAAATGGATTCCATATTTGGAATAATAAAAATTAATATTTTTTATTAAGTTTAGATTAATTTTTGGACATAATGAATAGTAAATATTGTATATATTTATCACCATGATAAAATGGTAAATTAAGTAATTAAGGTTAAAAATAATATGATAAAATTACAAAACATGACCCAAACAATTGAATTTATCCTATTTTTATGTGTGGAGTGCAACCATTTACATCCAAGTCATGAATATATGGACACTTTGTTCCATATTTATTTGATTTTCACACTTATAATATTTAATTAAAAGACAAAGATGAAAATGTCACTTTCTTGCTTTTAATAATTATAATATTTTGTGATAGGGATAAAAATAAGCGATGTTTGGTGATAAATATTCAATTTAAATATAAATAATTTTTTATCATTGTAATTTTATTCTAGTTTTTATTAATTAAATAATTATCTTAAATTCTTATGGAATGTTGACAGAATATTTATTCTATTAATATAAAGATAAAATATTTTTTTAAGACAAACAGTGACATGAATTGGTCACCCAATTCATGCCCTAAATAAATTTATTTAAATAAAAATGTTACGATGAATTTTTGAGGTGTAATGAGTTTAAACCAACAAAAAATGAGATAGATACATGACGAAGTAGTAGTAAAGCTCAAACAATAGTTCGTAATGTTTCAAATTGATGAAAACCACTTGTCTTCATGTAAAAAATCACCTCATGCATAAAGGGAAGAAAATTCAAGCTAGTACCAAGGCCCCATGATCTGCAGTCTTCAAGAGACATGAAAAAGATCATTGAAATGTAGAAAAATGGCATAAGTGGAATCAAACAAGATTAAGAACAAGTAGTAAATGCGATGGAACTGCCTAGAGAAAGGGGAAACTGCATGCAAGAGAGCACTTATCATCAAGAGTAGATCCAGATCATCTAGACAGGATGAAAAAGAGAACTCCAATGCAAAAAAATTAGGGGAGTCTACCAAAGTCAATCAAAACAGGTTCATGTATACGTATTAGATCAAATGTCATAAGTCCAGTAGATGTGACCAACGTATTATTTCAGAGCAAGTGGCCATTGACCCTCTCAAATGCAGGGGAAGTAAACCATGACTTTCATAAAAACCATAAACAACCATCATCAATAGTTGATGCTATCCAAAACATTACAACTCATAATAGTGGAAGATATGAGAAACTTTGAACACATAAAGAAAAGCCAACCTGTGACTTGCATCCTTCACCAACTCAAAAGAACAACACTGAAACCAAGCTTAGATCCTCAAGACAGAAATCTAGAATAATTTAAGCATGATTCATGTCATAAGGAAATTCCATAAAAAGAATATTTCATTATGAGTGTATGAATGCAAGACAACAATGACCAACAAAACTAAACCAGAGACAATGAAGAAAATAATCAAACTGAAGAGATCAAACCCATAGTATCTCTCTGATGTTAAAGTTAGTATTTTTTTAGTATTTATCAACCATACTTATGTACATAAATTTTCTGATATCAAGGTATGTGTTGACCGAAACTTGATGATAGACATATCTTTGATGTGTTATTTTATCTTGCTCGTATATCCATGTATTAACTTCATCACTCACATAATCCTCAATCATATAAGCATCCATATACACATGATCTTTGTCCTTGTCATATTGCTCATCCTCATCAATGATTGCAACTAGTTACACAGGAGGTTTTGGAGGCTCAACATCCTTACTAGAGGCTTGAAGGGATCTTGTGACTATTGTTTTTTCAATATTAGAATAGTTTATGTGTTTTCTAGTCTTATGGGGATTTGGGGAAATGTATACATCCACATCCACCATTGGTTTTTTTCCTTTCCTAGCACTTGATTTGAGATAATCTTCCTCAATTCTATCCAGTGGATCAACTTCTTCCTGAGGGAAGTCATCAGAATGATATCCTTTTTCATCAAGCAGATTACCCTGATCCTGATCCATGGAGTCCATCAAATTATTGTTAATAGTGATATCAAGAACATCATCCACAAATCCTAACAAATATTTGTTCTTATAGGGATGAATATCCTTATTCGGGCCATTCTTTATCCCTTCACTAGAAGGTCTATAGAGTCCATCATTCCCATTTAGTTCGAGATTCTGGTTGTCCTTGATAATCCAAGTGGCTCTCTTAACCACATGACCAACATTTTTCTAGCCACAGACATTGGAGACTTGCCCAATATTAAAGAAACAATTATAGTAGTCCAGAAGGCTTTTATAAAAAACCTCCTGATAGAATCCATATTCACCATTATGGATCCAAATGTGGGAGGGAAGAACCTTAGATACATCAATTTACACACAGATTCTGGAAACCAAAGGCCATGAAAGTGTCTTTGTCTCTGATTCCAATTTCAAAGTATTACTAATGAGTTGAGAAATTGGAAACAAAGCATTCTGTTTTAAAATATGTAGCATGAGATTAGGAAGACCAACCCAGATAAGCACTATAGGTGATTCAGAGATGGGATCAAAGTACGGGGTCCATTTAAGGAATTTCATTGAATAACCCCCAAAAAACATTGAACGCTTTTCCCAAAGTCAATAAAAGTCTTCCTTGGAGGAGAAGAAAAACACACCATTTGAGGAATTGAGGAGGTCGATGTGAAATCCCAAAAAACCAATGGTTTATAGGGATGATCTTAAGAATTTCAATGAGGTTCTATGCTTGAGGAATTTCCCAACAAGAAAAAAATGAAGATCAGCAGCAAGATGATTTACCTCAGGGGTCAAGAAAGATATCTCCAATTGACTGCAGTGCTAAAAATTCTTAGGATTAACATAAGTTCCGCAGTCCAAACAACATTTGATGGGGGTCTCGTGTACTCAGGTGTTCTCCCAGAAACCATATCCCAGTGAGTAGAATATTCCTTAAAATTTAAATAATGGTCCATTTATTGTCTAATTTTACTTTTATAGTAACTATCTCATTCCTTAAAGAGTAAATCATTTGTTACCATGATAATTGTCAAAAAGGGTTAACACAGGTCAAAACAAATAGATAAGGGTAAAAAGTTAATCTAAAATTTTCCAAATTTTATTAAATGATACGATTCCGACCTATAATATTCCTATATTTTAATTATATCAGTTTGGATCATTTTTTATAATAAAATTAATTTATATTAATTTAATATTTTATGAAATTCCAAAAGAGCCCCTCCCCTCACTTATCAAAGGCCAACCCATCTCCTTTTTTCTTCACACTAAAAAGTATTTTTGTTCAAAAAATACCTACCCAAATCCCTTAATTACTTCCCTCAACACATATTATTTTCAATTTTTTATTATAAAACCCTCTTAGGAAGGATTTTGGTGTAAACCAAAGTAGGTTGTCTGAAGAAGAGGTATAGTTCTTAATTGATCGATTTTGTTTTATTTAATATTCAAAATCCTTGAAATATTATTCAACCATGATAGTATAATAAAATAATTTTCTCCCATATACTAAGATTTTATTATGTTAGTATAATAAACTACATCAATATCTTATTCCATTATATGGGATAAAAACAACAATTCATGTGTTCAAGAGACTACTCTCTCCTGAGCCGATGTAATTCATTTTCCATCATCACCTTTCATGGATATTTATGATGATAGATTTAATTTACCACCCTAATTATTTAATATATTTTTATTTTAGAATAAATTTATTTTTGTTTATATATTTCAAAACGTTCAATACCCAGTTAGTTTGTAGTGCACACAACACCCGATTTAAATAAAACACTATTTAATCAAATTTTGCACAGACAATTAAATCATAAATTTTTTAGATAATTTATATATTAAATTTATATTTTATATATCCAGTCAAATATTTTGACATTTTTATAATATATTTTATTAAGAATAAGATAAAAATAGACCCAATTTTACACATTAAAACCTATATTTTTGTAAAATCATTTTTACCACCTTTTAATGGTGCACCTATTTTAAATATAAATTTTGGAACACTAATAAATTTAATAATAAAAAATAATCTTTATTTTTGAAATAAAAATAAAAAAATTAGTTTAGGGTGAATTTTTTATTTTTTAATGATAATTTTCATTATTTAATGAATAGTAAAAAATACTAATTTTTATTTAAAAATGCCTTTTCATATAATTTATTTATAAGGTTAAATTATTTTTGATATTGGTTTTAAAGTGAAATTATATCAAATATACCTAAATTAAAATAATTTATATCATTTTAATTATTTTCTCTTTTAAATTAGATATAAAAACTTACCAAACCTTTGAACATTTGTACATTTAAAACCCTATATGTCGTCCCGTCTACAGGATTAAATTTAATTAATTTATTCCACTTATGTGATTGGAATTTTGAAAATTTGATTAAATATTTTTAATCATAATAATTTAAAATTTATTATAAGTTAAAATTATCTTTTGAACAAAATATTAGTAAAAGTGATTAAAATTAATTACAATGATTAAGAGACAATTTAGCTTAATAAGGGACTAAACCTTAATATTAATGGAAACAATGAACTAGAAACATGTGAAAAAACTATTATATGGACATATTTATACCTTATACTCTCTTATATAATATTTTTACCATTATTGGATCCACTTTTCATAGAAAAAACGTGTGTGGAATTCACTTTTCAAAAATTTACAAGAATGCAACTCGTCCCCACTATAAAAAGGAAATCAACCATCCCATTTATTCATACTTATCAAGCACATATGATCACCAAAAATCTATTCAAATGTTATCTATAAATCCCTCCCTTAAACCTAGATTCCTTAAATTTAAAATAAATACAACCAGGAAGTGTTTTGGTATAAACCAAAATGAGTTCCCCAAAAAAGAGGTAACATCCTTCCACAAGATCTTTTGTTTTATTTTCCTTCTCCACCCATCAAATATTATTATTTTATTATACTATAATAACCTAATTATCATAAATATATTGATATGTTTTTATTCTAAGGTTTTTACCTATACTTACACATACCTCTATCTAATGGGTAACGTACTAACTGTTCATGTGTACGACGGACTACCGCCTCACGAAACAATGATTATTAATTCTTCCTTTACCACCACTCATGGGGGTAATTATGATGGAAACAATATTTTTATATGATATATATGATATTTATAATTTCTTTATACTTTTTTAATTCATTTTTAACACATACATTTAGGCAATCCATTTTGTGGGAATACGATAACATCGTTTGTAGAAGTGTGGACCACCACCTCCTTAAAGTGATGTGATTCATTCATGATATACATGGAATGTATTAGGGATGGTTTAAAATAAAAATATATGACATATATGAAATAAATATGATACTTTAATTATAATATACATGTATATATATCATTTAATTTTCATAATTTTAATATGATAAATAGATAAAAGTAGCGTTCATGCATATGTACGACCTACCATCTCCATGAATGGTGCAATTAATTTATTATCTCCAAATATTATGGATTATTATAAATAAATTTATTTTGGATATATATATGATATTTAAATAATTTTTTTACATTCCAAAGGTGATCAAATAATGATCTAATTAATAAGAATAACAAGTACCAAGTCAAAAAATTCTCTAAAAAATAGGCAATTGACACCTGAAATAGTGGAAATAATGAAGGATTGTAAATGGGTAATAAGACATTATAAGAAGATAATATATGATATTATAAATATGATTATTGTTCTGGTATAAGTTTTTAATATGAATAAAACCATTATATAATAATTTAATATACGTTCACCCAAAAGAAAATGCAAGGTAAGTGATTTTCATCTAAATTTTTACATTAGTGAGATAAATGTCATATTCATCACATGATTTTTTCGGTGTATCTAATAACCCTTTGATATATTATATAATGAATCATTTTATATTAATGGTATTTAAATTATTTCTTTTTCTTATCTCATCCAAGGAGTTTTGAATTGAAAATTACTATGAGGTAAAATTTATCTTTACAATCTCACTTTCTTTTGTGATTGTTAACTTTTCTTGAAAAAATCACTTACTTATAAACAATTTCCATTGGAAATAAATTTTATTTTAGATATCCATACTCTTATAGGATGAGTATAATTATTTCTCAAACATTATAAAATTTTTACATACGATATGTACTTGACAGTTATTTGATTATCTGGGGAAATATTGGTAAATCCGTATTCTTTATTCAATATGGATATTTGATAAGGAATATTGTTTATTAATTAAACTGATTAATCAATATGAGTAATGATTTAGACATGAAGTGATGGATGTTCTTGAAATTTATATATTCCCTCGATGCATTGATATGTTCTCATGAGAAAAATTAGTTGGCCAAATTAAATAGGTTTCTAACTACAGTTTTAAAATTTCTAGAGGGTAGATATTGAAAGTAGAGGTTTTCATCTGTCTGATACATGATTTAAAATGATTAAAAATTTCCTTCATTTTGATTCAGTATTTATTATCCATGATATTTTCACTATGAAAAAATATGTGGATGCATTTCAATCTCAATTTATTGATTGAATGTACTATGTTTTCACTTTATTACCTTTCCACATTGATTATTACATATCCACTCATTTATCTGGACCATGTTCTCAGTTATTTACCATTATATGTTGAATAATTATCCTTGATTAATTATTAATTCCACTGTACTTACCTTATTGATAGTTTGAGCTCACCCTTATTTTTGTTTCCTTTCCCTCGGTTATGAAGATGGATCCTTTGAATGAGTTTCAAGGATGAATTTTATTAGTCTTTGTTATGTATTATGTTTTTTTATGTTTTAAAATGTAATATGGGTATCATGTATGTAATATGGTTTTCCAAAAATATTAAACTATTTTACCTTGGTATTTAAATATTCTATCTATGCTAATGTAATAATGTAAGGCATCAACTATGGGATTCTGGTGTTGGGGTATTATATTTGATATCATAGAAAGTTTAGAAGAAACCTTGGAAAGTAGATTTAGAAGAACTAGCTTATAGAACATATCTCTATGATATAATTTAAGGATATGTATAGAATAAGGTCATTGAATTTTGTTATGGTAGAGATTATGCGGGTCTTCCTAGAAGTACATCCATGTCTATATACTACAAGTGGAAGTGGTTCTGGAATAGATTTACCTACGGGTAACAACTCCGACAAGGTGTGGCAGGCCTGACTCAAGTGTAACCTGGTACACGACAATGAAACTTACTACACCCATTGTTTGACACTCCCTAGGGATACACTTAGGATAATTCAAATTATCTTTACAAACCATTATGAAGGATTTAAAAGTAAAGATGTCCCTAAAGAAACAAATTTTTACGATTTTAATATTTACGATACATATTTTTTTGTTTTGTGTTATTCCATATTTGGAATTATACATTATGATTTAATAATATAATCTAGTATAGTCCATTGTTTAGAAATGGATCCTGTAAGGATGAATGATATCAATACTCATGGAAAATATAGAGATTTCTCTACTGAAGAAACCAATACAATTGGTATTAGAATATAGAAAATTAGGGTAATATTGGGGAAAATTAATAAGATTAGGAAAAATAACCATTCCTGATTGGAGAAACCTATTCCATAGACAAAACCTTCAATTATGGATCACTTTATATAATAGAATTCCCCATATTTTAGTGGGACTACTAATCCAATTTTTTCTGATCAATGGATTAAGTTTTTGGAGAATATATTTATGTCCTTAGGATGAAGAGAAATGGAAAAGGTTACACTTATGATGTATTGTATCTATTGTGATTCTGATCAATGTTGGTCCTTGATCTAGAATACTAGGGAGGAATAAGAAATATAACTACTAGAATAGAGAACATTTAAGGATATGTTATTTGATAAATACTTCCCTCATGATCAACAAACCGTGATGAAGATAAAATTCATTAGCTTAAAGTAAAATAAAGAAGAAAGTGTTAAAGATTATGAAGTTACCTTTACATTGCTATCTAGATATGATATGGAATACTTATGAAACATTAATTGTAATATCAAACACTTATTTGAAGGTCTTAAGAAAAATCTCCATTGGGGATTGGTTTTCCCATACGTTTTTATCAGATGAAGAAATAGTTTTATGTGCTATCAAAATAGAGAATGAATTTTATAAAATCAATATCTTCAATGGATAAAAAGAAAATAATAGTCCATCTAATCATCATGAAAAAGAGAATGATTCCATGAATAGTAATAATACTCAAGATTTTACACCATGTAAAACTTTGGGAAAAATAATCCTAGAAAATGTTTGAAGGGACTAAGAGTTTGTTACATGTGAATAGATTGGGGTCACTAGGCTCATGAGTGAGAAGGGATAAAGGGAAACACTTTTTTACAGTGTTTCAACTATAGGGAGTTGATTCACTATACAAATTAATTCCCAAAGTGTCACGGAAATCCACTATAGATGAGTACAAGGGGATATGAACAAGCTTATGCAATCACAATAGCTTAGGTATAAGTAACCAATGACATGATGAAATATAAATTAATCTTACCTTCAAATTTACCCAATGCCTTATTAGATTATGTATCGTCACACTCTTTTATATCTACCCAATTTTTTAAGAAAATTATACATTTAACTTTTGATTTAATAATATAGTTTTTAGTCAAAACTCCTCAGGGAAGGGTCATCACAATAATGATGTGTATGGAAGTTCCAATTATAACACATAAACCATCTTTACTTGCTAAAATTATTATCATACATATGGTTGAATTTGATATAATCCTTATTATATAATGGATCTCAAAATATTATTCCAAAATTTATTTCAAGTTGAAGGAAATTACAATTTGTGAGGAAGATGTATAATTCCTTATCTTTAGAGCAGGAGCTTGCTCACCCGGTTCTTATCTAGATCCCCTAGTAGCTCTACCAAATGAAATTATTGGGGAAGATAAGAAAAAAACATCCTGTGATAAATAAAGAAATCTTAAAATTTAGGATATACCTATTGTGTAGGAATAAATTTATGTATTTCCTGATGAATTATCTGGAAATCTCCAATACCATGAAGTTGAATTTTCCATTAATTTAACCCCCAGTGCATGACCAATATCAGAGACTCTCTATAGAATGACCACTGTGGAATTAGTGGAATTCAAGAAAAAACTAAAGGATTTGGGTAATAAAGGATTTATTCACTATATTGTTTCATCATGTAGAGCCCCTATCCTCTTTTTTAAGAATAAAAATGAATCCATGAGGTTGTGCATTGATTATAGGGAAATATATGATATTATAATAAAGAACAAGTATTATCTACCTCAATTTGATGAACTGTTTGATCAACTTCATGGATCCAAATAATTTTCCATGATTGATCATTATTATGGTTATCACCAATTGTGAGTAAAGAAAGAAGAAATTCCAAAGGCATATTTTCTGATTAGGTATGGACATTGTGAGTTTATAGTACTTCTATTTTGAGTGACTAATGAACCCTCTATTTTTATGGACATAACGAACAGAGTATTTAAGGAATATCATGATGATTTTGTTTTGGTTTTCATCGATGATATTATAGTGTATTCTAAATCCAATGAGTACTATGAGAATCACTTTTATACCATTCTTAAGACTCTAATAAGGTAATAGTTAAATGGGAAATTTAGTAAGTTTGATTTTTTTCTTCAAGAAGTTTCTTTTCTTGGCCATATTGTCTCTAAGGATTTAATATCAGTTGATCGTAAAAATATAAAGGTATTCAAAGAATGTCCTACACCAAAAAACATTACTAAGGTACATAGTTTCATCATTTTTGAAGGTTACTATCAGTTTTTTGTTTATAATTTTTCATGATTTACTACTACAAAACTGGGTTTATCTAGTGCTAGATAAAAATGATGTTAAATACCCCCTTTTTAGTGCTAAAGAAAGCTCTATTAAAGGGGGTCTTTAACCATGAAAAAAAAACTATTAAATGGTGACCTTTATTAGTGATTTTTTACCAGCACTGATAAATGGGGTATTTTATCAATGATTGTAATAAATCATTGATAGCGTGTGTGTGTGTGTGTGGGGGGGGGGGGGGTTATCAGTTTTTTTAGAAGCGCTGAGAAAGACCCCCATTATCAGTTATTTTTTACAATCTTTGATTAAATTATACTTAAAAAAAATTTATTTCATTAAAAATAATATAATAATATATTAATATATTTATATTTATTTAAAAATAAAAATATTTTTGAAATATTTTTTATATAAGGTAAATAAACATTTATACTTAAAATATAAGATATTTAGTGAAAATGGATTATAAAATAACTATTTTTTTAATTAATTATTTTCTTATTATTACCATGTAATAGTCATTTAATATTAATTTGAAAATAAAAAAATCTAAAAAATATTAAAAGATCTTAAATAAGTTGAAAATGTAACTCAAACTTCGAACGATCATAGATTTTTATTCAAGTGTCTGTTTCAGTTCTACCTCATATCAAATCGAAGCATGCGACGATCTCTACACTGTTTTGACCAGGGGAACCCTAAATTTTTTTTGTTGTGAAAAAACCCCTTAAGGACTCCAAAATTGAGTTTTTAGTTGGGGTACCCCGATTATTTAACATTCAATGGATTTTCAGGCTCATTTATGGGGGTATTTTTTCTTTTTTTTAGTGGGTACTGAATTTATTCTTAGGTCTTACATTTATATTGATATTATGGTTTTTAAATTTTATAATTTTCCATAATGTACTATTATTTATAATCAAATATATAAAATTATATACATATTTTTTATATATTCAAACATAAAAATTTATTTTTATAAATAAACAAATTAAACATATTTACATAAAATATATATTTATTAAATTATAAACTTATATATAAATATTTGGGTAAAAAATGTGACAAAAAATATATAAATATATAGATATATCATAAAATGTAAAAGAAATAGTATAGGGTAGTAGTAAAGGCACTGGATATATAAGTGGGAGGTCTTAGGTTTGAAACTCGGTGGAGGCAGGGGCGCACGTAGGAGGCGGGTATAATACAAAGCATTGTTAAAGGGGTGGGGGGAAGTGATGATAAAGGGGTGTGCATGTGGGAAGTTCTGATAAAGGGGGGTGGGTAGGGTGTGGGGAAAAAATTTATATACCCTTTATCAGTACTTTTTTATCACTATAAAAGGCCCCCTTTAATAGTGCTAAAAAGAAGTGATAAAGAGGGCCTTTAACAGTGCTCAACAAAAGAACTGTTAAAGGGCCCATTTAAGGACGCTTTTTTAGCACCGTTAAAGGGGGCCTTTAACAGAGATTTTTTAGCACTGATAAAAGTTCCGGGCTTTTAACTGCGCTTTGATTATCCGTTCTTTTTTTAACATTTCTAAAGGCCTTTTCTAGTGCTATTAAAGGCTGATTTTTTAATAGTGATTAGCTGACCCATTAACCAAGCTTACACATAAAGGGGTTATCATTTTTTGGACAAAGGAATGTGATGGATTATTAGATAAACTAAATAAAAGATTAGTCAATGTTCTGATTCTGACTCTACCATCAGGAAGTGAGGGGTTTTTCATATACAGTGATAAATAAAATAAGGGTCTTGGAAGATTCCTAATGAAAAATGATAATGTGATTTCTTATACATCAAGGAAATTGAAGGCTCTCGAACAGAACTATGCAACCCAAGATTTTGAGTTAGCATATGTAAATTTCTATTTGAATATATTGATTCATTATATTTATGGTGAAACATGTGAGATATACACAGATTATAAAAGTTTGAAATGTTTATTTTCACAGAAATAGATCAATTTGAGACAAAGGAGATGACTCATGCTACTCAAGGATTATGCTTTCTCAATACACTACCACCCAGAGAATGAAAATAAGGTAGAATGTACATTGAGTATAAAGGATCATGGAGTTTTAACCAAAATGAGTATTGAGAAGGATCCTATGTCCATGGATTTAGTGAAGATAGATATAGGAATTTAAAAGGAAGGGAATATATAAATCATTTTTCAAATGATTAAAAACCCAAATTTATTATAGAAGATAAATAATTCTCAATTTGATGATGAGAACTTTCAAAAGAAAATTAAAATTGGGAATAGGGGAAAATTAGAATACCTTTTTTTGAATACAGTGTTCTAAAATTTGGAAAAATAATTAGTGTTCTATATATACTTAATATAAAAAGGGAATAGTTGGATGAAATCATAGCTCAAATTTATCTATACACCCTGGTATCACAAAGATGTTGAGGGACTTGAAGGAAACTTTTTGGTGGGATAACATGAAGTGAGAAATTGCTGATTTTGTGTCTAGATGTTTGTTTTTTCAACAAGTTAAATATGTGAAGTACCATTATAAAGGATTCCTACAGCCTATTCCCATTCCTATATAAAAATGGGATGAAATTACTATGTAATTTTTCACGAGACTACTAAAGACTCCTAGAAATAATGAAGAAATATGGGTTATCGTTGATCACATAACCAAATCTGAACATTTCCTTTATATAAGAGAAGAACTACCTGTTGAGAACCTCACAAGTCTCTATATTAATGAAGTTTTAAGACCTTATGGTGCACATATATTAATATTTTCTGATCAAGATCCCCACTTTACATTGTAATTCTAGAAAAGTCTTCAGAATGCTCTTGACAATGAGATTCATTTGAGCACTGCCTACCATCCCCAAACTGAGGGACAGTCTAAAATAAAAATTTAATCAATGGAAGATGTGTTGAGGTCCTGATCACTAAATTTAAAGTTATGTGGGAAAAGTACTTACCTTTGGTAGTTTTTTATTATAATAATAGTTTTTATTCAAGTATTCAAATGGTGTAGTATGAAGAATTATATTGAAAGAGGTTTCATACTCCAACTTGTTGGGATGAATCTAGTGAAAGGAAACTCATAGGACCAGTACTTGTTGAAGGTATGATGAAAAAGGTAAATTCTATTTAGGATCATATTAAAGTAGTAAAATGTAGGAAAAATAGTTTTGCTAATAATATGAGGAAATATTTATATTTCTAAGTGGGAGATCATGTTTTCTTGAAAGTATCTCCATGTAATGATTTTATATGGTTCAATAAGAAAGGAAAAATGAGTCCCATGTACATTGGGAACTTCAATATTATTGGAAGAGCATGAGTTGTTACTTATCATCATCAAATTCCTCAAAATCTCTCAAAGGTACATGATGTGTTCCATATATCTATGCTACAGAAGTACATTCTAGACCTAACACATGTGCTCATATATGATGAAAAAGAGTTGGAACCTAAAATTTAATATTGTGAAGAAACCATATAGATTCTTGATACCAGAGATCAATTTTTGAGGAATTGGATGAATATTCTAGTAAAGGTACTATGGAGAAATCACAAAATGGAAGAATCAACATGGGAACCAGAGGATTTTATGAAGGAGAACTACCCACATATTTATAAAAGGTAATACCCCAAGAATATCAGGGATAAAATTTTTATAGGATGAAAGAATGTAGAACCCCAAGAATTTACCATAGTTTACTTTTATAATAAATTTAACTTATTGGATAGCTTTAAAAACATGCAATACTGAGTTAGTTTGTAGTGCACACAACACCCGATTTAAACAAAACACTATTTAATCATGTTATGCATAGTTAATTAAACTATAATAAATTTTAGAGAATTTATATAATAAATTCATATGTTTTATATCCAATAATTGTTTTTATATTCATCTAATATATTTGATTATGCATAAGATAAAAATAAACCTAATTTTACACATTAAATCCTATATTTTTACAAAAGTAGTTTTAAAGACTTTTAAAAGGGAACATATTTTAAATATAAAATTTGTAAGTTTAATAAATTTAATATGGAAAAATATGATTCATTTTTCAAAATATAAAAATAAAAATTAGGTTAGGGTAAATGTTTCATATTTTTATGAGAAGTTTCATTTTTGTAATAAATAGTGTAAAATACAGGATTTTAATTCAAAACTATTTTTTTGTCTAACTTATTTATAAGGTAAAAATATGTTTTTAAAGTTAAATTAGATAAATTATAAATAAATTAATCCAATTTAGGTCATTGGAATCCATTTTACAATGAAATTGGATATATGAACTTACCAAACTCTTGAACAGTTTTACTTTAAAAACCTGCTTTGTCGTCATATCTACGGAATTAAATTTAAATAAATTTCTGCCACTTATGTTATTTTAATTTCGAAAAATGTTTTAAATATTTATAATCATAATAATTTATAATTTATAATAAATTTAAATTATGTTTTTTACAAAAAATATTAGTAAAAGTGATTAAAATTAGTTATAGCGATTAGGAGGAAAAGTAGCTTAATAAGTGGCTATACCATAATATTAAGGGCAAAAATGACCTATAAACTTGTAAACAACTATTTTATGGACTTATTTAGACCCTATCCTCCATTTTATATGATTTTTACCATTATTGGTACCACTTTTCATAGAAAAAACATGGGTGGAATTCCCTTTTCAAAAATTCACAAGAATGTCACTCCTTCTCCACTATAAAAAGGTACTCACCCATCCCATTTATTCACACATTTAAATCCATTTGTATCACTGAAACTATGATAAAATAATATCCCAAAATCCATCCTCTAAACTTATAAGACTCAACTAGGGAATAAATCCAACCAAGTAAGTGTTTTGGTATAAACCAAAAGGAGTTACCTGGAAAGAGGTAACATCCTAACACAAGCTCTTTTGTTTTATTTTCCTTGTACACCCACTAAAATATTCTTATTACAAGATTATATAATAAAATATGTATTATAAATATACTTATATGTTTTTATTATATGTTTCTACCAATACTTACACACACCTCCATCTAATGGGTAATAAACCTATGTTCATTTGTACGACAAACTATCACCTCACGAAATGATGATTGTTTGTTCTTCCTTTACCACATCTAATGGTGATAATTATGATGGAAAAACTATTTTTATATGATATATTAATTATTTATAATGTATTTATTCTTCTATAATCCTATTTTAACACATTCCTTTATGCATTCCTTTTTGTGGGAATATGATAACATTGTTTGTGGAAGTGTGGACTACCACCTACTCAAAGCAAAGTGATTCATTCATTCTATACATGGAATGTATTAGGGATGGTTTGAAATTAAAATATAGGTAATATATGAAATAAATATTATAATTTAATTATAATATATATATATCATTTAATTTTCAACCTTTTAATATGACAAAGAGATGGAAGTAGCGTTTTTGCGTACATATGACCTACCGTATCCATGAATGGCGCATTTCATTTATTATATAAAAATATTATGGATTATTATAAATACATATATAGTGTATATATATATGATATTTAGATCATGTTTTACATTTTGAAGATGAATAAATCATGATCTAATTAATTGGAACAACAAGTAATATGTCAAAACATACTCGAAATACTAGGCAATTAACACCCGAAATAGTCAAAATAATGAATGATTATTAACAAATGGGTAATATGAAATCATAATAAGATCATATATGTTATTATAAATATTATTATGGTTATTTTATATGATAGTGACATTCTTAAAACCATTATACAGTATGTTAATGGATGTTCACCCCAAAGTAAACACAAGGTAAGGTATTTTCATCTCAGTTTTTACATCCATGAGATAAATATCATATTCAGCACTTACTTATTTTGTGTGGTGTATCTACTAATTTTTTTTGATATATTAGATAATTAATCATTTTATATTTATATAATTTAAATTATTTCTTTGGATTATCTCATCCAATGTTTTTTGACTTGAAAATTACCAAGTAGTAAAAGTTATCTTTATAATATCTCTTTCTTCTATGATTGTTAAATTTATCTTAAAACAATAAACTCCTTATAAAAAATTACCTTTTGAAAAAAATTCATTTTATATAAACATACACTTATGGTATGAGTATAATTATTTCCTAAACTGTATACCATTTTTACATATGGAATGTACTTGACAGTTATTTGATTATCTGGGGAAATATTAATAAATCTGTATTCTTTATTCAATAAAGATATTTGATAAGGGATATTGTTTATTAATTAAATCAATTACTTAATATGTGTAATTATTTGGACATGAAATGGAAGGTGGGGACTTTAATTTATATATCCCCTTGATCAATTGAGAGGTTCCCATGAGACGAATCAGTTGTGAAAATTAAACAGGTTTCTACTTGTAGTTTTAAACTATCTGGAGGATGATCTCGAAAGTATATGTTTTCATGTTATTGAGACATAATGTAAAATAATTAATATTTTCTTTTATTTTTATTAAGTATTTATTGTCCATGAGATTTTAACTATGAAAAATATATGGATGCATTCCATTCACAATTTATTGACTGAGTGACACATGTTTTCAGTTTCTTATCTGGTTATATTGATTATGCCTTATCTAGTTATTTATATAGAATTTGTTCTAAGTTATTTATCATGATATATTTAGTAATTATCCTTGATTAATTATTACTTCCACTGTATGTACCCTTACTGGGCATTTGAGATGACCCTTATTTTTTTATTCCTTTCCCCAGGTTATAAAGAGGAATCCTTTGAATGGGTTTCAAGGATGAATTTTATTATCCCTTGTTTTATATTATGTTTTCTTTTCTATTTACCAATTTAATATTGGTATCATGTATGTATTATAGTTTTTCAAAACTAATATTATATTCAGTCCCTTAGGATTTAAATCCTGCATCTATACCAATGTAATAAAGTAAGACACTAACTCTAGGCTTCTGGGGTCAGCGGATACATTTAACATATATATAAGGTATTCATGAAATATTTATAAATCTGGAAAATTAATATATTATATATTTTCTTACCTTTCTATTCATTTAATGTTGATGATGTCATTTGTGCATACATGTCAATTATCACCTCCATGAAGCAATCTGATTCATTTTTCATTAAAAAATCACATAGATTATATATATAAGTGTATTTAAATTAAAAATATTATATTTATGATACAATGATCATTTTGTAAAGAAAAAGCGACACTAGCCATATTTCTATCATTATTGTTGAAAAATGGAAACATTACCCACACGTAAGTATGGTCACCATTTCCATGATTATAATGTAGTTCATTTTTCATAACCATATTTCATTATTGGTTTTAAAAATATAATTAATTTTAAAAAATTATAATTATTTCATGATTATTATTCTTGAGATTATGAAATAATGAACTATTTGACCATAGTCAACCTACTGAAATCATTTTGGAATTATGAATGAAATATCATCAAAACGTCTGATGTGAAATAAAATGGTTAATTAATTGAATATAACATGATAATAAGTAGAATAAAAGGAATAAATAACTTTAAAAAGGTGCTTAAACAAGTAAATAATTAACATAAGTTTATTGCTTAGGATCTAAAGAACTTACATGGGGAGACATACTCGATGTAAGGTATTTTATCCCAATTTTCTTTTCATTGATGCATAATCATATGTTATCGACCTAATTTATTTTATACAGTCTATATTTTAACCCTTTTACATGTTATATCATAAATAATTTATAATTAATGTATTTTAATTTTTAACTCAAATTATTTCATCCAAGGGGATTTTATATGAAAGTTACCAAGTTTTAAGTGTTTCATAACTTAAATTTTCATTGGGATATATCACTTATTCATTGATTATATTATGTTAATATTATGTGTGAAATTTACATTATTTGGATTATTTTTTATTTTTACTTGTTTTTTTGGATTTAATTTGTTACACACAATAAATTCATTGATTAATTCTCTATTCAATGTTTTGATTATTATAAGGGTACGTCATCTCAAATTGTCCCCTTGGGGACATATGTTATGTTATACTCCTATATTATTTTATGATGTGCATATGTTTCACCTTTTATATTTTATATAATGAATATATTTAAATTAATGGTATTTATTATTTCATTTGATGTTATTTATTTCAAAGGGGTTATGATTTGAATGTTACCAAAGTGGTAAGGTTTTATTTCACAATCTCACCATTATTTGAGATTATATGTATTTGAGTATCCAATGGGGGAATTATATGATATTTATATCTCAAAACTATTATATTTTCTTATCCAATGGTTATTTTTTAAAACTTATAATATTTCCTTTTATTTTTCTCTTTTATGTTCTGATAAGATCAATTTTTTTAAGAAAAACCGACTTTATTTCCTCTTTAGTCAGGAAAATTTTCCTTCCATGTTAATGTTTTATAAAAATATTTTCAATAAAATTTTTAATATTCCTATATGATTTTTAAAATTAATTTTTACCCATGATATAATTTTTTTAAATTTTATTAAAAGGATCCTTTTTATCATTTAAAAAACAAGGTAATTATTTACATTTTATTGAAAATGTGGAAGGAATTTTTTATTAAAATACAAAACATGAATATAATTTCCCACTTCCATGGATGCTCAATGTTTTGAATCATTCTTTATATGTTTTTATAGTTCTTTTCAAAGAAAATATTTTCCCTAATGTTTTAGAAATTATTTTTTTTTAAAATTTATTTTCAATGTGTAAAGGGTATATTCCTAAATAATATTTTTAATAATATTTTTATGGAATTTTTTTCCATCAATAACCAAAAAACTTTTATTTTGATCTATGAATATATTATAATGATACAATAATTATTCTTTGTTTTCATGGTTACTGATCACTTTTACTTGGGAAAGTATTGTCATTATGTATGCTAGTTCTTCCTATACATAATTTTTTTGAATAAGAAATGTTTATTATGTCATTTTATTTATGCATATGATGAATTTATTTGACGTATTAAGTGTAGGGTGGGTATTATAATTACATATCCCCTTGATGTATTTGTAGGTCTCATGAGATAAACTAGTTTGGGTATTTGGATGAGGCCTTACCCATTTATTTATTCTATCTTGGTGTGAGGAATTGGTTGTAAGTTTATGATGTTTGATGCTACACATTCCATCATTTTTAAACTAGTTAATAATTTACATGTTATTATTTGAATAGTTAAGATTTATATGGTTAAGTTTAAAGTTCATGTGATTAGTAATATGGAATAATTTGATCACCATTTATTCATGAAATACAATTATTCATGTTCAAGTTATTGATTAAATGGAATGTTTTTTTAGTTATATACCTTGGAATATTGATTATGAATTATGTACTCATGATATATCCAAATTTACGTAATCCTTACAGATCATCAGAGCTCACCATTTTTTTGTTTCCTTTTCTAAGGATATGAAGAAGGAATCTTTGAATGAGTTCAAGGATGTATAATATTTACTTTAACTATGTTTGGTATTTTATATTATCAAATGTAATATGAGATTCAAGTGTGTATCTAGTTTACCATGGAAACTAAACTATTCATTCCTTTGGTATCTAATCTCTTATATCTAGTAAAAATGTATTAAATTAACCACCTTCTCAGGGTTATTGGAGTTAGGGTCTTTAAAATTGGTATAAAAGAAAGTTTAGTATAAACCTCAGAAACTAGATGTATAAAAAATAAATTAGGGAACATAAACCTATGAATAACATTGAGGATAAGTATAAGTATAGGATAACAACCTAAAGTTTTGGTAAGGTATAGATTATGTAGGTTTCTTAGTGATACATCCCTATATGGATACTAGAAGTTTTTGTGAGTTTGGAACATACACATATAGGGATAATAACACCAATAATAGTTGATTGCGTATATCTCAGTCATCATTATGGTTAATAATGAGTATGAACTTATGGAGAACATATATTGACACTAACAGGGATATATTCTAGGGTTAATTCACATTTTTTTGAACCATTATGAAGGATATGAATAGATAATAACCATTGATGACCTAGGTTAAACCCAAGAATCTTATACTGAAAAGAATGTATCATGATTTAGACATCCTATAAATTATTTTCATGATTATTCAATTTTATACTATGATTATTGTTTCTCATACTATCATTATTAGTTTCAATTAATAGACACATTTCATGTAATAGATAGTGTAGTGATTACATGAAACCAAATGGGATGATGAATGGAGTGAAAGATATTATTATTATGACCAATCAATTACCATGATATATGATTAACAATTTTAACATTAACCAACTCTCAGACTCACCAATGGATAGAATGATAATTTTTGTTGACAGCTTGGGTAGTGGAGAGCATAGAAGAAAGAAGGATCAATTTCCTTTATGTCCGAAATTTGGAAATAGAAAATCCAGGGAATGTCTCAAAGGAAAAGAAAGATGTTTTATATGTATAAATAAAGGACATATATTGAAGAATTTTTGAATCGTTAGATGACTTATTTTTGAGAAATATGGTAATTATTGGAGTTATTTTCCTTACAAAGATTCTTGTTCACCCAATGATCAATTGATGGGGTTGTAGTTTTGTGAAATAATTCATGTCATTTCACTACTTACAAATAGTTTTCAATGGGTTTTTTCATGGAACTGGAAACACCCAAAGGTTCGGTATCTAGGGGGACCTGTTTTCCAGAGGCAAGAAATTTTTGGGGGATTTTTTAAATGATGCCTAAGAACTAAAATTGGTCGATAGGATGGGAAGTCGAGTTCATCACACCCTTTTGGGGGAAATTTTTGCATAATCTTGAACTCTATTAAATATTTAAGATATGATATTTAATCCTTCATTAATTCCCAAGTATGACATGGGTACCCCTTGAATTAATAATAATTATTAATATATATTGAACTTAGAATCATCTATTTATATTCAAAATTATTCATAAATGAAGATATCAATATATATCTAAAGTTCATTATGAATGGAATCCTCTTATGTACTGACTAGATATTCTTTGTTTTTTATTATGAAGATGATGGGTTTTTAGCCACACAGTGGGGCACATTGTGTTGTATCTTTATCTTGGGAGACGTGAGTTGTTTTGATGTCAATATCAGACCCATGAGATGGGATTAATATATATACTTGTAAAAATAATAAAAAACCATGTAGTTCAGTACCACATAATATGGAATATCATATCTTTTAAGGTCATGTGATAAGTGTGGCAAGGACATCTAGGTGGATGGATCCATGTCAAGGCTTGGTGTGAGACTTATACTGAAGAATCCCAAGGAACCTAGAAGGCATATGGATTCCCAGGTTGTATGGGACCCTACTAGGAATGTGGCCTAGATTAAATAGGGTTGTTTTGGGGTTATTGGGTTTGGAACCCATGTGAACATGAATCAAATCCCACATAGTTTGGTTATGAGGGTTCATATTTATGGAGAACCTCCAATGGTTTTTCTCATAGGGGATTATGGACCGTTGAGAGGATTAATTTGGGGAATATTCTTGAAAGGGATTCACTTGTGAATGGGGCCATGATGGATGTCTCAACTCATGGAAATTTAGAGGCTTGTTTGGGGATAACACCTAAGGAGGTGGCCCATGGATGGGTACGGTGATGTGACTGGGGATTACTTTTGAAAAGGATACCTATAGGTGAGATGTTGAGGATTATACCAAGTAGGAGGTCCATGGATTAGTTTGGTTTTGGGATTACTCTTGAGTAGGATTCCCATGTTGGGTGAATGTTTTGGGCTTATACCAAGCAGGAGGACCATAGATTACATTGGGACTTACACTTGGAATAATTTACAGGAGTTTTGGGGATCATATGGATGTCGTGACCACCGTCTTCCTCTTAACCCATTCGAGTCATGCTTGGTGTGAGAAACAAGAGGAAATGGAATTTCCAGAAAACTACCCAATACAATTTTCCCAAATATTGGATACATGGCCTCGAGGACCCATGCTCATGGAGTCACTCTGAAGAAAGGTTAGAGGAATATTATCAGCCAAAACATACATCCAATCATGAAAGATTCATGATCATGACTAGACTCTATGTCCAAATGAGTCAGGATGAGTCATGCATGAATGTGAGGAAAAAGAAGAAGTCAAATATCAAGCAAACTGATGATCCCTCCTTTCCATTGGTGGAAGATGATGGGGTGATGAGAGAAGAAAAAGGGGCATGAATTTGCCTGTTCCTTCTCACATTTCATATCCATGATAGTCTGTTATTACTACCCCTATGGACACAACCCTTGAGGATCAAGGAGAAGAAAGCGTAAAACCTCCTTCAAGAAAGGATAGGGGCGTACTCCATGAGCTATGCCGTAAAATTGATTTTTTAGTATGAGATGATGATGTCATTACATGTTAAAAGAAAATGAAATCATGATCCTTAACTACCCTTATTGGAACTGGGGGCTCTGGGTCTTTGAAAAAAGAAGGGGAATAAATATTCCTCAACCCAATGCCTGATACTGAGAACTCCCCAACTCCATCCCCATGGCCAGGGTCCTCATGACCATGGGAATGTAAATCCACATTCACCCTGAGGACCCTAACCATCTGATAGGAAAAGTGTGGGAAACCTCTAACCTTAGGAATGAAAATTCAAATGAGAGACATGATGGTGTGCCCCTATTCATTATATTGAAAGTATAGAGGCCTTGGATGAGGATTAAAATTATTCCCCCTCAGGTAAGGGACCCAAAGGAAGACAATCCCTACCATTGGTGGTTTTAAAATGGACTGAAAGGGGGACGTGCAAAGGTCCAAGATTAGAGAGAAAAGGTGCTTCATGCAAGGAATGGGAGGAAGTGGAAGTGCTTCATGTAGGGGGTAAATGCCTACATGAGTTGGACATGCCTTAGGCAATGGATGACCTGGGTAATAGCACTTGGGTGATGCTTTATCCTAGGAACTATTTGTCTCCTCAGATGTCCTTGGATGGGTCTTGCATAGGTCCCTGGTAAGGAAAGGGGCCTTGTGCATGAATTTTTTTACTAGATATGAAGTGTTCCTCATGTAGGTGTCTTATGTTTTAGACCTTGAAGAGAATTTGAACTCACTTATCCCCTTTAATTCTATCTTCTATTAGGTTTTGGAGAGCTACCTAAGAAAATTTGGAGACTTGGGTGAAGGGCATACATGACCAGATTTGAGAGGCTTCTTTGGATTTTCTAGTGTTTAAAATGATGATCCCTGTGGTCTAATTTATAGGAAAACATAGGACACTGGATGAAGTAGGTTTCCTATGCATGTCCCGGGCATAGGTTCTCGACATAGGTGCCCTGTGTAGGGGAGTCCCACCATTCAGCACCACACAGGGGGGGCCACACATGCCTTATGATGCATAGGTGTGTGTGCGCAGACCAATTTGGGGAAGTAACTTTGAATATCCTTTGGTATATTTGGCACCTGAACATTCTTATGGTACTATTTATAATCATTTAATCCCAATTGAAAAAATATAGTGTCAACTAACCCCCCTAGGATTGGATCTTATTGAATGAATAGTGTCTTTTCTAGAGGTGGAATAGGGTAAAGATTGTGAGGGGGGATGGCCAACCACATAGGTCATACACACAAGTTGGTAGAATATGACCATTGCACAAGTCAATGACACAGCTCTTCTATGTAGGTCCACTACGCAGGCTCATGGGGTCTATAAATACCACTGTCCCTTTGCTATTTTTTCTGCATTCAGGGTATGAATCTTTTTCTCTCTTAATGCAATTCATCTACCCAACTACGAAACACTTCTACTTTCATGAAGGTATCATGAGAAATTTCTCAAGGTACAACCACTTGGTGATGGTGTTATGAGAAATCACCTTGGCATGGATCCTAGATGAGGAATCTGGTTGAGGGACTTGCGCTAGAGTCTCGGTCCAAAGGGCTAAAAGGTGAACATCGTTGAAGGGACTACATGACTTCTTTCCTTTGAAAAAACTTTTAACCCTTTCAAGTCAAAATTGTAACTTTTATAATTTAATATTTCACTTAATGGGAGAACTTGGTGTTTTATTGTAGGTTTTCAATGGCCTCTTCGATGAATTCCATAGAACAAGATGCTACATGTTCTTCTAAGATGATCAATTGTATTAGGCCAGATTACCGTGATGCGGTTGAGTCTTCTCTTCTAGATCTAGTGAATCATTTAGAACCATAAAAATATAATTACCTAGAAAGTGATTAGCTACCATTGTATGATCACAGACTTTTAAGTTACATCTTTGTCCATGGAGTTTGGAGTTACTTCTCAGTGTCCTGGTTCATGAAACATATCAACATCCTTTATGCCAAAGTTTTCTCCAATGGTGATTTAAATTAATTAAGGAATATTTTCCATAGGTTTTGTTATGTGTCATAGTGGATGCACTCTAGATCTCAAATCACATATCCAAGAATAGAGGCCTCATTGTTATGACTCAACCTTCCACACTTGACAGAAAGATCAGAAATAGGGTTGGAAGGAGGACTAAGATTTCCGTTCTGTAGGGGGAGTCAGTCCCAAGTGGATGTAGGCATATTGGGTGTTCCAAAATTGTAAAAATTTCAAAAAAGAACTACAAGACATCCATATCTGTTAGGCTATTTGGGAAGGACAAACCTATTTCTATAAGAACACATACATCATCCTCAAACCACTGAGCCGATGGAGTTCAAATATAAATTCATTCCACCTAATGCATAGATAAGTTGTTATTATCCTATGGGAAATCTACAAAATGTTTTGATCTCCTATTCTTGGGGATATGTATTAAGAGTTCATCCCACTAAAGATAACATGGGATGACACCGAAAGGACCACTGTTGGCCCAAAATATTTTTGATATGGTGAATAAATTATAGGAAAAAGATCATCATCCTAGGGTTTAAATCCATGATGGAACATGGATGAATTATTTTCTTGAGATATCAGGAGAGGGTCCCACTTGCATGCACCCTACACTATTCCCCACTACAGATAATCGAGGCGCTCTGGGAACATTCTGGCCTACACTAGAGAAGGAACAATATACCAATTGGGGTTATAAGGTCAATACCACAGTTGATGTAAAGACTCTATTGGATGGTTTAATTTTTATTTGGATAATAATTTATCTACTTTTGGTTCTTGAGAATAATGGTAGTTTGAGGCCAGATAATTTTTTTATAGCGTCCAAACTAGCATAGGGGAGGTACACTAGGTTGGATACCCATAAAATGGAAATAACTTACCATTTTTTACTAAAAATATATTACAGTAAGGCCTCAATTATAATTTCATGGAAATTTCAAGTGTTTTGGGGGTGGATAGAATCACACTTCAGTTCATATGTGGCACATATCCTATTTAAAATCCATGATAATTGATTCCTCTAATTCATTCAGGCTATCTCTGGAATCCATCTGTTAAACCTGAAGTATGATGAAGTTATGAGGATGCTAAATGTGTTAGGATAATTAAACTTCTTTACACATGTTGACCCATTGACATGGACATTTTTTGATGATGAAAAAAAAATAATTATGAACTTATGTTGTATAGGATATAATTTAAATAAAGTGCACTGGAGGATCACATTAACATCAAGATCATCTGTGTGGCTTATGACCCATATTAATTTTTTCACTAGTTTCAATGTATTCAATGGTCAAGCATATTTACCCATATGCATGTTAGTCTTGAGAATCATTTGATGGTATCCCGATAGCTTTGAATCCTAATGTCCATGGAGGTATCCAAAATTATCAATCACACTACCTCCGTCATATGCATCAATCAGGATGTAGGCTAAGTATGACAAGGCATGGATATCTTCATACCCTCAAGGGGTTTTGATGAAGAGTGTTTATTGGTTCAAGGACATGATAGCTTATGTTCAGGGTTTTAAAGGTAAAAAGGTTTGAACTGAATTTGATGATGTTGAATGCTTGGATCCTTCAAAGCGATCCCAAGAAAATATTTCCAAGTAGGCTAAGGTTGGGAAGACCACACCTCCTCTGCCTAGGTGGTCCCATCATCATCGTCAAGAGGAAAATCGTGCCCCACACCCTCATTCTCCCATTAATGAAAAGAGGACTAAAAAGGGTTCCATGTAAAAGGGTGTTGGATATTCCTCACATCTATCCACATTAGAGTAAAATTATGTGAAACCTTTTAGCAATCTGATTTTGGGAAAGCATAACTCTCGATGTCAAATATTCATGGTTGTTTTTCCAGGATGGCTTGCTAATCCTAGAGCTTGGGGATATCAAAGAAAACTATGATCTATACATTGATAATGATTTATATGAGGTGATGAGGTAATTTTAGGAGTTGAAGGCTTTGATATATGCAACTGGTGATCAGATCCAAGTCACAAAGCAAGTATCCGACATGCTGGACTAGGGAATTCATAAATATATAGTTGTTCATCCCATGGATAAATTGAATGAATACCTTAACCCTATGGATGTATTTATATTTTATCCATTACCTTTTCTAATATTTCATCCATTATTATTCATCTTGATATGATTTTATTTTGTTTCTCAGAAGAGAAGAAGAAGAAAGAAGAACCGATTTAAGAGAGAGAATCAACAGATGTGCTAGTGTTACTAAGGTATGGGCCCAAAAGAACCCCCATTTAGGTAGATTATTAGGCCCTTAAATACTAAGAACTATCCTTGGTTCAGATTACTATGATAGAGGAAATGTAAGAGGGGACTCCTTATGAATTCCCTCAAGTATTTGTTGCTAAGTGGACTGAGATGGGTCCTTCTCCATCTCGAGAGAGGAAGTGAAATATGGAAATGAAGTTGGTTCAACACATGTACTGTAGTAAGAATTTTTGACTTTATTTGATATGAATAATTTTTTGTTGTACTCTTTCTAACCATAGTTTTCTTTTTCAGAATCCACATTACCTTCCCCCATCAAGGGGTCTTGTGCTGATCCTTGAAGAATCATGTAAGATACCCTAGTAGAGGCACAAATCCATACTGATAAATCCATTATTTAGATAGAAAAGCATCAAGAGATTCATTTTAATCTTCCCTCATTTATAAAGGGTAGAGGGCCACCATAATTTCATATTCACTTCATTAGTTGTTATGTTCTGTTTCTTACTTTCCACTCCTCATGATATTTTAGATCCATTTTCTACACCAAAGGACCCTGCAACAGTCAATGTTGATCCCATTGTTTCCCTAGGAGGGATTGAAATGGATATCAGATATTTTGATGAAGGTGTTGATGGTGACCTTGAATCCACAGGAAATAATGATGTGGTTCTTTTTGAGCTGTCAATAGAGGGGATCCATGATGGAGCTAATTTGGGCCCCGAGAAACTCGCTTTGGATACCCCTACTAGTGAGGATGCTGCGAGACTTAAGGATACATATCATGAATTTATGGATCTAGTTACCTGAGACATTGGTATTATAGGTTCCCTTAAGAAGTTAAAGGACTTATGTAGGAAATTATATGGATGTGATTTTTATTATTATTTCATTTTCCAAAAATAGTTTATTTTTCTCTCACCCGATGCTTCACATCAAATATCATGTTGTAACACTTTGTCTATAGAGAACATTTATAAGGAACTTCACAAACATGGAATCAAAATCCACCCTAAATTTTTAACTGAGGGATAGAAAACTAAGAATCCTAATATGGGATATTCTCAAGGTTCTCTAGTCCCAGCTGTGGAGAAAAATCAAGAGGATGATCCTTGTCAGGGGGTTCATACTCCAAGAGTCAGTGCTGGGAGTGTCAGAGTGGTATTAGTCCCAATGGTTGACCCAAAAATAGGTGAGTGTCATCAAATGTTTTGGTTAATTCATTTCATTTTCTACTTGTCGACCTCTTTATGTTGATGAAAAGTGTCAGTTGTTATTCACTTCCATCAGCTTTGATGACTGGGTTTGAGATGGGGGCTTCCATGCCAGTTCCACCAACAACAGTAAGTGGAGAAGAGGCTATTTTTGAGGGAGGGGAACAAGGAATATCATTGATTATATTGATCCTAGATTATGTCTTTGTCTCTGAGAGAGACTCTGAGTCTTATCTGGAGATGATGGTGGCATTTTTCACTACATGATTCCTTATCAGGAGGGATATCTAGAAGATAATTGGGGAGATGCCTCTTGAATAAATTCCATCAGGAATTCACCGAATTCCATTCAAGAATTCATTATTGGGATATGAAAAATTTAAGTTCCCCATGATCAATATTACAATGAAGGTTATCATATAAAAAAGGGAAGAGGATCAAAGGTTGTATTAGGAGAAGGTGCAACAGGTGGGCCAGTTTGAGGAACTCAGAGGTACCATAATCCAAGATGAGGTCAGCCAATCCAATATGGTATAATATTACCAAGATTTCCTTAATGAGAATTCTCTCAAAATATTGTGCCCCAAATAAGAATTAAATGATGAAAAGGAAGAGGTAGTAAAACTCCACTGATCCCTGGAATGGGATTTGGCACAAAGTAGAGATGTCGTTGGCACTATAACATCCTAACATGAGTGCTATACATAGGTTCCCCAAGCTGGTCGGTCACATGACCTAAATCACACCTCTATTTATGCTAGAGGCTATTGAATAGAAATTAGGGCCTAATGTTGATAGTGGGGAGACTATACCCTCTTTACCAAAGTATCTCAACATCATAAAAAATAAATAAGAATAACCAAAAGATGTAACCTAACCATGAAAATACCAGTAACACAAGATGACCAAAACTAGAAATACAATATCAAAACAAAATAGAATAAATCATGCTAAAGTGTGTTCTAAGTGTCAAAATGATAAACTAAAAGTAAATAAATTGTCAACTACCAATAGGTTTCTGAACCATGTTTGGTTCCCTTATCCATGCTCCGTCTGAAATCAGCTGTCTAACACATGGCCATTTCCCTTATCCCATCCCACAACCATAAAGTCCATTCAGTTACCAATCAGGAAGCCTGAGTAGGCTTTAAGTACAACTTAGTAGGACACCACCAACTGTGTCTAAAAAAATATCCAGTCTATAGTAGTGTATGCAGTTGTATAAATAATAAAATACAAGAAATAAAGTAAACAATTTACAGTTATTGAATTACTCTATATCTAACCACATAAACCACTGGGTTCCCTAGGACACCCAGACATCAATACCTACTTTTTACCATGCCAGAGTATGACCTATCCACAAGGAATATCATATATATATATTCTATTTTTACCATTCATCATCTCATTTCACATCACGAACTATTGGAACCATAGTCCAATGCTAACTCATGGGTGAAAATATCATGTATAACACCCCATGGGTATGTGTAGCCTTTTTACTTGTCTGAAACCTCAATGTAACATGGGTATTTAGATCCCCATTCCCTATCCCACACTCACTATCTCATATGGGTATTTGGAGCCTCAGTCCCAGTCCCACACACATTTAACACATATGGGTATTTGGAGTCTTAGTCCTAGTCCTAGACACATTGAACACATATGGGTATTTTGAGCCTTAGTCCCTATCCCACACACATTCAACACATATGGGTATTTGGAGCCTCAGTACCTATCTCACACATATTCAACACATATATCACAAAATCAAAATTTCGCATGAGTCACAATACAACATTAATTAATTAATTAATTAATTAAATTCAAAAATTTCATAATAACATCAATCCATTAATTAATTCAATAATTAATTAATCTCATCAAATCCATTAATTAATTCATTAATTAATTAATCATGACAATTCCTTCAATGAATTCACCCATTAATTGGTTACATCAATTCCATTAATTAATTCAACAATTAATTAATCACATCAACCCCTTTAATTAATTCAAAAATTAATTGATTACGTCAATTCCATTAATTAATTTAACAATTAATTAATCAATTCAATCAATTAACCAATCAAAAAAATATCCATTAATTAATTCAACAATTAATTAATCAATACCCACAATCCCAATATTCCCAACTTCAGAATTTCTAAATTTATTAATCTACAAAATTAATTAATTAAAATTTGATAAATTAATTTCTAATCATCCAAATTAATTCTACATTTACATATATGTAATCAAAATAAAGACTTTGATATTTGAATAATAGACTGCCTACCTCAAAATTGAAAAAGAAAGATCGCTAATGAAAAACTCCAATTGATGTAATACGATCAAATAAAAAATGGTAGAAGAGATCTAGACCAAAACTTAGGATAAAGATCAACTCCCAAACCCACAATTATCAAGGGTTACACCACTTCATTAGAAGGAGGAATGAAAGGGAACCAATGAAAAATGGATTACCTGGTATCCATCACCAATCTGTAATGATTAAAGAAAAGTAAATCACTCAAGACCCACTGAGAGTCTCCTTAGGTTCAGAGGAGGAAGGTTACATGAAGGAAAATAAACCAAAATGAACCGCATGGAACTTTTTAATATGATTCTCGGAGAATTACATGGTGTGTAACTCCATTACATTTTGTGTAATTATTTTTAATGTTTTATTCCCAAAAACCCATTTCCATTGGTGATTTTATCCTGATTAAACTATTACACAACATGTAATATCATTACATGGCATATAATTTTCGGCAGAATATTTTTTCAACCCAGAAATATTTTTCATAAAAGATCAATCCACCTCCAGATCCATCCAAACAAAAATCAAACACTTTCCAATCCTATAAAAAAGTATAAAGATCAAAAGGGATGTACCTGGAAAGAGGGTGAGATCCTGAAATTTCATAACCTTATTAAATATCATCCTAGATCTATACTCCCAAGAATTTATAATACTTTTAGGTAAAAATATCAGGCCACTAATCCCGCATATCTTCTTCTCTCTACCATGTTTTCTCCTAAACACTTTCATGTTTCCACAATTCTCAAAATATCGACATAAAATTTCCCCACAACACTTTATCACAGAGATCCAACACACGTATTGGATTATCCTCAAAGGATACATCAGTATCAAGGTCAAAATCATTAACATAAATCTAATGAGAAGGTTTAGGGTGATACCACCAAAGTTGTAACACATGGAAAACATTAGGAATAACACTGTATCTCCATGGAACAGAAAATTGGTATGCTACCAGCCTGATTCTGTCCACAATCTCAAATGTCCTGACGAACTTGGGCACCATCTTTCTCTACCTCCATATCCTATGGTGACACAATCTAGGTGACACCCGAAGGAATACATTATCACCCTCTTTAAAATCTAGGGGTCATCAATGTCTATCCGTATATGAATTTTTTCTACTTTGAGTCATAACCAAATGATTTTGGTTAAGATGAACCTTCTATGCCATCTCCTACATGGGACTTGATCCCAATATCTTTGACTCACCTACATCCATCCAACATAGAGGTGATCAACATGACATACCATAAAGTGACTCATATGGTGGAATCTATATCTTCACCTGATAACTATTGTTATAGGTGAATTCCACTAAATCTTGGTTCTTCTCCCAAGACACACCAAATTCAAGAACACACGCTCACAAAATATCCCCAGGCACCTGTATAGTATGCTTTGACTGCCCATCTGTTTGTGGGTGGAATACTATAATCAGTAAAATCTATGCACCAACTTCCTTCTATATCCACTGATAGAAGTGAAAAGTAAAACATGAGTCATGTTCTAAAGCAATAGTATGTCATACCCCATGCAGATGGAATATTTCATGAACAAAAAAATCTCATAGCTAATCCATTGAGGAAGCATCTCATATATGTAAGAAATTTATAATTCTATTGAGGCATCCTTGGGATAACCACTAAAAAATCCATATTAACGTTGTCCCACTTCTATTTCATAATGGGTAATAGATATAGAAAACCACTAGGTCATTGATGATTTTACTTCACCTACTGATATGTGTAACATCGTTTCACAAACCCTGCTATATCCGTTTTCATTCCCAAACACCAAAACTATCATCATATTTCATGGTACATTTTGGTCACACCTGGATGAACTTCCCACTTCCAGGAATGAAATTCACACATCACCTCCTCCCGCATACTCATAGGCACAACAAAATGGTCCTTAACATAGATGATCTCATCCTCATCAATGGTCCAACCTGAATCCAACTCACCAACTTCATGGATTTCCCTCAAGGCTAAACATTTTTAATCCACATACTACCTATCTTTGATCCACCTCAAGAGTGTAGACTCCACTAAAATTGATATGTGAGTCATCTTCTCCAGACTCCCCTAAACCAAAATACGCATCTCAACCAGTAGAGTCATCAACTTCCTCTTAGCACTGGACTCTTGAAGCACTTGAGTCTGATTTTTCCTTCTTAGAGTGTTAAAAACACAATTTACTTTTTAGGAAGAATAGGATATATCAAAATCAAATGAATACATATACTCAACCCACCTATGCTATAGGAGATTTAGATCTCCTAGTAAAAAGTTATACCTCAAACTCCTGTGATCCATATACACAGTATGCTTTCAACCTAAAAGATAATGTCATAAACACTTCAAATCATAAACCCAGATAACTAACTCTATATCATGTATAGGGTAGTTCTATTCATGTTCACTCAACTACTGAGACCCATATGCCACAAATCTATATCCCTACATCAACACTTCTCCAACTCTAATCCCATATCAATCACAAAAAACCATATATTCCTCACCTAAATCAAGTAGTATCAATATTGGTGCTGATTTCCTACACTTCTTTAGATTCTGGAAGGAGGTATCACATGCTTCAATCCATTCAAACATCATATCCTTCTTTTTCAAGCCTGAAAGTTCATATTCTAATCAAGAAAGATCATGTATAAACCTCTGATAATATCCTATTAACCCAAAAAAGATACAGATATCAAAAATGTTCTTGGGTTTATCCCAAGATACAACTACCTAAACCTTCTTTGGGTCCACTAACACACCTTCCTCTGAGATGATGTGACCCAAAAAGAGTACCCAACCAATCCAAAACTGACAATTAGATAGCTTGACATATAGCTGATTCTCTCTCCAGGTACTCAGGACAATGTAAAGATATTGGGAATGATCATCATGTGTCTTGGAGTCCACCAATATTTCATCCATGAACACAACCTCAAATTGATGTAGTTATAGATGAAATATTCATTTCATCAAGGCCATAAACACTATTGGTGCATTTTTAAACCAAAATGGAATTACGGTGAACTGAAAAAGGAAAAATACACTTCTAAAACAAGTCCTCAGTATATCAAAAGGTCTAAATATCAATTGATAATGTCATGATCTCAATTAAATCATTGAAAATACACAACCTCCCTTAAACTGGTAAAAAAGATCATCGATACATGGAATATGATACCGGTTCTGTACAGTCATCTGGTTCAATTTCCAGTAATCAACACATAAGCACAAAATCCCATAAAACTTCTTATCAAACAAAACTGAAGAACCCCAAAGTGAAGTACTCAGATGGATAAATTCCTTATCTTATAACTCTTCTTGTTTTGCCTTAATCTATTAAAGCTCTGTCAATTCCATTATATATTATGGAATAGAAATTGCCTCAGCCCTCTTCATGAGAACAATAGTAAATTCCACATATTTCTTAGGTAGAATCCCAAAGAAGTATTTAGAAAATACATCACAAAAATTTTCCACTATGTGTGGATAGACATCATGATTCACACCTCTACCATCCAGCAAGAGTTTAGAAATCTGGTTGGTGAGATCCCCTAGTTGCTAATGAACTGGACTTGTACGACCCTCCTTGATGCCCACCTCTGCATGGTGAACATATTTTTCACCCTTAGGAGATGTAAAAGTCACTCTCATATGGTAACACTCAATGTGGGCTCAGTATGCTACTATCAAAACAAATCCAAGAATTAGGTCAAATCCTGACATATCAAGAATGTTAAGATCCCACAAAAAACAATACTCCCCAACCTCGAGAGAACACACTTTTCACAAGAAGATGTATCCCAACTGTACTCCAAACAGTGTGTCTATTGTCAAAAACCAACCCAGAAACACCATCATCAAACTCAAAATATTCACAAGTTTTGAAGAAATAATGTAATGAGAGGTACCAATATCAAATAAGGCAATAGATAATATAGAAACTACAAGAATAATACCTCTCATTTTTGATGGTCTAGACTTGTTATCCATAAGTGCATGCTGAATGACATGTAACTATCCTTAACCTCTTCCTTGTGATATAGTCTATGTCCTTTGAGCTGCACCAATTTGCTGATATAGTCACTATTTCCCTAAATATACACATCCAATGCCTCTACCACCATGGCTAGAATAACTCCAGCTACCAGACTGATACAGTATAAAAGATCCCCTTCCCAAACACTATTTATTTCTAGATCGTCCATCACTACCCATCTATCATGGGTTCCTAAAGAACCTCTATTGATGTCCCATCCTACCATAGGCTCGATACTCCATCAATGGTCGGGGATAATGTTTACGAATGTGGCACAACCTAGATCATTGGTGGAAAAGAACTCAGGTATGATCCTAAGTAACTGATCCTTTCCCCTATCTACTCTTCCTACTATCCCCCTGGATAACATTCTTGTAGAGTTTCTTAATTCCCTTGGAATACGTACCTTCTGGGCATCTAACAACAACCATATATCATGCACTAGAATCCTTCTTCTAGTTCCCCTCAGCTATGAGAGCCTAATCCACCACCATAGAAAACCTCTTTAACAGAAATTGGTTAACTTTGGACTTAATCTCACATTTAAGACCATATGGAAAATGACTTATTGTAGCTGTCTCATCTCCTCCTAGAGTAGGAGAAAAGTGATGCAAGTATATAAAGATACTATCATAGCCCATCATAGACATGATCCCCAATGTCAACTTTATGAACTCATCTCCTCTCTCCTATATCAACATCTTTGGATAAAATTATTCTTGGAAAAACTCCAAAAATTCCTTCTATGACATTCCTTATGACTTCCCTATCCGGGCCTGAACATACCACCAGTGCTTCATTGATCCTTGAAGCATGTAAGTAAAAAAATTGACCCAAATATTAGAAGGAGTTTCTAAATGGAGAAGTATAGTCTGGATGGACTGAATCCATAACCCTGCTACCTTAGGTCCATGATCCCTAATAAAATTTAGAGGGTACTGTAATTGAAACTCCCCTGTTAATTCAGACATGATTTTCAGAACCCACCCTGCGTATATTTTGATACACTGTATGAACTGAGAAATATTTTCTTAGAACCACTCTCAAACTTCCTCACCCAGCACTATCGGTGCCTCAAGTTCCACTTATGGTAGATCATCTCTAGTAATATCCTCATATCATCCTCTAAAAATACATCATCATGGAGGAATATCTCTACAATTCTAAACACACACCTTAATACACATAACACAATAGTTACACATTTACCAGAAATCAAAATAATCCATGATAACTTATTCCCACCTTTCCCCATCACATGGTCAGAACTAAGGTGCTATCATACCCTTAACCATCATACATCTAGGTTATGTTTAACAAAGGGTAAACTCATTATCATCATTAAATTTTCACACTATAAACCCATTTATTTACATTTTTTCATCATTTCACAATTTTTACTTTTATATTAGGCACAATTTTCAATTCAATTTTACAATAAAAGAAAAATGGTTCATGTTCAAAAATTTATCCAAAACCCATTTTTTATACGTGTGTAAGATTATGCATGTCAAAAAATAATCCTAAATGATTAGAATGATTCCTAAAGACTCTACTCTCTTGGAATACCTGGATGTAAGTCAAATCCTAGAAAATTTTAGAAATAATAATTACATAACACAATAAGGGCATCACCCTAGGTGAAATGGAATCAACTGTAACATCACATATCAACAACAATAGTCCCACCCAAGGTACTTGGATTTTACCCTCATATATATGGTAGCTACTCCCATGGATGAGATATTACCCATGACACAACTCATCCAATTCTCCTATGTACCTTTCCAAAATAATTTTTCTTTCAAAAAAAAAGAAATCCAACCTCGATACCTCTTTGTAAGTTCCCAACATGGCTTTTACAAACCTATTCCCTGATCTAGTCAGTCACATGACCGCAAATGTGCCTCCCTATATTCCAGAGGTTTCTGACTAGCAGTGAGGGTCTAACGTCGATAATGGGGAGGCTATACCATCTTTATCAAAGTATTCCAACAATAGAAAAAAAAAATTATAACCAACCGATACAACATAACCAAGAAAATAATAGTAACACTAGATTACAAAAAATGGAAATACAATATCAAAACTAAATAGTAGTCTTTCCATGATAAAGTACATTCCAAGTGTAAAAATGAAAAACAAAAAGTAAAGACATTGTCAATTCCCAAGAGGCTCCCAAAACATGTGTAGTTCCCTCATCCATGCTCTATCTAATATCATCCATCGAACACATGGATTTTTCCCTTATCCTATCCTGTAACCATGAAGTCTACTGAGGTACCGATTAGGAGACCTGAGTAGGGTGTGAGTACAACTCATTAGGCCACCACCAATGGTTTATAAAACAATTACCAGTCTATATAATTTATGTAGTAGTATAAATAATAAAAAATAATCAATAAAGTGAACAATTTACATTTATTTAATTACTCATTATTTAACCATATAAACCCTTGGGTTCTCTAGGACACCCGAACCTCAAAACATACTTTTTTCAATTTCGAAGTTTGAATGATCCAAAAGGAATATTATATATCTAAATTCTATTGTTACCATTAATCATATCATTTCATATCATAACCCATTGGAACCATATTCCAATGGAAGCTCATGGGCTAAGAATTTCATTTCGAACACCCTATGGGTATTTACAGCCTTTGTCCCAATCCCACAACCCAATGTTAAATGGGTATTTGGATCCTTAGTACCTATCCCATAGTCAATATATCATATTCGTATTTGGATCCTCAATCCCCATCCCACATAAATCTAACACATATGGGTATTTGGAGCCTCTGTCCTTATCCCACACAGATTTAACATATATGGGTATTTAGAGCCTCAATCCCTATCCCACACACATTTAACACGTATGGGTATTTGGACCCTCAGTAATTATCCCACAGACATTCAACACACATATCACAACATCACAGTTTAACCTGTGTCACAATATCACATAAATTAATTTATTAATTAATTAATCAAATTCAACAACTTCATAATCACATAAATACATTAATTAATTTAAAAATTAATTAATCACATAAATTCCATTAACTAATTCAAAAATTAATCAATCAGGAAAATAACTTCAATTAATCTACCCATTAACTGGTTACATCAATTCTATTAATTAATTTAACAGTTAATTAATCACATCAATCCATTTCATTTAATTCAACAATTAATTTATTACATTGAATACATTAATTAATTTGAAAATTAATTAATAGATTCAATAAATTTTACAATCAAAATAATATCCTTTAATTAATTCAACAATTAATTAATTTATACTCACAATCAAAATATCCCCATTTTCACAATTCGTTAATTAATTAATCTAGAAAATTAATTTATTCAAATCAAGGAACTTAATTTCTAATAATAAAAAATAAATTCTATAATTATATACACATAATCAAAATAAATACTTTGGGATTTTAATAATAGACAAAATTCTAAAAAATTGAGGAATAAAGCTCACCAATGAAAAACTCCAATTGACGTATGATGGTTGAATCAATAACAAAAAAAGGGATCTAGACCAAACCCTAAGATTAAGATTATCCCCTGAAACACACAACTATTAATGGTTTTAACACATCATCAGAAGAAGGAGGAATAGAATGGAACCCAAGAAAAAAAATGGATTACCAGGTATCCATCACCAATCCACAATGATCAGAGGAAAATAAATCACTCAAAATATTCTAAGTGTTTTCCTAGGGTCTAAGGAGGATGGTTGTAGGAAGGAAAATAAACCAAAATGTACCCCATGGTACTTTGTAATCTTCTAATTAGATAATTACATGTTTTGTAATTACATTTAATGGTTTACACTGAAAAAACTACAACCGCATGTGATTTTATCTTGATTAAACTATTACATGACATGTAATATCAATACATAGCGTGTAATTTTATACAGACAGTTTTTCAACCCAAAAATATTTTTCATAAAATATCTAGACACCTCCAAAGCCTTACAACCCAAAATCAAAGAATTTATAAACCTAGAATAAAGAAGAAAACTCAAAAGGGTTGTACCTGGAAATATAGAAGGATCTTACAAGCACCGAGTAGGTGAAACTTTGTAAAGATGAGAAGAATTTCTATAAAAACAACCAAGCTTCAGAAATCCATGGAAATTAATCAGGGTATAGCTCAACTTCTCAAATCCTATATTAAGGATAAACTATAAAATTCAACAGAGAGACTCCAACATGTGGAAATTTCCCCTGCACTTTGAAACATAAATGAAAATGGATTTTTGTTTCCAGTCACTCGTTCTTTCATTTCCATTCTTACTATACTCATAATACAACACCAAAAAACGACTCATTTAATTAAATGTCATTGTGTTATAATTAAAATGACCAGGATGAGATATCGCTCAAATGCTTTCCTAATCCATGGGGCCTATGGAGAATAGTTCGACTATTTCTAAGTTTATATGATCGACCTTACAAACTTTGGGTCTTTTTATGTCACAACCCTAAATTCTTTCTGCCTAATTCCGACATGATGGGGATTTAGTGAGTGAGACTTCTATTTTTCTTCGACCCTCCTTTTTAGGTTTTCAACCTTACAAGTTACATGCTTATTTATTTTCATTACTCAATTTTCCCTAAACCACACAGAGTATAGGTCTAGTGAGTTGAGACTATAAATTTTTCTAGAGTTCCCTTTATAGGTTTTCAATTTGACAAGTATTGTCTCTTTTCATGGAATTTTTAATGTCATTCAATCCAAAACAATGAGACTCGTATTTTTGGTCAAACAACTTTGACCATAAGTTTTTAAATGATATCTAATACAAGTTTTTTTGGACAAGAATTTTCCAAAATTAGTAAGATACCTGATGATGAATCAGGAGCCATGATTTTTTGGTTTTTGAATCTAAAACATGATATTAAATTATATAAGAGGTATCACCTGATGATGAAGTTTCCACTAGTATAAAAACCTATTTTTTAGGATTCTTTATGAAAATCCAATTGGGGTGTGTTACTACATAGTCAATATTGGAATCCTTTGGCTGAAAAAACTATTTTGTATGATACATTATGCAAATCCAACTAGGGTGTATTACAACATAGTAAAGTAAAATAGTTATCAGGAATTTTGAAATTCTATTACTTGTGGCCTAAGGGAGTATATGGATATTCATTTTTATCAATACCAAGATGAGTGATTTTTCCAAGGGGGGATGTATGAGAATGAAGAGATAATAAATATTGGCACTAGATGGGAATGATAAATCACTCCTACATGAATTTTGATTGTGTGGAAGAGGGTATATTTTTATAAATGATCGGTGTCATTGGTAGCCCAATTCCTAATTGATATTGGAACATTTTGTAGTTTAATGTCATGATACCAATACATTGACCATGTAATTTTATGTATTATAGTGACAAAGTTGTTATGTAGTTTAACATCTTGTGACTAGGACATTGCGCTATTTGGTTTAAAGTCATACATCAAGGAAATTATGTAATAAAGTAGAAATTCAAACAAAAATGAAATTATAGGGGCTATAGTTTAAGGTCATTAACTTCAACTGAAAGTTTAATGATTATGCCATTATGGGTAATATGTTCGGTAATGTACCATTATATATAAGTATGAGGAAGGAAAATCTATAAGCAATAATCTATGGATTTATAGATCTAAAAAGTGGTATGAAGAAATGGATTATAGTGATAGAGGAGGTATCTCCTGAATATAAAGTTACCATTGATTGGAAAACCCATTTTTTAGATTTTTTATTCAAAATCAACTGGGGCGTGTTACTGTATAGTCAAACATTTCATCCTTCTTCTAGAAAAACCGTTTTTGGGATACATTATAAAAATCCATCTAGTTCATGTTACAACATACTTAGACAAATAAGTTATCAATAATCTCAAAATTCAATTGATCATGGTCATAGGAAGATTATGAAGATACATGTTTCCCTGGGTATGTAGTTTGGTTTATGGAAGGAGGTACCCGAATAAGGGAGGATAATTTCAAGTCAAAATTACCACTAAATTGGGGGAAAAGGTTCCCCTTGAAAGTATGAACCAATCATAGAAAATATAGTTCTTTTAGTTTTAGGTCATATGCTTAGGACCATAGCATTATAGAAATGATAAGTGATATGAGGCCTACCATACCAAGATCTTTCTTGCAAACATTATACAGGTGGGAGGAAATTGTAAACCATGATCTTGGGGGTTTTCAAACCGAGATAAAAGATATGGAAGAAAAATAAAATGTTTGACCGTAGACTAAATTTGGAACATGGTTTCCAACATAATTTCATCAAATCTTATATGGATAGAAGAGGCTTCTCCCAAGGGTGAAGTTACCCTTGGTTGAAAAACCTATTTTGTAATATGTTTTATGAAAATACAACTGGGGTGTGTTATATCATAGTCAATAAATATATCCTCTGGATGAAAACCCCATTTTGGGCTATTTTTAGCAAATCCAACTGGGTCATGTTACTGCATAGGTAGGTAAAGGATTCCATAGGTATCAAAAATTATATCACCAAGAGATAGAGAAATATTATAAAGATCTGAAAGTGTCCAAGATTAAAAGTTTGAAATGTGGAAGGAATATGTTTGAGAAAAAATGGAATCATTTGGATCGTTATTGGCCATGAAGTGTAGAGTCCCATGAATAGATCTGACTCATATATAGAAGGGGGCCATATCTGTTTCCTCTGTGGACCCCCCTAATGAGGGGACCCGAATCAATAACTCCAATATATATCTTGGTTTGTACATAGTAGAGTGGTACTCTTATTTTCTCCATGGAATGTACTAGGAAGTGAGGAAAAAATGTCAATACATATATCATTGGAATGATAACCAATCCACACATAGTTCTTGAGGTACAATGCATTTTAAAGTCACAAAATCTGGATATTAGCTATGTAGTTTAACGTCATGATGTAAGAAAGAAGGTGTATCGACGTGAAGAGAAAGAGAATACTTTGGATGGATAGGGAATGAGACCCTAGAATCACTATGTATCTTTTAGAATAAGGAATCAAGCCACATGTAGTTCTAGAATACTAATTCCCCACAATGATTGAATTTATGTGTGGAATAAATGGTTGTTTTTTTGAATATGGGTTCATTCATAGGGTGAGAACCCATATTGGTTCCAATCATGTAGATTTGATTCATACATGGTAGAGTGGGGGTATTTCCCGTAGTGTACTATGGATAAGACTAGGATTGGATATATAAATATAACTATGTATCTCATTGAAATGATAATCAATCCACACGTAGTTCTTGAGAAACCATGAAGTTTATTTTCATGAGATGAGGACATCTAGTGATCCTTTTACGGTATTTCACCAAGGACTATGGTAACCCCAATGTGAATTGATATGCCTTACTAATGTAGGAAATCCTTTTACCAAAAATATTAAACCCACATGAGCTATGATCGGTATGAGAAACATGTAGTGGAAAATATTTCTTCCACACACAAAGGCAACAAAAGTGAATTATATGGGAATTTAGTGTAACGTCTCGACCCCAAAATCCCAGATTTGGTGCATTATTTTATTACAATGTAATGATTACAAGGAATGAAATCTCGAAGTAATGATAAGTTTAATAGTTTTGGAAATCTAGATTATATACATAATGCCCATAATACATTGGGAAATAGAAAATACAAACATAATACCTAATGAAATGAAATAAATAACATCTTTGAATCCCATTCAAAGGATTCATCTTCATAACTTGGGGAAAGTAAAAAAATAAGGGTGATGTAAAATGCCCAGAAAGGGTTTAAAAAATGGAATAAATAATTAATTAATGAGATTAAATCAACCTAAAAAGGTGAATAACTAAAAACACATGAAATTAAAATAAACTAGGTAAGGGATAATCAATATGGCAAGGTGAGAAACTAAATCTCATTCCATATAATCAATAATCTAAAAATGAAGTGAATATATATATATGCCGATGAAATAATATCATGGATTATAATAATAAATTAATTATAAATGAAGAAAATTCTTAAATGTTGGACGTTATGTTTCCCAATCACGTGATACATTTACCATCAAGGCAACACAATTTAAACTATTTTGATTTGGCCAACTGAGTCATCTCATGAGACTATCGATGCATCGAGGGGATTGAATTAACTAATACCCAACCATTAGGTCTTGCCTCAAATGGTCCTAAACCTATGTATTTCATGTAAAAATCATTCCATGTATATATAATAAAAAATTTTCCTTATCAAAATGATATCATATTGAATAGAAGAGACAAATTTATCAATAATTCCCCTGTTAGTAAAATAACTGCCAAATTGAACACAATATGTAAATATCATATATGGTTTAGGAAATAATAATTTCCACCGACCAATAATTTAGATATTTAAGTAAATATCCATTGAAAAATGATTATAATAATGTTTTTGTCTTATGGTAAACATAATAATCAAAATAGAAAGTAAGATATAAAAGGTAACTTTTACCACTTTGAAAATTTCAAGCTAAACCCATGAGTGAGATAATTCAGAGGAAAAAACAAAATACTTTGAATTATGTGTGATTAATTATATTAAATGAAAAATTAGTGGTATATACACCACAATAAAGTGAATTGGGGTATATTAACAAATAAGTCTCAATTGAATGTAAATTGAGAGTAAAAACCTTTCATTTCATTTCATTTTGGGTGATCGTCCTTTAACCTTATGTATAATGCTTTTAGGAGTGTTAATAAATTATTAAAGAACCATATTAATATTTATGATATCATATATGATCATATTATAATATATTATTACACATTTGTTAACATTATTTCATTATTTTCACTAATTCTGGTGTTAATTACATAGTTTCTTGTGTAAGTTTTGACTTGTTATTTGTTGTTACTATTACACAGATCATGATTTTATCATATCCATTATTTAAACCATGATTTAATTATCATATATGAATAAAATGAAAATTATAAAAGGTATGTGTTATAAATGAATTAAATAAGAATAAAGACATAATAAATATCATATATATCATATATAAATAGTGTGTCCGTCATAATTCCCAACCATGAAAGGTGTTAGAGGAAAAAAGGAACAACCATCGTTTAACGATGCGGTAGTATGCCATACACGATGGTAAGTTCGTTACCAATTAGATGGAAGTGCGGTAAGTGAAAGTAAAAAACTTAAAATAAAAACAAACAAGTATATTTAGGATAACTATTTTATTATGTAATAATAGAATAGGAAGAGTTGGGGGTGATAATGAAATTAAAACTAAGGAGATTAAGGAAGGATACTACCTCTTCTTTTGGTAACTCTTTTGGTTAGCACCAAGGGGATTCCTTGGATGGATTTATGCCAAAGGGGATGAATTGATGATTATGGGAGGGATTTTAAGGATCTATTTGGGAAGATATTTTTGATGTAAAAGTGTCTTTATTGGTGTGAGGAAGTGAGAGGAGTGGAGGCCTTTTTATAGTGGAGGAGGAGTGGAACTCTTGTAAATTTTGGAAAAGGGAATTACACCCTTGTTTTGTCCATTGTAATTATATCCAATAATAGAACAAAGTCTAAAAAATGTAGTATAGGGTATAAATATGGAAATAAAATGTATTTTGGATAATTTTTTACATAATTTTGGACCTTAAGTTTAATGTTTAGTCCCTTATTAAGCCATTTTTCTCTTAATCTATGTAATTAATTTTAATCAGATTCACTAATATTTTTAGTAAAAAACTAATTTGATCTTATTATAAATTATAAATTATTTTTATTCCTTATATGGAATCCATTTTTAAAAATTCACATCACAAAAATTCACAAAATTAATCCAAAATTAATCCTGTAGTTGGGATGACCTTATGGGGTTTTAAAGTAAAAACATTCAACAGCTTGCTATGTTTTTATATCCAATTTCAATGTGAAATTGATTCAAATAACCTAAATTTGATTAATTAATTTATAATTTATATTATATTACTTTAAAACAAATGAAAAATATAATTTAACACAATAAATAAAATAGATGAAAAATAAGTTTTGAATTAAAATTCAGTATTTTTCACTATTCACTAAAAAAATTAAACTCCACAGAAAAATACAAAAAATTCACTCCATGATATATTTTAGGTTCCTATTTAAAAGTTGTAGTTTATTATTCCATATTAAATTTATAAAAGAGATATTTTTTTATTTAAAATAGGTTCTTCATTAAAAGGTGGTAAAACTACCTTTATAAAAATAAAGGTTTTTATGCGTAATATTGGGTTTTCCTTTATCTTATACCTATCGAATCTATATTATGAGTTTCAAAAGAATTTGATTAAATATATAATATATAAATGTACAATATAGACTCTCTAAAAGTGTTATAATTTTATTTACTATTCAAAATGTGACTAAATATTGTTTTATTTAAATTGGGTGTTTTGTGTACAGTAAAGCTATTAAAAAAATTAAATATATTCTAAAAAGGAAAATATAGAAAAGTGTTGGGGTGATAAATTATTCCCTCCTATAAAAATTTTTCCTTTAAATTTTAATGGTATTACCTTAAAAAATATGTGGGTATTTCTTATGCATAGAATCCTATAGTTCCCATGTTGCTTCTTCCATTTTGTGATTTCTCAAGAGAACCTTTACCAGATAAGTCGTCCAATTACTCAGTACTTTCTCTTTAGTATCAATAATATGTGTGGTTTCTTCATAATTTGATTGGTCAATTTCCAAATCTATCACATTAGAGATGAGCGCATGTGTTGGATTTGGAATGTTCTTCCTTAGCATAGATATATAGAACACATTGTGTACCTTTGAGATGTTTAGTGGAATTTACCAATCATAAAAAAAATCCAAACCTTTTAAGGATTTAAAATGGTATGATTTACCGAGGAATACGTTTACCTTCATTAAAGAACCTAATAATTCCCTTCCATGAAGTTACTTTGAAGAATACATGGATCCCACTTAGAACTCTAAATATTTCCTCAAATTATTGGAAAAACTCTTTTTTTCATAATTTGAACTGATTTAATATAAGCCTGAATAGACATTACCTTTATTTTCATCTCTTCAAAAATTTCTGGGTCTACTAGTTTTCTTTCACTAATAACATCCCAATAAGTTGATGTATGAAATCAATTTACATATAATGCTTCAAACGGTGCCATTTGAATACTTGAATGGAAATTATTATTATAGAAAAACCCTTCCAATGGTAAGAACTGATCATACATTCCTTGAAAGTCATGTGAGAAAGACCACAATATGTCTTCCATTTTTTTAATTGTTCTTTCAGACCGTCCATTAGTTTGAGGATGGTAGACAGTGCATTGATGAAGCTTAGTGTCAAGAGATTTATGAATACATTTTCATAATTTCTATATAAAGTGGGGATATCAGTTAGAAACAATTAAGAGTGGTGTGCCATTAAGTATTAAAACTTCATTAATATAGAGCCTTGCAATTTGACCAAGAAGAAAATATTCTCTTATATAAAGTAAATGCACATATTTTGTTATGCAATCAATGATAAACCATATTGCATTATTCTTCATAGGAGTCTTTGGTATTCCTGTGGAAAAGTACATTGTAATTTCATCCCATTTCGACACATAAATAAAAAGTGGTTGTATTACTCATTTAGGATGATGTCACACAGCTTTATCTTATTGGAAAACCAAACATCTGGACACATAATCAGTAATCTCTCGCATCATGTTATCCCGAAAAAACATTCTTTCATTTCCTAAATCATATTTGTGCTACCAGAGTGTATAGAGAAATTTGAGCTATAGGAATCATCCAAAAATTACATTTCTTGATTAGGTATAGATGGATCACATATCCTCTTTCCAAATTTTAGAACACCATCTTCACAAAAAAATTCTGCTAAATTTCCATCATTCAAATAATTGATTTTATTCAGAAATTCCTCATCCTTAGATTGAGAATTCTTTATCCTCTCTAATAAATATGAGTTTTCAATCATTTGAAAATTTATTGATGTCACCCCTCCCATAGAAATTCCTATATCCATCTTTACTAGATCTGTGAACATATGATCCTTCTCAATACTCATTTGGGTCATAACTCCATGATCATTTCTACTCAATGCATCTACTACATTATTTGCTTCCCCTAGGTGGTAGTGTATTGAGAAATTGTAATCCTTTAGTAACTTAATCCATCACATTTTTATCATATTAATCTCTTTTTAAGAGAAGATTTATTTCAGGATCTTATGATCCATGTATATTTCACATATTTTACCATAGAGATAATGTCTATGTATTTTCATAGGGAAGATTATAACCACTAACTCAAGATAATGGGTTGTATAGTTCTATTTTTGAGTTTTAAATTTACTTTATTCATAAGAAATAACTTTATATTTTTTCATTAGGACAAACCTAATTACATTCTTTTATGAATCATTATATATGAAAAACCCATCACTCCTAGATAGTAGTGTCAAAATAGGAACATTGAATAATATTACCTTTAGTTCATCAAATCATTCTTCACACTCCTTTGTCCAAGAAAAACATAACCCCTTTACGTGTAAGCTTGGTTAATGAGTTAGAAAAATGGTCAAAATTCTAAAAGAATCTTCGATAGTAACCTACCAAATCAATGAAACTACGTACCTCAGTTGTGTTTTTTCAGAATAGGCCATTCTATGGTTGACTTTTTCTTTTAAGGAGCAACCAATATTCCATCCTTGGAGACAATATGGCCAAGAAATGAATCTTCTTGAAGCCAGAAATCACACTTAATAAATTTCCCTTATAAATATTCTCTTATAAGAGTCTTAATAATGGTACACAAGTGATTCTAATGGTTCTCACAACTTTTAGAATGCAGTATAATATCATTAATTAACACCAAAACAGAATAATCAAGACATTCCTTGAAGACTATATTAATTAAGTCCATAAAATAGAGGATTCATCAGTCAATACAAATGGAATTAATGTAAACTCATAATGTCTATAGTTGATCCAAAGAGATGTTTTTAGAATGTATTTATTATTCACTCGCAATTAGTGATACAAAAAACTAAGAATAATATTTGACAAATATTAGGCTCCATGAATTTTATCAATAAATTCATCAATTAGAGTTAGAGGATACTTGTTCTTTATTATAATAGCATTGATTTCCCTATAATCAATTCAAAAACTCATGGATCCATCTTTCTTCTTAATGAAGTGAACATGGTATCACCATAGAAAAAAACTGGGGTGAATAAATCACTTATTACCCCAATCCTATATTTGTTTCTTGAACTCTACCAATTATAAAGTGTCCATTCTATAGGGAGTCTTTGATATTGGAATTTCATCGAGGATTACAACAATGGAAAATTCAACCTCCCGCTCTGGGGGATGTACAAGTAATTCCTCAAGAAATACATTAAAATATTCCTACACAATATATACATCCCCAATTTTATGATTAAATTCTTTATAATTAGATATTTATTTCTATTCTTCCCTAATAATAATATTTAGTGGAGCTGTAGGGGGTAGATCTAGATAAGATTCAGGTGAGGAATCATCTTCTCTAAAGATAAGGGATTCCACATCTTCTTCAAAAACATTAATTTCCTTTCTCTTTCAATTTTACATCATATTTTGAGAGCCATTCCAAACCATGAAATATATCAAAGTAAACCATATGTATGATAACAAGGTCAAAAAGTAAAGTACATTTATGTGCCCTAATGGGGAATGCACGACCCATAATTTTTGTTATGATATTTCCCTTGGTAATATTGATTGAAAAAATACATTGTTAAATAAAAAGGGAAATGTATAATTTTCTTAACAAACTAGGTTGATATAAAATAGTGTGATGATCTAGAATCAGATTAGGCAGTGGCTAAATTTTAAGATAAGAACAATATACCCACCACTATATTATTTTCAACTTCTTCTTCCATTGTAGTGATTGCATAAGCTTGGAAATCTCCCCTTAACCACTTCTGTAGTAGATTCCTTTGATTCTTAGGGAATTAATTTTCATATTTCCCCATATACATACTTTTGAAATAATAAATAACAGTTTTTTACTTCTTCCCCGTATATTATTTAGCATGGTTACCCATTTATCCACACTTATAACAAAATCCAATTCCCTTTAGGAATTTCCCAGGGTGACTCTTTCCACAGTTTTCACAAGATGGGAATTTTTCAAACTTACTCTTATTCTTTGATGAATTCCCTTTTTAATGGTTCTCAAATAATCTCTTCTTATATTGGTTCCCTTAGAATATATAGGATCTTAATAACCCCTTCTCTTTTTTTATGGAACATAAAACTATCTCTTTGTATTATGAAAATTTTTGGGAGAATAGTTCCCTTCAGAGATTTTTTATAAGACCTTCATATAAGTGGCCAATCATGCACTATGGGTTCCATATGTTATCTATATAATACTTAATTAACCTTATAAAGGCTACATCATAATCTGCAACACTATTTTCTTCCATTTTCTTTAATCTAAGGAACTTTAACTTCATATTAATTTGTTGATAATGAGGGAAGTATTCATTGAAGAATGTATTATTAATGGTTATCCATTCCATGAGTTCTATTTCTTCTTCCTCCAAAGTATTTTTGATCAAGGTCCATCATTGATCAACATCACATTTGAGAAAATATACCTCAAGTGTATCCATTTCCATTTCACTACATCCCAAGGATGAAAATATCTTATCCCGAGAATTAATCCACTGCCCAGGTTCAATTGGATTAGTTTTCCCACTAAATTAAAGGGGATTCGATCATATAAAGAAATATAGAATAAGAGATTATTTTTCTAGAATAGGTTTCTCTATTTAGGAAAGGTTATTTTTCATAACATGATTATGTTTCTCTAATATAGCTATAATTTTATATGTTCCAATACCGGATGTATTGGCTTCATTAATAGGGAAATATCTATATTTTCTATGATCATTGATACCATTATTCCTTCTAGGTTCTATTTCTAAACAATGGAATATACTATATTATCTCAAAAACCATAATATATTATTACAAATATGTTATAGCACATAAAATTTATGCATAATAAATCTCATCATCATAAACTCTAGTTTCTTTGGGGACATAATTAATTTTAAATAATTCATAATGGTTTGTAAAGAAAATGTGAATTGTCCTAAGATTATCCCCTGAGAGTGTTAAACCAGGTGCACAGTAAGGCCAGTTGTCACATACCAAGTTACGCTAAGTCAGGATTAGCACACATTATCGAAGTTGTTACTCATTGCTACATTTATGCTAAAACCATGACCACTTATAGTATCCAGACATAGATGTATTGCTAAGAATACCCACAAAACCTCTAACTTACCCAAATTCTAGGATGGTATTCTATACTTACCCTCAAAGTCTATCTTAGGGATATGTTCCCTAATCTATGTTCTCTAAATCTAGTTTCAAAGGTTGCTTCTAAAATTCCTTTGATACCAAATGTAACACCCCATCCCCAGAATCCCGGAGCCGATGCATTATTTTATTAAATTGGAATGATTACAAAGAATCAAATCTAAAGTACTGATCAATTTAGAAATCTTGGAAAGCCATATTACGTACATGAAACACATAATACATTGGTAAACAGAAAATACAAACATAATACATAATTAAATGAAATAAAAAACATACTTGAATATCATTTAAAGGAATCCTCTTTATAACTCGGGGAAAGGGAACAAAATAAGGTTAAGCTGAAATGACCAGTAAAGGAAATAAAAATGGAATAAATAACGAATTTTTGAGATTAAATCAACATGGAAAGGTGAAAAACCGAAACAAACGCCGTTCAAATAAACTAGATAAGGAATAATCAATATGGAAAGGTGAGAAACTCAAACACATTCCATTTAATCCATAAAATAAAAATGAAATTAATACATATATATGTAGATGAAATAATCTCCTGGATAATAATAATAAATTTATTCTCAATAAATTCCATTCTAAAATATTTTCTTGGCACATGATACCTTTACCATCAGATAAGACAGTTTAAAGTATTCAAATTTGCTCGAATGATTCATATCATGGGATTATTGATGAATCGAGGGGATTGAATTAACCAATCCCCAACCCATAGTGATTTTATTAAATGTTCCCCAACCCATGTATTTCATGTCAAAATCATTCCTCATATATCCAACAATCAATTTTCCTTATCAAAATGTACCCGTATTGAATAGAAGATATGACTTTATCAATAATTACTAAATTAATCAAATAATTGTCAAAGTGAGCACCATATGTAATATGTTATATGATTTATGAAATAATAATATAAATCACCCAATAATTTTGATATTTAAGGAAATATATAATGAAAAATTATTACAATAGTTATAAAATAAAGTGAGATTAAAAATGTGACTTTTATGAATGAGAAATTTTCAAGCTAAACTTCTTGGGTGAGATAATTAAAAATAAAACACAAAATACCATTAATTATTATTTATTCATGATATTAAATGAAAAATGTGTTGTATATACACCACAATAAAGTGAATTAGTGTATAGTAACAAATAAGTCTCAATGGAATGTAAATTGGGGTGAAAACCCTTACCTTGAGTTTAATTTTAGGTGATTGTTCTTTAAAATCTTATATAATTATATTAATAGTGTACATAGATTATTACATAAACATATTAATATTTAAGATATCATATAATATCATATTATAACATCTCATTACCCGTTTATTAACATTCTTTTGTTATTTTTATTATTTCAGGTGTTAATTTCATAGTTTCTCGAGTAAGTTTTGACTTATTATTTGTTGTTCTTATTAATTAGATAATTATTTCTTCATCTATAGAATATAAAACATGATTTAATTATCATATATATTCAATAATTATGTATTTATAATAATCCATATTATTTAGAGATAATAAATGAAATGTACCATTCATGGAGACGGTGGGTCGTACGTACGCATGCACACTACTTTCATTTCTTTGTCATATTAAAAGAGCGGTAATTACATGATAAATATGTATATTAAATTATAATATAATATTAAATTATTATATGTCACATATTTTTATTAAAACCATCCTCAATATGTTCCATATATAGTGTGAACGAATCACATCGATTTGGGGAGACATCAGTCCTCACTTCCACAAACGATGTTATCACATTTACAAAAAAGGGAAAGTATAAAGATATGTGTTATAAAAGAAATAAAGAAGAATAAATACATAATAAATATCATATATATCCTATATAAATATCTTTTAGATCATAATTACTAACCATAAAAGGTGGTAAAGGAAAATAGCATAATCATCATTTCGTGAGGCGGTAGTTCTACTCCCACAAATGGTATGTTCATTACCCATTAGATGGAAGAGTGTATAAGTTCAAGTATAAATATTGACATGAAAACATACTAGTATATTGAGGACAGTTTTTTTATTATTTAATCATGAATAATAATATTTTATGGGATGGAGAATGAAATTAAAACTAAAGATCTTGAGGAAGGATGTTACCTCTGCTTTGGGTAACTCCTTTTGGTTTGCACCAAAGGGATTCCTTGGATGGATTTAGTCCCAAGGTGAGGATTATAGGATTAGGTTAGGTATTTTTAGGATCTATTTGGGTAGATATTTTCTAAGAAAAAGTGGATTGAGTGGTGTGAGGAAGTGGGAGGAGAGGATGAATTTTTATAGTGGAGGAGGAGTGACACTCTTGTAAATTTTGTAAAAGGGAATTCCACCCACGTTTTTACCACTTTAAGTTGCTACAATAATGAAGAAAAATTGATACAATGGATTATAGGATCTATATATAGCCCTCCAATATATTTTTAACAAGTTTATAGGTTGTTTTGGATCTTATGTTTAAGGTTTATTCCCATGTTAAACTAATGTTTCTTTTAATCTATGTAATTAATTTCAATAACATTCACCAATATTTTTGGTTAAAAGATAATTTTAACTTATTAGAAATTAGAAATTATTTTTATTCCAAATATTGAATCAATTTTTCGAAATTCATATCATAGAAGTGGCAGAAATTAATTTAAAATTAATCCCGTAGTTTGGACGACAATGAAGGTTTTTACAGTAAAAAATTTCAAAGGTTTTCTATGTTTTTATATCCAATTTTAAAGTAAAGTTAATTACAGTGAAATAAATTGGATTAATTTATGTATAATTGTTTTATTTTTATTTTAAAACCAATTAAAAATATAATTTAACAACATAAATAAATTAGATGAAAAATCATTTTTGAATTAAAATTCAATATTTTCCACTATTCATTAGAAAATAAAAATTCCTAGAAAAATAACAAAAATTCACCCTAAGATAAATTTTATGTTCTTCCTTCAATATTGAAGTTTATTTTTACATATTAAATTTATAATAGAGTCAAAAATTGGATTTAAAAGAGGTACTCCATTAAAAGGCAGTAAAACTACCTCTATAAAAATATCGGTTTTTTATTCATAATATTAGGTTTTTGTTTATCTTATGACAATAAAATACATAAGATGAATATAAAAAATATTTTAATGAATATATAATAAATAAATTTTAAATATAGAATTTTCAAAAGTGTTATAATTTGATTGACTATGCAAAACATTACTAGATAGTGTTTTGTTTAAATTAGGTGTGGTGTGTATTGTAAATGTAGCGAACCGACCCTGGTTACCCTCAAACCTATCACCCAACCCATTACATCACATACCTAAAGGGTGATCCCGATACCCATTGGCTGACAAAAAGCACCCATGCATCGAAAAACCAATTAGAGGGAATGATTTCTCCCAACCTCAACAAACACATGTCATATATATACACAGAGAAAGAATAAACAAGAGAAAGATAATTAATATATCCCATAAATGTAGAAAATGGCATAAACCAAAACAACTAAATTAGAAATAATCTCTGAGAGAATTCCAACAACAAAGGACCAAAACAAAATAGATAATCTATGTGATAGTGTGGAAAAACTCCCACCATCTACCCAACTCAGCTGACATGAGACATCACCGCCTCACTATAGTGCCTTTACTTTCCCTATGTTGGAAGACATATATAGGTTGACCCAGCATCAAAGAGGTGTGAAGGGTGTGAGATGAGAGGCTCAATAGGATCCCATCTAGGTGTTCTATAACAATTCTCTGTATAATAATTCTTGAATTCTCATTTCAACTCAAACATGGCATGATAAGAAGTAAAGTAGTTTTATAGAAAACATGGTAAACATTTCACTTTTACCATAATTATAAAACAACAAGAAGGTATATAAATTTTGAAAAATATTTTCCATATAATTTTTCACAAGAATAAACATTCATATCAAGGATAAAACAAAAAATCCCTGAAAAAAATAGAAGCATAGTTATCAGCACCAAGGATCCCTATAATTTAGATTAGCAGATTACTCATACCATAATCAATCAAGTGCACAATCTAGATTCTTGAACTTAGGACTAGGAAGTAGAGGAATACCTCATGATAAAACCCCCTAAAATGTCAATACTAGTCCCCTAGAATAATAATCCTTGGAAAAAATATGAAATCCCTATGAGAAAACCTCCAAGTAATCACAAACAATAAACTATATGCCCAAGAAAAACCTTCCACCTAACATACAAAGGTAACCCATGTGCTCATTTTTCACAATTCATTATAATGATTTGAAAACAATTTTGAAACCTTTTCAAAATTATTTCAAAATCCATTTCAATGATTTTAAAATACCCCTTTTTCTTTCCATTTATCAATAATCGGGGAAAAAGTATTATTTTAAAAACTGTTTTCAACACACAAAAACAATTATGAAAAGTCCTTTTATAAATCAATTTATAAAACAAGAACAATATGTTTCATCAACATAGGCTAGAGGCAGAACCAACTAACTTAAAACTCAAGTCGCACATGCCCGTAATAGGGTTTACCAATGATGAAACCCAACAACAACAAGAGAGACCATAGAATACAATCCACACATCTTAGGATTGATAAAATTGAGAAACATGGTTGGTGGATAAGAGGAAATACGACATACCTCAATAACGAACACCTATCACACCATGAACAACAAGGTAATGGCCTTCAGAATGATATAATGCAATGGATCTTGGAAGAATACAATATGAAACACCTATTTATATCAACAGATCTGATAACGCAACCCAAGGGTGCTATCGGGATCAATGGAAACAAAGAAGAGGAAAGGTCGCTGACCTAGAGAGATGCACCAGAATTGAAACGGAGATCGAACGACAAACATATAGATGTTAAAGGAGTGGAGTCTCCCAAAATCTACTAGGATTTTCCCTAGGTTAAGGTAAATGAAGTCTAGAGAAAGAACTAAATGAAAAAAAATTCTACAGACCTGTTTTAAAAACTGTACATGGGGCGTTACAGGGCGTGTAACCCGGTTACATGATGTATTACTACCAAAGCCTAAGATACACCAGAAACCCCATATCTAAGGATTAAAATACAACCATTTATTAACTCATGATGTATAATATCTCTTCACTTCGTGTATCCTTTCACAGAATGAAGCCTTTAATGAATTTCATCCAGAAACTCTTATATGTCTTGTAACATAGTCACACGACCTAAAATCCTGCTACCACATATAGAAAAAGCCGGTTAAAGCTTAGAGTCCAAAATATCTATGAATTCACCATTATAGGTATCCTCCCAATTCCTTATCATCCCTATATAGATAATAAGAAAAAGGAAATCCTTGATGAGGTTAAATACGTACCTGATAGATCGGTAACAGGATGTTACAAACTACCCACTATAAATACTTTCTTTCCCTAGGAAGTCATGTAGTAGATGTAATCCCTAGAAAAATATGTCTCCACTACTCCTTCATTAATGACTCACATTCCTATGTCTCATGAGAATCTGATATGTATTTACATATTACTATGAATAATAGAATCGACTTCCCTCACAAGACTTTCCCTTGAGAGTCAACGATCTCAACTGGTTTATCCAAAACAGAAATATATGAATCCAACTCAATTTCTTCCCAACTCAGAATGTGAGTGGGATCAGGATGGTACTTCCTAAATTGAGAAATGTGTAAAACATCATGAATACCTTTCAACTGAATCTGAAATTATAATTGATAAACAACTTTCCTGGGCTGCTGAGTGACCATGTTCCAATATACTCAAATCCAACATTCCCTATTTTACAAGATGATGATGACCCAGCCGAGTAGAAAATTCTAAGAAACCCAGCCAGTAATAGAAAAATACATAGGATTCCAATGTCAATATGCATATGATTTTTATTGAATCTGGGATGTAACAAGACATCGATGTATATCCTGAATCTTTGCTAACGTCTCCTAGACCAAACTTGGTCCAACTAATGATACTTCACCCACTTATGCCCCATAATGAGGGGATCTTCACGGGCGACAATAAAACGCCTCGAAGGGATCCATTCTTATTGATGAATGATAAGTGTTTTTGTAAAAAAAACACAATCAATCCTAGATGACTATCCCATGATCAATTGAAGTCCATGATAGAGGCATGAAACATATCTTCCAAGATCTAAATTACTTGATCTATCTGACTGTCTATCTATGGATGGTAAGCTGTGAACAACTTGACCTAAGTTCTAATTGCCTCTTAAGGACTCCTATAAAACATCAAAGTCAACCTATCTAAGATAATGGCAGAAAGAATTCCATGTATCCTCACAATCTCCTACACATACAGCTTACCCCAATCTTCAACCTTAGTGGTATCCTTGATCAAAATGAAATGAATAGACTTAATTGACCGATCAATAACTACCTGGATAGTGTTACTCCCTCAGAGAGTTCGTGGTAATCCAAAAAAAATCCATGGATACCTTGCCCCATTTCCAAAATAGCATAAGAAGTGGCTGAAGAAAACCAGAGGGTTTCAAGTGATCCAGCTTTATCTGTTGGAAGGTGTAACGCTGGGAAACACAATTGATAATGTCACGCTTCATAACCGACCACTAGAATCATCATATCATGTCATAATACATATTCATAGTGCCTAGATGAATGGCCCATGATGATATATTAAAATTAAAAAAGACTAAAATCCTCCCAAATTATGGGATGAAAATCGTCTTCCCAAAGTGAAGCATGCCATCTGAAGAAAGTGACCAACCAGAAATGGTCTCCCCACCATAATGTATTTTTTTCAAATTTTTCCAAACTCATCATCCTACTATTAACTCTACAAAATAGACTCCAAGAGAGATGATAATAAATGAACACTAGGCTAAACCATACCTAAAATATCCTCCTGGTAATCTATATGAAACTGAGAGAAAAGCCCCATAAGGTTCTAATCCTCTTTATATTCTAGAAAATCCTATGATGATACTTTCTTTCTAAGAGAATCTACAACAACATTTCCCTTCCATGGGATATAGGCGATATCGAAGTCAAACTTCCAAAGGTATTCTTCCCATCGCCTCTATCTAATATTCAATTATTTCTAAGAAAGATATAACTAAAACTCTTATGATCAGAGAAGACCATAAACCTCTCCCCAAAAAGATAATTCCACTAAAATTTATGTTCAAGAATAACTTCATCAAGATCTAAATAATGAGTGGGGTAATTCTTCTCATGCGACCAAAGCTGAAAAGAGCCGTAAGATACCCCATGGTCATCCTTCACAGGATTCCATCCCAAAACAGCACCAAAATCATCACAAAACACCATGTATCCATTTCCTAGTTCAGGTAAGATTAGAATAGGATCTAATTTCAGTTCATAAAAAGAAGATTACCACTTCACATCCCATGTAAATTCCACCACATTCCTGGTAAGAGAAGTCAAATGTGACACCATATTAGAGAAATCCCTAACAAAAAATTGGTACTATCCGACAAGACAAAGGAAGCTTCATATCTTAAAGAAATTCTATGGTTCCTTCCATGATAGGACAACCTTCACCTCTGGATTAACTGATAAGATATGTTCAGAAATCTTGTTCCCTAAGAACTTCACTTCTTGAATTTAGAAACTACATTTCAAAATATTTCCACACAACCATTGACTTATCCAAATTTCTAGGACCAAACTCAGATCATGCTCGTTCTCACGGTCCGATTTAGAATAAACCAGAATATCATCCACAAACACTACAAAAAGAGTGTCAAGATATTTATTAAATATCTGATTCACCAAATCCATAAAAACTACAGAAGAATTAGTCAGACCAAAATACATCACAAGGTATTAATAATGTCCATACATTCTTCAAAAAGCTATCATCAGTATATCAGACTCCCAAAATCTGAGCTAATGATAACCCGATCGAAGATCAATATTTGAAAACCAATTTTCACCCTTTAACTAATCAAAAAAAATCATCCACATGAGGCAAAGGATATTTTTTATTAACTGTTACATAGTTCAAATTCCTATAGTCTACACATAATTTAAGTGAACCATCTTTTTTATTATAAAAGAGAACATGGGTTTACCAAGGCTAAATGCTAGAGTGAACGAAACATTTTTCCAATAGGTCATCCAAATGTGTCTTGAGATCTTTCAACTTTTCTAGTTCTATATAATAAGATGATATCGATATCAGCTTCATACCTAGAACCAAGTCAACTGTAAACTCTACCTTAATATTTGGAGTAAGAATGGATAATTCATCTTGGAAAACATTATGAATGTCTCGAACAAAAATGGTAATATCAAAAACAGATGAACAATCATTAGTTTCAATCACAAAGGAGGCAAAAAAATCCTGAGATCTGGGTGAGAAGGTCCTACACAGCCATACCGTGTGTCCCACTCCCCCTGAAACACATGATAGATACCATATCTAGAAATAAACAAAAAACAAAAATGATAACAATCAACCTCAGCTCAATGATCAACAATCCAATCCATACTGATAATGACTTCAAATATATCTAGATGAAGAACAAGAAATCCCAGGACAACACTATATCATCTACTATTAATGAACAAGGACACTAAAAGCCCTACTCTTTCCTCTTACCAAGAGGTGTCTCTAACTCTATTAAAAATGGAATAAGTTTTATCGGAATTTTAAGAATATTAAAAAAAAGTTTAGATATAAATGAGTGAGAAACACCAGTATCAAATAAAGAAATTTCTATGGAAGATACAACAAGGATAAACCTCTCACTATTCTTGGACCTACATTGACTTCTTCTAGACACTCATCTATTGCATGAAAGTGATTCACTCCTGAGGCCTTTGGATGGGGCCCTATAATCGTTGAATATTCTGACTACACTAGAGTAGCCTTTGGAGCTGATGAACCCTGAACATAACTAGGCATAGTCATATCCACATATAAGCGAAGTAAGTGACCAATGTGTCTACAACTACTTAACTTCTTCGTGGTAATAGGACAAGAAAGTCTGGTGTGTATGACATTTCCACACTAATAGTAAGTCAAAGAAACAATACTATATATAGAAGATAGTGCGAAGGTGGATTGATGCTGAGACCCTCCTCTACCACGTATGTGATGCTATTTCCACTTCATTTTCTTCCCATTCACACCACTGAAACTGCAATTAGTTGGAAAAGAAGGGGTAGGAAAACCAACCTTTCCCACTATATCCATCTATTCCACCATAGATATATCTACCATTTTGGAATCAGTATAATGTTACAATATAAATACATGTAATCTAATATCCAGTCGCATACCCTACAATTACTTTTGATCCTTCAGCTGACCATTCTTAAACTTGTTTAGAGAAATATAGACACGCTCGACAAATGAGTTGGTGTATGCCGACACCGAACACTCTCCCTACTATAATGATAGTAACTCCAGAGACTGATCCAATATCAAGGACTCTGGGAAATATTTCTAGAATAATTGGGTTTTGACACCCTTCCAATCTATGTCTGCATGTTTTTTTTCCTGGACAATAAATCCCACCATCTCTTGCTGGAACCATCAAGCCTGAATGTTGCACACTTTATGTAATGCCTTGAGATTTTTTGAATTATTTTTTTTAGAAATTATTTAACCTTTGTGATATTTTTATTTTCAAATAACACTGAAAATATTTTATTCAATATCAATGAACTATGTTTGGTTTGATTTATACAGAACACTATGTTAATCGTGCACTACACACAACATAAATTTTAGATTCACTACACAGAACACTGAGGTTAGCTTGCGACTTGGAATATGTTACACATAAAATCGGATTGGAATATGCAACACTAAAAACTGAGTTGGCATACACAACACATAAGACTGACTTGGCATATGTAAGACAGAACACCGATTTGGCATATGTTACACACAACGATGAGTTTCTATGAAACAACTTTTTGTTATTATAATTATATTAATGATATAATTATAATCAACCAATTAAACATAGTAATTTGAATAGTGATAAATTAATTTTAAAATATTTTTTATAATGGATATATATATATATATATATAACATATTTATGATGAAATATATAATTTTTGGAAATGTCCTATATTTTTAAAAATACAATTTTCTCAAATGAATTGTTTTTAATGTCCTTCTATGAAAAATAATAAAATTAGTTTTAGACACATTTAGAAATTTAATTTGATAAAATAAACATAATTTTTGAATTTAAAATTTTTAAATTACCTTAGGGTGAATTTTGGGACTTTTCTAAGAAACTTCATTTTCATATGGATAGTGAAAAATATGAGATTTTAATTCAAAAATGATTTTTCATCTAATTTGTTTATAAGGTTAAATTATATTTTAATTTTTTTTAAAAGTTTAATAGAAAAATATTTTTATCAATTAATAAAATTTAGGACATTTTAATCATTTTATCTTTGAAATTGGGTATAAATACTTAGCAAATGTTTGGAAATGTTTGCTTTAAAAACCTGTAGTGTCATCCCTTCAACATGATTAATTTTAAATTAATTTCTGCCACTTATGTGATTGTAATTTTGAAAAATGGATTCAATAATCAGAATTATAATAATTTATAAAGTCTAATATGTTCAACTTAGTTTTTCAAAAAAATATATCAGTGAAAGTAATTATAATTACATACATTGATTAAGGTAAAATTATGCTTAACTAAGGACTAAAACTTAAATTTAAGACCCAAAACGACTTATACACTTGTCTAAAATCCATATTCTGACCATTATTTGTAAATGAAACTTACATTATTGATTAATTTTTTTATAACATTTTTAGGTAAAAACATGGGTACACCTAATTTGTTTTCAAAAATGCCAAGTGTGTGATTTCCCTTCCCTATAAAAGGACACCACATCCCCCTCTACTTCACACCTATAAAATAAATTAGGATTGGAAAATATCAACCCTATATACTTAAAAAAATCTATCCCTTCCTCCTTGAAGCCTCCCTTGGGTATATGGAAATCCAAGGAAGCCTTTTAGCACAAACCAAAAGGAGTTACCCGATTAAGAGGCAATATCTTCTCTCAAGATCCATTATTTTATTTTATTTCTCCACCCCCTCTAATATATTGATTCCAAGATTGTTTTAAAAAAATTATACTCAATATAATATGATTTTTTATTAAGTATTTTACCTACACTTACACACAAATCCATCTAATGGGTAACAGACATACTATTTACGTGTACACTGAACTACAACCTCACTAAATGATGATTGATCATTTTTCCTTTACCGCCTATGGTGGTAGAAATTATGATGGAAAATATATTTATATATGTTATATATTATATTTATTATGTATTTAAGCTTCTTTAACTATTTTACAACACATATATTTATACTTTCCATTTTTTGTTAATACAATAATTTCGTTCGAGGAAGTGTGGACTACCGCCCCATCGAAGCGATGCGATTACTTCATAAACTACATGGAATGTATTAAGGATGGATTTAGTGAATATGTATGACATATATGATATAATTCATATCCTTTAATTAATAAATATATATATAAATATATATACATATATTTGTTTTACTCTCTTTCTTTCAACATGACAATTAAATGGAAATAGCGTTCATGCATACGTATAGCTTATCGTCTCCATGAATGATGTATTACATTTAATACTTCAATATCATATGGGTTATTATAATAAAAATATACTGAATATAAATTATATTTAAATAATGGTTTACATTATGGAAATAATGATATAAATATAAGGACCAAAGATATAAAAAATTAATAAACATGTGAAAAACAAAGAGGATATTACCTGAAGTGAAACCTTAACATAGAATTCTTAACAAGAGGGTAATATAAAGCCATAATAAAACAATATATGGTATTAGAAGTAAGAATTTGGTTCTGTGATATATATATAATAAATTTATATTTATTACATAGGATGTTTTAATGAGTATGATGAGAGTTAAGACCGAAGGTAAGGGGAGTTCATCTCACTTGTTATTTCCATGAGATACATGATTTATTCACCTCCCATTCCTTTTGTGTGGTGTTAATACTAATCATGGACGTATTAAATGATTATTATAGTTAAATTTATGGGTATTTATATATCCATTATAGGACTTTTATTTCATGGGATTTTAGTTTCAAAAGTTACCCAATTAGTAAAATAGTTTTGTCTTAATTTTCTTTCTTTGAGACTCATGTTTTATTATGTTCCTAAATTAATTTTGGTATGTATATAATTCAATTTTATATTATATATCATGAATATAAATATTTTTATGATATTTTAAAATTAATGTAATTTCCTTTTCTTACATGTAGAGTATGATCCGAAGTTACAATGTGATAGAATTTTAATTAAAAAATCTCATCGCTTTTCAAGATTGTTTATGTTTATGCTTCATTTGATGAAATTTTATAAACCATATCTCAAGAAAATTCTTTAAATTTATTCTCTTATGGTTATTAATGATATATTCATGTATTAGTTCCATATTTATACTCTTTGGTATATAATATAGTTAATAAAGTGTTTTTAAGAAAGCTTGACTTTACACTCTCTTCGGTTGGAAATATATGTTCCTTAAAAACCATGTATTCAAAAAAGGGTTTCGAATAATATTCCATTAATATCATATGATAAATAAATGAAAATTTTACCCTTTTCTCTTTTAGTAATTATTTCAAATGAATATTTTGTCACTTTTTGAATGAGGCATTTTTCATCCTTTTTACCGTACAAAAGGAATGTTCTTTTTTACCTCGTATGGAATGTACGGATTTAACTGCCATAATTTCTTTGAAGCTTCCTTTTCATTTTTAAAAGGTTCATTTTTAATAAAATGTTTTTAAAAGTAAATTTCAAGGAAATATTTTTTCAAAACAATTTCATGTTTCTTTTATAAATTTTCAAGGAAAATTGTTTTCAAAATGTTTTCGAGCTTTATTTATATGTTTTCAAAGTATTTTAAAAGAAATGGTTTTCAAAAAAATTTGAACATTATTTCATATGATTTCAAGAACAAACGTTTTCAAAATATTTTCAATCTTTCATTATAAGTTTTCAAAGTGTTTTAAAAGATTTTTTTTAAAATATTTTGAATCTTATTTTATAATTTTTCAAAGAAAAAGGGTTTCAATGTGATTTCAAGAATTATATATAACATTTCAAGGTATTTTATAAGAAAATGATTTTAAAATGGTTTTATGTATTAAAAATCCTTTTTCAAATAAGAAATGATGTTTTCCTCAAGAAATATTTTTGAAATATATTTCAAAATTATTTTCCACATAAGATGAAATTCATAGATGTTACTCATTCCCTATAAATAAATGATTTAAATGTCCCATTAATATTCTTTCTATGAATGGGTTAGGCTTAATTTCATGGTATTTGTGAAACTCATTTGTCTTTCACATGTTATGTGTTTATAAAATCTATTTCTCTTTCACGAGTTATAGTTTTGATGAAATGATTATGAAACCTGTATCCTTTTTCCATATGTTATGATATGATTATATGTTTGTGATACCCATTTCATTTAATGGGATAATATATCATTGTTTATGATTTTGTGGCACATGTATATATGATTTCACTATGATATTGTTGGGACCTATATCTCCCTCCAATGAATTGGGTAAAGTTTTATATCTCATGGGATATACAAGGATGGAATGAGAAATGAACTTAGTTTAGTAATACATGGATGGAATGAGAAATGAAATCATTTTAGTATTAGAGGGATAAAATGAAAAATGAACTTAGATTAGTAATACAGTTTTGGAACTATGAGTGAAATCTATTCAGTAATACAAGGCTGGAAGGAATAGTGAACTTGGTTTTGTAATATAAGTCTATATTAGGGTTTGAAGATAGTATAGTTAAGGACTTGTACCACCAATATATCCTTAGAATAAATTCCTTGACTACTATGGAAATCACTATTATATTCTTATGTGTTTTCTAAAATTCCATGTATTATTCTTATGTTATGATTTCATTACTTATGTTATTTATTTACTTATAGTTCATGGCTTGAGAAATTCCTAGCTTTATTCCATCATGAATATATATGATATTTGATATGTAGGGTATGGTCTTTTGTTTTCATGATCTAGTTCTCATACCCTTATGCTTATGATTTTGCTTATATATCTTCCTTCTTTACCCTTACTGAGCATTTGAGCTCACCGATTTTTATGTTTCTTTCCCTAGGTTATGAAGATAGATATTATGTTTGATGTGTCTAAGAAGAGTGATAGTCAAGAAGAACCCAGTGGAGATAATGCAGCTTATTTATGTACCAGTGCTTATGTTTTCCATGTTTACAAAAGAACTGGACTAGCATGGTCTTCAACCATCTGTTTTTATAACGTTTTAAGTATTCCATAATTGTTATGTAATGTCTATGTATGAAAATATGGGGTCATTATAGTTGGTATCAGAGTAATTATTTAGTTAACATTTGGAAGATATGATGAGAAAACTTTAGCAAGAACCCTAAGGACATGTATAAGGATATGTCTAAAGATAAAAAAAATTCATAGAAAAATGTCTTCGATTCTTGGTAAAGGATAGAGTGAGAGGTTTCATAGAAAAACGTACGTGTCTGGATACTACAAGTGGATGTGGATCTGAAACATATGTACCTAGGACTAATAACACTGACAAGATGTTATAGGCCATACTTAGGGTAATCTAGTATAAGACAACAAGCCTTGCGGCACACCTGGTTTAGCACTCCCAGGGGACATGCTTTGGGAATTCAAAAACTCTACATCAACCATCGTGAAGGTTTTAAATATAAGTTGTTTATGAATAACCTCATATGAACCTAGGGTTTCATAGATTATGGAAGATTTCATGATTTAGAAATATTATAATCAATTATTTTCATGAATATATAGTTTTATACTATGATAAGTCATGATCACACCATGCTTTTGGTTTTAGTCAATTTTGGGATCCAGAAGGAATTGGATTAATGATGAATGTGATGTATGTTTTTTGATGAGTATTCAAGTGGGATGATCACTATATTGAAAGATGTTATAATCATGCCTAATCATTTTTCAAGGAACATGATTAACAATGTGTTCCGTAACCAAATCTCAGACTCACCAAGGAATAAAAAGAAGAAGTTTGCAAAGAGTTTGAGTAATGGATACCATGGAGAAAAAAATATTCAGTATCCTCTGTGTCATGAATTTGGAAATAATAACCTAAGTGAATGTATTAGAGGAATACAAATATGTTTTGATTGTGAAAAAAAGGACGCAAATAAAGTGACTATATGGAAAAAATGATGAGTTCGGTTAATGAAATGGATGATAATATTGTCCTCCCTAATAAATCATTGAAGGTTAAGTGTTTTATGTGTGGAATAAATGTTCATTATGCAACTCAATGTCCCAAATGGAAAACAAATAAATAGGATCAGAAAGGTTGCATGAGTAATGGTTATATTGCTGATGATGACGAGACTGATGATCAAGTGTGAAAAGAAAGAGGTATTATATAACAGGATGAGGTATCCTTGTTAATGGAATAAGGATGAAGTGGAATAATAAAAGTTTTTATGTATTTGGATTTAATAATTATGTTATATGAATGGTTAAATATATAAGTATTGTTTAGTTAACTTTTTCGCTATATATTTACAAGAACATTTTGAATTGTTCTGATGGAATAGAAATGTGATATAATAGAAATGTGATTTTCGTGAAAAAAATGATTAAGGGAAAGATAACCCTTAATATGTTCATTATGTAATGATAATATTGTTTGGATAAAGATATGTAGGATATGAATAAATAAATTGGAAGATATTGATTACCTTGGAACTAATTAAGGACATGTTGAAAAGTAGTTCATGCTATCTTGGATAAAGTTTACAACTTCTTGGATTTTTGGAATATATCCAGTAATCTATGCAATAACGAATCATGCATGTTTTCCAAAAGGATTTATGGAAATTAAGGTTGTTAATATGTTCCAAAATAATTTACCATGAGGGTGTTCATATGTTTGGAATGTGACAATTGAGGGATACATTGTAATTTATGGGAGTTCAATGTAAATATGATTTCATAACTTTCAATCTAAAGCATCGTATTTTCATCTTTCAAAGGAATTATAAGATTAACCATTCAATAAAATATTATGTTAAACATTAGAGGAAGTATTTATATATTTATATTGTATCGAAAACCTTGGTTGTAAGGATATTTAGCGATTAACCTTATTTTAAGGATATGTATCTATTTTGGAAATTATATTAGTGTTGTTTTAGAAAAGGACATAATGTATGTTGGGTGATAACCAATCAAGTCCAGTAAGGCCACGGGTCTTGAACCCATGACTTAAGAATGATGAGGGTTTCATGCTGACCATTGGACTACGTGATGTCCTTGTTAATGTATAATTATTTTTGATGAATAATTATTTATGATGAAACAGTGGTGTTACTTTTTATGTTTAGAGATTAATGTATTAACCATATTGAATTTTAAGAATAGTTATAGACTAATAGTAATACTTTTCATTCTTTTATGGGACTTAATATATGCTAAATGTGTATTTTAGTTCTTCAAGAGTCAAAGTTAATTTACTTACATCCATTTCATTAAGTAATGGGTGAATTAGAAATATTTAAAATCACAACCAAATAATGAAATTTTGTTAATATAAATATATCAAATAAGTAAATTTCCTTATATTTTTTGTCAAAAAAAGAATTACTCAAAAATATGATAGTGATAATTTTTTTTAATAATAACTTAATTATCATTGAAATTATGGACTTATAAATCATCATAGATTTATCACTTTGAGGTCCTCAATGTTTCTTTTATCATTCATTTTTTTTATGATTGATGACTTAAATCACTTCCTATTAATATTTATGTTTTTACTCCTTGTCCAATCTTCACTCCCAATCCATGTTCTCATATATGGAGACCTAGTTATATAATACTTTGGGAAAACATTATGTTTCCAACTTTACATTTTTAAGGAAAGTTTTAGAATCCACTTTTAAGACGTGGGTTTCTATGAATGAAAATTTCTAGTATTGAACCTACAAAAACCCAAACAAATTTTGTGGGTGAAATGCATTTTAGGGGGGGGGGTATAATGTAGCACCCATATATTTTGTGACTTTTTTGAATTTATTAAACCTTTGTGATATTTTTAATTTCATGTAACACTAAAAATAGTTTATTTTATATTAAATCGTGATGTTTTTCTTGTGTTATATGCAACACCAAGTTAATCATGCACTATACACAACATGAATTTTCGCTTCACGACACAGAACACCAATGTTAGTTTGAAACTTGGTGTACATTATATGAAAAATAAATTAGAATATTAATCACATAACACCAACATGGTTTATGAAACACACAACACTTACTTGACATACACAACATGCAACACCGACTGGATGCACGTTACATGCAACACTGAGTTTCTACGAAACAACTTTTTATTGTTATAATTATTTAAGTGATATAATTATAATCCAGCCATTAAACTATGTTATATGAATAGTGATAAATAAATTTAAAATATTTTTTATAATGGTTTTATATACATAAAACATATTTATTATGAAATATATAATTTTTGGTAATGTCCTTATATGTTTAAAAATGTTATTTTCTCAAATGAACTACTTTTAATATCCTTCTGTGAAAAATAATAAAATTTATTTTAGACACATTTAGAAATTTAATATTATAAAATAAACTTAATTTTTTAATTTATAATTTCTAAATTATCTTAGGGTTATTTTTTGGGGTTTTTCAAAGAAACTTCATTTTTGGATTAATAGTGAAAAATACCGAATTTTAATTGAAAACAGCATTTTTCATCTAATTTATTTACATTGATAAAATATATTTTAAAATGGTTTAAAGAGTTAATAGTATAATATTTTTATCAATTAATCCAATTTAGTTAATTATAATCAATTTCAAATAGAAATTGGGTATAAAAACCTAGCAAAAGTTTGGATGTTTTTACTTAAAAACCGTAGTGTAGTCCCATCAGCAGGATTAGTTTTAAATTAATTTATTCCACTTTTATGATTATAATTTAGAAAAAATGGATTCCATATTTTTTTATAAGAATTTATAATTTATAATAAGTTCAACTTAGTTTTTGACCAAAAAATATTAGAGAAAGTAATTAAAATTAATAACGTCGATTAAGGAAATATTATGCTTAACTAGGGACTAAACCACAAATTTAAGACCAAAAATGACTTATAAACTTGTCCAAAACCCATTTTATGGCCATGATTTTTCAATAAACCATCCATTATTTAGTTTTTTGGTTTACTATGAATTTTTTTGGTAAATTTGTGGGTACACCTAACTTGTTTTTAAAAATTCCAAGTGTGTCCTTTCCCTTCCCTATAAAGGCTAAAACCTATTCCTCTTATTAATACCTCTAAAACCAATTAGGTTCAGAAAATATATGACCAAAAAAATTCATAAAATCCCACACATCCTCCTTGAATCCTCCCTTTTGGATGAAAGCAACCCAAGGAAGCCTTTTGGTAGAAACCAATAGGATTTACCTAATTAAGAAGCAATGTCTTCTCTCAAGATTCTTTATTTTATTTTCTTTCTCCACCCCATAAAATCTATTTATTTCATGATTGTATAAAACCACCATTATAATAAATATACTAGTATTTTTTTCTAAGGGTTTTACCTACACCAACACAAACCTTCATCTAACTGGTAACAAACATAGTATTTTTGTGTTTGGTGAACTACTTCCCCACTAAATGATGATTGTTAATTTTCTCCTTTACCACATATCATGGTGGAAATTATGATGGAAAATATATTTTTATATGTTATATATTATATTTATTATGTATTTAATCTTATTTAGTTATTTTAAAACACATATCTTTATTCTTTTCTTTTTGTGTTAATACGATAATTTCATTTGATGATGTAGGGGAGCTCGGGAGGGTTTCAGCGATGCCAGTTCTCAACCTGTGATGACGATGGAATCTGCGCCGGTCCCTCCACCACCATTGGGGGAGGGACCTCTGCCATCCTACGAAGGAACTGCATCCCACATTTTTTCTCTTCTCTCGAACCCAGGTTCTCTTCCCTCTTTTCCGAAAATCTCTTTGTGCCCTAAGGTCCCAGATTTATATGGCGGTTTCCCCAGTTGTCAATTTCTTCTCTAGAGTTTACCGAGGCTTCAAACCTTCATAATATAACTTTAGTTGCTTGTTTCAAGCAGCGTCGGCTATCTGTGGATGCATTTGAAAGATGTATTTTCGGCTCTTGGGGATTGCAAGATCGTGCCACAGTTGTCCTGCTGGACAGTCAAAACCTGATGATTTGGTTTTCCTCAGAGGAAGATTTAATTAGGGCTTGGTCCAGTGCACCCCGTAACTGCAATGACCATTGTTTTTATCTTTTTCAGTGGACCATTTATTTTGACATGAAGTGTGACGCACCAACAACAGCAGTCTGGGTAAGCTTCCACGAACTTCCCTTACCCTTTCAAAACCCTACAATCTTGCACATGTTAGGGAACATGATAGGTACATATCTGTGCTCGGACAGCAGGACCCATGATATTTTCCACCCTATTGCTCCATGAATTTTTATATAAGTGGATGTGTCCAAGCTTCTAACTGAGTATATATGGATTTGTGTGGGGGAGGAATTCTGATGGAAACATTTCGTGGATTTTGAGGCTTGGTTTGACTTTTGTTCTAACTGCAAGAGAATTGGTCATGCTATGGTTCAATGTAGGAGGGGAGTCAAGGCGTGTGATCTACAGAGGTTGGGGGCCTCATAATTCAATGTCAAGGGTCAAGGACCGGTTGAAGGTTTGGCTGGAAAGTGTCATTTGGATGCAGGTTCTGTTCCAGACCCAACCCCTGGTGGTCTTAGTGCTTCTCAAGAGGGTAAATTTTTGGTTTCTGATATTTTAAATCAACTGAACAAAGATCTGGGTATTCCTATTAGTGATATTTTAGGCCCTTCGGGTCAAGATGGACCGAAGTTGGATTCTACTATCAATGATGGTAGTTTGGTGCCTAAGAAGCCGATTGGTGTGAACTCTACGGTTAATCCTACAATGAACGGGAGCAGTGGTCCTCAGGAAGTGAACCCATTGGTGAAGGATGTCTTCAAGAACTTGAGGGAGGATCTGGGTGCACCGCTATATGCTCCAACTGCAGAGGGGGATGCTATGGAGGAGGTGATTTTCGGTAGTAGTCTGAATGTGGTGGAGTCTCAAATGGTTGAAGTGGAAGGAACCAGGTCTTCTTGGACAGCTTCATACGCCGAGGCTGTGCGTGCAGGTATTGGAACTAATTCCAGGGGTCTAGAATCTAAGTCAACAAGGGGGGGGGGGGGGGGGGGTACTCTCCTGGTGGTAAGATGCTGCAACGGGATCTAGTAAGTTTTCCAAGTAAGGAGATGGCTGCAATTGCTTTGGAAAAAAGATTTTAAGGGTTGTCACATGTTAATCTAGAACAAGAGGCCGAAACTGATTCGGTCATGCCCTCACTGAAGGAGAGAGCATCCGAAATAGATTCTAGTGATGGGGAAATGGATCTAATATCAAGTAATATTGGATCAGAATTCCATGGTGATCCGGTAAGCCCGAGACGATGTAAGAGTTGGAGGGTCATTCGGAAAGTGAGAAAAGACTATTCTTATTTACCACCACCAAGGTAAACTAGATCTGTGAAGAAGTCCAAAGCCAATATGATGATTTGTGATCCTCTTCTCCCTTCCAAGGTTGATACTGGCCAACCAAAAGAGTCTGATTTAGTGGCTGATCCTTCTCTGGAGCGGCTTATGCACTCGGGAGAAGAAATGGTGGAAACAGTTCTAACAATTAATGCTACTGAAGAAAAACCTAATAGGATGATGTGAAGATCTTTAAGGGAGGGTACCAATGAGGAGTAGAGTAACTGGATTGAAAAATAGGATCTGATATTGATTAGTGGATTTAATGATGGGAGGCTCAACCTAGAAGAGTACATTCAGGCTTGGGACAAACTGGAAGATCATTTCGAAGATCTTCTGAAGGATGATCCCGATACTCAGGTTAGTACTATCTCTTAGCATCTAAGCAGGGAGATAAAATCCAATTGTCTAAAGTTTTTCTTTAATGTGTCTTCTATTTATTTTAGTGTCTGAACTTTGTTTTCTCACTTTTTCCATAAAAGTGTTTATTTAATAAAAAATTTAATTTTCAATCATTCATTTGAGGAAGTGTGGACTACCGCCCCCTCAAAGCGATGTGATTCATTCAAAAATTACATGTAATGTATTAATGATGGTTTTAGTGAATATATATTTAATATATGATATAATAAATCTAATATAATAATGATATATATATTCATATATATACATATATTTCTTTTACTTACTTTCGACATAATAATTAAATAGAAACAGCGTTCATGCATACGTACGACTTACTGTCTCCATGAACGGTGTATTATGTTTCATACTTCTATATCTTATATATTATTATAATACACATATAATGAATATAAATTAATTTTAAATCATGGTTTACATTTTGGAGGTTATGATATAAATATATGGACCAATGATATAACAAATTATGACCAATGTGAAAACAAAGCTGATGTTACCCAAAGTGAAATCTTAACATAGAATTGTTAATAAGTGGGTAATATTAATAAATAATAAAACCATATATGGTATTATAATTAATAATTTGGTTCTTTTATATATTTATAATAAATTTATATTTATTCTATAGGATTTTTGAATGAGTACAATGAGAGTCAAGACATAAGGTAAGGGGATTTCATCTCACTGGTTATTTCCATGAGATACCGAATTTATTAACCCCCATTACTTTTTTGTGGTATGTATAATTAACATGGATTTAATAATTATTATTATAGTTAAATATATGTGTATTTAAATATCCATTCTATGACCTTTATTTCATTGGGATTAAGTTTCAAAAGTTACCAAATCGGTAAAATATTTTTTTCACAGTTTTATTTCTTTGAGACTCATGTTTTTTATGCACCTAAATTCATTTTGAGGTGTATATAATTCCATTTTATATGATATATCATGAATATAAATATTTTCATGACAATATATGTTTCCTGTTATTTCATTTTCTTATATGGAGAGTATGATCCCAAGTTACCATGTGATAGGATTTTATTGAAATAATCTCATCACTTTTCAAGATTGTTTCTGTTTATTCTTCCTTTGACGAAATAGTATAAACATTATCTCAAGAACATTCACGATTTTTTTATCCTATGGTTATTCATGATATATTCATGTATTATTACTATCTTTTTACTCTTTGGTATATAAGATAGTAAAGAAAGTTTTTTTAAGAAATCCTGAATTTACACTCTCTTTGGATGGAAATATATATTCCATCAAAAGAATGTTTTCTAAAAAGGGTTTGGAAGAATATTCTTTTAATATCCTATGATAATTAAATGAAAATTTTACTCTTTTTGTCTTTTACCAGTTATTTCAAAGTAATATTCTTGTATCTTTTTGAATGATGCATTTTATATCATTTTTACCATGAAAAAAGAATGTTATTTTTACCTCATAGATCATGTAAATATTTACCCACAATTATTTATTTGAAGCTTACTATTCATTTTTAAAAGGATAATTTTTAATCAAATGTTTTCAAAAGTAATTTTCAAGGAAAATTGTTTTCATATTTTTTTCAAGTTTCTTTTATAAATTTTCAAAGAAAATTGTTTTCAAAATGTTCTCAAGCATTATTTATAACTTTTAAAAGTATTTTCAAAGAAATGGATTTCAAAACATTTTAAAGATTCTTTCATATGTTTTCAAGTAAAAATGTTTTCAAAAAAATTTCAAGATTTCATTCTATGTTTTCAAAGTGTTTTAAAAGAAAAAGGTTTTTAAAATATTTTGAATATTATTTTATAAGTTTTCAGGGAAAAAGGTTTTCAAAATGATTTCATATCTTCTTTATAATATTTAAAAGTATTTTCAAGAAAAATTATTTTCCAATGTTTTATGTATTAAAAATCATTTTTGAAATAAGAAAGGTCATTTTCCTCAAGAATCGTTTTTGAAAGATATTTCAAAATTATTTTCCATCTAAGATGAAATCCATTGAAGTTACTCATTCCCTTCTAGGAAATGATCTAAAGGTTCCATTAAAATTATTTTTATGAATGTGTTACGCATAATGTCATGGTCTTTATGAAAACTAGTTCCGTTTCATGGATTATATGTTTATGAAATATGTTTCTCTTTCACGGGTTATGGTTTTGATGAAATAATTATGAAACCTATATCTTTTTCAATAGGTTATGACATGATTATACGTTTATGATATAAATTTCATTTCATGAGTTAAGATATGATTTTTAATAATTTTGTGGCACATGTAGGTATGCTTTCACTATGAGATGGGTGGGACCTATATCTCCCTCCAATTTATTGAGAAAAAATTTATATCTCATTATATTGACATGGATAAAATGAGAAATGAAACCTGTTTAGTATTACAGGGCTGGTACAAGAAATGAACTGAGTTAAGTAATACATGGATAGAATGAGAAATGAACTTAGTTTAGTATTATAGGGCTAGAATTAGAAATGAACTCAGTTTAGTAATACAAGGATTGATCGATGAGTGAAATAAGTTCAGTAATATAGGGATAGAATGAGGAGAGAACTTGGTTCAGTAATATAGGGATGGAATAGGGTGTAGACCTGGTTCAGTAAAGGAATTTGACAACAAAAATGGTCTTAGGATCAATGCCTTGACTACTATAAAAATCATTATTATAAGCTTATGTGTTTTCCACAATTCCATGTTTTATTCCTATGTTATTATTTCATGGATTATTTTATTTATTTCCTTATGATTGATGTCTTATAAAAATCCATGATTTATGCCATGTTGCATGTATACGATATTTGATATACAAGGTATGCTCTTCTATTTTCATGATCATGTTATCATACCCTTATGCTCACGATTATGCTTACATCTCCCTCTTATTTAACCTTACTGACCATTTGATCTCACCCCTTTTTATGTTTCCATCCCAAGGTTGTGAAGATATTTATTATGTTTTATGTTTCTAATAAGGGTGATAATCAAGAAGAACTTAGTGGGATAAAATGTTGCCCATTTATATACTAATGTTTTTGTTTTCCATGTTTCCAAAGGAACTGGACTAGGATTATCTTTTTATTTCTTTTTGAATAATGTTTTAAGTATTCTACAAAATATATGTAATGTATATGTATGAAAATTGAGGGTCACTATACTTTACTATGACATTATCAGGTGTCTCCAGGAAGTAGAATATTTTATCGATCCAATCCAGCTAGTCCTATGCCTATCGAGGCACAATCATTCCTTTAAAGGATGATGTATTCTAGTGAAATAATTCCCATGATCTCTCTATCTCTCTATATCTCTCTCTATCTCTCTTACAGACCCTAAATGTACCTCAACTACTACGTTCTGAACTCATGGTATATCCTGATCAATAATACAAACTGATTGTATGATAGTCTCAATGATATTCTGATCTATTGGTGGATTCCCTTAAGGACCATCAGATGCACCCTCCTGAGAAACTCATGGAAGACATCTCAGAGGCATAATGCTACACACCAAATCATAAGAATGACCAGGAAACATAATAAATCTCATTTTAAAATAGAAAACCAATAATTATATGTTGATATTTAAATAAAACCCAACACTAGATACACATATCCCAACATCCCATGAAATCTTGAGTATCGACATAATAAGAGTTGGCCATACCCTTATCACAACATACCTTTCATGTACTGAAAATCATATCTCCAATCTAACAGACATACCAATACAAGTAATCTTGAGTAAAGACTTACTTTGATGCAAAATATTTGTGTACTGACCCGAGTTACCCTCAAACCTGGCACTCGACCCATTCTATCACATACTCGAAGGGTGTTATCGATCCCCATGGGATGGTGATAAGCACCTGTGCTTCAAAAAAACTAGAGGGAACTATTTCTCCCAACCTAAAAAAACCCATGGAATATATATATATATAGAAATATGGAATAGGAGAAAAATAATAAATATATTCCATAACTGATAGAAAATATTGGAAACCAAAATAACTGAAAAATTAGGCAAAATATCTAAGAGACAAGTCTAAAATAAAATGAAAGAAACAAAACAACTATTACATGTGACAGTGTGGCTGAACTACCACCATCTCACCACCATCTACCCTACTCATCTAATAGAAAACCTCACCACCTCACTATGGTTCCTTTCCTTTCCTTGCATTGGAATACATATATAGGTCAACGCACCACAGAATAGGTGCACAAGGTGTTTGATAACTGGATTAATTGGATACCTCCCAGGTGTTCCGAAAAAAGTCTATATACAACAATTATTGAATTATCATTTGAAATAAAACATGGCATGATAATATGTAAAGTAGTATTATAGAAAACATGGTAAAAATTTCCCTTTTATCATAGTTTTAAAACAACTTGCAGGTATATCAATATCAAATAACATTTTTCCATATCATTTTTCCACAATCATAATCATGAATATCAAGGATAAAACAAAAAATCTATAAAAAACCCTAAATAATCATAGGTATTAGCAACAAGGATCACTATAGTCCAGACTAGCATACAACTCGTACCATAATCAATCAGGAGCACATTCCAGCTCATAGAACATAAGACTATGAAGTAGAGGAATACCCCAAGAGTAAAACCCCCTAACAAAGTAAATATCATTCCCTTAGAACAATGAGCCTAGGAAATAGAGATAATCCCCATGAGAAAACCTCATGATAATCACAAAAAATGGACGAAGAACTCAAGATAATACTTCCCCCTAAGTTCCCAAGGTAACCTATGTTCTCATTTTTCACAATTTATTACAATGATTTAAAAACCATTTCACAATCTATTTTAATGATTTAAAATTATCCCTTTTCTTTCCATTTATCAACAAATAGGGAAAAACCATTTTTTTAAAAACTTTTTTCAACACACACAGAACAATAATTCCAATTCATTTTATAAATATTTTTATAAAACAAGAAAATTAAGGTTCATTAACACATGATAGAGATGAAACCACATAACTTGATACTCGAGTCTCACATGCCCACAACAGGATCCACCAATGTCCCACAAATCCAATATAGACACTAGAATCAAATCCTCACATCTTAGGATTGATGCAATTGAGAAATAGGGTAGGCGAAGAAGAGGAAATACCACATACCTTTAGAAAATACACCCACCAGACCATGAAAAACAAAGTAAAAAACTCTAAAACAATATTGCATAACATATATTGGAAGAAGACAAGAAGAAACACTTGTTTAGATCAATATATCTGATAACACAACCCAAGGTCGCTACCATGATCAGTGGAAATGAAGAAGTGGATTGGTAGCTTATCTGGAGAGATACACCGCAACTGCAATGAAGATCGAACATCGAACAAACTTATCTAGAAGGAGCGTAGTCTCCCAAAATTGCCTAGGAATTTCCCAGAGTCCAGAAAAGTGGATTATATTGAAATAACCAAAAGAAAAATAACTACACATCTGTTTTAAATACTTGATGTGGGGAATTACATGAGTTGTAACCTAGTTAAATGATGTGTAACTACTGAAGCCTTAGATATGTCTGAAAACCTGTTTCCTAGGATTAAAATATGACTATTTATTAACTCATAATGTGTAATATATCTTCACATCATGTAACCTTCAGATCATGAATCCTTCCACTTCTTGAATTTAACAACTCTTACACATCGTGTAACCTAGCTATATGGCATGAAATACTCCCACTTCTTATAGAAAAAAATGGTTAAATATGAGAGTCTATAAAATCTATGACATCACCATTATAGGTATCCTCCCAATTCCTTCTTGTCCCTATACAGATAATGACAAAAAATAAAATCATGATGAGGTTAAATAAATACTTGATAGATCAAAAGCAGGATGTTACAACAATACTATTAAAAAATAAATTTATTCTATGAAAGAAAATATGGTATAATATTTGGGTGATACATTAAGATTTTTTGGTTACTAGGCCAAAAGATATGATCCAGGTGTTTCTACATTTCTCATTAGGATAAGAATAAATCCATACATAGTTTTTGAAATCCCATGTAGTTTAAGTTCATGCAGTGAGGATGAAGATGAATCTACATGAAAGAATGAAAAAGTTGTGCCTGGGACCAAGTATAGAAATATGGGCATCACTACATATCTCATGGGAATGAAAATCAATCCACACATAGTTCTTGAAGTATGGTGTAGTTTAATGTAACATGGCATGGATGTAGGCTTTCTGATATTAAAGGGTATACTATGGTTGGACTGAGGTATAGGTCCCAAGCATCACTATGTATCTCGTTGAAGCAATAATCAAGCCACACAAAGATCTTGGAAGGTTACCTATGAAGGTATGATCAGTACATTGAGAACAAGGGGTTTTTTTGTGGCTAGAACCAATATTAGAGATACAAGCGTCACTATGTATCTTATGTGAATAAGAATCAAGACATACATAGTTATCTAAATATCATTCCATTTATCATTATGTGACGATGATGTTGACTGTGTAGTTTAATGTATTTATATAAGGATGTTGGTTATCTGAAATGAAAGAAATGTTGTAGATGGACCAGGATATAGGATTTGGGTGTCACTAAATATCTTTTTTTAGTAATAATAAATCCACTCATAGATCTTGAAAATTGTTCCCTACATCAATCAGAATTTGAAACTGGTAAAGGGGTATTTAATAATTTCTAAAATTATGGTTGGATCTAAGACATGAGGTATAGGTATCACTACACATATCTCATTGTGATGAGAATAAAACCATATGTTCTGGGAAAGTTCCCTATGCAGGTATGATTCGTACATAATAAAAATAGGGATTTTATTTTCCTTTATCATAGCTAGACCCGATATGGAAAGTTTGGGCATCAAAATGTATCTCATTGGAATGAGAATGAGGCCACAAATAGTTATTTAAAAGATCATCTAGTTTATTAGAATGAAATAAGGATGATATAGTGTTGGGACTTATACCCATAATAGGGGCCCAAGTTCCACTATAGGGTGGATATGATGTGAGTGGAGATTATTCATGGGAGAAACCCATCCTTTCTTCCACATGTTTGACCAAGATGTAATCTTGACCTGCTGAGGGGTTAAAGGAATGAGGTTGTGAGTTATACCTGATATGGAGGCCCCGATATAAAGGATCACAAGGAGTGTCTCATCTCGTGGTATTTTAGGGGTTTCTTAACATAAAATGAGAGGAACAATAAGCATGTAGTTTAATGTCATGTGGTAAGGAAAAATTATTTCTTACAGTTTTAGGCCATATGACTAGGACCAGATGTCGTTCATTTTATCATTGTGTGACGATGAAGATGATTCCATGTAGTTTAGCATCATTCAACAAAAAAATGATGTCATATTTTTTAAGGTCACGTGAAAAAGACCAACTATGTATTTTAACATCTTTCATCTTGGATTTAGATCATGTTATTACATAAAATATTTATATAGGAAGCTTGTATTGGTTGGGCTCATAACAAGCTCTCCATCCATTGATATCTGGGAATAAGTTCCATTGGAGTGGACCTTGTGTATTGAGTAAGGTTCCTCCCACTTTGGTTAAATTTTTAGAGGTAAATTTGTTAAGAACATTGGATTCCTATGGACCAGTAGCAGTTCTACTTAGTGAAACGAATAGAGGTGGACCTTATTATTAAAGGCCCACACTATCCGATTTTTATAGACTTATAAGTGATGAAATGTTTGCGATATTTTCTCATTGATCTTCTCTAGTTTGTATAGTTGTTTTTGGGATTTTTCTTCCATGTATAGTTGGTCATAGATGGAAACAAAGGGAGAGGTAAATTGGACATAAATGGGTAAGATTACTTCTGTCCCATATACCAGTGAGTACGAGGTCTCACATGTGGTAGTACGGGTCATAGTCTGATAATCCCATTAGTCATGTAAGAGATTGTAAGACCACTAATTCTTATCTTTATCTACCATATTCTGGAGTATGTTTTATAGTTTCATGTTGAAGGCCTATGTATATCCATTAAACACCACATGATAGTGGGAAGAATGGTTGGATTTTCATATTGTACTCCTAATACAACATTTCCAGCTCAACAGAATAGAAATTAGTGCCATTGTCCATCAGCATTGTATGAGGGATACCAAATTTGGAAACAATTTTTGATTCTATGAAGCTGACAATTCTTTTGGCCCATACTTCTTTGTGAGGCATAATCTCATCCCATTTGGAGAAGAAATCAGCAGCACGCAAGATGTGTTTTAACTTCTTGGCCATAGGTGGGGTGGTATGACCCCACACCATCCATTCCCCATATGGAAAATTGCCTTGAGTACTTGGCTATTTGTATAAACTCTAGTGGTTGATGGATGAATTTGTAATTCATGCAAGTCCCTATCCCTGGAAGCATAGAGATGGTGCCTTAATTTCTTAAATTGGAATAATATACAATAAATAACGTCCCAAAGGACCAAATAGTTTATATGTCAAGGTAAAATAGATATATATTGGAAATTAAAATTACATTTCAAACATAAAATAAAAAATTTTATTCTATGATAACACCAATATCCTTATTTATTAACCGTGTACATCATTCATACTAAAATTCCTAGAAACCTAGGGAAAATAAAATATAATAAAGGGGTGAGGTCAAATGCTTAGTAAGGATAAGGTACAATAGAATCTATCCTTAATAAATGAAAATTAATCAACATAGAAATGTAGATAACAGAGAACACATGACATTAAAATATATGGTTAAGGAATGAACAATATGGAAAGTTAAATAACAAAAACACATTCCATTTAATTAATATTCTGAAAACGTAATGTAAACATAAATTTTTTCATAGTAAAAATCCCATTGATAATAACTGTAATGAATTTTGAATGAAGGTAATGCTTTAATATTGGTCATCATGTATCTCACACATGAACCAAAATACCATCATGATATACTCTAAAGATAGTTTAAACTACTCTTATTTGGCCTACTGAGTCATCCCATGAGACTATGAATGCATCGAGGGATATCTTTAACTAGGCCCCACTCATTTCTGCCAGTCTAAAGAATTCCTCATATATCGAATAATCGATTTAATATGATTTTTTAAATCAAAGTATCCCATAGAATTTTGAAATATTTGAATCATAATACCCATAGAAGTAAACAAATATAAAATGAAACCTTAAAAACAATAAAGGTAAATAGATTCATGATATGATATATAAAAGGGGTATTATAACACATAAAATAAATAAGTGTTTAATAAGGCATATCTCATAAAAATAAATGTGATATGAGAAAATACCTTACCTTATGGTTACTTTAGATGAACGCATTATAAACTAATTAATAATTGTTTTAATAATGTTATTAAATTATACTAGAACCATATCTATATTTATGATATCATATAGGATCCTTGTATATTATTTTATCACCCATTTATTGATAATATTTCGTTATTACCCTTATTTTGGGTGTTAACTGCTTCATTTTCATATGCATGTTTTGTTATGAAAGTCTTAGTAATTTTGAATAGGATATATATCCAAGATCTCAAGAATGATATTAATTTTATAAATATATTATTTAACCATTAAATATATTTGTATTGTCATTATTTAATGTTGTGTTTGGAAGTTAATCACATCACATCGTGGAAACGGTAGGTCATACGTACACACAAGCGATGATATTATTCCCTTAATAATTGAAAGGATAAGAATGTTTATGGAATATTAATTTTCCAAAATCAATATAATTTCATAATTATGATATATATATAAATACATTATTTCCATCATTATAACTATCCAAATAAATTGGTGATGAAAAAAATTATACCATGGCGTGGAGACAGTAAGCCATATATATGCACGTGTGATGCTTTTGTTTTTAATTGGATGAATAAATGGTAGAATATGGTTGTCCAAAAACCATAAAAAATCTCATAATATATATGATACTGTATTTATTAAATTATCAAGAAAACAACACATGAATAGGATGTAGAAGAATAAATGAACTTGAATGAATTTGTAAAAATGATTACCTCTTCTTCGGTAGACTTCCTTTAATTTCTTCTTAAGTGATATAAGGTCGGTATTTTGTAAAGAAAAAAACTTATAGAACTTAAATAATGTTATTGGTAAGAACAATGGTCAGGTTTGGGTTGACCTAGATGGCTAAAATTGGTGTGAGGAAGTGAGGGAGGAGGTGGCCTTTTATAATTTAGGTGAGGGGTACTTTTGGAAATCCTCAAAATATTAAAATAAAATAAGGCGCTTCTAGATCCAAAGACATTAAAATTTCCTATAAATGAATTTGGGAAGAAAATTTAGACCATATATTACCCCATTTGTGATTATTTAACATTTTTGTGATTTTTCAATAAATTAATAATATATTTATTCAATAAAATATCAGTATGCTCAAATTTGATACTATTCTTTTAATTTGACTTCAAATACATCAAGATAAAGTGAGAATTCGAATATAATGCTTTAAAATTTCTATAATATATCCTATATATCATAAAAATTAATTATAGAAATTAATTCATCCCAAATATATCAAGATTAATACTTTAAAAACCAATCGTTTTCTTTTTCTGTTAATTAAATAAACAATGTTTTGGCATCGAATAAACTCTTAAGGGAGTAATATAGATTCTAAAAATTGAAAATAAATTAATATAATAACATTAATTTCTTTAGGATAAAAATAGACATTTAATTTCCTTCATATCTTAATTTTTCACCTATGTTAACACATTTTATATATTAAATACAAAGAGATTGACATTTTTGTAACTGTCTTTGATTTAAATAATATATAAGTTGTTTTCATGGAAAATTTTCCATTAAACATAAAAATTAGATAATAAAGTGACAATGTTAAAATAATATTTATACAATATTTTTTGGAAAAGTTTTTAATTTTTTTAATCCTTATCTTTTTGTTTTAACCCTTATTTAACCCCTTTTAACTCTTACCGTGATATCATGTATTTTATATATTTAGTGTTATTATAATTACTATAAAATACCAAAATACTACTAAATGAGTCACTGATGAAATTTTTAGACTTATCACAATTAATTTTTCAAATTTTATATCTTTATATATTTTATATGATTTAATAAAATTTTATTTATTTTAAAATATTTAATGTCAATTTTGACACTATTCATTAGTTGGTTTTATAAAAAAATGAAAACAACAAGATAAATTTAAGAAAATACATCTAAAAAATTAAAAAAATTTAAAATTCATCAATAAAATTTGTGCATGACATTAACTCTCTAATTTTGTTTATTTTAATATTTTTAATATCATTTATTCGATTCTTCCATTAATTAAGCAATTATTGTATCATCATTGTGTCACCATTTAATTTAATTATTTCTTTCCTAAAAATTATAGATAAATTATAATGATTCAGGTAAACATTTTATCAATCTATATAATATTTATTTTCAAACTAATCTTTTATATATTACCATATTAAAAATATTTCTCTTGTTAAAATCAAAAGTGTGTCAAAATTGACTTTTCTTAGAATATAACATAATAAATGTAATACTCTCATCCAAGTGGAATAAAAAGGATATAATCTTAGTAAAATGATAATTTTAGCTAACACACACTCAAAAAATGACATTACGACAATGGTTATGGTAATTTTATAATATTTCTATTATTATTTTTTAACCTTAATTACTTGATTTACCCTTAACCGTTGTAATAAATATATTACTAAATTTACTATTCCTACATCTAAAAATAAAATAATCCTATTTGAATAATTTGTAACCACCGATTCAAAATATTAAATCCATTTTTTAAAAATTTAAAACATCGAAATTGTAGAAATTAATTTAAAATTAATCTCGTTGACGGGGCGAGTAAACGAGTTTAATGTTTAAAACATGCAAAAAATTGAAACATGTTTATATCTAACTTTAATGTAAAAATGGTTCCAATTATCTAAATTGGTGTAATTAATAAAATAATAATCTATTTATACTTTTAAACCATTCAATAATATAATTTAATAATATAAATTATATTGATGAAAAAAATCTCAATTAATATTTAATATTTTTCACTATTCATCAAAACATGAAACCTATCAGAAAAATAAAAAAAATTAAATAGAAGTAATTTTTTATATTACTATTTATAATAAGAATTTAATTTTTTTTAATAATGTACATAGAAGTTTCAAAAACTATATTTAAAATAGGTTTTCCATTAAAAGGTCGTAAATGTCTTTTATAAAAATATAGGTTTTATGTTCAATATTGAGTTTGTTTCATTATTATGCCTATAAAATGTATTGGATGAATATTAAAAATATTTTATTTAATATATAACATATATAATTCATTTATATCTTTTACTAATATTAATTTATTTAATTGATTAGAATAAAACTACTTTGTGAGCATAAAAATAGTTCTTTATAAAAACATTTCCTATATATTCACTTGGTTCCTATATTAATTTCTTACAAATTTGTAAGAGATGAATTCAACCATATATTTTTATAAGTTAGTTAATATTATTCATAACTTCCAACTTAATAGATAGTTTATATCTTATTATATTAAATAATAATATTTTAATAATATATTGTTGTTTAGTAAAACTAGGCTTTGTATGTAATGTAAGAAAACTCATTGGTGTGTGTAGAGTAAGTTTAAAATAGTGTTTCATATAAATAAATCCAAAAAAAATTAAATCTATTAAAAAATGAAAATGTGTTAAAGTCATGGGGTGTTACATTCTCCCCACATTAATTAAATTACATCCTCGCAATTCAAATGTGATCTTTGTAGTATAGGGTTTGATATTTGAAAATAAATAATCATAAAAACACCCACATTGAAAATAGGGTTTATAAAACATCCTCTTAATGAGAGGGAAATGTAAATATGAAGGTCACCACACAATTCTTATTTCAAATAGGACAATATTATTGAAAAAAAATATGAGGAAGAGAAATCTAACCATCAAGTTCTGATAGAGAGTGATAGACAACATGTTTATGAGAGAGTTTTTTACCACAAAACCATAAACCAGTGGTGTGAATAATGGTCATTTATATCATAAAAAATGAATATACCATGATATATATTTTTTCATGGCCTTTTCCCTTTATTTTATAAATTATTTCACTCTATAAGAATATAAGTAAATATACATTCCTATAAACACAATATTTTCTTTTGATTATGCCTTGAATTGTTTCTACTTAATATCTTAGAAAAAGACATATCATATAGTGATATACTACATTATCTTCTAAAACACCATCTAAATATAAAATTAAACCATTTCATAAATTGTTAAACATTCCAAAACATTATTATCCAACACTTGATAATCATTTCCTTGGTAGTTAGTAGTGCCCAATTTATTATATCCATATAAATCATCTCTTTACCCAAATGTAATTACCTAACCATCAGAAACATATTATGGATTATCTTACCATCAACCATCTGTTTTAAAAAAAAATTAACTTTCTAATGAATCACATTTCTTGTTCATTACTACCAATAAAAACAAAATTTTAAATCCATGATAAAAAATTACTGTAGTAAAATCCTTATACATTCCATAATACTTATAACCAGGATACAATTACAGAAACATTACATTGAACCCTTATGACATTATCTAATGATCCAATTACAGAAGAAAATTAATCATTCAACATTATATATATCAATAGGAGAAGCTTTAACTTGACCCCTTAGTTTTTTTGGAGGTATATTCTCTTGATTCTTAGGGAATTCATTTTTATAGTGGCCCATATCTGTGCAGCTTTAAAAGAGAATAATAAATTTTTTATTCCAACCTTTTCATTCTTCAGAATGGTTACCATTATCTCCACATTTATAAAAAACTTCCATTCCCTTAAATCATTTACCAGGGTGATTGTTTCTATAGTTATCACATGTGGGAAAATCCTTCATTCCCTTATTCCCTTTATCAATATTTTTCTATATCATCATATTCTTATCTTTCTTCCATTAAAATACATAAGACTTGAAGAATTATTTTTCTATATTTATAGAACATAAAACTATTTCATCATATGAAGAAACTTTTTGAGACACAATCCCCCTTTGGAGACTTGGCTTAATTCCTTCAAATAAATGGTCAATATTTCATTTTGTGTTTCATATGATATCTGTAGCTTACCCTGCTAACCTTGTAAATGTGTCCTCATAGTCTATAAAAATTTCTTACTACTTTTTATTTAAACTAAGGAAATTTCTCCTCATCTCATATTTTTGATCATGAGGTATGTATTTTTCAAATAGTGTTTCTTTAAAAGAATCGCATTCCATGGATTCTATTTCTTCTTTCTCCCTATTATTTTTGATGAATGACCACCATTGGTCAAAATTAACATTGAAAAAATACATTGTAACTGAAACATTTTCCTTTTCATCACATCACAATTTCAAAAATTTCTTATCCAAAGACTTAATCTATTGCTCAACTTCCATTGGATCAGTAGTCCCACTAAATGATGAAGTCCTCTATCATATAAAGTGATCTAACATCGAATAATCCCATTGTGGAACAGGTTTCTCCAATAGGGGAAGGTTATTTTACTAACCTAATTAATATACCCTAATTTATTCATAACATTACCAATTATAATACCATCAATATCAGATCTCCCAGTAGGGAAACCTCTACATTGTCCGTGAGTATTGATACCCTTTTTCCTTCCATGCGCCATTTCTAAATATTGTCATACACTAGATTAAATCATAATAATATGAAACATAATTTATAATCCCAAAACTAGGGAGGGACATAAAATAAATAGAAAATTTTATTATTATTTAATCTCAAGATCATAAAAATTATTTCTTTTGGTTATTCTATTATACTTATCCTCAAAATCTATCTTAGTGTTATATTTCCTAATTTTTGATATCAGAAATCTAGTTGCCAGGGTTTCTATTAAACTTGGTTTGATACCAAATTTAATGATCTGAATCCATTATCATGGAGCCAGTGCCTTAATTTATTATATTGTCATATGATAAAATAAATCACTCCCCGAAGGAACAAATATTTCATTATCCTTGATAAATTAGATACATATTTAAAATTCAAATGAAATTTTAAACATAAAATATAAAATATATTTTATTTGAGAACACCATTATCCTTTTATTTTAACCATTCATATGAGTCATACTAAACTTCTTGAAAACTGGGGGAAAATAAAAAATAAGAAGGGGGATCTCAAATGCTCAATAAGATTAAGGTATATCAGAAGAAATCCTTAATCAATGAAAAATAAATCAACATGGAAAGCTAGATAACTGAGAATACATTCCATTCAAATACCTGGATAAGGCATAAAAAATATAAAAAAATAAATAACCAAAACACATTTCATTTAATAAATAGTCTCAAAATATAATGCATCCATATATTTTTTCATAGTGATAATCATATGGATAATAACTGAAATGAATTTTGAATGAAGGCAATGATTTAATATTGGATGTCACGTATCTGGAACATGAACCACTATATAATGAAGATATATTCTGAAGAAAGATTCAAATAATATTATTTGGACAACTGAGTCATCCCATGAGACTATCAATGCATCTAGAGGATATCTATAACCAAACCCCACTTCTGTTTTCCAGCCCAATGCATTACCCACATATCGAATAATCAATTTAATAAGATGTTTTTAAATCAATGTATCCCATAAAAGTTCAAAATATTGGAATCATAAGCCCCATAAAAGTAAACAATTATGAAATGAAAAATTTAATATCATGAAGATAAAGAGATTAATGATATGATATATCAAATGGTCAGTACACCAGATAAAATAAATTAGTTGTGAATGAGTCATATCTTATAGAAATAAAAGTTAGATGAGAAAACCCCTTACCTTGCACTTACAATATATGAATATGATTTAACCTCATGAATATTGGTTTTAATAATGTTATTAACTTATAAAAGAACCACATATATATTTATGATATCAACTAGTATCCTATTATATTATTTTATCACCCATTTGTTGATAATATTTCATTATTATCCTTATTTCAGGTGTTAACTCCTTCATTTTCCTATGCATGTTTTTTCATGAAAGTATAGGTTCTTTTTCATAGGATATATATATATATATATAAAATATCAAAAATGATATTAATGTTAAAAATATAATATTTAACCATTAAATACATATTTTAGAGTAATTATGAAAAATTTTATATGGAAAATTAATCGCATCATGTCGTGGATATGGTAGGTCATACGTACACACGAGCGATAATATCATTCCCTTAATAATTGAAAGGATAAAAATGTTTATGGTATGTTAATTTTAAAAAATTTATATCATGTAATAATTATAATATATATACATTATTTAAATCATTATACCCATACATGTATTTTGGTGTTAAAAAACAAAATACACCACAACGTGGAGACAATAACACGTAGGTACACATGCGTGGTACTTTCATTTTTAATAGGCTGGATAAATGTTGAAATATGGTTTTACCATTACCATAATAAAATCTTAGAATATATATTGTATTGTATTTATTACATTATCATGGAAAAAACACATTAAGAGGATGTATAAGAATAAATGAACTTGAATGAATTAGTAAAAACGATTAGCACTTCTTTGGTGAACATCCATTAATCTCCTCTTAAGGGATATAGGGTAGGTATTTTGGAATGATAAGGACCTATAGAAATTAACTAAGGATGAGGAAAGATAAATTGATAGGTTTTGGTTGATCTAGATGTATAAAACTTGTGTGATTAAGTGAGGGAGGGGGCACCCTTTTATAATTTAGGTGAGGTGTACTTTTTGAAATCCTGAAAATATTAAAATATAATAAGGATATTCTAGAGATCAACACTTTAAAATGGCTTATAAATGAATAGGGGAAGAAATTTTTGACCATGTATTATCCCATTTGTTATTATTTAATATTTTTTGTATTTTTAAATAATTTAATAAAATATTAATTCAATAAAATATCATTATAGTAGAATTTGATACTATTCATTTAATTTGACTTCAAATACATCCAAAAAAGTAGAAATTAGAATATAATGATTTAATACTTTTATAATATATCCTATATATAAATAAAATTAATTATACACCTTAAATCATTCAAAATATATCAAGAGTAATAATTTTAAAATCAATTATTTTATTTTTCTTTTAGTTAAATAAATATTATTTTATTACCGAATTAGATTTTAAGGTAATTATATAATTTATAAAAATAAAAAATAAATTTCTATAATAAAACTAATTACATTAACATGAAAATAGACATTTATGTTCATTAGTGTCTTAATTGTTTCCTTATGTGGGCACATAAAAGATATTAAATACAAAGAGAGTGACATTTTGGTAACTATCTTTGACTTAAACAATATATAAGTTATTTTCATGGAAAAATGTCCACTAAAAAACACAAATTAGATCCTAAAGTGATACAGGTAGAATAATATTCATCCAATAATGTTTGAAAAAGTTTTTTTAATCCTTATCTTATTGTTTTATCCCTTATTTAACCTCTTTAACTCTTACCGTGATGTCATGTATTTTATACATTAAGGGTTAGTATAATTACTATAAAATTCCAAACGACCACTAAATGAGTCATTGATGAAATTATGAGACTTATCCCAATTATTTTTCTGAATTTATATATTTATAAATTTTATACCATTTAATAAAATATTATTTATTTTAAAATATCAATAATATCAATTTTTACACTATTCATTATTTTGTCTTATAAAAAAATAAAAAAACAAGATAAATTAAAACCAAGACTTATAAAAAATTAATAAAATATCCATGTAATCAATTAAATACGCGAATGACATTAACTCTCTCAAATTTTACTTATTTTAATATTTTTAAAATAATTTATTTCATTCATCCATTAATTAAGAAATTACTAGATCATCATTATTTCACCTTTTAATTTAATTATTTACTTACTCAAAAATAAAAATAAATTACTATGATGTTGGTAAACATTTTATATTTCTAAATATTATTTATAGTCAAGCATGGATTTTATATTACCCCATATTTAAAATATTTCTCTTGTTAAAAACAGAAGTGTGATAAAATTGAGTTTTCTGTGAATATAACATAATAAATGTCATACTCTCATCCAATTGGATTACAAAGGTTATAATCTAAAACCAAATCTGATGTTAGTCAACACACACTAATTTAATTACATTAGGACAAGTCTTGGTGAAATTTTATAATAGTGATAATATTTTTTCACCCTTAATTACCCGATTTACCCTTAACCATGGTAATAAAAATATTAACAAATTTACTATTCATATTCTCAAAGAAAATTATTTAAATAATTTAGACCAAGTGATTAAAAATATAGAATCTTTTTTTCAAAATTAAAAATATATAAATTATGGAATCTAATTTAAAATTAATCTCGTTGACCTGGTGAGAAAATGAGTTCAAAGTTTAAAACATGCAAAAGATTGAAATGTTTTTATATCTGAATTTAAAGTAAAAATGATTCCAATGAACTAAATTGGGTTAATTGATAAAAAAATATAGTTATAATTTTAAATCATTAATTAATATAATTTAATGCTATAAATTATTCTGATGAAAAATCTATTTTCAATTAAAATTTAGTATTTTTTACTATTAATCAAAACATGAATCTTATCCGAAAAATACCAAAACATTGAACCAAATTAGTGTTTTATATTACTATTTAAAATAATATATATATTTCAATTAATTTATATAAAATTTTCAAAAATTGGATTTAAAATATGTTCAACATTAAAAGGCGATAAAACTTCTTTGATAAAAATATAGGTTTTTATGAGTAATATTGAGTTTGTTCTTATTTTATGACAATAAAATATATTGGATGAATAAAAAAATTATTTAATATATAAAATATTTATTTCATTAATATCATTGACTAAATTTAATTAATTTAATTTATTTGAATAAAACTATTTTGTGAGCATAAAAATAGTTTTTTTATAAAAACATTTCTTATATATTCAGTTAGTTACTATATTCATTTATAATAAATTTGTAACCAATAAATTCAAACATATATTTTCATAAGTTAGTTAATACTATTAAAAACATCCAACTTAATAGTAGATTTATATCTTATTATATAAAATAATAATATTTTAAAAATATATTTTTGTTCGGTAAAACTGGTCCTTTCGTGTAACACAAGCCAACTCGTTGATATGTTTATCATATAAAGAAAGAGAGAAAAAATTAAATTTATTCAAAAAATGAAAATACTGTAAAGTCTTGGGGAGTTTCAACGCACTTGGAAAGAATGAAATTTCTTGGTGAATTCTCTACAATCTTATGTCATCGAAGGACAGAAGTATCCAAACCATTGGAATTGATCAGAAAGCTTGGACCCTGGATGGTGGGAAACAGAGGCTCTCATATGTAATTATTCCATAATATATGAAGTTTATTCTCTGTTGATATATTTGAGAATTACTCCATCAAAGCCTCATTTATAGAGGACTTTCTAGTGATTTGGGCCATCATAAAGAGTTAAATTGACTGCTCACTACTACATTTTATCCTTCCTAGCTCTGTCCAATGGAAGTAGTCAGTATTTAAGGTATTACCTGATGGGAATCATCCATACAATGGAAGGACCATAAAGATCAGGGATAGGGCTAACCTCATTGATCTCCTCTATTATGACATGAACAAAATGGGAGACTAATCAATGATGGGAAATGCTTATGATTATTTTTTCCTGGTTTAGATCTATCAGATCTATACCTATATTTAGAAATGAATATACCTAGGTGTTCTATGATCACAAGATGTTAGTCAATGTTGGCTCTGAGGGGAACTCTACCTCCAAAACTCAAAAATAATCAAGCAAGGGGACCAACTCTTCTTTTTTTGATGGAATAATCCCTGTTGATCCATTTGATTACCAACTATGAATCACCTATAACCTCTAGGTGGTCCATTGGTATTTGGAGTCCAAATTATAGGACTATAATGAGTTCCTTATAGTCTAACTCATTATTGGTATAGCTTTATGATAGTAGAAAGAAGTAAGGTAAAACTCGCTTTACTGGAGAAATGAGGATAATCCCTAACCAATTTTTTTTTGAACTTAGGGTATTCCATTATTTTCCCTATAGGAATCCTAGATTCACTATCAAAAAAAAAATTCCCATATTTGGCTGCCTTCTTGAATAGAAAACCTCTCCTCATCAAGAAGTTTAGTATTTAACGACATTGTTTCTACAGATGGGTGTTCTACAGTAAAGTCTACCAAGATTGGCCTTTCATTGACTTATGTGGTATAAACTATATACCAAACGACTATAGGATAACCACCCACCATGCTAGATGTCCAGTCAACTTAGAAAAAATAAGGATATATTTTAGTGGGATATTACAAGAGACTAATTGGACCTCATGGTGATGCAAGTAGTTCCCCACTTTCTGAAATGTAAAGATTAACACTAGGAAGCTCTTCTCTATTATAGAATAATGAGTCTCAGCATCGATCATGGTTCAAATGTGATAATAAAGGATGTTTTCATTCCCAACATCATTCCTTTGGGCAAGTAAGATGCCCAATGACCACTCCAGGTCCATCACATATAGGATGGATGAATTTCCCTCAACAGTTGGCATTAATACTGGTGGTATTAAGAGGTACTTATTGAGGGTGTCAAATGCTTACAGTAGTCACTGTTCCATTGATATGTGACCCCCCTTATTTATTAGTTTCGAAAACTAAAAACACTTTCCTACATGGTTGGCTATGAAGAACTGAATATTGGACAAGTTTCCTATACGTCCTATCAACTATTTAAGGTTTTAAGGAGGTGAAATTAAAAGGATAGATTTTATTTTATCTCGGTAAACTTTGTTGTGATGATGGCATACACTGAATCCATGAAACTTCATGAATGTTACCCTGAAATCACATTTTAAGGTGTTCATCTATAGGATATGTTTTTGTATCTTGTTGAAGATGGTCTCTATGTTATATAGGTGTTAATAATGTTTTTAATACTTGAACACTAAATCATAAATGTATCATTTGAAAAACTTACCTAGTAAGGGTTTGAAGATGCAATGCATGGCACATTTGTATGTGGAACTGATGTTATTTAAGCCAAACAGAATTACCAGATAGAGGAATATTACTTGGGGGGATATTAAGGCTACTAATTCTTCTTATTATAAGGAAATATGAATTTTTTTGTACCCTTAATATACATCCATGAAAGATAGGTCTTAGTAACAATTTATTGCATCATTAAAGAGTTCTGTGATTGAAACCGGGACGTCATTGTTTTAGACAATGCTAGTTGAGATCTCCGAAGTCATTGAAAAATATTATTTTCATATTTTTATTATTTATAGAGACAATTTTTGCTATAAATTTTGGGTATTTTATCTCTCATATGAATCTATCCTTGATGAATTTTTCCACTTTAGCCTCAATTTTGGAGGCATGAGTTGGGTGTATCCTTATGGTTGCATTCTTATATCACCGAAGGTCTTCTGGATAAACTTAGTGAGAGGTGGCCACATTATGTTCAAGGCCTATAATATCTATATAATTCTATTCAAACACATCTCAATGTTACTTCAAGAAAGTATTATACACCTGTTTTACTTCAGGGGTCATGGACACAATAGTCCGAGTGGGTCATGGATCTTTTTATGTACCCATATTTACCTCTTTGTGATCTTAAAAAATTGTAGAGAAACCTTTCTCAAAAGATAGAGGGGAATCCCATAGTCCTTCATATTATTCCTCTTCCCCATACATTAAATATTTTCACACTTTTTAAGAAATAGGAGATGAATCATGTTTCTTAGAGTTAGGGGGAGTGGATGTTTGGAAATTCAATAGAAGAAGAAACCATTTTTGGCTTGATTAATGGTATGAGGAATTTTTTGAGATACGAAGGGGAAATGAGGGACTAAGAATGAGACCCTTCATTTTATCCCACTGAAATGATAAATTCTTACAACCTAGTTGATGGAACAAGGTTTTTTTGGATCTTAGGTGATGGAATTATGATATTTTTATCCATGCTTTAATTATTGCTTAGAGTGTTGACATCTTATCCAATGCTATCCGACTTAGCTATCATAATTGAAAATTATGAAGTTGATGAACATGAGATTGAATTTTCACCCACCTATTTTATTTGGTTGATGGGGAGCACATAATTTTCACTGATCTATTTAAAAAGGATGACTGGGATCATCTCTAGAGCCTTTGCGACATTGATCAGAGTGACATTATCAGCCATGGACCGTTTCACTTCCTTACGATAGAATCCTATGTCATTGTATTGTGACTTATAGGATTTTAATGGGGGAATTATCACCACTAAATGTCTCAATTTTACCATTGATACAATATTTTAGGCATTGGTGGTACGATGAGGGGATAATCACATGCTGTTGTAGCCAATGTTTTCCCAGCAGAACATTGAAGGTTATATCCTGTCTAATAACCATAAATTGCTATTCAGAGAATATGTCCTTGAATTGAGTCTTGGGTTTTATTTTGATGAGAGTATTTTCTTATTCTTTTCATAACCCAATAATAGTACGGTATAGGGGGACAAGTGAGATTCATTAAAACCTAGTTGAAGAAGTGTTTGCATTGGGATGAGGTTGACTCCTAATCCATTATTAATGAAGTCTCATCAGATATCAATGTAATTTTTCCAAATAAATATAGACAAGGTTCTGAGGTGTACCTTTTTGATTACTTCTTCATCATTGTCTCTGAAGGATATGACTGCATGGAAATTTGCATGATCATTTTCTACACGATACACTTCAACATAAGTGGCCTAAACTTAGAATTCTTGAGGGCTTGAAAAGGCCTCTCTGAGTACTTTCTAGATATCTTTTGATAGACTCAGGGAATCCAGGATTGAAAACTTCTCTATAACCAAGGATTATTGCTTGAAAACATTATATTTTTGGTCCCAAGTTCTGTAATTACCAGTATGGAAATATTATTTCATAGGTTATTAGGGAGATAATGTTCCGGATATAGATAGATGAACCCTTGAAATAGGAGCTAAAGGTGCTTACTCTCTTGGTGGATTAAGCCATCTTGCTTTGTCTACACACCGAGGTTGATTAAGAGATAACATATCCTATAATAAAAATTTTATGATGATCATGTTAGGGAGGACCCTAAAATTCGTGGGAGAACATCCATACTCATGTTCAACTCTTTAGAGAGCTCTCCCATGAGTTTCAGATTTGTAGATTGTTCGACCAAGGGTGTTGTTAGAGTAGTGACTCCAGACACGACCATATCTTCCCCTGTATCATCAACTCTGAGAACATATTCCTCTAGTTCCCCTATTGAGTGTAGGTAATTTAGGATCATAATCAAACTTATCATATGATAAGGTATCCATTAATGGAATAATGTTAACAGAACCGAAAATCAATGCCTAATCTGATAGAGATTCCATCTTGTGGGTGGAACCTTATTGTACAATTTGGTGGGGGTGGTGCTCGTTCTTTTGAGACTGTCGACATGAATTACACTATGGTCAATGATAACCTTGGTCTTTAAATAGGCTCATCTTACCATGTTTTCTTCTTACCCTTCTAACCATGGTCCTTTTTGGAAGTCTTAACTTTAGAGGATGAAAAATTCAGTGGAGTTAACTGTATTGTAGCGGAATTAGCCGGAGGCATAATTGGATACTAAAACTGTGCTTAGGGGATATCGTGATTTTGGATGATGGTTTTTCTGAAAATACAATCACTAAAATTCTGTGTATCCTTTCTATTGATTTTTTTACATTCATTCTGTTCCTCTAGCTAGGTGGTAATGACACATGCTACATAAGTAGGTAAAATTTTCATCTTCACTTCATATGAGTCCACCATCTTTTATTGGATATATTTAAAAACAAAACACTACTACATATTGTGCCCTAGTAATTTATGGAAGGGGTAGTAATTTGGGAGATCTTCATCATCATATTTTCTAGGATTCATGGGATTTTTAAACTTTGTCAAATCATTTTCCAATGTAGATATTAAGTAATCAGGGACTTGGTCATTCCGAAGAGAATATACATTGTTTTTTATCTCATCAAATGGTTTTCTTCCATTCTACCTTTGATCATACTGATAAGGTATCCATTGTTTCTTATACTCAAGAGGCATATCCTCATGATACGGTGTAGGGTTTTGAGTAGGATAAGGTACATGGGCCTAATTAAGTATAATTGTGTAAGCCTATACTTTTCCTATTCTCTTTCCATGAGTTTATGGAATTTAACAAGGATTTTCCTTAGTCTCTATAATGGAGTCCTCTAATCATTGATAAATTTCATCAAGGTCCTGAAAACCTCCTATATATTTCACAATAATTATTGGCATGTGAAACTCGTCACGGGGACTCTCTATACAGATGGTAAACATGTCTTCTTGAGGGATCATTAGGTTTAAGTATTATTTCAATCCTTTTCAGAAGCTTGGTGAAAAATTCTCTCAATATCCATATCTATTATGGATTAATGTAGATAAGAGTTATATGGAGCCTATTTTTATTGAGAACATCTTCAGTTGTGAACAAATTCTTTTGGTTGAATAAATATTGAAGCTATTACATTACATGATTCCACTTTTAGTGGGATTTTCTGATTGAGGAGCATGGGGAAAGATAACTCTATATGTGCACTCCATCCTCTAATATGAACATAAGATGAGGCTTTTGTGATCAGTCTTTAGAATCTTTTTAACACACTGATCCATAATTTTTTAAGGGATCCCCGTTGTGTCTCTAGATATCACGCAGCTTATAGGGCCACTAATGTAATTTAGAATTCTTAAATTCTATTACGTTGGTGTTACCTTGATATTTGTTGTAGGGAAATACTTTATATCTCAAGTGATGAAGAGTTTTCCATATATTAAGGTGGATTATGTGAAAATAATATCCCAAAAAATCCTCCGGAATATTTTATTGAGGAGTGGATAATGGTCAGAAAATAACTGGGAGGTCATCTTTAGCCAGTTATTTCCTCATGTTTAGCATATCATATTCAACTTTTTCTAGAGGCTCCTCTACTCAATTTGAAAATATTGGAAGATTTTTTTACTAATTTATAATAAGAAAAAATATTAATAGGGACTTCCTCTAATAAACTTGAAGGTAGGTGTCCCAAGGGTGGTTTAGAGAATAACTGTTGCCTAGGGATATCTTCTAGTTGAGAAAGGATTTCACCTGTCAATGACATGGCATGAGACATGACTAGACTTGTTTTCCCTAGTTCCCCATTATAGGAGGTATTTCTCATCACTATATTGCTAATTGGATTATTTTCTAGACAATATGAAATACTACTGTAGAGATAACTTTCATAGAAAGTTCCATCATAGGAAGGACCTCCATGGTGGATTATAGAAAAAGGAAAACCCTCTTACTCCTTGATATTATATCCACATGGAGGGAAGTTGTGAATATCATTAGGAGATGGGATCTTGAGATCAATCATATTTTTTTCATGAATCAATCCTTCATAGTGAAGTGCCCAGAGAGGACCTTCAAAATTACTACTACTACTCCCATAATCTGGTAACATGTGAATTGGATATTGAGTTGAAACAGATAAGAAAATGAGTTCTTCAATAACTCTAGCATTGAGTAGAGTAGGATTGTAAAATGGATCTTTATTTTATAGTTATATATGGTGAGGCTTATTTTTTCATGCCTTCTTGTGATCGACTGGGGACACATGCTTGGGAAAGTGATTTTCATTGGTAAAGGTTTGTTCTTACCTTAAATCATCTATGGGGATAGGCTAATTACCTCAGATTGGAATGTGGGTGTGTTACCAATCCAGTTTTCTATACATCAAGGGGGGGGGGGGGGGTCCATGACCCTCCTCGATGGGATAAGAGGTGAGTGTCTACTTTGTGAAATAATACTAATGAGACACCCCATTTGTGGGGATGGAGTTGCATGTATATCCTTATGAAACTACTGTTTTCACCATTATGATTTCTTGATAGGTCTATAGAATGTGATCATAGATTTGTGTCTACCCTTTCACCATTTCCTTGATATTCTTGGTGACTTCAGTGATTGGAATAGAGATATATTACCATTCACTATTTGGAGTTGGGGTATGTGTCTGCTTTTTTCATCCCTTTACTATATGCGGATACTGAGAGTACTTGTGTGTGGGGGCAGAGAGTTGGGTCTTCTCCCTATTCATCATCTAAACTTTCTGACTAACTTCACTTGGGGCTTCTAGAATAAACCACTAGCAGGCTTGATGAATGATTGTAGGTGTGTGCGCCTAATTGTATATTTACACCACACTTGGTTGGAAATATTCTTTGGGTGAATCTAGATGAGTCTTATTGAAGGATTAGTGGGAGCAGGTAGCTGTATGTTCATTATCACAGTGTGCCTCCAAATTTGAATAGAGGGATTCCTTGGATAATTCTAGGAGAGTCTATTGGGTGACTGAATTATGGCAGGCGGGTGTATGTTTTTACTCATAATTTTCCATCAAATTCAATCGATATGGCTCTTTGAGGGAGATAGGCATGTGTACCTACTCTCTGTTGACTAGTTGCGGCCCTTGGTTAGTCTTATTTCTTACCCTGGGCTAGATGAACTGGTCTGGTTGGTAGACGATGACACCCTCATCTTGTTGAGGTATCACTACCCCACGACATTGGAGGTAGTGATTTCTGGTGGGAGCCTTTGGAAGGACCCCTATGTCATCTGGATGAGGCCATATGTGGCCTATTTATCCACCTTCCTAAGATATGGGATGGAATGTTTTCCGTGTTTTAGGGATAAGCTCCCAAAATGGTTGAAGAAGGCGGTTGGTGCCATCTGCTTCTAGACCACCGGCCGTCACTGACCGGATGATCGGTGGGGCTTGTTAAGATGGACGACCTGTCAGGTAGCCTCCAGGGTCAAGATAGTACTGTGGTGACGATAATCCCAGACTAGTTTTTTCGCGACACTACATTGAAGAATCTGGGTTGATGATGTCATCCTTTTCTTGGAAGAAGACCTGATGTGAATAGTAGATAGGGAATACATTCATCAAAGATGGAAGGATTCCATTATAACAAATGGAGTTATGAGAAAGAGTTCTTGAATATATGACAAACACCAACAAGGAAACCACATCAAAGTAGAATGTCATTTGAATGGCCACATTCTTGATTGATTGTCTTGTTTGGACCTTTTCATTTTTAGAGTGAAAGGGGAATGACATATGGGTGATACTATCATCTTGGTTAAGGATTCATGTTGGGTTCCCCATTTTTGGTTTCATCATGGAGATTCTTGTTTTTCCAATAGTCAATTGTAGGGGTTTGAAATTTGTGAAATCATTCACAAAAATTCACAATTTAAAAATGGTTTCCAATTGTCTTGTTTGTAGAAATGAAAACACCCAAAGGTTCTATATCCATGGGGACCTACTTTCCAAAGGCAGGTTCTCATTGGGGTATTTGGGTAACGATTCTTGAGAAATCATGTTGGCCATGAGGATGGGAGTTCAGGCTCATCGCACCCTTTTGGGGGGAATTATTTCCTACTCTAGGAATCTCTTATAGATTTAAGATATGCTCAGGAATCCTTTATTAATTTCCTTGTATGAAGTGGGTCACCCTAAAATTAACAATCAATTATTATCATGTATGGAATGTGTAATGATCTATATGTATCCCATTTTCTTCATTAATGGAGATATCTGTATGTATCTAAGGTTCTCCTTCAATGGAATCCCCTTATATACTGACTAGAGATTCTTTGTCCTTATTATGAAGATACTAGTTTTTTAGCCACACAATGGGGCTCTCTAGAGTGTACCTTCATTCTGGGAGATGGGGATTTTTTGATGTTGGGATTAGACCCATGATACGGGATTACTATGAATCCTTTTAAAAGGAATCAAAACCCACATAGCTTGGTTCCACTTTATAGGGAACATCATATCTTTTAATTTCATTTGATAAGGAAAAAACCATATAGTTTAACATCACATGGAAATGATATTTGGGTGGAAGGTTCCTAGTCATGTTTTGTGTGAGACTTATGAAAAATATTCCTAGAGAAATTTGAGGGGATAAGGATTACTAGGTTGAATGAGTCTGTATTAGGAATGTGTTATAAAGAAAATAGGGTTGGTTTATGGTGATTGGGTTGGGACCTCATGGAGGTTTCCTATGTATCTCATGTGAATAGTAATCTAAGCCCACATAGTTCGGTTATGAGTTCTCATGTTTATGGAGACCCAAAGATGGTTTGTCTTATAAGAGAGTATGTCCCTTTTGAGAAGATTAAGTTAGGGATTTTTCTTGAAAAGGATTCCCTTGTGAGAGGGGCCATGAGGGGTGTCTCGACTCATGGTAATTTGGAGGCTTATTCATGGCATACACATAAGGAGGAGGACCATGGATGGGTATGGGGATGTGATTGGGGATTTCCCCTAAAAAGGATTACCATAGGTGATATTTTGGGGATTATACCAAGTAGTTGGACCATGAATTATTTTGGTTTGGAGCTTAATCCTGAGGAGGATGCCCACGTTGGTGAATGGTTGGGGATTATAAAAAGTATGAGGCCCATGGTTTAGGTGGGTACTTATACATGTAATGATTCACATGAGTTTTGGGGATCATATGGATTTCATGAACACTATATACGTCTAAGAATATGTGAGTCTTGCTTGTTGTATGAAACAAGAGGAAACAGAAGATCTGCGAAACCACATAATCTACTTTTCCCTATGGTTGGATACATGACCTTGAGGACCCACTCCTATAGTGACACTCTAAAGGAAGGTGATAGGAATATTCTCTTACAAAAAATGCATTAGATCATGCATGGTACAAGATTATGACTAACCTTTTTATCCACATGTGTCAGTATGAGTCATTCTTGAATTTCAGGAACAAGATGAAGTAAAATATATGAAAAAATAGATGATCCCTCCTTTTCACTGGTGGAAAAGAACAAGGAGACGAGAGAAGAAAAAGGGTCTTGAATGCACATCTTCCATCTCTCATTTTGTACCCATGATAGTAAAGTATGAATACTAGTATTGACAAGACCCCCAGGGAGTGAGAAAGAGAAAGAGTAAAACCTCCTAGAAGAATGGATAGGGGCATACACTAAGAGGTATTCCCTAAAATTGGTTCCACAGTAGGATAGGAGGATGTAATTTCATGTCAAAAGGAAATGAAAGCATGATACTTACCCTCCCTACTTAGAAATGGAGGCTCATGGACTTAGAAACCAGAATAAAAAGAAAGATACCTCACCCCTAGTCTTGAGATTAGGAACTTCATGACACTAACCCCTGGGGTCAGGGTTTTTGTGACCATGGGAATGAAAATACATATGAACCTCTCGAACTCTAACCATATGGTAGGACAATTTCGGGAAACCTATGACCGTATTAATGGTAAAATAAATGGGACACACACTTTTTTAACCCTCTTCATGATATTTCAAGTATAGAGGCCTTAGATGAGGTTTCAAATTTGTCCTCCTACAGTGAGGGATCTAAAGGAAGAGGAGCCCTACTATTGGTGGGTTGGAAAATGACTCAAATGGGGACACACATAATTCCTATATTAGAGAGAAAAGGTGATTCTCATAGGGTCTAGGGGGAAATGGAGGTTCTTTGAAAAGGTGGTATAAACCTGTGCGATCTAGGAATGCCATGGGAAATGGACCACCTAGGTAACAACACTTATGCGAGGCTTTAGACCAAGCACCATGAGTGTCCTCATGTGTCTATGGATGGGTCTCACGTAGGTCCTTGGTAAGGGAAGGGGCCTCACATATGTGGTTGTTTACTAGTAAATTATGGTCCCTCGTGCATGTGTCTTATTTTTAAAACCTTGAAGAGACTTTGATCTCATGTATTCCCTTTAATTATCTCTTATATTGGGTTTTATAGAACTAACTAAATAATTTTTGAACACTTGTGTGAATGGGATATGCGACCATATCTTGGAGGATTCTTTCAATTTTCTCGTTATGAAAATGAGAATCCCTGGAGTCCAATTTATAGGAAAATGAGGGACCCTAGTTGATGGAGGATTTCCATGCAAGCCCCAAGTGTAGGTGATCAGTGGAGATGCCTCGTATAGGGGAAACCCACCATTAAACACTGTGAAAGGGTGACCGTGTGGTTCTTCAGATGCATAGGTGTGTGTGTACATACTGATTTGGGAAATTCCCATTTATTATCCTTGGGGATATTTAGTTATTGAACATGATTAAGTCACTCTTCATAATCCTTTCATCCCCTTGACAAAATGGAGTGTCAACAGAGTTATCACCCTAATATAGAGGGTTAACTCCTAGACCATGGAACGACCAATGCCATGTTAATCATTAAAGTTAAAGGATTAATGGGTTCATATTTCGGTATTTGAGAATTATAAAATAGACATTTCATTTAAATTATGTTTTGGTGATAAGAATCATGAAAAATATATTTATTTTATATCAATAGTTTTTATTTAATGTTTTTAAAAATTTGTTGAATGGTACCAATAACCAAGAAAATTCATTTGGGTGATATAACCATTGATATGTTCCTAATATTGAAGTAAAATTTTTTAGCTGGGATAAATAGATGATTGAAATTGATGATATAAATATGATAGTATTGGTGATCTTGAAATAAATTAGTGATGTGGTGAAAAAATATTTTATGATGGAGCTTACTACATTTTCAAAATCATGGAATATATTTTATAATATTGTTTTTATTTAAGGAATAATGATATAATTAATTTTTGGTTGTAGTTATTTTTTTCATTGAGGTTAAATGGTGACTAAGGTATTAAAATATTTGGTATACTTTATGAAGACTGAAAGATTAATGATAAGTTGATTGTTTAAATCTAGTGACCTTCAAAAAATTTTGAATTTTGAATTTGGTTGTATATATTTTTGAGCAGTTTTAAGGATAAATAATTATTGAATGGATAAAGTTGAACTTTGAGTGTTATTTTTGATATTTTAGAGCTGAATACATTATATTGGATAACTTTTGTTAACCATTTTTGGTAAATATTTAGAGATATAATGAAAGATTTATCATTATTTTATGGATGTTATGATTTGTTAAAAGTTAATTTTAATGGTTCATTCATAATAATATCATCCTGGATATTCATTTCTTGGAGTATGAAATAAAGTGGAAATTGATCAAAGCACAACCAAAGGGTCAAATTGTGCTTATGAAATAAAAAGATATCAAGTAAGTATATATTATAGTTTAATTTATCTTTATAGAAAAATAATACCTAAAAATTTAGTAACGAATCTTGAAATAAAAATGTTATATATTTACCTTAATTTTTGATGAATCAATGGTCTTTTCTCCCATCACATATTTATGGATTTTTGGTCATTAAATTTTTTTTGATCATATTATATATCACTCTCTATAAGTCCCAGGGAATTAGTTTCCTCCTATACTTTTATATTTTCACTTATCACTAATGCTATCCTATTTAGAAACCTAGTTTTCTATTAATCAACATGAACTTCATTGTAATGTCCCATATTTTTCCATATTGTATTTTTAAATATTATATGGATTAATCATGAGACCAGGCACCGAGACTATGTGCGATTTAGAGGCCTAGAACAATTTCTTGAAAAATATTAAACTTTTAAAAAAACACAAACATAGTTTTCTTGAAAAAGTGGAATAAATATTTAAAAGGACGCATAGATGAAAAATATGAGGGAATCATTGAGTTTTAAGTAGTGTCTTCACCCTAGCTACAACATAACTTTAGTCGGTATGGGTGTTTTATAGAAAACCTCAAAAAGGATGTGATTTTCATAAAATAATTTAAATAATTTTTTTTGTTGACGCAGTGATTTCCTTAAAAAATATCCATATGTAGAAATATAAGGGTTAGATACATAACCCTAGGACTTATGGAGAATCTCTATGGATAGAATTGGAGAAACCTATCAAGAAAACGAGAAAAAAACACGTACCGATGATCGACCATGTCGTTCTTGAGGGATCTTGCCAACAATGACTACACAATGACCAATATTCATTAGTGAGAAATCCAAATCAAAGGTATGATTTGTTATTTTGGATTTCCTTCCCCATTATTGAATTCCATGATAAAAAAAAACCAACCAATGAATGATTTGATCTACAGTTCAATCATAACATTGTGGGATGGGTTTTATATCTGTGGGATTTATTGGGAGTTTGATCTTGTGATAATTTGTTGAATAATTTGATTTCCGTTCTAATGGAAATGAATGAAGATCTACATGAACATTGATCGAGGTCCATTCCTCTTATTTGATTTATTCTTTTCTCCCCCCATTCATCGTTCATTATGAGTGTTCTTCGCTTGGACCACTACTCGACATATCCCAATCAACCGATCGTTGCGCACTCAATTTGTTGCACAACGATCCGATATCATTGATATGGGATCGACATGACATAAAGGAGGTGTGAAGACAAACACAGAGTGATTCAGATGATGGTGGATCCCCAAATTCACATTCTTTGACGTTGTTTGGAGGAACGATGAATGGTCATTTTAATCCATTGTGCGACCTGATCAGAAGACAGTACACATCATTTGGGTGTTGGCATGACCTAATGAGGTTGGATATTGAGATTCCCATAAAGTCATAGAAAAAATTGTTTTCAGAGAAATGAAGGAGAAAACCAGAGTGCGAACCATGGATTTTGGAAAGTCCTGTGCTACACAACATGTAATCCCGGATTACACAGCATATGGGGACCCCTGAGAAACAATTAGGATTTTGAGGATTATATAACTATCACATGACATGTGGCTCTGCCTACATGGAATGTGGTCTTTATAGGATAACTCGGCATATAGATGGGAAGAACACAGACATGGGGAGGAGTACACGGGTTTCATACAATGTGTGTACTCCCCCAAACAAATTGTCTTGGACCATGTACACAGACTACCCAATGTCCTAGAACATGGGTAGAGATACATAGGTTGACACTATATACTAGAACACAGTCAGAGTACATGGGTGGACCCTGGATGGAAGGATAAGGCCTGTGAATCCTTATACATCTCGTGTACCCATCTTCTTCATGACATGTTCTAATGACATGGTCCATTGTACACAGACAGAACTCGAGGTTAAAGAATATGGCATGTGAACCTCCTACACACCATGTATCACTTTCTACATAGATTGATTCTCTTATAATCCATATATTTGAAAAGTTTCATTAGGGTTTGTACCCTTACTACTTCCCTAAAGGTAGGTATGAATCATTTCATACTCATAGGGCAATGATCCCTTCAACACGACATCTTAGATAGAGTTATTAGGATCCACCCCCATGAGAGGCCCATAGTAGGATACTCTATTAATTATTTATTCCCTAGGTAGATTATTTGGTATTGACGTGACCAACTTCATTGGGCATCAATTCCTTGTATAGTAGGTTAATCCAGATGGAGTTGTTGGTAACACCCTAAGGACATGGATCTGATCCTCATCTATTGTATCATATATCTTTCTCTTTATATCTGTTATCATATCTTTCTCATGATAGTTCTCGATGAACAATATTTCCTGTATGGACTTTATTAGTGCAATGAGACTTAGGGGTCTTTTCTCCCAGATGACTTATTTGTGAAATCTTCAATATGAATCCCTAGTGTAGGTATGTGGTAGTTGTGACTTACCTCTAGACTGCATGTCTTGGATGGAGTATATCTAGATATTATTTTTATATGTGTTGTACACATATACTATGTAGATCTGACTATATCTTTTCTTTGTGTATTTATTTGTGGTTTCAGGGTGTCCTACTGAGTATTGTTATGCTCACCCCTGTATGGAAATTGCCTACATGTGTTCTATCTTGTGTAGATGAGTGACCTTTTGATGGAGTCCTAGGAGGACTAGGATAAGATGGTTCCTTGTGAGATCAGGTAGGACAAGGTGTTCCTACAGCTATAGACAGCTATCCTAGTACATCTTCATATAGGTTGTACTTTTGGTTACAGAAAACTTTTTAGTGGGCTTTTATTTTGGCTTGGTTTACTTTAATTCACATTTCGTTCCTGTCGTACTCTGGTTGGGATGTAGTGGTATGCATGAATTTGGTTCTTAGTGGTTTTAAAATATTATCATTTGTGGGCTTGGTGATGTGTGTGTGCGTATAGGTATATAGGAAATTCCTCCCATGTTAGTGATATGCCTTCTTGGTGCAAGTAAACAACCCCTATCCAATTGGATGTGGGCTTGGGGAGTCGCTGCACAGACCCCACTGTTATAGGCTGTGCCCGAGTGGTATCAAAGGTGGTTGGTTCTACTTCAGGATATAGATTCTGTGATTTTAGTTTTGGACAACAGTGTTAATTGTTTCAAGTTTTGAGTTTAATCCTGGGACTCTATGTTGGTGCGACGACTAACATTTCCATACACTAGGACTCTGATAACCAACTTTTCGACTCGGTACAAGAGAACATTGGTTGCAGGGAAAATAATGGTGCATGAATCACATAGGAATGGGTTGTGGTTCCATGTCCTTCTTGATTAATCTCTCCAAATATACTCATTGATCGCGATATATCTTGTTTTCTAATAGGATTCCACCTAGACGCATACTAGCTAGGATTCAATAGCTTTATCAATAGGATGACCCCTTTAGTGTTGAGACTTCAATATTGGGACCAGTTCCCCAGATGTTACCTCCTGGTTGTGCACCAGCTATACCACCACATACAATGAATCACATGGTACCTACAGTACCAGAAGAAGATGAGTGATGGATGATCATGCTATATAAGATTCATAGAAAGAGATACCCCTCAGGTTCTGAGGTGATCTCACCCTCAGGTGGATGAGGACTATCTTGATGCGGTGAACTGAGTTTTCCATCTAGTCATGACACCATCAGATCTGATGGTAGTCATGGTAGAAAGCCTTCTACATGTCCTGTTAGGAAGATGATGGAGTTTGGCTTCCCAGACTCATGAAGAGGTGACTCTTTTGTGGATAGAGTTTGAGAACCTTTTTAGAGAGAAGTTATCACATTATAAGCTAAGGGATATGCATATCAAGGATCTTCAATTGATCTAAAAGGATGATATGTAAAGAACTGAGAATTCATCGAGGCATACCAACCACCCCAGATACTCTATGGATATGGTACATGATTAGTAATATAGGGATTGGACCTTTGAGTAGGGTCTGTATAGAAAAGCTTTTGTTATCCATATGAGCATTCCTAATTATGTCAAGGTTCTTGAGTAGCTTTGGTATTTGAAAGTTTTTTGGATAAGAAGATACTGCTGGTGGTATTCAATAGTGGGAAGGCCGTAAGAGAGAGCTCAACAGTAGGGAGCCAACATTATTCTTAGGGACTTTGATGTAGGAGACATCATAAGAGGAAGATCCAAAATAGGGGATCTGAAGTTCAAGGATCACAGTGTGGGTCCATTCATCCTAGGAAGAGGTAATTATACTCATGTGATGATGGGGGGAATCTCACCTGAGACTATCCAACCAATCGTACTACTGATATGGAAGTTACAGATGGACCATCGAGGAAGAGAGAGTGACAGGAGCAGATAGATCCATAGGGTGGTGAATGTGGCATAGGATATGGGTGAGCAGCAGGAGGTGGTCAACATTTTGACATGTTACCACCACCACCCCCAGGTGGTCAACACTAGGCTTAGGGAGATGGAGGATAGGGGAGGGGACAACAACATGCAGTTGAGGCATATAACCCAGGGGCTCCATGAATGATTCTAGGTATGATATCTGTCTTTTCTATATTAACTATACTACTGATAGACATTGGTACTAGCCATTCATTTCTAACTACATATCTTTTTCAAGACCTAGAGATTATGGTTTAACCATTGACTCAACCCTTATACTTAGAGATATCTATAGGAGAAGACTTAGTGATCACACATCTAAGCCGGTAGTGTGGCCTGAACCTTAGAGGCGATAGTTTCAGTTGAAACCTCTTAGTGGTAGTGTTGAGGCCTTATGACATCATTCTTGGTATGGATTGGTTATCCACAGTCCATTCCCAGATTTACTATTTTAGGTAAAGACTATGGTATTTCTATAGTGATGAAACCAAGTATTCCTTTGTTGGTGAAAAGGGAATCTAGGAAGTAAAGGATGAACTCATGCATAGAAGGGCGTGCCTGATTACTCATCCGTTGGCATGCTCGACTCGGGGTGAAGTGGATGTTATGAGTTACCAGTTTCCTACAGTGGGGGTGGAGTACAAAGACATATTTCTTTAGGATGTTCCAGGATTACCTCCTTATCAAGAGACAGACTCCTACATTGATTTACACCCCGAGATGATACCGAGATCAGAACCAACATATCAAATGAATCCCACAAAGCATCATGATCTAAGGGTGAAATTAGAGGAATTTTAGAGGAAGTACTTCACGAGACCCAATGTTTCACCCTATGCAACCTCAGTTTCATTTCCCAAAATGGAATATGAGAGCTTGAGGTTTGGTATGGATTAGTGGCGCTTCAACCAAGTGATGGGAAGAACAATTATCCACTAAAAATGAACAACGACCCATTTGATCAGTTGAGGGGTCACGATGGATCTTCAAGGTTGACCTCAGGTCAATGAATTCAGGAACTAAGGAAGAGTTTGACAAGCGCTCAAATCTTGGGGTTTCCATATAAAGGTGTTAAGCATGTATGACTTTATGATGAATTAGGAAAAATGATTGGTTGTGTCTTGATGTAGAGGAAAGTAGGGATTTCCTATGGTTCATTCCATTTGAGGCCACACAAGTATAACTACAAAACCCATGATGTTGAGTTAGTAGCTGTAGAATTTACATTAAAGATGTGATGACACTACCTGATGGGCGAGTAGTTTATTATCTACTCTGATCACAAGAGTCTCAAGTATATATTATCTTATAAGGATCCAAACTTGATATAGAGGAGATAGATCGAGTTCCTCTAGAAATATGAATTTGAGATTATCTATACTTTTGGGAAGGTGAACATGGTGGAAGATTCTCTCTATAGAAGAACTAGTTCGTAGTTACTGAATGATGCATCAAAGTATCTAGCCTTGTTATAGTTTCCATAGTGGATAGAGATGGAGAGGCTTACCTCTAGTAGATGGTTGTTACCTCTATACTCTTACAGCGAGTCAGGGAGGCATAGCTTGGTGATACTAACTATGAGACCCTACAATCTCAGATGTCCACAGGGCATTCTCCTGATAGATATTCACAAGGTGGGAATCATGTCTTTATTTTTAGAGGACATACAGTAGTACCAATGGAGTTGTTGGGGGAGGTTCTGAGGGAGTTTCATACATCCCATTTTTAGGTACATCCCGGTGTGGGGAAGATGTAATGGGTCCTCTAAGGTCAGTTTTTGTGGCTAGGGATGAAGAAGGGAGTTTTAGAGTTAGTTTCTCGATTGCTTAGTTGTCAGTAAGTGAAAGATGAGCACCGGGTTCTAGGGGATGTAGACCAACCACTTGAGGTGCAAAAATAGAAGTGGTATGGGGTATCTATGGACTTAGTGGTGGGTTTACCATATATGTCCATGGGACACGATTCCATCTGGGTGATCGTTGACTAACTCACCAAGTCAATTGAATTCCTAGCTATTTGAGATCAGAGTTCAGTAGAGAGCTTGGAATGCCTCTATGTTCAGGTGATATTTCATCTCCTTGGAGTTCCATTAATGATTGTTTTAGATCATGGTTATCGTTTTACATCACAGTTATTAAATGGATTATAGGTGGTATTTGGAACCCAGTTATACTTGAGAACATCGTTTCACCCATAGAAGGATGACCAGACGGAGCGAAACATTCTGGTTCTTGAGGGAATGTTACGGGATTACATGTCGGACTTAAGCCATAGTTGGAAGGATCACCTACCACATGTGGATTTCGCATAAAAAAACATATACCATTCCACCTTTGGTACAAACCCATTAAAGGATTTGTATGGGAGACCCTGCAAGTTACCACTTTGATGGACAAATCCAGGAGAGTCATCACTTATGGGGCTGGAGTTAGTGCGATCTACTATAGAGAAATTTTAGATCATCCAGGAGTGGATGAGGACTAGATAGAGCCATCATAAGTCTTATGGTGATAGGCGGCGGAGGACTCTGTAGTTCAAGAAAGGAGACCATGTATTCCTACAGGTTTCACCTTGATGATGATTACATAGATTTGGCCAGGGCGACAAGTCATCTATGAGGTTTATCAGTACTTTTTAGATACTATGTAGAGTTGGTGAGTTGGCATACTTCTTAGCTCTACCTCTATAGTTTTACAATGTACATGATGTCTTCCACATGTTCTAGCTGATGAGGAACGGACGTGACCCATCCCACATCATCAATTGGGGTGATCTAGACATCGAGGATAGAGAAACTTTCACTGAGTACCCAGTGGAGATTGAGGATTGGAAAGAGAGGATCCTTCATGGGAAAAAACTACTTTAGTGTATGTATGGTGGTAGTATGGGAATCTACGTGAGAGCACTTGGGAGTGAGTGGCTCAGATACATGCTCAGTACCATCATCTTTTAGAGTATCATTTGTTTTAGATTTTTAGGGATGTAAATCCCCAAGGCAGGGAGAATGTAATGTGCCGAATTTTTTAGTATAGTATTTTTAATTATTATATGGATTAATTTTGAGCCTAGGTGCTGAGAAGACATAAAATTCTAAGGCTTTGTGTGCCGAGAACAATATCATGAAAAATATTAAAATTTTAATAGCAGACATGCACAGTTTTCTTGAAAAAGTAGATTAAATATTAAATTGATGATCATATCAGAAATCCAAGGGAACCATTGATTTTGGAGCATTGGATTTACCCTATGCACGACATAACTATAGTTGATTCGGGTTTTCTGTAAGAAAACATGAAAAGGAAGTGATCATCATTAAATTAATTAAATAAAAATTATTTTGTTGAAGCAACAATTTCCTTTAAAAATATCCTTATGAGAAAATCCCAAGGTTAGCTACATAACCATGGGAACACTGGAGAATCACTATGGAGAGATTTAGAGAAAACTCTGAATACAACGATGACAGAATCACATATCAACAATTGACAAATGCCATTATTGATGCATCCTTCCAATGATGATGTCACAATGACCGATCTTCATCAGCGAGTGATCCAAATCAAAGGTAGGATGCATTATTTTGGATTTAATTGATTGTTATTGAATTCAATGACAAACAAATACATACAATGAATAGGTTGATCCATGGTTCAATCATAACCTTATGAGATGAGTTTTATTTCTATGGGATTTATTGGGAGTTTGATCTTGTAATTATTTGTTGATGAATTCAACTTTCTTTCTAATGTAAATGAATAATGATCAACATTAATATCAATCATGGTATGTTCCACTTGTTTGATTTATGATTCCCGCCAGTCATCATTTGTCATGGGTGTTCTTTACAAGTCCCACAACTTGACATATCTCTATCAATCGATCATTTCACACCTGATTCTTGAAAAAATTATATAATATCACATATTTGGGATTGGCACAACATGATAGAGGTGAAAAAAGAGACACAAAGAGATTCAGATGATAGTGGATCCCAGAATAAACCTTCATCAATGTTCTTATGTGGAATGAAGAATGGCCATTTTAATCCATCGTGTGACCAGATAGGAAGACTAAACGCATTGTTTGGTTGATGGAGTGACTAGGTGAGGTTGGATCATGAGGTTCTAGGCTAGGAATGACCAAAATGGTGGCCATAGCAATTGAGTAGATGACTAGAGTGCGAACTAGGGATTCTGGAAAATTCCGCACTACATGGCTTGGAATCTATGATTACATGGCATGTGTTGACCCCTATGCTGCAACTAGGGTTTCAAGTATGGGATAAGTATCACACAACATGTAGTTCTATGTATATGGCATGTGTCCTCTCTTAGATAACTTGGTGTGTACATGGGAAGTACACGAGCACTGGGAGTAGTACATAGGTTGCCTACATGACATGTACTCCCCCACATGAGTTGGCCTAGACCAAGTACACAAAATACCTCATGTACTGGTACATGGGTAAAGATATACGGTTTGACACCGTGTATTTGAACATGACTAGAGTACATGGGTGAACCCCATATGGGAGGACATTTCATGTAAATCCTTATACACGCAGTGTACCCATATTCTACACGACATGTTCTAATGACATAGGCCTTTGTACACAGGAAGTGCCCGGGGTTAAGGAACACAACGTGTGACCCTACAACATCCCATGTATCTCTTTCAACATGGATTGATTCTATTGTCCTCTATATCTTGGATATATTTCATTAGGGTTTGTTCCCTTATCTCTTTCCTGAAGGTTGCTACAAATTATTTCCTACTCATAAGACTATTATCCCTTTACTAGGACTTATTAGATAGATTTTTTGGAATCCCTCTCGAGAGACTTGGAGAAGGATCCTCTTTTCATTATTCATTCCATATGTAGATTCTTTGGAACTGACGTGATTTACTTCACCAGGCATCGATCTTCTAATTAGAAGGTTAATCCCGATGGATTTTTTGGTATCGCCCCATGGCCCTGGCTACGATCATTATTTGTAGTAATGTATATATTTCTCTTCAGATCTATCAATGTATCTCTCTCTTAAGGGTTCCTGATGAAGAATATTTCTCAGACGGATGTTATCAATGTTATCAGACTCAAGAGTGTGTTCTCTTGGATGAGTTCTTTTTGGAATCTTCAAGTTGAATCCTTAGTGTATGTAGGTGGTAGTTGTGACTTACCTATAGACTACATGTCAGGGATTGAGTATATCCGGATACCATTGATATATGTCCTGTAAACATATACTATGTAGAGATGACTATATATTTTATTTTTGTATTTCTTTATGGTTTCAGGGTGTCCTATTGAGTATTTTTATACTCACCCTACAAGATCTCTTCCCACACGTGTTATGTCTTATGTAGAAAAGTGACCTTTTGAAAGATTCCAAGGAAGAATGGGACCAGATGGTTCCTTGTGAGATCCGATAGGCCGAGGTGTTCCTATGGATATTGAAAGAAGTCCTAGTACCTCTTCTTACAGGTTAGACTTGTGGTTATAGTCTTATTTTTGGGGGGCTTGTATTCTTTCCTAGTTTACTTTAATTCACTTTACATTCCTATTGTACTTTGGTTAGGATATAGTAGTATACTAGTTGGAGAAGTGTGCATGCATACAGGTACATTGGAAATGCCACCCATGTTAGTGATATGCCTACTCATTTCTAGTCACCAACCCCTATCCTATTGGAGGCGGTCTTGGGAAGTCTCCTCACATACCCCACTGAGGTGGGTTGTGACATGCGTACTTCCATTTCCATATTTTTAAAATAAAGTTTTATTGTATCCTTTTATGATGTGGGGTTTCTATAAAGGAATTCTAAAATATCAAACCCTTTGTTTCTATGAAAAAGATATAATTGTGATGATGGAATTTATTATAGTGGGAGGATGTAACACCCAAATTTTTTAAGTGAACAATATGTTTGATAGCATATATGACATGCAACACCGAGCTTAAACAAACCGAGAAATATTAAAATTTAATTATTACTGTTATAACCTAGCTTTTAAATTAGTGGGTATAAATATATTTAACAAAAATATGAAAATATATATGAAGGTTTTATATAATTTATTTATTAATCATAAATAAGTATCTAATTTTCAGTAAAATAATTTCATACTTCAAAAATACATTTTCTTAAAAAATGGTTTTATTTTTCATTTTGTGTGCAAGAATTATAATTAATCTATGAAACTTTTTATTTTTTTATGTTAATATCATTTTTTAAAATAATAATATCAATGTTAACTTCACATGAAATTTTAGTAATTTTTTGAAAAGATCGATTTTTCAGCGAATATTAAAAAAATAAATTTTTTTAAATGTTGTCATTTATTTTCATTGAAAAAGACCCATAATATTTTTATGTTGATCCAAAATTAATATAATGATCCTTTAGTTATAAATAAATAAATAATTATGTAATAATCAACAGTATACGTTATCTTAGTATAAAAATAATTTTAGACTTAAAAATGATTTTTTTAAAAAAAATCATTTATATTGCGCTTTGTGGGATAATTATAAAATTATTTTCTAAAAATTATTGATATTTAATTTTTAAAATTGGATTTAATATTTTAAATCATAATAATGAATAATTTTTAATAAGTTCAACTAATTTTATGGTCAGAATGAATAGTAAAAATAGTACAAGTTTATCACCATCATAAAAAGTTAAATCAGGTAATTAAGGTTGAAAATAAGATGATAATGACGATCAATTAACCCCAAAACAGTCCTTTATCATATTAGATGCGTGTATTTAATCCATTTACATCAAATTCCCTAATATATGGCCACTTTGTGCTATATATCTTTGATTTTGACCCTTATAATATTTAAGTAAATGATATATAAAAAATGTCACTTTATTGATTCTAATAACTATAATATTTTGTGACATGGATAAAAAAAATGTTTGGTTATAAATATTAATATAAATTATAAATTATTTCTTATCATGGTAAATTCTTTTATAAATTTTAGTAATTAAATAATTACCTTAAATTCTTATGAAACGTTGAAATAATATTTATTCAACTAAAAGATGAATAAAATAAATGATATTAAATATATTAAAAGTATTTTATATTGAATTAATTATTGTGTTCAAATAATATTTTAGATAAATATAATTTTTTAGTGATGTGCAAAAGTATTATATTCAAATTACATTATTTTCATTTTTTTCAATGTCAAATTAAATGAATAGTTTCAAAAATGTTATTAATGATATTTTATAAAATAAAATAATTCATTAAATGATTTAAAATTCCCCAAAATACTATCTTTAAAAAATTTATTGGTATATGGTATAAAATATAAACCATAGTTTATTTATTTTTTAATTTTTCTTTAATATTAACTATCTTGACCCCTAAAGGTAAAACATTGTTATGATGATAATTATCAAAAAGGGTTAACACAGATTAAAATAAAAGGGATATGGATAAAAACGCAATATAAAATTGTAAATTTTTTATTATATAATAGGATTTAGACCCATTATATTCATATATTTATGTTTCAATAGTTTTAGGACTTTTTTTCTTGAAACGTAATTGATATTAATTTAATATTTCTTGAAATTCCTAATATGCCCCTCCCCTCACTTATAAAAGGGAACCTCATATCCTCTTTTATTAAAAACTAAAATGCCTTTTAGTTTATAAAATACCTAAAAAAATAAATTCCTTAATTCACATAACACATCTTAGAGGCCTTGGTTTAATTATAAAATCCTCCAAGATAGAAATTTGGTGTAAATATGAAGAGGTTTTTCCAAAGAAGCAGTATCATTCTTATCCAATATTTGTTGTTTTATTTCTTATTACACCTCCATAAAATTATATTTAACCATGATTATATAATAAAATTATAATATCACATATACTAATATGTTATTATATTAATATAGTAACCTATATCCATCTTCTCTTATATAAAAAAGGAAATGAAACCATCATTCATGTGTATAACAGAATACCGCCTCACGAACAAATGTAATTAGTTTACCATTAATCTCCATTCATGAATATTTATGATGATGGATTTAATATATATATATATATATATATATTATATACATGGTATATTTATCATTCTATAAAATTAATATATCATATATTTTGTTACCTTTCTCTTCTTTGAAAGAAGATAATGTCGTTTGTGTGCATGTGTGTATTGCCACCTCCACGAAGTGATGTGATTCATTTTTCATTACCACATATATGATATATATAAGTTTATTTTAAAAAATAAAATGTTATTTATTATATAATTATCATTTTATAAATATAAAATTGTAGTTACCTTCTTTCTTTCTTGATCATTAATAAATGGAAATGTTACACATGCATATATACGACCTACTGTTTCCATGATTGTAGCATAGTTCATTTTTCATAACCATATTTTATGGTTGGATTTAAATGTATAATTTATTTATAAAAATTATAATTATATAATGATTATTATTCTATATATGATGGAATAATGACCTCTTTGACAATTGTCATCCTTTCGATGCCATTTTGGACCTATAATCCAAATATCATCAAAACGTATTACATAAGCTCAAATGATTATGTAATTGAATATAACATGACATTAAATAGAATAAAATTAATAGTAATATTTAAAAAGTTTTTTAATCAAGTAATTAATTAACATAATTTTATTATTTCGGGGCTAAAGAATGTATGTGATGAGTCAGACTTGAGGTATGAGGTTTTGTCTCAATTTACTTTCATTGAGGAATATTTGAATGTTATGAAACTAATTTATTTTATATGGTTTAAATGTTTTAAATTTTAAATTTTATATAATTAACACTTAATACATCATATAATATTAATTTTCAATTCAAATTATTTCTACATATTGGATTTGACTTGAATGTTACCATGTGGTAAGTGTTTCATAACTTCATTTTTTATTGGGTTATATCACTTATTCAGTTATTATATTTTGTGAATATTATATTTCAAATGTTTTTTTATTTATGTTGTATATCAACTTTTTTTTATTTAATTTTTTACACATAATCACTTAATTGATTAATTATCACTTCCATGTTGTGATTATTATAAGAGTTCTTCATCTCAAATTGTCTTCTTTGAAAAAATGTTATATTGTACACTTATTTTCATTAATGAGGTGTATATTCATCTCATATTATATATTATATAATTAATATTGGTTCATTAATTCTAATTGATGTTTCTTTTGATGTTATTTATTTCACGGGGGTTATGATCCAAAAGTTACAAAAGTGTTAAGGGTGTGTTTCACAATATCATCATTATTTAAGATTGTTCATGTTTAAGTCTTCATTAGGGGAATTATATGAACTTTCTATATTAAAAAATCGATATTTTATTATTCTTTTTTTCATTTTTGAAAATTCTAACTTTTAATTTCATTTTTCTCTTTTATGCTCTCAAAAGAAAAAAGTTTCTAAGAAAAAAAGATATTATTTCCTCTTTAGCTAGGAATTTTTTTCCATGTCCATGTTTTTTGAAACTAAATTCAAAAGTGTTATCTGTTTTAATCTGTTATTGTTTAATGTACTTTTAAACATGATATAATTTTTTAAAAATGTTTTAAAAGTAATTTTTTTGATTATTCAACTTGTTACTTATTGACTTTTTTCAAAAAATGTGAAACAAATCTTTGTTTAAACATACTGTCCATGAATATAATTTCATTCCATAATGACTTACCAATTATTTAAAGCTTCATTTATAAGGTTACATGGTTTTTTTAAAATAAAATGTTTTTTCTACTATTTTGGAAAATTTTATTTTTTAAAAGTTAATTTCAATGAGTAAAGGGTATTTTCCTCGAGAATGTATTAATGATATTTTAAAGGTAGTTCTATTTATCAATGACAAAAAATATTTTATTCTATAATCATAATATGTTTTAATTCTACCATACTTATTTTTTCCATGGATGCTTTATGGTCACTTTGACTTGGGAAAGTATATTTATTCCATATCCCAGTTCTTCATATATGTAATTTTTTTGAATAAGGAATGTTGATTAAGTTGTATTATTTGTTCCTATGATAAATTCATTGGACTTATTAAGTGAAAGTGCGGTCCAAAATTATATATCCCTTCGATGAATAGGTATTTCTCATGAGACAAACTAGCTTAGGAATTAGCTGAGGCCTTACCCATTTATGTAAGATGTTATGACATGGGCCATTCCCAGTCAGTTTATAATTCCCATCATTATGAATTCCATATTTATGAAACTATTTATTTATTTCCATGTGATTATTTGAAAATTTATTAAAACTATGGATATGTTTTAGGTTCATGTGATTAATTACATAACATCTTTTGTTCATTATTTTTTCTTTCCATATAATTTTTTGTTTTGAATTTATTGATTAAATGGAATGTGTTTCCAGTTATTTACCTTGAAATATTGATTATGCCTTATTTACTCATGATATATTCCATAGTACAAAACCATTATTGATCATATGAGCACACGCTTATTTTGTTTCCTTTCCCTAGGATATGAATACATAATCATTTAATGAGTTTAAGGATATAGAATATTTACTTTCACTTTGTTTTTTATATTATATTTTCAAATGAAATATAATATTCAAGTATATATCTATTTTACCAAAACTAATAAACTATTTATTACTTTGGAATATGATCTCTTGTATCTAGTACCAATTTAATAAATTGGACACTGCCTCTAGTATACAAGAGTTAGGGTCATTACATCATTTTTTTAATTATGTATAGTTATATTGAGACATTTAAATTAGTTTTAAAGAATGTATGTAAAGTATGTATTTATTATACCTAACCCGAGTGTGTGGGTTAGGGTTATCATAATGGTGGAAACATACATTGAAGGATGGGGGTATATGGATTATTTTCTCCATTATTACATTCTCCACTATGAGGTGATATCAAGACATGGTAGTGACATTGATATGGATATGTTTATGTTTGTGTGGTTTTGAGATTTTAGTAGTGATTTTACAATATGGATAACTCGTTATGTGATTATGTAAGGAATAATAGAACCTAGTTGTAATCTATTGGGGGCATGGGGGTGACTAGTTTAGTGAGGGAGTGGATAAGGGGTACCTTTTCTTATTTCTTATTATTATTATTTTACCTTACTTACCTATGGTTTTGGGTGAGTGAGGATGGGTGGTATTTGAATAAGTATAGGTAATAAGTTGGTTTCACTTTTTTATTTATTATGTAATCAACTTGATTCTTCTATATTTTCATGAGATGTTTTGGGGAGGATCTTATATGGTATACTTATATTCTCAAAACTAAATTATATAACTATTTTTTGGATTGTCAAGACAGATGTTGTGAATATGATAGACATTACCAGTTCATGGTGGGGAGTTGGATATTATTCATGTAGTTATTGTCATTGGAGTTTCTCATGTTATTTATTTGGAAAATTTTGTTCACATATGATAGTTCATGTATTGTGAAATTGGTTTTGTTTATATTAAATTGAGTTGATTATTGGTTTTATCTTATATTCTTAGGAAATTATAATGTTTATACTTACTATATGGGTGTTTTATAACCCTAGTACTGGTCACTTACCAATATCCTTTTGGTGGCAGGCTTCATGGGTCACACCTATCTTCACTGGTAGCCCAGGAATGGTTCTCGTGGGGATGATCCACGAAATGAATAATCTCAAATTCATTACTATCGAAACATAGTGGATTTTTATGTCTATCCAATTTTAACTCTAAGTTTACATTAGATATATGCACAAAATGGTTAGGGTGGTGCATAATTTTTCTATAATTACACAAGATAATCCATGGGTACTTGAATTTGTCTTTACCCAATAATTTGGATAATCATCATCATAAAAATTATTTAATCTGGAATGAATCTAACACCTTAGTATTTTTTGGTGTTTTCATAATATCAATATTTTCTATAAGATTCTCATGAATTCTCTATGCATATGAATTCTTATACTGATTAAATTAAGGCATCACATTACTTTGACCAAATTAACATATTTCATTCATGTTGATTTATGAATCTTATAAAAATAAGAATGTTTGTTATGATCCATCAATGGAAAAACTAATTCTAATATTTTTTACATATCTACATAAATCTCATGCATAAGGCACTTGAATCTTTTTCATATAAGGGATTATAATCATGTGAAACCAAAATCTTACTCTAGAGTGTGTATGTTATGATACGTAGTCATCAACACTTATCTAGAAAAAACCATAGTCTCAAGTCCAGTGGAAGTGTATTACAATTCCCCATAATAGATCTATAATTATCAAAGAGGGTATTTAATCCCAATATAATTTCAAACTAAAAAATTTATAAATAATTATAATAAATCCACATTATAGAAGTATAACTTAAAAATAATAAATTTTGGTTAACCTAAAATAAATCTTATTATATAGTTCACATAAAGATCCTTAAATTCATGGAATGTAATTTATAAGAACCAATTGAAACCCTTTAGAATGAATCATATAAATATGGGAAATGTAAATAATTTATATAAATGAATATTACATCTGAAATTTAATAAAATAAATGAATAATTCAACTATTTATTACAAAAGTAAAACAATTTACATTATTTAAATAAGGTATGAGTTAATATGAAAATTTCCTATATTCTAATATAAAAACACTATATTAGTCTCATTTTTTATTTTATAATCCCTTCATAAAATATCTAAATTAATTATCAATTATGTGTTTTTACAACAACTATATCACAAAAACTCCATATTGATGTCTTCAATATAGGAAATCCAATATCATATAGTGTTTTCACATAATGTTGTCCTCTATCTCTAATTTAAATATAGCTAGACCACCAGATGCAATATCTCCATACCAAAACATGGGATACACATAATAATTATTATGGCAACATCATTATGTCTCTATTTCTATCCATGATATTTATAAAAAATTAGGATATATATATATATACTTATATGTTATTTCTTGTGATAATCTCAAACTAGATAATGGTATTATATATAATGAACCAACATTCCCACATTACATATACATTGAAATTCTTTGTTTTTGAGTTCCTGGATAAGGTTAATTATAGTAAGTGATAAAATAATAAAACAAATAAGTGAAGGGTTGTGAAGGGGATAAAAATTATCTTAAGAAGTTGGAAAAAATCAAACATTACCTATTTTTCACAATATCCATCAATACATTTGAAATAAATAAATATAAATGAATAAAAAGAATATTTTCATAATTAAATCCAATCTATATGATCTCTTATATATATGATTGATTGGGATTTCTGAGAAACAACAAATAGAATCCATTCTACTTTGGTATCCACATGCTGTGCAAATCACCCAATGCTTTGAATGACCTTCCTTCAAGATATGGCATACTAGAACCTTTTTAAAGGATTAAATAAAGAGAGATAAAAATAGATTCATCTCTAGGGGTTTTCATAGAAAAAATATCATATTCAAATTCCACATAAACCCCTTAAATTCCATAAACCTATGTTTTTTTAGATACCCATCCATGAAAAATCTCTGGATTCAAAGAATGTACCAAAAATTAGGCGATTTAATGTATTTTTTATAGATGTTTCAAAGGTTACCACTATTTTAAACTCTTATTTAATCATTATGATCAACTGTTTAAAATATAAATTATTGATTTGGATTCCCAAAATCTTATAATAATTATAATATGATGATCTAGATGAACATGATATCTTAGGTGAAAAAATGATCAAAAAACATGTATCATCACATAAAATGTGCATTACCATGTATAAAACCATGTCACAATGACCTTAATTGTGACACCCCCTACCCACACTCCCACATCTGATTCCATAAACATGTAATCTACATACTCAATTTTATACCACCTAAAAAAGATTCAATATAACTATACTTAATTACAATAATATTAATAATTATTTCATCTTCTAAATCCTAATGTTATTTTTAGGTTTATTGATTTAGAGAATTAGGAAGAAAATAATTATTAACAAATCCTATGTTCATTGTATCAAATAGAATCAATTTTTAATTATATATGAAACTAGTTAATCCATAAAGTGTTTTAAACATCTCCCATAAATTCTCCCCACAATCTATCCTCATAGGAATATCATGTGTAATAATTTTCTTCATAACCTAGGGAAATATAAATATAAGAAGGGTTTAGCTCCAACGCTCAGTAAGGGAAAACATACAACTGAGGTAATCATTAAATAATCATGGAATAAATATTATGTCGAGAATAAATAAACAAAATGAACCCATAATAAACTGAAACTGAGAGAATTCTATATCAATGAAAGTAAATGAAAACATTGATATCAATAATACTGATCTCATGTTGATGGAATTCATAATGATGGACATCCAAAATAATATTTCAAGACCTTGTTCCAAGATGATATCCTATTATAGGGAGAGGTATACACAAAAACCAACCTGTTTTTCCTTATGAGACATGTTGATGTATTTATGGGATATATAATGTTATTTCCAACCCATAACTTGATTAATTCCAATGAATTCACCACAATAGTCAACAAGGAATTTTAAAACCATTATTTAAGGAACCTCTGGTAGAATAGAAATATGGAAATCCATATAATTATAAAAATTTAATTTCAATCCATAATAAACCTCAATTAGTAGTCAATAATCATCAAGAATATTAATAATTTTCTCCATTTCAATAAAAGGGATAACCTAACCATAACCCATCCAAAGAAAGAAGGTGGATGGTAAAATAATACAAATTCAACTTTCCAATACTCATTCGTATTTTAATAAAAACAAAAAAAGACACTAATAATCTTCCATATGTCAGAACATAAATGTTAATTCTACATGAACATCCTCCAATATAAATTTATAAAATTATATGTTAACATAATATATGTAATGAGTATATTGTGAATTAAATGTTGTAATAACATGATCATAATCCCTATAGAGAAGGAAAGTGTAAGGTTTTAAAAGAACATATCACTTGTGCATCAATGTAAACATAGGAGGGTGATGACATAAATGAAAAAAAACCATTTTAAAATAAATATTTTGAATGATATAATAAAAAAAGGGTTTAAGAATTGAATTGTTTGATATTGTGAGTAAAAAAACCCAAATGATTGTGTATATATATATATATATTAGAGGATAAATAATTAAAGATAAACCACATTTGGGTAAAAAAATTGGAAAATGAAAAGGGTTTAGAAATGAAAATATAAATGAACTTTTAGAAACAAATTTAACATTGACATAGAATAAAAAAATTCATTTCACTTTCAAAGGAACTTTTGAAAATGTGACATGGAATTTTTTGAAAACCATTAATTTTAAAAATAATCACCAATAATATAGCTTTAAAATTTTATAAAGTATATCTTAGTGAAATTTGGAGAGGAAGAAAAAACTTATGTAAGTGAAAATAAAAAAACCATTTTTATTATTTTGATGATAACATTGTTCAAAAATAAATTATAAAAAGTGTAAAAAAATTTATTTTGTATGAAAATATATATTATCTCTATAGATTTAGATAATTCAACAAACAACAAAATATTATTCTGGTCAAACCCAAGAATGGATAAAAGAAGTTTATGATGAGGAATTTTGACACAAGGAAAAGAGACTTGAGTTATCCATATATTCCTTACGAGAAATATATTCCTTGTAGAAAGAAAAATTTTAAAATTGTGTATTATTTTTATAATTATGTAAATTATTATAAAATATATATAATACCACATAATATAAATAATTGGAATAATGTAACCAAATTTTATATCGAATAGGATGACCATAACTCAATGAATGAAAACTGGGTTACCAAAACCTCTATAATAGGTGTAACAATTTAGAAAAATCCATTTGATAAAAAAGAAATTATTTTGATTATTATTTAACATGAATAAAAAATATATCATAAAGATACATCCATTAGTAGTGATTAAACCATTCAAAGGAAAACATTATCCACAATATAAACTTGTCTCAAATAATTATAGTTTCAAACAAAGAGCCCTAACAGCTTGAGGAACATATTAATAAAACTCCTTGAAAGAGAGGGAATGATATTGAACATTAAATACCAATATTAAAATATAATTAATCACATGTTATCTTAAATAGTTAGTATATACACCACATAAATGAAATTTGGTGCATAATATAAAACATGTCTCAATGAGAGGAATTTGAGATGAAAAACCTTACCTCAGTCCTTATTCACTCTGCACTTCCTACAAATATCATAAATAATTAAATTAAGTTCATTAAATACATACCCAAAAACCTTATTCCTAACTATTATAATGACCCGACCCACCAGGGCCCTCCAGGCCGATGGAACACCGAACCAAAAATACCCTAAGCAAACACCAACATGCCAGTGGCTGGTGACTAGCTCTAAGAAGGTATATCACACACATGGTAGGACTTAGACTATGGTGCCTATAATCATGAACCCAAATCCATATCCATGAAAGAGTTTAGAGATAATAATGAAATTGATACAAAAATGCATGCATAAATCTATCCTATATCAAAGTACTATATACATATTAGAAAGTGATAATACTAAAAAATACAATCCCAAAAATGGTAGAAGATTCCAACATACTCAGTAAAAGGGGACTTCTAAAAAATGCACCAATGGTATAATCCTCATTATGTCCTGCCCAAAACTATACTCTACACACTCCCCCCCGATATAGTGCAATAATTCCTTTAGTTTTCACAATACATGATATGTTCAGGAAGATCCCATGTAGGGGTGAGTATAAAAATACTCAGTAGGTTCCCCAAACACCCAAAAAAGGATTAAATGATAGGCATAAATTATCTCAACCAAAATTAGGATGAGAATACCCAAGTTAGAGAGAGAACTCCATCTCAGTCACTCCTCATCTACACAAGACTAGCCAGTTCATCACTACCTAGTATGTCAGACAAGAGGACACATACCAAAAGCCCCCCCCGGAATATCATAGATATCTTAAAAACAAACTCCCAAGTATCATAGTCCCAAATATGTTTCCATTCATAATAGTCAACTCAATTCTCATAGATAATGATCATCCACGATTACTCTCTCCACAATCCCTTCCATCCCATACAACACTCAGTAGAGAGATATCACTCATTGGGAATCACTAAGTCATTGTCCATTATTCACCATCACATATGGAATTCTTCCAAGAGGATACACTCATTGGGTATCTCTATGTATAAAGTAACTTTGTAACTCAGTGAATCTCAAAACTCGGGTAGAGGATAACTCACAGGACCGCTATGGGACATTATGAACCCAAACTGAAGCACCACACATTGGAAATGGTATCTCACCAAAGCCCAAATATTAAAATACTCACTAAGCATAGGATAAAATCCTACATAGTGTCAGTCACACTTACTCTATAATCCTACCTAGGAAAACATCATGGAAGAACATTGAAGGGAACTAATTGGATTCATCCAAGATACACACACTATCAGAATACTAGGTAGGGGATTGATGCCCATGTAAATAGGTAACGCTTCCCAATATCATAGTCCCAACTATGCAACCAGCTACAATAACCAACTCAAGGATCATAAGTAAATCTCACCTTGGATAACTCACTCCATGAGCCCTACCATCCTAGAAGGCACTCAATTGAGAGATATCACACATCGAGGAACACAAATCTGATGTCACACATCCTCCATCCAATATGATATACATATGATAAAACATGCTTGGCATGTCCCTCTATGTATAAAGTCACCCTCTAACTTAGTGAATCTCCAAACATAGATAGGGGATCACTCCTAGGACCACCGGGGGACACTCTAAACCCTAGCTGAAACACCACACATTGAAAAGGGTATCATACCAAAATCCAAATATGAAAAAACATGCTAATTAGTGAATCATCGCCTTGTAGTATTGGTCACACCAACTCTACAACCTCTCCTAGGGAAAACATCCTGAATGAATTCTGAAGGAAACAAAGAGGATTCATTCAAGACACAGACTCCATCAAACTAATACCCCATCATAAATATAAGATTATGATACAAATATAGGGGTCAACACCTAGGGATCAATAGGGGGAAACCCGGACCTATAGGAAATATCCTACTAGGTAGGGGATCAATGCCCATGTAAATATTGGTCAGAATAATTCTATAAAACCATCCAAAGGACTCATGAAGTATATGAGAATTTATTGGGTCCTCTCAGAGGGATATATTCTACAAGACACTATGTATGTTTTCAAAGTATACTGAGACAAATTACTCTAGAATATAGGAACATACCCACACTACACAATCTCAGGTAACCCATAGAGGGGTCATGATCCTATGATGAGGATGTGATGCCACACCAAAACCTCATAAGAATAGACCTATGTATCTCACTCAACTGCTGCTAGTATATATGTTTCTAACTGAATAGACCCATAATGCAAGCTCATACTACATCTATGACACCAAAACCATAACCATCATCAAATTTTATATAGAAAACTACTCAGGTTAGGATAATCACATGCCTCCATCCGAGTCATGAAGAATAATATTTGTGAAGAAGAAATGTCTTAGAAGGAATTACTTGGTGTGCACCTTTAGTTCATCGTGTGTATCTTGACACCTCTCCTGAATGGGTCCCCTTAGGTACTCAAAATAAAAAAATACATGTTTTGTAACCCATCACACATGGTGTGTGATGCTGTCCAATATCTTAGGTATTTCCTTGATCATACACGGCTTGGCTGGACATATAGACACACACGGGGTGTACCCTTGATACATGGTGTGTTCTTATTTTTTGTCCTATGCCCATTTTATTGGTCATTCTTATTTAATCCAACCCATGTATGTGTACTTTGTCCTTTCTTTTTCCCATGGTCATGTCCCTTAACATGACAAGACTGGCTGTGTCCCTCGAACACATGACCTGAGCTCACTAAATGGAGTGTACCCTCCATACATGGTGGGTAGTTCCCAAATGTTTGTCTCCTATGAATGGGAAGAACTCACGATGTGTGCCTCCACACTACATGTCATGTGATCAAAAAAATATGAACATGAATCTCGTCCGAGCCACCTAAAACCCCCTATTTTCATCTAAAAACCATTGTTTAACCCCCATGGGGTCCCTAGACGTCATCCAAGGGCCTTAAAACCTTAAAATAATGCATAAAAAGGGGATCTGGATGTAAAGACCATAATTACACCTACCTCATAGAAAAAATCTGAAGCTTTAGGTCCAAAATGATTCCCAGAACTTGCTGCATGTTAATTTGTTGACGATCGCTGTCAAGTATAGGGATTGACAGAACCTACTCACTTTCGATCGGCCTCGAGTCACTTGTAACCGTGGAAGGAAAACCCCTATCCTCTACTATTCATGATAATAAGGTGGTGGAGGAGGATATAAGTTTATTTTAATAAAATATTTACATCAACATGCCCACTAATACTCGCCGTCACCTAGGCACCCAACACTGACAAATGTTATGTTGTACATAGGGTAAAACCTATATACGGAACTCAACGATGATCTTAGATTTTTGATCTGATACTTTTATAGAGAGTTATTTCACATTTACTAAATAAATGTGTGAATTTGATTAAATATATTTAAGATTTTTAGTATCACCACATTAAGGCTCTTCGGGCCCTAGAATCCCATGCCGACTTAGTTATTGGATTAAGAAATATTACAAGAAATATTCCAAAGTATTACACTGTAAAACCTAAGTTTCTACACTCTCTCCACCTTTAAGTATTTTTATCCTAAAAATAAAAATTCTACACTCAATGGAGAAAATTGAGCTCTCAAATGAATCTCCCACACTTGTATGATATTTAGAAGGTTCTCATGTTGTCAATAAAGACACACCGAGGGGAACCACATGCACAAAAATGATCTTCTCATGGAAGCTCACAACCGTTATCAGGTAACAAAGAAAATAACCCCACAAACAATGTAAAACTTATCCATGATGAAACTGTGCAAGAATTGTGTACATGTCACCTCAGCTATGGCAGGTGGGAAGTGCATGACACCCGACCTAACTACCATCAAAGGGTATAGTGGAATTCCACCTCACTAAGCGAAAAAGAAAATGAAGAAAGTGATTATGAACTCTGAAGATAGCTTACCACCCCATCCAACTCTTCATAATACTCGATGTGGTGAGATCTCACAAAAAAAATACATCATCATCAAACTCCATGGGTATTCATCCTCAGTCTTCAATGACCCCTAACATGACCCATAAAACCTTCAACACACCTCATCGCACCATGTGACGGGTGTCATTGTAAACCATCAGAAGGGTGATTCACTCCCCACATTTGTAAAATCCATCAAGAACATGTCCAGTGGATATCCAGTCACATGAGACCTCACAAAAAAATCCAAGCCTTACTGCAAAATAAAATAATCTACAACTATCAACTAGATATAAACTACTATGACCCCTACCTCGAGGGTCATCTTTATGAAGTTAACTACTCCATCACCTAACTCTCCAACAGTTAATGATTTTTTTTTGAAATAAACTTATAGTACAATATTTCCCTTGGGTGGTTCTCAGGATACCACCGCTAAAACTCTTTTTAGGTTCCACTACCACTCCTGCATCCAAGAAGAGACACCATATGGAGTGTACCTATGTCTAGAACCAATACTTTAAGAGCTTCTATTAAGGCCGATACTTCCAAAAATTCCTAGAAATATCCTCAAGTGTCTCATGTGATCATCACTTGATGCCGATCAAAAGATGATATCAGCAAATAAGTCTACCTAGAACTGATCCAATAAGGTTTAAGGTTCTGTTCCATCAGTCCCCATAACACCATTGGGGCATCCAATGTGTTTAAAGGTATCACCATAAAACCAAGAAAAATCCCACTCAAACATGGAGCTGGTGATAACCTGATAGGAGGTCAAAATTTTCAAACTATAATCTATCTTATAGAAAAAAATACATTGAATATCACATGCATGTACTCCTCACTAATAGTCACCTAGGCCAGGAAATATCAACCACCCATAACCTGAAGGACCCCTCTACCTCCTATGTGAGGAACACAGAGTATCGAAATCAAACACACTAGGTACTAGAAGACCTTTGAAATAAGGGTTTAATATAAAGGATCTACTATTCACCTAGTCTCAAACATGGGATACACTTAGTGAAAATCGACTCATGTATCTAAAAAAACTATTATCGAGGAAAAGAAGTCACACATCAAACCATGAACCAAAATCGAAGTCTCCATGTCACAAACACCAGATTCTTGATACCCATCCTTTCTATTTTTACACCTTTACACCACAAAAATATCATTCTCTAAAAACTTAGCACACTAAACTACCCCAAAATCAAAATTCAATGGAACTCGTGAACCAAACCTCCACACTTTCCACTTTGGCCAGCACTAACATTCTTGAATGGATTTTTGTCATGTCATAAGAACACATATTAGAGGGGGATGCCTCCTTATTTCCTGTGAATTCAAATCTACACAAAAAATAACCATCATAGGGATCCACCAATATCCTATGTCTCCCTAGATAAACCTTGAGAGATAATTTATAAGGAAAATTTATGTCACACCTATTTCTAACATTAATACTAGAAAAGTTGAAAGGATACATATCCTACCTCCAAACTCTTATGAATCTTCTAGGTAAAAAACCTCCATCACTTAAAATCTCCCCTGAACCTATCCACCATCTCCATAATTCTGGAATAAAGCAACAAGGGGTGTTGGTGGTGATATAAAATAAAAGTTTCATCCATCTCCTGTTACCCCTTTAGCTCATATTCCACACCCATTTCCCTATGGATATCATTGCAGAAATTGATTCCTCTACCTCAGTGTTATAACAATAATATCTCTACATGCAGATTAATGGGTAGGATAATCCCATGCGATATGTCTATAAAAATACAAGAGAAAAAATTAATCTTCCTCAGGGAATTGATGATCCCTTGAGGTCTACATGAATGAAGGTTCCTGTTTTGTAGCACGCCTGTAGTCTGTGGGCCCTACTTGACCTAGACCATAGGTTATACATACCTCATAACATCATGATATTCACTTGATATATATTTATAATTGCTAAAAACCATTAGATCCATCCCTAGCCTAGTCTGACTAGTTGCATCCACCCAAACCCTCCTAGGTTGACCGGCGTGCTGTTCAACAGGTGGATGCTCTACCAACTATCCACTAAGAATAAAACCATATATGTTACAAGGCCCCTATATAAATATCTCATCACTCATCAGGTAATAAACTTAAACTTTCTATGGAAACCCTAATGGTTGTCTCCATTGAAACATCCTACAATAGAATAATATGTGCTACTATCAAAAAGTTTATCTGGAGAGCTGACTCAAGAAGGACATGGAAACTACAACTTAGTCTTATATAATGCATGTACCAATGTTTTTCTACAATAAGTGCCTAAATATTTTGAGTCAACATACAAGTTGTTAGATTCCTAGTGAAAGTATATGTCATCCACAACACCGACAGTAGAGTCCTTTGGCTGAAATCTGAACTCAAAACACTTTAACACTGTTTCCTTAGTTCCTAAAACAATATCGTAGACTAGAAAAATACTAACTCTATATTCCTAAGGGAGGAAATCCTTTGATACCACACTATAATGAATTGACCCCCTGGGCTTGCTTGACTGATGGAAGAAGGAGCCAAAACTACCCCAAGCCTTCCTACAATAGGCTAGGGCTTAGTGACTCGCATAGATTAGACATTTAAAATACAAGGGACACCTTAGACTATGGTACCTGTATGCACGTACCGACATCCATCTCTTTGAAATAGTGCAAAGATAAGAATAAAACTAATATAAAAAAGCAGGGATACATGTATCCCAAATCATAGTACTACATATGTACTGGAAAATAATAAAAGGGAAAAAATACAATTCCACAAAAAACAAAAAAAAAATAGACGAATATCCTCAGTCGGATGGGACTAGTAAAAAATGCATGACCGATATACTCCTTAGTCTATCCCACCCATAACTATGATCCACCCACTTCTATTCCTCCATCGATAATTCTAGGATACCTATATTCTGTACAAGATATGACATATGCAGTTATATCCCGTGCATGTGTGATTATGAAAATACCCAATTGGTTCTCCAACACACCAAAAAAATAGGGAGTAACTAACATGAATCAGTTAGCTTGACCAAAATCCATAGGATAACACCCAATATAGTGAGAGAACTCAATCTTAGAAACTCCTCATCCATACAAGACTAGTCAGTTCATAACCACTTGGTACATCAGATAATATTACACATACTAGAATTTCACCCAAAATATACATAATACAATCACAAAAAACTCCCAAGTCTTATAGTCCCAAATATGTAGCCAAATACAAAAAGCTATATCAATGGTCATAGGTAACTCTCATCCATGAGAAGTCAATCCTTGAGCCCTACATTCCTAGATGGAACTCAACCAAGAGATATAACTTATCAGGCAATACTAATCCAATACCACATCTCCTCAATCCCATATGAAATATGTTTTATATAACAATCACTATGGGTCGCTCCACGTATAATGTCACCCAAAGACTAAGTAAATCTCAAAACATAGATAGGTGAAAACTTCTAGGACCACTATAGGACACTATAAACCCTTTATAAAACATTTCACATAGAAAAGGACATCACACCACAACCCAAATCTGAAAAAAAAACTCACTAAGTAGAGGATTGATTCCCTTATATTGTTGGCTACATCAAATCTTAAACCCTTCCTAGGGAAAACATCATGGAAGAATGCTAAAGGAAACATAGAGGATTAATCCAAGATATACACTCCATCAGAAAACTAGCCAATCAAAAAGATAAGATCTTGATAAAAAGATAGGGGTCAACACTAAGGGATACCTAGGCAGACACCTGACCCAACTAGAAACATAATACTAGGTAGGGGATTGATTCCCAAGTATAAATTGATCATGCTAATTCCATAAACCATACCAAGGAAAACATGATGTAAGTGAGGATCACTTTGGGTCTCTTAGAGGGATACATGATCCAAAATGGTGAGGAATATATCAATGTAGACTAATAAAACTCACTCCAGATTATGGGAACAATCCCACACTTCAAAATAATAGGGAAGACACAGATAATTCATGATCCTATGACGAAGGATTCATTCAACACCAAAACCTACTTATAATTGACTGAGGGAACTCACTCAACCACTACTGGTCTATACATCGCAAACCAAATTGATCCACAACATCCACTCACACCGCATCTCTGACACAAAAACCATGACCACCATTGTTTTCCACATGGAAAACTACTCAGGGTAGTATACTCATGGGTCTCTATTCAAGACTTGAAGAAGAAGATGTGAATTAGAGAAAAGTATCGGAGGGAAGTATATGACATGTACCATCAATACATGGAATGTATATCAACATTGACCTATGGATATGTTTCATTTGGTAATCAACATATAAAAAGGAAAATATAAGGAATGTACCACATGTCACATGGTGTGTGACATCATATGATATCCTTGGGGTGTCCTTTCCCATACATGGACTAGCTGGCCATGTAACCACTCAAAATGTGTACCCTTGGTATATAGTGTGTTCCTCATAGTCCGGACTAATATTATGTCATTGGTTGTGCTTGGGTGACCCAACATGTGTCAATGTACTTTGGTTGTGAATGTAGTCCCCAAAATCTCATATTCACTAAATGAGAAGAACACACGGTGTGTGCCTCTGTGTTACACATCGTGTGATCTTAAATCTCAATGGGAATCTCTTTAAAGCCACCCAAAACCAATTATTTTCACCTGAAAACCAAATATCAACCCACATGGGTCTAAAAAATTCATCTAATTTCTCTAAAAAAAAAAGTGTCAAAAAGGGATCAGTATGTAATGATATTAAATCTGCCTACCTTGTGGTGAAATGATAAAGATTCTTCTCCAAAATGGCACTCAAAACTAGCTAAACCTTGATCTAGTAAAAATTTATATCAAGAATGGGGATTCAATTTTTATCGACCTTAGTTCATCCATAACCATGGGATGAAAACCTCCTCCACTCTACTATGCATGAGAACAGTGGGGGTGACATTAGTTTTATTTTAATAAACTAATATCATCAACACTCCTACCACAACTCACCGTCACATAGGAACCCAACATATACAAAATATATGTCATACCTAGGGTATAAACCATGTTCCAAACTCAACCATGGTCTTGTATTTTTGATCCAAGTCATCACTCATGTAAAATCCTGGACATAACCACCAAATATGAGCTCGAATGATACATGACCTCATATGCGCCTCCCCATACGTAAGAGGTTTCAGACTAGAATCAAGGGTCTTGAGTGAAACCTTGGGGATACAATACACACTATATCATTTCATATGATAGATGATAATGAATAAACCAAATAATATAAAATCATAGTAAATGAGGAAATATAATAATGACATACGTAAAAGAGATCCTAAAGTGGTAATCCTATCTATAATATAAACAGGTATAAAAATACAAGATAAAAGTAAATAAATAACCATTTAGGGGTTACTCTAGTGTTTTTATTGATCTGATCCATCTCCAAGAACCACTTCTCAACCATCCTACACAATTTCCTTTCTCTTCACCGAATCTCTAGTCAGAAAATCTATAAGTGGAATGATATTCCTAAGTAGGGTGTGTGTACTTGACTCAACAGGAAACCACCAATGCATACTTACCATAAGTTCACAAATATATATAATAGTTTATATCATGACCTAAGTAAATTCTTAGTAAACATACATGTGTCAAGTCATCGTGTGATGATCAATTTTCCACGAACCCCAGCCCCACCTACTTTGGCTCATTGTTGGTAAGATATCCAAGAATTTACGTACGTGCACTGAGGCAACAAGGCTCACCCCACCTCACTGATGGTTGTTATAGGAATAACTCATGTTACATAAAGTATATTCCTAACCTTATTAACCTTTTAAAATACCCATGACCCAAGTTTGTAGGATAAAATGACCTATATCTATCAGCTATTCATCCCCGACCTGATTAACATTTTTAAACACCCACGACCCAAGTATGTAGGAAGAAAAGACCAGTATTTTAAATCTATGCATCCCTAACCTGCTTAACCTTTTAAAACACCCAAAACCCAAGTTCTTAGGAAGCAATGACCAGTATCTTTCAGCAAGCTACTATGAATTCCACTCTCCTATGGTAGCCACGTCCACCTTTGATGATATTATGACCACGTTAGGTTGGTTAAATGGCCATTGAGCAACAAAACTCCCAACCTTAGTGCTCCAATTGAGTTTCTTGATACCTAAAAAATAATTACATAAGCTCTGTAGAAACAACAACATGTATCATTACAAGGAACTATAAGTCACACCAAGATCAAAGTAAGGATAATCACATATAAACAAGTACACCCATGGTTACTCACAAACCCACATGAAATTCATCACATGCATGGGTTAGTCCAAAAAAAACATCACATCATGATAAAATTATATATATATATATATATATATATATATATATGGCCCAAAATGGGAAGTACCACCTACCTCAAATTCATCAATGCCAATAGAAAAGTTTGTCGAAGGGTTCGTCACCCAAAACTGTGTTCACACACCAACCAGAAATACGATCACATGTCATGGATTCCCAAAACAAAAAACCATGTATTTTATTTCCAAAATAAATAAATATCACATTTGATAATACTTTATCTCTCCTAGATAATTTTCACATTATTTTTCTAGAAATTCACTTGCAATATTCTCTTTTAGAATAATTATAAAACCACATTTGATAATTTCAAACTCTAAATTAATTTGAGATCACATGTGGAATTCATTATAATTATTCTTCAGTAAAACCATATAATAATCTTTGAAAAAAGAATAATTATCATATGATAATCTAATATATTTTTTCACTTTATAATTGTTCTTATAATTACCCTTGTATACTTTTTATAATTATATTACAATAATTTTCTTAAAAATTTATCCTTTATAATTCAATAATCCTATTTGACAAATTTATTTTGTTAAATTTTCATAATTATCGCTTGATAATTTCTAAAATTAGCATAATTTAAAAATTTCAATTATCATTTGACAATTTTAGTAAATTATCTTTTGATATTTTTAAAATTATCCATTAAAAATTTTCAAAAACCAAATGAAACATACCTTGTTTCCTTCTAAAAAAACTTGGGACTAAAATTCTACTTTTCGATACAAATAAGACGAAACCGATGGCGTGTCAATTCAATTAATAAAAAAGAAGATATTGAGGATTGATGTTTAGAATAAAATAAAAATAAGAAGATAGAGAGAGTAAGAGAGAGGGGACATACATGAGAAATAATTGGCTTCCTACCCATTTCATATACAATATCCAAGATCGAATTTATAATAATTCTTCATCAATTAATTTAGTAACATTTCTCAATCTCATCCCTTATTTATTAATATCTACTATTAATTCCATGAACCAACCCATTATCATATTGGGAGTTTCAGGGAAATGTACCATGAGTCCGAATTAAATATTCATCATTGGTCTTGAAATGGCTGCCTCAATTTTAGGGTCATGCTGCCACTGACATTGTGTCAATCTGACACCATGTGAAAGAGTTATGACCAAAATGATGTTTTGAAAACAATTATTTTCTCCATTTAATAATAATAATAATTATTATTATTATTATAACGTATCTTTCACTATTAAAGTTTCACCAAAAATATTGATTAAATGTCGATAAAAGTTAATAAATAAATATTAATCCCATATTTTCATTTATTTATTATTGACTAATAATTTTACCACTATTGCATTGATCAACAAAAAATATTTATATGTGGTGAAACATCACTCATCATTCAAGTGAAAAAGAATATTTAATTATACATGTACTTTTCAATTCATTTTGTTTGAATAATAATAAATGATTATTATAAATAATATTTTTTATCTAACAGAAAAATATTAAAATACTCGTTTTCTTAATTTAATAATAATAGTAGTTATAATAATAATAATAATAATTAAATATTTTTTAACATCATGACCATTAACATTTCAAAATAATCTTATGTTTCATCTAAATCTTAATGGATAAAATGTTTAATTTTTCTCCATTAATGAGTTTTATATTTTAAATTGTTCAAAATTGTGTAAAATTTAATGTTTGAAAAATCATTGGTGGGAAATAATGGAGTTTGTAGCGTGAGGTTAGCGGTAAAAATCTTTATAAATAATTAAATAAAATCAACTATTTAATACAAAAAATTAAATAACACCTAACACCCGTTGAATATATAATTTATATCCCAACTAAGGTAAACACCTCATTCTAGACCTAATAGTAGTCTCATATTCCTCAAATGACTCATCATTTCAGAGATATTAATTATTTATTCTTTAAAAATTATATTAAATATGTAATTAATAATAAAAAATATTTTATCATTAGCGACCCATCCAAATGTTTAACTCTTACAAATTTTAAACCACATATAAGGTAAAAACTAAATTCCAGACCTAACAGTTGTATCAGATTTCTCAAAAAACACACAGTTTGAGATATATTAATTATTTATCAATTAAAAATTTGAATAAATAAATAAATAAATATAAAATAGAGTGTTATCACATGTGTTGTTTCCAAACACCCAAAGAGAGTAAAATTTATATTTATATTCTAGGTTAAATTCTACGTTTTAGACACAATCGTCGTCTCATATTTTTCATACGACACACCATTTGTGAGATATTACTTTATTTTTAAAAAATAATACAATAAAAATTTTAAATAATTTATTCTCACAAGCGACTTGACCAAACATCTGATGCTCACAAAGGTAGTACCTCTCCCAGGGTAAACACAATGTCTCAGACCTAACGGCGGTATCTGATTTCTCATACGACACACCATTTGAGAGTTATCCAATTAATTTTGATAATTCATGCACACATAATTTAATATACTTAATATTTTTATTCCATTTTCACCAAGCCTCTACTGGCCTCAAAATCCCACACATACCTAGTGCTTGATTCCAAAAATATTCGATTTAATATTCCAATATGTTAACTAATATTTTACCCTTATGAAAAATCTTTGAAACATTTATTATGTTCCTTTTATTGGAAAATTACATTTTTAAATAAAAACAATTTTAATTTTTCAACTATATTTTTTTATTATCTTTAAAAAAACTAGGATATTATAATTCTCCCCCTCTATGAACTTCTCACCCCTGAGAAGTATCCCTATATGTGTTTCTCAATAAACTCAAATCACTATGTTCAAACATCACACTATAACTTTCACATCATTATAATAGGAAAAACATTAGGAACATAGAAACTCAAAACTGTCCATGGGATCCCAAAAAGGATTCCCTAGGAGTCTATCCACTTCCCAATGTATAACCCTCCTAGCCCTAACTCTTGTCTCTATCCCTACATTTTATTCACAGTTATCAAATATATATATATATATACTTACACAACAACATTATTAGTTAAAATAATTCATTACAATAAATATATATCACACAACACGATAACATAAAATTATCATACAAAATGATAACATAGATATATAACATAAGAGAAACTATCCTGAATATATAGTAAAAATCAAGGAATTTAATTAATGAACTACTTTTCAGCACACTGATTGGTATATATATGTAACATGAACTTATGTTCCCAGTCATTATGCATGAAAATATAGGAAATTTCATAAATCACAAATAACATCTTGTGCGTCACCCAAGGTGAATTTAATAAATGGTAAAAAAACCAAATTTCCCATTTATGGAAACTCGGAGGTCCATTATGCAGTGATGGCTTGGCACTAACATAGTTCCCATGCCCAAGTCGCAAAAATTATAACTATGGTCTACCCTGTCCCAAAATAAGACAATATAATGAAAAATTTAGTGAGTCCTGATCACCTGATACCATTTTGAAACATCTCAACACGAACCACCAAATACGAGCTAGAATGCTACATGACCTCATGCGTGCCTCCTCATACGTAAGAGGCAGCTGACTAGCAGTGAGGGTCTCAAGTGAATCCTTGGGGAGACTATACACTATGTATCATTTCATAGGATAAATAATAACGAATAAACCAAATAATAAACAATCAGAGTAAATCCGGTAACAGAATAATGACATAAATATGCAAGATATTGTCGACTAGCAGTGAGTGTCTCAAGTGAATCCTTGAAGATACTATACCCACTTTATCATGACATAGGATCATTAATAATGAATAAACTAGATAATAAAGAATTAGAGTAATACATGTAAGATCTACCATAATGTTAAGTTTTCCTAGAGTATAAATTAGTAGAAAAATACAAGATAAATGTAAATAAACAACCAACTTTTAGGGTAAAATGGTGTCTATACCAGTCTGCTCCATCTCCATGTTCAACTGGTCAAACGTCCTCTATAGGTCTCTTTCCCTTCACTGGATCTCTTGTCACGAAATCTACAAGCATATTGAAATTACCAAATTGGATGTGTGTACTACAATCATTAGGAAATCACTATTGCATCCTTACCATAAGTGAAAAAATATATATAACAGTGTATACCAGGTCATAAGTAAATTCTAAGTAAACATACATGTGCCAAGTCATTATGTGCGTACCAAGCCGCCATAAACCCTGACCCACCTGATTCAGGTTGTTTCTAGTGAAAATGTCAAGAAGATACGTACCTACAATGAGGAAACAAGGCTCACCCTACCCCACTGGCGATTGTTACATGAATTTATCATGTTCTATCAAGTAGGTCCCCAACCTTCTTAACCTTTTAAAACACCCACATCCCATGTTCGTAGGAAGAAGTAACTAATATCTATCAGTTATACATCCCTGACTCTCTTAACCTTTTAAAAACCCACTACCCAAGTATGTAGGATGATTGAAATGGTATCAATTATCTATCCATCCTCAGCCCCCTTAACCTATTAAAATACCCATGAAAAACGTTTATAGGGAATAGTGAATTGTATCAGCCAGATAGCTATAATGAATTCCCCTCTGTTGGGGTAGAAACATCCTCCTTTAAGAATATTATTACTATGATAGGATGGGTAGCTGGATACTAAGACACCTAACTCTGAGGAGCAGTGCTCCACCTTAGTATCTTTATACCTGCAACACAATTCCATAGGCTATGCACACACAGTAACATGTGTCGTAGTAAGGAACAATTAGTCACACCAAGATCAAGTTCAGGATAATCACACCCCAAACAACTATACCCATGGATATTCAAACACCAACATTAAATTCATCACAAGCATGAGTTAGTCCAACATGAACATCACATCCTAATAACATTTTATATATTTTTATATATAGCCCAAAATGGGAAGGAACCTTGTACCTCAAAGTCTTCAATGTCAACAAAAAAGTCTGTCAAAGGTGATGACACCCAAACCATGTTCACACACCAACCAAAAATATGATCGCACTTCAAGGATTAATAAAACAAAAAACCATCTATTTTATTTTTAAAATATATAAAATTTCACATGGGATAATATTTTCTCTCTCTTATATAATTTTCGTATTATCTTTTTAGACATGTGCTTGCAATATTCTCTTTAAGAATAATTATAAAACCAAATTTGATAATTTATAACTCTAAATTATTTCAAGAACACATGTGGTATTTAATATAATTATTCTTTATTAAAACAATATATTAATCTTTGAAAAATGCATAATTATCATCTAATAATTTAATATCTTTCTCACTTGATAATTTTTCTTATAATTACCCCTGGATAATTTTTATATTTATATTCCAATAATTTTCATTAAATATTATCATTCATAATTCAATAATTATCATTGAAAAATCTATTTTGAACATTTTTCACAATTTTCACTTGATAATTTTCTACAATTATCATTGTTACAATTTTTCAATTATCATTTGATAATTTTTGTAATTGATATTTTGATATTATTTTAAATTATACATAAAAGATTTATAAAAACTGGATTGAACATACCTTATTGATTTCAAAAAGAAACTTGGGACTAAAATTCTTCTTGTTGATATGAATCCAACGAAACCAACAACATGTCCATCTGATCAATAATGAAGAAGATATTGAGGATTAAAGTTTATAAGAATAATAATAGAAGATAGTGAGAGTAAGAGAGAGGGGAGAGACATGATAAATAATTGTCTTCCTACCCATGCCATACACACCACCCTAGATCCAATTTATAATACTTTTTCATCAATTAATTTAGTAACAATTACATCATTTATTTATAAGTATCTTCTATTAATTTCATGTGCCAACCCATAATTGTATTGGGAATTTCATGGAATTGTACCATGAGTTCAAATTAAATCTTTATCATTGGTTTTGAAATGACCCCCTTAATTTTAGGCTCACGCTACCGCTGACGACACATTAATATGACACCATGTGAAAGAGTTATGACCTAAATGGGGTTTTGAAAACAATTATTTTCTCAATTTAATAATTATAATAATAATAACAATAATAATTATTATTATGGTAAAGTATCTTTCATAATTAAAATTTCACCAATAACTTTCATTAAATTTCAATAATAGTTAATAAATAAATATAAAACCCACATTTTTTTAGTTAGTATTGGGAAATAATTTCACCGATATTACTTTTTTTAAAAACAAATATTCAGACATGGTGAAACGCCATTCATCATTTAAGTGAAAAAGAATATTTAATTACACATATACTTTTCCATTCATTTTGTTTGAATAATAATAATAACAACAATAATAATAATTACACACTTATTATTAATAATATTCTTTTTATCAACCAAAAAAATATTAAATTACTTATTATCTTAATTTAATAATAATAATAGCAAAAAATTATTATTATTATATAATATTTTTCAACATTTTCAACATTAATTTTTTTTATATAATATTTTTTTTATTCGAATCTTAATGGATAAAATATTTAATTTTACCCCATTAATGCGTTGCATATTTTAAATTGGTAAAAAAGATATAAAATTGGAGCTTAGAAAAATCATGGGTAAGACATAATGGAGTTTGCATCGAACAGTTAGGGGTGAAATTACCTTTAAACAATTAAATAAAATTAATTATTTAATACAGAAAATTAAATAACACCTAACGCCCATTGTGCATAGAATTTATGTCATAACTAGGGTAAACACCCATTCCATACCTAACGGTTGTCTCAGAATTCTCAAAAGACACCTTTTTTTAGAGATATTAAATATTTACTATTTAAAAATAGATTAAATAATTAATTAAAAATAAAAATCTCTTTATCATGAGTGAGCCGTCCAAATTTATGATGCTTACAAATGTTACACCCTGTCTAGGCTAAAAATCACATTTAAGACCTAACTGTGGTTTCATATTTCTTATACAAGACACCTTATAAGATATATTAAGTATTTATAAATTAAAAATTGGAGTAAATAAATAAATATAAAATAGGGCATTATCATGTGCAATATTCCCAAACACTCGACACACATAAAGGTTATACGTTTCCTTGGGTAAATCCCACATTCTGAACCCAACGGTGGTCTCAGATTTCTCATAGGACAAACCTTTTGGGGGATATTAATTTATAATTAAAAAATAATCAATAAAAAATATTAAATAAATTATTTTCACAAGAGATATGACCAAACGTACGACACTCAAAAATGTAATACCCCACTTAGGGTAAAAACCACATTACAGAACTAACTGCGGTAATTGATTTCTCATATAACACACTGTTTGAGAGTTATTCAATAAATATGGAAAAATAATTTTCATATAATTTAATATATTTAATATTTTTATTTTGTCTATGTTAGGGCTCTACAAGACTTAGAATCTCACACATACTCAGTGCCTGACTCTGAATATATTTGATTTAATATTCCAATATGTAAACTTATATTTTACCCTTATTCAAGATCTTCAAAACATTTATTAAGTTATTTTCATTGAAACATAAATTTTCACATAAAAACCCTTGTAATTTTTCAAAAATAGGGTTTTTAATATCTTTTAAAAAATAAGGATAGTACTAATTAGGATTTATTTAACATTTACTGAAGAACTGTGCGCTGATGATAAAATATATTTAATATTTTTAATGTCACTGCACATAAGCTCTTGAGGGACCAAAATCCCACACTAAGTCAATGAATTGATTCAAAAATATTTCAAGAAATATTATAAAGTGTTACATGGAAATAATGAGTCGCTACAACTATAACCATTTACAATCCATTTATAATAATTATATACTCATATGTATTATTTAGTTTTTTCCTATTTTCAACATCGGGTGTATGTAATCTTCATATCTTAAAACCAGTTTCATAAAAAAAGTGTTGTTATATATTATTTTTTCAAATTCCATAATTATTAGATTATAAAACATTCTCGAATAGATATTACTTGCTATTTTATAAATCTATAATTTCATTCTATGGTATTTTGGGTTACAAACCATTAATATGAAATCAACTACAATCACATTTTTCTAATTATGAATGAAAGGGAAGAGTTTTCTTAATCAATGAGTAAAATATTCTTACAAATTTATTAGAAAAAAATTATATAAATTTTATGTATCATATTATACTTTTAAATATTTTATCATATTCATCAATGACTTAAATGTACATTGTTGTTCAAGTTGTTTGTTAAAATGACCCTAAAATTAACCTACCATGATTATGGGTGATTATGAGGCGGTTTTGTTGTAATATCCTTATAAAAAAGAATAATGAACATATTTAGTGTTTATTAGTGTGATATATATTAATTTTAAAATTTATAAAGAGAATATAGTTTATTAAATGTCATTACATAGAATGAAAAGATTATTTTCCTCTTAGTAATCCTTTTTAATGACTAATTAATGATAATCATTTGTTCATCCTATCATTAACAGGTTATCCATTTTCTCATTATTTAACTTTAATTATATCCTAAAAATCATATTTATCATTTAATGTCATCCTCATTACCAACCATGTATGTTTTCTGTGAAAGTAACAATTAAAATCAATCATTAAATAGAGATGGTAGTCCACACATATGCATGGTTGGAAATTTTGTTTTCCATAGAATGAGAGAAATGATAAATATGGTTTATTTTTTAATAATTATAAACATTATATAAATTCCATATTTATTTATTAAATTTTTTTACACCATCCTTTTATTATGGTGTTGTAAGATAAAACATGTTGCTCAAAGGAGGTGGTTATCCACACAATGCATGAATTACAATTTCATTTTTCTTACTAGAAAATGGAAAAAGGTTATTAATGACTATTCCCATATAATAATAACATCTAATATATAAAAAATAAATATCTGATTACATATGTATTTGAAAATTATAATTGTAAAATTAAAATACAAAAGTAATAAGTTATGTAAAAATGATTACTCTTGTTGATCACTTTGATATTACCTTAGAAGATCCCTCAGAAATTAAAAACATAGATTAACATCTTCTGAAAAAATTTCAAAGGAGTGAACTATTTTTATTTTTGAAGGAAAAAAGTTTGGTTTTTTAGGAAATTTTCTTTTATGAGTTACTTTAAGGGGTGGTGAGAGTCCCCTTTTATAAGGGGTGAGAGTGACAATTTTTAAGTATTTCAAATTAATATAAAGGGAGAACTTGTTACACATTTTAAGCAGCTCAAAAATTGGAAAATAATTGAATGTGAAGATATAATGTCAATAAAAACATAATACAATCAATTATAGATGTGTTTTATCATGTTTAAATCCCTTGACCCCAAGAATGATTACTTTTACCATTTTAGATTTTACAATAGTAAGTAGTTCTAGCTATGGTAAACTAATTTTTATGCCTAAAAATATTGTGGTCCTTATAAGATATTTTGGAACCAATAAATCTAAGTTTTAAATAAACTTCATTTTAATAAATTTATAAATTTGATAAAAATTTATTTTAAAATAGAAAATTATATTGTATTATAAACAACTTTTGAGAAAGCATTACTAATGTTCTAAAATATAAAATATGGGTTTGTAAATTCAAACAAACAATTTTTAAATTAAAAGGTCACTAATAAAATACATATTTGAGCATATAGAAATGTTTCATGAGTTTTTATTTCATTCTTATATACTAATAATTCATAAAAGTCACGTTTTTTATAAAAATGATATTTTTTAACTATTCACAAAAAATATCTTCCATTCTTAAAAAAATACCTAAAATTATTCTTAAGAAAATATTACTTTTACTAATAAAAGAATAATGTTAACTTTTTAAAATTCAAATAATAGTTTTTTATAATATTAAATTTTAAATAAAAAGGTGATATATAATGAAAAAATATTTTTATTGGGGAATGACTTTTTTAGAATATTAACAATTTTCATTCACATTTCCTATTATTTAATAATTAAATCATTTTTAATTTTTTTTCATATTAAATATATTTTATGTTAATTAATTAATATTTTATTGAAATAGAATATATATCACATAAAAAGGTTATTATATTCATTTTGGCTATACTAATTGAATTTCATTTATAATAAAATGTGCGTATATTTTATTTCAATATAAATTTCATAAATAAGTTACTCAAATTCATTCCCACATAAATAATATATAGGTTTTAATGGTCATACATGATATTTATATTTTTATTTAAACATATTTTGATTTCATTTTAGTTCAGTGTTGCGTGTGTAGAAAGATATCCACCACATCTCACTCATTTAAAGATAATTATATATTAAGATATCTGGGTGTCACATTATCCCTCTATTAAATAAATTACATTCTTACAATTTTAATCATTAATCATTGTATTATTTATGTGAGAGATTTCTTAACAAATACATCATTCAGGGTATAACGTTTAATATGCCATCTACCATAATTTTTTAAGCTATATCACGTTACATATCCTTCTTCAAGCAATATTATCCATTCATAATATCATTGAACCAAGTTTGTATATATCTTAATTATAAATTCTTCATAAGATAGATTTCCCAAAACCATTTGAATATCCAATTAAATAAACAAAAATCAAGTTATATATTACTCTAAAAATTATCTCTATAATTAACCTTAAAATGGTATTAACCCCTAGTTTATGAGGTCACACACTAGTTTGTATATACCATAATCCAAAAAAAATAGATAAACATCAGCAAAAAAATCATAGAAACCCTTTTATTTAAATAAATAATAATATATAATACTATCTAACTCACTTTTCTTGAAATAAATCAATCATATATTAATCCTGAGAGTTATCAATGCCTTAATTACATGTTAAATATTTATAATCCCTAATTTATAACCCTATACCCATGTTACTGATACTATTTAATATACGTTTCAATACTTTTAATGTCAAAATAATGAATAAAAATAAATAGATGTTTAACTTCTAGAATATACTAGAATTAAATCAATAAATATAACTCACTAATAAAAATATCTAATAGATTTAGGATTTAATTTACATTAAAAATATCAATATAACTATATTAGATAAGACTACGGAACTCACCATTTCAATCATAATAGACATATACTAAAATTATTAACCATTTATATAGGATCCCTTATTTAGTTATAAGTCATAATTATTTCTAGATATATATCATTATTACCTTCGTCTTCATGTTTGTGTATGAACCAAATAATAAAAAAAAGATTTTTATTGTAATATCAAAAATTTGAATATAAAAAAATCAATCGAATTATGTATTCCCTTATAAAACCTTTATTTTTAAAATATGATACATTTTGATCTACCTATGAATCTCTTTTTTCTATCATTATTTATCCATGTCCATTATTATATTAGGTTCTATAACCTTATTAGTTAACATCATTCTTATATTATTCATAATGGTTCATAAAGAGTATGTGATTACCTAATCACATCCCTCAAGAGTGTCTAGCCAGGTGTTCAGTCTTAGTCACAATCATCATGAATCATAGTAATGATTGATTCAATGCTCAAACCACGCCTTTTTAGGTGATTAATTCTAGGTTCATATATGCCACAAAAACATCCACTTGCCTGTATAAAGACATGGATGCAATTCTAGTAAAACCATAAACTTGAGACTTTACCAAGATTTTTAGATATCAACCTTTACAAATAATCATTATAGGGTTTTCACTACCATCCTATAACCCTAATCCCAAAATAAAATTTTCATTATTACATTAAAATTAAATCAAATATTATCCAAAAGGATCATCAGTCTCTTTATAATTATGTTCAACCATAGAATACTGAACCTTAAATTATCCTAAACTAATATCATATCCTCTAAAACTATCTAAAAGTTTCCCTTGATTCAAACTATGATTCCATAAACCCACAATAATGAGTTTGATTCCATACACACGTACTTTATATACTGACTTTGATACCAACTATAAAATCCTAGGTACAACCATCCTTAATTACAATGTCTATAATGATTCTTTCATTTATAACACACCAAGGATATTTTTATGTGTATATATTTTTAGAATTGGGATAAAAAAATAACTAAAAAATCCTATGTTCCTTTTATCAAAAATACATTTATTTCATTATATACAATTATAATTAATCCATAATGAATCTTGAACATCGCTCATAAATTATCCACCCAAGATATCCTGTTAGGAATATAATGTGTTATGATTTTATTTTTAAACTAAAAAAATGGAAAGCTAGGAAGGGTTGAGATCAAATACTCATTGTGGAAAAAAATACATCTAAGGTAATCAGGGAAAAAACATGCCATAAATATTATAAAAGGAATAAGTAAACAATACGAACCAACAATCAATTAAAATATAGAGCTTGATATATCCATGGAAAAAAAATAAAAAATGGATATAAAAATAATAATATCATACATATGGAATGCATAATAAAAGTTATAGAAAATTTATTTTCAAGGCCTTATGATAAGACACAATCCTGTAATGGGGAGAGGTATACATGAAAACCCAACCTGTTTTGTCTTATAAGACCTATCAATGAATTCAGATGCTATATAATACTAAGTGTCACCCATTAACTTGTTATGTCAAATGAATTCACTACAAGAGTCTACAAATATTTTAATACCACTAAATAAGAATATATTATTTAATAAAAACATGGATATCCACATAATGAAAGAAAAAAATGAAAATACTCAATAAACCTATGTTAGAATTCAATAATCATTATAAATATCAATAATTTTTCCCATGTTAGTAATAGTGATAACCTGATCATAACCCACCCATAAAAATAAGGTATAAGGTAAAACAATAAATAATAAAATTTAAAATAATCTTCCCTATTATTATATCAACAAACAAAATTTTAATACTTTTTACCATGTTAATAAATAATATTAATTTGTAGGGGAACATCCTATTATCTGAATTTTCTAAATGGGATGTTCAAATCATACAGGGAAATGAGTATATAGTTATGTTAATGTTGGAATGACCTGATCATAATATATAAAAATAAATAAAGTGGATGGTTGTAAAAGAACATACCCCCAGTGCAATAAAGGGAACATATGCTGGTGTTGACATTAATGGAAAACACCCTCAGAAAAAAAAATCTTTAAACAGTATCACAAAAGAAGGGATCAATGGTCGAATTGTTTGATGCCGTAATTTTAATCCTTCAAATGATAATATATATATATATATATTTATTTATATTTATATTTGAGGATAAATTTTGAAACATAAATCCCATTAGGGTAAACCCTTTTAAAAATAATAAGGTAATAATAAATGAAAACTTAAAAGAGCTTTTAGAATTTTTTTATCATTAACATAAAATAAAAATTTACATTATTAAAGGTAACTTTTGAAAAGGAGACACGAAATATTTTTAAAACTATTTAATTTTAAAAATAATGACTAATATTTGAGTGTTGAAAATAAATAAATTTTATCATGGAGAAATGAGTATAGAAATTTAAAACATATGGATGTGAAAAGAAAAAACCCTTTTATACCTTTCTTCAATAATCACATTATAAAAAGTGTAAAAAATTTATTTTGTATGAAAATATATATTCCCCATTGAGATAGATAAATTAACATAAAATAAAATATTTGGGTGTAAGAAACCAATCATGGAAGAAAGATGTTCATGATGAAACAATATAACTCAAGGAAATGAGACTTGAGTTATCAATATTCTTCATGAGTAATAAACTCATTGAAGTAAATAAATATTTCAAAAAGGTGTATTATATGGTAGAAATATAAATTCAAAGAGAAAAAATTAAATACGACAAAATAAAATGAATTGGTAAAATGTACCTAACTTTCATGTCCAAGATGATAATAATAACTCAATAAAAGAAAATTAGGTTTGCAATATCTTTGTAAATGAGGTAACAATTCAGTGAAATCCATTCTAAGAAAGGAAACTGATTTAATATAGAATTTCACATTAATAAAAAATATATATGATAAATATAAATACATGGGTATTTATTACCCCATTAAATTGAAAACATGATACATAATGAATACATGTCTCAATGAATTAACATTTGTGACAAAGAACCGTTTCAGCTTAAGAAAGATCTTAAGCAATCCCATTGAAAGAGAGGGGATGTAATCATACCTAAATTTAAATGATTAAAAAACATAAAGATAAAATATCTCATATAGTTACTACATAAATCAAATAAATTAAATTAGGTTCATAATAAGAAACATGTCTCAATGAGGGGAATTTTATATGAAAACTCTTACCCTAGTCTTGATTTGTTATGAACATGCACAAAATGTACTGAATAATTAAATTAAGTTCTTTAAATACATATCAAAAAACATAATTTATAATAATAACTATTATTAATCCCCATTTATAATAATTATGTACACACACACACCTATATATATATATACACAGACACATTATTTTTTTCCTATTTTCAACAATGGGTGTAAGTAATCTTTATCACTTAAAACTAGTTTCTAAAAAACAGTGTTGGAATCTATTATTTTTTGAAATTATATAATTATTAGATTATATAAGGGAATAGAATATATGATACATGATATTTTATAAATATATTATTTCATTCAATGGTAGTTTTCTTTAAAACCATGAAGATGGAATCAACGACAGTCATGTTTTGGTGATTTTAATCAAACGGAAGGTGTTTTCTAAATCAATGGGATAAATGTTGATATAAAATAAAAAATACACACACATAAACACATATGTATATATCATATTATACTAATAAATATGTTCTCATATTCATCCATGACTTAAATGTAAATTATTGTTCAATTAGGTGGTTAAACTAAGTCAAACCAGAACCCACTATGATTAATGGATGGTTATGAGATGGTTTGGTTATAATATCATTACAATAGAAATATAATGAATTTATTTATTCTTAATTATTTTTATGTATCCTAATTATATATATTTTTAAGTGGAATATAATATATTTAAATTTATTACTTAGAAAGAAAATATTATTTTCATCTTAGTACGCTCATTTTAAATGACTAAATTAATGATAACTATTTTTCGACCATATCATTAATAGGTTCACAAATTCATCATACAAAAAATTTAATGATATCATAAATATCTTATTTATTCTTTAATCTAATCCTCATGAATATCTATGTCATGAATTTAAGAAAATAAAAATGAAAATCAATCGTTCTATGGAGGCGGTAGTCCACATGTACGCATAGTTGTAGATTTCATTTTAAATAGAATGAGAGAAAGTAGTAATATGGTTTTTTATTTAATAACAATAAAAATAATAAAAATATAATAATTATTTATTTAATTCCAATTTTGACCATCATTTTGGGTCGGTTAAGGAGATAAAAATACATTGCATCGTGGAGGTAGTAGTTTTCACAATGCAAGTATTACGATTTCATTTTTATTAATAGAAAAGGGAAATGGTGATTAGTGATTATTTACATATAATAATAAAATTAAATTTATAACTAATATATATTTTATTATATAGGTATTTAAAAATTAAAATATTAAAGAAAGAAGTTAAATAAAATTTATTACACATATTGAGAACTTTGAGATTTTCATAGAAGATCCCTTAGAAATTGATGGCAATGACTAATATCATGTGACAAAATGATAAAAATAGAGAAATAAAATTCTTGGGTAAGTAAAATGGTCATGGTTTTAGGTGGAAAGTGAATTTTTATATGTTCCTTGAAGGGGTGGTGAGAGCCCCATTTTATAATTTGTGAGAATGGAATTTTTGTAAATATTTCAAATTAATATAAAGGGAGAAAATGTTAATTGTGGATCAAAAGGTAGGTAATAATTTAAGGGGATAATATAAGGTTGATAAAAACCTCATAAAATCAATTATATTCATTTTTATCAAGTTTCAATCCCTTTAACCCTTGAATGAATGCTTTTACCATTTTTTCTTTTACAATAGTAACTAGTTTTTATGTATGGTAACACAATCTTTATACCTAAAAATAAAGTTGACCTTATTAGATAATATGGAGCCAATTATTATAAATTATTATATATTTATTTTTTTTTCATTTTTTAGACGTGATAAAAAATAATTTCAAAATTAAAATATATAATGTAATAAATACAATTTTTGAGAAAATATTACTTATATGGGTTTGTAAATTGAAGAAAAAATTAAAATAATAAATTAAATTACAAAATAAATATTTTATATTATAAAATAGTTTCATTTATTTAAAATTCATAATTATATACTAATAACACAATAAAATTCATGTTATTTATAAAAATGATATTTATCAATATTCACATAATGTTTTAAAAAAAATAAAAAATATTCATACTAAGAAAATATTACTATGATGAATCCAAAAATAATTTTAATTTTTTAAAATTAAAATTATACATTTTATAAATTTAACATTTAGAAAATAATATAAGATATAATGAAACATTGTTTTTATATTAAAATAGTATTTTTTAAAAATATTGACCATTATAATTAATATTTAATATTTGTAACACCCTAAGATTTCATACTATGTTATCTCTTTAATGTAATTCAATAGCTTACGCTACACGCAACACCGAGTTTGAGCGCACCACGACTTACCAAACTAGCCATTCAAAAAGCGGTTATGAATCGTATTAACCATATTTTTAATTTTATATATATCTTATATAATTTTAACATTCAACTTTTCTTTCTCATAGACATAATATAAGGACAAATGTATTTTTTCAGATATGACAGGTATTTTTAAAAAATTGCAATTTTTCCTCCTTTTAATGGATAACCCCTTTTAAATCCAATATTTGACACGTTTATATAATAAATTTAGTGAAATTAAATTATCATTTATAAGAAAGACATAAAAATTTATTTTGGATAAAATTTTGGTACTTTTCTGATAACTTTCATATTTTGATGAATAATGAAAAATACAGAATTTAAATTGAAAACAACCTTTTAATCGAAATAATTTATAGTGTTAAATTATGAATTTGAGTGGTTTTAAAGTATAATTAAATTATATTTTTTATCATTTAATATAATTTAGGTCATTATATGTAATTTCACATTTAAATTGGATATAAACACATGTCAATCATTTGATAATTTTTACTTTTTAAAAACCCGCTTTTTGGTTTTGACAACGAGAATTAATTTTAAATTAAGTAATGAAACTCTTATGTTTTGAATTTGTTAAAATATATTTCATTTTTTGATTTGTAATATCAAAATTATCTTAGGGTGATGTTTTGGTATTTTTCTGAAACATTCAATTTTTGATGAATAGTTAAAAACACTGCGTTATTGTTTAAAACCTACTTTTTATTTAAATAATTATTTAATTTATTTAAATTTATTTTAGGTCAAAATAGATAAGTAATATATATATAAGTTCAATTTAATTCAGTGGAGTCCTTTTATAATAAAATTAGATGTATAAAATTTTATTGAACATTTTAACATCTTTTACCCACCTTCTAGGCACATTTGCAAATTTGCATAAAACATAATTTTACTGCTTCTTTGAATTGAATTTTAAAAATCTAATAGACATAGTTGACATCAAAAAGGAAAATTTGGTTCAATAGGATGAAAATAAATTTTGGGTAATAGTAACTTTTGAATTTTATTTACCACGGTTAAAAGTAAATAGGGTAATTAAAAGTAAAAATGATATTATAATTACCCTAAAACATGTACTAATTTTATGTTATAAGTTTATTTCGACCAAAATAAACCTTAGTAATAAAATATGATCCTTTTTGTCTACTTGGATTATATTAGGACATTTATTATTATTTTATTTAAAGAAGAGTTAAAAGTGTTAAATTCAATGTTTAATAACTAAACCATTATAAATATAGGTTTATACATAAGATAAATTCGACTATAAATATTCAATAGAAATATAAAAAGATTTCATAAAACATGGTATTTTATTTATAAGTTTTATACATTAAATAATTAAATTTATTTATGACACAATGACGATACAATAATTACCTTATTAATGAAAGATTAAAATAATTGATATTATAAATATTAAAATAAATATAAATTGAGAATTTTGATGCATTGTAATAATTTTATAGGTTAATATGTCATTTTAGTGTTGATTTCATGTATTTTTTCTAAGATATCAAGTTATTTTGACTTTAACAAAAATGAAAAACTAAATTGTGTCAAAATTGACATAAATGAGTTTTGAAAACATATACTATATTATTAAATGATATAATATTCCTATAAATATAATGTTCAGAAAAAGGACTTATATACTGATAGATATGTCATTAATGAACCACTTTAGGTTCTATTTCCATTTTATAGTATGTTTAGAAAGCATGTAATATACAAATACAAGAAGACATTGTAAAAGTTAAAATATTTAACTAAGAGTTAAATATTAAAGATTAGGTTAATATGGTGATATAAACTTATCTAAAATCTATTGGTTGAAATTATTTTGACCCATACCCACCTTATCCTTGAAATAAATTATTTTTGAGCCATTATAATCCAAAAATAATTTTATAATAAAATAATATTTCAAGCTTTTCCTAATGTGACACTCACATCTCTTATAAAAGGCTACTTCCCCATATCTTAATTTCAAACCTCCAAATCCATTTGGGTCACCCATCCCCTGCTAAAATATCCTTCAAACTACCCTCACTTAAACCTATAGGCCTTAATTTGATCAGAAGCCAACTTAACGATCCATTTTGATCAAATCAAAAGGAAGCACCCGAATAAGATGAGGTTAAAGTACCCTCGACTAAGGAAAAGTTCAAGGCATGGGTTAATTTTACAATATATTTATTATCCAAGGTTTTTAATATGTAAATATCCTCTAGGAATACTTTATCATCCACATCCATGTTTCTTAAAAATGTTTTTCAAAACATTTTTTCTATTTACTAGACTATTGGTTAAATTCATTTATACCTTCGTTTGACTTTTTAAAAAATGGTTTGAAAGGAATCTTTCTGTTGTTTTCCAAGAAATGTACCTTATGACCTTTTTAAAAAATTATGGTAAGAATGATTTTTAACTTATATTGAGGTTACGACTATTTTCCATCGTTATAACACTTTCAAAGCTTCCCTTGAAAGATTATAAGAATATTTTCAAAATAAATGTTTTCTTTTATAATTATTTTACTTTCAAATGATTTCAATATAGAAAGAGATATTTCTCTCAAATAGTTTTCATTTCAACTATTTCAAAATCCTTTTATGGATTTTATACTATTTTGAAGTTGATTTTTATAATACAATCTTCTATATTGTATTTATGGTTTTGCGATATGTTTGACTATGGTTGTGTTATATTTATACCATTCAGGATTTATGGTTAAAGTGTTAACATTTTGTATGCTAGTTTTAATATGAATGTTTATGTTATGTTTCAACCTTTTCATATGAGAAATGCATTGGACTTAGTAAGTGATGGTTGGAGCCTGCTATATCTCCTCAATTCATTGATAGGTCTCATGAGACAAACTTCTGTCTTGGTACAAGTCCTTGACAAAATCATATTTGTAGTCTTGGAATAAGGCCTTGACTATGTGGTTATGATGTCCGAAAATATACATTCCATCATTATAAAATTGGATATTTATATTACATGTGATTATTCGACTTGTATAATATCAATGTGAAGAAGTAAATGGAATTATTTGATTTATCTTTTCCATATTATGATGAAGTTTATATTTAAAAGGCATGTGTTTTACTCTTATACATTTCCTTAAATGTTTATGATTATTTATGATAGTTTTTGATATATTGTTATACTTACTGATCATCTAAGTTCACCCCTTTTTATGATTTATTTTTTCCAGGATGCGAAGAAGTATATTACGATTAACCTACAAAAATAGGCTAAGGGATATGAGTGTGTTCAAAGGGGACAAAATGTTGTTGTTTTTCCATTTCATAATGCAATGTAAAACTTATGTATGTATCTATTACTTACAAGGCTACTAAACTGATCAGTATTTCAGGACATTATTCCTCGTATCATTCCATTTTTATGTAATAATGCATCGAATCTGGGTAACTGGGGTCGGGGTGTTATAGTCGGTATTAAAGGAAGTTTAGTACAAACCTTGGAAACTAGATTTAGAAAAACTCTAATTAGAGAACATTACCCTAAGATAAAATTTGAGGATTAGTATAGAATAACATCCTAGAATTTCGGTAATGTAGAGATTTTATGAATTTTCCAAGAAATACATCCCTGTCTGGATACGAGAAAGTAGAGGAGGCTCTAGCCCAGATGTACCTAGGAGTGAAAACTCAGACAAGGAGTTTTAGTCTTGAACCGGGGTATCCTGGTACACGACAATAGGCATTGCCGTACTCTTGGTTACGACACTCCCGGGGGATATGCTAATAATAATTCATATTTTCTTTACAAACCATAATGAATAATTTATGAGTAAATATGTCATAAATGAAACAATTTTTATAATAATGAGACTAGATGTGTGAAAATATTCAATTAATGTTGAGAATTTTTCTAGTTTTTGGATTATACATTATGATATGATATAACGTAGTGTATTTTGTCACTTATAAGTGGCGCCTAGTAAAAAGAATGAGGACTCCAGAAATACCCATGCTCCAAAGAGTAATAAGGATAATGTCAATTATGGTCTTAAGACAATATTTAGAAGGGAAATAGTCTCCCACATATTCTCATCATATGATGAAATAGTATCATGTGTTAACAAGATAAGTAAATAATTATCTGAGTCATATGACTTTGAAGGGAAGCCATGAAAGAAAAGGATGGTAGAGAAAAAGATAGATAAAGGGAATAAGGGAAAGAACGATTTTCCCATATGTAATAACTAGGGAAAGAATCACCCTAGGAAGTGCTTCAAAGGAATGTGAGTTTGTTTTAAGTGTGGAGAAAAAGGACACCAAGTTCATGATTTAAAGGTTATGAAAAAAGTTTCAAATGTACAATGCTTCATCTTCAAGTAGTTAGGATACTATGCAAATCAATTCCCCAATTATTAGAGTATACCCCAAATAATGCTATTGTATAATAATTAAGTTATGATACTACCACAGATGAAGAGGAATGATTAGTGTTCTTAAGTTGTTATTGAAGAATTGTGTCATTTGAGTAAAAATTATAATAATTATAAAGTATATAAGGATTTTAATGTAGTACATTTTCATTAAGGATTTGAGATTTTATGGTACCAAGTGAAGTGACATAGTTTCAAGTTAAACAATTTGGAAAATATATGGTTGGGGGAAATATAACTCTTAATATTCTTCTGAAACTGAGATAACGATTTCAGAATAAGATATAATTGATTTGTATAAATTATATTTGATATTATTGACTACCTTGGAACTAATTAATTGTTTTTTTATTCCATAATTGTTGGAGTTTACAAATTTTTTGGATTTAAGGAGTATATCCAACATTCTATAAGGAATAAGGGAGAATGAACGTATTCAATATGGTTTTATGGTAATTCTGGTTGTTAACATGTTTTAGGAAAATACCCGATGAATGTATTCACATGTTATTATGTGAGAAAAGGGACCTTAATTATGTTTAACTCCCATATAATTTTTTAGGCTGTGAGTTTGGAAAAAAGTATATTCGGATAAGTCTAAAGGTTGGAATGGAGTAAGTTGAGATCTTGATATTTTGTGTGAGGTTAAAGTATAATTTATTTGATACTATGAACTAAAATTTTGGATTTAAGTAAACATATAGAGGATTAAAGAAATACTTGTTGACCATATGATTTATCAAATGCGCATTAGGCATAAAAAAATCATTTTTGAACATTCATTTCCTAGTATAAGGGATGAAGTGAAAATAGATCGAACCACAACCAAATGATGAGATTATGATTATGATAGGTAATGAAATCAAGTATGTTTTCTTGAGTTGTTATCTTGATAGTAAATTAATCCCTCCTCTTCAAAAAAATAAAGTATCTAAAAAAATTTGTTATCCTAAAAGATTATGCTTTGTTGAACCGATGATATTTTAAATTATTATAGATTTATGGCTTCGAGGTCCTCAGTTCTTCCCTTTGTTGTTCACTTCATTGTGATTGATGACATCAATCACTCTCTATAAATATTTAAATTTTCCTTCCAATTACGCATCTATAATTTCCACCAATGTTCTCTTATTAGAAACCCTAATTTGGTGGTGACTTTTTCATTTCCCTTTCCCTCTTATTAAGACAAAATTTCAATAACCCTATTTCCAATGTGGGTTTTCCACAAAGGTATTTTATATTTTAAACCTATTATTTTTGACGAAAAATTTAAAATTGCGAGGATGCAATTTATTAAAGGAGGGAGAATGTAACAACCCAATATTTTATAGTACTTTATCTCTTTAAAGAAATTCAATAGCTTGCGCTACACGCAACACCGAGTTCGAGCGCACCACGAATTACCAAACTAGCCGTTAAAAATGAGGTTATGAATAGTTTTAACAACATTTTGAATTTTATATATATCTTATATAATTTTAAAATTCAACTTTTGTGTTTCTTAGACATAATATAAGGAAAAATTCAAATTTTTAGATAAAAGAAGTATTTTTCAAAAAATGCACTTTTCCTCCTTTTAATGGAAGACCCTTTTTAAATCCAATATTTGACACTTTTATACATTAAATTTAGTGAAATTAAATTTTTATTTAGATGCAAGATATAAAAATTTAGTTTGGATTAATTTTTGGTAATTTTCTGATAACATTCATATTTTGATGAATAATGAAAAATACTAAATTTTAATTGAAAACAACTATTTTAAATGAAATAATTTAGAGCGGTAAATTATGAATTTGAGTGGTTTTAAAGTATAAGTAGATTATATTTTTTTCATTTATTATAATTTATGTCATTATAAGTAATTTCACATTTAAATTGGACATAAACACATTTCAATCTTTTGATAGTTTTAACTTTTTAAAAACCTCCATTCTGGTTTTGACAATGGGAATTAATTTTAAATTAATTAATGAAACTATTATGTTTTTAATTTGTTAAAATAGAATTTATTTTTGGATTTTTAATATCGAAACTATCTTAGGGTGAATTTTTGGTCTTTTTCTAAAAATTTTAAATTTTTGATGAATAGTGAAAAACACTGGATTATTGTTTAAAACCTAATTTTTATTTAAATAATTATTTATTTTATATAATTTATTTTAGTTCAAAATAGATAATTAATACCTATATAAGTTCAATTTAATTCATTGGATCCATTTTATAATAAAATTAGATATATAAAATTTTATTAAACATTTTAATGTCTTTTACCCACATTCTAGACACATTTGCAAATTTGCATAAAACATAATTTTACCACTTCTGTGAATTGAATTTCAAAAATATGAGAGACACGGTTGGCATCAGTAAATAAAATGTAGTTCAATTGGATGAAAATAATTTTTGGTGAATAGTAACTTTTGAATTTTATTTACCGTGGTTAAAATTAAATAGGGAAATTAAAGGTAAAAATGATATTATAATTACTCTAACACATGTAATAATTCTATTGGATAAGTTTATTTCAACCAGAATCAACCTTAGGAATAAAATATGACGCTTTTGGTCCACTTGGATTAGATTAGAACATTTATTATTATTTTATTTAAAGAAGAGTTAAAAGTGTTAAATTCAATATTTAATAACTAAACCATTTTTAATATAGAGTTACACATATGATAAATTAGACTATAAATATTCATTAGAAAGATAAAACTATTTCCTACATCATGGTATTTTATTTATAATTTTTAGACATAAAATAATTAAATTTATTTATGACATAATAATGATTAATTAATTACCTTATTAATGAAAGACAAAAGTAATTGATATTATAAATATCAAAATAAATGTAAATTGAGACTTTTTATACATACCAATAATTTTCTAGGTTAATATGACATGTTAGGTTTTATGTAATGTATTTTTTTCAAGTAATAAAGTTTTTTTTACTTTTACAAAAACCCAATACTAAATATTGTCAAAATTGTCATAGATGAGTTTTTATAAGAAATACTATATTATTAAATGATATAATATTCCTAAATATCTAAGGTTTGGCCAAAGGACTTATATAATGATTTATATTTCATTAATGAACCACTTTATGTTCTATTTTCATTTTATAGTAATTTTATTAACCATTTAATATAAAAATAAAAGAAGACATTGTAAAAGTTAAACAATTTTACTAAGAGTTAAATATAAAAATATTTCACTGTATACTATCCATACATTCTATTACAACACGATTTTGATCATCTGATTACCCTAATCACATCCAGAACAATAATACAGATATAGTTCATAGAAATACCATTTATTTTTAAAATAGTTTAGTCTAAAATATTCCAAGCATTATGGTGAACCTCATTGCAAGGATAAATGATTGAAACTCAACTTTTTATAATGGTGATCCTCTCCACGGTAGTTACCAACAAAAAGCTGAACATACATACTTAAAACTTCAAGAACATTTAATCCCATATCCTTCTACTCGGCCATTTTTTCAGACATCCATTCATTAAGACTCAATATTGTAAACTATTTTCATTAGTTATGATACACATCATCATGGATAATGAAGCCTAGTCTCAACACATGATTTAAAATCACAAGGGGCACTACCAGTCAATTCATTAAAAATAAAGAGTCGTAGTCACACATGCACCCACAATTCATTTTAATAAGATTCTAAATATTTTAATATACCTTAAACCTACAATATTTTTTTCAAAACCCAAGACCCCTTGAAAAAAGCGTTTTTATATCAAAATTATAAATCCTAAAATTTATTTCTTTTTTTTGTATTTTTTCAAACAATATTTTGTTTAAAAACACCAATTTCATATTTTGAAATAAAATTTCAAAGTAATCATTTAACCTTTCAAAAAAATCCATAAATCCTTTAACACTCTATCCATTTTGACTATTTAAAAAAAACCATTCTATAAAACCATTTTACATATGTTTTAGAATTATATAAACCTTGATTTTTGAAAATATTTTTCCCTCAAAATATTCTTCCAATTTTGAATTTAGTTCCCCCACACCCATTTCAAGTTATACCATATTATTTAATTATTTCATGCATTCCTTATTATACCTCAAAATTTATATTTTTGAAAAACTCCATTTTTAGAAATATGGAATTTTTCTCCCTACGATGGCCAAACAATAATAATCAAGAAATCTTTTTAAACATTAAACACCTTTAATCCAAATTAATTATTTTTTTAAAAATAATATATTTCAAAAAAAACTAAATATATTTTTGGTATATTTGAACTAGTGTTTTATCCTATTAAGGTAGTATGAAATAAAACAACACCCTTAGGCCCATGTAGAATTCCCAAAGATTTACCTTTTCATGATTTAAAATTGAATAAAAAACCTTGATCCTTATTGATCCTTAAAACTTCAGAATAATTATCCTCTATTCATTATTAGGAATGTTCAAGCTAAATCCTCAATCATACATAATGTTCTTACTCCCAAGATAAGATATCACCTAAAATCATAAGATTAAACTGTACTCATGATGTGAAGAAAGGGTTGATGTCTACATCCTAAGTATTTAAATACTATAACCACCTCTATCATAATATATCCCATAACCAAACATATCGTAGATTCTATTTTGTAACATCATGTTCCTTTTCCACTTGAATAATTCATGATCTCGGTTACGACATGACCTATTGTGTGCCTCTCGGTAAGATAGGGTCCACCATAAAGTGGTGAGGGCCTAAAAAATATATAGATATTATTCCTTGATGGATAACCTATTAGGGTCATACCCAAATCTGTTGAAAATTCAACATCACCCACCCACACATCAAATAGACTCAAAATCTATAGATATAGAACTAAGAGCCAGAAGTGGTATCCCATGATCAGCTATATAAAATTAAATAGTATATATAGTATTTGTAAACCCAAAATATAAAACATGAAAATCCAATAAAACATAATAATTTCAATAAAAATAAATAATCAAAAATGGAAACTTGAAAGATATATATATATTATAACAACCCTGCTCTTTATTACACACTTAAATATGATTTATTACATAAACTCTTTACTTGATACAACATGGAATATTGAGAGGTCTAGTGTCTTTGGGGCTTAGGATCATTACAAAACAACTTAAAAAATGAAACAAATCATCTTTATTGAAAACATCCTTTACATGACCACTACATTCCCTCGTACTTAACATTGCATGGGATAACCCGAGGACATGCATAAGAAAAGGACGAGTTATAAAGCCCTGTAAGGGAATAAACATGAAATAAAATGAGGAATAAAATAAATATTAGAAAATAGGCATATCAATGGAGAAAAAGATAAATATGAACATAAATTCATGATAAATAATTATAATCATAACATGTTGATGTGGTAACAACACTTAACATGGAATTAGCATGAGCCAAGGCTCATCACACATGGAGCAGGAGTAAACCCTCATTGCACCTGAAGCACGAGTAAAACCTCATATAACTTGAATTATAATGAGTCAACACTCATTTCACATTACATATCATGATACTATACTTTACCCAATGCATTGGAGCGCTATCAGGGCGTACCCATCTTAAACATTTCATTTCATGCATAAGTATGCCACACAGATCATATAACATATAATCAATCAAAATCATAAGTTATTAAACGATTGAGTAATGTGGAATAAATACACGGAATTAACATTCAATATGTATATTTTCATAAAGGTGAATACCCTTGGTTGAGATATGGGTATGGTATTCACTACACAATGATCATGGTTGGGAAAAAATGCGGTGCAATTTCGGCAGCATAACGACGTGACATAAGGATTCATTAAAATGTTTGATGAGATAGAAATTGGTGTCTCAACATATGTACATGAAATGGATAGTTAGGGGGTCATATAGAAACATGTCCCAAAAAATTTAATGGAATTTAGATTCATAATACAGAATAATTACTTGGATGTAAAAGAGGAGAGAGAAATCCCTCACAAAATTTCGGCATGGTAACAAGTGTACATGAGAGGAATTAATGAGAGAGAAAGGGGTCTAACATCATCCAAAAATAAATTGGGAAGTATGGGGGAGGTGATAATTCATACCCCAACATTTTTAATTGAAAAAAGGGCATAACAATGTAATGAAAATTGGAAAAAAAATGATAAAGGAAGAAATCCCTTACTTGGAGGTGTGATCCCAAAGGCTTGGGAGAGTCTTGATAGAGGCTTCTTGGGAGATTGGGGCACCTTGGGAGGATTCTGAAGAGAGGAGGGAAGGGGTTGGTCGAACTATAAAGGCTTTGAGTGATGAGGATTTGGGATCTTGGGTGAGTTTAAATAGGAAAGGTGAGAGAATTCTTTATTATTTAGGTTTGGGAAACCTCACATTAAACTAATAAAAACCACAAAACATCCCATGGTTTGTGCCCCTAGTTTTTTCCAAAGTGGAGTGGAAAACAATATTTTAGGAGTTCAATGTCCTAACTTATTAAAATAATAGGGTTTCTTATATTAAGGTGAGTCACACTCTCAAGGAAATCAATTTAAAAAGAAAAAATGTTTTATAAGTCTTGGAGGGTCCACTAAAGCTTTGTAAAATAAATCTATAACATCCTAGTTCCAAAAACCACCCAAAGGTGCCCCTTACCCGGTTGGTCACATGGCTTCAAGCACATTTCCCCGAATGCCAGAGGCTGCTGACTAGTAGCGAGGGCCTTGGGTGTGATAGTGGGGAAACTGTGCCCTCATTGATAGAGTACACAGTAGAAGTAAAAAAATATATAGAAGAGTGGAAGCAGTAATAATGAAATAAAATAGTAATAGCAGAAAATTGAAGTATAAACTAGAGTACATATATATATTGACTCATGATACATATGTCTAGGAAAAAATCCAAACAAGTCACAATGATGGAAAAAAATAGTGTTAAACTAAAGTGCAAAAGAAATCAGATAAACTCCAAGAATCACAAGACATATCTTGGTTCCATGCTCTCTAGATCCACATAAAATCAAGTATCTAAAGTAGAAGGGTGCTTTACCTTGTTTATAGCTGCAATAATATAATCTTTTTGGGCTGAAAATCATGACCTAAACAGGGTGTGAGACTAAATCCTAGTAGGCAACCACCACGAGATCTGTGCCTAATAGTCAATGAGTATATGGAAGGTAAAAGTACAAGAAACAGTAAACATGAAGTACTCAATAGTAAACGATCCACAGTTTCAAGAATTCAAACCACCACATAACATGCAACAACTAATCAAAATAGATAAGCACAATAGGTAACCCTCTAGGAAGTACTCACAACCTATCCCATCTGGTCCTACCTAACAAGTAAAATCAAGAAGCTAAGCACAAGGTAACCCTCTGGAACGTACTCACAGCCTATCCCCTCTGGTCCTACCTAATAAGTACAAGCAACCCTCTAGGTAGTACACTCAGTCTAAACCCTCTGGTTCAGCTTATGCATAGACTCTCTGAGGAAGCACTCTCCTTCAATTCCTCATATAGTCTCATAACGCTACTAAAGGTGCTTTGGGGAAGCACTCAACGTCTCATTCCCCCTGTGGCCCACGTTGAGTAACTATAAACACTTTGGGGAAGCACTCAATGTCAATTCCTCCTGTGGTCTCGCATCATAAGTAAAATAGACACTCTGGAGAAGCCCTGAACGTCCATTCTATCGATGGTCTACACACCAGGTTCTCATGGCCATGTGTAATTCAAGAAGGTGTAGCAGTGCGGGTCGACCAAGGTAAACCTTAGAACTACTTGGATAGCATTCTACAACATAACAGAATAACAGAACAATAGTTACACCATCCTACAATACCAGGCATGGGAAAGTAAACATCATCCTAACATGGAAACTAGACCCAAAGGTAAAAACAGGGAAAACATGCATGGGAAACACATCCAAAGCACAAAAATTCACCTTATTCACAGTCAAATTTCATCTACTCAAGCATACAAGCATATCAGACAAACAATAGGGCTAAAATTTTAAACGCGCAATTCCCTGTTCATGGGTATTGGGAACATTTACACTTAAAACTCAAAGAATTTCAAAAGAAAGGCACAAACCACCTACCTCGAAGTCAAGAGATCTCTATATGTGGACCTCGAGGCTTGCATATCCCAAGAACATCGTAGATCTACAAAAATTGATCAAAAAATTCAACTAAAGATAACATGGAAAAGAAGAGGAATCAAGAAATGATGCTCTTGAATAAGGAAGAGCTTACCGAGGTGATCCCAACGCAATCGACAACAGTCGAATCAGAGATCTAACAGAGGCATAGGGGATTAGAGAAGGATCGTGGTCATACGAGTTCTCTCAGATGAACGAGACCTAGAAGTAGGGTGTTCTGTCTGTCAGACACGACCACAGTGCATTTAATGAAGAAAAAAAATACAAGGCATGTACTTTTGGAGTACATGGCATGTACTTTCTATTTACATACTCCGCTTTAAGTGGGCTCTAGGTCAACCCCCACATGGCCGTGTGCATGGAGGCTACATGGACATCACACGGCTGCCCGCGGTAACCGAGTACACAATGTGTAATCATAAAGTACACGACATGTACTACAAAAATTTCCAGAATTTCCTATTTTCTAAAAAACGACCATAAAAGAAAAAACATACCTAAAAAGAAGATCCGGGTTCTTACAAACTTTCTAACTTAAAAAATTTTATCCTTAAATTTCCCTAGTGTGGCGTAGAAGAAGAAACCCCAAACAACTCTAGCCACTGCGATCGTACATCAGCCTCCCTCTCCCAAGTCTCGTCCTTTACTCACCTGTGCTGCCATAGAACTCATACAAGAGGAAAAGACCGGCCATAGATAACCTTTATAATACAATCGAAAATCCGGATAGGATGTTCCTCAAAGGATGAATCCACTTCCAACTCAACCTCCTCAGGGTGGAAAACATGAGAGGGGTCTGAGAAGTAACGTCGAAGCTGAGAAATGTGGAAGACGTTGTGCATAACCCGGTACCTCTGACGTAAATGCAACCAATAGGCAACCGACCCAACTCTCTCCAACACCTCAAACAGTTCGACGTACCTCGGTGAAAGATTCCCCTATCTCATAATCCTCTTGTGTCCCAACCTTAGTGTGACACGATGGAAAACATGATCCCCAACCTCGAACTCTAGAGGTCGTCTCCGCTGATCAGCATAAGACCTTTGTCGAGACTGCACAGTAGACATCCTCTTCTGAATCAACTCTATCTTCTCTATAAAATCCTAAACAAGACGAGGTCCCAGAAAAGCTGCCTCTCCTGCCTCTAGCCAACATAAGGGTGGTCGACATGGCCTACTGTATAAAGCCTCATAAGGTTCCATCTGAATAGTTGCTTGAAAACTATTGTTATAGGAAAACTCCACAAGAGGTATATGCTTCTCCCAAAAACCTCTAAAATACTAGACGTATGTTGTTAGCTTGTCCTCAAGCACCGGAACTGTACGCTCGGACTGGACATCTGTCTGAGGGTGGTAAACTGTACTCAAAAGTACCTATGTACCCAAAGCCTTCTGAAGCCCCTTCTAGACTTGAGAAGTAAAACGAACATCTCTATCTGAAAAAATGGAGTGTGGAACTCCATGAAGATGTATAATATCACGGATGTACAACCATCCTATCTCATAAACACTGAAAGTCTTTTTGATCGGCAAGAAGTGAGCAATCTTCGTGAGTCTATCAATGACAACCCAAACTGTATCATTCCCTCAAGGTGACCTCAGTAAAACTGTCACGAAATCCATCGCAATATCATTCCACTTCCACTTGGGAATAGGCAACTGCTGTAAAAGACATGCTGGTCACTGATGCTCCGCCTTCACCTGCTGACAAGTGGAACACTTCATGAAAAAACCAGCAACATCTCTCTTCATACCTGGCCAGCAGTACTGACGGTGTAGATCATGATACAACACGGTGACACCAGGATGAACTACCCAAACTGAGGAATGAAAGTCCCACATCAGCTCCTCGTGTATGTCTGCTGGCACCCATACACGACCTTGGAAACGTAAGATCTCATCCTCTCCTATGGTTAATCTAGGAACAGAGTCCTCTCCTGACATTCATTCCTGTAGGACTAGGCCTTCAGAATCTGATAGCTGCCTCATTCTCACTTGATAAAGAAGAGTAGAGGTAACAACCACAAAAGAAAGAAAACTCTTCCCTTGTCTGTCGGGAACCTCCAAATGCATCTCAGAGAATAATGAAATAAGTTTCCACTCACTATTAGCCTTCTGAACTGCCTGTATTTGAGTCCTCCTGCTCAACACATCAGCCACTGCATTTCCATTACCAGGCATGTAGGCATGCTCAAAGTCAAAGGACTGAAGGTACTCAACCCACCTTCTCTATCTGAAATTCAGATCACACTGAGTGAAGATGTACTTGAGACTTTTGTGGTCGGTGAAAACCAAAAAATGCACTCCCAAAAGATAATGTCTCCAACATCCTAAGGAATGAACTACAATAGAAAACATGAGATCATGCGTCAGGTAGTTCCTCTCATGTGGTCTCAACTACCGAGACCCGTACGCAAAGACTCCATCTCCCTACATAAGCACAACTCCCAGCCCGATACCTGAAGCGTCATAGTACATAGTATAACTCTTTCCAAGATTTGTAAATACTAGTATCGGTGCTGAAGGCAACCTCCCTTTCAACTTCTGAAAGGATGAATCACACAAACCTGACCAAAAGAACTTCGTACCCTTCTTAGTTAGACTCATCAGTGGTACTACTAAGCGTGAAAAGTCATGAATGAAGCATTTTTAGTATCCATCTAGCCTTAGAAATCTCAGTACCTCAAAGATGTTCTTAAGAGGCTCCCAGGAAACTACTTCACACTCTTTCTCTAGGTCCAATGACACTCCAGTATCTGAGATAACATGACCCATGAATTGAATCTAATCCATCCAAAAGTGACATTTTGAGAGCTTAGCATATAAACTATGCTCTCCCAGTGTACTAAAAAATGATCTCAATTTGGGTAGCATGGTCATGTCGAGTGTGAGAGTACACCAAGATATCGTCCACAAAAACCACCACGAAGGAATCAAAGTATGGATGGAACACTCGGTTCATCAGTGCCATGAAAACTATAGGCACGTTCGTGAGACCGAACGACATAACCATATACTCATATAGACCATACCTGCTTCGAAAGGTTGTGATAGGTATATTAGATGGTATAACGTGCAACTAACCAGACCTCAAGTCAATGTTCGAGAACACCTGGGATCCTCAAAGCTGATCAAAGAGATCATCAATCCTTGGTAAAGGATATCAGTTCTTGACTGTCAATTGGTTTAACTTCCGATAGTCCACACAGAGCCTAAGGGTACCGTCTGCCTTCTTTTCAATAAGGACCAGCGAACCCCAAGGAGAAGTACTGGGTCAGATGAAACCTTTTTCCTGAAACTCATCTAACTACTTCTTGAGCTCCTGAACTCTGGTGTAGCCATCTTATAAGGAAGAATGAACACTGGTGCCACTCCTGGAACGAGTTTAATAGAAAAGTCTACCTCACGCTCCAAATGAAAATCTGAAAAGTCCTCTGGAAATACATCCTTGAAATGATCCACTATTGGAGGAAAGTCTAAATATGATGTCCCCTGGACATCCCGAAATATACTAGAAATTAGGGCTATAACTCCTCTCAACCCATGATTCTCGGGTCCCACTCTGCTCACTGGGACATCCCATTAGCCTTTATGAAGAAGAAATCCACCCTCTGGTGATATGAAACTCACCCTATGGTGATAACAGTCGACGAATTCCTAGAAGGGAACTATCCAGTCCATTCCAAGAATTAAATCATAGCTTGTCATCTCTAGGACATAGAGGTCCCATAAAAAGTGACACCCACCAACTTCTAGAGGGAACTCCTTACACCAACATACACTCACCATTCTAGTCCCCAACGGAGTGTCTAGTTTCAAGATATTAGGATAATAAAATATTCAGAGCCCATGGCTCTCCACAACTGCAACAGATATAAAGCTATGGGAAGCCCCTTTATCGAAAATAGTTTAAGCTAAAACTGAGGAAACTAAGGTCATACCTTGAACTGTAGAAGGTCTAGGATCCTGCTCCTACTGGGTCTGCTCCACTACAAAAGTCTGGCCTGCTCCAAAGCATTGTGACCAAGCCTGATCACTCTGAGCTGATCCGCCCTGATGTCCTTGGAAACTGGGCGACTGGCTACCATGTCCCTGACCTCCACCTCAATTTGAACAGCCAGAAGAACTCTAGTTCCCAGACTGGTGAGAAATTAGCGGTGCTTCTCCGGAATGAGGAGTCATAGAAGAACCCCTGTCACGATATGTTGTTGTTAATATCTGACAGAAGCGCTGAATATGACACATCTTTCCACAAGATCGGCACTCCAATGGGTCTCTCGGGCAGTGTGCCCTCATATGCCCACTATTCCCACACCAGTAGCACACCACATAGCTACCAGAATAAGTTTCTCTCCTCCTCGAATCACCACAAGAAGACTCCCTATGGTGCTTCCTACAGTCAGTAAGAGGGATGCTAACCCCAGATGTCGAGCCGCCCTGGCTCAAAACTCCAGAATACCTCACATTGAGCTCCATGATCAGTTCTTAGTTGACTATAGAAGTTATAGAAGTCAACTAGAAGATATTCATCTGAGAATGGATGTCGTGCCTCAGACCATCTTCGAACTTCCTAGCCAGGAATAACTGATCAAATTCTAGAATAGGCATAAAGAATTGCAGCTCGGTAAAGCGTGAGGAATAATCCATAACAGAAAGAGTACCATTATACAAACTTATAAACTTATGGGCTTGATCAGCCCTCAGGGTATCTGGATAGAAGTAGTCATAGAAGATGCATTGAAACTCATCCCATGCCATAACTTGCTGGCGTACCGCCTGTGAGATCACATACCACCACCTCTTGGTAGAATCCCAAAGCATATATAAAGTGATCTTGACACTCCTCTCTATAGTAATCTATAGATTCTAAAAGATTTTAAGCATGGATTATAGCCAGGAATCTACAGCCTGAGGTCCTCATTCCCCTGAGAATGTGGGAGGATGCTGCTGTTGGAAAACTCGTTTCAAATCTGCCATCAATGAGAAAGGAGGTAGTGATCCCTGAAAAGTCTGCATCATCCTCTTGAAGCCTTCCCTGAACTATGCATCAGTACCGGTATCAGGTATAAATGTTGGTGCTAAGACTGGCACATCAAGAGGATCTGCGGGAAGTCCCTGATCATCCATATCCGACGTCTGATCACTATCCTACAACTGGAAGACAACCAGAGGACATCTCAATGGCATGACTCTTCAAGGTCAAACACACACCTTAAATCAGGACTAAAAGGGATTAAAACATAGAAGTGTTAGTAGGGATCAAGAGAAGGAAAACATTAAAGTTTTACAAAACATAACTACGCAGCGTGTATAAAACCTACACGACGTGTTCCCTTAATTCATTCACATGGGTGTGTACCTCTGCCAAAACTGGTCGTGTAACACCCAAACCACATGGTGTGTTAACCTAACACACGACGTGTACTTGGATCCTCTTCCCCTGCTTGAGTCCTTCTATAGGGATAAGCCACACGACTCTCATAAGACAAGACTACATAGTGTGTTCTAGATAAACATGACATGTACTAGACAAGCCTCACCAGACCCGTGTTGTTAGTGACACAGACTAACACACGGCAGACACTACACGATGTTTTCCAGATAGACAAGGATTGTATGAGAAAGGATAACACCAACCCGTGTTGTTCATGACATGGCTGGGTACCTGGGTTAGACTAAATGACGTTTAGACAGAACACGACGTGTATTAGATAAGCCTCGGCCAACCTGTGTTGTTAGTGACACAGGTAGGCATAGGGTCGATACAACATAGCATGTATGGATGGTACACGGCGTGTTCTCTCAAGGTTTTACCAATCCCATGTCCCTGCCCACAAAACCTAAGACACAACTAGAGACTACATGGCGTGTACATATGGTACATGGCATGAACTTAAGAAAAACACCTTCTTCCTGAATAGAAGAACACATGGCGTGTAGTCAAAACTACACAGCGTGTAGTCTAGGTTTTTTCAGACAGTAAACCTTAGAAACTACTCTGGAGCCCAGAAAAACACTGAAACAAACATTTAAAGTGCCAAATTCCGATCCATGAGGTCCCATACTCCCTGAAAATCAAATTTTGGAATATTATACATGTTATAAACAAGATAAACCAGGCAATGATCCACCAAATTCTGGTCCATGAGGGCCCATAACACCACAAGAACCAATGTTTTCATCCATTCAAGCAAAAAATTACATAAAACAATACCCTATCAAACAAAAAGTATGTTATCAAGTAAAGTATCACAACAACATGCATATTTTACACAACATCTATCACAACAACATGCAATCTCTAATGCATCTTAGATGGCATGGAATGAATTCATGACATGTGATTTCAAGAAAGTTCCTATATGATGAAAGGGATGGAATACCCTCATCTCATAAGGTTGCAATAGAAATAGAACCTCAATAACATTAATAGTAATAGGACAAATCATGTGGGTCACCCAATGATGAAAATCAAATCAGCCGTAAACATGAAAAACCAGAAAGAATGCAATAAATGAGGTAGATTAGCTTTTCCCTGTATACGGGTTAGCTACTACCGGGCACAGCTTGTTACCAAGTACCTATTCCTTCCTATCCCCGGCTAAAGGATCCAAATAGTAAGTCATGAAGAAAATAATTCCTTTGATACCACTTTGTAACATCCTGGTTCCGGAAACCACCTAGAGACGCCCCATACCCGGTTGGTCACATGGTCTCAAGCACATTTCGCCAAACTCCAGAGGCTGATGACTAGCAGCAATGGCCTTGGGTGTGATAGTGGGGAAATTATACCCTCATTGGTAGAGTACACAACGGAAGTAAACAAATATATACAAGAGCAGAAGCAGTAATAATGACATACAACAGTAACAACAAAAAACTGAAGTATAAACTGGAGCACATATATATAATGATGCATGATACATATGTCTAGGAAAACAGCAAAACAAGTCACAATGATGGAATACAACAGTGCGAAACCAAAGTGAAAAAGAAAGCAGATAAAATCCTCAGCATTTCAAGCCATAGCATGGTCCCACGCTCTCCAGCTCCACAGAAAATCAAGTACCAGAAATAGAAAGGCACTGGACCTTGTCTATACCAACAACAATATAATCTGTTTTGGCCCAAAAGAATGGCCTAGACAGGGTGTGAGACTAAATCCCAGTAGGCAACCACCATGTGATCTATGCCTAATAGTCAATTTTTATAAGGCAGGTAAAAGTATAAGAAATAGTAAACAGGAAGTACTCAATATTAAATGATACATAGTTTCAAGCATTCAAATCACCACATAACATGCAACAACTAATCAAAATAGATAAACACAATAGGTAGCCCTCTGGGAAGTACTCATAGCCCATCCCCTCTGGTCCTACCAAACAAGTACAAGAAAACAGTTAAACACAAGGTAACCCTCTGGTATGTACTCATAGCTTATCCCCTCTAGTCCTACCTAACAAGTAAAAGCAACCCTCTGGGTAGTACACTTAGTCTAACCCCTCTGGTTTAGCTTAAGCATAGACTCTTTGAGGAAGCACTCGATGTCAATTCCTCCTATAGTCTCGTAACGGTACTAAAGGTGCTCTAGTAAAGCACTCAATGTCTCATTTTCCTTGTGGCCCACGTCAAGGAACTACAGACACTCTGGGGAAGCACTCAACGTCTATCCCCCTTGTGGTCTCACATCGTATGTAAAATAGACACTCTGGAGAAACCCTCAACTTCCCTTCTCCCTATGGTCTATACACCAGGCTCTCACGGCCCTGTGTAATCAAGAAAGCGTAGAAGCGCATATCATCCAATGTAAACCTTAGAACTACTTGGCTTGCATTATACAATATAACAGTATAACAGATCAATAGTCACACCATCCTACAATACTAGGCATGGGAAAGTAAATAGCATCCTAACAGGAAAACTAGACCCAAAGGTCAAAACAGGGAAAACATGCATAGGAAACACATCCAAAGCACAAATATTCACCCTATTCACAGTCAAATATTATATACTCAAGAATACCAGCATAGCAGATAAACAATAGGGCTAAAATGCTAAACATGCAATACCCCATTCATGGGTATTGGGAAAATTTGCACATAAAACTCAAATACTTTCAACAGAAAGGCACAAACCACCTACCTCGACATCTGGAGATCCCTATATGTGATCCAAGAGGCTTGAATCTCCCAAAAACACCGTATATCTACAAAAAATCTCAAAAAATTCAACCGAAGGTAACTTGGAAAAGAAGAGGAATCAAGAAACAATGCTCTAGATGATGGAAGAGCTTATTGTGGTGATCCCAACACAATCTACAATGGTCTAATTAGAGATCAAACATCGGCTCGGGGGATCGGAGAAGGATCACAGCTGTACAAGTTCTCTTGAAAAAATGAGACCTAGAAGTAGGGTGTTGTGTCCGTCAGATGCGACCCCTGTAAATTTAATGAAAAAAACAAAATACACGGCGTGTACTTACCGTTTCCGTACTCCGATTTAAGCGGGCTTTGGGTCACCCCCCACATAGTCATGTGCATGGCCGCTACATGGTCATCACATGGCTACATGTGGTAACCGAGTACATGGAACATACTAATAAATTACACGATGTGAACTTCGAAAATTTCCATAATTTCTGCTTTTTCTCAAAAACGACCAGAAAAGGAAAAACATACTTGAAAAGAAGATCTGGGTTCTTACAAAATCAAACAAATCTAAAATCACATTATTTTAACGATAAAACATATATTAGCCAAACATAATGTTTATATTATTTTATTACATCACTATTGGGTCACTATGATGTCATAGAACACATTATTTATTTAAACGGTATTTAATTTTTACCCAAAAATAAGACTATCTCAGAAAATTATGAAAAATTCATCATTGGATAATTTCGACATCCTAATTCCAAAAATAATATTTATTTTATGTAAATAATTTTATAAATATATGAATTTTACTTTTAAAATAAAATCCTTCATTTATAAAAAATCCATGGGTTTTGATAAAAAACAGCTTTCAAACCTTAATAAAAATTACTATTACATTCATAAAATTATATGATTATTTATATTTAATAAAAATAAATTGAATGATAATATTTTATTAAAATATTATTTAATTAAAAAATCAATTAATTCATCAAAATAGATTTTTTAGATGAATATTAAATAAAAATACTATTTGTGCATTAAAAACAATTTACAAACTAACAATAATAAAATGAATGCACATTATTTATAAAAAATAATGTACTTAGTCATAGTGCCAGGGTCTTGTTACATAACCCCTTATAACACCTGCATAAGACCGAAGGGTAAGGTGTGCGATGGTGAAAGACTCTTGGGGTGGCTTGGATAACATCGCTCAGGTGGTAATCTCTATTAACCTCCACTTATCCCGTAGTCAGTTCCGCTCAAGCTTAACGTGTTCAAGCTCAGCTTGGGATTGGTCATGAGTGAAGCCCAATGACACCACCTCCTTTCGGAGCTTCGAAAAATGGGCTTTGTATGGGGAAAGTCTTCTGGATGAGGCCATCGCTTCCTTTGTTTGAGTAAATTGGATTCGTTAAAGCCCTATATTTATACTAATCATGTGATCACTATTAAATGACTATATTAGCAATTGTCACAATTCATAATGGTATTTTAAAATCTGGAAATGTAAAACCAAGAATGTTCACATTTTATATAACCATAATAATACATTTAATTAGATCAAGAGGAATTTTCATTAATGAAAGTTTAGGTCGTTACAATCTTCCCCCCTTAAGAAATTTCACCCACAAAATTTCCTTTTCCAACACTAAAATAGATTCAGATAACTTTTCTTCATCACTTCCTTCGATTCCCACACCGCTTCTTCAAACTTGTGGTTTCTCCACAACAATTTCACGAGGGGCATTGTCTTATTTTATAGAACTTTTTCTCTATGATCTATGATATTCAATGGTTACTCCTCATAAGAAAGATCATCCTCTTGTTGTACTACCTCTAAATAGAGTACATGAGAAGGGTCTGGTATGTACTTCCTTAAGAGGGATACATGAAAGACATCATGTACTTTGGCCATGGTAGGTGGAAGTGCTGGTCGATAGGCCACAACCCTAACACGATCAAGAATCTCTAAAGGGATGATGTGCCTAGGACTTAACTACCCATTATTTCCAAACCTCATGGCCTTCTTCCATAGAGATATGTGTAGAAATAACATGTCTCTAACTTTAAACTCAATGTCTCTTCTAGGGTTATGAACATAACTCTATTATCAACTCTGGGCTACCTTCATATGCTACTGAATGGTTTTTACCTTCACCGCCATTTCTTCGACCATTTCTAGTCCTGAAAGCTTACGCACCCTGAATTCATCCCAACATGCCGGTGTTCTGCGCCTTTTCCCATATAGGGCTTCATAAGGTGACATTCAGATGCTCATGTGGAAACTGTTATTGTAGGAGAATTCAACAAGAGGAAGATGTTGATCCCATCCTTCTTTGAAGTCCATTGAGAATGCTCTCAAAATGTCCTCAAGTGTTTGGATAGTCTGCTCGGATTGGACATCAGTTTGAGGATGATATGCCGTACTGAAGTCTAGCTCAGTATCCAGATCTTGTTGAAGACTCTTCCAAAACATTGATGTGAATCTTAGATCTCTATCAGATACAATAGATATTGGTACTCCATGTAGCCTTACCACTTCCCTGATGTATATCCATGCCAGTTGATCCAATGAGAAATCCTCCCGAATTGCAATGATGTGTGGAGAATTTGTAAGATGATCCACAATAACCCATATTGCATTGTTACCTTTGGATGTCTTCGGATGTCCAGTGACAAAGTCCATGGTGACGTTCTCCCATTTCCATGCTGGTATGGGAAATGGTTGCATCATCCCCTTAGACTTTTGTCTCTCAACCTTCACATTCTTACATGTAAAGACCCGGAGATTCCATGTAATTTTTTAAATTCTATGGGAATTTTACAATTCTTCAAAAATAGATGGTGTGTGATTCCAAGGCCCGGTGTGCTTGGAATGAATTTCTGAACTTTTTTTTTCAGGGACGTTCAGTAAACGTGCGAACGGGTTTTTGTAACTTTTAAACCGGCACTTGGAATTTAAATCTGAGGGCACCGTTGAACTCACAGTGCCAATATTCGCTTAAGGAGACCTTTACCTCGACCGTAGTAGGTCGAGGGTGACTGAGAGTTTTAAATTTTTTGTGGGAAAATAAAAATAAAATTATTTAACATTTTATTTTTATTCTGGAAACCACTTTTGATTTATGGAGGTGGGGACCACAAGAGTTTATTCTCCAAATTGAATTCTCTGTGGTGGGGACCACTCAAGCCTAAAACCTCCCCCAATTTGAATTTAATGGCAGTGACCTCCTAAACCCTCTTAATAGGAGAAACCCCTTGAACTTATTAATTAATGAAGATTTAACCCATGGACTTCCTCCCCATTAATTATTCTCCCATTTAATTATGCCTCGTCAATTGATTAATGTTTGCAATTGGTTTTGTGCCAAGAATTTAAATTTGGATAAACACTTTTTATTTTGGTTGGCTATTTCTTTTGAGAGAATTCATTGGGAAAAGGGTTGGAAAAGCTTTTGGGAGAACTTGGAGGAACACATCCTCCAACAAATAGCTCTTCTTCAAATGAAGAATTCTGACATTCTCCAACAACATTGACTACTTCCTCGTGACATCCTCCAATGGTGGATGTATTCAACAACGAATAACCACATCCATCGAAGAGCGTTTATCTGAAAAATGAGATCGGGATTGGAGGCTTGTGGTAGGCACGACAAATGTCGACATATTCGAATTCTATCTTGAAACACAACAAAAAACCATTGAGGTAGGGGTTTAACTATTTGTTATTATTGATTCCCATGTTCATTCCTTATAAACAAAGAAAACAAATAAACTCACTAACTAGTTGATCCTTGGATGGTTTCTTTTTATTTTTTGGGAATAATCAATTGTGGGAGGTTGTAGGGTTTTATGTTCTTTATTCAATATTTTGTTGAGCTGCTTGATAGCGCTCTAACGCAGAGGGTGTGGGCCAAACAAATATGGCCCGACCCCTTCGTTGTTGTTCTTGAATGGTGTGTTCTTTGCGATGGAAGAAGGAAGCTTTATGCCACAGTGACGAATGATTGCGGAAGCCGGAACCATCACCAGTCGTGACTAAGGCAATGACACAACATCACCTCCCCGTGGCCGCAACACCGCCCCGCAACAACTGCGCCACCTGCAGCCTTTGCGGCCCCGTGGCCTTGCCGCCTCGCGGCCCTCCGTCACGCCCTATGGCCCTCCGTGCTGCCCCGTGGCCTCGCCACCTCGCGGTCCTCCGCTGTTCCCCATGGCCTCTCCACCTCGCAACCCTCCACACCGCCCCGTGGCCTCACTGACCCATGGCATCTGCGGCCCCCGTGGCCTCACGCTGCCCCGCGGCCTCCTCGCCACCTTGCGGCACCCGTGGCCTCCTTGGCCCCTTGCGGCCCTCTGGTCCTCCGCGTAGCCTCGCGCCGCCCCACGGCTACACCATGCCACCCAGGCCAGACCACCTGGGGCAGGTCGGGCCGGTCCGACCAGGTCGGACCAGACCCGTACCCACTTCGACCCATTTATGCTCTTTTGGCCATAACATTGGCACCAGACGTCCATTTTAAAAACCGTCAATGAGACTTGAAACCTTGGAGTGAGAAGATCCCTTTGAGTATACCCACATGGAGTTTTAGATAAAGTTGGAGTATGGTCGGGTTGGATCGAGCATGAATCCAACCGGGCCCTCAGGACTAAAAGGCTAATAACTTATAAACTGAGCATCCAATTAACATACTGTCTATTGCATTGAGACCAAAATGACGTTGAGGTCTTTTGTGATCCATCATCATGGGAATTCATGGAAGTTTGAGTATCGAACAGTGGCTTGAGGAGCGGACCCTCCCAGAGTTGAGTAAGCTTAGTGTGGGAATCCAGTAGCTGGTTGTGATGTGAAGAATGGATAGTGATCCTATGTGAGTCAGCACCTTGCGATCCAGTGTGGGTGAGCACAGAGCAATCCTGTGTGTGTCAGCACTGAGCGATCCTATGTGGGTAAGCACTGAGAGATCCTATGTGGGTCAGCATCGAGCGATCTTGTGTGGGTTAGCAGTAGAGTCTCTTAATAGTGTAAGATGATTCAGTAGTTACATCTAAACGTCTCTACTTATGTACCTAAGTTATACCTGGTGTGATCTGAGTCTGTACCTTATGGTACTTTCCTTCGTAGTAATACCTTGGTGGTATTCTTTTGTGTGGCGTACCTGTGTGGTACTTACCTTCGTGGTATTACTTCCTTTGTGGAATATTTGAGATTTGGGCTTTGAGTTGGACTCTGTGTTTTCCTCATGATTGATATGCGTATACATGATAACTTAGGTATATGTATGGGAATATACCTAAATAGGGTTGTTAGTTTATTTCATTGATTGTAGTTTATCCTTGGTGTATTTCGTGAGACCTTGAGGGTCTCAGGGTCCCTACTGAGTATCTTTATAATGACCCCTTCATGGGCTATACCCGCACCTTGTTGTGTCTAGTGGAGATGATGATCAACACTGATCGAGGCTGAGGGTACTAGGACTAGATGGGGCCTGAAGGCGGAATATACGGCGTGAAGGTATTTAGAGGAGACATGAAGACATGGAGTGTTGCGGAGGTGATCTGTACCTACCCTTTAGGTAGGAACCTCGGAGGATGACCCAGTAGCTTCCTTTCGTTTTCTTCAGTTGTATTGTATTTCAGTTGTACCGGTACTATTACTGTTGGGCCTGTATTCCAGCCCTTTTTTTACTTTTAGCACTCTTTTTTTAATACAGTTGACTTGAGTTCATATCTTTTTGTGTGCTAGGTTTCATGTTCTTACAGGTTATAAAGGAAATTCCTTCCTAGTTTTTGGGAATACGCTTTCGGTGCTAGTCGCCACACCCTAGCCTATGGGAGGTGGGCTTGGGGTGGTCACGGACGGGCCCCGGGGGATGGGTCGTGACAAATTGGTACCAAAGAAGTCAGTTCTACCATAGAACATATGACTCTAATATTTTTAACGGCAATAGTATTAAGTGTAGTGAGTGTGGTTATCAGTTTAGGGAATCGAGTGTTAGTGTGGTGGCCAACGTATCCACACACTAGGACCTTGACTTCTGATTTCTGACTCGGTGCATGAAAACACTGATTGCATGCGTGTTTCCAAGAGTTTACTTTGTGATCTCTTTGAGTCAGCTCACCAGGTATAACTTTTTGACCTTGGAACACTTTTTTCTTTTCAGGATGCTTCCACGCAGACAACCATCTAGGGTTCCGGATATAGTACGCACTGATAGCCCACCGAGTGACGAGGCCTCGGTGCATGACCCTTTTCTAGTAGAGGCACCAGTGGTATGATTACCCATTGGGACTCCGATGCCACTAGCACTAGTAGTATAGGGTACACACTGATTGAGCTCATTTTATGAGTTCCAGCGCTATAGCCCACCCAGGTTCAGAGGGGAGACAGACTCACAGGTGGCTGAGGATTGGCTGGAGGCCGTGGTGAGAGTCTTCTGACTAGTAGGGACACCAGATAATCTCATGGTGGTCCTTGCTACTAGTCTTATACAGAAAACAACAAGAAGATGGTGGATCTTGATGCTCTAGGCTCATGACGAGGTGATTCTTCTCTGGGAAAACTTCCAGCACCTGTTTCGGGAAGAGTTTGTTCCAGCGAATCTTCATGCAGTTTGCATACATGAGCTTCTTTATCTGCATCATGGCATCATGACTGTGGCTCAGTACTCAGTGAGGTTCACTGACCTCTTATGGTACTCCACTGATATCATGCAAGACCCATTCATCAGGTCCCGGACCTTCGAGCAGGGACTCATGCGAAAGATCAGGGCTTCGATGATTTCTCTTATCATCCCGACGCAGGCGGGGGTGTTAGAGAGAGACCTCTTAGTGGAGATTTTTCTTGCTGAGCAGTCACCAGCAAAGATACCCACCACCAGTCGTCACGCAGCGGAGTCTTCTGTAGCTGTTAGGAGATAGATGTGGCAGAGGTCCAAGGGTACCAGACCGACAGGTGGACGACCATAAGATTCAGGGTCAGTTGTGAGGGGCACCCGAGATAGAGCCAGTCATGTGAGGAACATGAAGTGTTAAACATGCAGAAGGCATGGTCAAATTTCACATGACTATCCAACCTTCCATATGGATGATTGGAAGACGGTCTAAGGACTGCCCAGGAATAGATATAGTTTTGACCGAGGAGGTCTACAGGGAGAAGGCAGACATGGCAGAGGAGCTGGCCGTGCAGATGGCGGTGGGTGATGATTAGATATGTAACTTCCAACACCACCAGGTGGACCATCCTGACCATAGGGAGCATGAGGACAGGGGAGAGCTCATCTCTAGGTAGTTGAGGCCTACGATCACGGTGCTCTGTAGATGATATGAGGTACGATTTGTGTCTACTCCACATTAGCTACAGTACTTATAAACACAGGTTCTAGTCATTCTTTTATTTCCACTACCCTCATTCAGAGCTCGGAGATTCTGATGGAGTTGTTGGCTCGATCCTTACGGCTAGAGACTCCTACAGGAGAGGATTCGAAGATTACACACTAGTGTTGACAGAGAAAGCTTACTCTAGGAGGGGAAATCTTCAGCTGGGATCTCCTAGTAGCAGTGTCGAAGCCTTACGAAATCATCTTGGGTATGGACTGGTTATCTACAGTCCATGCTCAGATCCACTGTATTAGGCGCAAAGTACGGTGTGTCCACACATATGGGACCATGTTTATCTTCACCGGCGAGAAGGGATCCTTTTCAACATAGGATGGACTTAACCGAAGGAGAGTGTATCCAATCACTCATCAGTTGTCTAGCCTTACCCTCAGAGCGGTTGATGTGGAGAGTCTGAGTTATCCTGTAGTGGTGGACCAGTATGTAGATGTCTTCTCTGATGATGTTTCGGGTCTACCTCCTCATAGAGAGATGAAATTTTATATTGACTTATACCCTGGGATGACACCAATATCTACACCAGTGTATCAGATGGCTCCCTTGGAGCTTTGTGAGCTGTGGGTACAGCTGGAGGACTTATAGGGGAAAGGGTTCATTCGGCCTAGTGTTTCTCCATGGGCAGCCCTGATTTTGTTCACCAATAAGGAAGATGGGAGCTTGAGGATTTGTGTTGACTATAGGAACCTAAACCAGGTGACTGTGAAGATCAAGTACCCACTCCCGAGGTTTTATGACCTATTTGATCAGCTGAAGGGAGCATGGTGGTTCTCAAAGATAGACCTCAGATTAGGCTATCACCAACTCAGAGTGCAAGACAAGGATGTGTAGAAGACAGTTTTTAGATGCTGGTATAACCATTACGAGTTCTTCATTATGCCATTCGGTGTAACCAATGCTCCAGCAGTGTTCATGGGACTCATGAACAGGATATTTCAGCCATACCTTCATCACTTTGTAGTAGTCTTCATAAAAAACATTCTGATCTACTCAACTACAGAGGAGGACCGTGCCTATCATTTGAAGGTAGTAGTGGACACACTCTGAGAGCACCAACTTTATGGTATGGTCTCGAAGTGCCAATTTTGGATCCGAGATGTTCACTTTTTGGGACATGTCATCTCAGAAGCTGGAGTTGCAGTGGATCCAGTGAAGATTGAGGTGGTACTTGCTTGGGAGCCACCCAGGAGTGTGACGAAGATACAGAGTTTTCTGGGTTTCGCGGGATACTACTAGAGATTTGTGCCAGATTTCTCAAGAGTTGTAGCACCTTTATCAGTGTTGATGAAGAATGAGAAACCCTTTGTGTGGTCAGAGAGATGCTAAGTAAGTTTTTAGGAGATGAGGTAGAGGCTGACTAGTTCCCCCATTTTGAGGCTTCTAGAGGAGGGCGTAGGGTACACAGTCTACTGCGACACATCAGGGAATGGGCTTGGATGTTTCCTGAAGCAGGAGCAAGTAGTGATCACATATGGTTCTCGACAGGTGAGACAACATGACCAGAACTATGCTACCCATGACCTAGAGTAAGCAGCAGTGGTCTTCTCCTTGAAGATGTGGCGACATTACTTGATGGGCGAGAATTTTACAATGTACTCTAATCACAGGAGTCTCAGGTATATATTCTCTCAGAAGGACCTGAACATGAGATAGCGAAGTTGGCTTGAGTTCCAGCAGGACTATGACTTTGAAATAGTCTATAATACAGGGAAGGGGAACATTGTATCAGATGCACTGAGCCAGAGATCTGGTATACAGCTGCTAGGTGAGACGACAGAGCAGTTGGCCGCTTTGCAGATATCCTTTGAGGAACGTGATGGAGAAGCTTTACTTCAGTCTCTTACAGTCACTCCCCCACTTCTTCTACGAGTCAGGGAGGCACAACATGGGGATGCTGACTGTGAGTCTTGACGTGCTCAGATATCCATAGGGCCGGAACCTGGGGTATTTTCTGAAGGTGGGGATCACGTCATCCTTTTTAGAGGACGTACCATGGTACCAGTGTCACTTCGGGAGCAAGTGATGATGGAGTTCTACACATCCCCTCTAGTGGTACATCTAGGAGTGGAAAAGATGTACAAGGATATCCGATGATAGCACTGGTGGTCAGTAATGAAGAAAGCATTTGTAGAGTTTGTCTCTCGGTGCCTCACTTGTCAGTAAGTGATGGCGGAGCATCAGCTACCAGCAGGCTTGGTTTAGACTTAAGAGGTTCCAGAGTGGAAGTAGGATGGGATATCCATGGACTTTGTGATAGGACTTCCACATACATCCAGGGGTCATGACTCGATTTGGGTGATCATTGACCAAATCACCAAGTCGGCTCACTTCCAACCGATCAAAGAGAAGGGTTCAGTAGAGAGCTTGGGAAGCCTCTATGTGAAGGAGATTGTGCAGGTACATGTATTACCCTCGATGATTGTCTCTGATTGTGATGCACATTTTACTTCTCGACTATGGACAAGGTTGTAGGAGGCTTTCGGGATGCAGCTTCATTTGAGCACCGCCTTCCATCCTCAGACGGATGGTTAGACTGAGCAGTCCATTCATACCCTTGAGGACATGTTGCGTGCTTGCATCATTGGCTTCGGTTATAGTTTGGAGGATCAATTGAATTTGATGGAGTTTTCATACAACAACATCTATCACTCCACCATTTGGATGGCACCTTTAGAGGAATTGTACCGGAGACCTTGCAGATCACATTTGTGCTGGACTGACCCAGGGGAGTCAGCACTAGTGGGACCAGAGATGGTACGGGCTACCACAGAGAATGTGCAGATTATCCAGGAGCGGATTAGGACTGCACAGAGAAGGCAGAAGTCTTATGCCAATATGAGACAGAGACCTCTAGAGTTAGGGGATGGTGACCATGTCTTTTTACAGGTCTCACCTAGATGAGGTTTGATGATATATGGCTGAGGCGGCAAGTTATCTCCAGGGTTCATTGGACCCTTCCAGGTCCTCAGAAGAGTTGGAGTGGTGGCTTACCGCCTAGCATTTTCCCCCTCAATTGAACCGAGTGCATGAAGTCTTCCATGTATCCCTGTTGAGGAGATACATGCATGACCCTTCCAATATCATCAACCACAGTGAGTTGGACATCAACGATGGGGCAATGTTTTCGGAGGTTCCAGTTGAGATTGAGGATCGAAAGAAGCGGGTCCTTCGTGGGCTGTCGATACCTCTAGTGTGCATTCACTGGCAGCATAGGAACCTCCAGGAGAGCACATGGGAGCGGGAGACTTAGATTCTTTCTCAGTACCCCCACTTGTTTCCTTAGTTTGTGTTGTGACTTACAGGGACGCAAATCCATGAGGTGGGGAAAATGTAAAGACCCGGAAATCCCATGTAATTTTTTTTAATTATATGGGAATTTTACGAGTCCGTGAAAATTGACAGCGTGTGATTCTGAGGCCCAGTGTGCCCAAAATGATTTTTTAATTTTTTTTCGGGTATGTTCAATAAACGTGCGAGCATGTTTTTGTAAATTTTAAACTGGTGCTCAGAATTGAAATTTGAGGGCACCTTTGAACTCGCATTACTTATATTTTCTTAAGGAGACCTTTACCTCGAGCACAGTAGGTCGATTGTGAAAGATTGTTTTTCAATTTTTGTGGTAAAATAAAAATAAAAAATAAAAATAATTTATTTTTATTCTTGAAACCTCCTTTGATTTATGGATTTGGGGACTACAAGAGTTTATCCTCCAAATTGAATGCTTGGTGGTGGGGACCACCCGAGCCTAAAACCTCTCCCAATTTGAATTTAATTACGGGGACCTTCCGAACCCTCCTAATGGGAGAAACCCCTTAATCTTCCTCATTAATGAGGAATTAATCCATGGGATTCCACCCCATTAATTATTCTCCCATTTAATTATGCCTCATCAATTGATAAATGTTGCCAACTTGTTTTGTGCCAACAATTTAAAATTGGAAAAACAGTCATTATTTTGGTCGTCTATTTCTTTTGAGAGCATTCGTTGGAAAAATGGTTAGCAAAGCTTTTGGGAGAACTTGGAGGGACACATCCTCCAACAAAGAACGCTTCTTCAGAAGAAGAATGCTGACATTCTCTAACAACTTTGTCTCCTTCCTTGTGACATCATCCAACAGTGGATGTCTTAAAAAACAAAGATCCACCTCCATAGAATAGTTCTTCTCCGAAGAATGATCTTGGTATCAGAGGCATGTGGCATGCGCGATGAATGTCGACATCTTCAACTTCTCTTTCACAACACAACAACAAACCTTCGAGTTAGGGGTTTAATTATGTGTGATTATCTATTCCCATGTTCATTCCTTCTAAATGAAGAACAAGGATCAACTCAATAACTAGTTGATCCACAGATTATTTCTTTTGAGGGTTTGGGAATAATCAATTATAGGAGGTTGTAGGGTTTTATGTTCTTAATTCAAGATTTTTTTGAGCCGCTTGATACCTCAATAATGCAGAGGGTGAGGGACAAAAAAACATGGGAGACCCCTCTGTCATTCTTCTTGAATGGTGTGTTCTTCATGATGAAAGAAAACAGCTTTGTGCCTCGACGATGAACGGATGTGGCGGCTGGCACCATCGCCAGCTGCGACAAAGGCGACAAAGCAACGAATTCGCCCCGTGACCACGGTGCCACCCGTGTCCTTTGTCATCCCGCGACCTCTATGCCTCGCGACCGTCTGCCATGCGCCATAGCCTCGCTGCCCCACGACCCTCCATGAATCCCTGTGGCTTCGCCGCCTCGTGGCCCTCTGCTGTGATCCGCGGCCTCACCGCCTCGTGGACCTCCGCGCAGCCCCGCAGCCTCCGCGGACCCCACGACCTCAGGCCGCCCTGTGGATTCTGCACTGCCTTGCGGCACCCCTGTGGCCTCCACACCACCTCGTGGCCCCCGAGGCCTCTTCGGCCCCTTGCTTCCCCTCACGGCCCTTGCGGCCTCTGTGCCCCCGCACACTGCCATACGACCACACTGTGCCGCCCAGGCCGGGCCGCCAGGCCGGGCCGCCCCGCAGGCCAGGCAGCACCGTGGGCTGGGCCGGACCCATTGGGTCGGGCTGGGTCGACCCAAACTGGGACGGCCCAGGACGGGTTGGTTCGACCGGTTCGGACCTGACCCAGACCCACTTAGACCCATTTACGCTCTTTTGGCCATAACTTTGGCACCAGACGTCCGTTTGAAAAACCGTTAGCGTTGCTATAATCCATGGAGAGAGATGTTCCCTTTGAGTTTACCCCACTAGAGATTTGGATAAATTTTGAGTACGATTAGTTTGGATTGAGCACGAATCCAACCTGGACCTCGGGACTAAAAGGCAAATAACTTACAGACTGAGTTTCTGATTGACGCACTGTCTATTGCGTTGATACCCTTATGATGTGGTAGTCCTTTCTAATACATAATCATGGGAATTTTTAGAAGTTGGATTATCAACTAGTGGATTGAGGAGCGGACCCTCCCAGAGGTGAGCAAGCTAAGTACGGGAACCCAGTAGCTGGCTGTAACATGAAGAATTAATAGTGATCCTATGTGGGTCAACACCTAGAAATCCTGTGTGGGTCAGCACCAAGAGATCCTATGTGGGTGAGCACCGAGCGATCCTGTGTGGGTGAGCACCAATCGATCCTCTGTGTGTTAGCACCTATAGATCCTCTGTGTGTCAACACCGAGCGATCCTGTGTGGGTCAGCAGTAGAGTCTCTTAACAGAGTAAGATGATTCAGTAGTTACATCTAATCATCTCAATATTTGTACCTAAGTTATACTTGGTGTGAGTTGAGTCTGCACCTTGTGGTACTTTCTTTCGTAGTAATACCTTGGTGGTATTATTATGTGTGTCGTACCTGTGTGGTACTTACTTTCATGGTATTCCTTCCTTTGTGGAATAGTTGAGCTTTGGGATTTGAGTTGGACTCGGTGTTTTCTTCAAGATTGAGATGGGTATACTTGATAACTTTGGTATATGTAAGGGAATATACCTAAGTAGGGTTGTATGTTGATTTCATGAGTTTTTGTTTATCCTTGGTGGATTTCGTGAGACCTTGAGGGTCTCACGGTCCCTACTAAGTATCATTATACTCACCCCTTAACGGGCTATGCCTGCACATTGTTGTGTCTGGTGCAGACGACAGACAACTCTGATCAAGGCTGAGGGTATGAGGACTAGATGGGGCCAAGAGGTGGACCATATAGCATGATGGTACATAGAGGAGACAGGTAGATTTGGAGTGATGAGGAGGTGATTTTTACCTACCCTTCAGGTATGAACCTTGGAGGATAATCCAATAGCTTCCTTTCTTTTTCTTCAGATGTATTGTATTTCTGTTGTACTTGTACTATTACTGTTGGGATTATATTCCAGCCCCTTATTACTTTCAGCACTTATTTTTCAATATAATTGACATGAGTTCGTATTTTATTGTGTGCTAGGTTGTGTGTGCTTATAGGTTATAAAGAAAATGCCTTCCCAGTTTTAGGGAATACGCCTTCGATGCTACTCACCAGCCCCTGTACTATGAAAGGCGGGCTTGGGGTAGTCACAACACGGGCCCTGGGGGATGGTTAGTGACAAATTGGTATCAATGGAGTCGGTTCAAGTATATAACATAGGACTCTGATCTTTTTAATGACAATATTATTAATTTTTGTGAGTGTGGTTATCAGTTTAGGGAATCCAGTGTTGGTGCAGCGGCCAACGTATCCATACACCAGGACCATGAATTCTGATTTCTGACTTAGTGCATGAAAACAAAGATTGTGTGTGTGTTTCTAAGAGTTTACTTAGTGATATCTTTGAGTAATCTCAAAAGGTATAACTTTTTGACTGTGGCACACCTGTTTATTTTCAGGATGCTTCCATGCAGACAACTAGCTAGGGTTCTGGATATAGTACGCACTGATAGCCCACTGATTGATGAGGCCTCAGTGCATGGTCCTTTTCTAGTAGAGGCTCCAATAGAGGCACCAGTGGTACCATTACACATTGGTATATCGATTCCACTAGCCCTAACAGTAGAGGGTGCACGCTACTTGAGAACGTTGTATGAGTTCCAGCGCCAGAGGCCACCCAGGTTCAGGGTAGAGACAAACCCACAGGTGGCTGAGGATTGTATGGAGGACATGTTGAGAGTCTTAAGACTGGTAGGGGCACCAGCTGATCTCATGGTGATCCTTTCTTCCAGTCTTCTACAGGATGCATCAAGCAGATGGTGGAGCATGGTGCTCCAGGCTCACGATGAGGTGACGCTTCTCTGGGAAGACTTCAAGAGCCTGTTTCGGGCAGAGTTTGTTCCAGAAACTCTTCACGTAGTGCGCATATAGGAGCTTCTTAATCTACAGTATGGAAACATAACTATGGCTTAGTACTCAGCGAGTTTCACAGAAATCTCATGCTACTCCACTGATATGGTGCAAGACCCATTCTTCAGGGCCTGAACCTTCGAGCTGGGACTCAGGTGAGAGATTAGGGCTTCGATGATTTCTCTTAGCATCCCGATGCAGGAGGGGGTGTTATAGAGAGCCCATCACCAGTATTCATGTAGCGGAGTCTTCTATAGCTGGCAGTAGACAGATGCCGCAGAGGTCCTAGAGGACTAGACCTACAAGTGGACGACTGCAGGATTTAGGGTTGGTTGTGCGGGGCACCCGAGGCAGAGCCAGTAATGGGAGGAACATGCAGTGTTACACATGTGGCGGGTAGGGTCACATTGCTTATGACTGTCCAACCCACTATACAGATGATCGGCAGAAGGTCGAAGGACCGCCCAGGCAAAGACAGAGGTTTGACCAAGGAGGTCCGCAGGGAGTAGGCGGACATGGAAGAGGAGCTGGCCGTGCAGCTGGCGGTGGGTGAGGATTCGAGATGTTACCACCACCACCACCACCAGGTGGACCACCTTGACCACAGGGAGCATGGGGGAATGGGTGAGCTCAGCTCCAGTTAGCTGAGGCCTACGATCACGACGCTCCCAAGATGATAAGAGGTATGATCTGTGTCTACTCCACCTTAGATACAGTACTTATAAAAATAGGTTCCAGTCATTCTTTTATTGCCACTCCTTCATTCAAATCTCTAAGATTCTGATGGATCCATTGGCTCGATCCTTATAGCTAGAGACTCCTACGGGAGTGGATTTGACGATTACACACTGGTGCCGGCTTTGCGAATTTACTCTAGGAGGCGAGAGATTCGGCTGGGATCTCCTAGTAGCAGCGTCGAGGCCTTATAACTTCATCTTGAGTATTGAATGGTTATCTACAGTCCATGCTCAGATCGACTGTATTAGGCACAATGTGTGGTGTGTCCGCACAGATAGGACCAGGTTTACCTTCACCGGCGAGAAGGGAGCCTTTTCAGCACATGATGGACTTACCTGAAGGAGAGTGTAGCCGATCACTCATCAGTTGGCTAGCCTTATTCTCGGAGCTGTTGACGTGGAGAGTCTGAGTTATCCTGTAGTGGTGGACCAGTATACGGATGTCTTCCCTGATGATGTTTTGAGTCTACCTCCCCATAGAGAGGTGGAATTTTACATTGAATTATACCCTAGGATGACATCGATATCTACACCAGCGTATCAGATGGCACCCGCGAAGCTTCATGAGCTACGGGTACAACTGGAGGACTTATAGGGTAAAGGTTTCATTTTTCCCTGTGTTTCTCCATGGGTAGCCCCGATTTTGTACACCAAGAATGAGGGTGGGAGTTTGAGGCTTTGTGTTGACTATCGGTTCCTGAACTAGGTGACCGTGAAGAACAAGTACCAACTCTCGAGGATTAACGACCTCATTGATCAGCTGAAGGGAGAACATTGGTTCTCAAAGATACATCTCTGATCAGGCAATCACCAGCTTAGAGTACAAGATGAGGATGTGCAGAAGATGACTTTTAGATGCTGGTACGACCATTACGAGTTCTTGGTTATGTCATTAGGTGTAACCAACGCTCCAGAAGTGTTCATGGGACTCATGAACAAGATCGTTTATCCATACCATGATCTCTTTGTAGTAGTCTTCATCAAAGACATTTTGATATACTCGGCTACTAAGGATAAGCGTGCCTATCATTTGCAGGTAATACTGGACACACTTCAAGAGCACCATATTTATGGTAAGCTCTTGAAGTGCCATTTTTGGATCCAAGAGGTTCACTTTTTGGGACATGTAATCATAGAAGTTGGATTTGTAGTGGATCTAGTAAATATTGAGGCAGTACTTTCTTGGGATCCACCCAAGATTGTGACAGAGATATGGTGTTTTTTGGGTTAGGCAGGATACTACCGGAGATTTGTGCCAGATTTATCTAGAGTTACAACACCTTTATCAACATTGAGGAAGAAGGGACAACCCTTTGTGTGGTTGGAGATACGCCAAAGATGTTTTCAGGAGTTGAGGAAGAGGCTAACAAGTGCCCCCATCTTGAGGCTTATAGAGGAGGGCGTAGGGTACGTAGTCTACTGCAACGCATCAGGGCTGGGCTTGGATGTGTCCTGATGCAGGAGAGAGCAGTTATCACATATGGTTCTCGACAGCTGAGACAACATGAGAAAAACTATGCTACCCATGACCTAGAGTTAGCAGTAGTCGTCTTCACCTTGAATATGTGGCAACATTACTTTATGGGCGAGCATTTTATAGTGTACTCTGATCACAAGAGTATCAGGTATATCTTCTCTTAGAAGGACCTGAACCTGAGATAGTGACATTGGCTTGTGTTCCTCCATGACTATGACTTCGAGATAGTCTATACTCCTGGGAGGGGGAACATTGTAGTAGATGCACTTAGCCAGAGATCTGGTATATATTTTCTAGGTGAGGTGACAGAGCAGTTGGTATCTTTTCATATATCCTTCATGGAACGTGGTGGAGTAGCTTTACTTCAGTCTGTTATAGTCACTCCCCCACTTCTTCAGCAAGTCAGGGAGGCGCAGTGCGTGGACACTGATTGTGAGGCTCGACATTCTCAGATATCCATAGGTCCAACAACTGATGGATTTTCTGAAGGTGGGTAGCACATCATCCTCTTCATAGGACGTACCATTGTACAAATGTAGCTTCAGGAGGAAGTGATTAGGGAGTTCCAAACATCCCCTCTATAGGTACATCTAGGAGTGGAGAAGATGTACCAGGATCTCGGATGATATCACTGGTGGTCGGGAATGAAGAAAGCTATAACGCCCCGACCCCAGTTACCTAGAGTCGGTGCATTATTACATAACATTGGCATGATCACAAGAAAGATCAAATCTCGAAAGACCGATTGGTTTAGTAGCCTTGGAAACACTAGATATATTCATAAGTTTTACATTACATCATAAAATGAAAAACTACTACAACAACATAAAGTCTCCACAGTCCACACTATTATCCCCTCATAATATCCCTGCAGGTCATTCATAACCTACTTCTTCACATCCTGGGGAAAATAAAACATAGAAAAGGGGTGAGCTCAAATGCCCAGTAAGGATAGCAATATAGCGGAACATTCAAAATAAGCATAAACATTTAAGGCAATGCATTACTAAAACAAAAGCCTTTTAAACTTGAACTTCAACATAGTATGGAAAAAGTAAAATGAAATAATGCCATTTACTTATTCACATGGATATTCTACTAATCGAATAATAACATGAAAAATCAATAACCACTTTCATAATGATGGAATGCATAATTCTAAACTTTAATTTCTTTTCAAGGCCTCGTCCCAAGACCTTGGGGCTAACTGTAACCGGAACCCAACCCGGAGTGCCTCTAATAACCGGACACCAACCGGGAGTGCCTCTAATAACCGGACACCAACCCGGAGTTCCTCTAATAACCGGAGACCAAAACGGAGTTCCTCTAATAACCGAAGACCAAACTGGAGTTCCTCTAAAAACTGGAGACCAAACCGGAGGGCTTACTTTTACCGATCCCCAACCCGGAACAAACTTGTCTAACACATTCATCTGAATGAAAGATTGAAATATAACATAAACATTTGGATTAAAAATAACTTATAAAATGTCAATACTTTAAACAAAAACCATGAGTGACATAAGAATAACTTATCCATAGTCAAAAATATCACAAAACCTTCAATAAAATAGGAATGTTTTGTATCATAATAAATCAACTTCAAATAAGCTTAAAATCCATCAAAGGATGTTGACATAGATGAAATCAAAACTATTTTAGAGAAATATCTCTTTTTTTTAAATCATTTTAAAAGTAACATAATTATAAAATAATACATTCAATTTGAAAATATTCTTATAAGCTTGTAAGGGAAGCTTCGACGATTTTATAATGGCGGAAAATAGCCGCACTCGCCGTATAAGTTTAAAAAAACATTCTTACCTTAATTTTGTCGAAAAGGTTAAAAAGCACCTTGTTTGGAAAACGGCGGAAAGTTTCCTTTATAAACCTCTTATAAAAAGTCAAACAAGGGTATAAATGACTTTAACCCATATTCTTGTAAATAGTTAAAAATGTTTTGAAATACATTTTTAAGAAACATGGATGTGGAAGATAAAGAGATCCCAGTAGATTATTACGTATAAACAGCCTCAGATAATGAAGAGATTGTGAAATAACCCTTACCAATTTGGTAACTTATGAAACATAAAACCCATGAAAGAGGTATCATACAATGAATATGTAAATACACATAAATTAGAGTGTATTACACAAATAATATAATTATGGGAAGTACATACACCGCACAAAAGGTAATGGTGGCAATATGGCATGAATCTCACGGGAATAAGGAGTGAGATGAAAACCCCTTACCACGTTAATCAACTGAGTCGTATGGCCAAAAGTTAATAACCATAAAATGATTGACATAATAACATGAATATAAAGAGAATCATGATAATATATATCAAATGGAAGTACACAATACACCACTTTAAATAATTTAGTGGCGAATAATGGAAATCTCACGGAATTGAAAGTGAGATAAGAAAATCCCTTACCTTGTACTTTTCCTTGGTTGGGGTAGGTTAACCTCCTGTATAATGGTGAAATAATTGTTATTAAATTATACAATAATCATATACATTAATATGATATCATATATGATCTTTTAATATTGATTTGATAATAATATCTTAGTATTATCGTTGTTTCGGGTGTTAACTTACTTGTTTTCTTTTATATGTTTTGTTACGTAAGACATGTTTGTAAAGGATAGGTTTTATATTATTCATATCCAGAATGATATCAAGTCCTTAAACATCATTTTTTAAATCATCAAATTATAATTATACTTGAATGGATACGATGGAGAATGAATTTAATCGCGTTCGTGGAGACGGTAGTCCGTACGTACGCACGAGCGACAATATCATTCTTTTGATATTAAAATAATATATAAATGGATGGTATATCATATATACAGAATCATTAACATGTTATATTTATTATTTACATGAGTTACACATCATTATTATACCCATCCAAATAATATTATATTGAATAACAATTACACCACGACGTGGAGACGGTAAGCCGTACGTACGCACGTATGGTGACATGTTATTCAAAGGGTGGATAGAATACTGAATATGGTTGTACCATATTTATAATAACATCACAGTATATATATGATATTGGATTTATTATTTCAGATTGGTAACAACAAAGGAAGAAGAAGTGGAAGAAGAAATGAACTTAGAAAAGGGTGGTGAAATCATTACCTCTTTTTCGGGTTCTTCCTTTTGATTTGATCAAAAGGGCTCCTTAGGTTGGCTTTCTGATCAAACTAAGGCCCCTAGGTTGTAGTTAGAGGAGTTGGGAGAGTATTTGGGCAGATTTTGGCCGAACCAAAAGGCTTTTAAGGTGTGAAGAAATGAGAAGGAGGAGTTCCCTTTTATAAGAGGGGTGAGGGGCACCTTTGGAAAAGCTAGAAATATTAATTTATAATAAATTCATATTCGGTTTCTAATGGATCCAAAGTTGATTATTCAAAGGTTAAGGTGGGTATGGGTCGAAAAAAACTCAAACAATAGAATTTAGACAGGTTTGGGTACTTATATTAAACTTATCTTTAAGTATTAACTCTAAGTTAATTAGTTTCAATTTTACAATGTCTCTTTGTATTTTTATATAATATTGTTAATAAACTTACTATATAAATCCAAGAGACCCCCAAGTGGTCCATTAATTATGAACCTATAATTATATAAGTCTCTTGGCCGAACCTTAGATTTTTAGGAATTTAATATCAATTAATAATATAATATTTGTTTTAAGAACTCTTTTATGTCAATTTTGACACTATTCAGTAGTTGATTTTTGTGAAACTCATAACAGATTTATTACTTCGAAAAAAGTCCATTAAATCAATACTAATATATCATATTATCTTATAAAATTAGTTTAATTAATTAAAAGTTTCATATTATAAATATTTTGGTATTTATAATATCAATTATTTTAATTTTTCACTATTTTAGTAATTACAGCATCATCATTGTGTCATAAATAAAATACATTATTTAATGTCTAAAAATTATAAATAAAATATCATTATGTATTATATCTTTTTATCTTTCTAATGAATAATTATAATCTAAAATCCAACATATATAACCTTATGTAATAATTGTTTTTCTAAAAGATATATGCTTGTGTCATTTTTGTATTCATTTTAACTTAATTAAAATAAAGTGTTCCTATCACTTACAAGTGGATCCATGGGGTCCCAAAATAGACCCAAAGATGTCCATGGTCGACCATGTATCAACCAATAGGGTTAAGACACGTTTTAGGGTAATTTAGTATTATTATAATATTATTTTTTAACCCTTATTTACTGGATTTACCCTTAACCATGGTAAATAAAATATTTACCGCAGTAATTATTCAAAATGTCTAAAAATAAATGTTACCTGTTTACACAATTTGAACATCCTGATTCCAAATATGGAATCCATTTTCCTAAATTAAAAACACATAAGTGGCAGAAATTAATTTAAAATTAATTCCCGCTGTCAAAACAAAAAGCGTGTTTTTAAGAGATAATAACTATCAAAAGATTGACAGTTGTTTATGTTCGGTTTAATTGTAAAATTATGTCCAATGACCAACATTATATTAAATGGTAAAAATATATTCTAAATATACTTTAAAACCACTCAAATTCATAATTTATCACTATTAATTATTTTGATTAAAAAAGTTGCTTTTAATTAAAATTTAGTAATTTTCACTATTCATCAAAATATTAAAGTTATCCGGAAAGTACCAAAATTTCACCTTAGGCTAAATTATATATTCCGAATCCAAAAATGAAGTCCATTTTGAAATATAAAATATATATAATTTCAAAAATTAGGTATTACTATTCATAACGGCTAGTTTGATTGGTTGTGGTGTGTGTTAAAACTCAAGGTTGCGTACAACACACGCTACTGTATTATTCAAAGAAAGCATACCGTGGAAGCTTGGGATGTTTCATTTTAAAATTTTAATATCCCCATTTATTCAAAAGTTTAAAATATTTCATTTAAAAAGGGTTCACTATTAAAAGTTGATAAAAGTGCAATACTGAAAATGAATTTGTTCTTGCATTATGTCTAAGAAACTCATAATATGGAAAAATTATGAGGATTATATAAAGTTTAAAATTTAGTTAATACTATTAATAACCTCTTTTGAATGGCTTTTTGGTAAGTCATGGTGCAATTGAACTCGGTGTTGCGTGTAGTGCAAGTTATTGAATTATTTTGAAGAAATAATACATTATGAATTCTTGGGGTGTTACATTCTCCCCTCCTTCAATAAATTGCGTCCTTGCAATTTGAAATTGTTCTTCAAAAATAAAAGGTTGAAAGTAGAAAATATATTTGTGGGAAAACCCACATCGGAAATTGGGTTACTAAAATTTAGTCTTAATATGAGGAAAAGAGAAATCAAAGGGTCACCACCAAATTATGATCTCGATTAGGAGAACATTGGTGGCAATTAGAGACATATAATTGGAGGAAAAACGTAAATATTTATAGGTAGTGATTGAGGTCATCAATCACAAACAAGTGTAAAATTGAGGTCCTTAAATTCGTCAATCTATGATGATTTGAAATACCATCAGTTCAACAAAACATAGGGTATTAGGATAACACATTTTTGACGTTTCAAAGTATCTTAGTTGATATCCCACATCGAAAAATGAATTAATGAGGCCTATATTTAAAATAAAGAGTCGAAAGTATGAAGATTACCAAAAATAACATATACTAGGGTTCCATGTATGAAAATATGGATATGGAAGAAAAATCTAACCATCAATTATCTGATGGAGAGTGGTAGAGAACATGGCTATGAAAAGGCCAACAATCCCAAAGCCATAAATTAGTGATGATTTAAGTTACCATCTAGGAAAACATTTTTGTTCTAAGTTGCTTTTCTTAATGTTGAGGAATTTATTTATGAGATTGGCTAAGATCAGAAGGAGATATAATTACTTTATAATTAGAGTTTTATCCATTAATAAATTTCTACCACAAACTCATCTTTCACTCTAAAAGATAATAGAATGTAAAAAATTCTATTTACACTATTCGTATAGGATTCCAAAATAAACGAATTTATAATTCATCTACAAGATCATTTAATAAAAACTACATTATTTAATCCAGGACATCTCGTGGGACAGTGGTAGGTGATACACCATTGTCGCCCTTCGGTTGCGGGTTCAAGTCTCGCAGCCTTGCCTGACGCGACAGGTTGCCGCCCGACCTCCGGGTTGTCCTTTTATGGCAATCCAAAATAATCCAAACTAGAACTATCCAAAATACTTCTGTCCAAACTCACAGTCCAACATTTATAAGGAAGGTAAACATAATATAGATCCTTTTTACCCCGTAATAGCATATGAATACCTTCATCATGTATTACCATATTCCTTATTGATTACATTCATGATCCCTTATTCCATATAGAATGCTGGATATACTTCATTAATCCAAAAAATGTTTTAAACCCCAACAATGATGGAATATACAAATCATTAATCAGTTCCAAGGTAGTCAAAAATATCCAATATAATTTATCCAAAACAATCACATATTATTCCAAAATCACTACCTCAGTATCAGAACTATATTATGATTTATCATTCTCTCAACCATATATTTTCCAAAAATTTATCCTGCTATTGAGTCACTTTTCTTTGTTCCACACAATCTCAAGTCCTTAATGAAATATTACTGTAGTACAATCCTTATATACTCCATAATTATTATAACAAGTACATTGTTGATACAACACTCAATTGACATAATCAACATAAGATCTCTAATCATTACTCTTCATATGTGGTAGTATCATAACTTGATTATTATCCAATAACATCATTTGCGGTATAGTCTGATGACAGGGACATAGGTTCGCGTAGTGTCCAAACTCCTTGCAAATGAAGCATTGTACATTTGAAACCATTTTCTTACCCTTGCAGTCACGTACTTTGTGCCATTTTCCTCCACACTTATAACAAACTCCCATTCCTTTCAGGCAAGTTCCAGGGTGTTTCTTTCTACAGTTATCACCTATGGGAAAATTCTTCTTTTCCCTCTTCCCTTTATCCATCTTTCTCTCTTCCATAATTTTCTACTCTTTCTTCCCTTCAAAGCCATAGGACTCAGTAAACTCTTTACTTATCTTATCAACACATGATATTATTTCTTCATATGATGATAATACATGCGAGACTATTTCTCTAGTAAATTCTGGCTTAAGACCATAAAATATATGACCCTTCTTTCTCTTTGTATCATGTGCATTGCTGGAGTTCTCATTCCTTCTACTAGGCGCCATTTCTAAACATTGGCATACACTAGATTAGTTTATGAATAATAATACCTAATCCCAAACTTTTAAAACACATAACATAAATTAAATTGTTTATGGATATAATCCATAATCATAAAAATGTCTCCTTTGAGGAAGTATATACTCATAAACCCTTCAAAATGATTTGTAAAGAAAATGAGAGTTATCCTAAGCATATACCCCGGGAGTGTCGTAACCAAGAGTGCAGCAAGGCCCGTTGTCGTGCACCAGTTCCCGTTCGAGTCTAGCTCAAAGCGGTGTTTTCGGGTTTTACCCCTAGGTACATCTGTGCCAGAGCCGCCTCTACCTGCTCGTATCCAGACAAGGATGTATTGCTCAGAAAACTCACAAAATCTCTACAATACCAAAATTATAGGAAGTTCTTCTATACTAATCCTCAATGTTCATCTTAGGTCTACGTGCTCTAATCAGAGTTTATCTAAATCTAGCTTCCAAGGTTTGTACTAAACTTCCTCTGATACCAACTGTAACGCCCCGACCCCAGTTAGCTAGAGTCGGTGCATTATTACATAACATTGGCATGATCACAAGAAAGATCAAATCTCGAAATACCGATTGGTTTAGTAGCCTTGGAAACATTAGATATATTCATAAGTTTTACATTACATCATAAAATGAAAAACTACTACAACAACATAAAGTCTCCACAGTCCACACTATTATCCCCTCATAATATCCCTGCAGGTCATTCATAACCTACTTCTTCACATCCTGGGGAAAATAAAACATAGAAAAGGGGTGAGCTCAAATGCCCAGTAACGATAACAATATAGCGGAACATTTAAAATAAGCATAAACATTTAAGGCAATGCATTACTAAAACAAAAGCCTTTTAAACTTGAACTTCAACATAGTATGGAAAAAGTATAATGAAATAATGCCATTTACTTATTCACATGGATATTCTACTAATAGAATAATCACATCAAAAATCAATAACCACATTCATAATGATGGAATGCATAATGATAAACTTTAATTTCTTTTCAAGGCCTCGTCCCAAGACCTTGGGGCTAACTGTAACCGGAACCCAACCCGGAGTGCCTCTAATAACCGGACACCAACCCGGAGTGCCTCTAATAACCGGACACCAACCCGGAGTTCCTCTAATAACCGGAGACCAAACCGGAGTTCCTCTAATAACCGGAGACCAAACCGGAGTTCCTCTAATAACCGGAGACCAAACTGGAGGGCTTACTTTTACCGGTCCCCAACCCGGAACATACTTGTCTAACACATTCATCTGAATGAAAGATTGAAATATAACATAAACATTTGGATTAAAAATAACTTATGAAATGTCAATACTTTAAACAAAAATCATGAGTGACATAAGAATAACTTATCCATAGTCAAAAATATCACAAAACCTTCAATAAAATAGGAATGTTTTGTATCATAATAAATCAACTTCAAATAAGCTTAAAATCCATCAAAGGATGTTGACATAGATGAAATCAAAACTATTTTAGAGAAATATCTCTTTTTTTTAAATCATTTTAAAAGTAAAATAATTATAAAATAATACATTCAATTTTAAAATATTCTTATAAGCTTGTAAGGGAAGCATCGACGATTTTATAATGGCGGAAAATGGCCGCACTCGTCGTATAAGTTTAAAAAAACTTTCTTACCTTAATTTTGTTGAAAAGGTTAAAAAGAACCTTGTTTGGAAAACGACGGAAAGATTCCTTTATAAACCTCTTATAAAAAGTCAAACAAGGGTATAAATGACTTTAACCCATATTCTTGTAAATAGTCAAAAATGTTTTGAAATACATTTTTAAGAAACATGGATGTGGAAGATAAAGAGATCCCAGTAGATTATTACGTATAAACAGCCTCGGATAATGAAGAGATTGTGAAATAACCCTTACCAATTTGGTAACTTATGAAACATAAAACCCATGAAAGAGGTATCATACAATGAATATGTAAATACACATAAATTAGAGTGTATTACACAAAGAATATAATTATGGGAAGTACATACACCACACAAAAGGTAATGGTGGCAATATGGCATGAATCTCACGGGAATAAGGAGTGAGATGAAAACCCCTTACCACGTTAATCAACTGAGTTGTATGGCCAAAAGTTAATAACCATAAAATGATTGACAGAATAACATGAATATAAAGAGAATCATGATAATATATATCAAATGGCAGTACACAATACACCACTTTAAATAATTTAGTGGCGAATAATGGAAATCTCACGGAATTGAAAGTGAGATAAGAAAATCCCTTACCTTGTACTTTTCCTTGGTTGGGGTAGGTTAACCTCCTTTTTAATGGTGAAATAATTGTTATTAAATTATAAAATAATCATATACATTAATATGATATCATATATGATCTTTTAATATTGATTTGATAATAATATATTAGTATTATCGTTGTTTCGGGTGTTAACTTACTTGTTTTCTTTTATATGTTTTGTTACGTAAGACATTTTTGTAAAGGATAGGTTTTATATTATTCATATCCAGAATGATATCATGTCCTTAAACATCATTTTTTAAATCATCAAATGATAATTATACTTGAATGGATACGATGGAGAATGAATTTCATCGCGTTCGTGGAGACGGTAGTCTGTACGTACGCACGAGCGACAATATCATTCTTTTGATATTAAAATAATATATAAATGGATGGTATATCATATATACAGAATCATTAACATGTTATATTTATTATTTACATGAGTTACACATCATTATTATACCCATCCAAATAATATTATATTGAATAACAATTACACCACGACGTGGAGACGGTAAGTCGTACGTACGCACATATGGTGACATGTTATTCAAAGGGTGGATAGAATACTGAATATGGTTTGTACCATATTTATAATAACATCACAGTATATATATAATACTGGATTTATTATTTCAGAATGGTAACAACAAAGGAAGAAGAAGTGGAAGAAGAAATAAACTTAGAAAAGGGTGGTGAAATCATTACCTCTTCTTCGGGTTCTTCCTTTTGATTTGATCAAAAGTGCTCCTTAGGTTGGCTTTCTGATCAAACTAAGGCCACTAGGTTGTAGTGAGGGGAGTTGGGAGAGTATTTGGGCAGAGTTTGGCCGAACCAAAAGGCTTTGAAGGTGTGAAGAAATGAGAAGGAGGAGTGCCCTTTTATAAGAGGGGTGAGGGGCACCTTTGGAAAAGCTAGAAATATTAATTTATAATAAATTCATATTCGGTTTCTAATGGATCCAAAGTTGATTATTCAAAGGTTAAGGTGGGGATGGGTCGAAAACAACTCATCCAATAGAATTTAGACAGGTTTGGGTACTTATATTAACCTTATCTTTAAGTGTTAACTCTAAGTTCATTAGTTTCACTTTTACAATGTCTCTTTGTATTTTTATATAATATGGTTAATAAACTTACTATATACATCCAAGAGACCCCAAAGTGTTCCATTAATTATGAACCTATCATGATATAAGTCTCTTGGCCGAACCTTAGATTTTTAGGAATTTAATATCAATTAATAATATAATATTTGTTTTAAGAACTCTTTTATGTCAATTTTGACACTATTCAATAGTTTATTTTTGTGAAACTCATAACAGATTGATTACTTCGAACAAAGTCAATTACATAAATACTAATATATCATATTATCTTATAAAATTAGTCTAATTCATTAAAAGTTTCATATTATAAATATTTGGGTATTTATAATATCAATTATTTTAATTTTTCACTATTTTAGTAATTACTGCATCATCATTGTGTCATAAATAAAATACATTATTTAATGTCTAAAAATTATAAATAAAATATCATTATGTAAGAAATATTTTTTTCTTTCTAATTAATATTTATAATCTAAAATCCAACATATATAACCTTATGTAATAATTGTTTTTCTAAAAGATATATGCTTGTGTCATTTTTGTATTCATTTTAAGTGTCCCTATCACTTACAAGTGGATCCATGGGGTCCCAAAATAGACCCAATGATGTCCATGGTCGACCATGTATCAAAAAATAGGGTTAAGACACGTTTTAGGGTAATTTAGTATTATTATAATATTATTTTTTAACCCTTATTTACCGGATTTACCCTTAACCATGGTAAATAAAATATTTACCGCAGTAATTATTCAAAATGTCTAAAAATAAACGTTACCTATTTACACAATTTGAACATCCTGATTCCAAATATGGAATCCATTTTCCTAAATTCAAAACACATAAGTGGCGGAAATTAATTTAAAATTAATTCCCGCTGTCAAAACAAAAAGCGTGTTTTTAAGAGATAATAACTATCAAAAGATTGACACTTGTTTATGTTCGGTTTAATTGTAAAATTATGTCCAATGAACAACATTATATTAAATGGTAAAAATATATTCTAAATATACTTTAAAACCACTCAAATTCATAATTTATCACTATAAATTATTTTGATTAAAAAAGTTGTTTTTAATTAAAATTTAGTAATTTTCACTATTCATCAAAATATGAAAGTTATCCGGAAAGTACCAAAATTTCACCTTAGGCTAAATTAGATATTCCGAATCCAAAAATGAAGTCCATTTTGAAATATAAAATATATATAATTTCAAAAATTAGGTATTACTATTCATAACGGCTAGTTTGATTGGTTGTGGTGTGTGTTAAAACTCAAGGTTGCGTACAACACACGCTACTGTATTATTCAAAGAAAGCGTACCGTGGAAGCTTGGGATGTTTCATTTTAAATTTTTAATGTCCCCATTTAGTCAAAAGTTTAAAATATTTCATTTAAAAAGGGTTCACTATTAAAAGTTGATAAAAGTGCAATACTGAAAATGAATTTGTTCTTGCATTATGTCTAAGCAACTCATAATATGGAAAAATTATAAGGATTATATAAAGTTTAAAATTTAGTTAATACTATTCATAACCTCTTTTTAATGGCTTTTTGCTAAGTCATGGTGCAATTGAACTCGGTGTTGCGTGTAGTGAAAGTTATTGAATTATTTTGAAGAAATAACACATTATGAATTCTTGGGGTGTTACAAAAGCAATTGCAAAGTTTGTCCCTCGGTGCCTCACTTGTCAGCAAGTGAAGGTAGAGCATCAGGTACCAACAGGCATGGTTTAGCCTTTCGAGGTTCCATAGTGGAAGTGGGATGAGATATCCATGGACTTTGTGACAGGACTTCCACGTACATCTAGGGTTCATGACTCGATTTGGGTGATCATTGACCGACTCACCAAGTCGGATCTCTTCCTACCGATCAAAGAGAAGGGTTCAGTAGAGAGATTGGGATGCCTCTATGTGAAGTAGATTATGCGGCTACATGGATTACCCTTGATGATTATCTCTGATCGTGATGCACATTTTACTTCCCCGCTATGGAAGGGGTTGCAGGAGTCTTTCGGGACGCAACTTCATTTGAGCACCACCTTCTATCCTCCAATGGATAGTCAGACTGAGCAAACCATTCAGACCCTCGAGGACATGTTGTGTGCTTGTGTACTCAACTTCAGTCGCAGTTGGGATAATCACTTGCCTTTTGTGGAGTTTTCATACAATAATAATTATCCCTCTACCATTGGGATGGCACCTTTTGAGGCATTGTACGGGTGACCTTATAGATCACCTTTGTGCTGGACTCACCCAGGGGAGTCAGCAGTAGTGGGACTAGAGATGGTATGGGATACCACAGAGAAGGAAAAGATCATCCAGGAGAAGATTAAGACTACACATAGCAGGCATGAGTCTTATACCGATAGGAGACAGAGACCTCTAGAGTTCGAGGATGGTGACCACCTATTTCTATGGGTCTCACCTCTACGAGGTTTGTAGATATTTGGCTGAGGTAGCATGTTATCTTCAAGGTCCATTGGACCCTTCCAGGTCCTCATCAGAGTTGGAAAAGTGGCTTACCGCCATGCACTTCCCCCTCAGTTGAACCGAGTGCACGACGTCTTCCATGTATCCCAGATGAGGAGATACGTGCATGACCCTCCCAATATCATCAATCATGGAGAGCTGGACATCGAAGATGGGGAGACATTTTCAGAGGTTCCAGTTGAGATTGAGGATTGACAAGTGTGGGTCCTTTGTGGTTGGTCGATACCTCTAGTTCGCGTTCACTAGCAGCATAGGAACTTCCTAGAGAGCACATGGGAGTGGGAGGCTCAGATTCGTGATCTGTACCCCCACGTGTTTCCTTAGTTTGTGTTGTGGCTTACAGGGACATAAAGAACTGAGGTGGAGAGAATGTAAAGATTCATAAATTCTAGGTAACTTTTTTAATTATATGGGAATTTTACAAGTATTTGAAAATTGACAGTGTGTGATTCTGAGGCCCGTTGTGCATGTAATGATTTTTTGTACTTTTTTTCAGCTACGTTCAGTAAACGTGCGAGTGGGTTTTAGTAACATTTAAATCGGTGATCTGAATTGAAATATGAGGGCATCGTTGAACTCGCAACACCAGTATTATCTTATGGAGACCATTACCTCGACTGTAGTATGCCGAGGGTGAAAGATAATTTTTCACTTTTTTGTGGGAAAATGAAAATAAAATTATTTAACATTTTTTTTTCTTGAAACCTACTTTGATTTATGGAGGTGGGGACCACAAGAGTTTATCCTTCAAATTTAATGCTTGGTGGTGGGGACCACCCGAGCCTAAAACCTCTCCCAATTTGAATTTAATGGCGGGGACCTCCTGAACCCTCTTAATGGGAGAAACCCCTTGAACTTCCTCATTAATGAGGAATTAACCCATGGACTTCCTCCTTATTAATTATTCTCCCATTTAATTATGCCTCATCAATTGATTAATTTTTCCAACTTGTTTTGTGCCAATAATTTAAAATTGTACAAACAATTTTTATTTTGGTTGGCTATTTATTTTGAGAGCATTCGTTGGGAAAAGGGTTGGCAATGCTTTTTGGAGAACTTGGAGGAACACATCCTGCAACGAAGAACGCTTATTCAAACGAAGAACGCTGATGTTCTCAAAAAACTTTTACTCCTTCCTCGTGACATCCTCCAATGGTGGAGGTCTTCAAAAAAAAGAACCACCTTCATAGAAGAGTGTTTATATGACGAATGAGCTCAGGATCAGAGGCGTGTGGTGGGCGCGATGAACATCGACATCTTCGACGTCTCTCTCGCAACACAACAATAAAACTTCAAGGTAGGGGTTTAATTATTTGTTATTATCAATTTGCATGTTCTTTCCTTCTAAACAAATAATTTGGATCAACTCACTAACTATTTGATCCACAAATGATTTCATTTTTGGGTTTGGAAATAATCAATTGTGGGAATTTGTAGGGTTTGACGTTCTTCATTCAAGAATTTTTTGAGCCATTTGCTACCGCTCTAATGTGGAGGGTGCAGGCCAAACAAACATGGCCAACCCCTTCACCGCTCATCTTTAATGTTGTGTTCTTTGCGATGGAAGAACGAAGATTTGTTCCACGACGATGAATTGATGCAACGGCCGACACCATCGCTAGTCGCGACGAAGGCGACAATGCAACAACTCTACCTCGCAGCCCCGACGCCGCTTGTGGCCTCCTCCTTCGTGCAGCCCTCCGCCACCCCACCGCCTCGCCACCCCTTGGCCTCACAACCCTGTGGCCCTCCATGCCACCCGCAACCTCGCCGCCTTGCTTATATCTGCCGTGACCTACAGATTTGCTGCCTCATGGTCCTCCGTGCCACCCCGTGGCCTCCGCGCCGCCCCGCAGCCTCTCCGCAGCCCCCATGGCCTCGCACCATCACGTGGCTTCCACTCTGCCTCGCAGCCACCTTGGCCTCTCCCCCCCGCAGCCTCTGTGCCGCCTCATGGCCCTCGCGGCCTCTGCGGCCCCTCGTGGCCCTTGTGGCCTCCACACAGCCTCGTGCCTCGCTGCAACCACACTGCGCCGCCCAGGCCCAGCCGCCAGGCCGTACCGCCCAGCAAGGGCCAGGCCACCAGGCCGGACCACCTAGTGCAGGCCGGGCTTCCCAACGGGCCAGGCGGCACCATGGGCCGGGCCAGACCCATCGTGTCGGGAAGGGTTGGTCCGACAGGGTGGGACCGGACCCGGAGCCACTTTGACCCATTTATGCTCTTTTGGCCATAACTTTGGCACCAGACGTCCGTTTGATGAACCATCAGTGGTGGTGGAAACCTTGGAGCGAGATGGTACCTTTGAGTTTACCCCACTGGAGTTTTGGATAAAATTGTAGTATGGTCAGGTTGGATCGAGCACAAATCCAACCGGGCCCTCAGGACTAAAAGGTTAATAACTTACAGGCTAGGCGTTGGATTGATGCACCATCTATTGCATTGAATCCCCTATGACATGGCAGTTTTTGTGATACTTCTTCATGGGAATTCATGGTAGTTGGAGTATCGATTGGTGGCTTGAGGATATGACCCTCCCGGAGGTGAGCAAGCTTATTGTGAGAACCTAGTAGCTGGATGTGACGTGAAGAATGAATAGAGATGCTGTGTGGGTCATCACCTAGCGATCCGGTGTGGGTCAGGAGTGAGAGATCCTGTGTGGGTCAGCACCGAGAGATCCTGTGTGGGTTAGAACCGAGAGATCCAGTGTGGGTTAGCATCGAGTGATCCAGTGTGGGTTAGCACCTAGCCATCCTCTGTGGGTCAGCACCGAGCGATCCTGTGTGGGTCAGTAGCAGAGTCTCTTAATAGAGTAAGATAATTCAATAGTTATATCTAATCATCTCTACTTCTATACCTAAGTTATTCTTGGTGTGAGCTGAGTATGTACCTTGTGGTACTTTCCGTTGTGGTAATACCTTGGTGGTATTCTTCTGTGAGGCGTACCTATGTGGTACTTACCTTCGTGGTATTATTTCCTTTGTGGAACAGTCGAGCTTTGGACTTTGAGTTGGACTCTGTGTTTTCCTCATGATTGATATGGGTATACTTGATAACTTTGGTATATATATGGTCATATACCAAAGTAGGGTTGTTAGTTTATTTCATGCCTTGGGGTTTATCCTTGGTGGATTTCGTGAGACCTTGAGGGTCGCGGGGTCCCTAATGAGTATTGTTATATTCACCCCTTCACGGGCTATGCCTGCACCTTTTTGTGTTTGGTGCAGATGAAGAACAACGCTGATCGAGGCTGAGGGTACCAGGACTAGACGGGGCCTAGAGGTGGACCATATGACGTGATGGTAAGCAGAGGAGACGTGAGGACGTGGAGTGCTAATGAGGTGATCTGTACCTACCCTTCAGGTTTGATCATCGGAGGATGACCCAGTAGCTGCATTTCTTTTTCTTCAATTGTATTGTATTTCAATTGTACTTGTACTATTACTATTGGTCTTGTATTCTGGCCCATTTTTTATTTTCAGCACTATTTTTGCTATAAAATTTACTTGAGTTCGTATCTTGCTATGTGTTAGGTTGCGTGTGCTTACAGGTTATAAATGCAATGCCTTACAAGTTTTAGGCAATACACCTTCGGTGCTAGTTGCCAGCCCCTAGCCTATGAAAGGCAGGTTGGTGTAGTCATAGCACGGGCCCCGGGGGACATGTCGTGACATGACACACTAGGAAATTTGATGTAAATTCAGAGATCTCCTTCTTCATATTATTCCACCAATAATTATCTTGGAGATCTCGATATATCTTTGTGTTTCCTAAGTTAATAGAGAAATTTGAACTACGTGCATCATCCAAAAGTTCCTTCTTCAGCTCTGAACTTGATGGAACACATAGTCTTTTACCAAATATCACAATTCCTTCTTCATTAACATTGAAATCCTAGGATTTCACTTTTATGATAGATTCCACTCTCTTCTGAATTCCCACATCATCTTTTTGAGCATCCTTTATCTTTTTCAAAAGAGGAGGTTGAGCAATCATTTGTGAAAGGATTGTTGATGTTACCATCTTTATGATTCCCATGTCAATCTTTATCAAATATAAGAATATTAGGTACTTCTCAATTCTCATAAATGATATAATTGTTGAGTCTTCTATACTTAGAGCATATTTCACCTTGTTATCTTTCCCAGGGTGGTAATGGATTGATCATTCAGAGTCTTTAATCATCTCTAACCATCTTCATTGGTGAATGTTCAACTCTTTCTATGTGAATATATACTTGAGGATTTTGTGGTCCATATATAGTTCAAACTTCTCCCCAAAGAGATAATTCCTCCAAATTTTTAAAGTGAAGATCACCTCAGACAACTCCAAATCATGTGTTGGATAATTTTTCTAATGAAATTTAAATTTCCATGAAGCATTGGCATTGAATTTTTCATTTTTCATCAACACACAGCCCATGCCTTTTTTCTAAGCATCACAAAATACCACAAAAAGTTCTCCACTTGTGGGTAAAGTGAGCATGAGAATAGTGATAAGCCTCCTTTTCAAATCCTTGAAGATTTCTTTGAATTCATCACTCCAAGTGAACTTTACTCCCTTCCAAGTTAGCTTGGTAAGAGGGTTGGACAATAATGAGAAATTTCTCACAAGTCATCGATAATATCCAGATAACCCCAAGAAGCTACGAATATCCATTACTGATGTTGGCCTCAACCATCCCTCAATTTCATATGTTTTGGAGGTATTCATAGATATCCAATTTCTTGTGATGATATGGTCCATGAATGAGACCACCTTCAACAATAACTCACACTTTTTGTACTTTTCATAGATATTCTCCTTCCGCAAGGTATCTAGTAAAATTTTTAGATGCTCCCCATGATAATCCTTGGTTTTGGAGTATATCATAATATCATCTATAAAGACTACCACATATTTGTCGAGGTAATCCCTAAAGACTCTATTTTTCAAGTCCATGAAAATTTCTGAAGCATTAGTGAGTCTGAAAGGCATTACTATGAATTCATAGTGCCGGTATCTTATACGAAAAGAAGTATTGGGGATATCTTCTTTCTTCACCCTTAATTGATAATAACCCAACCACAAATCCACCTTGGAGAAGTATTGTTCTCCACACAACTTATCGAACAAGTCATTGATTCGTGGGAGAGGATACATGTTATTTATCTTGATTTTGTTAAGCTCACGGTAATCGATGCAAAGGCGCATTGACCCATATTTCTTCTTGATAAAGAGGACTGGTGCACCCCATTGTGAATTACATGGGCGTATAAACCATTTATCCAGATTGTCCTATAGTTGTTTCTTCAGCTCCTTAATATCCACAAAAACCATTCTATATAGAGTCTTGGATATTGGAAACACCCAATTATAAGAACAATTGAGAATTCAACATCACTTCTAGGAGGATGACCTGGAAATTCCTCAGGAAACACTTCAGAAAGTTCCCTCACAATAGGCATGTCTTCAAGGATGATTGCCTCCTTAGACTCAATCATCTAAGCCAGATATGCATGCTCATAGGGCAGTAATATTCATGCTTGAGATGATGTAGATAACGAAGATTCATCTTCCTCCTTGCACTTGTATATAATTGGGGGCCGATTCACCACATGGAGAGTGATTTCCCTCTCAAAACAATTTATGTTGGCTCTATATAAGGAATTTCAATCCATGCCAAGAATTGCATCAAATTCCACCAGAGGGAGTATGATGAGGTTCACCGAGAAGTTAAATCCACTGATTAAGATAGGGGAGGAGTTATATTCATGTTATGAAATGAATTCCCCATTTGCCATACTCACCAACATCTTTAATTCCATGATTTGTGGTGGTGTTGGGATTGTTCTACTAACCATTCGGGATATAAAAGAATGCGTAGAACTATGGGTGAAAACCCCTCCTTTCACCTTTTTGATTTTGGTTCTACTCTATCCAATATAGACTTAGGGATGAGTACTTTTAAACTATTAAACACATAAAGGGGAATGCAAGGACAAAAACGGATGACTTATAAATTACTTTTATTTTCATTAACTTATGAATCTATAGGCTTCAATCTATGTTATCCATGATCTACATTATAACATATATTATTAGGGTAATTTTATTATTCCCATGATAATGGTTCATACTAAGCATGTGAATTTACCAATGCATATCCCCCAGGAGTGTTGTAACCAAGAGTGAAGCAATGCCCGTTTTCATGTAGTAGGATACCCCAGGTCAGGCCCCAAACTCCATGTCGGGATTTTCACCCCTTGGTACATCTATGCCAGGGCCGCCTCTACCTGCTCGTATCTAGACATGGATGTATTTGATTGATAAACCACTTACTCAATAATCACCAAAACATAGGGATGTTTTTATTATACTTAGTCTTGTCTCTAAGGCCTTACTAGGGTTTACTAATCCTAATCTGAAAAATAACTATACCTATCCTCTGATACCAACTACAATAACCCTGCTCTTTATTACACACTTAAACACGATTTATTACATAAAATCTTCACTTTATACAACATGGAAGATCGATAGGTATAGTGTAGTTGAGGATTTTTATCATTACACAACAACTTAAAACATGAAACACATCATCTTTATTGAAAAATTCCTTTACATGACCACTGAATTCCCTCGCACTTAGAATTGCATGGGATAACCTGAGGACATGCATAAGAAAAAGGGTGAGCTATAAAGCCCACTAAAGAAAAAACATGAAAAAACATGAGGAATACAATACATGTTACAAAATAGGCATATCAATAGATCACAATAAAAATATGAACATAAATGCCTGATAAAGCATGATAATCATAACATGGAGATGTGGACACAACACTTAACATAGAATTAGCATGAGCTAAGGATCATCGCACATTGAGTGGGATTGAACCCTCATTTCACGTGAAGAATGATTAAAACATCATATCACTTGAATTATCACGAGTCAAAACTCATTTCACATGATGTATCATGATACTATACTTTACCCAATGCATTAGAGCGCTATCAGGGTGCACCCTTCTTAAACATTTCATTTCATGCACAAGTGTGCCACATGGATCATATAACATAGAATCAATCAAAATCATAAGTTATTCCATGATTAAGTAATGTGGAATAAATATTTGGAAGTAAAATTCAATATGTATATGTGCATAAAGGTGAATACCCTTGGTAGAGACATGGGTATGGTATTCACTACACAATTATCTTGGTTTGGAAAAAATGTGGTGTAATTTCGGCAGCATAACGACGTGACATAAGGATTCCTGAAAATTGTTTATGAGAGAGAAATGGGTGTCTCATAATATTTACATGAAATGGAAAGTAAGGGTGTCATATATATTCATGTCCAAACAAACTTAATGTAATTTAGATTCATAATACCAAATAATTACTTGGATGTAAAAGAGGAGAGAGAAATACCTCATGGAATTTAGGCATGCTAATGGGTGTACATGGGAGGCATTAATGACAGAGAAATGGGTCTCCCATAATACAAAAATAAAGAGGGATGTATGTGGGAGGTGTGAAATCATACCCCAAAATTTGTAATTGAAAACATAAGGGCATAACAATGTAAATAAAATTGGACAAAAATGAGAAATGAAGAAATCCCTTACTTGGAAGTGTGATCCGAAAGGCATGGGAGAGGATTGAGAGAGGCTTCTTGGGAGCTTGGGGCACCTTGGGGTGATTCTAGAGAGAGGACGGAAGGAGTTGGTAGAACTCCAAAGTCTTTTAGTGAATATTAAGTGAGATATTGGGTGGGTTTATATAGGTAAGGAGAGGGAATTCTTTATTATTTAGGTTTGGGACACCTCACATTAAACTAATCCAAACCACAAACCAGAATATGGTTTTTGCCAATGGGTTCTGAAATAGGGGTGTATAAAACAATATTTTATGAGGAAAATGTCTTAAGTTCATAAAATAATAGGGTTACTTATGTGAAGGTGAGTCACACTCTTAAGGAAAACAATTTAAAAAGGCAAAATATTTTATATGTCCTCGAGGGTCCACTAAAGCTTTGTAAAATAAATCAAAAAAATATAAAATCACATTATTTTAATGCTAAAACATATATTAGCTCAACATAATGTTTATAGTATTTTATTATATCACTATTGGGTCATTATGATGTAATAAAACACATTATATATTTAAACGGTATTTAATTTTTACCCAAAAATTTGACTGTCTTAGAAAATTATGAAAAATTCAATGTTGGATAATTTTGATGTCAAGATTCTGAAAATAATATTCATTTTATCTAAATAATTTTATAAATATTTGAATTTTTACTTTTAAAATAAAATCCACCATTTATAAAAAATTCATGGGTTTTGACAAAAAACAGCTTTCAAACCATAATAAAAATTAAAATTGTATTCATAAAATCATATGATCATTTATATTTAATAAAAATTAATTTAATAATAATATTTTATTAAAATATTATTTAATTCAAAAATCCATTAATTCATCACAATAGATTTCTTAGTTGAATATTAACTAAAAATACAATTTGTTCTTTAAAAACTATTTACAAAGTAACAATAATAAAATGAATGCACATTCTTTATACAAAAACAATGTACATTGTCATAGTGTTGGGGTCTTGGTACATAAAACCTTATAACACCCGCATAAGACCGAAGGGTATGGTGTGCGATGGTGATGAACTCTTGGGGTGGCTCGAATAACATCGCTCGGGTGGTAATCTCTATTAACCACAACTTCTCCCGTAGTGGGTTCTGCTCAAGCTTAATGTGTTCAAGCTTGGATTGGGCTTGGTCTAGAGTGAAGCCCAATGACGCCACCTCCATTCTGAGCTCCGAAAAATGGGATTCATACAGGGAATGTCTACTGGATGAGGCAATCTCTTCCATTGTCTGAGTAAGTTGGATTTGATAAAGCTCTATATTTATTCTTATCATTTGATCACAATTCAACGACTATATTAGCAACGGTCACAATTCATTACGGAATCATAAAATCCAGAAACGTAAAAATAAGGAATTTCAAATTTTATATAACCATAATAAGACATTTAATTAGATCAAGAGGAATTTTCATTAATTAATGTTTGGGTCGTTAGATATACACAATCAATACAAACAAATAAATATCATATACTAGCCTCTAGACCAACTCACTACATATCTACCTACCGAATCCTCAACCTCCTTGAAATTACTATTCATGATCTATATATCAGACTATAATATTGTCCCTTGACCTATAATGAAACATGAAGTTAAAAACAAGTATATTGAAGCCCATGTTGTGTATGAATATATGGGTGATCCAATGGCTTGGTAGTATTTTTATTCAGCTCAAATAATTTAGTGTCAGTGATAAAGTTGATTTATCTGTAAGTTTGTGGTGAGTGTTGCTCAATACAATAAGAAATATATTCCATGAATACACATTTAGTATAACTTTACATTCATATCATCATATATATAATTGAACAAACACCCAAAGGACACATACCAGTACTACCCAACTTAGGTAAGTTCTAACCTACCTATAGATGAAGAAATATATCCCCTCCCATCTGAACATTTTATTCTGCAGGGCCACTATCATATCATCGGATAATATCATCAAGATATCCCACCTCACATATATAATGAATCCCTCTCGATATAGTTATGTTTAAACCATTGATTTATCATTGATCGTCAATAACCCAAAAAAATATCATAGGAAATAACACTATTAGTAACAAAAATAATAATTAGAAATAAAATATAGCCCAACCATTAATGAAAATAGTAAAAAAATGAAAACAAGAAGGGAAATAAATTTGAGGTGAAATTAAGATGTTAAAATTTTACAATAATCCATGATAAAACAAATAATAAGGCCTAAAAAGATTAAATAAAAGTGAACCCATCTCTCACACAATGACCCATCTCTTCTCAACAGTCTTTTTAATAATTATTTTCTAGAATAATTATTACAAACATTTTCTATATCACATGTCTCATGAATCATCCTAGAGTCTAGACACCATTTATAGTCATATAACATATAAAATACACCCAAATATCATTGATCAAATATCAATTTGATTATAAATGTAACAACGTGATATTCTATTATGAATTTGTATTTAAATAAATTCATTGCTTTCTGTAGATTATGATGCATGAAAAACTAAAAATAAGTGAATGATGTTTTCTTATAATTAAAATTAAAGGCATTACTTGATATTTGAATGAGAATGGTAAAATAAATTACTTTTTAAAATAAAAGGGGTCTAATCCACTTAAGAAAATATCATTGATACTATAGAAACTAGTTTGCACTATTTTGATAGACTAGGTATTTATGTTATAGGAATGAACTAAATAAAATGTATAGATAATATTTCAATTAATAGTTAGTAAATTCAATTAATAGAACTTATGTAATAATTAAGCAACTAAAAGGAATGCTAATATAATTATTTATGGACAAACAATTATTTGGTTTAAAAACATTATTTTTTTATTATATATGTTTTATTTAAATGAAAATTTTTACATATTATAATTAAAACATGATTAAATTAAGTTAATTTTTGAAATAATTATTCACAAATTAGACAAGGGTGAAATTTTGGGATTTAAATACAAATTATTTTTAGTTGAATAGTTAAAATAGTGTTTTTCAAAATACTTTTACTTTTATAACATCATCACGATATAAAAATCACTTGGAAGTTTATGAAACATTTTTTAGGATAAAAATATATTTTTGGAGTAAAATAAAACATTTTAAAAATTTTTGTTGAAATTACAAAGCTATGCATGAAATATTGGATCCAAAGTTATGATTTATTCTAATAAAAAACTATTATGAACATTTTCATTAATTAAATATTAATAGTGTTCAATTAAGATTTTTTTTAAAAAAACCAAAAACACTAATTTTTTATTTATAAAACAATGAATTTCATTGTAATAATAAATTTACATGTTTTTTGAATTCATTTTTATGCATAGAAAGTCATTTAAAAAAAATTATTGCGTGAAACATACTTTTACTAAAATTAATTTTTACAAATTCTAAAAATTGAATATTGTAGAATAGTTTTAAAATTTATAATATGATTTTTTATGCATAGGGATAAATTCAATTTCATTTTTTATCATAAACATAAGTCACCAATGTAAAAGTTAGTCACTACGGTAAATGTTATAATAGGGTAAAAATGTCAAATCAGTTGTTAAAGGCTTAAAATATAACAAAAAATTCCTTAAATTAGTTTATAGATGTTTTTTATACCTACCTTTATATTATCTACAAAATTTTGTTTCAAAATTTGGCCTTAATTTCCTTGGGAATTAATTTCCTTTTTATATTAGTAAATTAATATTACAAAACTTTTACCATCTCCCACTTAATATAATATAATATTTGTCAGATAATGATAAAGAAAAAAATATATTAAAAATGGTTATAGATAATAATATTGATAATGAATAAAATATATTTATGTTATTAATTTTTTTATATATTTTAAACTTAAGTATAATTATATAAAATGCTTATGTACCATGACACTACACTTATGAAAACTATAGAAAAGTCAAAGTAAATGGTTTTAAAAATATTAAAATGAATAATATTTTGATGAAATTGACCCTTTAATGAGTTTTAGGTATAAAAATTATAAATTATAAATATTTTAATTGTATATATTCTAATTACATAATTATCTAGAAATATTTGGAGTCAATATTTTTGAATTGTCATGAAAATGAATTTAAAGGGTATTTTATGTAAAATAATGTTTTATTAATTTATATTAAAATAAAAAATTATTTTATCAACTCAATAATAATATAAATTAATGGTAATATCATAAATGTTCTATTTATGAGATAATTTTTTTTAAATTTCATTCATGACCCTTAAAGACTTAATATTCGTGAATACACCATTGTTTTTTTTCTATAAAAATTGATCTCTTTCTAAATTATCAATGAAACATATATGTTTGTTTTTTCTAAAAATTCTACACAAATATCTATCTAAACATATATTTTCTTGATACTAAGGCCATGGTGTGACAATGAACTTCTCTTTTAAATTCTTTAAGTTTAATCGAAAGGATGGTATCCAAGTAAGAGGTAATTGGCTTAAGTGAGTTATTTCAATTTTATTACTTATTCCACATCATTCAAATAATATCTAACCATATTAAAATATTAATAATAATTTAATTATTATTTTTAATTTTTTTTTATATTTATGGAACCGCCATCATATACCTTATTTTCACCCATTTTAAAATGAGAACGTTGCTCGTATGTATATACAGACTACCGTCTCCACAAATGATGTATTTAATTTTTCATCTCCACCTTACATGGATAGTTATAAAAGTAATTTTTGATGACTATATATGATATCTCTGAAATTAATATTATTATTTAATGATAAATAATTTTCTACCTTTCTTCCCTCCTATTAATTAGAAAATAATGAGATGGCCCTTTTGTACCTATAAACTATTGCCGCCATGACTGAAATATTTCATTTTCTATCATCAAATGACATGAATTGATAAAAAAATCAATTAATTAATAAATATCATATTTATAAATTGTTTATGATTATATAAAGGTAATTTTTCTGTTATATTAATAACATTAATAAGAAATGGCCATTGTAACATTTAATCACTTGAAATTCTACTGCATATATGTTTTTCTTTATTTGAAATAATTTTTTAATATTTATCGAATATAAACAATATTATGCTACTTGAATGATAAAACAATACCTCTATAATTATGGAAATCATGAAACAATTTCATAACACCTTTAATCATGTTCATCATTTGGAATTAGTTTTTGAAAAATTAACTAGACAACCTAAAGTGGTCAACATTAGGAAAAACTATAAAATAAATGAATAAAATAAGATAATAAATTAAAAAATAATAATAAATATAGATGAAAAAGTTTTTTAAAAAATTATTTAATAAATTTTATTTGGTTATTTAGGAGGTTAGAACCCATTGGAACAAGTGGGAACCTAAGGTAAGGGGTCCTCATATCAAAATTTCCTTTACCAAGGGATGTTTTTTATTATGCACATAATTAATTTTACATAGTTTATATACTAAATATTAAACAACTTATATCATTTAAATATATTTTTTAAAGTTATTTAATATTACTTTTTATTTTTTCCTTTAAATGGGGTTTGATTCAAATGTTACAGCAATTTTAGAGGTTCTTTGTCACTATTTAAATTCTTAGAGACATGTTTCTTATTATGAAAAAATTTACTTTCATATGGTGGAAATAAAAAACTATTGAATTATTATATGTTAACTAATTTTTTTTATTGGGAGTTTCACTTTTCTTTAATCTCTCCCAATTTATCATCCCTTTATTTATAGATTTCCTAATTTATAAGGGCTATAGTTAAATTAACTTACTTTTCATAATTTATAAACATTATTCTAGAACTTTAAACATCCATGTTTGGTTTATTCATCACAATGATGATATAATAATGTATTAATTTTTTAGTTTTAAAAGTTTTATTAATAATCCACCTCCCTTTGGTTCACAATTAAACCAAACAGTTGCTTGTATATGGACTCAAACATATCACTTCTTTATGGTTAGGAATATTTATCATACACATTCATATTATTTGTATTGTTTGAAGAATGTTATTATATATAGTTTAATGATTTTTATGATCATTATCAATTATCATTAATTTTATTTAAAATGTTTCAAGGAAATAGTTTTATCATTTTCTTCATGGTATATTTTTTTTATTTTTTTACAAAGTGTGAAAAGAATCTCATTTTTAATATTTTCTTCATGAAGGTATTCTCCAACTTTTATTACCATTTTTCTTAATTAATATTACTCATCATGTTTTCATGGTTTTCTAAAGTCATTTATATTCCCATTAGTCTATGAATTGTCAATTTCATATATCACTGTCACTTTTAGGTATATATATTCATTTATTATTACTATCTTTTATTTTGAGCCATTCTCAAGTTGTTATTGGTTATTTTTAGGAACTTTTGTATTTTTTAAGGCATGTTCATGGTTATGAAAAATTGTGGAAAATTCATAAGAGACCATGAGAATTGTGGTGGTTTTGAATAGAGGAATTTTTCACGATTTGTGCATGGTTATAAAAACTGTGTGACCAGACTATGATAATTATCTAGTGTACAGAACAAGGTAAACAGTTGGTCCTCAGTTTACAAAACCATGCAGCTAAAGAATGTGACTGGAATCAACTATTTAATTTTGTTTTCCAAACCTAAAATGCCTCTCGTTGACCCCATTATTTCTCCTATGTCCAAGGATCTTGATCATAGGTATTCCTCTCGATGATATTATTTATCCTAACTCTTTAGGAGATATATTATTATTTATATTGCGGCATTAGATCTAGGAAACTCAAGGTAAGAGCCACTTATTTAATATTCTTTATCATTTTTTTAGATATATTGTATTTTTCTTAGAAGGAACTATAAACTAGGGATGCCAAATATATTTATTTTTCCATGATATAATGGGGTTTCATAGGGATCAATTATCACAATTAAATGTAGATACTGAATGCACCAATATATTTATGGGCTTATTTGGCAATTTTCATTGTAAGTGGTTTCTCTTTGCTGTATTAAGATTTGGGTTTTTGAATTTTATTTTATTGACATGGGTTTCATGGTTTGGGGATATTAATTCATTCCTAAGATCCTTTATTCCCCATAGAATGTGGATATCATTTAGTTTTTGGTTATACCATGTGTATATTTTTTCATATAAAGCATGGTTTAATAAAATTATGATTCCTTCACATAATTAACAAGTTTATAAATTATTTGAAGCAATAAATCAAGAAATTTTAATTTTGGTTGTTTAAAATAATTTTATGAAATTTATTTCCACTTATTTTATTGTTGATGAAAAAGGATTTCGAAGCATATTTTATTTGGTTTAAAGGGATACTTTATTACTTATTTGTAAAATTCCCATTGAATTTTTTAAGACATGAAAATGAAATCCTCTAAGTGAAAGGTTGTTTGGGAAATTTAAAGCCTCCAAGATGGGATATGGAACATGGGTACCAGGGGTTCTTTGGAGGGGTATATATTTGGAAAATAATTCTAGGGTTGTTTTCTATTACCTAGCATGGATTTACTCAAAAACTATAACTAATTGTTTTTATAACATAGGGATCACTTATATGGGTGTTATATAATCCTCATGCCCTTATTTTAGGGATTTTTTCACACTTAATCATTTAATACCTGAGGTGTGATGATTTTATCTATCTCATACCTAACCTACCATAGGATTAGTTCCTTGGTGCTCCTTTTACATTGGTTATTTATAATTTCTTTGAATTTGGTTTTTTTATACATTCTTTATATACTATTATTCTAAAAAGGATGTATTTCCACGTTTTTTAAAACTATATAAAGCTATATTTCATGAATTTACTTTCTTTAAATGAGTATAATTGGTTTTTATATAAATACTTACTATAAAACAATAGTTAGATCCAACCAGGCTGTTTTTCTCACACCCTGCACATACCATTGGGTGTTTGTAGATCATATTTATCTAATGAAGGTGAGGGAAAGGAACATCTCTGTTTTTGTGGCGATTAAAGTTATTAGTGTGTGGGTGTTTTGTGTTCACATTGTGGGATATTGACCCATATATCAAATAGAGATGTGTTTGATATTATTTTATATAATTTAGTTGAACTGTTTTAGTTTTGAACATGTATTTTCTTCCAATACACGAATTCCACTGTCTGAATTTGAATTTATATGTTCTATATATTTATTGTTTTGTTTATTTTGGGAAACATAATTCCCAAAGGTAGTTCTTGATGCATAGGCACTTGTTCGGTGTCCGATTCTGGGATGAGCCAAGCTGGTTCATGATGATTAATTTTTTTTAAAAGGTTAATGTTTTAGATGAATAAATAAAGGGATTCACATTCAACTTACATATAATCTAATCTTAAAATACACATTTTGTTACTTTATTTCAATTCAATGTTTCAATATTTAAAATTATTTTAAAATTAAGGGTTTTCAATGTTCACTTTTAATCATTTTAAAATAGATTTTTGAAGTGGATTATATTTTTATTGTTATAATGATGTAATAATATATTAATATAAACTAATTTTATAATTTCACTTCTATATTACTTTTAAATTATAAATATATATCTCTTTTGGAGCTATTATTCATGTATCTACATCTACATTATATTTGGATGTTTTTCTTTTTGGATATTGGACTTATCGTAACAAACGATCCAATTCATGATCATTTCTTTTGTGAGATATTTTACAATTTTTTAGTAACCCATTTTCTTATAAAAGTGTTTTTTCATCTATATCATCATCCATTATTGTTTCTTATGATTAAAGGGGGATTTTCTCTAATGATACCATCAAAAGTTTTTTTTATTTTGATGGTATAGGATGATGTTATGAGGTAATTTTCATGAAACAAATTTGGGTTTCATAGGTTAATTATGTTGTGTAGGAATGGTTCTAGATAATAATATTTATTATTAATAAAATATATTTTGGGTAGAAATATTTTTAAATTTTTTAATAATAGTATAATTATAAAAAACCCGTTTGCATCACGACATAACTCTTGTGCAATCTGTAAAGAAGACAATTTAAGTGGTTTTAAATTTTTTAAATGTAATTTTATTTGGATGAAATGAATCATTTAAAAAATTTTAATGATAAAAATTATATTAAATAAATAATTTAAGTGATTAAATTTAAATTCTATCATAATATTGAAATCTTAGAAGTCATATTATCTTTGTAGTCTTAAAAATGACATTAAAGGGTAATTTATGTTTAATAATATTTTATTAATAGATATAAAAAAATATTATATTAACAAAATTGAATTATCAGTTGTTAAGAATATCATATATGGTCCATTTATCACCCCCTTTCCTTTTTAAAATGTGATCCATGACCCTTAAATATTTATTATTTGTGGAAACACCATTAATTTTTTCCTATAAAATTTAGAATCAATCTAACCTCTCTAAAGACACATATGAGTTCATATTTATCTCAAAATTATATTCAGATATCAATTCTATCAACTTATTCCATGTTTCGAGACCCATGTTGTGACTATAAACTTCAATTCAAATGGCTTTAAGTTATATCAAAAGAAGGATATCCAAGGAAGAGGTAATTTTATTGACTACGTTATTTCAAATTATTTATTATTCTACCTCCTACAAATCTTCAATATCCATCTTAATATAATAACAAAATTATCATTATTTTATTAAATTATTATTATGTTTATTGAACAACTATTATCTACATTCTTTCCGTTAGTTGGAAAATTAAAATGTCGTTCATGCGTGTTTATGGACTACTGCTTCCATAAATGATGTATTTCATTTTCCATAACTACATTACCTGGGTAATTATAAAATATGTATTTAATTTATAAATATAATATGTGTGGGATAATTATTTTCTTATAAGTACAAACCAAAAAATATATTTCTTCCCTCCCACTCATTAGAAAATGACAAGGTTACTCGTGTGTACATGTAGTCTACCATCTCCATGAATGAATGATTTCATTTCCTATCTGCTCCAAACATGGATGGTTTCAAAAATTATTTAAGGAATAAAAATGATATCTGTATGAATAATAATTTTTCTAAATGTTTATTTAGACATCATGTTAATAACAATGATAATAAAATTTCTTCAAAAAATTCATCCACTTAAAATTATTAATTATGTCAGAAAAAAGTTATGTTTGAAATTAATTTTTATTATCACATATTTTATTTCCACTTTTTTATGTGTATTTACATATAATACACATAATTGATTCATTTTTAAGGAACTTTGTCTCAATATTATTTTATTGAGGAATATTTTGATGTTATACACCCACCTTATTATACGAGTTGTATATTCAAACAATTTGATATATCATATCACGAATCTCATTTTATTCATTATATTCAAATTTTTAATAATGTTATGGGACACCATGATTTATAAGTCTCTTTTAAAATCATCTATCCAATATATGAAGAATGCTTTGGACTTGCTGTGATGGGTGGGGCCTGGCATTATATAATCCCATGATGCATTGAGGAGTATCAAGAGACAAAAAATGTAGACAAATTAATTAGGGGTTTACCTGTATATTAAAATCTATTTTGAAAGGTGTTGAAGGTAGTGGTTTATGCTCTCGATATATGAAATCCAATAATTAATCATTCATTTCATTTAGTTTTCAGTTATCATTATCCAGAGTATTTTCACTATAAAAAGAATCTATGGATGCATTTAATTATCATTTTATGGATAAAATGGAATGTGTATTTAGTTATTTACCTTTCCACATTTATTATTCTTATTAATTAATTATTTCTTTCACTTTATTTACCCTTATTGAGAATTTGATCTCACCTATATTTTATTTCATTTCCCCAAGATATGAATATGAACTCTTTAAATGAGTTTAGGGATGAAACTGTCAATCCATTATTATATTTTATTTTTAATTAACAATGTAATATGGCACCATGTATGTATCAAGTTCTCCAGGACAACTAATATATTATGTTCTTTGTGATATAAATTCTGTATATATGAAAATGTAATAAAGTAAGGCATAGGCTTTGGGCCACTGGATCTGGGGTCATTAGACATGATATTTTAACATCATGTTGTGATAACTTATATTTTTATATGAAACAAGTGTGGATATGTTATTTATATCATCTAAAATCCACATTATATTACTATGTCTATAGGGGTCTTCTAGATGTACTAGATTTGGTCATTACTTATGATAATAATATTATTCCTTTCTGTGTCCTTGCTAGATCTATATGATTTGTTTTCAATAAATGGAAGTATTCTTAGGTCTATGTTGTGATAATTATTTTATTAAAAAATGGTCAAATTATATCTTTAAAATTATTTTTACAAACATTGTAGATGTATTTATATTAAAAAATATTGAATAAATCATTTCTTTTAGACAAGTTCCACCAATAAGAGATAAAATGTAACAAATTAATTAAAAAAATATAACAATTATATTTAAATATTATCATAAAATATTAACATAAAATTTAGTTATAAAACTCCATATCACATAATCCCTTTTCACTCCAGTGAAAAAATATATTTAAAAAAATCTCCAGTGAAGGTCTTTTACTCATATTCATAGGTCAATGTCCCACTAATATCTTATATCACATATATTAACATAACTTTTCAAAGTTTGTCAAATTATGTTAAGAATATAATGGTCTAGATACTTTCATATAATTAATTAATAAAATAATACTCACTAAGAGGTTCAAACATTCCTATAATAAAAGAATTAATATATAGATTTTTTCTTACTTTCAAAATGAAATTGATCTTATGATAAGTATATAATTAATTTTATTTCATTATCATAATGAATTAATTTTACTGTAATTATGATTATCTGTAATATTGTGTGAATAATGATGGTAAAATAGAAAAACATGAAAATAATAAGAAGATCAAATCCTTGCATTAATATATCATATGTACTATAAATAATATATTTCACACTAAAAAAACTAATAATGAGTGGAAGGTAGTCTTGAACTCCAATTGTAAAAACTTTCACTTTTATTCACATTTTAAATTTTATTTTTTCATATTTTTTCTCATGTAAATTTTGAAATAAAATTATATTTATTAAAAGTTAAAAAAATACCATGATAATGATTCTTTACATGGTTAACTATATAATGCATGGATACCCCCTATATATACACATGAAAATTTATCTTTCCTTTATAAGACCTGTAAAATCAAGTGAGATAAAAAGTACCCCCACATTGGACGTAATAAAGTGGGGTTCTTTACAACTCATGTAAGTAAGAAATGGTCTGTAATGTAGGGTTGGAATAAATTATTAGAAACCAACAAATAAATCTAAAAATTAAATAAATTATGTCAACAAAAATAAAAAATTATTGGTTGATTAATATATCATGAATGTTTTTAATCACAATACGGGTTAAAAATCTCTTTAAAAATCATTTTTCTATAGTGAGTATGACGGACTAAGAAACCCACAAGCTTGAGAGAAAATTTTATTTTTTCCTTCCAAAATTGGCAAGATATCCCAATTTCATTAAAAAATTGTATAATCTAGTAGAATTTAAGAATAGATGTAAAATATATTATAATAAATGTATTAGTGACAATGATTGCGTAGACTTAGACAAAAGTAAGAAAATAAAAAATAGTGGATTCAAGAAGAAAATTTAATAATTATACAAAGTGAATTCTATGGGTTTAAGAGAAGAAAGAAAAGTATATGCATGGGAAATAGTTAATGAAAATAATTAATTAGAATTAAGGTCATAACCTTAATTTTAGTAGAATGTATTTGAATCATTATAAATTTCAAGTATTTTATAGTCTTGGTGTGATCATTGCATAAACATATATGAAAATCCAAAAAAATTAAAAATATATACTTAAAATATCAATAAAAAGAACATAAAAACCATTTCATAAAAAATTTAAAAATTTATCTATTTATATTTAGGAAAAAAGTGGTATAATATCACTTAAAATTATTATATTTATCAATTTCGAGAAGGATACAATAAAAATTTAAAATAAAAACTAAAAAATATAATTTTTAGTAATACATTCCATTTTCCTGTTATAAATTTCATAATTTATTATGGTGATCTATGTTCCTAATCTCTCAAAATTAATGATATTTAAATGTCACATGGTTATAGAAATAAGGAAATTATTTAATATATATGTAATTACCTTAAAAGGATTCTTGGGAATATTCCCATATTTCCACCATACCAAATGAAAAAACTATCATCGATAAATATTTTTGTACAATGTGATCAATATTATTTAATGGTAAACCTTAAATGATTGTTAAAAAGTAATACCTAGACTCCATGATAGAATTCATTATTAGAAAGCAGGCAGTCATTCCATTCCTGTATCTTTTCCATATATAACTTGACATTTCCATTTGACTCTCTAAAAATTTATTTCAAATCAAATAATTGGAGTAACACACTCTCTTTATTAAAAAAATTTGTAATTTAGGGAGTGGATAATACAATTACATTTTTTTCATTGATTATATAAAACAATAAAATAATTTTTTATAGTCCAATTAGAAATTGGACTGGTGTCGACCAAATTTACCCATGTTTTTAGGGTTAAGCGGTCGCATGTAGTTTAGCTTGGGTTGTCGAATCCTTAGAGACCTAAAAAGTAACCTACAAACACGTACATCATATGGATTGATTTTAGATATCAAGTGGCCAAATTTGGGTTGATTTTAGATAGTTTTAGGAGAACACTACATGGCTTAAGTGAAATAAAATTATGAGAAGGGTTGATCTAAGGTTAATACAATGTGTGGATTTGATTTAATTCTTTTTTAACAATTTCAATTTCTTATATTCGAGATGGGTTTATTAAAGAAGATAAAACAACTTCACCACTTAATAGTTTAATACCAACACACCATAATACAAATCACTTATACACTTGGATGATCAAATTTACAAGCACTCCAAGGTAATGGTTATTATTAGCACTTGAAGTATGGGGCCTTAAAATTCAATAAGGACGAAGAAGCTTTAAAATCATCAAATAGAAATCTCAATTAAAAGAAGTGATTAGAAATTAATGGGGTGATAAATAACATCCAATACTGCCACATTCTACTCCCTTGGATCAACCCATGAGTGGGTTATCCCTATATTGATGTTATGGTTTCAATGGAAGTGGGAAGTAGACTCATGAGGGAGGAATTGAAGAAGTAAAGAAAATAATAAAAATAAAATGATTAATCCACCATTGTGTGAATAATTTCAAAAGGTTTTTTGTGAATCAATTCAAACCTTGAGGAAATGGTATCAAAGTGAGTTGGATAAGAATATAATAAAATTAGTTGAAGAATTCTTATTAAGAAACTGGTATGAATTAAAACAACTTACAATTAAGGAATTACATTACGAAGGAAAAGTCAAAAAATACTATTATAATGAAAGAAAGCATCCTAGATGAATAAATTCTACAACAACACAACCGTAAATATGAATTTTTCGGGCCTTGGGTCTAGGCTCCAATATTAAAAGTTGTTCCACTTGATTATGGTAGGATTAGGGTAGTGGAATGTTTGTGGAACTTAGACTTTTCCACTCTTGACCTGAGGTTGAAGCCAGCTTGCATCTGCCGAACATAAGTGCCAAAATGAGCATCTAGATGGCCAAATTAGAGTGGTCCATAGAATCATAAAATAGATCTCCAAAGGTCCCCTATCTCTCTTCAACGTTTCATCCCAAAAGAGTTTATGGTTTACAAGATCTGTATAAAATGGTGGTTTATTTTTTTGGGCCGCAGAATCTGGCCCAGAATTTTATCTCCACAATGGGCCACCTGGAACTACATTCAAAAATCTGAATTACCTTTGGACACTGTTTAATAAAATGTTCCCCATTATTTCTTATATCTTATGTTCAAATTTTATAATTATTGGGCTTAGATATTAGCCGATGCATAAGTTTTATTGGACTGTTTTCCAGTTCACTTTACCCAGAATGTTGTTTGTTCAAGGCAGACTTTGGAGGTCTTCCAATATGAATCTTCAAGTACTAAAAAAGTATGAATTGTTACCAATATAATGAGAAACCTGAAAATTAAATATGAAAATAAAATAAAGATCGCTATGTACTTTATATGTTGTTAAAAACTATACCATGTAATATTGATGTTTAAGAAGGAATTACAAATATAATGTACAATAATGTTAAAAGTGTAAAATGCACTAAAATGGTGTTTATAAATAATAAAGAACATGAATATTATATATATTAACAATCAATATTATCCCCATTCAGTGGCTAATCACACCCCCAACTTCAGTTTTTCTAGTCCCGAGAAAAATGTATCTCAAAAATATGAAATTCAAATCCCCTTTTTCAGAAACATTTTAATACACAATTCTTACCAAAATACCTCATACCAACCAATTATCAAACCATCAAATTAATTTAAAACAAGATAGTTACAAAAAAATATCCCATGACTAAGCTCGTTCCTTTCTTCAAATTCATGACCACATTTCATCCAATTTCAATAAAGTATAATGATGTGTTGTGGGTAACAAAAGACATGGAGGTTCATTTTTATTCAGAGGGAAAATGATGAAAGTGCTAAGTAGAATCAAATTTCAATATTTCCATGGTAATTGAAATTGCACTCAATAGAGTCAACCTATGTAGAAAGACTTTGTCGATGACTCCCAGGCTCAAAGACCTTAGGGAACCAAGTGAAACCCATATACTCGGGCACCATATAGAGTTAAATCAGTAAAAAACAAAGTCAAATTAACACATATAGAGATAAAATTACTAACTCTGGGCCAGGGAACTATGGAGTCACGATCCCCAAGTGATGAAAGCCATGCATAAGGTTATTTAATTACTCTACATGAAAATTTATTATTTTTTTATTTTTTTATTGAATACTCATATTAAAACTAAAATGATCACCAAACCTATTCTATTTATTTGGGGGACCGAATTAACTCAAACTAATACCCCAATATCCAAAGGAAGCATGTTGTGTTTTTTATTTGGATGAAAATATAAACAATGAAATATCACATCGGACAACCATACATTCCAAAATCTATGCTCATGAAATTATACACGGATTAAAATAAGAATTAGGGCATGCTAAATTATATGATATTCAATTTCAAACTGTGAAATTTGTATTATCATGTTCAATGTTAAAGAAATTGTTCCTTCCATTAAGGCAAACTTTTTTTTCAAATCATTTTTTTGGCACACAAAAGCAATTTTTTTTCATCTCCACCCAACTTAGAATAACACTGTCCCCAATGTTTGAATAAATGAAAATTTAGAAGAGGGTAGAGGGAGAATAAAGGAGTTCTAAAAGTAATTTGAATAAATTAACATGGAACAAAGTCACCTGATTTTTGAATTTGAAGTTCAGGACGCTCATGATTATTCCTTTGATCTCCATGCCACTCATGGACTCCTAGTGGAAGATGGTGGAAGATTGTTGAAGTACTGAATATAGTTGATTTCCTTATAAAGTTATTTGACCTCAATATCCTCTGATTCTCACTCAGAAACTAAATTAGAAACCATGTAAACCCCAAGAGGTTCCCTTAATTAAAAAGAGGAAAAGACAAAAAAACAAACCTATTTATTTTACCATACCAAAGACTGATACAAGTATCACATAAATAAAGAAAATAATTATAATATATATAATAAAAAATAAGTATATATAAAAAAATTATAGAATAATGAAGCACTATAAGTCATAGGTCAGTTGAAAGCGCGCGCCCAGTCTCCCTTCAGTCCTGGGTCTGAGTCCTCGCGGCTTTGCCAGTTGTGACAGGGTTTTCCCCACGACATATGATGTGTCCTTATATATATATATATTTAATTATTATATACTTTTTTATTTTTATTTTTACCTAGAAACCCATAAAAATAAAATAAACTGATGATACATTGTCTTCTTTTTGAATTTCTAGGTAAGGTATTACTCAGGGATCACACCGCATGACATAGATGAATACGATGCTCCCCTTTCATACCCATCCATACTCATAATTGAAGAATAAGTCAATAGTATATTGTACTATAATATTCATAGTTAAGTATTTTTTTAATATAAAATATATTTATTAATAAATATGATTTAAAATGATTGAAACCATGAACACCACAGATTTCCTCCCATGCAGTGCTTTTGTTTAATGTCATTAGCTCGACTTACACCCCAATAACTTACCCAATACCAACTTTAATCATTTTCAAGACCCCATATTTCTCCACTTATAGTTTATTGAGATTTATTATTTGTTTAGAATTTGTGTCATGTACAAACCTATATTCTACCATAACTGTGAAAATCCAAGGAATATCAGAAATGGTTGATCCAGTCACCTCTATCATCTTGCATAATACAACAATGATCATTACATGTTTTTGGTTTCAAGAGAAAAATGAATTCCAATTGAAAATTAATGATTATACCATATGAAGTGATACTTGAGAAAGGAAGGAAGGAATATAATTTTGAGCTCGAGTTGGATAGGAAATTCAGACACATGTCGAGATTTTGAATCCAACTCAGTTTCGTTTTATAAATTTCTCAAAAAAATGGTTCATTTTGAATGGAATATTCAACCAAAAAATTTTAAATATTAGTTTCATTATTAGGCATGGACTCGAAGTTCATTATTTCTCCCAATGTTGCAATGATTTTTAGTTCAGAAAAATCATTAATGAAGCAATATTCAAGATACTCAATCCATGATTTCAAATTTACCTCTTGTGAATACAAAAAATAAGTTTCCTCTTTATTTAAACACCCATAAACTATTACTTAATGTTATTCATGTATCCAAGGTTCAAAGGTAATTTCTTTATAATTTTTATGAGAAGTTTGTGTGTAACATGATTCCTCTATAAATGATGAGGAATAGACATCCTGACTAGGATTGGGTTCCATAACTGTTTCAATGATTTGTAGTTCTACAATCAAAGATGAAACTTCAGAAGTAATTCTATCCATTTTTACACAATTTTTCAATCAATGTATTTGGATCAGGATGAAAAAGGGGTTGAGACATATGGTCAATTCCAAGAGGATAATTAAGTTATTGGAATTCCACAGGAGGATGTTTCAATTGGCCTTGTGGGGATTGGAACTCATAATAGGTTAAAATGTTTTGTGAAGAATAAGAGTTAAAAAAGTGAGGCTCAATAGGTTATTGATTATCCCACCAGTATAAACTAGGATGGTCATTGTACATCACACTTTGTTTGGAGTGATCAAATTAAGGAGAGGTTCCCCATGTTTGGATTTGTTCAAAAGGGTTTTCCATAGGAATGAAATTGGGGATGAGATTAGAGAAGTGGGCTGAGAAAAAGAAAGATAGTGTCTCAGATAAATTACCTAGGTCCCCAAAATTGGTTCCAAAAATTTTTATCACCCAAATTTTCCCATGTTTATAGGGTTAAGAGGTCGCTTGTAGTTTAGCATGGGTTGTCAAATCCTCAGAGACTTCAAAAGTAACCTACAGACACATACATTATATGGATTGATTTTGTATATTAGGTGGACAACTTTGGGTTGATTTTAGATAGTTTTAAGTTAACACTATGTAAATTAATTGAAATCAAATTATGAGAAGTGTTGATCCAAGATTATTACATGGGGTGGATTTGATGAAATTGTTTTTTAACAATTTAAATTTCTTATATTTGAGATGGGTTTATTCAAGAAGAAAAAAAAACTTCATCACTTACTAGTTTAATACTAACACACCAAAAAACTAATCACTTATACACTTGGAGGATAAAATTTATGAGCACTCTAAGGTAAAGGTTTGTATTAGCACTTGAAGTTTGTGGCCTTAAAATTCAATAAGGAAGAAGAAGGTTTAAAATAATCAGATAAAAATATCAATTAAAACAAGTGATTATTAATTAATGGGGTGATAAATAACATCCAATACAAACCCTTGATACTCACTTGGATCAACGCATGAGTGGGTTAGCCCTCCATTGATTCTATGGTTTCAATGAAATATGGAAGTAGACTGATGAGGGAGGAATTGAAGAAGTAAAGAAAGCAATAAAAATAAAATGATTGCTCAACCATAGTGTAACTAATTTCACAAGGATTGGTTTGAATAAATTCACACCTTGAGAAAATAGTATCAAAGTGAGTAGGATAATAACATAATACAAGGAGAAGAATAACTCTTATTAAGAAACTAGGATGAATTAAAACAACTTACAATTGAGGAAGAACATTACAATGGAAAAGTGGAATCATAACATTACAATGAAAGAAAGAATTCAAGATGAATAAATACTCCAACACCACTACCTTATATAGTCATTTTAAGAGCTTTGGGTCAATCCTCCAATAGTGAATGTCATTCCACTTGATTATGGTAGGCTTAGGGTGGTGGAATGTTTGTGAAACTTATACTTTTTCTCTATTGACCCAAGGTTGAATCTAGGTTAAATCCACTGAATAGAAGTTCCTAATGAGATTATAGATGATAGAATTTGGGTGGTCCATACAATCAAAAAATTGATCACCGGATGTCCCCTAACCATCTTCAATGTTTCAGCACAAAAGTGTTTATGGTTTACCAGATATGTGTAAACTGGTGGGATTTTTTTCTGGGCCGAAGAATCTGGACCAGAATTTTATCCCCAATTTGGGATTCCTAGAACTCCATTCAAACATCAGAATTAGCTTTGTCCACTATTTAATTAAATGTTCCCCATGCTGTTCTATATCTTCAGTTCAATTTTCATAACTATTGGGCTTGGATATTTTCCGCTATAGTAGTTTTATTGAGCTGCTGTCTAGTTCACTTCACCCAAAATGTTTTTTGTTCAAGGCCAACATTTGTGGTCTTCCAATATGAATCATCAAGTACTATAAAAGTATGAATTGTTACCAATATAATGGGAAACATGAAAATTAAATATGAAATTAAAATCAAGATCATTGGGAACTTTAAATGATGTTAATAATTATACCATTTAATAGTGCATTTTAAGAAGGAATTAAAATTATAATGTGAAATAATGTTCAAAGTGTAAAATGCACTAAAATGGTGTTTATGATTAATAAATATCATGAATATTATATTTATTAACAATGAATATTAGCCTCATTCAATATCTAGTCAGGGACATAACTTTTAGAATTTTATAGGCCCTTGTTTGTTCCTAAAAATCAATATATAATTTTATATCCCAGTCCTTCTGATGTAGATTGAATACTTTTACTAATATTGGTTCCAATTATTGATTCAATTTTCTACATGACCATAAATTTTCATATGGTTTGGTGTTATTGTGTTTAATTAAACATTTTATTTAATTAATATCCTTTTCAACATGTGGTTGTAAAGGTAAGGTTCACAGCCACTTAATGTACTCTTATAAACTCTGAATGAAATTTTTACCAGTTTTATTGAAATGGTTTTGGATTCCACAACCAAAATTCCCCAAGAAATGTATTCAATGAAAATTAATAAGTAGAAAAAATAATTTTATTGATGGACGAGCAATAAATATCCTAAACATAAAAAACTTATACTTATATGGTTTCTTGTTGGGTAATATTGATTCTTCTACCAATAAATCCTTTACATTAACATTTATTGTATGAAGTTTTATATTTTATGGTATCATGATAGATTTTGGGATAATAGGTAAAATTATAAAAAAATAGTGTAATAACTAGATCGAAATTACTAAGATCGAAAAATAATACACATCAACACATAATCACATGCATTCCTCCCCATACATTAGAGGCAACCAACTAGCGAAGATTGTTTAAAACTGTTTTTGAGGATACTATAGCCTCAGTAAAATGAATTAATGAATAATAAAAATAAATAATATGTTAGTTCCCATGTCTAACTACTCATAAATATCACTACCTATTATATAAAATATTAATTAGAAAAATAAATAAATAAATAAGGTGATATTTCATGTGCATATAGTACATATTACCCTTTGGATAATATTAACATGAATACAATCAAATAAATAAAAATAAGACCATCGATGATCTTCAAACATAATTATACACTCATCCCATGAAACTCCAACATATCTATCATCCTTCCAAAGAATATATTTTTAATCCTATGGTAAAAACAATAAAAACAATATTTTCATTGAGGTATACATGTTGGGCTTCAGTATAAGACTTATTAGGGACCACCACGACACCCTAAACCATTGTAGTGATATCCATGTGTATAAATGTTCCTGCTTTGTGAGTTTATATGTGATAAATTACCCAATAACCCTATATATAGTATGAAAATACACTTTATTCAACTTTATATATATATATGAAAAATGATATAAAATTATTTATAAAAATATATTTTTTAGTTCCCCATGGGTATACTAGGTTACCACACATACAATACATGAATTTTCAATTTCAATATACTACCACCATAGATATTTAGGATATCCTCTAGCTAGTCAAGGTGTAAAAATAACAAATAATCCCATATAACATCCTAAATGGTTGTACTGTAATGGAAAAGATGTTTTTACATCCTCTTTTTATATGAAGAGTGAAAGTAATCAATAATTACATTGAATTAGGGTAGTTCAGTTCCCATCCCATTATTCATCATATATATAAAATAGATTCACCATTAACCATACCATATATAAAAATTAAATACCTGGTCATGTATAAAGTATATCATAAAATAATTCATAGGATAACAACTCAAATCAATATGCTCATCAATTTAAAAATCTAATATTAGATAACACATGGAATGAAAATCAATATCAATATGGAAAAAATATAAAATAATCATAAATAGAATTGATACTCAATAAGAATAAGCATAATCATCATGATAATATTGTATGTCATGTATCAAAGATATCATCCCTAGTCCAATATGAAATCCCATAATTGAACATCCAAAATAATATCTCTCCTAATACAACAAGAGCTCCCTTCCAATAAATTTTATGAATATTTTCATGACAATCAAAGAAAAATTGATACCCCTAAGGTATTATTGCCCAAAATACACTTCAACCCCAAAGGAAACATTATCATTAGGCCACCTAAAAAATAATTTGAATGAATAAAAAACTCTACCTTCCACCGCTCACCATCCCATGATTTATATCAATATTTTTAGTTACTTAAAACCACTATGTCGACCTATTTTTCTAGTTTTTATACTTGTTTATAAAGAAACTATATCACTATACTATATGAAAATTATTTATACCTTTCACTATAACTATAATAGTATGAACATATCCTAATAAAATTTTGATAATGTTCATAATAATTATACTTACCGTTTTGAGATCTATTTTCCTTACGTATCACATGTGTCATGATATCATCAAATTGTATAAATCACTTTCTACTAATGAGAAAATGTATATTTCTCTTGTCACCTTACTACTGAATTATTTTACATATTTTTAAAAACAAAACATTTATTATAGATTAATTTTATATTTTTTACATAGGATATTTATACAAAAATATTACTATCATTAAATAAAATCCCAAGTCATATAAAAAAGGATGGGTTGGTACCCTCATACTCCATGATTTGGTAGATAAATTTATGTATTTCTATGGTACCTATTTGGGTCCCCTGTTTTTATTCATGATCTCTCCCACATTCCTAAAATTTCATAATATAAAATGAAAGAAAATATATTGGGGTAACCAATATTAAACACATATCATAGTATTCACATCATGTATTACCCATGAATTCATGATATACATTGATAATCTTATGAACATGTGACAAAATCCTTAAAAGTTCTTGTTTAAATATATGACAATATATGAGGAAGAAATACACAATGATGCCACATGGATTGCATCCATATCATCAAGACATAACTCTTTCCATTAATGAATTATCAATTTGACCACAAAAAATAAACCTAAAGCCAATTAAGGAAGAGTGGAAGAAGATGGGAATAGGAGAGAACCTCTATCCTAATCCACCCATGTCACATATCCCCTACCCCTTATATTTTTTTGTTCTTATTTTTATTTTTATTAATAATTTATTACCTTCATAATAATAATATTAATCATAATAATTACAACACAAAAACTATAATACTAATATAATATCATTATACAGATAATAATACCATTAATAATAATATCATTAGTAATAATAACAAAATATATACCTTAATAATACCAATGTTAACATTAATAATAATGATGATGATAAAAATCATAGATATATACCTACACATAATATAATAATTTCTTATTTAATTAATTCTAACACCATTATTAATATAAAAATAATTTTTAACAACACAAAATTAGAAATAATAATAATAATAATAATAGTAGTAGTTATAGTAGTAATATTAGTAGTAGTAGTAGTACTAATAATAATAATACTATTAGTAGTTATAGTAGTAGTAGTAGTAGTAGTAGTAGTACTAATAATAATAATAGTAATAATCAATGATGGTTCAGGTATGGATACAGGATCATTTCCCTCTAGACTTATTAGAAGAAAATAAATAAATATAATGAAGATATATAGATATGGGTATAAAAAATTCCTCTAATGTTTGAAGTGTGAAAATTTTAAAACTCATCAAACAATTTAATAGAAAAAATAGACCCTTTCTTCGATTGAAACCCTCAAAAGAGTGTCAACTACTGAATTTTATTATTTATAAATTTATGTCACATGCAGAGCCACTTACACCCTTGGGTGCCTCACCAGGTACCTAATATACCACCATTGGGAACCTAAATCCTTCTATTAATTTACAACAATATGACCAATTATAACACCAAGCTCTAAAATTACATTCAGACAATTCTCCTTTCCCATCCATCACCATAATGAGAATTATTCCCTCTGTATTCATATAAATAACACATTATAGTTTTCAATATAATATAGGGTCTTACATTTCCTCTAAATCTTTTGATATCCATGATGTCCCTCTATGGTTACTTATTGATATATATCTAGAGTACCAGGAATTTATTATATTCGGACACATATTTTAATCATGACACCATTACATGACTTAAATAATAAATAACACTTAAAAATTAATGAAATATTCTATAAAGAAGTTATTGAATGTTTTTATGGACATTTATAAAGTATAAGTGTAGTGGAAAAAAACAGACACACATCAAGGCCATCATGATATTGTCTCAAATAATAATAATAAATAAATTAATTCACATTATTATATATTATATTTAGGTAAATATCATATACCCCTTGAATATGAGGTGGATTAATAAGTAAAAATCAGCAGGTTCATGAGTCCATAAGTATTCTACCTCTTATATGAATCATGAATCATAATCATAGGATAAATTTTATCCTTATGGAATACTATCAACTCATGATAAATGGAGATAGAGTGAGAAGTGTGAGTCTCAACTTTATGAAGTTTTAGATCATTACATTTTCTCATAATGAATCTTATAGGACTTTAAATAACACACCTTTAATAAATGAAATATGATCAAATGATTTAAAAATTTATCAATAATTAATATTATGAATGGGTTTTAAATTAAAATATTATTAATATATTACCAACTTCACTTATCTCTCATTCAATTCTTTAAAATTACATTAAATAATTAAATGAGTTAAACTACCCTTATATACCAATTAATAATATGATGGCTGACTGGAATATGATAAATTACATGTAATATTAAAAGATATTTTATAGTAAAATATTTTATATTCATTTAATGTTATATCAAATATTTTAAGCCCATTTAGAACTATGTATAATTATTGTAGTGATATTAAACATCTCTCCCCATTAAATATGTACAATTTAGTACAAACATTGGTTGAAATATACACTAAATCAAAACCATGATATGGAGTTAGAAATCATTTAATGATTTGTGTGCGGCCAGACCATATTGTTATGAGGGTCATCAAATCATGGTTTTTTTCATATAAGTTCACTTATTATAGGACAACACATGATTTTTATAATTTAATAACTTAATCTATCATGATCATTTTAGAATATAGTATCATGATATTCAAAGAAGTATTTTGGTAGGTATTTTTTTTAAATAATAATGAATCAATAGAATAATTATATCACAAGTTATAAAGAGTTATATATTTTTCAAATAATTGTGAAACTTTACAATAGTGGATAAAAATCAATGAAATTTTGTAGTATAAGGAACATCTTTATAGTCATTTATAAAGTAGTTCAATACTTGTTCTTTTTTTATGTGGTGTGGACTGCTTGTTCTATGAAATTACAAGGCCGAAGCATACTTTTTTCTCCTTTTTATATTTAATTAAGGTTTAAAAATTACATGTCTAGGTAGGGATAATTCTAATGTATTGGGAGATTTATAAGATCTGGTGTATTATCTTTATATGTGGGATAAACATTCCTCAATGGGATCATTATCATGCTCTTTTAAGAAGATCTTGGAAACATTAGTTTAATTATTGAAATGTAACATTTTTATTTTTTATTTCTTTAATTAAAATAAATAGATGGAAATTATAGACCAAAAGGATTTGGTGGATTATTTCCATTGTATACAGATAAGTGTAATCCCCAATAAAACCCATATGTACTACTATAGGAAATTCAATTACATTATAATTAAAATTTTCAATTGATGATTAATCTTAATTTTTTTTTGAAGAATCTTAATGTTATTTATGAAAAATGGTCATAGATAATGATGTTTTTAAAAAACACAATGTAATATTAATGAATAAATATGGGGTTTAGAAAAGTTACAAAGTCACATCATGGTTTATGAAAAGGGACCATGTAAATTTTTTTCTGAATACATAGAATGTTAAAAATATTATTTAAAAATGTGTTTTTGATTATAATAATCATTGTTTTATGGAAAGAATACTTACCTTTGAAAACCATGATGTAGTTAAGGAAAAAAAATCATGGATTTAAAATTATAACTTTTAAATACTTTACTAAAACAACTTCAACCTATGAAAAATGAGATGGTTCTCTTGGAATGTTTTATAATGTAGGGAGAACCATGTTATGGTTTATATTAATTTTTTTTTGTAAATTATTTAATGAAATTTATTTTTATTAAAATCTGAAAAATCCATCATCAATGTGGTCCCATAGGAAAAAATTATTTTATTTAATTAGAACTATTTATAATGTGTATTTATATGGTTCATTAGTTTATAATGTTTTTATAAATTACAGAAGGTGAGACTAAATATAAAATGGTTTATATTATATTATAAATGTTCATATTTTTGTGTCCAGAGGTTGAGTTTGATCTATTTATTGGGAAATATCAAGTCAATGATAACAGTTAAATGAAATTATAAGGCCTTGGGTAATGGAATTTAGTATCCACCCAAAATAAGTGAAGATCATCTCAAAGGCTGAATGTATGACTTCACTAAAACCATAATTCATCAAAAGTAATGTGAATGGAAGATTTTATGAATTTTCAGAGAATAATTCTTCAAGGTATATCTTAGAGAAAATAATATGAATTAGTTATTATGAATAATCATTTTTTTGAGTGTAATTATTTATCATAATATTTTGTAGGAATAATCCTTTGTATGTTACCAACAGAATTCCGCTACAGAAAGAAAAATGTAATAGTTTTAGAGGATAAAAAAATCAAGTCACAATATTTAAATATGATGAATAATAAATTATTTAGTATAAAAAATTTTCTTTTATATCATGGTATAATCATCACAAAAACCTAAAATGGTGAGTTATTAATGTTAGAAAAATTATAGTTGAGTGGAATTTTATCCCTGGAAATGGACGATCAATGAAATATGATAAGTGGAATTTCTAGAATTTATTAATTCAAATGAAAAAATATGATGATTCTTATGCATTGAATTTAATTTTAGTTTATCATAATACATAAAGAACCCATTATCCAATCCTAATATGAATATGGAAGGTTTTAATTCTCTTAGTGAATAGAATTAAAGAAGGTCCATTACGTGTATTTTTTGACGGAGAAAATGTATTCACTATATTTTCTAAAATAACATTGGAAGATTAAAGTTGAATAATTATCATTCTTCATAACACAGGTTTTTTATATAGTAAAATATTTTAGAATATAGAAAATGAAAGATAGGTTAAGATAATATTGATTAAGTATATACTTGATTTGGAGTGTACTATTTTTTTGGTAGCTAGAATGTCATGGATAGAGAGATCCATATTATAGATATTGTTGTTATTAATTTATATATAGATGTTAATATTTTTAATATGTGGGTTTTTAGTGGAATATTTTGATAGAGAATAAGATGTTAATCCTATAATAGATATTTTCTAATGATATTTTCAACTAGTTTTTAAAAGTGAGTTTCATTTAATAAGGGTATTAGGTAATATTATTTTTCTTGAAAAGTTGTTCATTGTGAATCATGGGAACCTGAATATGGGTATTATATTATGGTGAATTTTTTCCAACTATGATAATTCATTCATAAAATTATGTTTGTGTCTATTGAGAATGAAAGGTATAATTCATAAGATTTCCATGTACTTGATAAGATTGAGGAGATCAAGGAGGAAAAAAATGAGAAGACATCATACCCACTATAAGTTGTGTTTTGAAATGAGAAATTGATAAGTAAAAGATATGTTAGGAAAAATAACTAGAATCCACTATATTCTATGGTGATGAGTAAGAAGTGAGAATCAATATTATAATATACTGAGAAGGTATGCTAGGTCTTAAAGAATAATGAATAAGAAAGAGTTACAGAAGATGAGGTTGTGTGTGCTATGCTTTTTTTATACATTCGATCTTACAATACTATGTTTGATATGAAGATATTTAAGGGTGATTAGGCTAACAAACAGATTATGTGAAATAATTGGATAGTTATGCGTAATAGAGGCCAAGTTTCATGAATTTTTTTTGAAAAAAAATTTGGAATAAAAAGACTATGTATGTTTAGAAAGAATATTGATATTTTTTTGGTACAGTGAAATACATAGAAAGATATGTTAATATAATTTATTAGGATGGAAGTAAAATACCAGATTGAGTTGAAGAATTTGGGATGTATTATAAATATCCCACCACTTGTGTAATATAGAGAAAATTCACTTGTGTAATGTTGGGAATGAAACATGTGTAATATTGTGTGATCTTGGTTAAAAGATAATATCAAGAAACCTCTTGTCATTCGTTATTATATTATAGTGTAGAATACATGACTAAATGTAATTTGACATGACATGGAGTGTGTTTCCCACATTGGGGAAAGACCAGGAAAAAACCATGTCCTAATCTTGTTTGTATGTCTAAATTGCATGTTTTTTAGACTATTGGGTAAAGTTAGAAAGATCTATTTACATCCTAAAAGATAACATAGTTTCAGATGAAAAAGAGGATAACCTTAAATGAGTATTTTTTTGGTAAAATTATTTTACAACGCATAATTGACCTTATCTAATGTGTATATAAATTCTTCCTCTAGGCATAAAAATTGGTATCAGTGTGGGGTTCCCTTTGATTGTATTTTTTAGAGTATCACAAATTGTATTAAGGAGAACAGTCACTTGGATTTGTTTTAAAAAAATTATCAATGTTTTATTTACTTGAATCAACAAATTGATAATTTTATATTTTTAAAATGGAAGATCCTAATATAGAGAAGTTAATAACTGCACTTTTATAAGTAAATTATAGGTTTCATCCAAGTCCTTAAAGAAAATATAAAATAAAGTGGCTGAGTAGAAAATAAACTGTTTAAATAAGTAATAGAAACAACCACTATTAGATTATAGTTAGTGTGGTAAGAGTTTTGGAATATATATTTATTATTATTCCTTGGTGATTCTATCACAATCTATAAATAATATGATTTTTTGATTCACTAAGTAAATATTATAATGAAATTAATGATTTGATAAAAAATACTCCAAGGAGGTTTTTTCATATATGTTGTAACATCCTAGGTAAATAAAGAATATAAAATTTTCATATTTATTAATATTTGTGAATTAAATATTAATTTTACTTTAAAGGGGACAATATTTCTTATAGCATACTCAACATGAAACAATGAATTTCTTTAATGTCTCATGTTGCACACAACGTTGAGTTATACCGAAAAATAATATAATAATGTTAATATTTTAAATGGTAATTAACACATAACTGTTGTATTGGCGGTAATGAATAGAACTAACTAAAATATGATTATACATGTTTTTTAAATGTCTTTACATTTATCCAATAAATTTTAGAGTCTTAAAATAAGAATGAATCAAATTTAAAGCATTAAATAGTCTAATAATCTTTAGAAGGTCGTTTTACCAACTCTTAATGGAGAAACCTTTTAAAAATTTGTATTTTTTCCTTTTATATGTTATATTTAAAAAATAAAATTCTTATTTAGAAGTGGAAAATAAAAAATTACTTTGGGTAATTTTTTGGAATTTTTTTGATAAAGTTTGTTTTTAAAGAATAGTGAAAAATACTTCATTTTAAGTCAAAACTGTCTTTTCATCTAATTTATTTATACGGTTAGATTAACTTTTTAATTGGTTTTAAATTTTAAATGGATTATATATTTATAATTTAATCCAATTTTTTTCAATTTATATGTTTTCACTTTGAAATTGGACATAAACACATGTCAATCTTTTGATAGTTTTTACTTCTTAAAAACACACTTTTTGGTTTTGACAATAGGAATCAATTTTAAATTAATTTCTGCAACTTATGTGTTTTGAATATGAAAAAATAGATTCCATATTTGGAATCATAAGGTCCAAAATTTTCAAATAGGTACCTTTTAATTTTAGAAATTATGAATAGTAACTTCAGTAAATATTTTATTTACCATGGTTAAAGGGTAAATGTAAAGACCCGTAAAATTAAAGGGAAAAATTTTCTTAATTTTATTTGGTATTTTACAAGAACGTAGTTTCTGACAGCACCTGATTTCGAGGCCCGGTGAGCCCGGAATAATTTTTCCGAAGTTTAGCTCGGGTACGTTCAATGAACGGATGAGTGGGTTTTTCTAACTTTTGAACCGGAGCTCGAAATCAAAATCCGAGGACGTCGATGGAACCGCAACACCGGTAATTTCTTAAGAAGACCTTTACTGGGTTGTGTTTGCTCGAGAGGAGTAATTAAAAATTGTGGAAGGTAAAATAAAATTGAGCTACAATTTTATTTCTTTTTACTAAGTGGTTATATCCGTTGTGTGGAAGTTGATGAACTAACCTAGTTAGAATATTTTTGGGGTGGGGCCCACATGAACTCCACCCCTTAATATTCCCTAACACCCTTAACCCTCCATTTAATATGACAACATAAGTTTAATTAATTAAGTGAGTTTAATTTGAATGTTTGAATTTCAAAAACTTATGGCATGAGTAATAAAATAAGACAAACACTTATTTTGTTATTGTTGTTAGCTTGTTGAGAGAGGATTGAGGGAAGAAGATCCGTGTCTTGAAGTTCATCATCTTCCTTGAAGAATGTGAAGATCACCGATGCACATTCCTTCATTCCTTCTTCCCGCGACAAAGGAAGGGAGACACCACTTCTCCTCGGACGATCTCCGTCAACGTGTACGAAACCTTCTTCTGTGACGCCTTCTTCCGCGACGTTCAATTCCGCGACGCGCCTTCATTCAACAATGCTCGAGGTAGGGGTTATTTGTTTGTTTTTGACTACTTTTGTCGCCTTTATTCGTTTCAAATTGGGCCGCCTATTATCGCAATAACGGGAGGAGGTCAGACCGCATGAACACGGCTGACCCTCCTCACCACATGATTGTTTGAATTTGTTACGGCACGTGTAAGGCGATGCAGTATCGTTGCACTGCGCAAAAACAATGAGAATGGGCGAAGAAGCACGGCGCCGTCGCGCTGCGCCGTTGAAGTCAAACAAGCCGCGACGCCGTCGTGCCGCGCTGGAGAACTTGGAAGAGACCGCGGCCGGAGCGGGGCCACGGTGGAAGGGCGCAGCATCGTCGCACCGCGCCGGATGGACCAAGGACGCGGCGGGACCGTGCCGGTCCCGTTGCGGTAGCAACCAGCCGGCCGGAGCGGGCCGACCGTTCAGGGAGGAGACCGCGGGTTCGTAACCCGTGGATGGAAGGATTAGAGGCCCCCCACGTGGGGGTCGCGTTTCATTAAACAGGGGGGCAGCGCCCCCCCCATCTGCTCCGCTCGGCCACGCCGAGATGGCCAGCGGACCGCGCCAGCGCGCCGGGCCGCGCCCAAACGGGCCGGACCCGGACCCGGATTGGGTCGCCCCGGTTCAGGCCGACCCGGTTCGGGCCGACCCGGGGGGTCTCGGGCCGGGTCGGTCCGGGCCCAAAACACCCTATTCCGGACCTCTTTCGGTCTTTTGACCATAACTTGGGTTGCATACCTCTGATCGACGCACCGTCAGCTATGATGAGATTCTTGGATCGAGGCGGTCGTTTCGATATATTACACTCAAGGTTTCGAAGAACTTTGTGTTCGGCCGGGTTGGTTCGTACACGAAACCAACCGGGCCCTCGGAGCGGAAACACTTATAACTTGAGCTTCGGACGTCCGATTGACGTGCCGTCAACTTTGTTGGATTACTCTTAGTGAGGCAGACCTTTTGGCTTACTCCGCTCAAGGTTTGGATGTAGTTGGAGTACAGGCAGGTTGGTTTTGACTTAAAAACCAATCAGGCCCCTGGGACGAAAAGTCCAATAACTCACAGAACGGACGCCCGATAGACGCGTCGTCTGTGACGTTGAGTTATTGTTGATGATATGGAACTTTTGGATAAATCAACTCCGTACTTCATGTTAGTTTATGTATCAGCCCCTTGGCTCGTGGTGCGGACCCTCCCGAACGAGTTTGCTGTGTGCGGGAACCTTAGAGCTGGCTACGACTACGATGACGATGAAGACAGTACGTGAATCCTTTGTGGGTTTGACAGTGACGACTACAACACTCAGAGATCCTTAGTGGGCCAGTGCTATCGATCATGTGTGGGTTAGATCCTGTGTGGGTCAGAGCTCAGCGGTCCTGTGTGGGCCAGCGCATTCTGATCCTGTGTGGGTCATTACAGGGGTTAGTTACCTATCGATCATTTGTGGGTCATTGCGGGGGTTAGTTACCTATAGATCCTGTGTGGGTCATTGCGTGGGTTAGGTACCTATCGATCCTTTGTGGGTCATTACGGGGGTTAGTTACCTATTTATCCTTTGTCGGTCATTGTGGGGGTTAGTTACCTATCGAACCTTTGTGGGTCATTGCGGGGGTTAGTACCTATCGATCATGTGTGGGTCTGACGGCTTAGATGAATTAGTGGCTACATTTGATCATCTCTATCGTCTTATGAAGAAGTATAACCTGTGTAATCTGGGTCTTGACTCTCAATCCTTATCTTCAATATGTTTGACTTGATATCCTGTGTGGATTACTTTATGCTTTCCTGTGTGGATTGGGTTATGATTTCCTGTGTGGACTGGGTTGTACTTGGGCTTGGATGTTGGAGCCGAATGAGAATTGATGACTTAGGTATATGTATGGGCATATACCTAAGTAGTGTCGGATGTTACTTTGTGATTGTATCTTTGTTTGTGGATTCTGGGAGACCTTCGGGGGTCTCGGGGTCCCTACTGAGTAGCGTATACTCACCCCTGCACGGGCTATGCCCGCACTACTTTGTGTTGGTTACAGACGACGAACATCGCTGATCATGTTTGAGGCTTGTAGAGCAGGTCAGTACATGGAGGTGGACCACAGGGCGGGACGTACTCGGAGGGACGGCTGGACCCAAGGAGTTGTGGAGGCTATATGTACCCACCCTTCAGGTGGGACTTCCAGTGCACAGCTCGATGTTGTTGATTTAATTTTCAGTTACTGTACTCCCTTTTTCAGTTGTACTTTACTTTCAGTTTGGGTTTGTATTCTGGCCCACTTACTTTTCCACACTTACTATTGTACCCAGTTTTACTTAGTGTATACTTCTGCTTTCTTACTCTGTGTGTTTGTTTACTTTACAAGGCAATGCCTTCCCCTTTCTATTAGGATTTATGCCTTGGTGCAAGTCGCCAGCCCCTGGCCCATGGAAGGCGGGCATGGGGTAGTCACAGCACGAGCCCCGATGGTGGGTCGTGACAAATTGGTATCAGAGGAGTTCAGTTCTATCGTAGAACTCAGGACTCTGATCTTTTTCTATGTGAAGAATTAATGTTAAGAGTATTGAGTGTGGTTATCAGTCCAGGGAGTCCAGTGTTGGTGCGGCGGCCAACGTATCCGTACACCAGGACCCTAACAACTGATTTCTGACTTAGTGCACAAAAACATTGAATTCATGTGTGTTTCAAGTTTTCTTTGTGATTACTTTGTGACAGCTCACCAGGTATATTTTATTAACCATGTCGCACCTGTTTCTTTTCAATATGGCCCCACAACGGTAGCCAGATAGGGTTCCGGGTTTTATACGTGACGACAGCCCATAGAGCGACGAGGCCTCGGTACAGGGCCCTATTACTGTGGAGGCACTGACGATACCACTACCCGCCGAACCACCGATGCTACCAGCCCCAGCCGCTGAGAGTGCACGTCGCCTTGGTGCACTGCATGAGTTTCAGCCTCAGAGACCACCTAGGTTTCGTGGGGAGACGGACCCTCATGCAGCTGAAGATTGGCTGGAGGCAGTTGTATGAGTTTTCTGATTGGTAGGGACACTAGCAGACCTCATGGTGATCCTTGCAGCGAGTCTCCTGCACGCGGCAACAGGAAGATGGTGGATCTTGATGCTCTAGGTGCATGACAAGGCATCACTCTTCTGGACGAACTTTGATAGCCTCTTCTGCTCGAAGTTCGTCCCAGCCACCCTCCGTGCCGTGCGCATACAGGAGCTTCTACAGCTGCGGCAGGGCAGCTTGACGGTCTCCCAGTACTCGGTGAGAATTACCGACCTCTCGCGCTATTCAACGGACATGGTACGAGACCCATTCTTCCAGGCCTGGACCTTCGAGCAGAGATTGAGGCATGAGATCAGGGCATCGCTAATCTCCCTCAGCATTCCGACACAGGCCGAAGTACTAGAGTGAGCCCTTCTCATCGAGAGCGTTCTTGCTAAGCCTACATCAGCAGCGAGACCTACCGCAGGGAGGCACGTAGCAGAGTCTTCTGCAGCTGGCAGTCGACGGATGACACTTGGGTCCAGGAAGACCAGGCCCTTAGGCGGACGACCTCAGGACACTGGCTCAGAGGTGCGGGGAACATAACGCATAGCCAGTCTTTCGAGAGGCAGACAGTGCTACGCAGGCGGTGGGAAGGGCCACATGGCTCGTTACTGCCCAACCCGCCGTGCGGAGGAGCAGCAGACGGTTGAGGGACCACCTAGGCAGAGGCATAGGGTCAACTTTGGTGGTCCGCAGGGAGCAGGTGGACGAGGCAGAGGAGCTGGCCGAGCAGTAGGTGGTGGGTGACGCTTTGAGGCTCTACTGCCACCGCCACTAGGAGGTCCACCCCGACCGTAGGGAGCTAGCGGGCAGAGATAGACACAACTTCAGGTAGAGGAGGCCTATGACTACAACGCGCCAGAGATGATTCAAGGTAATATCTGTGTCTATTCTACCCTTGCTGTAGTTCTTATAGACACAGGAGTGAGTCATTATTTCATAGCCGCTGCCCATGTTCAGAGCTCGAAGATTCCGACGGTGCCGTTGGCTTGATCCTCACGACTAGAGACTCCTACGGGAGTAGACTCGACGATTACGTACCGGTGCTGGCAGTGTGAGATTACTCTATGAGGCGAGAGCTTCGGCTGGGATCTTCTTGTAGCGGCGTCGAGGCCTTATGACGTCATTTTGGGCATGGATTGGTTATCAACAGTCCATGCTCTGATCGACTGAATTAGGCGGAAGGTGCGATGTGTTTGCACCGATTGGAGCAGGTTCACCTTCGCCGGCGAGAAGGGAGCCTTTGCAGCACAAGATGGACTCATTCAGAGGAGAGGGAAGCTCGTCACTCATCAGTTGGCTAGCCTAATCCTAGGAGCAGTTGACGTGCAGAGTCTGAGCTTACCTGCAGTGGTGGATCAGTATGCAGACGTTTTTCCCGATGACGTTCCAGGACTACCTCCTCGTAGAGATTTAGAATTTTATATAGACCTGTACCCCGGGACAACCCCGATATCCACCACAGCATATCGGATGGCTCCCGCCGAGCTTTGAGAGCTACGGGTACAACCGGAGGACTTGCAGGCCAAGGGATTCATCCGACCCAGTGTTTCACCCTGGGCTTCCCCGATATTGACGCCAAGAAGGCGGATGGGAGCTTGCGACTATGTATCGAATATCGTCGCCTGAACCAAGTGACAGTGAGGAACAAGTATCCACTACCGAGGATTGACGACCTCTTCGATCAGCTCAAGGGAGCACGGTGGTTCTCGAATATAGACCTCATGTCAGGCTATCATCATCTCAGAGTTCGGGATGAGGACGTGCAGAAGATGACCTTCAGATGTCGGTATGGCCACTATGAGTTCTTGGTTATGCCATTTGGCATAACCAATGCTCCAGCAGTGTTCATGGGCCTCATGAACAGGATATTTCAGCCATACCTCGATCGATTTGTTGTGGTCTTCATTGATGACATTTTGATATACTCGACCACTGAGGAGGAGCACGCCTACCACTTTCGGGTTGTACTAGACACACTCTGAGAGAACCAACTTTATGGAAAGCTCTCAAAGTGTCAGTTATGGATACGTGAGGTCCACTTCTTAGGACACATCATCTCTGAGGCGAGAGTTGCGGTGGATCCTGCGAAGATCGAGGCAGTGCTAGCTTGGGAGCCACCCAGGAGCGTGACGGAGGTGCAGAGTTTCTTGGGGCTAACTGGGTACTACCGGAGATTCGTGCCAGACTTTTCCAGAGTTGCGGCACCACTCTCAGCTTTGACAAGGAAGGGGAAACCCTTTTTATGGTCAGAAAGATGTCAGTAGAGATTCTAGGAGCTGAGATAGAGGTTGACCAATGCGCCTATTTTGAGCCTACCGGAGGAGGGAGTAGTGTACGTAGTTTACTGCGATGCATCAGGGACTGGAATCGGATGTGTCCTGATGCAGGAGCAGGCCGTGATCGCCTATGGATCACGTTAGTTGAGGAAGAATGAGCAGAACTACACTACCCATTTCCTGGAGTTAGCAGCAATGGTCTTTGCTCTGAAGATGTGGTGACACTATCTGATGGGTGAGCGCTTTACAGTCTTTTCTGACCACCAGAGTCTCAGGTACATATTCTCGTAGAAGGACCTGAACTTGAGACAGTGGCGATGGCTCAAGTTCTTCCAGGACTATGACTTTTATATATTCTATACTCCTGGAATGGGAAACGTGGTAGCTGATGCTCTCAGCAGGAGGACGGGCATTCAGCTACTTGGGGAGGCGACAGAGCAGCTAGCTACTTTGCAGATATCCTTTGTGGATAGTGATGGAGCAGCCTTTCTGCAGTCACTCACAGTCACTCCTACACTACTACAGTGGGTCAGAGAGGCACAACGTGGGGATGTTGAATATGAGACACGGAGTGCACATATATCCTCAGGACATGCACCTGATAGATTCTCTATGGGAGGAGAGCACATCATCATTTTCAGAGGACATACCATGGTACCAGCTGCTTTAAAGGAGGAGGTGCTGAGAGAGTTTCACACTTCCCCTTTAGCGGTACATCCAGGAGTGTCGAAGAAGAACCATGACCTCAGATGATAGCAATGGTTTCCGGGTATAAAGAAGGTTGTGGGAGAGTTCGTTTCTCGATGCCTCACCTGTCAGCAGGCGAAGGCAGAGCACTAGGTACCAGCAAGCTTGGTACAACCTTTGGAGGTCCCAGAGTGGAAGTGGTATGGGATATCTATGTACTTTGTGACTGGACTTCCACAAACTTCCAGAGGTCACGACTCCATTTGGGTGATTGTCGACCAACTCACCAAGTCAGATCATTTCTTTCCCCTCAAAGAGAAGGGATCAGTGGAGAGCTTGGGATGTATCTACATTCAATAGATTGTACGGCTTCATGGTGTTCCATCATCTATCGTCTCCGATCTAGATGCTCGCTTTACTTCCTGGATTTGGAAGGGGTTGCAGGAGGCATTCGGGACGCAGCTACGTCTGAGCACCGCCTTTCACCCTCAGACGGATGGTCAGACGGAGAGGACCATTCAAACTCATGAGGACATGCTCCGTGCATGTGTCCTTGAATTTGGTCGTAGCTGGGAGGACCACCTACCCTTGGTGGAGTTCACGTACAACAACAGCTACCACTCCACCATCGGGATGGCACCATACAAGGCGTTTTACGACCGACTATGCAGATCACTGCTGTGCTGGACAGACCCTGGGGAGTTAGCACTTGTGGGACCGGAGATAGTCCAGGCCACGATGGAGAGGGTCCAGGTCATCCAGGAGTGGATGAGGACAGCTCAGAGCCGGCATAAGTCTTATGCTGACAGGAGGCGGAGGCCGATAGAGTTCGAGGATGGTGACCATGTATTCTTGCGGGTCTCACCTTGACGTGGATTACGGAGATTTGGCCACGGCGGCAAGTTATATCCGCACTTCATCAGACAATTCTAGGTCCTCAACAGGATAGGCGAGGTGGATTATCACCTGGCTTTACAACCTCAGTTGCACCGGGTGCACGACGTCTTCCACGTATCTTAGCTGAGGAGATTCATGCACGACCCAACACATATCATCGACCATGGGGAGATGGACATTGATGATGGGGCGACGTTTTCGGAGGTCCTGGTGGAGATCGAGGATCGATAGGAGTGGGTCCTACGTGGATGGTTGATTCCTATAGTGCGCATCAGATGGCAGTATGAGAACCTCCAGGAGAGCACCTGAGAGCGGGAGGCTCAGATGCGTGCACAGTACCCACATTTGTTCCCCTAGTTTGTGAAGTATCTTCACGGGGATGTAAATCCCTGAGGTGGGAGTAATGTAAAGACCCGTAAAATTCAATGGAATTTTTTTTAATTTTATTTGGGATTTAACAAGAACGCAGTTTCTGACGGTACCTGATTCCGAGGCCCGGTGAGCCCAGAATAATTTTTCCGAAGATTAGCTCGGGTACGTTCAATGAACAGACGATCGAGTTTTTCTAACTTTTGAACCGGTGCTCGGAATCGAAATCTGAGTACACCGATGGAACCGCAGCGCCGGTAATTGCTTAAGAAGACCTTTACTGGGTTGTGTTTGCTCGGGAGGAGTAATTAAAAATTGTGGAATGTAAAATAAAATTGAGCTACAATTTTATTTATTTTTACTAAGTGGTTATATTAGTTGTGTGAAAGTTGAGGAACTAACCTAGTTAGGATATTTGTGGGGTGGGACCCACACGAACCCCACCCCTTCATATTCCCTAACTCCCTTAACCCACCATTTAATATGACAACATAAGTTTAATTAATTAAGTGAGTCTAATTCGAATGTTTGAATTTCAAAAAGTTATGGCATGAGTAATAAAATAAGAGAAACACTTATTTTATTATTGTTGTTAGCTTGTTGAGAGAGGATTGATGGAAGAAGCTCTGTGTCTTGAAGTTCATAATCTTCCTTGAAGAACGCGAAGAACACTGATGCGCATTCCTTCGTTCCTTCTTCCCGCGATAAAGGAAGGGAGACACCGTTCCTCCTCGTATGATCTTCGTCAATGTGTATGGAACCTTCTTCCGCGACACCTTCTTCCACGACGCCTTCTTCCGTGACGTTCAATTCCGCGACGAGCCTTTGTTCAACAACACTCAAGGTAGGGGTTATTTTTTTGTTCATGACTACTTCTGTCGCCTTTCTTCGTTTCAAATTGGGCCGCCTGTTATCGCAATAACGAGAGGAGGTCGGACCGCATGAACACGGCTGACCCTCCTCCCCCCTTGATTGTTTGAATTTGTTGCGGCACGTGTAAGGCGGCGCGGTGTCGTTGCACCGCGCGAAAACTATGAGAATGGGCGAAGAAGCGCAACACCATCATGCCGCGCCGTTGAAGTCAAACAAGACGCGGTGCCGTCGCACCGTGCCGGAGAACCTGGAAGAGACCGCGGCCGGAGCGGGGTTGTGGCGGAAGATCACGGCGCCATCGCGCCGCGCCAGACGGACCAAGGCCGCGACCTTTGGACGCGGCAGAGCAGGGAGCGGCTTCCGGCTACCGACCATCAGAGCAGGAGGGCGGGACCGCGCCGGTCCCGTGGCGGCAGCAACCGGACGACCGGAGCATGCCGGCTGTTCAGGGGGGAGACCGGGGGTTCGTAACCCCCGACTAGAAGGAGGAGCGGCCCCCCACATGGGGGCCTCGTTTCATTAAACCGGGGGGAAGCACCCCCCATCCGCTCAGCTTGGCCATGCCGAGCTGGCCAGTGGACCGCACCAGCGCGCCGGGACGGGCCGGACCCGGACACGGTTCGGGTCGACCCGGTTCAGGCCGACCCGGGTGGTCTCGGGCCGGGTCGGTCCGGGCCCAAAACCCCATATTCCGGACCTCTTTCGGTCTTTTGACCATAACATGGGATGCATACCTCCGATCGACGCACCGTCAACTACGATGAAATCCTTGGATCGAGACGGTCATTTCAATATATTACACTGAAGGTTTCGGAGAACTTTCGGGTCTTCCCGGTTGGTTCGTACAAGAAACCAACCGGGCCCTTGGAGCGGAAACGCTTATAACTTGAACTCCGGACGTCCGATTGACGTGCCGTTGACGTTGTTGGATTCCTATTAGTGAGACAGACCTTTTGTCTTACTCCGATTAAGGTTTGGACATAGTTGGAGTACGGAGGGGATGGTTTTGACTTAAAAACTAGCCAGGCCCCTAGGACGAAAAAGGCAATAACTCCCAGACCGGATGTCCGATAGACGCGCCGTCTGTGACGTTGATTTCCTGTTGACGATACAGAACTTTTGGATACATCAACTCTGGACATCATTTCATTTGATGTATCAGCCCCTCGGATCGTGGAGCGGACCCTCCTGAACGAGTTTGCTGTATGCGGGAACCCTAGAGCTGGTTGCGACTGCGACGACGATGAAGACAGTACATGAATCCTCCGTGGATTCGATAGCGACGACTACAACACTCAGCGATCCTCAGTGGGTCAGTTCTACCGGTCCTATGTGGGTCAGCGCTCATTGGTCCTGTGTTGGCCAGCGCATTCTGATCCTGTGTGGGTCAGATCTTGTGTGGGTCATTGCGGGGGTTAGTTACCTATCGATCCTTTGTGGGTCATTACGGGGGTTAGTTACCTATCGATCCTTTCTGGGTCATTGCGGTGGTTAGTTACCTATCGATCCTTTGTGGGTCACTGCGGGGGTTGGTTACCTATCCATACTTTGTGGGTCATTGCGGGGGTTAGTTACCTATCCATCCTTTGTGGGCCATTGCAGGGGTTAGTACCTATCGATCCTGTGTAGGTCTGATGGCTTAGATGAATCAATGGCTACATCTGATCATCTCTATCATCTTACGAAGAAGTATAACCAGTGTGAGCTGGGTCTTGACGTTCAATCATTATCTTCGATAAGTTTGACTTGATATCCTGTGTGGATTACTTTATGCTTTTTTGTGTGGATTGGGTTTTGATTTCTTGTGTGGACTGGGTTGTACTTGAGCTCAGATGTTGGAGCCGAACGAGAATTGATGACTTAGGTATATGTATGTCCATATACCGAAGTGGTGTCGGATGTTACTTCGTGATTGTATATTTCCTTTATGGATTATCCTTTGTGGATTCTGGGAGACCTTCGGGGGTCTCGCGGTCCCTACTGAGTAGCGTATACTCACCCCGGCACGAGCTATGCCTGCACTACGCTGTGTTGGTTGCAGACAATGGACATCGCTGATCGTGGTTGAGGCTTGCGGAGCAGGTCGGTACCTGGAGGTGGACCATTGGCCATGATGTACTCAGAGCGGACGGCTGGACTCGAGGAGCTATGGAGGCTATCTATACCCACCCTTTCGGTGGGAATTCCAGTGGATGACTCAATGTTGCGGCTTTACTTTTCAGTTACTGTACTCCCTTTTTCAGTTGTCCTTTACTTTCAGTTTGGGTTTGTATTCTGACCCACTTACTTTTCCGCACTTACTATTGTACCCAGTTTTACTTAGTGTTTACTTCTACTTTCTTACTCTGTGTGTTTGTTTACTTTATAAGGCAATGCCTTCCCCTTTTTATCCGGATTTACGCCTTGGTTCTAGTCGCCAGCCCCTGGCCTATGGAAGGAGGGCTTGGGGTAGTCACGGCACGGGCCCCAAGGACGGGTCGTGACAGTAAATATGGTAAATAAGGGTAAATGATAATATTATAATAATATTAAATTACCCTAAAATGTTTCCTAACCCTATTTTATGATATATTTCTGACCATGGGAATACTTGGTCCGATTTTAGGTCCCCAGGGTGCCACTTTTGTGTGAAAATGACATTTAATTACTTTTAATTTAAAGTTAAGGAAAATATAACATAAAAATGTATCTTTTGATAATTCTTTTATATGGGGGTATATAAATGATATCTTTTACTATAAGTAGTAATTATAAAGATAAAAATATTTCCTACATAATGGTATTTTATTTAAATTTTTTAGACAACAAATAAATAAATATATTTATGACACAATGATGATGTAGTGATTGCCTTATTAACAAATGATTTAAATAAATGAGATCATAAATATTAAAATAAATTAATTTTGAAACTTTTTATTATATCCAAGAATTGAAGGGATATGTTTTACTTGATATATTTTAATTAATGAAGGTTTTTTTGAGAAATCAAGTTGTTATGGATTTTTTTAAAGTCGTGATATGAATAGTATATAAAGTGACATAAATGAGTTTTTTAAAACAAATAATAATTTATTAAACGATTTAATAGTCCTAAAAATATAATAATCAGCCAAATAAATTATATAAGGTTGAAAATGTCATTAATAGACGACTTGAGGTTCTATTGGAATTTTATAGTAAATATATTTACCATATTGTATGAATATACTAGAAGACATGGTAGGAGACAAATAAGTTAACTAAGGGTTAAAGCAAAATGATAAGGTTAAATTTGAAACCAAAACTTATCTAAAACCAATTAGTTGAAGGTATTTTTAACACTAATAAACTTATCTTTGAATTAAATGGGGTTTTGACCTTTTGAAACCAAAAATAATATTATAATAAAATAATATTTCAAAGCCTTCCTAAAGTACCCCTCCCCCCTCTTATAAATGGGCACCACCTATAACCCTTACCCACACCTCTAAATCCCCATTTTCTTTTCCAAAATCTGCCCAAATAAGCTCCCAACATCCCTATATTCCTTATAGAAGCCTTACCTTGGGAATAAGGAAATTAATTAAGTCCTTTTAGATTAAATCAAAATGATTTACCTGATTTGAGGTAATGTCTTCTATCAAGGTTCTTCCATTTATTTTCCTTCTCCAATCCCCTAAACTCTATTTATTACATTAATTTATAAAAAAATAGTATCTTCAATATAATAGGATGTTTTTGTGAGATGGATTCTAACTACACTTACACACACCTCCATCTAATGGATTTAGAACATACTGTTTTTGTGGACGATGAACTACTGACACATGAAACAATGATTGTTCAATTATCTCCTACCACCTATCATGGTGTCCATTATCAGGGCACTGTATTTATATGTGATATATATTATATTTAATATTGACTCTATTATTCTATATTTTTCATTTATATCATACCTTTATGGTTTCTATAATGGGTAAATACCATAATTTCATTTGTGGAAGTGCGAACTACCGCCCCCTCAATGTGATATGAGTCATTCATTCCATACATGGAACATATAAAGGATGGAATTAATGAAATTATGTAACATATATAAAATATGATATTATAATTGAATTATAACATACCTATTTATAATTATGTTTTCATTACATTAAATATTAAATTGAAATGAAAGTTGTATTCATGTGTACGTTCAGCTTACCGTCTCCATTAACGGTGCATTTTATTTCTTATCTCCAAATGTCTTGGACTATTAAAAATACATATATATAGGATATATATAGATATGGTATATATGATATATAAATCACGAATAATATTCTAGAGATAATGGAATTATGACCACATGGACAACTTTTAATTATTACAAGTTCATTTTTGACTCATGTACCGAACATCGACAAAATGACCAATATGAACTTGAATAATTATATTATTATTATAGTAAGGAAATAAGTGATATAAATGTAATAATAAACATAAAAAATTTTATAAATCAAGTAGAAATTAACCTATTTTTTTATTGAGGGAGATAAATAATGAACAAGACATGTCAGACTCAATGTAAGGGACTTCGTATCAATCACTTTTCATTGAAGCATATTTTGATTTATACATGAATTTATTTTATATGGTGTATAAACTCCTTTGAATTTTAATTTCATTAAAAGGAGATCTTTTTTATACGATGCATTTTACTAAACAACCAAAATAATGTTTCTTTTTAACGTACGTAGTGACAACGATCTTTCCGTCACCCCAGGCATTATCTGATATTTGGCTCCCTTAACAAGTTGCAATGTTTTATACCCTTTTTACATATTTTTTTTATTGAAAATGGTTTTGAGAAAGCAATGATTATTTCAATATCTTGAAATGATATATTGTGATTTCATTGTGGAAATGTTATCTTTCCTTTATGTTTGTTTTATGTGTTATGATTATGTTATGGTTCTTGGGAATTGATTACATATATGATGGTTCCATGATAAACCTAGGGTGGGAGAGCCTGAGATAGCTCTCCAATGCATTGGGTAACATGACGGAGGTAAATGTTAACATTTATCCTAAGAGATATAGCTAATATACTATGATGGGTATTCCAGTTGTAACTCCCTATTAGTTATGAAAGCTACAATGTAAGTATGTTATAGATGCCACATGTTACCTTTATGACTTATGATTTCGATGTCTTATTCATAAATCATATGATTTCATGAGGTATTTTAAAGAGCTAATTTTTTATGATTTATGAGTATGATTTCATTTATTATTATGTGTTGATGGAATAATGTTTTCTTTCTTTATTTTATAACCCTTAATGAGATTTTTATGCCCATCCCATGTTTTTGAATTGTTTTTCATAGGTCATAAATAAGGGTAAGAGAAAAGAATAATTCATGAATATTTATATGAAGAAAATAATTCTAGTATTATATATGGATTTTTATTGTTGTGAAAAAAATTGGATAGAGTATAAGTGTGTAATTTGTAATATTTGAGATGTAATGTAATAGTTATGGTCTAATTCTATAAAACTCTAAACCTGAAAAGAACCAAAATGTATAATTCTTCACTTTACTCAAGATTAAGTAATGTTTTATGGTTGGAGCCTTAGAGATGGTATCAAAGGTCGGTTTAGACAATTTTAAGAGTTAGGATACTGTTAAATTAATATACATAAACTATTTTTACTTTATGGTATGATTAAAATGATATAGAATTTGAAGATTACCATGTTTCTTTGCCCTAGATATTTCTGTGTTCATAATGGTTTGATACAGATTAAACAAGGCAACTATGATGGGATGACATAAAGAGGAAAATAAACTTCCAAATCAGTAAGATGGGATGGTTGGAATATGAACTGAATAGTTTGTTGCAGTGATGGAATAATTGACATAGGATATAAATGGTGGTGGTATACATGCATGACATCAACAAGATAAACCATAGAGGAACATGTCAGTAGTGGAGAATTTCATGAGGAAACTTCCCCCATCATTCAGAGGATCATATGACCTTGTGTTAGCTAAAGGGTGGATTAAAGCACTGGAAGATATTTTTGATGTCATGGGGTGTTCATAACATCAAAAGGTTGGTATTTCTATTTAATTTTTTTGAAGGTGAATCATATTAGTTGTAGTTGATGGTTAAAAATATCAGGGGTATTGATGAGATTGATGATTTTTATTTGGATGAATTCAAAGGTATGTTTCTTGAGAAATATTTTCCTAAGGCGGTTCAACTTAGGATGGAAAAACAATTCTTGGAATTGAGGCAGGAGGATGACTTAGTGGATGCTTCTGAATAAAAATTCACTCGACTGGAAAGGTATGCTCCAAATTTCATATGATATCTTGATAGTAAAATCAATCATTTTTACTCAGGATTAAAGCTAAAGTATCTAAGGGCTTTAGATTCATGTGAGTTTAAAAGTTATGAAAAACTTGTTCGATGTGTGAAGAAGGTGGAAATGGAGTTTTCTGAGGATCATGTGTTATTTGAAAAACAACAAAATAAAAGGTCGAGGTGGCATATGAAAGGTAAAAACTCTTCAAAAAAGTCTGATGGTATGAAACATAAGTTTACAGTTTTTGAAAATTGTGGTAAAAAGAACATTGGGGAATGACTTTTAAATTCTAGTAGGTGATACTAATGTGGTAAAATGGGATATAATCATTGTAATTTCATTGAAAAAGATCAGGGTAATGGTAAGAACAAATCCCATTTGCAGTCAGTAAATTTCTTTAAGTGCAATGAAATGGATCATTATGAAAATGAGTTTCCAACGAAGAAATAAAATGATGGAAATAAGCCTAACTACAATCTGAAAGGGGTGGTGAAATCATTTGCAACTACTTCAAAAATTTTTGGGCTATCCAATGAAGTAATATCATGTGGAATTGAAAAATTCTATATCAGATAGAATAATGAAAGCGCAGAAAGAAGATATAATGTTTTAGAAAAAAGGTATAATCAGTTCAGAAGGGTATGTTACCTGAATTTAACATTGATCAAGATTGTGTTTTAAGGTTTGGAAATAGGTTGTGTGTGTCATGGGTTGGTATCTGAAGCTCATAGTTCTCCATTTACAGTTCATACTGGAAGTAAAAAAATGTATAGAGATCTCGTAGAGTATTACTGGTGGGATGGAATGAGAAGAGTTATTTATCACTTTACTGTGAAGTGTTTAACCTGTCAATAGGTTAAATAATAATGACATTTACTGAAATGGATTCTATATACTTTTCGAATACTAGAGTTGAAATGGAAAAATGTGTCCATGGATTTCGTAGTCAGATTACCGAAGACATCTCGAGGTAACAATGCAATCTGGGTTATTATTGACCGATTGACTAAATTTTCTCATTTCCTTCCTATTCAAGATACTTTGTATCTTGATCAAATTTCTCAGATGTATGTTAAAGATATAATCAGGTTACATGGAGTTCCCAACTCTATTTTATATGATCGTGATCCTAGGTTCACTTCTAACTTTAAGAAGGGCCTTCAAAAGTCATTGGGTACTGAATTACATTTTAGTATTGTTTTCCATCTGTAATCAGATGTGCAGTATGAATGAAAAATTCAAAACTTTAAAGATATTCTACGTGATTATTCAATGGATTACCAGGGAAGTTGGAACAAACATCTTACTTTGGTTGAGTTTTCTTATAATAAAAGTTATCATTCCAGTATACAGATGGCACTATTTGAATAATTATATGGAAAGAGGAGTTGAACTCTAGCTTTTTTCGGATAAAGTTGGTGAAAGGATGTTGTTGGGACCAGAATTGGTAGAAGAGATGGAAAAGAACGTTTAGTTGATACAGAGGCATAGGAGAACAACTCAGAGTAGGCAAGAAGGTTATGCAGATAAACAGATGAAGGATCTTTCTTTTGAGGTAGGTGATCATGTCTTTCTCAATGTTTCTCCCTGGAAAAGTGTGAAGCATTTTAGTAAAAAAGGGAAGCTGAGTCTTAGGTTCATAGGATACTATGAAATCCTAAAGAAAGTTGGATGAGTTGCCTACAGATTGGATTTACCTACAAGTTTATCCCAGGTAAACAATGATTTTCATGTTTCAATGTTGAGAAAGTATATGTCAGATCCATATCATGTTTTTAGTCTAAAGGTAGTTCACTTGGAAGAGAAAATTTCTTATGAGGAATAAGAAGTCCATATTTTTGACTAAAGAGAGAAAGTGTTGTGGAATAAGGTAATTCATCAAGTAATGGTTTTGGGGGAAAACCATATGGTTGAAGAAGCAACATGAGAATATCAAAAATGCTATGATGGATAAATACCCCTGCTTATTTTATAAGTGAATACAATTTCAAGGACGCAATTTCAAAAAGGGGGGAAGGATGTTACATCCCATGTAAATAAAGAATATGAAATTTTCATATCTATTAATATTTGTGAATTAAATATTAATTTTACTTTAAAGGGGATACTATGTCTGATAGCATACTCAACACGCAATAATGGATTTCTCCAAAATCTTATGTCTCACACAACGTTGAGTTACACCAAAATATAATAATATATTATTGTTATTTTCAATGGTAGTTAACAAATAGTCATTGTATTTTTGGGAACGAACATAAATAACTACAAAATTATTGTACATGATTTTAAATGTCTTCACATTTATTTAATAAATTTTAGAGGCATAAAATAACAATGAATCCTATTTTAATCATGAAATACTATAATGATCTTTGAAAGGCTGTTTTAGCACCTTTGGATGGAGAACCATTTTTAAATCTAGTATTTTTCAGTTTTATATGTTCTATTTGAGAAAAATTAAATTCTTCTTTAGAATAAGAAAATCAAAATTTAATTTGGGTAATTTTTTTATTTTTCGAATAAAGTTCATTTTTAATGAAAAGTGAAAAATACTGCATTTTAAGTCAAAAATGTCTTTTCATCTAATTTATTTATATGGTAATACTATCTTTTTAATTGGTTTTAAAGTGTAATTGTATTTTATGTTTATCATTTAATATAATTTTTGTCATTGGAATTAATTTTACAATGAAATTGGACATAAACACACGCAAATCTTTTGTTAGTTTTTACTTCTTAAAAACACTATTTTTGGTTTTGACAATGGAAATTAATTTTAAATTAATTTCTGAAACTTATGTGTTTTGAATTCGGAAAAATGGATTCCATATTTGGAATTGGGAGGTCCAAATTGTGTAAATCAATACCTTTTATGTAACACCCGAGATTTTTATGAGTAATATTTTGTTTTTATATATCATCAAAGGAATCTTTCACTACACACTTGCTTGGCTTACTTTACACGCAATCACGACCTTCCTCGATAGCTTGCGTCGTACACAATATCGAGTTTCACTAAACAACGATATGCTATTAAAATATTATTAAAACTAGCCGTTATGAATAGTAATAACCACTTTTTGAAATTTTATAAATTTTATTTTTCAAAATGGACTTCATTTTTGGATTCGTAATACCGAAATTAGCCTAGGGTGAAATTTTGGTATTTTTCTGAAAACTTTCAATTTTTGATGAATAGTGAAACCACTAAGTGGTAGGTTAAAAACTGAATTTTTGCATAAAACTTAATTTTACCGCTTCTGTGAATGGAATTTCGAAAATCTGACAGACACGGTTGATATCAGTAAGTAAAATGTGGTTCAATGAGATAAAAATAATTTTTTGGTGAATAGTAACTTTTTACTTTTTTTTACCGCGGTTAATAGTAAATAGGGTAACTAAGGGTAAAAATGATATTACTATTACCCTAACACATGTCCTAATTCTATTGGATAAGTGTAATTTGACCAAAAACAACCTTATGAATAAAATATGACCATTTAGGCCCACTTGAGTTAGATTAGGACATTTATTATTAATTTATTTAAAGAAGGGTTAAAATAGTTAAAATCAAAGTTTAATAAGTAAATCATTTTTAATATGGGGTTATACATAAGATAAATTCGACTATAAATATTCATTAGAAATCTAAAAATATTTCCTACATGATGGTATTTTATTTATAATTTTTAGACATTAAATAATTTAATTTATTTATGACACAATTATGATGCAGTAATTATCTTATTTATGAAATATTGACATAATTTATGTTATAAACACCAAAATAAATGTAATTTGAGACTTTTTATGAATTCCGCTAATTTTCTAGGTTACTATGATATATTAGTGTTGATTTAATCAACTTGGTTAGAACATATAATTCTGTTATGACTTTCACAAAAATCATATATCAAATAGTGTCAAAATTGACAAAAAATAGTTTTTAAATCAAATATTATATTATTAATTGTTATTTTATTTCTAAAAATCTAAGGTTCGGCCAAATGACTTAGATAAGGATATATATATTAATAATAAACAATTTGGGGTTCGTTTGGCATGTTATAGTAAGTGTATTAACAATATAGTGAAAGAAAACAAAAAGACATGGTAAAAGTTAAATTATTTAACTTAGAGTTAAATCTAATTGATAAGGTTAAAATAATACCCTAAACTTGTCGAAATCCTATTGGTTGATAGGATTTCGACCCATCCCCACTTTAGCTTCGAAATAAGACCCTTTGGAACCATTATAAACCGATTTTGACTTTAATATAAAATAATATTTTGAGATATTTCTAAGGTTCCCCTCTCCTCCCTTATAAAAGGGCACCTCCCCCCCCTCCTCCTCACACCAATTCGAGCACTCATGCTCGGCCAAACCCTGCCATTTTCTCCTCTCCACTTCCCTAGAATAATCCTAGAGGTCCTGTTCTTCTTCAAAGACCAATCTTAGTTCCCTAAGTGGAGGATTCAAAGAAGCGTTCCAAAGAAGAGGTAATATCCATTACCGATCTTTTCAATTTCTTTCTTCTTCAACTTCTTCTTCTTTAGTTGTTTCATGATAAAGTAATAAAATCAGTATTACTTACATACTTATATGTTATTATAAATATGAAACAACCCTAATTCACCTTCTATCCATCCTACGGAAAAATGAAATCACCGCGCGTGCGTATGTACGGAATACCGTCTCCACGCCGTGGTGTAATATATTTTCCACCATCACCATACAAGGATGGGTATAATGGTGTAATGAGTAACTATTTATGATTATTATAAAGTAATATTGATACTGAAATAATATACATATACTCCAATACAATTCCACGATCATAGGAACGATATCATCACTCGTGCGTACGTACGGAATACCGTCTCCACGATGTGATGCGACTCGTTCTACATGATCATCATTACATAGTAATTATATAAATGAATTGAATGAATAAATTTGATATATGTTACACTAATACCATTCTGGATATAAGGTATCTATAACCTTAAAAGAAGAATAAGAATTTATTCGGCAAAACACGCATAAGAACAAAAGGCAATAAAGACCCGAGTAAGAAGTAACAATGAAATATTACAAACAAGAAGCTAAGAATATGACCATATATGATATCATATCAATATGTATGATTCTGGAATAAGTCAATAACATTATTTAAACCATTATACAGGAGCTTCAGACACGTACAAAGCAAATCGGACCTAAGGTAAGGGAAATATCACAATCTCATTTTTATCCGAGATTGTTTATACTTTGGTATTTACTGGGGTGTATTTTATCATCCACATCCATGTTTACTCAATATGTAATATTGTTTCCACCCACCTACAATTGTTTAATTCCAATTTTAACCTTCGGTGAGTTTTTAGTAAAGGATAGGAAAGGAATCTTTTGTCGTTTTTCGTACGAGGTACTTTTTGACTTTTCCGACAAAAGTATGAAGAATGTTTTATTTAACTTATATGGCATGAATGGATTTTTAAAACATTATTTCCAAGAAGCTTCCTTTACAAGTTTTCAAGTTTATTTTTAATCAAATTCTTTTAGTTTATAATTGTATGACATGTTAAGAAAAGAAAAGTGTTTTTGAAGAAGAAAGGATATTTTCCTCAAGAATGGAGTTCAAGTGTTTTATCAAAATTATTTTCCATATAAGATAATAAAGGGTTCTGTTTTTATCCCTTTAATTACATTGATTTGATTATGTTGAGAGGGAATTATTTTTATGAAGTCATTTGCCTTATATGATTTGTTTTATGATGTCATGATGTTTCAAGAATCCCATTTTTGTTACATGTGTTATGCGATGATGTATGATTTATGATTATGTGGCACACATAAGAAAGGATTCATTATAAGATGGGTGGGACCTATATCTCCCTCCAATGCATTGGGTAAAGATTTTATATCTCATGAGATAGACAGGGCTGGAATGGTAGGTTATACCGGTTCAGTGAAACAGGACTGGAATGAGGGTGACTAGGTTCAGAAAGGGACTCTGTCCACTAAGATAGTCTTGGAAATGAGTCATGACTAACAAGAAATGATTTTCCATGATTATTCATGCATGACACAAAGTTTCAAGTTTCATGTTATTATTATGGGGATCTCATTTTCACTTCTATGATTTATTCCATGTTAAGATATTATGATCTCTTTTGCAGGTTATGATTTTCAAAAAGATATGATATGATTTTTATTTCCTTTATTTGCCCTTGCTGAGCATTTGAGATCACCCTTTTATGTTTTCTTTTCCCCAGGTTAGGAAGATGGATATTAAGTAGAATATGCTAAAAGGGACCCTATATATGATGAAATAAATGGGAGACACTGTAGAAGATTTATGAACCAGTTGTTTATGTTTCCCAGTTTCTAAAGACACTATACCTATATGGTCCTTTGTGGTTTTGTCATATGTTGTAATAAGTGTGCTTCAATTTTGAAGTATTAACAATGTATGTAAAGTATGGGTCGTTATAGTTGGTATCAGAGGAAAGGTATAGTCAACCTTTGGAAACTAGGATGTGAAAGCCTTAGTAAGAATCCTAAGGATAAGTCTAAGCATAGAACACAATCTTAGTGTTTTAGAAATAGCCATGAATACCCTAGGATAAGACCTTAAGTGTGAAATTTTATCCTTGACTATGTGGTTTTCCTATTATAATTAGTGTTTCTCACACTATTCTTCTTGGTTTTAGTCAATGGATAGAACCTGAAGGAACCGTATTAATGCGGAATGCGATGGGCAATGCAATGATTGTCCCCCTAAGCAACAAAATGATATGGGAGCTGGAATGAAAAATCTTGCAGCCATGCTCACACAACATTCTCAAGCTATGAATCATGCAGGACTTCCAAACGAGAAAAGGAAGGAGCAACATTCTGTTGAATCCTTCATGAGGCAGCGTCCACCTTCTTTCAGCGGGTCTAATGATCCATTAGTTGCTGAAAAATGGATTAGTACTACTGAAAAGATATTTTCAGTTATTCAATGTTCTGAACATGATAAAGTCATCCTAGCAGTGTATCGTTTGGAAGGAGATGCTGATCAATGGTGGAATCTTATTAATAATACGAGGCAAAGGGATGAAATTGAGTCTATGGAATGGGACGAGTTCAAGAACTTATTTTTCAATAAGTACATCCCTCGTATTCTCCGAACAAAGATGGAGAAAGAGTTTCTTGAACTGAAGCAAAGGGATGATGAATCTGTTGGTACCTATGAAGCAAATTTTACAAGACTTGCAAGGTACGCTTCTGGTATTATTATCCAACCTGAGATTAAGATCGATCGATTCTTTAGTGGCTTAAAACAAAGTCTTCGAAGGGCGTTAGCCATAAGGGACTTCAATAGCTACGAGGAAATCGTTCGATGTGCTCTCAAAGTCGAGATGGAGATTGGAGTAACCCATCAGTCACATGGGTTTGATAAGAAGAGGGAGATGGAATTCAAAGGAAAAACTAAAGAGCACATTGAAAAGAAGATGAGCTTTCCCTTATGCTCAAAGTGTGGAAAGAAACATGGAGGGAGTTGTCTTAAAGGGACAAGTAAATGTTTTAAATGTGTAAAGGAAGGTCATCGGGCATTTGAATACCGCGATAATGGGAAGAAGATGTCTAATGATGAAAAAAAAGGAAGGGATTCACAGAATGAACCTACTACACTTCAATGTTTCAAGTGCAAGGAGATGGGGCATTATGCCAATCAATGCCCAAATCCAAGGGTTGATGATGATGGTCGACGTCAAAAAAATCTTAAGGCTAAAGATAAAGGAAAGTCACATGCAATTTCTATCAGCGATGTGGAGTACGATAACGAAGTGGTGAAAGGTACACTTACCATCCACTCTAAATTAGAAAATGTTTTATTTGATTCTGGATCCACCCACTCTTTTTTTTCTGAAAAATTTTCTAAGGGTATCACCGTACTACCTCAACAATTAGATGTTGAGTTAGCTGTAACAACACCTAATGGCACAACAGTCGCATCAAAAGTTTATAATTCTTCTCCGATCGAAGTTTGTGGGAAAGTGCTTCCTGCAAATCTTGTGATCCTTCCTTTAGTGGAATTTGATGTGATTCTTGGCATGGATTGGCTTTCTCTACATGGAGCTCATATCAATTTCCAAAGAAGGGAAGTCACATTTTATATTCCAGATCAATCTACGATCGTCTATCAATGCAAGGATGAACATAACCTTCCAGTGGAAATTTCTTCCATCTTATGGGTATTGATTCCACTAAATGAAGGTTATTTATCTCAAATGGTTGGTGAGAGACTCATGATTAAGAATATGCCCATCGTACGGGAGTTTGATGATGTCTTTCCGGAGGAATTACCGGGTCTTCCACCAAATCGTGAAGTTGAGTTTTCAATAGAACTCGTACCAGGTGCTTTGCCAATTTCAAAGACACCTTATAGAATGGCCCCAATTGAGTTGCAGGAATTGAAGAAGCAACTCTAGGAGAATCTTGATAAGGGATTCATACACCCTAGTGCATCACCTTGGGGAGCACCTGTTCTATTTGTTAAGAAGAAAGATGGATCAATGAGACTCTGCATTGATTATCGAGAACTTAACAAGATCACTATCAAGAACAAATATCCTCTCCCACGCATTGATGACTCATTTGACCAACTACGCGGAGCTCAATACTTTTCCAAGATTGATCTTCGTTTAGGGTATCATCAATTAAGGGTCAAAAGGGAGGATATACCAAAGACGACTTTCCGTACAAGGTATGGACACTATGAATTTATAGTGATGCCATTTGGTCTTACTAATGACCCTACTATCTTCATGGATCTAATGAGTAGAGTCTTTAGAGACTATCTTGATCAATTTGTGGTAGTCTTTATAGACGATATTCTTGTCTATTCAAAGAGCAAGGAAGAGCATGAAGATCACTTGAGAATTATATTGAAGACCCTGAGAAAGGAGAAGCTTTATGCCAAATTTACCAAGTGTGAATTTTGGCTTCAAAAAGTTGCATTTTTGGGTCACATAATCTCAAAAGAGGGGATATCTGTGGATCCAGCAAAAACAGAGGTTATTGAAAGATGGTCAAGACCAACAACAGTAACTGAGATCCGAAGTTTTCTTGGTTTGGCTGGATATTATAGACGTTTTGTAAAAGATTTTTCACGATTATCTAATCCACTCACCAAGTTGAATCAGAAAGGAGTTAAGTTTGTTTGGACAGAGGAATGTGAAGAGAATTTCAAGGAGTTGAAAAGAAGGTTATCCAGTGCACCTGTGCTCACACTGCCTTGTAGTGGAGAAAGGTTTGTGATCTACAGTGATGCATCCAAGAAGGGATTGGGGTGTGTTCTTATGCAAAATGATATGGTGATAGCTTATGCCTCACGACAGTTGAAAATCCATGAGCAAAATTACCCAACACATGATTTGAATTTGGCTGCGGTAATCTTTGCATTAAAGATTTGGAGGAATTACCTTTATGGTGAAAGGTGTGATATTTATACTGATCATAAAAGTTTAAAGTATATTTTCACACAAAAGCAGCTGAATATTCGTCAAAGAAGATGGTTGGAGCTGATTAAGGATTACGACTGCTCAATCCATTACCACCCTGGGAAAGCAAACAAGGTGGCAGATGCATTAAGTCGACAAGACCATGCTAGTTTATCCATGATGAGGATCACAAAAGATCCAATATTTATGGATTTACAAAGGATGGATCTTGGAATTATAATGGAAGGGGAAAAATCTTATCTTTCTCAAATGAATGTTCAACCATCTATACATGCGAAGATTAAAGAGGCACAGAAAGAAGATGTCGAGTTACAAAAGAAGGTGAGAAATGTTCCTTAATTCAACCTTGATTGGGATGGGATAATAAAGTTCAGGAATCGGGTTTGTGTTACTCCCATCCCCGAATTAAAGAAGGAGCTCCTGGATGAGGCTCATAGTTCATCATTCTCTATTCATCCTGGAAGCACGAAGATGTATAGGGACCTGAAAGAGTACTTCTGTTGGGATGGAATGAAAATAGATGTTGCTGAATATGTCTCTCGATGCTTGGTTTGTCAACAAGTTAAAGCTGAGAGACATAAGTCTAAGGGGATGTTACAACCATTACCCATACCCGAATGGAAATGGGAAAACATCACTATGGACTTTGTCACAGGACTTCCTAAAACATCCAAAGGCAATAATGCTATTTGGGTCATAGTTGATCGTCTTACAAAGTCTGCACACTTCATTGCTATTAGAGAGGATTTCTCTCTAGATCATCTTGCCATGATATATGTAAAGGAAGTGGTAAGATTTCATGGAGTAACACTTTCTATTATATTTGATCGGGATCCTAGATTTACCTCGAAGTTCTGGTGAAGTCTTCAGCATACTCTGGATACAGAGTTGAGCTTCAGCACTACTTATCATCCCCAGACAGACGGTCAGTCTGAGAGAACAATTCAAACCCTAGAAGATATGTTGAGAGCTTGCTCTATGGATTTCAAAGGAGGTTGGTATCAACACCTACCTTTGGTGTAATTTTCTTATAATAATAGCTTTCACTCCAGTATTCAGATGGATCCTTATGAAGCTCTCTATGGAAAGAAATGCAGGACTCCAGCCTGCTGGGATGAAGTTGGGGAAAGAAAGCTATTAGGACCTGATCTTGTTGATGAAATGGTAGAAAAGGTCAGATCTATTCAACAACACATAATAGCAGCTCAGAGTCTACAGAAAAGTTATGCCGACAACCGAAGAAAAGACCTAGAGTTTGAAGTGGGTGATAAAGTGTTCTTACGAATATCACCCTGGAAGAGGGTTATGAGATTTGGAAAGAAGGGGAAGTTGAGCCCTAGATATATCGGTCCTTTCGAAATACTGGATCGTGTTGGAAAGGTAGCTTACCGATTGGCGCTTCCACCGAATCTCTCTCAAGTTCACGATGTGTTCCATGTATCTCTCCTGAGAAAGTACATACCTGATCCTTCACATGTCCTCAGCTCAGAAGTTGTACCGCTGGAGCAAGATCTTTCTTATGAAGAACAACCGATAGAGATTCTGGATCGTAGCGAAAAAGCCCTACGAACCAAGACCACTCTCTTGGTGAAAGTTTTATGGAGGTACCACCAACTTGAAGAAGCTACATGGGAGCTTGAGGATATGATGAGGGAGAAGTATCCTCTTCTGTTTGTTACAAAGTGACGAATTTCGAGGGAGAAATTCTTTTTAAGGGGGGTAGAATGTAACACCCGAGATTTTTATGAGTAATATTTTGTTTTTATATATATCATCAAAGGAATCTTTCACTACACACTTGCTTGGCTTACTTTACACGCAATCATGACCTTCCTCGATAGCCTGCGTCGTACACAATACCGAGTTTCACTAAACAACGATATACTATTAAATTATTATTAAAACTAGCCGTTATGAATAGTAATAACCACTTTTTGAAATTTTATAAATTATATTTTTCAAAATTGACTTCATTTTTGGATTCGGAATACCGAAATTATCCTAGGGTGAAATTTTGGTATTTTTCTGAAAATATTCAATTTTTGATGAATAGTGAAACCACTAAGTGGTAGGTTAAAAACTGAATTTTTGCATAAAACTTAATTTTACCGCTTCTGTGAATGGAATTTCGAAAATCTGACAGACACGGTTGATATCAGTAAGTAAAATGTGGTTCAATGAGATAAAAACAATTTTTTGGTGAATAATAACTTTTTACTTTTTTTTACCGCGGTTAATAGTAAATAGGGTAACTAAGGGTAAAAATGATATTACTATTACCCTAACACATGTCCTAATTCTATTGGATAAGTGTAATTCGACCAAAAACAACCTTATGAATAAAATATGACCATTTAGGCCCACTTGAGTTAGATTAGGACATTTATTATTAATTTATTTAAAGAAGGGTTAAAATAGTTAAAATCAAAGTTTAATAAGTAAATCATTTTTAATATGGGGTTATACATAAGATAAATTCGACTATAAATATTCATTAGAAAGATAAAAAGATTTCATACATTATGGTATTTTATTTATAATTTTTAGACATTAAATAATTTAATTTATATATGACACAATTATGATACAGTAATTATCTTATTTATGAAATATTGACATAATTGATGTTATAAACACAAAAATAAATGTAATTTGAGACTTTTTATGAATTCCCCTAATTTTATAGGTTACTATGATATATTAGTGTTGATTTAATCAACTTGGTTCGAACATATAATTCTGTTATGACTTTCACAAAAATCATATATCAAATAGTGTCAAAATTGACACAAAATAGTTTTTAAATCAAATATTATATTATTAATTGTTATTTTATTCCTAAAAATATAAGGTTCGGCAAAATGACTTAGATAAGGATATATATATTAATAATAAACAATTTGGGGTTCGTTTGGCATGTTATTGTAAGTGTATTAACCATATAGTGAAAGAAAACAAAAAGACATGGTATAAGTTAAATTATTTAACTTCGAGTTAAATCTAATTGATAATGTTAAAATAATACCCTAAAATTGTCTAAATCCTTTTGGTTGATAGGATTTAGACCCATCCCCACTTTAGCTTCGAAATAAGACCCTTTGGTACCATTATAAACCGATTTTTACATTAATATAAAATAATATTTTGAGATATTCCTAAGGTGCCCCTCTCCTCCCTTATAAAAGGGCACCTCCTCCCCCTCCTCCTCACACCAATTTGAGCACTCAAGCTCGGCCAAACCCTGCCATTTTCTCCTCTACACTTCCCTAGAGTAATCCTAGAGGTCCTGGTCTTCTTCAAAGACCAATCTTAGTTCCCTAAGTGGAGGATTCAAAGAAGCGTTCCAAAGAAGAGGTAATATCCATTACCGATCTTTTCAATTTCTTTCTTCTTCAACTTCTTCTTCTTTAGTTGTTTCATGATAAAGTAATAACATCAGTATTACTTATATACTTATATTTTATTATAAATATGAAACAACCCTAATTCACCTTCTATCCATCCTACGGAAAAATGAAATCACCGCGCGTGCGTACGTACGGAATACCGTCTCCACGCTGTGGTGTAATCTATTTTCCACCATCACCTTACAAGGATGGGTATAATGGTGTAATGAGTAAATATTTATGATTATTATAAAGTAATATTGATACTGAAATAATATACATACACTCCAATACAATTCCACGATCATAGAAACGATATCATCACTCGTGCGTACGTACGGAATACCGTCTCCACGATGTGATGCGACTCGTTCTACATGATCATCATTACATAGTAATTATATAAATGAATTGAATGAATAAATATGATATATGTTACACTAATACCATTCTGGATATAAGGTATCTATAACCTCAAAAGAAGTATAAGAATTTATTCGGCAAAACAAGCATAAGAACAATAGGCAATAAGGACCCGAGTAACAAGTAACAATGAAATATTACTAACAAGAAGCTAAGAATATGACCATATATGATATCATATCAATATGTATGAATCTGGAATAAGTCAATAACATTATTTAAACCATTATACAGGAGCTTCAGACACGTACAAAGAAAATCAGACCTAAGGTAAGGGAAATATCACAATCTCATTTTTATCCGAGATTGTTTATACTTTGGTATTTACTGGGGTGTATTTTATCATCCACATCCATGTTTACTCAATATGTAATATTGTTTCCACCCACCTAAAATTTTTTAATTCCAATTTAACCCTTCGGTGAGTTTTTAGTAAAGGATATGAAAGGAATCTTTTGTCATTTTTCGTACGAGGTACTTTTTGACTTTTCCGACAAAAGTACGAAGAATGTTTTATTTAACTTATACGGCATGAATGGATTTTTAAAACATTATTTCCAAGAAGCTTCCTTTACAAGTTTTCAAGTTTATTTTTAATCAACTTCTTTTAGTTTATAATTGTATGACATGTTAAGAAAAGAAAAGTGTTTTTGAAGAAGAAAGGATATTTTCCTCAAGAATGGAGTTCAAGTGTTTTATCAAAATTATTTTCCATCTAAGATAATAAAGGGTTATATTTTTATCCCTTTAGTTACATTGATTTGATTATGTTGAGAGGGAATTATTTTTATGAAGTCATTTTCGTTATATGATTTGTTTTATGATGTCATGATGTTTCAAGAATCCCATTTTTGTTACATGTGTTATGCGATGATGTATGATTTATGATTATGTGGCACACATAAGAAATGATTCATTATAAGATGGGTGGGACCTATATCTCCCTACAATGCTTGGGTAAAGATTTTATATCTCATGAGATAGACAGGGCTCGAACGGTAGGTTATACTGGTTCAGTGAAACAGGACTGGAACGAGGGTGACTCGGTTCAGAAAGGGACTCTGTCCACTAAGATAGTCTTGGAAATTAGTCATGACTAACAAGAAATGATTTTACATGATTATGTGTGCATGCCACAAAGTTTCAAGTTTCATGTTATGATTATGGGGATCTCATTTTCACTTCTATGATTTATTCCATGTTAAGATATTATGATCTCTTTTGCAGGTTATGATTTTCAAAAAGATATGATATGATTTTTATTTCCTTTATTTTCCCTTGCTGAGCATTTGATCTCACCCTTTTATGTTTTCTTTTCCCCAGGTCAGGAAGATGGATATTAAGTAGAATATGCTAAAAGGGACCCTAGATATGATGGAATAAATGGGAGACACTGTAGAAGATTTATAAACCAGTTGTTTATGTTTCCCAGTTTCTAAAGACACTATACCTATACGGTCCTTTGTGGTTTTGTCATATGTTGTAATAAGTGTGCTTCAATTTTGAAGTATTAAAAATTTATGTAAAGTATGGGTCGTTATACTTTATTTTTAGACATTCTGAATAGTAATTTCAATAAATATTTTATTTACCATGGTTAAAGGGTAAATCTGGTAAATAAGGGTTAAAAATGATATTATTATAATATTAAATTACACTAAAACGTGTCATAACCCTATTGGATGATATATTTACGACCATGGGCATACTTGGGTCTATTTTAGGACCCAATGGAGCCACTTTTGTGTGAAAATGACATTTAATTACTTTTAATTTAATTTTAAGGAAAATATAACCAAAACGTGTATCTTTTACTAATTTTTTTTATATGGGGTTATATAAGTGATATCTTGGACTATAAATAGTAATTATAAATCTAAAAATATTTACTACATGATTTTATTTTATTTTTATTTTTTATACATCAAATAAGTAAATATATATATATGACACAATGATGATGTAGTGACTACATTATTAATGAATGATTTCAATAAATGAGATTATTAATATTCAAATAAATTTATTTTGAAAATTTTTATGCCATACAAACATTTTAGGGATGGTTATGACTTTTTATATTTGAATTAATTATTTTTTTTCAAAATAATCAAGTTGTTATTGAATTTTTTAATCCATGATATGAATAGTATATAAATCGGCATAAATGAGTTTTTTAAAACAGATAATATTTTATTAAATGATTTAATAGTCCTAAAAAATAATATTTGAACAAATGAATTATATAAGGTTTAAAATTTCATTAATGGACCACTTGATATTTGATTGACATTTTATAGAAACTATATTAACCATATAGTATGAATATACAAGAAGACATGGTAAGAGTCAAATAAGTTAACTAAGGGTTAAAGCTAGATGATAATGTTAAATTTGAAACCAAAGCTTATTTAATACCTATTAGTTGAGAGTATTTATAAAATTCATCAAATTATATTATAATTAAATGAGTTTTGGATCTTTTGAAACAAAAAATAATTTTATAATAAAATAATATTTCAAATCCTTCTTAAAGTACCCCTCCTCCCTCTTATAAAAGGGCACCACCTCTAACCCTTAATCGCACCTCTAAATCCTCCATGAATAGTCAAAAATCTTCCCAAATAAGCTCCTAAAATACATATATTACTTATAGAATCCTTACCTTGGGATGAAAGAAATTCAGTATGGCCTTTAGCTTAAATCAATAGGAGTTACCTGATTTGAGGTAATGTCTTATCTCCAGTTTCTTCCATTTATTTTCCTTCTCCAACCCCTAAACTATCTTTATTACATTATCTAAAAAAAACTAGTATCTTCAATATACTAGTATTTTTTATGAGAAGTATTTAAGCTGCACTTACACATACCTCATCTAATGGATTTAGAACATATTGTTTCTGTGGACGACGAACTACTGCCTCACGAAACAATGAATGTTCAAATATCTCCTACCTCCTCTAATGGTGGACATTATTATGGAAATGTATTTTCATGTGATATATATTATAATTATATTATCTCTATTTATTCGTTATTTTTCATTTATATCATACCTTTATGTTTTATGTAATGGGTAAACACGATAATTTCATTTGAGGAAGTGCGGACTATCACCCCTTCAAAGGTATACGACACATTCATTCCATAAATAGAACGTAAAAATGATATAGTTAATAAAATTATGTGACATATATAAAATATGTTATTATATTTGAATTATAATATACCTATGTATCAATATGTTTTCATTCCATTAAATATGAAATAGAAATGAAAGTAGCATTCATGCGTACGTACGACTTATCATCTCTATTAATGGTGCATTTAATTTATTATATCCAAATGTTATGGAATATTAATAATACATATATATTGGATATATATTATATATATCATATATAAATTATTAATAATATTCTGGAGATAATGTTCTTTTGACTACATTGTCAATTTGTAATTATAACAAGTTTATTTTTGACTCAAGTACCGAACATCGACAAAACGACCAATATAAACTTGAATATTTATATGATTGTCATAGCAAGGAAATAAGTGATAGAAATGGAATAATAAACCTGAAAAATGTTCTTAATCAAGTATAAATTAACACAAGTTTATATTTATAGAGATAATGAACGAACAAGACAAGTCAGACTCAAGGTAAGGGACTTCGTCTCAATCTCCTTTAATTGAGGCATATTTTGATTTATACATGACTTTATTTTATATGGTGTATAAAACCCTTTTAATTTTAATTTCATTCAAATGTAATATTTTTTCTATGAAGCTTTCTACTAAATGAAAAAAAATGTTTCTTTTTACTGTATGTGATGAAAACGGCCTTTCCGCCACTGCGAGCATTATTTTATATTTGGATTCCTTAACAAGTTGTAATGTTTTATACCCCTTTTACATATTTTGGTATTGAAAATGGTTTTGAGAAAAAATTTATTATTTCAATATATTGAAATGATATATTGTGATTATAACGAGTAAAATTTATCATTATTTTATTCTTGATTTATATGTTTTGATTATGTTATGGTTCTTAGGAATTGTTTACATATACGCGTGGTTCTATGATAAACCTAGGGTGGGGGAGACCAAGATAGCTCTCCAATTCATTTGGTAAATTAACGGAGGCGAACATTAATATTTATCCTAAGATATTTAGGGAATATACTATGATGGGTATTCCAATTGTAACTCCCGATGTATATGTGAAAGCTAAAATGTAATTATGTTAGGGATGCCACAAAGTACCTTTATGATTTAGGATTTCTATGTGTTATTCATAAATCTTATGATTTAATGTGGTATGTTAAAGATATTATGTTTTAGTATTGATAATTATGATTTAATTTATTTGTATGTATTGACGAAATAATGTTTTCTTTAAATATATTATAACCCTTACTGAGATTTTTATGTTCATCCATAGTTTTTGAAATGTTTTTCACAGGGTATAAGGAAGGGAAAGAGAAAGGAAGAATTCAAGAATATTTATATCAAGAAAATAATTATTTTATTATTTAAGTAGTTTTATGGTTGTGAAAAAAATTGGATAGAGTAAATGTATCTACTTTGTAATATTTGAGATGTAATGTAATAGTTGTGGCCTAATTCTATAAAACTCTAAACCTGAAAAGATCCTCAATGTAGAATTCTTGACTTAACTCAAGATTAAGTAATATTTTAAGGCGGGTTCCTTATACATGTTCTCATTAATAAAAAAACCATTTTATGATAAATCATCAATATAAATATATATTGATGTAATGAAACAATCATTGGTTAAAATGATGTGTAGTTCTAACACTTTCACAAGGGTTTTAAAAGTCAAAGAATAAAATTACCTAATTTTTAATAAAGAATATTTCAAGATAATGAATAATTAAAAAGATATCTATGTGATAATGAAGTACTTTATAATGTTTTTAAATATGTTTTTTTATAAATTGGATATGTTACATAAAGTGTCCATGAATTCTAATGATGCCCAACAAGAATTGAAAATCAAGAGAGTAAAAGAGTTTGACATCATTCTTCTTAAGATAAGAGAAATGCATGAGAAAAAAATTTAGACATTGAGTAATTATTAGGAAGGAAGAAAGAGATCATTGGATGATGATATGTACACCCTTAACATTAATTACATTGATATGGATGTCATGTTTATAAATCTGGAAATACATCAGCTAAAAGTTCGTAGTCAGGTGGATTTAAGAAATATGCTTACACACAAGATATATATTAGAGTCCAACATATATGAATGTTTATAATAGTGTCACGAAATATTCTTGCACTCAATATTCATATTAGTGTATTACTTATAAGAAGGATTAAAATAGTTTTTTAGAGGCCCTGAGATCATGTATAGAGAAATTCATCCCTATATCTATGAAAAATGTATCCAACAACCAAATTCATTTGGGTAACACTGAATATATATTTTCTTAAATTACTAGACAAAAAATATTATATGAAAAGTTTTATGTATAAACATGATGAGAAACCCACCACATAAATTAGGGTGGAGGTGATATGTCTCATAAAAATTGGAACCCAAAAGGAACTCCCATGGTTGGTGTCCCAACTCAAAAATGTTATACATGTCATGCATGATAGACAACACCCAATGTGAAAAAACAAGACTTAATAGAAGGTTTTGTTCCTACAGGGGTTTGGGAACATGGATATTTATTACGGTCAAAATATTTTATTATTTGAAAATCATATAATCACAAAATATATGGGGAGAAAGGTTGAAATAAGGAAGAAACATATTATAGTAAAACACAATACACAAAAAGATAAATCTATCCTTGAAGAATAAAGTTGAGTTATTTGAAAATATCTTTGAGTTGTGAAACATTGGTGGAAACAACTATGATTAATTCTAGTATAACTGTTCCAAGTGTCACATATATATTTAAAATAAAATGAAACATTAAATAGTTGAAAAAATAATGTGTATCTTCCTTGGTAGATAACCAGAAGAAATCCATAAAGAGATATACTCACAATAGGTTAATGAATAAAGTTTAAAATGATTTTGATCCTACTAGAAAGAAATTCTACTACTATATTAAGAGAGGGAACATAATAGACCATTATAATATGTACATGAATGTTACGGAATATAAGATCCATATGAAATCAAGAAGATTATCCATCTAAGAGATAGATTCTAGGAAGGAATTATGATTTTCCATTCGTTTTAAGGAAATTGAATATCTACCCATGAAGGGTAAGAAAAATGATAAATAAAAGGTCTGTGGAAGGTAATAATAAGATATTTATAAGGATACTCAATGTATGAATGTTTTTCATGGTTCAATATAAAACAAAGGAAAATAATGCATAACTCCAACTATTAAGGGGGATAATGTGAAAAGAGGTTATTACACTAAAAAATAAGGATGATCATGTGAAAAAGGAGTGTATGATAATATAGCCAACCCATTTGGAAGAGGAATTTCTTTAGAATAAATTTGGAATAAAATAATTGTACATAATTATGATAATTAATAAGTTCATTTTTGATAAGAATAAAGTTGAAAATATGAATAAATCCATGCTTACTCAAAGGGAACATAATTAGAAAGTCACTAAGGATAAATGCATGAAGAGGTATTGACTTTTCAGACCTTCAAGGAAAATAGATTATTGGTTGGGAATTCTATCTCAACATTATTTATCAAATTAAAGAGTTAGTGTAAAATATATGTCATATTTATCATCCAATGTTGTTAATTTAAGGAGAATATGTGGTGAGAGCATCCCTTTAGGGTGATCTACCAAAAGATACCAAGATTCCAGAGACTAATGAGTTTCTCCAAAATTTTAAATTTTGATTAAATTGAAGAATGAGTTTTGTTTTTCATTATCCAAGTACTATTTTGAATTATAGTAATTGTATTTATCAATAAGGAGGGACTATCTAACAAAATAGGGAGGAAATAATGTGGACTTGAAATGTTTTGATGTGTGTGTTCATATTAGTGATGGTTTAAACATATTCTTGAAAAACATTTCTAGCAGCCCCAATATTTCGAAGATAAAAGTTTGTATCACATAATAATTAAATTATGGACACTATTTTTTCATAGATTAAAATACTCTTGTTTTCCACACAATGTTTTTGAAAGTTGACTCAGTGATGTTTGACCTCTGACTCCTTGCAAAAAAAATGTGATTCCATAAAAAGTGTAATTCCCTGACCCCAGTTACCCAAAGTAGGGGCATTATTTTAATACATTGGCATGATTACAAGAAATCAAGTCCTGAAAGACCGATCTGTTTAGCAGTCTTGGAAAATAGATTACATACATGAACATTACATTATATTATAAAATGAAAAACAAAAAAAACATTGTCTCCATTGACCACATTAATATCCCTTAGCCTATCTATGTCAGTCTACCATAAAATACCTCTTCACATCCTTGGAAAAATTAAATATAGAAATGTGTGAGCTCAGATGTTCAGTAAGGATAACAATATTGAGGAAACTTTCATAAATAAACATAAACATTTAAGTCAATGTATAAGACTAAAACAAAAACCTTTTAAACTTAAACTTCATCATAATATGGAAAATATAAAATCAAATAATTCCATTTACTTTTTCACATGGATATTCTAATAGTTGAATAATTACATGCAATATCAATAGACACTTTCATAATGATGGAATGCGTAATGCGAGACTTCATAACCACATTGTCAAGGCCTTGTGCCAAGACTAAAAATAATATTTTTTCAAGGACTTGTTCCAAGACACTAGTTTGTCTCATGAGACCTATTGTTGCATCAAGGATCTATATCAAGATCCATCTGTCACTTACTAAGTCCAATTCATTCCTTAGATTAAACAGTTTAAATAGAATATAAACATTCGTATTAAAACTAGCATATGAAATGTCAATACTTAATCTATAAACCATGAATGGTATAAAAATAACACATCCATAGTCAAACATATCACAAAAAATTCAACAAAATATGGAAGATTTGTATTATTGTAAGTCAACTTCAAACAAGTTTAAAATCCATTAATGGATATTGACATAGATGAAAATGATTTGTAAAAATCTTTGAGAGAAATATCTATTTTTCATGAAAAAATTTAAAAATCAAAAAATTTAGAAAGGAAGTCATTTAAAATATATATTTGAATCAAATTATCCCATACCAATTTGAAACTTTTGAATGTAATTAACATTTTAAAACATTCATGTCTATATAAATAAATCCTTAAACCCCTTTTGAAAACATTGATATTAATAAGAAAGTTTTAGAAGAATAAATCATTAAAACATTTAAAATTATGATTTAGTAAAAATTAAATTAAAATAATACCTTTGAAAAATTCTTTATGAAACATGGAAATGGATAATAAATATGTCCTTGCAGATACTTATGTGAAAACAACCTCAGATAATAAAGAGATGTGGAATTAACCCTTCCATTGCACTTTCCTTTGGTTGAGGGTACATTTGACCTCCTGTATAATAACCATATTATGATATTAAATTATACCAGGACCATATTCATATTTATTATATCATACATGATTCATTTATGACTTTATACTACCCATTTAATAATGATTTCCATGTTAAATTAACATTTTGGGTAATAATCGATTTCTTTATCGTACGTGTTTTAACTTGTTATTTTTGATCATATCATTTAGATCATGGTTTAAATACTTATATAATATTAAAATTTATTTATATATCATATATATTGAGAATATAAATAGTTATAATAGATATATATATGAAATGTAAGACACAGTATATGGAGATGGTAGGCCGTACGTACGCATGAACGTTGTTTCCGTTTTCATATCATATTGAACGGAAGTAAGTGAATAAAATATATGTAAGTATATATATATATATATCCGGTATCATTATTATGTCATATATTAAATTATTATTAATAATATATATTTTTATAATCATCATTGAATGGTGAACGTGGGAATGAATCTCATCGCGTCGTAGAGATGGTAATCTGTACGTACGCACGAGCGAAAATATCATTATATTGATGGTGAAATAATATGTAATTGGATGGAATATCATATATACAGAATAATTACATGTTATATTTATTATTTAAATCAGTAATACTCATTATTATACACATTAAAATAATTAAGTGTTTGAATAACAAACTACAACACGACGTGGAGACGGTAAGCCGTACGCACACACATATGGTGACTTTTTTATTCATATGATGGATAGAATAATGAATATGGTTGTATCATATTTATCATAAAATCACATTATATATAATATACTAGAGTTATTATTTTATAATATAAACTACAAATAAATAGGAAGTGGAAGAAGAAAAGAACTTGAAAGAGTTGATGAAATATTTACCTCTTCTTCGGGTTCTTCCTTTTTATTTGATCAAAAGGGCTCCTTAGGTTGGCTCTATGATCAAAGTAATTCTTCTAGGATGAAGGGATAAAATATGGGAGGATATTTGGGTAGGTTTTGGCTGAGACAAATGGCTTTGGAGGTGTTTAATTAAGAGAAGGGTAAGTACCCTTTTATAAGAGTGATGAGGGTCACTTTAGGAAAAACTTTAAATATTATTTTATTATAAAATCATCTTCGGTTTATAATGGCTTGAGAATGATTTATTTCAAGTATAAGGTGGGTATGAGTCGAATAACACTCAACCAATAGGTTTTAGACAGGTTTATGTCACCATATTAACCTTATCTTTTAGATTTAATGCTTCATTAAATATTTTAACTTTTACTGTGTCTTCTTGTATTCTTACACTATATGGTTAATAAAATTACTATAAACTTACAATAGAACTTTAAGTAGTTCATTAATGACATATATAATATAATTTAAGCTCCTTGGAGGAACCTTATATTTTTAGGAATATTATATCAACCAATAATATAGTATTTGTTTTAAAATTTAATTTATGTCAATTTTGACATTATTTAGTATTTGGTTTTGGTGAAAGTCATCATAGCTTGATTACTTTGAACAAGATACATTGAATCAATTGTAACATGCCATATTCACCTATAAAATTCGTGTATGTCATAATAAATTTGAAATTATATTTATTTTAATATTTATAATACTATTTATTTGATTCATTCATTAATAAAGCAATTACTGCACCATCATTGTGTCATATATAAATTAAATTATTTAATGTCTAAAAATTATAATAAAATACCATTATGTAGGAAATATTTTTATATTTATAATTAATATTTATAGTCGAATTTATATTGTGTGTATTCCTATATTAAAAATGATTTAGTTATTAAACTTTGAATTTAACTCTTTTAACTATTTATTAAATAAAATAATAATAAATGTTCTAATCTAATCCATGTGGACCAAAATGATCATATTTTATTCCTAAGGTAGTTTTTGGTCGAATTTCATTTATCCAATATAATTATGACATGTTCTAGGATAATTATAATATCACTTTTACCCTTAATTACCTTATTTACTTTTAACCGTGACAAATAAAAGTCAAAATTTACTATTCACCAAAAATTATTTTCATCTTATTGAACCACATTTTACAAATTGATGTCAACTGTGTCTCTCGGATTTTTGAAATTCCACTCACAGAAGCGGTAAAATTATGTTTTATTCAAATTTCTAAATTCTCCTAGAAGGTGGGTAAAAGAGGTTTAAAAGTTCAATAAAATTTTATACATCTAATTTTATTATAAACTGACTCCAATGAATTAAATTGAACAAATATAGGTATTATATATCTATTTTGACTTAAAATAAATTTAAATAAAATAAATAATTATTTGAATAAATAGTCGGTTTTAAATAATAACGCAGTATTTTTCACTATTCATCAAAAATTGAAAGTTATCAGAAAAATATCAAAAACTCACCCAAATCTAATTTTGATATTCTAAATTCAAAAATGAAGTCTATTTTATCAAATTAAAAACATATAAGTTTCATTTATTAATTTAAAATTAATTCCTATTGTTAAAACCAAAATGCTAGTTTTTTAAAAAGTAAAAACTATCAAAAGATTAACATGTCTTTATGTCAAATTTAATTGTGAAATTACTTATAATGACCTAAATTGTATTAAATGATAAAAATATAAACTAATTATACTTAAAAACCTTTCAAATGCATAATTTTACACTATAAATTATTTTGATTAAAAAAGTTGTTTTCAATTAAAACATAGTATTTTTCACTATTCTTCAAAATATGAAAGTTATTAGAAAAGTACCAAAAACTTATCCAAACTAAATTATTATGTCATTATTCTAAAGAAGAATTTCAATTAATTAAATTGAATATATAAAAGTTTCAAATATTGGTTTTAAAAAGTGTTCTCCCTTAAAAGGTGGTAAAATGGAATTTTTTGAAAAATACTTATTTTATCTGTAAAAATGAATTTTTTTCTTATATTATGTCTAAAAAACACATTATATGGATGTTAAAGTATATAGAAAATATATAAAATTCAAAATGTAGTTAATACAATTCATAACGTCTTTTTGAATGACTAGTTTGGTAAGTCGTGGTGCGCTCGAACTCGTTGTTGCGTGTAGCGGAAGTTATTGAATTACTTTGAAGAGATAACATACTATGAAATATTGAGGTGTTACAATCTCCCCTCCTTCAAAAAATTGCATCCGCACAATTTGAAATTGTTTTTCGAAAATAAAAGATTAAAAATTGAAATATACCTTTGTGGAAAACCCACATCAGAAATTGGTTCAATAAAATTTTGTCTTAATAAGAGGGAAAGTGAAATTAAAAAGTCACCACCAAATGGTGATCTAGATTAGGAGAACATTGGTGGTAATTAGAGACACATAATTATAGGAAAAATATAAATATTTATAGGGAGTGATTGAGGTCATCAATTACAAAATAGTGTATAATTGATAGCCTCAAAACCATCAATTTATGATGATTTAAAATATCATCGGTTCAACAAAACATAAGGTATTTGGATAACACATTTTTGGTTTTAAGAACACTTCCCTAAAGTTTTATAATTAATTCATTCATAGAATAATAGGGAAACAAATATACTTGACAAATAGAGTTTCATCTTTTAACTAATTCCTACCACGAACTCATCTTTCACTCCAAAAGATAACAGAATTCAAAAATATTCTATTTATCCTAATGGTATTGGGTTCCAAAAATAATTAACTTATAATTCATTTGTCAGAGTATTACAAAAACTTGGACATCATGTAGTCCAGTTGTAGGTGATGCACCCTTCTCGCCCTTCGGTTACGGGTTCAAGTATCGCGGCCTTACCAGACGTGACGTGTTTTCACCCAACCTCTGGGTTTTCCTTTTTATAACAATCCAAAAACAATCTTAAGAAATTATTTAACCTTAAGAATAGAATCCAATGACAAAATTAATCCATTCCAACCATTATACTTATCCAAAATACTTCTGTCAAAACTCATAGTCCAAAATTTATAGGGAATGTAAACACAATGTAGATCGTTTTTTTGCCACGTATTAACATGTGAATACCTTCATCACGTATTATTTTAAAACATGATAACACCCTGAATTACCATAAAACTTTATTGATTACATTCATGCTTCCTTATTCCTTATAGAATACTGGATATACTCCTTATATCCAAAATTGTTGTAAACTCCAACAATGATGGAATATATGAATCATTAACCATTTTCAAGGTAGTCAAGAACATATAATATAATTTATCCAAATAAATCATATATTATTCAAAAATCACTACATCAGTATCAGAACTATATTACAGTTTATCTTTCTCTCAACCATATATTTTCTAAAAACATTAACCTACTATTGAGTCACTTTTCTTGGTTCCACACAATCTACAGTCCTTAATGAAATAATATTGCAGTATAATCCTTATATACTCTATAATTATTATAACATGTACATAATTAATACAATACTCAAATGACACAATACGTTAATAAAAACATAAGAATTATAATCATTCCTATTCATCTGTGGTAGTATCATAACATGATTATTATCCAATAGCATCATTAGGGGAATACTCTAATGATTTGGATGTTGATTCGCATAGTGTCCCAACTCCTTGTAGATGAAGCATTGTACATTTGAAACCTTTTTATTACCCTTGAAATAACACAGTTGGTGTCCTTTTTCTCCCCACTTATAAAAAACTCCCATTCCATTCATGAATTTACCAAGGTGATTCTTTCCACAGTTATCACATATTGGAAAATCCATATTTTCCCTCTTCCCTTTATCCATCTTTCTCTCTTCCATCCTTTTATTCTCTTGTTTCCCTTCAAATCCATTGGACTCAAAGAATTATTTACTTATCTTATTAACAAATGATACTATTTCTTCATATGATGAGAATACATGGGAGAATATTTCCCTTTTAAATGCTGGCTTAATACCATGAAATATACGATCCTTCTTAATCTTTCGATCATGCATATTGCTGGAATTATCATTCCTTCTACAAGGCACCATTTCTAAATAATGTCATACAATAGGTTAGTTTATGAATCGAAATGCATAATTCGAAACTTGTAAAATACCTAACGTAAATTGAAAATATTATTCATATAATCTATAATCATAAAATGTTTTCTTTGAGGAATTATTTAATCCTAAATCCTTCATAATGTCTTGTAAAGAAAATGTAAATTATTCTAAGCAGATCCCCCGGGAGTGTCGTAAACAAGAGTGTAGCAAGGCCCATTGTCATGTACCAGGATACCCTGGGTCAAGCCCGAAACTCCTTTTCTGAATTTTCACTCCTAGGTACATTTGTGTCAGAGCCGCCTCTACCTAGTCGTATCCTGATAAGGATGTATTTCTTGAAAAATACACAAAATCTCTACATTACCAAAATTTAAGAATGTTCTTCTATACTAATCCTAAAAGTTTATCTTAGGGTAATGTTTTCTAATCAGAGTTTATCTAAATATATTTCTAAGGTTATTAATAAACTTCCCCTGATACCAAATGTAACACCCTAACCCCAGTTTCCTAGAGTCGGTGAATTATTTAAATACATTGGCATGATTACAAGGAATCAAGTCTTGAAGGACCGATCATTTTAACAGTCTTGGAAAATAGATTACATACATGAATGTTACATTACATTATAAAATGAAAAACAACAACAAAACTGTCTCTATTGACCACATTCATATCCCTTAGCCAATACCTGCCGGTCAACCATAAAATACTTCTTCACATCCTAGGAAAAATATAACATAGAAAGGGGTGAGCTTAGATGCTCGATAAGGATAACAATATAGTGGAAATTTTCATAAATAAGAATAAACATTTAAGGCAATATATAAGACTAAAAAAGCCTTTTAAACTCAAACTTCACCATAATATGGAAAAAATAAAATTAAATAATGCCATTTACTTATTCAAATCTAAATTCTAATAGTTGAATAATCACATGCAATATCAATAACCACTTTCATAGTGATGGAATGCATAATTCCAGACATCATAACCACATAGTCAAGGCCTTGTGGCAAGACTACAAATAATAATTTGTCAAGGCCTTGTGCCAAGACACTAGTTTGTCTCATGAGACCTAACAATACATCGAGGAGCTATATCAGGCTCCACCCATCCCTTACTAAGTCCAATGCATTCCTCATATTAAAAGGTTTAAACATAACATAAACATTCGTATTAAAATTAGCATATGAAATGCCAATACTTTATCTGTAAACCATAAATGGTATAAAAATAACACATCCACAGTCAAACATATCACAAAACCTTCAATACAATATGAAGGATTTGTATCATAATAATTCAACTTCAAACAAGTTTAAAATCCATCAAAGGATGTTGACATAGATGAAAATTATTTGTAAAAATCATTGAGAGAAATATCTCTTTTTCCTGAAAACATTTAAAAGTCACACAATTTAGAAAGGAAGTCATTTAAAATATAGTTTTGAATCAATGTTCCCCATACCACTTTGAAACTTTTGAATGGAATTAACATGTTAAAACATTCATGTCCATATAAATAAATTCTTAAAACCCTTTTGAAAACGTGGACATTAATGAGAATGGTTTAGAAGAATAAATCCTTAAAACATTTAAAATGAAGTTTTAGTAAAAATTCCCTTAAAAGAATCCCTTTGAAAACTCATTTATGGTACATGTAAATGGATAATAAATATTTCCCAGTAGATACTTATGTAAAAACAACCTCAGATAATAAAGAGATTGTGGAATTAACCCTTACCTTGCACCTTCCTTTAATCGAGGGCATGTTTATCCTCCTGTATAATAACCATAGTATGTTATTAAATTATACCAGGAGAATATTAATATTTATTTTATCATACATGATTCATTTATGACTTTATACTACCCATTTAATAATGATTTCAATGTTAAATTAACATTTTCGATAATAATCGCTTTCTTTATATTACGTGTTTTAACTTGTTGTTCTTGATCATATCATTTAGATCATGAATTAAACACTTACAGAATATAAACCTTGATTTATATATCATATATATTTAGAATATAAATTTTTATAATAGGTAGATATATTAAATGGAAGGCACCATTTATGGAGATGGTAGGCCATACATATGCATAATCATTGTTTCTGTTTTCATATCATATTGAACAAAATTAAGTGAATAAGATATATGTAAGTACATATATATATATATATAATATAATTACTATGTCATATATAACATACTTATTAATAATATATATTTTTATAATCATCTTTGAATGATGAACATGGGAATGAATCTTATTGTGTCGTGGAGATGATAATCCGTACGTACGCACGAGCGACAATATCATTATATTGATGGGAAATCATATGTAATTGGATGGTATATCATATATACAGAATCATTAATAGGTTATATTTATTATTGAAATTAGTAATACTCATTATTAAACCCATCCAAATATTGGAGTGTTTGAATAACAAACTACAGCACGACGTGGAGACGGTATGCCCTACGTACCTATGAATGTTGACTTTTTCATTCATATAATGGATAGAATAATGAATATGGCTGTACAATTTTTATAATAATATCACAGTATATATAATATACTGGAGTAATTATTATAGAATGGAAACAACAAAGAAAGAGGAAGTGGAAGAAGAAAAGAACTTGAAAGAGGTGATGAAATATTTACCTCTTCTTCGGGTTCTTCCTTTTTATTTGATCAAAAGGGCTCTTTAGGGTGGATTTATGACCAAAGGAAGGCCTATAGGATGAAGGTAGGATAGTTGGGAGGATATTGGGGTAGGGTTTTTCTGATCCAAATGGTTTTGGAGGTGTGAAATTAAGATAAGGGGAAGTACCCTTTTATAAGAGAGGTGAGAGTTACTTTAGGAAAAGCTTGAAATATTATTTTATAATAAAATAATTTTAGGTTTCTAATGGATCCAAAATGATTTATCTCTAGGATAAAGTGGTTATGGGTCTAAAAAAACTTATCCAATAGGTTTTGGATAGGTTTAGGTCACCATATTAACCTTATCATTTAAATTTAACTCTTAGTTAAAAATTTTAACTTTTACCATGTCTTCTTGTATTATTACACTATATAGTTAATAAAATTACTATAAACTTCTAAGATAACCTCAAGTGGTTAATTAATGACATATAAAATATTTTTTAATCCCTTTTTCCAAACCTTATATATTAGGAATATTATATCAACCAATAATATAGTATTTGTTTTAAAAATTCATTTATGTCAATTTTGAAATTATTTGGTATTTGGTTTTTGTGAAAGTCATTAGATTTTTATTACTTATAAAAAGATACATTGAATCAACCATAACATGTCATATTCACCTAGAAAATTCTTGGATGTTATAAGAACTTTGAAATTAGATTTATTTTAATATTTATAATATTGTTTCTTTGATTATTTCATTAATAAGGTAATTACTGCATCATCATTATGTCATAAATAAATTAAATTTTTTAACATCTAAAAATTGTAAATAAAATACCATTATATGGTATATCTTTTTATATTTCTAATTAATATTTACAGTCTAATTTATATTCTGTGTAACTCTATATTAAAAATTATTTAGTTATTAAACATTGAATTTAACTCTTTTAACTATTCTTTAAATAAAATATTAATAAATGTCCTAATCTAATACATGTGGACCAAATGAATAAATATTTATTACTAAGGTTGTTTTTGGTCTAATTACACTTATCCAAGAGAATTAGGACATGTGTTAGGTTAAATATAATATCATTTTTACCCTTAATTACCCTATTTACTTTAAACTGTGGTAAATAAAAGCCAAAAGTTACTATTCACTAGAAATTATTTTCATATTATTGATCCAAATTTTACTTAATAATGTCAACCATGTCTCTCGGATTTTTTAAATTAAACCAGGAGAAGCGGTAAAATTATGATTTATGCAAATTTGTAAATGCTCCTAGAAGGTGGGTAAAAGAGGTTAAAAAGTTCAATAAAATTTTATAATCTAATTTTATTATAAAATGAATTCCATGAATTAAATTGAACTTATATAGGTATTATATATATATATTGACATAAAATAAATTTAAATCAAATAAATAATTATTTAAATAAAAATTCGTTTTTAAATAATAATGTAGGGTTTTCTCATTATTCATAAAAAATTGAATGTTTTTAGAAAAATACCAAAAATTCATCCAGAGAAAATTTTGATATTCAGAATTCAAAAATGAATTCAATTTTACCAAATTCAAAACATAAAAGTTGCATTTATTAATTTAAAATTGATTCCCACTGTCAAAACCAAAAAGCGAGTTTTTAAAAAGTAAGACTATCAAAAGATCGACATGTGTTTATGTAAAATTTATATGTAAAATTACTTATAATGACCTAAATCGTAGTAAATGAGAAAAATATAATCTAATTATACTTCAAAACCTTCAAAATTCATAATTTAACACTATAAATTATTTCGATTAAAAAAATTGTTTTCAATTAAAATATAGTATTTTTCACTATTCATCAAAATATGAAAGTAATCAAAAAAGTACCAAACATTTATCCAAACCAAATTTTTATGTCCTGATTCTAAAGTAGAATTTAATTTCAATAAATTCAATATATTAAAATATCAAATATTTGTTTTAAAAGGGGTTTTCCATTAAAAGGTGGTAAAATTTCATTTTTTGAAAAATACTTCTTTTATCTGAAAAAATGATTTTTTCTTATATTATGTCTAAGATACACATAATATGGATGTTAAAATTTATAGAATATATATATATAATTCAAAATGTAGTTAATACTTTTCATAAACGCTTTTTGAATGGCTAGTTTGGTAATTCGTGGTGTGCTCGATCTCGTTGTTGCGTGTAGTGTAAGTTATTGAATTACTTTGAAGAGATAACATACTATTAAATCTTGGGGTATTACAAAAAGAACTCAATTATTGGATTACTAGAAGTTCCAATTATCACATGTAGTTTGTGATTATTAATTTAATCGATAAATACTTCTCTCAAAATGGATGTTGAGTAAATTTTCAAAAGTAGGAGTGGAATGACATGGAGAGAAGAGAATTTTTTAAAAATTTTAAGAGTTTTTTGGTGATCCGAGAAACCTAAATATTAATTATGAATATCAAAAAGGGGATCATAAAAAGTGTTTTCCCTACCGTACTTTTTAAATATTATGGATAAGAATACCATTTCATATATATTTTTTATTTTCAAAGGGGGAGATGAATATTGTTGAAATTATTAGGAAATGTGTTTAACAAGTAAAAATGGGAAATTATTGTGTCCAAAGGTTGTGGTTTTTGTAGTTATTATCAAATATAATGTAAATGATAAGAGTTAAAGGAAATAATAAAGAATTGGGTGATGTAATTTAGTATCCACTTAATATAAGTGAAGAGCTACCAATTCTATTGGGTAATGAAGATGTTTCCCATAAATAACTGGCTGGACAAATTCCAAGGGTATCTCAAATATCTAAGAATTGTTTCCGATGGTTTTTATGTAAAATAATTGTGACATAGCATGGATTAACACTATAGTCATAAAATCAATTATTAATTTTAACAGTTAAGAGAAGATGAAGGTGTATCTGGCTTTTAAATATGGAAATAATTTATTAGATAACTATATTCAACAACTCTAAAATTGGATCAATGTCTTGGAAAATTATATAGATGAATTTGGAGAATCCATAAATCTATTAAATATTATTTTGGATGATAAAATTTGTATGAAATACTCATTGATGTATTTTGATGTGATATGAGATAGATAAATATTGATTTGAATGAGCCTGAACAAGAGATTGTGTAAGAGTTCATTTAAATACTATAATAAGAGTATTTTGAATGATGCAACACCATGTAAATGCGGTTGGATAATTTTGGATGTAACATCCAACCCCTCCTCATTATATTGATAATTGATAGGCTGCCAGTAGCCTCATGTGACATCCCTAAGACATTAGTGACATACAATAAATTCTAATGTTTTAAGAACATGTTAGGGGATTATTTTCTCTTAAAAGATAAAATAACATGTCAATAATAAATAATGAGTATCCAATAGTCCAATAAGATGAACGATTAAAGAAATATAAACAGATGTAAAAACAAAAAAACAAAATTAACAGAGTGAAAATGGAAAAAAGACAACATATGATAAGTAATGAAAGACAACAAATCCAAATACCCTTATGTGGTATCCTCTCAAGAAAATCCCAAACCAACTCCATGCTTTGACACCACCTTCCCTACCCAATGTTTCAAGGTTAATCACTAGAGAAGTATGATACCATTAATTTTCTTGTATCCTGATTTATGACATGCCCAAAGGCACAAAAGTTCTCAAGAAAGGGATGGGTATAAACATGGTAGTATTTCCTTAAATACTTTCCAACATGAACCACAATGATAACAACTGGTTATCAAATTTTATTTAAAACTATTAAAAATAAAGAAAACAGTTTATATAAGGGAATAAAGGAAATCCAAGTGAGATAAACCATGCACATTCTAAAAAATTATTTTGTTAACATTTAGCATAATCAGTTCAATCTCTACACCCACATCCACACACACACACACACAAACTCTCAATATTTGTGTTTCACTTTTATGGTCATACTTCAAGACCATTCTCCATTAACTTTTCATAGTTGTGCTTCATGACCATAATCCATCCCAAATAACTCACACCAACCCAATTATGAAAAATTATATGCAAAACAAATTCCTATAAAACTAATTTAATCAAACATCTTGTGTTCCTTAAAAAAAATTTATAATTTCAAAAGAATTATTTTAAAATTATACACAATAAAAGTTTTCCAAAAGCTATCCAAATATTTCCAAATTTTTAAAGTTATAAAAATAGGTATTTCTTTCACAAATAGCACAAAATTACCTTTACGATCCAAAAAAGTAAAATTTAAAAAACTAACCCTTCATGTTATAGAAAAAGTGGAGTTGGGAGATAAGTCATCTATCAATCAATGTAAAGAGAAAAAAAATAATGATACTAAGACCTTTAAGATATGACCTTATAATTTATTTACTTCAATATAAAGAACAATATCTCATCCTGATCTTCCATATATAATATATATTTATCCATGTAAGATAATATTAAATAACCAATGTGAATAAAAATGAGATAATATAAAGAGATATTGGGAACATGGTTACTTATCAATTATTTCAGATATCTAATTCATTTTTATCTGACAAAGTACTAATCTAGATAAAAAGGAATCATCTTGGGATCCTAGAGAGGAATTAGAATTAGAGAGGCTGAGATATTGGGTTAAAAAAGATGGTTTTAGGGGATTAATATCTGTTAAAATATAATTTTCAGATTATTTAAGACCCATCACATGGTTAGGCCACATATTTTGTAAAATCATGCACCAACTATGTGGTGATACTCCCTTAATACACCCATTAGCATGGTTGAAACACATAGTTAGACAAACCATGTGCGAACCATTTTTTTTCCTTATGTTTCACTTTTCACAGTTTCCCTATGGAACTAACATGGTTTTTCCAAACCATTTGGCTACCCAGTGACCCCCAAAACATGTTTCATGGTTTTCTGGAAGTGGTGCAAGGTTTCTAAAAATAGTATACAACATTTTTACCTCCATAAACACATCTAAAACCTAATGAAACATCCATAAAATTTATGAAAACTAAACCAAGAATTATATAATATAAAATCACATAATAAAAATGTAAATTAACTGAAAATGGGGGTTCTAAATTCTCCCCACTATTGGTCTTTCCATCCATGTTAAGAAATAGTATGGTGGTTCTTTAGAAGATTTTGATCCATTTCTCTAAAATTTCCTTTTCACGCACCCATTTCTCTTTCTATGTCTAACCATGCATCTATAAAACCCATACCAAACAAATAATCTTCCAATATAATATCTTATCTTTCCTATATAAAATCTATATCAAAACATGAATAAACGTATCATCCAGATCAAGATCAATATGTCTCAATTGAACCGCATGGTCAAGATGAGTCTAGTACTTATTTAATTGAGATACATGAAAAACATTATATCTAAACTGAACCTTGGTGGTAGAGTCATTTGATAAGGCACGTCTCAAAATATTTCAGGTACCATTGAATGGATAATGTACTGAGGAGAAAACATTAATTTTTTACCAAAATGATGATCGTTTGAGATACTCTATGAAAACAAGACCACCCACCAAAAATGATAACAGTCACCAAAGGTGATACACAGAGAATTTTTTATGACTCTGAGTCATCACTATTCTCTTTCTAATCAAAAAAATATTATATATTGTTTCATGCACAAGACATGTCCCAATAAGTGATGTATCAAATATTTCCAACCAAAAAAGTGGAGAACTATATGGATAACCATAAAATGCTTTGAAATAAGCCATGTGTATGGAGGATTAAATAATTTTATTGTCTGAGAACTCCTCTAATAGTATGTTCTCATACCTTGAGCCTCCAAAACCAATAACATAATCCATAAGAATGTGTTTTTACAATTGTATTGTCCTATCAAAATTTCCATCAACATTAGGATGATAAGTTGTACTCATATTAAATTGTCTTCCAAGGTATTTTTGTAATGATTACCAAAAATGAGATATAAATCTTGGGTCTTGATGGAACACTATTGAAACTTGAACCCCATGAATCTTAGAAATTTCCAAAAAAATTGAGTTGGAAAAATATTCAAGCATATTGGATTCATGAATAGGGATGATGTTAGTTGATCCATAATTACCCATTTGGAATTGTGTTTCCAAACCATTTTTGGTAGTCCTTCCACAGAAACCCATAGTTATTTCTCCAACTTTCACATAGGATTCGGTAATGAATTCAATATTATAGTTGGATATTGGTTATCTACCTTGATCTACTGATTGGTGATACATATCAAGAAAAAATACAATACTTTTCTCTTTATTCCAACCCACTAAAATTGTGTTATCAAGAAATTGAACAATTTATAGATACCAAGATGAATAACCCATATTGAATTGTGTTTGCAAGGTAAATGTTGTTTCTAATAATTTAGAGAATCTAAAATACAACTTCTAAACTGCAACATTTATCTCCAAAATAGAATTCATCCCTCATTGGAATACCCTTAATTTAGTTTTTATCTCATGTAAAAACACTCTGGATAGTATTTCTAGACATCCCCTACCAATGTATCCAAATTAGGAAAAAAAAGATACTGGAAGGAAAACTGCAACATTACCCTTCTATACACAATCCAGATGCATGTTTACTATAATTGAAATTAGATACCACTGGTCTAAATCTTCATTATCCAAATGGTTATAAAAATCCCTACTCAATGCATCTTCCACATAATTCCCCTTACTAGTTCTATACATCAATTCAAAATAAAATAAATGAAGATATTCCATCCATATTCATTTTCTTAGGTTTTAGTCTTTTTGAGATAAAATTTATTGCAATATCTTATTATTAATAAACAACAAAAATATATCACCAAAATTATAATTATTCCACGTATTTATTTCATGGACTACAACAGCTAGATCTAAATCAAGTTTCTGGTAGTTTTTCTCATGAACCGATAACCATCACTAGAAGTAAGTGATAAAATGATCTCCCAACATGAGAACACATCCAAAAATAGATCTTGATTCATCGTAATAGACCACATATCCTTATCTTGACTCATGAAACATAAGGATAAGTGATAACATGAGTCAAAACTTATGTTCTGGGATGGATTTCTAGAAATCCCTACTCCATTGCAAATGAACACCTTTACTTATCAAATATTTCATCAGTAAGGCATTTCATGGAAAATAAAGAACAATGCATCTATAATATCCTATTAATCTAAGGTGACTACCTATCTCAAAAAATTATTCGATTTTTTACACAAGATAATATCCTCTATCCATTCTGGATTAATAAAAACACTTTTTTTGAGATTATGTGTCCAAGGAAACATATATCTAATATATATAAATTGTATTTTTGAATCTTTTCATAAAAAATATTTTCTAAAAATATACCAAACAATATTTCCAATTGTTTCTCATGATCAACATTAGTCCAAGAATACACCAAAATATCTTCAACGAACACCCACAAAAAAGTGTTAAGATACATATGAAATTTATAATTCATCAATTCCTTAGATACTTCTAGTGTATTCATAATACCAAAAATAATGAAAAGATACTCATATTGGAAATAATAAATCTAGAAAGATATTTTCAGAATATCCTCCTTATGAACACGATGTTTATGATACCCTGATTGAAAATCAATTCTCAATAATTGTGAGGCACCACTTAATTTTTAAAATTTGTCATTAATTTGGGGATGAGGATACCAATTTTTTATTCCAAATTGATTGAGCATATGATAATATATACATAGATTAATAATTCGATCTACCTTCTTTAAAAAAGTACCAGCGCTTCCCATGGGGGCATACTCGGTCCAATGAACCCTTTCCATTGAAACTCTTCTAGTTGTACTTTCAATTCCCATATTTATGTCGGTACAATCCTATAAGATTAAAGTTAAATAGGACTAGTCTCTGGTAAGAGATCAATCTTAAATTCTATTTATCATTTGGGTGGAATCCAAGAGAAATTTTAAGAGAAAACATCATGAAATTGGTTAAATATTGTCAAAATATATATATTTCAAATTTCATATAATCATCCCAAAGAAATCACTTCCTACTAGTTAGAGATCATTCCCACAAAAAAATTATAAAGTCTCTTATCTTCATGAATCCACTACCCAATATTCCTTTAAGGGATACTTAATTCCCTCAAAAAAATGTGAAGCTAACTTTCTGACCATCAATGTCAACATGGGTTATTTATTGTCAACTAATCCATTACAAAATTAAAAACATAGGTTTCCATTTCAAGGATCGAGAATTCCCATACAAATTCTTCCCCATTGTTAATCATCATACATGATACACTTTTAAAATACAAACAATCTTACTGGCCAAGAAGCGATTTCAATTTCAAAACAGAAGACATTATATCAACACAAGAACTTATTATATCAACAAAATGTAGGGAAATAATTTAGTGGGACACAACCATATTGAACAAGGCCCACATATATGGTTAGAATTCAATATAATCATACCTAATACCATCGAAGGACCAAATTGATCCTTCGTGATCAACTATGCAGCACTATACAGTTGTATACTAGAGTTCCCTTACTGTTTTGAGGCCCTATTGAGATTGTATATATTGAAGAGTCACAGTGGTCCTAGAGTCACCATTATTCACTTTGTTACGAGAAAAAGGGTTATTCTGAATGGATCACCTCATTGAAGCATAGTGTGTCTGAGAAACAAGGAAAGCATTTCCAGCACCAAAATTTTGTGTAGTACAAAAATAACACTAGAGATATCCCATATGGATACAATTGTCTAATGATCATGGTGGTTCCACAAAATCCTAATTGATATTATCAAGTGACCCATATTGAAAAAACCCAGATTTAATCTTGGATTGTTCATGAAAAATAAATGATTTGATGTTCTGGTTCTGAGATACTACCTTACATTGGATGTAGGTTCACCACTTCCACTTATTTCCAAAATTTTAGTTCTAATTGTTTCCATGGTGATAAACGCACATCCACTAGTTATAATCCAATAAATATCCATTTTCCCCACATTTTCTTAATTTAAAAATTCCGTAGTCTGTAATAGAATGGTAAAAATCGTTGAGTGAATTTATGGTCATTTCCCTAACACAAAAATACATTCCTTAAAAGAATCACTTTCTACTACTTCGAGCACAAAGAAAAATAAGTTCATTAAAATAGATGCATAATCTATCACCATGATACTATCTTGATTTAAGTTGAATAAATCCGTTATTATAGAAATATTAAAATTGTGATGATTGAATTTTTTGTTGAATAATTCTTGAAATCCTCCCATGTAATTCCTTGGTCAGTATTAACCTAAACAGGCAAATCCCTAAATTAGTGTGAGATATCCTCAACCATGTATGCTACCAAAATAAAGTTCATCTCTACTGGTGTTCCAAGAAAATCTATATTTATATTCATCATATTCATTAACACATCCACTTTATTAGGTTCAAAATCCCCCAAAAATATTGGTGGATTCTACTTTTGAAACAAAACAAGGTGTTTCACCTATCAAGGTTCGTCATTTTAGTTTCCACAATCCATGGCTTGAAAACAACGAATGATTCTTTCAAAAAACCCTTGATTCAACTATGGATCAAGTGAAATTAATTTTCAGCTACCTTATTTTATTAATTCCCACGACATCAATTAGGTTCCATTTTAATGACCATAACAAAATATCTATTAATCATATTTCACTCGCTACAAAAGACCTAGAATATTTCAAACCACCAAAATATAATATCATAAGAAGTTTTATTTTCAAAATCTATCCATTATTTCCTTGTTAAAAGTTTTCTATAAATCTCCAAATACCAAATAAAGAATTAAATCCTAGTGTAAAGTCTCAATACTAATTCATGCTATGCTACACTCATCAGCAAGCCCCGCGATGATGAGACGAAAACATAAATTGAAGTGTCTTAAAATAATTTTGTGCCCAGATCACCCTGATAACATGAAGTTCAACATAAAATTGTTAGCTACATCTTTTATGATATATATTTCATGTTTGAATGATTATATCTCCTTGATACCATCCCAAGATAAAAGATGGATGGAATAAGACTGAAACCAATTGTAACATCCCAACACTCCTCATTTTATTGTGATGTGGCAGAATTCCATTGGCCTTAGTATAAATCCTAAAGACACCAAAGTCTAGAAATAAATTCTAATAGATTAGGGACATTTTAGGGGATGCTTTTACATTTAAAGATAAAATAACTAGTTAACATTGAACAATAAAGATTCAATCCTCCAATATGATGCATAAGTAATGTAATATGACTAAAATCCAAAAAAACTAATATACCAGAGTTACAATGGAAAAAAGGAATACATCCTATAAGTATTTAAATAAAATAGACCAAAATAAACCCTTGTGGTATCCTCACAAGAAAACCCCACACCATCTATAAGCTCTAATACCACACACCCTTCCCATAGTATCAACGTGTATCCCTAGAAAAATATGAAACAATTCCTTATCATGTGTCCTAGTAGACAACATCTAAAAAGAAGTTCCCCTAAAGTGGGAGCATATAAACATAGATTGATTTCCCCAAAGATCTCCTAACACATGCCATAAGGATTAGAAATGGTTAACACATTTTATATAAAATAGTTAAAATGATGGGAAACAGTTTATTCAAGGGAATAAAGGAAATACAAGTGAGACAATCCATAAGAACACATAAAACCCATTTTTTAACAATTGGAATATTCAATTATATATCCACTCATATATACAGAGAGAGACACTCTTCCATAAATAATCTCAATATTAGTATTTTTCTTTAATTGTGTTACTTTATGATCATGCTACATCCCTCCAATGATGGTGGTTCATTTCATCCATAATCCAACCCCAATAACTCATTCCAACCCAGTCATTCCAAATTATATGCCAAAAAATCATATAAAATAAAAGTTTCATTGAAAAATTCATCAAAAATATTTTTTTTGTTAAGAAAATTTCATATTTTCAAAACCATCATTTTAAAATTATTTTAAATAATGGGGTTTTAAAATCCATATAACGTTTTCCAAATTTCCGAATATAAAAATGGGTTTCTTAAATAAATCCCACAAAATTTCCTTTAAAAAAAATAACAAAACCAATCCTTAATGTTCTAGAAAATGTGGGGTTGATGTAGATGTCACCTACCTAATAGAGGATGGTGAAAGAAAAGAATAAGATTTAATTGATCCATCCTTGGATATTATTTCCATAAATATATCCATTAATATATCATCAAATATTTAATGGTTAATATAGATCTATATATGGTAGAGTAGATCTAATTACCTAGGTGAGAGAAAATAAGAGGATCTATGGAGAGAAAGGGAAAAAATGACTTACTGGTAAATCTGGAACTCTAATGGAATTTTATTCAATAATTTTTTTTCCATATTGAATGGAATAATCTTAGGAGCCTAGGGAGGAAGTCTAATTCAAGATTGTTGGAGAATTGGAGAAATATAAGGGTTTTATTGGATTAATTTGTGTTAAAATCTTATTTACGTATTAATTAATACCCATCTCATGGATAGGCAACATGGTATGGAAAACAATGTTCCAACCATGAGGTGCTACTAACTTTACCCATCTCCTAAAATTTTTGTATTTTATAATTAGAAAAAACATGCTCCAAACAGGATTTTCCATATGTTTCACATTGCAGGGTTTCCCCTGGGCACTCACACAGTTTGGAAAAACCATGTGTGAACTATGAACCAACCTAGTGACCCCCAAAACATGTTTCCCTATTTTTTGGGTGGTTTCACATGGTTTCTACTAACTGTTTAAAAACCTTGAACCTCTATAAACACATACAAAAAATGACAAAACCTCAACTAACTTCCTATAACTTAATAAAAACATCATATAATATTAAATTATGTAATAAAAGGGTGAAGTACCAAAAATATATGATGAAACATATCAATTAGTTTAGTAATTATCACAATTATTTAAAGACGTTTCAAGATGATTTGATATGGTTTGAAGAATCCCTTTAGATATTGGATTTCATTTGAAGAAATGAAATTTTTTTAGAGTTTACCAAAATTTTGTTTAATTATAGATCATATATCTTTGCCTACTGGATCATAGAAATTAACTATAATGGAAATAATAATCATAACACTTTATAAAATGACTTTGATCCAAGGAAAAGAATGGTAAAGGCATTGAATGTGTAAATTCATCATAAGTATTTGAGTTGAATTGTATGAATTGAACAGATCATAAGAATTTGATCAGGAATATAAATTTTCATCATAAAATAAAATGGAAAAGGCATTAAGAGTACATCTATAAGTCCAATAATATGAATTCACTATCACCGTAAGTCTATAAATTACATACAAAGATAATATCATATGACTTTTCCCAGCACAAGATTTTAGTGTATGTGTAAGATATTATCTTTTTTCAGGTACATAATTATTTATATTTTGGATTAAACCCCTTATAGTTCATTATTATAATTTTAAACTCTAGTTTTTGAGCCTTATGACTTATTTTATAATGTTTTAGAGTTACTGGGAGAATAAAAAAATATTATTTTTGACCCCATGAAACCCATAAAAGGTGTGTATAGTTCTAGGAAGTCCCCATGAACCGAATTAACATAATGAATTATTCTATAAATACCATTTGTACTTAATTCATATCCAAAATGATTTCTGATATACCCCATAAACATAATTCATGAACTGAATTATTCTAGGAAGAAACCTATGAAACTAATTCATGACCAGAATTTTTCCAAAGAGACCCTTGTGAACTCTATTCATGAAAGAAATTGTTCTAGGAAAACCCCACGAACATAATTAATTGCCTAAATGGTTCTAGGTAGACCCCATGAACTTAATTCATAGCCTAAATTACTTATGGAAAATCCTATGATCTCAAATGATGGAAATAATTATTCTGGGCAGACCCCCTAAACATAATTCATAGCTTGAATGGTTATGGTCAGACCCCTTTAACATAATTCATGACCATAATTGTTTGAGAAATAACCTATAAACTTAATTTATACCCTAAGTAGATTGAATTTGAACCCATGAATTGAATTCAACCCCTAAAATAAACCCATGAATTTAATTCACAAACTGAATGAACCCCATGAATTTAATTCACCCCCTAAATAGACCCCATGAATCAATCAACTCATGCCATGATATAATTACATGACCTTAGCTGGATTCTTATGGGTTTTTAAGACAATGAGATATTTTTTAGATATATATTGGAATCAAGGAATTTAAAACATGAATTCCCTATTCACATCACGAATATGCTGTATATATATTATTTTAAACCTTCAGGGTTGTGTAGTCAGATAACGAATCTTCCCTTCCTTTCTCCTTCATAATTTCCATGGAAGACATTTGATGGATTCCAAACTAATTTGGAAGATTTTTTTGCCATTTTGGACTTAAAAATCAGAGGTAATACTAGTGGTTCATAATGTCCTTATCTCGTCTATTTTCCTATGTGTAGAACCCTAGAACAGACTACCTAAACTGGATCATGTTTTCATGTTATTTGTCAGTAGTTTCTTGGTTAAATTTAAATGATGTCGTAACCTGACTATACTATGAATGTTGAAAAATTATCTATGTCGTCTCTTATTATGAGGTGGGTGGTCTAGAAAAACTCTCTAAATGTTTGTATTGATTTTTCTAGTATATGAAATAAGTGTGACCATACTGACACACTATGCTCAAGACATATATAATCAGATAATTCACTCTTTAATGATTTTCAAATTCTTATAACTCCCATTGATTCCCGTTGGGTCCATTTTTCTAGATACTTGACTTGAAGAAACCTAATAAGTGAGACTAACCTTGGATTTGTGACATACTATAATCCTTGTTTAATGTGAATTTTGTATAATAATTGAAATGTGATAATTTCTAATTTTTTCCAGTATGAAAAAAAGTTTTTGTTTGGTAATTTTGATTCAATATTTGACATTAATTATGTGTTCTTGTGTGTTATATTAGATTGGATTTTTGATTTTTTATGACTTCTAGTTATTTTGAAATTATTTATATAACGAGATCGTGCTTGGTTATACTAAAATGATTATATAAAATACTTTCACCCAATAATGTTAAAATTATTATATAAAGGGATTTCACACATTCATGTTGAAATTATTATATAAAGGTATTATGCCTAGATATGATTAAATTATTATATAATGATCTAGGATCCGATTATTCTTAAAGGCTTATATAAAGGGATTGTGCCTGGTTACTGGGAAATTGTTATATATATAGCTGGTTCATGGACATACTATAATGCTTATATGGAATCAATCAGTTCACCTTTGATGATTTTTGGACTATGCCTTATAAGGGTTATAGATATGGTTGGAATTTTTTTATGAAAAGATCATATATTTTTAGAAACATGCCATAGAATGTTTAGCGTAACCTTAGCGTTACTCTAGAACTCAAGGTCAAGTGCATTTATTTTATGAGAAAAATTAATTTATTAAATCAATACCCCTATTCATCCCTTTATTTCATGAAATATATTTTTAGATGGGAATTTTGTATTTATGGTGGTGTTGACCTTTTGATTTTAACACACACCCTATTCCAGAAACCATTTGGTATCTGGATAGATTTTATTGATCTAGGTCTGGATAAGGGCATGGGTCCCAATTGTTGATTGTTTCTTGCTCGATGGTATAAAGTTTAGAGATGGGACTAAAATGGGGTTCTAGACTATGAATTCTAGAGTATTTTAAATTTTATAATTTCTCTTTATATTTTTATGAATTCTAGGATTTCATTTAGTTACAATAATCCTACTATTACGTTGTTTTAGTTTTATTTTGATTGTCTAAGTTGTTCCTTTTTTAGTTTGACTTACATGTTTGATTATTTATACTATTTATGCTACTTTTTTGCGATTTTAACTATTAATATAACTCTATTTTAGAGGGTATAGTTTAAAAAATATATTACTTACACCCTCACTACCAGTCGATAGCCTCTATCATAAGGGAGAGGCGTGCCTAAGGCCACATAGCCAACCCAACTCAGTCATGTTAGGGGGAATCATGCCACGACTATTACAAAGTGGTATATGAGCTTAAGGTTTTTTTGTTTCATTACAAATTTTTGAAATTCATAAATGATAATAGGATGTTTTTGGGATTACTCATTATAGCATTCATGGGAGCGGCTGACCCATGTATGAGGGAAAAATCAAGTGCCAAAGTATGGGATTATTGTTCATGATATTCACTTGTTACAATTTTTATGTTATTTCACCTTCTGTGATTGATTTCTTTTGTTAATCTACTATTTATTGATATTTTAATTTTGGGATGATGTGGAGTGAGATGAGAATGCATGAATCGTGATATGAACCAAGGTGTTTATGATGAAATTTCTTTTTTCATGCTTGGGAGACACTCTTTTGCATGTGATATATCTTCCCATATGAACTATGAAATGAAAATACCTTGATATAGCTGATATAAGAAATCAAATAAACTATTATGTTATTCCAATACACATTCAGGCTGAGATATGGGACATGGAACCCCCATGAAAGATCAAAAAAACCTAGAAGAGGGAGTAGTACAATGGATTTCAACTAGATCCTAGTACAGAGTGGTGAGTCAGGTGCATGCCAGGAATTATACATTATGTAGTTAAGCTACATGACCTTCTATAGTCAGAGGAATGATTCATATAACATCCATCGTTTCTTGCATCTTATTTAATATAGGAGGATCACATTCCTTTTTAGAATATCAATTTTATTTTTTTTTTGGTTTACTTGTAAATATATTTTATTTTTTAATTACTATTAACACACTATTGAGAGTTCTATCGGAGGATATGAAACTTTGGAGGGAGTGCTCTATTAAAATTATTGTCTATTATTTAATTTGGGAAATATTTTTTATGTAAATGTCATGACCCGTCCCATGGGCCCCGGACGTGATTACCCCAAGCCCACCTTCCATAGGAGAGGGGTTAGTTACTAGCACCTGAAGTATTTTACCTAACAGAGAAGGCATTGAATTAGAAATCTGTACGCACTCAAAAAGTGAAAATTAAGTAAACAACCAAAAAAGTAAGGTATAACCACGAGAGTAAAGTAAAACTACAAGTACAACTGTAAATTGAAAACAGTGGGCTGGAATACAAGCCCTAGAAACTAAAAAGAAAGTAAACAGCTATCACATATGCCTTGGATCTCTACCTGGAAGGTAGTAGCTGGAAGTCTGAATCTCAAGAAGAAGATCTTGACTAATCTCATCGCACCAAGCTCCACTAAGTCCCAAACCTCCAATGTTTGCCTCAGAGCATCAGTAGTCCACACCAGACACACACGTGCAGGTGGAGCCCATGCATGGGTGAGTATAATAACTCAGTGTGGGACCCCTAAGACCCCTGAAGGTCTCTCAGTAATCCAAAAATGAAAACATCCTAAGAAATACAACAAAGGTTATATCACAAGCATGATCTAAATCATGAAGCACAAAGAAAAAGAGACAGCTCACATTAACAATATAACTTCAAGGTTACTGGGATATGGATGAATAGTCGTAAAGCTAGATCATCATATCCATAGTAACTATATTGCTGAGCTGTATAGGTCACTATATGCTGACCCGTATTGGTCACTAGATTCTGACCCGTATTGGTCGCTGGTGATGACCCATATTGGTCACTAGTGATGACCCGTATTGGTCGCTGGTGCTGACCCATATTGGTCATTGGTGATAAACTGTATTGGTCCCTGGTACAGAGATAGGGATGATTAGTCGTACAACTAGATTATTCCACTATGGAGTTTCTGATTCTGACCCATATTGGTTTCTCTTCTTCTTCATGTCATAGCTAGCGACTGGATTCCTTCACGTAACATGCTGATATTCGGAATATTCTTCTCCTCAGGCCATCCTTAATATTTCAACTGGTACGAAGTCCCCCAAAAAGAATACCCAAGGGACCGCTCCATCACAGGTGTCCCAATGTGACAGACGACGCGTCGATCAGAATCCCTATCTATGAGATATGATAACTTTGGTAAAAAAGGGCACAGTTTGATTCAAGTCTCATCCAACCCAACTCGCAAGTAAAATTCTGTCAAAAGTCACTTATAGTTTCTCTAAAGGACTGCCTTTTCACAAGGGTCTTTATGCCATAGACGACGCATTTATCGGACACCCAGCCTGTTAGTTACACTCCTTTCTGTGATAAGGGGGTGATCACACCTCGGTCCGACCCAACTCGATCAGGCCCACTAAAATATGACAAAGGTACATGTTTCCAAAAATGGGTCCCAACTCCACTTACGGCATGTAGAAGGAACATTTTATTCGTCAGTTACGAGCGTTTCTTTATTCGGGGGCCGGTTGGGTATGGGCCTGGTCCGACTCGGTCATGCCGGCCTGACGCAATAGGTCCGGGGTCTACCTAACCCTTCCCGAGTCAGACCCATTAAGGGTCCAGCTGGTTCATAAGGTTTTTCCTATCAGGGTCGGCCTGACTAGTTCGCGGGCCAAGACCGTGATTGGCCCGGCCCGCCGGGCCTTGGGTCCAGCCTGCTGGGTGGGTTCAGCCCATTTGGCTGGCCCGATTTTCCTGAGTTGAACCACGTCTCCAGCTGGCCCCACGGATGTAGGGCCATTTCATATGGCTAGTGGGGCACTGCCCCACCTCCTACAATAGTCGGATAGGTGGTCGCTCGGTCTCCATCCGACGTAGCGCGGTGTGGGGCCACGCCACCCCCACCTGCTGCGGGCCGCTAGTTGCGGATGCTGTTGCCAGCGACGCCTGCAGGAGCCGCCCTTCTCCCATGTGACTGGCTTAGGCTGGTTTCCTCTCTCCACCATGGCATGCAGTGGAGCACCCCCTTCCCACTGCCAGTGGCTGGTTTCTGTGGGTCTCCCCTAGCCACCGCCAGCATGGCGTGCCGACGGTTCTTTCCGTAGGCCACCAAACGTGCTATGGTAGTTCATTCTTGGTACCATCTGTTCCTATGATCCTCTCAAGATTCCACCATTGTTTCTCAGCCCTCAAATATTCCTTTCCACCATGCTAATTATTCCACCACAAAGAACGCACCAAGGATAAGTTTAGCGGAGGGTCTGAGCCTTGTTGGTTTCGGCCCGTGCCCGCCGCGTTAGCACTTTAAACATGAGGAAAATTAATAATAAACAAAAGGAAGAATAGTACCTGAATTTTACACCCAATAACAACCACCTGCATGATTTGACAAGACGCTGATCAACCCGTTATTCGGTTGGTCTGTTTTCGTTATATTTTTCATGAACAGGGAAAGGGGGAACATTAAAACACGTAAAGCCCCTACCTCGAGATCCATTGGAGGTGTCACGGTTGCGGCGGGAGGAGCGTCCACATTGGATGGAGTCATCAGCATTCATCGATCTCGGATCGTTGCCACCCTAGATTTCATACTCTTTCGGTGGATGTTGTCACAAAACTCCACTAGAGTTTCCTTTCTTGAAGAAGCAGTGATGAAACCCCACCCCGATCAACATTTAAATAGGTGGGAGAAAGGTGAGTAACGCATTGAATAATTAATGAGGTTCATTAATTGAATTCATGAACCTCTTTTAATTCATAACATTGGAGTTATGAAATTGATGATTCAATCTATTAAATGTCTTGACAAATCACTGGTCCTGCCACTACCGCTCATCCATTTCATAAAAATAAAATAAAATAACAATTAAATGTTATTTTATTATTCTTTAAAAAGTCCAAAAACTATATTTTTCCCCCGACCAACTAGGGTCGAAGTGAAACTTCTCTTAAGTGAATCCTGGAGCTTCAAATTCAACAGTTCCCTCAGATTTCAATTTCGATCACCGATTCAAAAGATAAAAAACACCACCCATGCGTTTTCGGAATGTACCTAAACAAAAGTTCAGAAATTTATTCCAGGAACACTGAGTCTCTGAATCATGCGCCGTCAATTTTTGAAGACTCTTAATAATACAAAATAATTTAAAAAATTACATGTAATTTTCCAAGACTTTACATTCTCCTCACCATGGAGCTTTACATCCCCAAAAGTCAAACAACACTACAAAAAAAAGAGGGGTACTGAGCACGTATATGAGCCTCTCACTCCCAATTTTTCTTCTGGAGATTTCAATGCTGCCCTGGAATGCGCACCATAGGTATCAAAGACCATGAAGGTTCCTCTCTTTTAGATCCTCTATCTCAACTAAGTACTCCACAAAAGTCGTCGTGTCATCAATCTCCATCTCGCCATGGACGATGATGTGAGATGGGTCATGCACGTATCTCTTGAGCTTGGATACGTGGAATACGTCGTGAAACCTCTCCAACTGTAGTGGAATTTTCAAGTGGTACACCACCTTGACAATCCTTTGAAGTATCAAAAATATTCCGATAAACCTTATTGAGTTTTTTCCACATTGTCCAATGATCGTACAACAATTCACTTTTTCATTTTCACCCTTACACCACTATGCTAAACTTGTTTTATATTGAAAATTCTAAAAAAATAACAAATTTAATTCCATGTTTGAATCATTTATTTTGTCTTTATGACTATTAAAAAGAGAAATGTTAATTGTTTTTATGATTCCATTGTAGGAGGATGTGATTTAGAGGACCCATGATGATGTCCAAGAAAAATGGGCCAAACTGCGCTAGATCCATGCACACTAGTGTACTCATCTGAACACGGATCCTGAACTGTGCATACAAATGGGATGAAATTTTGTGGGCTGGTACAAAATTCATTTGGATACATTTCATCTGAAGGAACCCAAGACCCATTAGGCAATATGGTGGCACAAACTACCTGATCAGTTTATCACACCGAATCTACTCGAAGTCATAAGTGGTGTGCCTTGATCTGTCCATATCTCGGGATCTAGTTGTCCAAATTGTTCTATCCTTTTGGTGGAGACATCAAAGAGGTGGGGATACAACTTTTTTATTTTATCCAAATTGATATAAGGCTATCTGGAGGTTGAAACCCATGTGATAAGTGGTTTTAAGAAATCTATGTGCTCAAAACCACATTTACATTTTCCTATAAAATGAAACCTTAGGCTCCCCATTTGTATGTTCGACCAGGAGGCAAAGCGCTGGTATTTTCAATACCCAAAGTAGTCCTCTACAAATCGAACATGATCTATATTCCTCTATCATCATAAGGGGATCAGCAATGAAGAAAGAGTTCCACCCGATCCTTCTCCTCCTCTCGATGGCGACCAAAACGGTGGGAGATCATTTTGAGGGAGCTAGACATACTTGGAAGGGAGTTCCGACACTTTATACTCTACTAATTTTGTATAATTTGTGTGTGGATTATTTCACTTATGTTTTATCAATACATGTTTCTCCTATGAATTAATTTCTTGGGTTTAATTAAGTGATCCTCATTTAATTTCAATACTGATTGGGTTGAAATTTATAGTGGGAAACTTGGGTTGTTCCGACAGGGAAACACAAGGATCTATTTCTCCCACACATAAAAAAGATATTAGTATGATTTTTTATCCATTAATATATTCTTGAAGTCCAAACCTTGAGAAAAGGAATGTTGTGTTAAGGGTTGGTACTTTGTGCAACGTTTTGAGAGGCAAGAGGGGAATCAAGATCTTCACAACCCTCAACCAAAGAATTAAACAAAACCACATGAACTTTTCAGAGAAATGAACTATCTAATATTTATATTTAACTTTAAGTGATATTATTACCTCATAATACTAAAACACCACCTTTATTTATCAACTATAAAACTCTTTAAATCATGTCATTTTCTTAAAACTGTTTTCAAACCACCCCCTCTTTTGTTCTTCTAATTAAAAATTCACACTATGAGACCACCAATTCTCCTTTAGAGATGACCTAGGGTCTGCCCTAGAATAAAAAATATTTTTTAAATAACTATAAATTGGACATATCATAACAACACATTCAAATTTGGGATCCGTTGTCAGGGAGCGCATTGGATTTAGTGCGTGTTTTTTATAAGTTTTTTTTAATTTTTTTGAATATTTTTTTGTTTTATCTTCTACCTTTTCATATAAGTTTTTATCGTGATTTATTTCTTCTATAGGTTTTGTGCATGACGCATTCTACTCTGGGATACTTACCACCTTTCAAACGCAAACCGGATAGGATCTTACGTCAGTGGCCCCGAGATGCACAAGACAACCATTTGAAGGAGGACACACTAAAACTAGAGACTTTTCTAAACCCGTCTTCTTCTAGGACCAAATTATAATAAGAAATTAACATGTTTAAAATGGATAAAAAAATAGAACACTAAAATAATTAACCTCACTAGATGTTTATATCCAACCCACATACATTCAAATGCAAGGCGAGGAACCCAATTTTGAATTAAATCTGGTTAAATTCATTTATTACAAAGATTCCATCGACTTGCTGGAGAATATCCACACAAGCATCTTAAAGAATTTCAGACTATGTGTTCTACATTAAAAACTAAAAATTAGGATTAAGAACAATTAAAGATCAGAGCATTACCATTTTCATTGGAATACGCTGCAAAAGACTAGATTTACTATGTTAATTCGTCAATTAGAGGCTGGGTGGACAAGAAACGCATTTTTCTTGAAAAATTTTTCCTAGCCCCTCGAACTACAACTATAAAGAATGAAATATGTGGTATAAGGAAATATCAAGGGGAAGAATCACATGAAAATTAGGAACACTTTAAAATGTTATGTTCAAGCTGTCCACACAACCAAATAAGTGATCAACTTTTAATTCAGTATTTTTATGATGGTTTGATTCCTATTGACCAAAATATGACTGATGCTGTTGCAGGTGGTGCGGTAGTTGATAAAACAACATTCGCTACAAGGACCTTAATTGAGAACAGGGCACAGAACACTCAAAAATTCGGTTCAAGGTCCAATGTACCCATTCGAGGTATTCATGAGGTGCAAGGTACTGGATTTGAGAGGAAGGTGGAAACGATGTTCGAAGAGGTAAGTACCCTTCTTCAACAACTTTCTCTTTCCCTAGGAAAATCCCAATGTCCTCCTTCCACCCATTGTGGTATATGTTCTTCTGACACCCACTTCTCTGATCAATGCCTTCAACTAAGAGAAACTGCTGAGAGTTGTGAGGAAATCTTTCCAGGATTCCCCTATAACCAACCCATTAGGCAAGAACCATATTATCCATCAAATCTAGGGTGTAAAGACAACCAATACTATAGGAAAGGGATGTATTCAAACCAACATCAACAACAATGGAACTAACTGGGGCAGAGTAGTCAACCACCACCACCCAGAAATCCTCATCCACGAAAAAGGTATTTCTAACAAACCCCTCCAAAAACTGAGCCTAGATTAGAAGAGACAATGAATCAAATGGATGCGAACAATATGCAATTACAAAAAACCATTGAAGCTTCCTTACAAGACCTGAAAACCTAATTTGGACAACTTTCTAAATTGGTGGGGGAAATCCAGATCCATGGGTCGGGTAAACTACCTTCTCAACCAGTATTTTACCCTAGAGATAAAGGAAATGGAAGTGTTATCACCCTTAGAAGTGAAAAAAACTAAAAATCCAAATGACCCCTCCACTAGAGTCATCCCCTCTTAAGGAATCCACCATCCCAACTACTAGAAATGCTCCAAATGAGATATAACCTTGTCCTCAGAGAATCCCCTCCAAATGAAAGAGTGTGTCTATTGACGAGTCACCTTGCGCAACAATCCCTCTTCTATTTCCACAAAGGTCCACCCAACCTAGAAAACAAAAGGAATCTGAACTCGATAAGGAAATTTTGGAGACTTTCAAAATATTTTATGTAAAAATTCCATTGATTGATGTTGTGAAACAAATTCCATGATATTCCATGTTTATAAAGGAGATGTGTACACACTGAAGGAAACTTCAAGGTGACGAGAAGGTGAGATTGGGGAGTAATGTTTCAGCATTGATAGATCCATCACTTCCCACCAAGTGAAATTATCCCAGAACATTCTCAATTATGTGCACCATAGGGTAGTATTATTTTTCTAATGCTGTGGTTGATTTAGGAACTTCTATAAATGTGATGCCTCACTCCATTTACTCAACAATGTAGGTCGGGGAACTGAATCCCATTGGAATTATTTTTCAAGTGGCTATCCTGAGTCCCACACACCCCTCTAGTTTGTTAGAGGATGTTCTTGTGAGGGTTCAAAATTTAATTTTTCCTACTGACTTTAATGTGCTTAAAATGTAGGATGATATGATGAATGGACATGCCCCGATTATATTGTAGAGGCCCTTCTTGAAAACCACAAAAACCATAATTAATATCCACAATGGTACATTAGCTATGGAGTTTGGGGTTGACATTGTCCACTTCAATACCCTAGATGCCAAGAATACCCCTCAGAAGAAAATTCCTCTCTCTCTGTTAATAGTATTGATGTGCTCCCTTCCCTTGAAAAAACTTCATTTCATTCCCCTGATCCCCTTTCTGAGTTTTCTTCATTGATAAAAATGTTATGAAATGATTTATACATTGATTGTTGTAGTGGTCAAGATAATTGTCATGTTTGTTCATTGATTTATGATTTATTGGACACTGGGGATCCAATGACCATCGATGATACTGACAATCTTATAAAAGCTCATTCCTCATCTGAGGATGATACTATTGAGACGTTAGACGAGTTTAGTGACCTCTCACATTCACACACAATCCCATTAATCCAAAATCACTCTGAATTGGAATTAAAACATCTGCCTCAAGGTTTAAAATATTCATATCTTAATAATGGAAACAAGTTGCATGTCATAATTTCTAGTTCACACCATCCTAAGCCTGAATTATGATTTCATATTCTTTTGAGGGAGTATAAACAAGCTTTGGGATAGAAATTTTTAAAAATTCCTAGTATTATCCCATCAATTAGTTCATATCATATTTTATTAAATGATGAGGCTAAACCAATGAGCCAGACACGACGTTGACTGAACCAAAACCTCCTAGATGTTGTAAAAAAGAAGGTAACAAAATTATTAGCTTATAGAATCATTTATCTCATCTTAGATATCCAATGTGTTAGTCCCATTCAAGTAGTTCCTAAGAAAATCGGCCTTACAATAATCAAAAATGAAAACAATGAATTGGTTCCAACTCATGTGTAGAATAGTTGTTGTGTCTGCATAGACTATCGCTGACTAAACCAACACACTAAGAAGGACAATTTCCCTTGTCCATTCATTGACCAAATTCTAGAGAGGCTAGCGGATGAGTCCTACTACTATTTCCTTGTTGGGTATTTTGGATACTTTCAAATCCATATTGTCCCTGAGGATCAAGAAAATGAAACCTTCACATTCCCATTCGACACATTTTCATATAGGATGATGACATTTGGTCTATACAATACTCTGAGTACTTTCTAGCGATGTATGGTTAGTATTTTTTTTGAATTACCTGGAGAATTGCATGGAAGTTTTCATGGATGATTTCACTATTTATGGATCCTCTTTTGATGAATGTTTGAGTAGTCTTGGTTTAGTCCTACATTGTTTTATTGATAAGAATCTTGTATTAAATTATGATAAATTCCATTTCATGGTGTGATAAGGTATTGTTTTGGGGCATTTCATTTTTGGGGATTGTATCCAATTAGATAAATCAAAAGTGGATGTCATTAATTTCTTACCATTCCCCAAAAATGTAAGGGATGTGCAGTCCTTCCTAGATCATGATGAATTTTACCATTGTTTCATTCGTGACTTTAGTAAGATTGAACTCCCACTATCAAAATTACTCCAAAAAGAAAAAGAATCTATTTTTGATAAAGAATGCGAAGAATCTTTTGATAAGTTAAAATGGAGTCTCACATCACCCCCAGTAATCCAACCACTTTGGTGGGATTTACCATTAGAACTCATGTGTGTTGCGTCTAACTATGCAGTTAGGGTAGTCTTGTCCCAAAGGGTCGATCAATCTCCACATGTCATTGCCTATACCTCACGTACTTTGGACTCTACCCCAAATAAAACTACAATACAAATAAAAAAGAATTCCTTTCCATTGAATTTTAATTGGATAAATTTAGGTCATATATTTTAGGGTCAAAATCCATTGTGTTCTCAGACCATGCAACCCTCCAGTATCTCTTTAAGAAACTAGAATCCAAAGAACACCTCATTTTCTGAATTCTCCTTCTTCAGGTATTCAATATAGAAATTAGAGATAAAAAAGGAGTAGAGAATGTGGTGTCTGACCATATCATTAGGATCCACCCATCCTCAGACATTGAGTCATCTCCTTGTATTCCTATAATTGAAATGTTTCATGATGAGAAACTGTACCGAGTGCAAGAAGACATTCCTTGGTATTCTAAAATTGTAAATTAATTGGAAACATTATGTATTTCTACTGATTTCAACAAAAACCCGGGCGACCATCTAAATCATGAGTCCCATTGTTACATTTTGGATGACCCCTACCTCTGGCGCACCTATAGTGATCTAGTCCTTAGGCGTTGTGTTCTTGATAGGGAGTTTCAATCCATCCTTAGGTTCTTCCACACTCTTTCTTGTAGGGTCCACTTTGGTCCCCAATGGAATGCTCTCAAGGTCATCGATTCTAGCCTCTTTTGGCCCATATTGTTTCAAGATGCCCATGAATTCTGTAAATCTTGTCTTCAATGTCATATAATGGGGAATGTCTCTAAAATAAATGAGATGCTGTAAAAACATTTTATCTTTCATGAAAACATTGATGTTTGGGGCATTGAATTTATGGGACCATTCCCCAATTCATTTGGTAAACTATACATTCTTTTGGAAGTGGATTATGTTTCCAAATGGGTAGAAGTACGAGCTATAAGGACTGATGATTCTAAGGCAGTTGTAGAATTTTTGAGAACCCAAATTTTCTCTAGGTTTGTCTTACCTAGGTTCATCATCAGTGACCAGGGTTCTCATTTATGAAACTAAATAATGCAATCACTTTTGTGTCGGTATGAGGTCAGTTATATATTGTCTACTACATATCACCCACAAACCAATGGCCAGGCTGAGGTGTCAAATAAAGAGGTAAAACATATTCTTGAAAAAACGGTTCAACCCAAAAGAAAAGATTGGAGTCTTCGACTTCATGATTCATTATGGGCATATCGTACTTCTTTCAAAACTCCCATTGGAATGTCACCCAATCATCTTGTGTTTGGAAAGAGTTGTCACCTACCTTTTGAGATTGAGCACCAGGCCTACTAAGAAATCGAACAATGAAACTCTAATATTTCTAGTGTAGGTGCTCAAAGGAAGATGAAAATTTAGGAGATGGAGGAAATAAGAAGGGATGTATATGAGAACTCTTGTATTTATAAGGAGCATACCAAGGCTGCCCACGACAATCTCATCCTTCATTGTCAGTTTCAAATTGGTTATAAGGTCATAGTCTATAATGAAAGGCTGAAGTTGCATCAAGGTAAGCTTCGTTACCTCTGGTTTGGACCATACACTATTACCAACGTCTCTCTATTTTGTTTTATCCAGGTTCAAAATAAAGAAACCAAGGAAACCTTTATAGTTAATGGGAAGTGACTAAAGCACTTCCACAAAACCCTTCTAGAGTCTCTGATAGAGGAACTAAAAGTTCAAGAAGTAGTCTATGAATGACACCCTCCAGGTTTTATCCTTTCGTCCTCCATTCTATTTTATTAGTGAGGACACTACACACTCTAGGTGTGGGGGATTATTATATTCTTGGGTTAGTTAGAAATTTTCATAATCTTTCTTGTTTTTCTCTTTTTAGCTTGCTGAATAGTATTGTTACTTTCCCCCTTTCACTATCACTCACCTTTGTGCCAGAATATTACTTTTTATTCCACTTTATCATGGAAATGATGCCAATTTAATCATATAAGTTATTGAAAATTCATGCGGAATGTCTGTATTCCATGTTGTTTTAATATTCAATTTTTTTTGATGAAATGTTCATTTAAACAAGAATTCAATACTATGGCATGAATTTCTTTTGAAATATAGTTATTTTTCGATGATATAAATGGTTGTATCATTTTGAAACCTTTGTGATGAGTGATTCCCTTTTTGTGAATAGTTTAAAGGAAAATTGTTTCACTTAATCTCTCCATACATATTTTTTCACCCAACCATGATGTGTGAAAAATTATTACTTAATGGAAGGAAAATATAAGTTAGGTTGATTTTTCTCTACTATCCAAAATCATTTTTCCATTCATTTGTTCCTTATCTGATTTATTTCATTATTCTACCAAATTGACCTATGCGTGTGTACCTATTATCTGACTGTTATACGCCCTCAAAAAAATAAAATAAAAAAACTGTTGTATATTGGGAAGGTCAAAAACCACCCTTCCTTAACCTATGATCTTGTTATAACTATTACAATTATTGTCATGAGGATATCAAACATGGGTTCGAAGAAGAGTGTGAGATTTATTCCATGTGAAACTTTTGAAAAATTAATAAATGAGGGGAGTGAAGAAATGTACAACATATAGGAATATCTAGGTCGGGAGCTTATGGTTTGAATTTTTAGAATGCTTAAGTGAGTGGGTCTTGAAATTTGATTGCAAAGGATGTGGTCCAAGTTTGGTGGAAAGAATCTTGTAAGTAGACAATTATAAAAAATAACATATATTTACCCGATAAAAGTGGAAAGAATAGCTTGAAATGGTTGTCAGACACACAAGTGGAGAATTAGTGACATGATTAAATTTTGAAATATTTTTTTTATTGGAATCATGCATCTCTTGGAATTTCATTTGGATACAATTTTTGAGATATCTTTTTCAATGATCATTGAGAATAACTCCTCGGTGTGATTTTTTATTTGATCACTTTTCTATAAGGAATTAAATTTTCATTTAATGTTAAATATTTATGAAGTTGGAAATATATACATTCATGATTTTTGGAATTATGACTTTGCCTAGGAGTGAAAAAAATTAGGTGTGGAGGTGTGATCGCACTATGAGTCTCTGTTTCATTTTCACCCTTAAACCACTGTGCTAAACTTGTTTTATATTGAAAATTATAAAAATAATAAAAAACTGCATTCCATTTTTGAATCATTTATTTTGGGTTTATAACTGTTAAAAAGGTAAATTTTCCAAACAATGAACTATCCAGTATGTGCATTGAACTTGAAGTGATATCCTTATCTTATAATTCTAAAACATAACTCTTATTTATCAACTATTAAACTCTTTAAATCAAGTCATTTTATTAAAACTTTTTTCAAACCACCCCCTCTTTTGTTCTTATTATTAAAAATTCATACTATAAAACTAGAAATTCTCCCTGAGAGACATCCTAGGGTCTTTCCTAGACTACAAAATATTTTTTAAATAACTACCAATTTGACGTGTCACAACAACCCGTTTAGCCAAATCTCTGTAGTCCGCATCGAGGGGAGACTCGCAAGAAAACATGGTCCCCCTCCTCGAAATCCAATGGTCTCCATCGCCTATCAGCATAGAACTTTTTTTGGCTCTCTACAGTCTTCATATGCTCTTGGATGAACTTAACCTTCATAGTTGTATCATGTACTATCTTTGGGCCCACAATAACAAAGACGTTCTGCACGGTCGGCCATACAACACCTATAAAGGGGCCATACCAATGGTGGATTGATAGCTATTATTGTACGCAAACTTCTCCAAGGGTAGGTGGTCCTCCAAACCACCACCAAAATATAAGACACTTGCGTGAATCATATCCTCCCTGGTATGGATGGTCTGCTCAGTCTGACCATTTTTCTACGTGTGAAAAGATGTGCTCAAGCGAAGCTGAGTCTCAAAAGCCTCCTGAAATCCTTTCCAAAGCCGGGATGTGACGTGTGCATCACAGTCTGAGACTATCGTCGAAGGAACCCTCTGAAGTCGCCTGATCTGCTAAACATAGAGACGTCACAAGCTCTCTACTGAACCCTTCTGTCAAATAGTAAGGAAGTGGTCCAACTTGGTGAGTTGTTCATCGATCACATAGATGGTATCATGCCCTTTGGATGTACGTGGTTACCCTATCATGAACTCCATCGATATACCTTCAAACTTCCACTCTGGTATCTCGAGGAGTTCGGTCAAGCCTACTGGTACATGGTGCTCAGCCTTCACTAGCTAGAAACTGAGGCATATAACTGAGGCATATTGAAACAAACTCTGCAACAACTTTCTTCATCTCTGGCGACCAGTACTGATGCTGGAGGTCCTGATAGATCTTAATAACACCTGAATGTACTGCCAAGGGGGATATATGAAACTCCCTTAGAACCTACTTATGCAGCACCACTGGTACAACTGTACATCCTTTGAAAGGGATAGCATGCTCCCCACCTTCGGAATATCCGTCAGGTGCTTGGCCTGAGGATATCTGAGCATGTGTTGTCTCACAGCTGCTATCTCCGAGTTGCGCCTCCCCGACTCACTTAAGGATTGGAGGGGAAACTACCATCGACTGGAGGTAGACTATCTAATCTCTATCCACATAGGATATCTATAGCGATGCTAACTGCTCTAAAGCCTCATTTAGTAGCTGTGAACTCGATCTTCAGAAAAGTGCATCTTCCACTACGTTCCCCTTCCCTATAATATAGACTACCTCAAATTAATATTCCTAGAGGAACTCTAGCCAACGTCATTGTCTCAGATTCTGATCATTCTATGTGAAGATATATCTGAGACTCTTTTGATCTGAGTAAACAATGAACCACTCACCCATCAAGTAGTTTCACCACATCTTCTGTGCAAATACTACTTCATCCCACTCCAAGTTGTGAGTCGCATAATTCTACTCATGAGGCCTCACCTATCATGAGCCATAAGAAATCACTACATCATCCTACATCAGGATTCAACTGAGTTCAGTCCCTAATGCATCATAGTAAACCACATAGTTAGTCCCATCCTCTAGCACCATCAGGATGGGATCACTGGTCTAGCTCTACCTTAGCTATTGAAATCTCAACTGGCATGTCTCTGACCACAAGACGGGTTTCCCCTTCTTCATCAAGGCAGTCATAGGTGCTACTACTCTGTTTAAATCAGGTACGAACCTACGATAGTAGCCTGCTAATCAAGGGTAGCTCCGCACCTCAGTTACACTCTTGGGTGGCTCTAAAGAAAGTAATTCCTCAAACTTCGCTATATCCACTTCAAATATTACATGCCACCTTTTTATTTAATAACTTTTCCTTACATTTTACAAACATAGGACCTTTAAAGACTAGTATCTCAGAAATCAGAAAATAAATACAAGAAAGATTAAAACACTATTTTAAATCCCCTTGAAAGGCCTCTTGAAAAGTTCATCATATGTACAACTACTGTCTCTCATAACTTGGAGTCATTCATCAAATTAAAGGGTGAGTATAAGGCCTAGTAAGGAGAGAAATGGAATCATTTTACTTGTGATATCAATAAGAACTTGATGAAAAACATAAAGGCATGGGCAATGGAAGTAGAGGCATATCATAATAAAAAGAACCTGAACCATAACTTGAATATGTTTCTACAATATTTAATTTTTAAATTCATCAACATATCACAAAGGTTCATCCCTAAGGTGTCATAAATAATTACTAAAGTTATTCACCAAGGTATCATGAAACTTGTCATTTCTAGAGATTAAATTTTTTACCTAATTCATTAGAGCACTATCAAGGCGCACCATTAATATTTCTTTATTTTCAGGTGATCCACATATATCATAATAAATAATTTCATAAATAACCCAAATAGAGTTCAATAAAAGGATTTAACTTCAAAATCATGATGTTTTAAAAGTGCGTAAAAATAAGATCATTATGTCATTTATAACTCATGGAAAGGGAGAGAGGGTTATATGTTTGTAAATTCTAGAAAAAAATAGATCAATATTATATCATGATGAATATCGTAGAAATGAAAATATATTTTGGTATTCACATAAATTATAGAAGCGATTTTCTTGAGAAGAAGAGAGAAATATTGAGGTGATAATTCTATAGTATAACGACTACGTAACATGGTTTTAGAGAACATTAAAAAGATAGAGGACTAGGATATCCCATACATAAATGAATAATTTTATAGTATAGAGACAAAATAAATTATTAATATGATCATGTTGTGGATATTTGAATTACCTACCACATGAAAAGTAATCTTGAATGGAAAGAGAAAATGTGATTTCTTTTACGAGAATTTGGCAGCCTAACGACGTCACTTAAAAATTCAGAAAATAAATTGATGAGAGAAAAAAGGGTCTACCATAACTTGGGCATAAAATGGACAGTAATAAGAATATATAAAAACTTACCCCCACATAATAATATGGAAACTAGAAGACATAACATATAGGAAGTCACAGCTTAAAAGAGGAGGGTGAAAGGTACCCTTACATTGAATAGTGACTTAAAAAGCTTGGAAGGTGGGACCATGGGGGGCATGAGGGCACCTTGGGAGGACTAATTAGGAGGTAAAAAGACTATAACTTTGTTTATGAAGATTTTTGAATTAATTGAATGAGGGAATGTCTTGGTATTTATAGCAAAAGTGAGGGAATATTTAATTAATTTCCAAGGGACACCTCCTTGGTGGTATTTGAAAAACCATGGGCCTGCTCATGGTATTTTCCAATTGTATTGGCTAATTGGGACACCTCAAAACAAATATTACTATTGAAAAGTCTATCAAAATTATTACATCATTATTACATCATTAATGAAGTCATTAATCACACCGATACTCAAAACTGTAATTTTACTATTCACCAAAAAACAAAACATTTTTTAAATATCTCATAAATTAATCCAAACATAATATCGATGCTATGAATTAAAAAATGAACCCCATTTTATGAAAATAATTTTCTAAATATTTTTAATTTAATTTTTAAATAAAATCATAATTTATTTAAAAAAACAACTTTAAAACTATACCTCATTTTATAACACCGTGAGAAATTAATTATGGACACACAAAATTATATTATAACTATAAGACAATAAAGTAATAATTTAGGATTTCATTTTTTGAAAAAAAAATTATTTTAAATTATTAATTTAATCATGAAATGGTAATTAAAATATTTATGACATACAAAAATACCAATTCTTATATTATGACCATTTTTCACTTTTAAGATGTCTAAATTATATTTACACATCTATGGGTAAATTTTCTATTTTTTGGATTATTTACTATTCATTACTATTAATTACTATTCATAAGGGTAATATTACTATTTATACTTTACTATTCACTAAGAAAATTAAGTTGATCTTATTACAATCTAAATTTCATACTGGTCACAACTATGGAAGGCCATTTTTTGAAAATCATTTTACATTATTAATTATTTAAAGTATTCGAAAAATATTTTAATATACCCTTTTTCCAAAATTCATCAATAATATGGAACTTCTATAAATTCATACTTTATTTATCTAGACATTTGATATTCACAAATTTAAGATAATAAGAAATAAAAATTTTATTTATACAATAGGATTACAAAATGTAACTAAGGTCTCGTTACATAGCCCCATATAACACCGGCATAGTACCAAAGTGTAATATGTGCTATGGTGAAGAAATCTTGGGGCGGCTCGGAAAACATTGCCTGAGTGGTGATTTCTATCAGTTTGTACTTCCCCCGTAGGTGATTCTGTTCAAGCTTCACATGTTGGATTTTGGATTGGTCTTAGTCTAGAGAAAATCCTAGTGATGATACCTCCTTCCCATGCTCCGAAATAAGGGATTCATACAACCCAAGTCTATTGGATGAGGCCATCAAATCTTCTTTATGTATTAATTAACCAAGAGCACTTGAATTTATAAAAAATAATCATATCGTTAAGAGTTTTAGTTTCCAACGGTCCCATTGACCAACGATAATATAATAGTCGAAACCTAACAGTATCATTTTAATTATACTCACTTCATTAATAGAAGGATATAGTTTTTTTGAGTGTAAAATAACACAAAAAATTAGGAAACAAATATTATTAAAAATTTCAGGTCGTTAAATTCTTCCCCACATAAGAAATTTCCTCCTAGAAATTTTAACTCATACCCTCAAAAGAGAAAAGGTGTGGGCACTTCTTCCTCATAGATCCCTCTAGTTTCAACGTGGCTTCTTCATATTTGTGGTTCCTCCACAACACCTTAACAAGGTGGGTAGTCTTTTTTCGTAGAACCTTGTCTCTACGATCCAAGATCTCCACGGGATTCTCCTCATAAGAGAGGTCATGTTCCAATTGTACCACCTATAGATTTAGTACATGTGAAGGGTCAAGTATGTACTTCCTCAAGAGGGATATGTGGAAAACATCATGAAATTTTTCTATATTTGGAGTGAGTGCAAGTCGATAGGCCACTGCTCCTATGAGATCAAGGATTTCATAGGGGCCAATGTACCTAGGGATGAGCTTCCCTTTCTTCCCAAACCTCATGACTCTCTTCCAAGGGAAAATTAGAAGAAAGACTTTTTCACCCACATCAAGCTCCAAGTCCCTCCGGTGGTTGTCGGCATAGCTCTTTTTCCAAATCTGAGTAGTGTTAATGTGTTTCTCAATGACATGGGCATTTTATGTCATCTCAATCACAAGATCAGGCCCAAGAATATTTCTCTCACAAGATTCATGCCAACAAGTTGGAGTTCTAAATCTCTTACCATACAGATCTTCATAGGGTTCCATTTGAATGCTCCATTGGAAGCTATTGTTGTAAGAGAACTCAACTAAAGGGATATGTGGATCCCATCCACATTCAAATTACTTTTATCATGTTCTTAGCATGTCCTATAGTGTTGAATAGTCCTTTCAGATTGGCTATCAGTTTGGGGGTGAGAGGCCATACTGAAATTTAACTCAGTGCTCAGAGCAGGTTGAAGACTTCTCCAAAATTTTGATGTGAACCTTGGATCACGATTAGATACGATAGAAATTGGAACTCCATCTATCCTTACCACTTACTTTATGTAAATCAAGGAAATTTTATCAAGAGAGAAATCATGCCGAATGGAGACAAAATGGGCAGTTTTGGTGAGACGACCCACAATAACCCATATCGCATTGTTTCCTTTGGATGTTATTAGGAGACCAGTGATGAAGTCCATAGTGATATTTTCCCACTTCCATGCTGGTATAGGTAGTGGTTGCAATAACCCTTTAGGAAGATGTTTCTCTACCTTCACTTGCTGAAATTCTAGGCACCTTGAAGTGTAGTCAGCAATCTCCCTTTTCATATTATCCCACCAATAATGATCATGAAGGTCCCTATACATTTTTGTGCTTCTAGGATGTATAGAGAAAGTAGATCTATGAACTTCATCCATCATCTCCATATTTATTTCCAGAAAAGGTGGAACACATAGTCTTGTATGGAATTTCAGTACCCCTTCTTGATCAATATTGAACTATCAAAACGTTCCATCCTTCACAGCCTCAAACGCCTTCTATAACAAAGGATATTTTTTTCTGAGAATATTGATCATCTCTAGTAATGATGGTTGAGAAATCATTTGGGACAGGGCTGATGATGTCTGTTCCCTTATAATTCCCATATTTAACTTTACTAGGTCATTGATCAAAGGATCTCTTTGAATCATCATCATGGATAGAATAGCCAGTACATTCTTTCTTAATGTATCAAGAATTTTTTTTTCTCTTTCACGATGATAATGAATTAAAAAATAATAATCTTTTAGAAGATCCAACCATCTACTTTGTCTCATGTTCAATTAATTTTGTGATAAAATATACTTAAATATTCGATGGTCTGTGTATATATCACATTTCTCCCCATAAAGATAGTGCCTCCATATCTTTAGGGAAAAAACGACCGTAGATAGCTCCAGATCATGCATAGGATAGTTCTTCTCATGAGTCTTCAAATGTGGAGATTCATAACAAATGAACTTTTCATTTTGCATGAGGAATCACCCAATCCCTTTCAGAGATGCATCACTAAAAACAAAAAATCCTTCTCCACTTGAGGGAAAAGTTAAAATGGGTGTTGTCACCAATCTCTTCTTCAAAACCTATAATCTTCCCTCACAACTCTTTGTCCAAATGTACATGAAACCTTTTCTAGTTAACTTGGTTAATGGATTAGAAATTCTTGAAATGTTTTTCACAAACCTCCTAAAATATCCCGCTAATCCAAGAAAACTACAAATCTCAGTTATTGTTGTAGGTTGATGCCACTCTTCTATAACTTTTGTCTTTTTAGGGTAAACTGTGATTCTGTCATTGGTTACAATGTTCCCCAAGAAAGAAACTTGTTGCAACTAGAATTCACATTTTCTCAACTACCCAAAATCCACTTCTTCCGTAGAGTTTTCAAAATAACCCTTTGATTATCCTCATGATCCTTACATGTTTTGGAATATATCAGAATATCACAATAAAAACTTCCAAAAAGTTATCAAGGTAGTCCTTAAAGACTCAATTCATCAAATACATAAAAATAGTAGGTGAATTAGTCAGTAAAAATGGTATAACAACAAACTCATAATGCACATATTTTGACCAGAAGGCAATTTTTGGAATATATTCTTTCTTAAGCCTCAATTGATGATAACCAGATTGAAGATCAATCCTAGAGAAGAATTGAGCCCCACAAAGTTTGTTAAATTAGTCATCAATTCTTGGGGGAGGGTATTTTTTCATCACAAATATCCCATTAGGTTATCTGTAATCAATACACAGCCACATTAAACCATCCATATTCATCCAGAGAGAACTGGTGCTCCCTAAGGAGACACACTCGGTTGGATAAACCCCTTCTCCAAAAGATCTTGTATTTTTTTCTTTAATTCCTGTAGCTCCACAATTTGCATTCTATATTGGGTCTTTGGTATCAGAAGAGATATAGGTACATGTTCAATAGATAACTCTACCTATCTTAATGGGGGAGGTCCGGGTAACTCCTCAGGAAATATGTCAATGTGGTCATGGATGATGGGGACATTTTCTATCCGTATACTCTAATTTCCTTCTTATTTCTCACTGATCAACTCCATAAAGAATGATATAGGAGGTTCTTCAAGACAAAGAGCAGGTTGAGATATCTCTCCTTGGAAGATAACCATAGGTTTTCCATTTAAGACTACTGATATTTCCTTGCTTCTGCATTTGATCTTAGCATTATACTTTGAGAGCCAGTCCATCCCTATACTAATGTCAATTTCCATCATTGTAATGACTACTAGATTTGCAATAAGATTGTGCTCACTAAAGTAAATAGTAGAGTTTCTAAACACTAACAATGGTTAGATAATTCCACCAGGAGTCTTGACTGATAACTCTACTTTTAGAAAATTGGGACTTGATTCTAAATTCATTACAATCTTAGAGGAAATAAAGGAATGCATAGAACCAAAATAAAAAAAAGTACTTGATAGATTTTAGAGAACAACATGATTACTTACCACCACATAATTTGGTGCTTCAAATTCATCCATAGCCATAGAAAAAGAACGACCTTTCTACCTTTCCCTTTGCTAAGGCTGATGGTGACTCACCTCTACTACCCTCAGATTTGGACAGTGTTTTGAAAAGTGCCCATGATTTCCCCACATATAGCATTGGAAATCAGGTAGGGCCTACACCATCTTTCCTTTTTCATTAGTGTTTGGGAGTTTAGGCTTCACCTCACTACAATAGTTTCTTGTGATATGGCCATCTTTTCCACACTTGTTGCACTTCCCTCTCACGAGAAACCTATTACCAGAATGCTTCTTCCCACATTTATTACATGTGGGACATTGCACTTTCTTTTCCTCCACTTACCTGATCAAAATTCCACCCTATGATTGGCTCCATCAATATTTTATTTTCATTGGTTTTATGAGACCATTGCATCTCACTAAACTCCAGTTCTACTTTCATCACACTCTGCACGATATCCCCATAGCTATCATAGTCTGGTTGGTTAGATTCTTCCACAGATGTGGTAGTATTCCACTAAAGAATCTACTAATCTTACCATTTGGATCCATTAAAAATCTATAGGTGTAATGTGGAAGCCTTGATAAGTTCATCTCGTAGCATCCCATAGATTCATTATCCTTATTCTTCATCTTGAGAAACTCCTTCTCCATTCTTGTGCTCATAGAACGAGGGAAATACTTATAGATAAAGATCCCAATGAACTATTCTCACTCCATATATGAAACCTCCACGCTTGGCCTCATGTTTTTTATCAGATCCAACCACTGATCAGCTTCACCCTCTTAGAGGTAAATATCCAGGGTGACCTTCTCTTGTTCCGAACAGTGGATCACAGAAAATATCTTCTCCATAGTGCTGATCCACTGTTCAACAATCAATGGGTCAGTATATCCACTGATGGTTGGTGGTTATTGAAGCAAAAAGGGCTCAAAAAATGTTTTTCCTTTCTTGGTGATATTTGTCTCTCATATTGATTCAAGTTATTTCCCATAAATTGAGTAATTTGGTTCATCATTTTCATGAAAGTTTCCATTACTTCTTCCATCGGAGGTCCATCAACGCATGGTCCATTGTGGTCACCCTTCACACTATTCCTCCTATTGCCCTCCATTTTCTAAAAGAATAAAACCTTAGTTAGAATAATATTTTATTTATGAATATTTAAACTATAAAGGATTTTACGTCTTAAAACTTCTTGCTTAGACAGTTACATTTCTCTATAAATCCTTCATAATGATTCATAAAAAGCTTGTGATTGACCAAACATATCCCCTAGGAGTGTTAAACCAAGAGTGCATAAAGGGCCTTTTTCGTGTACCATGATACCCCAGGACAAGACCAAATCTCCTTGTTTGAGTTTTCACTCCTCGTTACATCTATTCTAGATCCACATCCCCTTTTTCATATCCATACATGGATTTATTTGTTCAGAAACAAATTACTTAATATTTCACCAAAAAACCAGTATGTTTTCCTATATTTAAAATTTTCTGTAGGGGTTTTCCTAAAATTTTTATAGCCTAATTTCCAAAAATTGAAACACTATTTTAAATCCACTTGAAAAGATTCTTGAAAATTACATTATATGTAAAAATACTACATATCATAACCTGGAGACATACATCAGAGAAAAGAGTGAGCAGAAGGCCTAGTAAGGAAAGCAAGGGAATCAGTTTACTTGTAATATCAATAAGAACATGATGAAAAACATAAAGACATGAGAAATGGAAGTAGAGAAATATCATAATGAAAATTTCATGAAACATAACTTGAATAATTGGATACAAAATTTAATTTATACATTCAAGAACATATCACCAAGTTTTATCCCCAATGTGTCATAAAAAATTTACTTATGTTATTCACCAATGGTATTGTGAAACTTGTAATTTCAAGAGATTAAATTCCTTACCCAATGCATTAGAGAGATATTAGGGAACACCATTAATATGGATGTATTTTCATTTTATCCACATATATCATAATCAAACATTTTATAAATAACCCAAATACAATAAAAGAAATGTTTTTCACTTCAAAATCGTGACGTTTTAAAAGTTCGTAAAAAATAAGAACATTATGTCATTTATAACCCATGTAAAGGGAGTGAGGGTTATATAAATGTCAATTACGAAATAAAATAGATCAATATTATGTATTGATTAATATCATATAAATGAATATATATTTTGGTATTCACATAAATAAAACAAGAGAATTTCTTGAGAAACAAAGGAGAGATCTTGAGACAAAAATTGTGCAGCATAACGACTACGTAACACGGTTTTAGAGAAAATTAAAAAGGGGACAAGGGAGACCCATCCATAAATGAATATTTTTATAGTATAGGGATATAATAAAATATAAATACGATCATTTTGTGTATATTTTAGTGACATGACACATGAAAATAAAACTTATAAGAAAATATAAAATGCAATCTCTTTTACGAAAATTTGACAGCTTACTGACATCACTTAAAAATCCTGAAAATAAATTGGTGAGAGAAAAAAGGGTATCTCATCATTTGGAAATGAAATTTATAGTAATAAGAATATATAATAACTTACCCCCACATAATAATATGAAAACTAGAAGACATAACATATAGGAAGTCATGAATTCAAAGAGGAGGGTGAAAGGTTCCCTTACCTTGAAGAGTGACTTTGAAAGCTCGAAGGTTGGGACTTTGGGGGGATTGAGGGAACCATGGGAGGACTATTTGGGAGGAAAAAAGACTAGAACTTCGTTTAAGTGGATTTTGGAATGAAATGAATGATAGAATGGCATGGTATTTATAGCAAAAGTGGGGGAATATTTAATTAATTTCCAAGGGACACCTCATCGGTGGTATTTGTAAAACCATGGACTTGCCTATAGTATTGGACACATGGAAAATTTCATAACATATCATACTATTCAAAAATCAACCATAATTATTACATCATTATTACATCATTAATGATGTCATTAATCACCCCAAAACACAAAACTGTAATTTTACTTTTCACTGAAAAAACAAAACATTTTATAAAAATATCATAAATTCATCCTATCTTAATATCGATCCTCTGAATTCAAAAATGAACTCCATTTTATGAAAATAATTTTATAAATATTTTTAATTTAATTTTTAAATAAAATCATAATTTATTAAAAAACAACTTTAAAAATATAACCTGTTTTTAACACCTTGAGAAATTAATAATGGTAACATAAAATTGTCTTATAACCATATGAAAATAAAGTAATAATTTATGATTATATTTTATGAAAAATAATTTCCATTTTAAATTACTAATTTAATCATGAAATTGTAAGTAAAATATTTATGACATACCAAGATACCAATACTTATATTATGAATATTTTTTTATTTTTAAGATGGAAAAATTATATTTATACATTTATGGGTGAAGTTTCTATTTTTTTTGGGGTGATTTACTATTAATTACTATTAATTACTTTTCATAAGGGTAATAATACAATTTATACATTACTATTCACTAAAAATTATGTTGATCTTATTAGACTCTAAATTTATTACTGTTCACAACTGTAGAATACCATTTTTTTGAAAATAATTTTATATTATTAATTATTTAAAGTATACAAAAAATATTTTAAAATACCCCTTTTCCAAAATTCATCAATAATATGGGACTTCTATAAATTCATACTATATTTATCCGGACATTAGAAATTGAAAAATTTAACATAATATGGAATAACCATTTTATTTATACAAAAGGATTACAGAACGTAACTAAGGTCTCGTTACATATCCCCTTATAACACCTTCATGGGGCCTAAGTTTTAGATGTGATATGGTGATAGAATCCTCGGGTGGCTCAGAAAACATTTCCCGAGTGGTGATTTCTATTCGCTTGAACTTCTCCTGTAGTCCATTATGTTCAAACTTTACATGTTGGATTTTGGCTTGGGTTTGGTTTAGAGAAAAGCCCAGTGATGCTACCTCCTTCCCGATCTCTAACAGATGTGCTTCGTATGCCCCGAGTCTACTGGATGAGGCCATCAACTCTTATTTATATATTAATTAACCATTATAACATGTATTTATAAACAATAATACTAACCTTAAGAGTTTAGTTTCCAATAGTCATATTGACCAACAGTCATATAATAGTCAAAACCCAATGAGATCATTTTAATTATACACAATTCATTAATTAAAGGATATTGTTTTGTTCAGTATAAAATAACCCAAAAATTTACGAAACAAATATTATTCAAATTTTCAGGTCATTACAGCAAATCTAGCCTCTGAGATGACATGTCCCAAGAAGTGGACCTCCCGTATCCAAAACTCACAGTTCGAGAGCTTCCCATTTAATTGGTGCTCCCGTAGTGTGTGCAGAACTATCCTAAAGTGTAAAACATGCTCTTCCTCGAACACTGAGTACACTAAGATGTAGACGATGAAGACCACCACAAGGCGACCAAGGTATGGCTGAAATATCTTCTTCATGTGCCCCATGAACACTATTGGAGTATTGGTCACACCGAAAGGCATCACCAAGAACTGGTAATGGCCATACCGATATATGAAAGATGTCTTCAGTATGTCCTTGTCATGTACCATGTGACGATGATAGCCTGATCTGAGTTCTATCTTTGAAAACCACTTCTATCCTTTCAACTGATCAAACAGATCATCAATCCTCAACAGAGGATACTTTTTCTTCCCGATCACCTGGTTTTGGTTCCGGAAGTCCACACATAGCCTCAATCTTCCATATGATTTGTTGGAAAACAACACTAGGGATTCTCATGGAGAAACACTGGGCCTTGTGAATCAATTCCTCTGTAAGTCCTCTAACTGTACCCTCAGCTCTTGGAGCTCTGTAGGAGCCATTCGATATACTGTTTTAGATATCTGTGTTGTTCTTGGGTACAAGTCAATGTGCAAGTCCATCTCGTGCTGCCCTGTTTTCCTTCTCACCAACAAAGTAAAATAGTCCTCCATCTCTGTGCGTACATTGCATTGTACGTCTAAATCATTCAATATATGCATGAACTACTGATATCCATTCCATTCCTATAATGATGTCATAGGGCTTCAACGCTGCTACTAGAAGATCCCATCTGGAACTCTCTCCTTCAAGAGTAAGATCACACTGTCGGAACTATTTTGTGACAATTGAATCTCCTCCTGTAGGAGTATCTAAATGCAAAGGTTGAGATAAATGATTTGTCAGAATCTCAGAGTCCCAATATAAGTCCATAAAAAGTAAATAATTGATAGCACCTATGTCGATAATCATTGCTACTAATGTAGAGAAGATACAGATCATACCACGTATCATCTTAGGGACGTCAGGATCGTGAGTCTCTACTTCCTGTAGCTGGGCCTATCCCCGTCTACACTCTCCCTAAGCTCATGGTAGAATGCTTGCGGGTGGTGGTGGTAGTGCATGGTGATCCCAACAACCTCTCACTGTACGTCCTTCTCCCTTGCTTCATTCGCCACATGGATGACACTCATGCTCCTGCTACTGTCACTACCTCGGTGGCCCATCCATTGTTTACTGATCATTCGTTCAGGGATTCAGATATTCACAAGCTCTATGACCCTATACACTATAAGAAAAATAGATCATGCCTCACTGGTGGATCCCTCGGCCTCTTGAGCTTCGCACCTTTGACCTTGCATCCTGGGGTCACCCTCTAGTAGGTCTATCCTTCTTGGGCTTATGCGTCATCTATCAACTGCCAGTTGCAGATGACTCTGCTACCTATCATCCGGTAGGGGATCCCACTATTGGTGCCTGGTCGGCAAGGAAGATATCCCTCATCACATCTCACTCTAGCACCCGAGCCTGCATCAGGATGCTAAGAGAAACTGTCGCATCTATGATCTCTCATTAGATCCCCTACTTAAAGCTTTGGTCCCTAAAGTATGGGTCCCGTACCATGTTAGTGGAGTATCGGGAGAGGTCAGTAAATCTTACTGAGTACTAAGACACAGTCAGGCTGCCCTACTACAGATGCAGTAGCTTCTGAATAGGGACAGAGTGTAGTTTCACTAGCACGAAATCCGCCCTAAAAATGTTCTCAAAGTCTGGCCAGGTGTGGGTCATCTCTTCATGAACCTAGAGCATCGAGCTCCACTATCGTCCACCCAATCCCTGAAGAAGGCTAGAGTCCAAGATCTCCATCTGGAAGGTGGATGTCCTTACTAAGCGAAAGACCCGTGAAACCACCTCAAGCTAGTTCTCTTCTTCCTAGGGGTTTGTCTTACCTTGAAAACTCAAAGGATTATATCTCTAGAACTCATGTAACGTGATCATCTAGTGTTAAATATCCACTGGTAGCATCTTCTACTCAACGGGTGGTGGTGCAGCTAGCACACCACCGAATGGTTCCATCACAGTGAGTGGTCACTATACTGAAACCTCATCACTCGGTGGGCCACTATCACGATCTCTAACCAGAATCCTGGCTGGCTATCTTCATGGAGGAATCTTGTAAGAAATAGATGTTCCATGATCAATAAGTTATACTTGGTGAGCCGACTCCAGAAAGATCAAGAAAACATTTCAGAACACTAGCAACAGATGTTTTCATGTACCGAGTCAGAAAACAGAATTTAGGATCTTCGTGTATGGATACGTCGGTTGCCACTCAAATACTAAACTCCTTGTACTGAAAACCAAAATCAAGACACATTACACCATTTAATCAATAAAATTAGACTCTTAGTTCTTCTTGTAGAACCGACCGCCCTCTAATACAACTTTTTCACAACCTATCCCGTGGGGCCCGAATGTGACTTCCTGAATCCCACCATCCATAGGCCATGGGTTGGTGACTAGTACCTGAAGGTTCTTACCACATAGGGAAGACATTACCTTATAGATTTGTACACACTCAAAAAGGGAAACGGATGTAAACAACCAAAAAAGTAAGGTATAACCATGATAGTAAAGTACAACCACAAGTACAACTAAAAACTGAAAACAGTGGGCCGGAATACAAGCCCTATAAAGTTAAAATAATGTAAAAAACTATCGCATCAACCCTAGAGCTCAACCTAGAAGGTATTAGCTATAGGTCTGAAGTCGATGAAGAGGATCTCAACTACTCATGTCACACTAAGATCCACCAAGTCCCAAACCTCCAAAGTTTTCCTTAGAGCATCCGTAGTCTGCACCAGACACACACGTGCGGGTGGATCCCATGCAGGGGTAAGTATAAAAACACAGTAAGGTACTGTGAGACCCCAGAAGGTCTCTTCGTAATCCAAAAAGGAAAACATCACAAGATAAATTTCACAAAGTTAATATCAAAAGCATGATCTAAATCATGAATCACAAAGCATAAGAGACAACTCACTCTAACATTATAACTTCAAGGTTACTGGGGTAGGAATGACTTGTTATAAAGCTAGATCATCCTATCTACAGTAACTCTACTTCTAACCCATATAGGTCACCATATGCTGAGCTGTATTATTCTATATATGTGGACTGGTATTGGTCGCTGGTGCTGACCGGTATTGGTCGTCGGTGCTGACCCGTATGGGTCACTGGTGTTGACCCATATTGGTCGCTAATGATGTCCCGTATTGGTCACTGGTGCTGACCCGTATTGGTCTCTAGTACCGAGGTAGGGATGATTACTCGTACATCTAGATCATCCCACTCTAGAGTTTATAATGCTTACCCGTATTGGTCTCTCTTCTTCTTCATGTCACAACCAGCCACTACATTCCCGCACGTAGCACGCTTGATCTCTAGAAAATTATACACCTCAAGCCATCTGTCATATTTCAAATGGTATGAAGTCCCATAAACCTCATACCCAAATAGCCGTACTATCATAGGGGTCCCAACGTGAAAGACGACGCGTCGATCAGATACCCGGTCTGTGAGATATGGTCACTTTTGTAAAAAGGGCCTTATTGGATTCAAGTATGATCCAACCCAGGTCACACGTCAAACTCAGTAAAAAAATATATTAGAGTATCTTCAATGGACCTACTTGTTTCAAGGATCCTTATTCCATAGACAGCGCATCGATCAGACGCCCAGTCTGTCAGTTAGACCCCTTTCCGTGAAACGGGGGTGATCGCACCACAGTTCAACCCGGCTCGGTCAGGCCAGCCAGAATATGCCAAAGGGACTGCTTTCCAAAAAGGGGTCCCAACACCATTTATGATGTGTCAAATGGACACCCAATCCATCAGTTATGGGAGTTTTTTTTATTCGGGGACCGGTTGGGTTTGGGCCTAGTCCAACTCGGTCAGGCCGGCCCGACGCAATGGGTCTCAGGGTCTACCTGACCCCACCTGGGTCTAGACCGTTAAGGGTCGATCTGGTTCACTGGGTCCAGCCCATCAGGGTTGGCCCTAGTGGTTCACAGGATCGGGTCGCGGTTGGCCTAGCCCGCTGTGTGGGGCTCGGCCCACCCGCACTGGCCTGCTGGGCTATGACTCCGACCTTGCCCGTTCGGCCGGCCCGTGTCTGGACCGGTCCAACTGAGGCAGACCGCGTATCTAGTTGGCCCCACAGATGTGGGGCCATTTCATATGGATGGTGGGGAACTTCCCCAATGCCCACAATAGTCATCCAAGTTGCTGATCGGTCTCCAGATGAAGCGGCGCGGCGTGAGGCCCCACCGCCCCCTCCTACCACTGCTCGCTGGTCGCGGATGCTGCCACCAGCAGTACTTGCAGACTCTTCCCTTCTCCCGCATGGCTAGCTCGAGCCAGCCGCCCCTATCCACCACGGCACGCGATGATGGTCCGCCTTCCCACGTCCTGCATCCAGTTCCCGCGAGCCACGAGACGTGCTCTGATGGTCCATTCTTGGTGCCATCTGTGCCTACAATCCTCTTGGGTTGCTGCCATCGTTTTGCAGCCCTTAAATATTCCTTGCCTTGGAGTTCGTTATTCTTCCATAAAGAACACACCAAGAATGATATTATCGGAGGGTTAGGGCCATGTTGGTTTCAACATGCACCCTCCGTGTTAGCGCTTTAAACACAACCAAAATTAATAATAATCAGAAGGAATAATAATACCTGAATTTCAGACCCCGCAACAACCACCCACATGATTTGTTGAGATGCAGATCAACCCATTAGTCAGTTGGTCCGTGTTCTATATATTTTTCAAGAACATGTAATGAAGTAACATTAAAGAACATAAACCCCCTACCTCGAGATCCATTAGAGGTGTCGCTGTTGCGGCGGGAGGAGCGTCCATGTTGGATGGAGTCGTCAGCATTCGATGATCCCATATTTTTGCCGCCCTTGATTTCGTCCTCCATCCGTGGATGTTGCCACAGAACTCCACCAGAGTTTCCTCGCTTGGTGTAGCCATGCCAAAACCCCACCCCGAGATCCATTTAAATAGGAGGTGGAAATATTAGTTTCACGTTGAAGAATTAATGAGGTTCATTAAATGAATTCATGAATGTAACATCCCAGTTCTGGAATCCACCCAGAGTCACCCCATACCCGGTTGGTCACATGTCCTCAAGCGCATTTCCCTAAATGCCACAGGTTGCCGACTAGCAATGAGGGCCTTTGGTGTGATAGTGGAGAAACTATACCCTCATTGGTAGAGTACACAGCGGAAGTAACAACACATACAATAGCGGAAGTAGTAAACATCCCACAACAATAACAGCGGAAGACTGATAAATAAACTACTCAAGCAGAAATATATGTAAATGATGGATGATACATATATTTCTAGGAAAATAGCCAAACAATTGACAATACTAAATACAGTACTAATCCAAAGTACAAATGAAAAATAGATGAGCAACTCCTCATCATCCAAGCCTCATCTTGGTCCCATGCTCTCAAGGTCTAGTGCAATCAGAAACCTGAAGTAGAAGGGTGATTGCCCTTTTCTATACCTACAAAAATATAATCTATTTGGTCCTAAAAGGATGACCCAGATAGGGTGTCAGACAAAGTACCAGTAAGAAACCACCCAAAGATCTGTGCCTAACAGTCAGTGAATATATGGAAGGTAAAAGTACAGAAAGCTATAAACAAGGTAGTAATAAACAACAAAAAACCCACAGTTTCTAGCATATAAAGTACAAACAAGAAAGCATCCACTCAATCAAGTAGAACAAACAGGTAACCCTATGGGTAGTTCTCACAGCCTAACCCCTATGGTTCAAACAACAAGAACTAGCAACCCTCTAGGAGGCACACACAATCACACCACTCTTGTTCAGCTAAAGAAAAATAGACTCCCTGGGGAAGCACTCACCATCAATTCCCCCTATAGTCTCATATCGTACTAAAGGTGCTCTGGGGATGCCCTCAACGTCCCATTCCCCCTGTGGCCCATGTCAATGAACTATAGACACTCTGAGGAAGCACTCAACTTTAATTCCCCATGTGGTCTCGCATCATAAATTAAAGACACTCTTGAAAATCCCTTATGTCCATTCTCCCTATGGTCTACTACATTAGGTTCTCACAGCCCTGTGTAAATTCAGCATGTATCGCATCACGTAACTTCCAAAGTATCCTCAAGAACTAATTGGCTAGCATTCTACAACATCTCAGCATAGAAGAACTACAGTCACACCACCCTAAAAACTAGGCATGGAACTTGAAATAGCCTACAAGAAAAACTAGACCAAACGGTCATAACAAGAACACATGCATGGGAAAAATATCCAAAGCACAGTAAATTACGCTATTCACAAGAAATATCTTCTACATAGGCAAATAAGCAAAGAAGGCAAACAACAAGGGTAAAACAGGGAACACGCAATACCCCATTCAAGGGTATCAGTGGAATTTGCATAAAATACTCAAAGACTTTCTATAGAAAGGAAAAAACCACCTACCTCGATGTTAGGAGATCGATATACTTGAGCCATGGGGCATGAATCTCCTTATAATGTCATAGATCTATGAAAATGCATTAAACATTCAACCTATGATAACTTAAGAAAGATGAGGAATTGGAAAATGAAGCTCTAGAAGAAGGAAGAACTTACCACTGCGATTCCAACGCAATTGACATTGGTCGATTCAGAGAACAGACGGAGGATCAGGGGCTTAGAGAAGATCTGCAGCCGTACAGAACGCTCTCGCTCGAAGAAGATGGAGAAGAAGATGGTTTTGGGGTTAAGATGCGACCTCGATCCGTCTAATGAAAAAAAGTACCCAGTGTGTACTTTTGGAGGACATGAATTTTACTTGGCTTTTCCATACTCCACTTTAGGCGGCCTCCATGTCACCCCCACTTGGCCGTGTGTGTGGCCATGACACGGCCAACACACGACCTCAAGCGGTAATGAAGTACACGACGTGTACTCATAAAGTACACGGCGTGTACATAAAAAACTTCCAGAATCACCTCTTTTCTAAAAAACTCCAGAAAAAGGAAAAACATACTTGAAAAGAAGGTTTGGGTTCTTACAAACTTTCCCCCTTAAAGAAATTTGTCCCCGAATTTCCCTACCGAGGCGTAGAAGAAGAAACCCCAAACAGCTCCGACCACTGCGATCGTACATCGGCCTCCCTCTCGCAAGTCTCGTCATGTACTCGCCCGTGCTGCCATAACACCCATTCTAGAGGAAAAAACCTGCCTTGGAGAACCTTTGTACTACAATCAACGATCTAGATAGGATGCTCCTCAAACGATGCATCTTCTTTGAGATCAACTTCCTCTTGTTGAAAGACATAAGATGGGTCAGAAAAGTAATGTTAGAGTTGAGAATCATGGAAGATGTCGTGCATAGCCCGGTACCTATGAGGTAACTGCAACCGATAGGAAACCATCACACTATCTCAAACACCTCGAATGGCCCGACGTACGTCGGTGAAAGATTACCCTGTCTCCTAATCCTCTTGTGTCCTAACCTTAGTGCGACATGCAGGAAAACCTGATCCCCGACCTCGAACTCCAGAGGTCGTCTCTGCTGATCAGCATAAGACTTCTGTCGAGACTTTGCCATAACCATCCTCTTCTAAATTAACTCTATCTTCTCTGAGGTCTCCAGAACAAGACGAGGTCCTAGCAAAGCTGCCTCTCCGGCTTCCAGCCAACATAAGGGTGATCGGCATGGCCTACCGTACAAAGCCTCATAAGTTTCCATCTGAATAGTCGCTTGGAAACTATTATTGTAGGAAAACTCCACAAGAGGTATATGATTCTCCCCAAAACCTCCAAAGTCCATAATGCAAGATCGGAGCATATCCTCCAGCACCTGAATCGTACGCTCGGACTAACCATATGTCTGGGGATGGTATGTTGTACTCAAAAGTACTTGTGTACCCAAAGCCTTCTGAAGCCCCTGCCAGACCCAAGAAGTTAAACGTGCATCTCTGTAAGAGAAAATGAAGTGCATAACTCCTTGTAGACATACAATCTCACAGATGTACAACTATCCCAACTCATCAATAATGAAGGTCTCCTTGATTGGAAAGAAGTGAGCAACCTTCGTAAGCCTGTCGATGATAACCCAAACAATATCATTCCCTTGAGGAAACCACAGCAAACCAATCACGAAGTCCATCGTGACGTCATTCCACTTCCACTCCGGAATGGGTAACTGCTGTTAAAGACCTGCTGGTCATTGGTGTTCCGCCTTCACCTACTGACAAGTGGAACACCACATGAAAAAACCAGCAACATACCTCTTCATACCTGGCCACCTATACTGATGGTGAAGATCATGATACATCTTGGTGATGCCAGGATGAACCGCCCAAACAGAGGAATGAAAGTCCCGCATCAGCTCCTTGGGTATGTCTGCTGGCACCCATACATGTCCCTGGAAATGCAATATCGCATCCTTTCCTACCCTCCATCCAGGAATAGGGTCCTCTCCTAACACACTTTCCCATAGGACTAGGCCTTCAGAATCTGATAGATGCCTCATTTGTACCCGATCAAGAAGTGTTGAGGCAACATCTATAGAAGATAGGAAAGTCTACCCCTTTCTGTCGTACACCTCCAAATGTATCTTAGAGAATAGATCCATAAGCTGCCACTCACTGCTGGCCTCCTGAACTACTTATATCTGAGTCCTCCTGCTCAACACATCAGCCACTGCGTTACGTCTTCCAGGTGTGTAGAAAATCTCAAAGTCAAAGGACTAAAGATACTCGACCCACCTGCGCTATCTCAGATTCAGATCACACTGATTGAATATGTACTTGAGAATTTTGTGGTCAGTGAAAACCAAAAAATTCTCTCCCAGAAGATAATGTCTCCAACAACATAAGACATGAACAATATCTGTCAACTCCAGATCGTGCGTCGGGTAGTTTTTCTCATGTGGCCTCAACTGCAGAGACCCGTACGCAATGACTCCATCTCCCTGTATAAGCACAGCTCCCAGCCCGATACCTAAAGAATCATAATAAATAGTGTAGCTCTTTATCGGCTATGGAAAGACTAGTATTGGGGCAGATGTCAACCTACCTTTCAACTCTTGAAAGGATGACTCACAAGAATCTAACCATAAGAACTTCGTACCCTTCTTGGTCAGACCTGTCAGCAGTGCTGCTAAGCATGAAAATTCCTGTATGAAATGACCATAGTATCTAGACATCCCTAGAAAACTCTTCACTGCAAAGACGTTCTTCGGCTGCTCCTAGGAAACTGCTGCTCTCACTTTCTCTGGGGCTACTGATACTCCTGTCTCTGAGATAACATGACCCAAAAAGTGAATCTGATCCATCCAAAAGTGGCATTTTGAGAGATTATCATATAATGAATGCTCCCTCAATGTACTCAAAACGATATCAAGATGGTTAGCATGGTCATGTTGAGTGTGAGATTACACCAAGATATCGTCCACGAAGACCACCACAAAAGAGTCCAAGTATGGATGGAACACTCGCTTCATCAGTTCCATGAAAACTGCTGGCGCATTCGTGAGACCGAACGGCATAACCATATACTCGTATAGACCATACCTACTCCAGAAAGTTGTAAGATGTATATCAGATGGACTAACACACAACTGATGATAACCGGACCTCAAATCAATCTTCGAGAACACCCGTTCTCCTCAAATATGATCAAAGAGGTCATCAATCCTAGGAAAGGGATAGAGGTTCTTGACCGTCAACTGGTTTAGCTTTCGATAACCCACAAAAAGCCTAAGGGTTCCATCTACCTTCTTTGTAAACAGGACATGAAAACCCCAAGGAGAAGTACTGGGTCGGATGAAACCCTTTTCTTGTAACTCCTCCAACTGCTTCTTAAGCTCCTTCAACTAAGGTGTAGCCATCCTATAAGGAGGAATAAACACTGGTTCCTCTCCTAGAACGTGCTCAATAGATAAGTGTACCTCACACTCCGGAGGAAAGCCTTAAAATTACTCTGGAAAGAAATCCCTGAAACAATCCACCATTGGAGGAAAGTCTAACTGTGAAGTCCCCTGGTCATCCATATAAAGACTACCAATCTGGGATGTAACTGCTCCCAACCCATGATGCTCTAGACCCGCTCTGCTCACCTGGACATCCCAATCGTGCTTATAAAGAAAAGATCCACCCTCTAATGATATGAAACTCACCCTATAGTGATAACAGTCGATGAATTCATGGTAAGGAACTAGCCAGTCCATTCCAAGAATGACATAATAGCTTGTCATCTCTAGGACATAGAGATCCCATAGGAAGTGACACCCTGCAACCTCAAGAGGGAACTCTCTGAACTGATGTACACTAACCACTCTAGTCCCCAGTGGTGTGTCTAGAGTTAAAGTATCAGTAGAGGAAAAGATACAGATCCCAAGGATCTCCACAAAATAAATAGAGATAATGATATGGGATGCCCCTGTATCGAAAAAAGAAGAAGATAAAACTGTGGCTACTAAGATCGTACCTCAAACATTAGAGGGTCCAGGATCCTGCTCTTATTGGGTCTGCTCCACTGCAAAAACATGACCTGTACCATGACACTCTGACCCTGCCTGATCGCTCTGAGCTGATCCACCCTACTGTCGTTGGATGACTAGTGACTGACCACCCCGGCCTCGACCTCCACCTTGGCCCGAATGGCCGGAATAACTTCTGTTCTCAGACTGGTGAGAAACTAGTGGCGCTGCTCCTGAACTAGGAGTAAAGGAAGAACCTCTTTCACCTACTACTGGTGAGAAAACCTGACAGAAATGCTGGAGGTGACCCATCTTGCCGCAATATAGGCACTCCACTGGGTATCTATGGCACTGTGGCCTCGTATGCCCATCCCTTCCACACTGGTAGCATACCACCTGGCTACCTGAAGATGTGTCATTCCGCCTCGAATCACCACGTGTAGACTCTCTATGGGGCTTCCCTGCTGTCAGCTGCTAAAGCACAAACTCTAGAAGCAAAACCGCCCTGGATCTCAACTCCATAATCTCTCAGATTGTGCTCCACAATCAGTGCCTAGTTGATGATGGAACCAATGGAAGTCAACATGAATATATTCACCTGTGAGCGGATCTACCGTCTAAAACCATCCTCAAATTCATTGTCAAGAACAACCCATCTGTGCTTTGCAGGGGTGTGAAATGATGAATCTCAGTGAAATGAGAGGAATAATCCATGACAGAAATAGTACCTTGCTCCAGGCTCATGAAGTCCCAGTCTCGGTCGGCCCTCCGGGTCTCTAGATAGAAGTAGTCATAAAAGACACATTGAAACTCCTCCTATGCCATATCCTACTGATGACCTGCTTGTGAGATCACGCCTCGCCATCTCTTAGAGGAGTCTCATAGAATATAGGTAGAGAGCTTGACCTAACTTTCTGGAGGCATCTCCAGATGCTCGAATATCATCATCATGGCTTCTAGCCGTGACTCTGCAGCCTGAGGTCCTCCTTCCCTGGAGAAGGTGGGAGGATGCTGCTACTAGAAAACCCACATCAAGTATTCCATAGTCGAGGCAGGAGGCGGAGCTCCCAAGATGGTCTGCATCATCCTCATAAAACCTTCCCTAAATAGCTCATCGACGCCTGCAACTGGTATGAGTGCTGGTGCCAAGGCTGGCATAATATGAGGATCTGCAGGAGGTCCCTGATCAGCCATATCTGGCGTCTGATAACTTCCTTGAAAATGACAAACAACCGGAGGATGTATCAGTTCCATAGATCTGAAAGGTCAAAAGCACACCTTAGATTCAAGATTAACAAGGACTTAAAAACTAAAGGCACAAGAAGTAACAGGGAAAATAAGGCATTAAATTTATGCAAAATATGACTACACGGTGTGTTGTTTCCCTACACGGCGTGTTCATTTAATTCATTCACATGGGAATTGTAGAGACCCAAATATTGACGTACATGGACATTACATTACTTTTGTGGAATACTTAATACATAACAAAAAACAAACAATCAAGGATCGTAATAGTTTAGTGTCTTTGGAAACGTGGAATATAAACATCTAATCATGTGGAAAGATCTTCAACATCTCCCATAATGATCTTCCCCTTTTTTTTCTTACCTAAAATATTTCTTTATATCCCAGGGATAAGAAAACATATAAAGGGTGAGCTCAAATTCTCAGTAAGGGTAAGCATGAAGAAAATAAAGAAAACCATATACATTTGAACTTCAAAACATGAACATAATATTTAAACATCAAAATCTTGAGCAATGACGTAAAACATGGTAGTACATAAGGCATAGATTATAAAGAAACATTAATCATGATAAAATAGAATGGGAATAAAACATGTAATTGTGGAAACCATTAAGCACATGATATTATTTCCATAGTATCCAAGGCATTGCTCCCAATACCATCTTAGTGTACAAATTTCTTTTCTAAATCAAGTTCACTCCTCGTTCCAGTCCTGTATTACTGAACCGGATTAACTTACCATTCCAGCCATGTCTATCTCATGAGATATAAATCTTTACCCAATGCATTGGAGGGAGGTATAGGTCCCACCCATCTCATAATGAAATCATTCTTACTTGTGCCACAAAATAAACATACATCATTCATAATAACCCAACAAATAAAATGGGTTTCATAAACATCACCCCATCATCACATAATCCATATAAAATAAATGGATATCATTTCATAATAAGAAAAGTGAAACCATGTAAATCATAGAGACATTATACTTGATACATAAAAATATGAAATAATTTCATCTTATATGGAAAATGGTTTTGATAAAACACTTGAAATGAATTTTTGAGGAAAATATCATTTCTTCTTTATAATCGTTTTCTTTTTATAAACTGTCATGCATTTTTAAAAGAAAAAGATTTTGTTGAAAATAGTCATGAAATATTTTGGAGGAGGCTTCATGAAAATAAGGCTTTATAAAACCGTAAAAATCCTTTCATGACGTATAATTTTAAAAAAACATTCTTCTCATACTTTTCCCAGAAAAGTCAAAAAATACCTCGTAAAAAAAGATTCCCTAAACACCATGTAGTAAAAGTAAAAAATAGGTAAAAAGGACATTAAACATACATGAAACCATTTTTATAAAATATGGATATGGATGATAAATATAACCCCAGTAAATACTTACGAATAAACAATCTCAGATAAAAACGAGATTGGAAAAGTTATCCCTTACAAAGATCTTTTTGTAAATAAAATAGATCACTTATGTGTATTCACTATAAGGTCACATAAAGAAATTATAAATACATTATAATATATAAAAATTCATTTCTCACATAATCAAAGAATGACCTAAACAAGAAAGAGAAGATCAACCCAAAGAACGGAAATTGGGTTAAGAAGTTCCCTTACCCCGTGTCCTACTTGACTCGATCATTCTTTAATATCTGGAATAATAAACCAAAATTATTTTATACTTTCTTAAGAACCTTTTTAAAATTTATTATTCCTTTTATATCAATTATTACCATGTTATAAACACTGTGTAACCATTTAAGTTAATAATGTCCATTTTGTCAATATTTGGTACTTGAGTCAAAAATGGACTAATTATAATTACATGTTGTTCATGTGGTCAAAGGTTAATTATATCCAAAATGATATTAATGATTAATATATCATATATATCACATATACCCAGAATATATATGCATTTATAAAATTACATAACATATGGAGGTAAGAAATGAAATGCACTGTTCATGGAGACGGTAAGCCGTTTGTAAACGTGAACACTACTTTCATTTCTATTTGTTATTTTAATGGAATTAAAAAATTATGATACATAGTTATATTATAATTCCAGTATAAAATCATATATAATATCATTAACTACATCCTTTATACATCCCACATAAGGCATTAACGAATCACATCACTTTGAGGGGGTGGTAGTCTGCACTTCCTCAAATGAGATTATCGTATTTACCAAATATGGAAACCATAAAGGCTTGATATAATTGGAAAGTAAAGAATAATAAGGAAATCATAAAAACAATATATATAATATATGAATACAGTTCCATCATAATGGCCACCATGAAAGGCGGTAGGAGAAAATCGAACAATCATCGTTTCGTGAGGCGTTAGTTTGCCATCCACAGAAACATTATGTTTTTCATCCATTAGATGGATGTGTGTGTAATTTTAGTTCTAATAATTCTCATAAAAACATCCTGGTATATTGAGGATACTGGTTTTGTTACAAAATAAAGGATTAAAAAGAGTTTAGGGGTTGTAGAAGTAGAATAAAAGAAAACAACTTAAGAGAAACTGTTATCTTTAATTTGGGTAAATTCCTTTGGTTTGAACCAAAGGGACTTCTTGAAGTGCCTTCTCCAAAATGTAAGGCTTGTAGGGGGAGGATAGGGATTTAGGGAGATTAATTGGGTAGAGTTTGGACAAGAAAAATGGCTTGAGATGTGTGAGGAATTGGATAGAAATGGTCTCCTTTTATAGGGGAGAGAAGGGTCTGTTTATGAAAGAGTGAAAATATTATTTTATAACATAATGATATTCGGTTTTTAATTGTCCAAAAATAATTATAGTCTAAGATAAGATGACTCATGGTCTAAATATAATCATCCAATCTGAATTGGACATGTTTTGGATAATATTTTAATCATTATAATCTTATTTATTTAAATCATTTATTAATGAGGTAAACACTGCATCATTATTGTGTCATAAATAATTTAATTCATTTGATGTCTAAAAATTATGAAACAAAATACCATGATGTAGGAAATCTTTTTATGTTTCTAATTAATTTTTATATCCTAAAATATTACTTATATAACACCATATAAAAATTAATTTACTAAAAGATTTTTGTTAATGTCAATTTTGTCTTTACATCAAATTAATTAATCTATTGTGTCATTGTCTTTCATTATTGGCTCCATGGGGTCCCAAAATCAACCCAAGGATTACCATTTTCGGACATTACTCATCCAATAAGTATTGGACAAGTGTTAAGGTAATTTTTAGTTATTATAATATTCTTTTAACCTTGAATTACCCTATTTACCTTTAACCGTAGTAAATAAAAGTAAAAAAGTTACTATTCACCAAAAATTATTTTCATCTCATTGAACCACATTTTAGTCATTGATATTAACCATGTCTCTAGGATTTTCTAAATTCCACTCACAGAAGCGGTAAAATTATGTTTTATGTGAATTTCCAAATTCTCCTAGGAGGTGGGTAAAAGACGGAGAAAAGTTAAATAAAATTTTTATATATCTAAAATTATTATAAAATGACTCCAGTTAATTAAATTGAACTTATATAGGTATTATGTATCAATTTTTACCTAAAATAAATTTAAATAAAAGAAATAATTATTTAAATAAAAAGCCAGTTTTTAAATAGTAACCCAGTGTTTTCACTATTCATCAAAAATTGAATGTTTTCAGAAAAATACCAAAAATTCCACCTAAGCTATATTTGATATTCTGAATTCAAAAATGATGTCCATTTTTCAAAATTCAAATAATAGAATTTTCATTAAATAATTTTAAAATTAATTCCCGTTATCAAAACAAATAGCGTGTTTTTTAAGAAACAATAACTATCAAAAGATTGATACTTGTTTATGTCCAATTTCAATGTGAAATTAATTCCAATGACCAACATTGGATTAAATGTTAAAAATATATTCTAATTACACTTTAAAACCAACTAAAAAGATAATCTAACCATATAAATTATTGCTATGAAAAAATTTGTTTTTAATTAAAATATAGCGTGTTTTTATTATTCATTAAAATATGAAAGTTATCAGAATAATATGAAAAATTTATCCAAAGTAAATTTTTATATCCTGATTCCAAAGAAGTATTTTATTTTGTCAAATTTAACTTAAATACATGTCAAAAACAAGATTTAAAGTGGGTGCCCCATCAAAAAGGTGGGAAAACTGCAATTTTTTAAAAATACATATTTTACACAATTTTTTTTGTTCTCATACCATAATCTAGAAAATGTGTATGATGAATAATAATGTTATAAAATTCCAAATATAGTTAACACTATTCATAATGGATAGTTTATAATAATATTATAACAATATATCGCTGTTTAGTGAAACCTGATATTGCGTACAACACACGCTATCGAGGAAGGTCACGATTGCGTGTAATGCAAGCCAAGTCAGGGTTGCGTGTGGTGCAAGACTCCTTCATTGTTTCGTATAAAATAATCCAACCATATTTCATTTATAAATTTAATATATATATATATATATATACACACTCAATGTTGCATAGAATAACTACTATCAAGATTGTGTGTAACAGGATCCAAGAAAAGTGTTGAGTATACTACAAGATAATACGGTGTTGCGTATAGCGCAAGGTAATCTTGGTGTAGCGTAAAACACAATACATCAATGAAATTAAAATAATATTTTTCATAAAATCTCGGTGTGTTACATTCTACCCCGCATAAAATGAATTTCTCCCTTGAAATTTGTCGGGGTTATAAACCATTTACTACTTAAAGGTTTCTTTCATAGAAACCCACATCATAAAAAGGAATGCTAAAACTTAATTTTAAAAATTAACGTTAGAAAAGAAATGGATACCCAAAGTAACTCATCACTTCGGTTCCCACATATGAGAACATAGGTGAAAATATGGATATAGAAGAGAAATCTAACCATCAAATTCTGATGGAGAGTGGTAGAGAACATGGCTATGAAAAATCCATCAACCACAAAACCATAAATTTGTGATGATTTAAGGTACAATCTAATTCATCAGATATAAGATCACTGGGAAACAAATTTTGGTTTTCAATATCATTTCCCTAAAGTTAAAAATTTTTAATTAGAAGAAATACTTACTTGATTTTGGTACAATCTCTATGTTGTTCGTGATTTGAACAATTTCCACTTCATCTCTTAATGAAATGAAGTTTAATTTGTTATTTGTGAAGTGTTAGAAGATCATGTGATATAATTATGGGTCATTCCATCTGTTTCAAACAAAAGGTTAGAAAAAGTTATCAAATATACATAAGTCCATCTATGGTGAGGTTAATCGTATAAGATTCCAAAAATGAACTTATACTTCATTTATCATACCGATTAATAAAATAAAACTAGTTTCTACTAAGCAGGGACTTCTGGAAGGCTAGTGGTTGGTGCTAAAGGCATGTCGCACTTCGGTTGTGGGTTTGATTCCCACAGCCTTGTTCGACGCAATGGGTTGTCGCCCATTTTATGGGTTGTCCTTTTTCAAAAATTTCATCATTATGACATTCCATTAATAATATCGAAAAAAGTTCTAGCCTTAAACAATACTAACATGTGTCCAACATAATCTATTCCAATCTTTAGGCTTATCCAAAATACTTATGTCGAAGCTCTAAATATAAAGAAAAAAATTACTAGAAATGTCATCTACTGAGCATGTGAATACCATCATTTATCCCTCATATATCACAAGATATATCGTTTTGATCGCATTCTGAACATGTGAATACCTTAAGCTTGTATTCTTGGGATAAATGAATACCCAATGAACCTTACTGAAAACATGGATGCTGTCAAAATTTAACTCTTTCCACATACCAAAATCCCAAAATTTCGATATTCTCAAACCATGGTATCACTTTGTGCTTATATCAGTCATGAGCTCATGAATACTATGAAAATTTTTATTTTCTACTTATCCCTTCATTATGCGCATATCATATGCTTTCCAAAATATTTGAATCACTTTTCATGGTTACCGGTACCATAAAATTATTGAAAACGACAATAGACTAATACAAAAAAATTCCAATACACCATAAAAGTACCTCAACAACATTATTCTTGAATACCAATACATAAACACTTCAATCCATCTTCTTCAATGAATGTCATGGAATAAGTCCTTCCTTGATTTAGAAGTAACCTCTTAGGTCAGAGCATTGAGTTTGGTAATGCCCATGTTCTCCACAAATAAGACATTGAACTCCATAATAGTCCGTCACTCTATGACCCTTTTCTCCACACCGACAACATCTCTCCCTCCATTTGAGGTATTCCCCAAGGTTCTTCTTCCCTTATTTAGAAATATCAATCTTCTTTTGTTTATGCTCCTCAACATGCGAACATGCATAAAAGTCTATCTTCCTCTTATTTTTTGAATTAGGAATACCACTAAATTTCACTTTGTTAATCATATATCGCGATGACTGATTCGGCATAATCAAAATATATTTCTCTCTAGGCATTACGCAATTTCGTTGCAAATAGTCACAAATTTTTCCATTGGATTCAATGTTAACTGAATTCCTTCTGGATGCCTCCATTGACTAAAACACAAAAAGAATTCTGTGAGAAGAAAAAATCATTCAAGGAAAATAACATAATCAAGGGGTATTACATTCTACATCTAACATATTAGGTTTAATTCTAATATCGTTACCGTAATTCTAGGTCTATAACCTATACTTATACTTAACCTTAGGGACATCCCTAGACATACCTTAGAAATATCTCTAGGGATCTCACTAAAGTTTTCGCATCCTAGTTTCCAAAGGTTAACTAAACCGTTCCCCTGATACCAACTGTAGAGAACCAAAGCTTGATGTACATGTACATTACATTACTTTTGCGAAATACTTAATACATAACAAAAACAAATACTCAAGGTCCATAATAGTTTAGTGTCTTTGGAAACTTTGAATATAAACTTCTAATCATGTTGAAAGATCTTCAACATCTACCATAATGATCTTCCCCTTTTTGTTTTCTTACCTAAAACCTTTCTTTATATCCTGGGGAAAAGAAAACATATAAAGGGTGAGCTCAAATGCTCAGTAAGGGTCAGCATGAAGAAAATAAAGCAAACCATAGGCATTTGAACTTCAAAACGATAACATAATATTTAAACATCAAAATCTTGAGCAATGATGTAAAACATGGCAGTACTTAAGGAATAGATCATAAAGAAACATTAATCATGATAAAATAGAATGGGAATAAAACATGTAATTGTGGAAACGATTAAGAACATGATATGATTTCCATAGTAGCCAAGGCATTGCTGCTGAGACCATCTTAGTGGACAAAGTCCCTTTCTGAATCGAGTTCACTCCTCACTCCAGTCCTATATTACTGAACCAGATTAACTTACCATTCCAGCCATGTCTATCTTATGAGATATAAATTTTTACCCAATGCATTGGAGGGAGATATAGATCCCACCCATCTCATAATGAAATCACTCTTACTTGTGCCACAAAATAAACATACATCATTCATAATAACCCAACGAATAAAATGGGTTTCATAAAAATCACCCCATAATCACATAATCCATATAAAAGAAATGGATATCATTTCATAATAAGAAATTTGAAAACATGTAAATCATAGATACATTATACTTGAAACATTCACATATGAAATAATGTCATCTTAGATGGAAAATGGTTTTGATAAAACACTTGAAATGAATTCTTGAGGAAAATATCCTTTCTTATTTAAAATCATTTTCTTTTCACAAAATGTCATTCATTTTTAAAAGAAAAATATTTTTTTGAAAATAGTCATGAAATATAGTGGAGGAAGCTTCATTAAAATAAGGCTTTATAAAACCATAAAAATCCATTCATGACGTATAAGTTAAAAAAACATTCTTCTCGTACTTTTTCCGGAAAAGTCAAAAATTACCTCGTAAAAGAAAGATTCCTTACACACCATGTAGTAAAAGTAAAAAATGGGTAAAAAGGACTTTAAACATACATTAAACCATTTTTATAAAATATGGACATGGCTGATAAATATAACCCCAGCAAATACTTATAAATAAACAATCTTGGATAAAAACGAGATTGAAAAAGTTATCCCTTACAAAGATATTTTTGTAAATAAAATAGATCACTTATGTGTATTCAATATAAGGTCACATAAATAAAGTATAAATAAATGATAAGATATAAAAATTAATTTCTCACATAATCAAAGAACGACATAAACAAGAAAGAGAAGATCAACCCAAAGAACGGAAATTGGGTTAAGAAGTTCCCTTACCTCGTGTCCGACTTGACTCGATCATTCTTTAATCTCCTGAATAATAAGCCAAAGTTAATTTATACTTGCTTAAGAACCTTTTTCAAATTTTTTATTCCTTTTATATCACTTATTACCATGTTATAAACATTATGTAACCATTTAAGTTAATAATGTTTTCTTTGTCGATATTTGGTACTTGAGTCAAAAATGGACTTCTTATAATTACATGTTGTTCATGTGGTAAAAGGTTCATTATATACAGAATTATATTCATGATTTATATATCACATATATCACATATATCCAGAATATATATGTATTTATAATGTTACATAACATACGGAGGTAAGAAATGAAATGCACCGTTCATGGAGACGGTAATCCATTCGTACACATGAACACTACTTTCATTTCTATTTCTTATTTTAATGGAATTAAAACATAATGATACATAGGTATATTATAATTCCAGTATAAGATCTTATATAAGATCATTATCTACAACCTTAATACATCCCACATAAGGCATTAACGAATCACATCACTTTGAGGGGGCGGTAGTCCGCACTTCCTCAAATGAGATTATCGTTTTTACCGATTATGGAAACCATAAAGGCTTGATATAATTGGGAATTAAAGAATCATAAGGAAATCAGAAACACAATATATATCATATATGAATATAGTGCCATCATAATGGACACCATGAGAGGCGGTAGGATAAAATCGAACAATCATCGTTTCGTGAGGCGTTAGTTTTCCATCCATAGAAACATTATGTTCTTCATCCATTAGATGGAGGTGTGTGTAATTGTAGTTCTAATAATTCTCATAAAAACATCCTAGTATATTTAGGATACTTGTGTTGTTTCAAAATAAAGTATTAAAAAGAGTTTAGGGGTCGGAGATGTTGAATAAAATAAAACAACTTAAGAGAAACAGTTACCTTTAATTTGGGTAACTTCCTTCAATTTGAACCAAAAGGACTTCTTGAAGTGCCTTATGCCTAATGTAAGGTTTCTAAGGGGAGTAGAGGGATGTAGGGAGCTTAACTGGGCAGAGTTTGGACGAGCCAAATGGCTTGAGAGGTGTGAGGAATTGGATAGAAATGGTCTCCTTTTATAAGGGAGAGGAGGGGCTCTTTAGGAAAGATTGAAAATATTATTTTATAATATAATGATATTCGGTTTTTAATTGTCCATAAATAATTATAGTCGAAGATAAGATGAATCATGGTCAAAATATAATCATCCAATCGGAATTGGACATGTTTGGGATAATATTTTAATCATTATAATCTTATTTATTTAAATCATTTATTAATGAGGTAAACACTGCATCATTCTTGTGTCATAAATAATTTAATTCATTTGATGTATAAAAATTATGAAAAAATACCATGATATAGGAAATATTTTTATATTTCTAATGAATATTTATAGTTGAAAATATGACTTATATAACACCATATAAAAATTAATGTACTAAAAGATTTTTGTTAATGAAAATTCGGTCTTTACATTAAATTAATTAATATAATGTGTCATTGTCTTTCATAAGTGGCTCCATGGGGTCCCAAAATCGACCCAAGGATTACCATTTTCAGTCATTACTCATCCAATAAGGATTGGACAAGTGTTAATGTAATTCTGAATTATTATAATATTCTTTTAACCATGAATTACCCTATTTACCTTTAATCGCAGTAAATAAAAGTAAAAATTTACTATTCACCAAAAATTATATTCATCTCATTGAACCACATTTTAGTCCTTAATATTAACTGTGTCTCTCAGATTGTCGAAATTCCACTCACCGAAGCGGTAAAATTATGTTTTATGTGAATTTCCAAATTCTCCTAGGAGGTGGGTAAAAGACGGTGAAAAGTTCAATAAAATTTTTATATATCTAAAATTATTATAAACTGACTCAAATTAATTAAATTGAACTTATATAGGTATTATGTATAAATTTTGACCTAAAATAAATTTAAATAAAATAAGTAATTATTTAAATAAAAAGTCGGGTTTTAAATAGTTACCCAGTGATTTCACTATTCATCAAAAATTGAATGTTTTCAGAAAAAAACCAAAAATTCAGCCTAAGATATATTTGATATTTCGAATTCAAAAATGATATCCATTTTTCCAAATTCAAAACATAGAAGTGGAATTAATTAATTTTAAAATTAATTCCCGTTATCAAAACAAATATCGTGCATTTTAAGAAACAATATCTATCCAAAGATTGATACTTGTTTATGTCCAATTTCAAGGTGAAATTAATTCCAATGACCAAAATTGGATTAAATGGTAAAAATATATTCTAATTACACTTTAAAACCAATTAAAAATATAATATAACCATATAAATTATTGCGATGAAAAAAGTTGTTTTTAATTAAAATATAGCGTGTTTTTACTATTCATTAAAATATGAAAGTTATCAGAATAATATGAAAAATTTATCCAAATTAAATTTTTATATCCAGATTCCAAATGAGAATTTAATTTGGTCAAATTGAACTTATAGACATGTCAAAAACAAGATTTAATGTGGGTGCGCCATCAAAAGGTTGGAAAACTGCAATTTTTGAAAAAAAACATATTTTACATGAAAAATTTATTTTGTTCTCATACCATAATCTAGAAAATGTGTAAGATGAATAATAATGTTATAAAATTCAAAATGTAGTTAATACTATTCATAATGTCTAGTTTATAATAATATTATAACCATATATCGTTGTTTAGTGAAACCTGATATGTCGTACAACACACGCTATCGAGGAAGGTCGCAATTGCGTGTAATGGAAGCCAAGTTAGGGTTGCGTGTGGTGAAAGACCCCTTAGTTGTTTCGTATAATATAATCCAACCATATTTCATTTATAAATTGAATATATATATATATACACTCAATGTTGCGTAGAATAACTACTATCAAAATTGTGGGTAACATGATCCAAGAATAGTGTTGCGTATACTACAAGCTAATATGGTGTTGTGTATAGCGCAAGGTAATCTTGGTGTAGCGTACAACACAAGACATCAATGAAATTAAAAGAATATTTTTCATAAAATCTCGAGGTGTTACAGGCATGTACTTCTACCTAAACTTGTCATGTAACACCCCAAATACACAGCATGTTTTCCTAACACACAGCGTGTACTTGAATCATCTTCTCGTCCCGAGTCATTCTACACGGTTAAGCCACACGACTCCTATAAGACAACACTACACGTGCATGTTCAAGGCAGACATGGCGTGTACTAGACCTGCCTTACAGAACCCGTGTTGTTAGCGACATGGCCTAACACACGGCTGACACTACATGGCGTGTTCTAGAAGGACACGACATGTATGAGAAAGGGTAACATCGACCAATGTTTTTCGTGACACAGTCGTGTACCTTGACCAGACTAAATGACGTGTAAGATTCCAACACGACGTGTATGTGAATAGATAACATGACCTGTGTTGTTTGTGACATGGTCGTGGTATCTATTTCATACTACACGACGTGCTAAACTAGTACACTGTGTGTTCATACAAGATTTTTCACAACCCCATGTCCCTGGTCGCATAGTCAGTGACACGGCTATAGACTACACGACATGTATTCATAAAGTACACACCATTTATTCTGGGGTTTTCCCTAGTATCCTCATAAACTGCTCCGAAGCCCAGAAAACACAGAAAACCAGCATTAAGGTGCTAAATTCCATTCCGTGACGGCCCATACATCCTGCGAATCAAAGATTGGCATCTTATACAAGTTATAACAAGGAAAACAGGCACTGATCCACCAAATTCCGATCCATGAGGGCCCATAACACCTCAAGAACCAATGTTTGGAATCCATCTACACGAAGCCCTATAAAAACAAATTCCCTATCAAACAGTAGGGACTCTATCAAGGCATCTATTACAATAGCATGCATAATCTACACCATGTCTATCACATCAACATGCAATTGCTAATGCATCCTAGATGGCATGACAAGAATGCATGGAATGTGATTTCTAACAAGTGCCTATATGATGCATGAGATGGCATACCCTCATCTCATCGGGTTGCGACATAAATAGAACCACAATAACAACAACGGTAACAACACAAACATGTGAATCACCCAACGATGAAATCAAATCAACTATAAAATTGAAAACCAGTAAAATTGTAATAAACGATGTAGTATGGATTTTCCCTATACACGGGTTAGCTACTTCCGGGCACAACTTATTACCATGTAACTATTCCATCCTATCCATGGCCAAAGGATCCAAATAGTAAGTCAAGAGAAAAGAGACCCTCTAAAACCACTTAATAACGTCCTGGTTTCGAAATCCACCCAGAGGCGCCCTATACCCGGTTGGTCACTTGGCCTCAAGTGAATTTCCCCAAATGACAGAGGCTGTCGACTAGCCGCGAGGGCCTTGGGTGTGATAGTGGGGAAACTATGCCCTCATTGGAAGAGTACACAGTGGAAGTAACAACACATACAACAACGGAAGCAGTAAACATCCAACAACAATAACAGCGGAAGACTGATAAATAAAAAACTAGAGCAGAAATATATGTAAATGATGTATGATACACATATGTCTAGGAAAACATCCAAACAAGTCATAATTATAAGTACAATACTAAACCAATGTACAAAAGAAAAACATATGAGCAACTCCTCACCATCGCAAGCTTCGACATGGTCCCATGCTCTCCAGCTCTAGTGCAATCAAGATCCTGAAGTAGAAGGGAGCTTTTACTTATCTATACCTGCAACAATATAATATGCTTGGGCCCAAAAGAATGTCCTAAGAAGGGTGTGAGACAAAGTCCCAGTAGGAGACCACCCAAAGATCTGTGCCTAAGGGTCAGTGAATATATGGAAGGTAAAAGTATATAAAGTAGTAAACAGTGAAGTACTAAACAACAAACAATCCACAGTTTCTAGCATATAAATTAAAAACAAGAAAGCATCCACTAAATCAAGTAGAAAAAATAGGTGACCCTCTAGGTAGTTCTCATAGCATTACCCCTATGGTTCAACCAATAAGAACTAGCAACCCTCTTGGAGGCACACACAATCACACCCCTCTGGTTCAGCTAAAGAAAGAATAGAATCTCTGGGGAAGCACTCTCCTTCAATTCCCCATATAGTATTGTATCATACTAAAGGCTCTCTGGGGAAGCACTCAACATCTCATTCCCCCTGTGGCCCACGTTGAGGAACTACAGACACTTTGAGGAAGCACTCAACATCAATTCCCCCTATGGTCTTGCATCATAAATTAAAGACACTCTGGAGAAGCCCTTATATCCATTCTCCCTATGGTATACTACACTAGGTTCTCACAGCCCTATATAAATTCAGCAAGTATCGCATTGCGTAATGGCCAATGTATCCTCAAGAACTTCTTGGTTATCATTCTACAACATCTTAGCATGGATGAATAGTAGTCAGTCCACACTATAAACTAGGCATGGAACTAGAAATAGCATATAAGAAAAACTAGACAAAACGGTCATAACATGAAAACATGCATGGCCAAAATATCCAAAGCATTGTAAATTACCCTATTCATAAGCAATGACCTCTATACAGGCAAATAAACAAAGTAGGAAAACAACAAGGGTAAAACACAAAACACGCAATACCCCATTCAAGGGGATCAGTGGAATTTTCACAAAATACTCAAAGAATTTCTACAGAAAGGCACAAACCACCTACCTTGATGTTAGGAGATTTATATACTTGATCCACGAGTCCTGAATCTCCGTAAAACGCCGTAGATCTATGGAAACGCATAAAACGTTCATCATATGATAACATGAGAAAGAGGAGGAATTGGAAAATGAATCTCTTGTAGAAGGAATAGCTTAACACTGCGGTTCCAACTCAATCGACGATGGTGGATTCAAAGAACGGATGGAGGCTCGGGGGCTCAGAGAAGATCTGTGTCTGTACGAAATGATCTCGGTCAATGAAGTTGGAGAAGAAGACCATTATGGGGTTAAGACGCGACCCTGTTACGTTTAATGAAAAAAATAAAGTACACAACATGTACTTTTAGAGTATATGGCATCTGCTAGGCTTTTCCGTACTATACTTTAGGCGGCCTTTATGTCACCCCTACATGGCCATGTGTGTGGCCATGACACGGCCAACACACGGCCTCGAGCGGCAACGAAGTACACCGCGTGTACATCAAAAATTTCCATAATCTCCTCTTTTCTCAAAAACCCCATAAAAAAGAAAAACGTACCAGAAAATAAGGTCTGGATTTTTACAATGAACCTCTTTTAATTCACAATAGTGGAGTTATGTAGTTGATGAGTTAAGCCATTAAATGGCTTGAAAAGACACTGATCCCGCCACTTCCACTCATTTGTTGGAGAAAATGAATATAAAATAACAATTAAATGTTATTTTATTATTCTTTAAAAAGTCAAAAAACTATCTTTTTCTCCCGACCAACTATGGTTGTAGTGAAACTTCTCTTAAGCGAAGCCCGACGCTGCAGAATTAACAGTGATCTCATATTTCAATTCCGAGCACCGGTTCAAAAGATACAAAAAGTTTCCTATGCGTTTACTGAACGTACCTAAAAAGAAGTTTAAAAATTCATTACTGGATCACCGGGCCATGGAATCACATTCCGTCAATTTTCACAGACTCATAATAATCCCAAATAAGTAAAAAAATTACATGGAATTTTTTGGGTCTTTAAAGAAGATGATAGGCTTTTATCGGATTCTATTTAGGTATGAGAATGTTCTATACTAGGGTCTTATTTACTATTATTAGAGGGTAATTACCTTTTTTATATTGAGAATAGGGAAACTACACTCACTAGGGTGAGAGATATCTTTAGCCTAGTCATGTTGGACCAATTCAGTGTAGATTGGACTATCTAATTGATCAATAGAAAGACTTATTTTGGATGATGGAAGATTGTAGTGGTATAATTTTCCACTATTTGGGAACCATTTTTAGGATGTCTTTCTTGAATAATTCTTCATCGTACCTCAACATAAGGAGATTCAGGACATGATCGAGTTGGTGTTGAGATATGAGCTAGTATTTATCCCACCTTATAAAATTGAACCAACATTGCTTCAGGATTTTAATTTATAGTTGGAATATCTTGATGAAAAGTGATTCATATATCCTTGTAAATATACATGGGCTTCTCCCATGCTCTCAACCAAGGTGGTTGACAAAACATTATGCATATGCATAGATTATTTGTGACTGAACTAGATAAAGGTCAAGAGCCAATATCCCCTCCTATATATCGATGATATCTTAAATTATATGATTGGTTCAAGGATATTATCCAAGATTAAATTAAGGTTATAGTACTATAAATTAATTCTTAGACCATAAAAAATAACCTAAAATTGTTTTAGAAGCATGTATAACTTTTATGAGTTCATGGTGATGTCTATCAGTCTAAATAATGCACCAATGGTATTGATGGACCCAATGAATCAGATGTTTCATCCTTTCCTGGATCATTTTTTGGTAGTTTCCATCAATGAAATCATGGATTACTCCCAGTTTATAGACAATAATTCCCAACATATTTACATTATCCCAAGTACACTGAGAGAATAATGGATTTAATGAAATCTATCAAACTACTATTTTTCAGTTGATAGAGTCCACTTATTGGGTCATTTTATCTCTGAGGATGGAGTTTAATTTAACCTAGAGATAGTTTTAGTTCTATTAACTTAGGTGAAACCCAAGAATATATTTTAGATTTATATATTTCTAGGTCTAGTATTCTAATACAAGTCTTTCACTAAGGACTTATCCCTTCTAGAAGTGCCAATTACTGGACTGAACAAGAAAAATACAACGTTTTCTTAGTCATATGCTTATGATAGAGCTTTCCACGAGTTGAAGAGAAGGCTAACCTCATCACTAGTCCAAAAATTTCCCATGTTAGGTATGGAGTATAACATGTATTGTGACTCATCGAGTGTCGGACTTGGAGTAGTTTTGATGAAGGAGGATAGAGTGTTTGATTATGGATCTTGATAATTGAGACCGCATGAGGGGAATAATCGTACTCATGATCTGGAGATAGCAACAATGGTACACACCCTAGGATTCTAGGGATACTATCATTTGGGTGAGTGGTTTTTGGTGCACACAAAACATAATAAAATCAAGTACAATGTATCTCAGTGAGACCTGAACCTTTGAAAGAATAGGTGGGTTCAATATCAATAGTCTTTCGATTTGGATATAGCATACACTTTAGGAAAGGGAAACATCATTATCAATTAATTGATATAAGAAATATATAAATAGGTAGAGTGGGAGTCTTGAGAAGAGTGGAGGATTATGTAACTCCTTGTAGAGATACATTTTTATGTTTAAGAGTCCTAGGGATGTGTATCTTTGACTTAAACATCTTTTATAATAGTTATCCTAGAACGGATCAATAAAGAGTGGTTATCTGATCCAAAGATACAAGCTTTGTGGGACAACATATATGGTGGGGATCACCCATCGAGATGGTCTCTTGGATGTGGTGATGTTATTGTAATCCATTGATGAGTATGGGTTGATATGGGATTACAAAATGTGATGATGAGGGAGTTTCATTCTTCTAGTTGAGTAGTACATTCTATTTTCAAAAAGACTCATCATGTTCTCCATAGAATTTACTTGTGTCCAGAAATGGAGAAGGAGATAATAGGCTTCATGGAAACATGTTTCACCTATAAAAAGGTGAAGAAAAATAATAATAGGATTACATGGATATTTTAGCATATTCCCATTCCAAAATGGAAGTCGGAGGATGTCATAATTAATTTCATGATAGGATTACCTAGGACACCTTGTATAAATGAAGTAGTATGGGTGATATTTTAGAGTTGGTGACCTAGATCCAACTATTTGTACTTGGATTACAGGGATATTTGATGTATTAAATATTAAATTAAACATCTTATTACATATTTTTCATTGTTCTACATGACTATAATGTAATAATTTCCTAGTGTATTTTTCATATTAATAAGGTCATAGTAGTTCCCCACTATGATGAGAACCTTTAAGTGTTAAGAAAATATTTATAAAAATTTTATGCGGTTGGATAACATACTATGATGGGAGACATAGTGTATAGACATTTAGGTGAAATTACTCATAAGAATATGAGACTTCTTCTCATGAAGTTTGCAATTATTAATCGCCGAGATTAGAGATTATGATAAAATACATGCAAGTAGGAATTTCACATGTTTTTGTGTCATCATATATTACTATATATGAGCATGTGTAATAGTCCTTAAGATTTATGACTATAATTAATGCATGTGACAACTCACACACTTATATTTGATGATGAAAACTGTCACACCATATGTTGGTGGGAAGTAGGGCATGTTGGGTGCGTCACGAATGACATGTTATTAATGGATAATTCAAGAAAAGATTTTCCATTCCATATTTATGGAAGTTTATATCTCATTATTTTGATTGAAATATAACTGTCACCCTAAATTCCAAGGCCACAGTGTAACGACGAGTTTATTTTAGATAGTCAAAGAATAATGTATCAAGAATATGGGTTGATGAAACCATTATGCAACTTTCATGATTATATTATGTGAAAAATGGATTATATTACACAATGAGCATTCTTATGTTATTTTTATCTTTGAAAATTTAATTTCTTTCTCATGGGTTCCTTGACCCGTTACTTGATAGTAATTTTGGACTTTAGGAAAGATCACCTAATTCCAATGAAAATTATTCCTAGAGGGTCACACACTAAGTGTTTCTGGTGGTCTTTATTGAATTATATTTGAATTTAATTATTGAAATAAATATATTTCTCAAGACAGAGTAATAATTTTATTTTAGTTTTGATGATCACATAAATTAAATAAATATTTATTCACTGGATTTTGAATAAAATATATTTATTAATTTTATTTAATAGTTATTAAGTATTAATTAACTAGTTTGTGAATAAAATATTTAGTTAAGAGAATAAAATATTGTTTTGGGTGTTCAACAAATATGAGAATATTAAGAATGGACCAAGACTATGTCCAGTGATAAAATAATTATTTATGAGTCAATAAATGTTATTTATCCATTTTACACCACTTGGTACACCACAAAATAATAATACTAATATTATTATAACGTGGAATGCGATTTCATTAATGGTTATAATTATATTTAATGGCTATTATGAAATTAAATTTTTAATTGAAATCATAGCTCTATAAATTGATGGCTACATATATTGGGTAATTCATTGGAATCCAATTCCAAGTTTGGGAATAGATAATTAATGCGCACAAAAAATTATCTCTTGACTCCTCCTCTCTCCCTGTCAAGAACGATAACCCCAAGAGATAATTTATTCAAGACCGAAGAACGAGTGATCAATAATAAACAAATCAACACATTCAATTAACCGCTCTAGCACCCTGAGAAAGAGTGGTGTTGCATGGAAACCATTTAAGAATGTGTGGATTCCTGTTAGATGGATTCTACCCTTGGATCAATGCAAGTGCAATGAAGGAAATCTGGAAGGGCCATTTTGGATGATCAACAATCATCAATAAAGAATGTTCCTTATACTAGGTATTTATTTCTTCAGATATTAAATAAATTAATTATAAAATTGACATGTAATATCCTCACTATTGGATTTAGGAAAGTTTTATTAAAATAAATTTTAATATATCACCCACCAACGCATGATTCCCCTATTCCTGAAACCAAAAATAGGATTAATAGCAATCACGTTTAAATTTATAATTATTTATTTTATTGGTGATCTATACAAAATTATGTTTAGATTTTATTTAATGTAATTAAATATTTAATATGATTTGAATTAACATGTTATCGATATATTAATCATGTTCATTCAATGTTTCATTTTCTTAAAGGTTTAAGAAAAAAGAATAATGATCATAGATGCCATCTGAATGTGCCAAATCATTGGCAGGTAAAACTGGGTTACATGGAGTGCGGCCAGAGCACACGTTGTATTCCCATGCGTAATGTATCTAGATGCTCCGAGTAATTAATTACACATGGTGATTTTATTTCAGACCGCATGTTCATCAGGCCAACCTGACACACGAAAATCAAAAACAATGTGTGTAATTGGAAAGTACACACAATGTAGTCTGGCTGATTCCACACACTGAATCCCCAGGCGTGTGACTTGGACATACATAAATCAAGGTAAATGGTGTTTAGCTGCATGTAAACACCATGTAGTATCCCATTAATAAAAAATTAAAATTACATTAAATTTTAAATTACATCATTAAATCCTTTTTTTATTGATTATAATACTGTTGTGTGTATGAAAACATAATAATAATTATAAATATATTTAAAATGACCAATTAATTTATAGTACTTAATATTTCATTATTGGTTCTGCCATTTATTTTCCATGAATTCCATTAAAAACTGGTATCTCGAAATAATATTGTATTATCATTGAGATGAATTTGAATTAATTAATTAATTCATGCAAGTTTTATTATCTTAAATAATAAAATAACGAATAAATGAAAACTTTCCATTTAGTTTTGCGTATTCGTTATTAGTGTTACCATTTGTGAGATTGACCAAGGATTATGTATGTCTTGACATTTATTTAATTAAATTTCTTTCATGGTTTTTTAATTATTTAATATTAAATTTAAATAAATAATATGAGTCATCCCTTCCTCCATTATTATGTAGGACCGGTGTGTCTAAGGATATTTATGTAATTCCCTTGAACAAATCATTTGGTTCCCCTCACCTGCATGTGAGTAATAAATATTTGTAATTAATAGAGCATCCCATGGTGTCTGGGGATGGTTCAAGGAAGAACTATAATGACACCAACTTGGTGATATATAGGAGGAAATGTGGAATGTTGTATCTCTGGCCATGGTTGGCATAAGGAAAAATTTCCCCTATGTCGTAGGTTGATTTAATTTCCACTCATTAAATGAACCAATAAATAAGTGCATGATACCATCATTTAATTATTTAATTATTTTATGTCTAATTAATTAAAATTATATTTATTTATTCAAAACAGTGACCACATAAATAAATGAATTAATTTAGAAAAGATGGAATTTAAATAAAATTAGATATGTGTAAATTCGTTATCCAAACATGGTTAATTAATTAAGTAAAAATACACTTTAATATTAACAAGACATGTAAAAGATAAATGAAGATAAAAATTTATGTATAATAAAATGAAATCCATCATTCTAATATTCAGTTAAACTAAGCCTTATGTTACTTGATTCGGAACAAAACTCAATAGAACTATTTGTTTGACCAACCCTTGTTCGTAAATTTACTTTTTTAAAGTGAGTTATTATGAATGTTTCCAGTTGACTTAACCATTTTACATTAAGAGGAGTAACCCTTAACAGAATTGCTGTAATTTGGAGGCAATTGTTGAGAAAATACAAGTCAAGATTTCGAGATTAGGGAGTCCTCTCAAAGGATAACGGAGCTACAAACCCATAGTTGGCAAAGAATTTCCAAACTAAATACCTTCAAAATAGATTGATCAAACTTTGTTGGGGTTATGAAAAGGGGAATATGGATCCATGCCCCTAGAATTTCATAGTAACTAGACATTCCATGTTCAATGGTGAGGGCTATTGTGACTTGATAAAATAGTGTGATATTTAATAAAATCCATTAATTATTTATCACAGAATCAATAAACAAGAAAATAACTAATGTAATACTCTTTTAATTGTAGAATTAAATGAAAAGATAAATATCCCCACAATAAATATTGGATAAAGAATATATCCTCACTGTTAGGAACTTCCAGGAGTGGTTTAGACTCTTTCGGGTTGTTCTATGCCATGAAGAAAAATCATACAGTATAAAATCCTCAATTCCCGATCCACCAACTCAAGAGGCAAGTGATGAATAGTTCCTAGTCTATGAAAACATATGAATGACGTGGTCTATGTTCAATTTTTGTTGATTTCATATATGCCTAGTGAACTAATGAAGTCTGACAAAAACATGGATGTGTATAGCATGATTAAGCACGTCCGTGGTCTTTACAAGAAGAGAGTTAGACAAGAACAGTTTGAGATTTACAAGGTGCTCTTTCAGGGAAAGCTTGGAGAGGGTTCCCTGGCTGGGTCTCACATATTGATTCTCATTAGCTACACAATCACCAAGAGTTTCTAGGATTTGAACTCCCTGAAGAACTGGGAATAAATCTCATTCCTGGCATCACTTCCTCAAAGATTCTCTAGTTTTGTTATGATTTTTGATATGGAAAACATTGAGAAGTATTTTCTAGATCTTGTTATCCTCCTTCTCTAAGAATATAAATATAGGAAGCATGAAAAGCAATTTGTCCTTATGTTGAAGAAATAGAAGTGGAAATAAAATATCTTTATGCTCAAATATTTTTCACTCCCTTTCAAAAATAAGAAGATCAAAGGGGATTTAAGGGAAGAGGATGTTTTGTATTTCTCATGTGATAATAAGGGCCAATGGAAGAAAAACTGCACCCAACTGAAGAAAAACGTAGAAGCTTTAGGTGCATTTTTATCAAGTGAAATTTATCTATTTCTATAAATTGGTTATTAGATACAACTTGTTGTTATCACATGTCATGACCTGTCCTTGGGGCCCATGCCGTGACTACCCCAAGCCCGCCTTCCATAGGCCAAGGTCTGGAAACTAGCACCAAAGGTGTAATCCCGATAAAAAGGGAAGGAATTGCCTTTAAACCTATAACACACACAGTCTGAACACAAGCATTAGAGGCAACAAGTACTAAAATAGAAAATTAAGGTGTGCAGAAAGTAAGTGGGCTAGTATACAAACCCAACTAAACCACATGTTCAAGTAAAAAGGGAAAACAACTCCTGGATCATCCACTAGGGAATTCTACCTGAAGGGTAGGTGTACAACTCCAAAAACTCGTCCCTGCGGTACGTCCCGTCTAGTCTAGCTCCGAGCAGCCTCCCGTCCGTCACCCTCAGCCTCGATCACCGATGTCTGTCGTCGGTACAGAACACAACAAGGTACGGGCGAAGCCCTTGTAGGGGTGAGTATAACAATACTCAGTAGGCGACACCGAGACCCCCGAAGGTCTCCCAGAATCCACAAAGGATAAACCACAGTAGAAACATACAATCACGAAGTATCAACCAACCATAATTAGGTATATGCCCATGCATATACATAATTTATCAATCACAGTTCGGCTCCAACTCTCGAGCCCAAGAACAAACCATTCCACAAAGGAAGTAATGTTAATTACCACGATGATAATGATCAAAATACATGACTCAGCTCACACCAGTATACATCTTTAGTAGTTTGATAGAGATGATCATATGTTGACACTGATTCATCTAAGCTGTCAGAACCACACAGGAGACAGGACCGACTAAGCTATTAGAGCCACACAAGATACATGACCAAGTATTCTATTGGACCCACACATGATATAGGAATAGAAGTCAGAACTGTTGAACCCACAGAGGATCCTGGTACAGTAGTCATCGCTATCGAACCCACAGAGGATTCTGGTACAATAGTCATTATTGTTGAACCCAATATGGATCCTGGTACAGTATCTTCACTGTCAAACCCATGGAGGATCCTATCATCTCAGTTGTAGCCAGCCCTAGGGTTCCTGGGCACAACATGCTCAATTCCAGGAGGGTCCGCTCCTCGAGAAAGTGTCAATAAAGAAACTATCATGAATTCCTGAGTTGATGTATCCCATATTTCCACCTCATTATACGGTACCCAACTTGATTGACGGTACATCAATCGTACGCCCAGTCTGAGAGTTATTGGCATTTCCGTTATAGGGGCCCGGTTGGATTTATGCTCGATCCAAACCCGGCCATTTTCCAAATTTTTCTAAAACTCACTTAGAGTATCCCAAAAAGACCGCCTCTTCACGAGGGTCCTAGTTTCATAGATGTCACGTCAATCGGACCCGCGGTCTAGGAGTTATTCACATTTAAGTGAAGACGGGCCTAGCCCATCAAGCCCAGTGGGCTGGCGGGTCGGCCTGACCCGGCTGGGGGTCAGACCAGCCCGGTGGTGCGCGGCCCACCCACGGACCTGACCTGCGCTATGGGCCGGTCCATTTTGCCCGGCGGATCCATGAAGCACCTCCTCATCCTCTTCCCCTGCCGACCGTAGCCGACCGGTTCAGTCAAGCGCACGCGGCCCGCGCTGCAGGCCACGATTCTCCCCACGCAGTGCCTGTGGGCATGGTGGTTCTCCATCCTGACATGCACGCAGCAGGCTGCTTCGTCCAGCCGAGTGGACCGTGGTCGCGGGCTGCATCCTCCTCCATGCGGCGCCTATGTGCGCCACTGTTCTCCAGTGGGCCGGCCAGATCGGCCGGCCGATCATGCCGCGGACCAGGCGGCCCGAGTGGTCGTCGGTCCCTCCACGCGGCCGGCGCACTGCTGTCGTTGCCGCCACCGCCTACAGTCGCCGGCACCACTGCCCGATGACCCTCCTTCTGCGGACCACCGGGTTCGTTCCGGTGGTCAGAAATTTGATCCGTCTACACCGGGGGTCCTCTCGAGATGCCACCCTCAGCGCTGGACCCTCCGGATTCCGTCGCGGCCACATTCGCACGTCGCCCACGAAGAATGAAACAAGCCGAAGAACATTACAAGATCAGCGGAGGGAATCAGGACGTGTTCGGATTGTCCCGCACCCTCTGTGTTAGCAGATCATAACAGGGTTCAAAAAAGATCATCAATAAGACCGAACCATCCCAAATCTACACCCCACATGAAATTCTTCCCTTACATGCAAGAACGATTGAACCGCAGATCACCCTGTCCGTTGGCTGTTTCGCATTCATCATTTAGAAATAAGAACGAAGAACATCAATCCCAGTAAAGGTAAATCCCCCTACCTCATATTCGTCGTAGTACATTGAAGAGTCACGAAAGACAGACGTCACGGAAAATGGACGTCGTTCCGTCAACGTCGTAGGAGGTAGAGCTCGGTGAAGACGATTCGAGATGATTCCCTTGGTGTACTTCATGGGCGGAGGTGCTTCACTTCCTTGCTCCAGTTGAAGAAGGAATAAGATGATGCTTCTCTTTATTTGGAGACGAGGAGCGTTCTTTGTTGGAATAGGTCATTCTTCGTTGGAAGAAGTCGTTTCTCCAAGAATTCTCCCAAAGCTATTAAGTGTCCACCCAATCTAACATAATAGCCTCCCTATTATTTTATCCATGCCATTCATCCCAAATGGAATTAAAAAGTGTTAAAATCTCTACATATTTATTAATTAATTGCGGGATCTCAATTAATTAATTAATGGGTGTTGTCACTTTAATGAGAGAAGGTGGAAGGTTCAAAATTAAACAAGGAGAGGTGGCTTTATTAAATTAAAGGGAAGTTTAATAGACTTCCCCCAATTAAATGAAGGTTACATGGGGGTAAAAGGGGGTTCAAACTATAGTGGTCCCCACCTAGTTATATCCTCCCAAGGAAGGTTAGGGTGTGGTGGGCCGCAACTCTAACCTCTACTTGGTGGTTTTAACCACCAATCTAATAAAAACATGTACACATGTTTTTATTTTATTTTATTTATAATCCCCAAAAATTAACTTCCGACCTCGATAAAACGAAACTGCGGTAAAGGTCTCCTTAAGTGAATATTGGTGCTGCGAGTTCAGTGGTGCCCTCAGATTTCAATTCCGAGCACCAGATCTAAAGATATAAAATCCCGCACATATGTTTATTGAATGTACCTAAGAAAAACTTCAAAAATTGATTCCAGGCACACCAGGCCTCGGAGTCATGCTCCATCAGAAACCACAGACTCGTAAAAATCCCATTTATTTTAAAAAAAATGCACAGAATTTCTGGGTCTTTTTATTTTCTCCACCTCAGAGCATTACATCCCTGTAAGCTAAAACTCATAATAAAGGAACAAATGAGGGTACTGAGCACGCATTTGATCCTCCCGCTCTCATGTGCTCTCCTGTAGGTTCCTGTGCTGCCAGCGAACACACACCAAAGGAATCGACCGTCTATGTAGGACCTCCTCCTGTCGATCCTAAATCTCCAATGGAACCTCCTTGAATTTCTCCCCATCATCGATGTCCAACTCCCCGTGTTCTATAATGTGGGATGGGTCATGCACGTATCTTATCAGCTGAGATACGTGTAAGACGTCGTGCACCCAGTGCAACTGTGGTGGAAGAGCCAAGAGGTAAGCCACCTCACCTACTCTATTGGGGACCTGGAATGGTCCGATGAATCATGGAGACAACTTGCTGCCCCGGACAAATCTCCGTAGACCTCATTGAGGTGAGACCAATTAGAAAGACGTAGTCTCCATCCCCGAACTCTAGTGGTCTTCGTCTCCTATCAGCATATGACTTCTGTCTGCACTGTGTAGTCTTCATCTGCTCCTGGATGATCTGCACCTTCTCCGTCGTAGCCTACACCATCTCTGGTCCTACAAGTGCTAACTCCCCTAGATCAGTTCAGCATAGAGGCGATCTCCAAGTCCGGCCATAATGTGCCTTATTAGGTGCCCTCCCGATGGTGGAGTGGTAGCTGTTGTTATACGTAAACTCTACCAAGGGTAAGTGATCCTCCCAGCTATGACCGAAGTCAGGGACACATGCGCGGAGCATGTACTCGGGAGCCTGAATGGTCCAATCTATCTGACCATCTGTCTGAGGATGGAAGGTAGTTCTCAAGAGAATCTGCGTCCCGAAATCCTCCTGCAACCCCATCCACAACCGGGAAGTAAAACCAGCATCTCGATCAAAAACGATCTTCGATGGCACACCGTGAAGTCATATGATCTCTTATACGTAGAGGTTCCCCATTCTCTCTACTGAGACCTGCTCTATGATCGGTAATATGTGGGCCGACTTGGTGAGTTGGTCAACAATCTCCCAGATAGAGTCGTGTCTTCTGGATTTATGTGGAAGTACCATCACGAAATCCATGGATATCACGTCCCACTTCCACTCTGGGACCTCTAATGGATGAACCCAGCCTACTGGAACCTGGTTCTCAACATTCACTTGCTAAAAAGTGAGGCATCATGAGACAAAATCTACTACTACCTTCTTCATAACTGGACACTAGTGTTGTCGTTGGAGGTCCAGATACATCTTTGTCACTCCTGGATGTACCTCTAAAGGAGATATTTGGAACTCCCGTCACACTTCCTCCTGAAGTGAAACTGGTACCATGGTACGTCCTCTGAAGAGAATGACATGTTCCCCACCTTCAGAAAATCCATCAGGTGCCTACCCTATGGATATCTGAGCACGTCATGTCTCACAGTCAATGTCCCCACGCTGTGCCTCCTGGACTCACTGAAGAAATGGAGGAGTGACTGTGAGAGACTGCAGAAATGCTTCTACATATCTATCCACAAAAGATATCTTCAACGCGAACAACTACTCTATTGCCTCTCTTAGTAGCTGAATGCCTAATCTCCTACTGAGAGAATCTGCTACAACGTTCTCCTTCCCAAAAGTATATACTATCTCAAAGTCATAGTACTGGAAGAACTCGAGCCATCGTTGCTGTCTCAGGTTCTGGTCCTTATGTGAGAAGATGTACCTGAGACTCTAGTGGTCAGAGTAGACGGTAAAACGTTCTCCCATAAGATAATTTCTCAACATTTTCAAGGCGATGACCACTCCAACCTACTCCAAGTCATGGGTAGCGTAGTTCTGCTCGTGCTGTCTCAACTGACGAGAACCATACATGATCCCGGATCACTCAGGCATCAGGACACACCCAAGTCTAGTCCCTGATTTATCGCAGTAATCTACGTACCCAACGCCCTCCTCCGGTAGCCTCAACATGGGCACACTGGTCAACCTGTGCCGCGGCTCCTGAAAGCTCTACTGGTATCTCTATGACCACACGAATGGTTTCCCCTTCATCGTCAATACTGAAAGTGGTGATGCAACTTTGGACAAGTCTGGCACAAATTTACGATAGTACCCAGCCAGTCCCAGAAAACTCTGTACCTCCATCCCACTCCTGGGTGGCACCCAAGCAAGTACTGCCTCGATCTTCGCTAGATCCACTGCAACTCCAACCTCTGAGATGACGTATCCCAGAAAGTGAACCTCTCGAATCCAGAACTAGGACTTCAAGATCTACCATAAAGCTGGTGCTCACCTACTAGAGTAAGCTCACACTGCCATCACCTATGCGTAATCGTCGAGTCTACTCCCATAGAAGTCTATAGCTGTAAGGATTGATGAAACGACTCTGTTGAAATATCCGAGCTCTGAACGAGGGTAGTGGCAATAAAAGAATGACTTGCACCCGTGTCTATAAGTACTACAACAAGGGTAGAGTAGACCCAGATAGTACCTCAAATCATCTCATGTGCACTGTAGTCGTAGGCCTTGACTGCCTGGAGCTAATACCGCCTCTGTCTTCCAGCTCCCTATGGTCGGGGTGGACCTCTTTGTGGTGGTGGTGGTAGAGCCTCTAAACGTCTTCCACTACCCGCTTCTCGGCCAGCTCCTCTCCCACGTTCGCCTGCTCCCGGCAGAACCCCACAGTCAAAGCTCTGCCTCCGCCTAGGAGGTCCATCTACTATCTTCTGCTCATCTGCATGGTGGGTCCGAAAGTCAGGAGCCATGTGGCACTTCTCGCCACATGCATATCATTGTTTTCTCTTCTTATAGTTGGCTCTGTCTCGTGTTACCCGCACAACCGAACTTGTATCCTGGGGTCACCCACCTGATGGCCTGGTCCACTTGGTTTTCTGTGACATCTGTCTACTACCAACTGCAGAAGACTCCGCTATGTGTCGCCCTATGGTGGGTCTCGGTGCTGGTGACTGCTAAGCGAGAAAACACTCCACTAGAAGGGCTCTCTCCAGCACCCCCTCCTGCATCAGGATTCTTAGGTGGATCATCGAAGCCCTGATCTCATTCCTGAGTCCCTGCTCGAAGGTCTGGGCCCTGAAGAATGGGTCATGTACCATATCCGTGGAGTAGCGCGAGTGGTCGGTGAACCTCAATAAGTATTGAGCTACTGTCATGCTGCCCTGCTGTAGATGAAGTAACTCCCGAATCCACACTGCAAGAAGGGTGACTGAAACAAACTCTGAGCGAAAGAGACTCTCAAAGTCCATCTAGAGTAATGATGCCTCATCATGCACCTGGAGCATCAGGCTTCACCATCTTCCTGCTGCTGCATGCCGGAGACTCATGACAAGGATCACCATGAGGTCGACTGGTGTCCCTACCAATATAAAAACTCTCACGATAGCCTCCAGCCAATCCTCAGCTTCCTCTGGGTCCATCTCTCCTTGGAACCTAGGTGGCCTCTAGCGCAGGAACTCATGCAACGTACTCAGACGGTGTGCATTCTCTGCTGCTGGAGTTGGTGGTAGCGGTGGCCCAGCGGGTAGTGGTACCGCTGGTACCTCTGCTGTTATGGGCCCCTGCACCAAGGCCTTGTCGCTCGTTGGGATACCATCTCGTACGTAACTCAGAACCCTAGCTGGCTGCCTTCATGGGGGAATCCTGAAAAGAAACACGTGAGCCACAGTTAAAATAGTATACCTGGTGAGCTGACACAAATTAGCCACAAATAAAACTTTTCCAAAAGAAACACACATGAAATCAGTGTTTTTGTGCACTGAGTTAGAAATCAGTAGTCAGATTCCTTGTATATGGATACGTCGGTCTCCGCACCAACACCGGTTTCCCTAAGCTGATAACCACACCCAAAACACTTAACACTATTTCTGTTAAAAGAATCAGAGCCCAAGTTCTGTGGTAGAACCAACTCCTCTGATACTAATTTGTCATGAACCGTCCTCGGGGCCGGTGCTGTGACTACCCCAAGCCCGCCTTCCATAGACCAGGGGTTGGTGACTAGCACCAAAGGGATAATCTCGATAAAAAGGGAAGGCATTGAATGTAAACCTATAACACACACAGTCTGAACACAAGCAGTAGAGGCCACAAGTACTAAAATATAAAAGTAAGGTGTGCTGAAAGTAAGTGGGCCAGTATACAAACCCAACTGAACAACAATTACATGTAAAAAGGGAAAACAGCTCCGGGATCGTCCACCGGGGAATCCTACCTGAAGGGTACATACAGAACTCGAACAATTAGTCCCTGCGGTATGTCCCATCTAGTCCAGCTCCAAGCAGCCTCCCGTCCGTCACCCTCAGCCTCGATCACTGTCGTCCGTCATCCGCACAGAACAGAACAAGGTTCGGGCGAAGCCCATGAAGGGGTGAGTATAACAATACTCAATAGGGGACCCTGAGACCCCCGAAGGTCTCCTAGAATCCACAAATGATAAAACAGAGTAGAAAGATAATATCATGAACTGTCAACCAACCCTACTTAGGTATATTCCCACACATATACCTAAGTTATCAATCACAGTGTGGCTCTAACTGTTGAGCCCAAGCACAAACCATTCCACAAAGGAAGTAAAGTCAATCACCATGATGATAATGGTTGAAAGACATCACTCCACTCACACAGGTATACATATTTCGTTGAGTGAGAGAGACAATCAGATGTAGTCACTGATTCATCTAAGCAGTTGGACCCACACAAAATACATGACCAGCTAAGCTCTCAGACCCACACATGATACATGACCAGGTATTCTGTCGGACCCACACAGGATACAGGAACATAAGTCAGAACTCTCAAACCCAAGGAGTATCCTGGTATTGTATTCATTGATGTCGAACCCATGGAGGATTATGGTATAGTATTTATCGTTGTCGAACCCACGGAGGATCCTAGTACAGTATCGTTTCTATCGAACCCAGGGAAGATCATGTCATCTCAGTCGCAGCCAGCCCTAGGGTTCCCGCACACAACACACTGGATTCCAAGAGGGTCTTCTTCTCGAGCCAAGTGTAGATACATCAACTATCATGAAGTCCTGAGTTGATGTATCCCATAGTTCCATCTCACCATAAGGTACCCAACGTGACAGACGACGCGTCAATCAGATGTCCGGTCTGAGAGTATTGGGCATTTTTGTTCCATGGGCCTGTATGGATTTACGCTCGATCCAAAACCAGAAGTTTTAAAAATTTGTCCGAAACTCACTTAGAGTATCCCCAAAACGACCACTTCATCGCGAGGGTCCAAATCCGTAGACGGCGCATCAATCAGAAGCGTGGTGTAGGAGTTATTTGCATTTAAGCGAAGACGGGCCCGGCCTGTCAAGCCCAGTGGGCTGGCGGGTCGGCCCGACCCGGCTCGGCAGGTCCGACCCAAATGGGGGTCGGCCCAGTCCGGTGGGGCGCGACCCTCCCATGGATCTGGCCTGTCTGGCGGGCCGGTCAGGTTCACCCAGGGGCGCTATGCGGCGCCGCCTCCTCCTCTACCCCAGCTGGTCGTATATGGCCAGTTCGGTCTAGCGCACGCGGCCTGCGGTTCTCCCCACGCGTTGCCTGCGGGCGCCGTGGTTCTCCAGCCCGGCCGGCACGCGGCCGACCGGTTCGCCCATCCGACCGGACCGCAGTCGTGGGCCGCTTCCTCCTCCACGTGGCGCTTGCGGGCACCGCCGTTCTACAGTGGGCCGGCCGGATCGATAGGCCGGTCGTCCCACGGACCAGGTGGCCCGACAGGCCGATGATCCCTCGACGCCGCTGGCGCGCAGCCGCCGCTGCCGCCACCACCTCCGGTCGCCGGCGCCACTGCCCGACGACCCTCCTTCTACTGACCACCAGATTTGCTTCGGTGGTCGAAAATTGGATCCGTCTACGCCCAGGGTCCTCCTGGGATGCCTCCCTCAGCGCTGGTCCCTCCGGATTTTGTCACTTCCACTTTGGACCGTCGCCCACGAAGAACGCAACAAGCCGAAGAACATGACAAGATCAGTAGAGGGAATGGGTCCGTGTTCGGGTTGGCCCGCACCCTCTGCTTTAGAAGAACATAACAGGGTTAAATAAAGATAATCAATAAGACCGATCCATCCCAAATCTAAACCTCACATGAAATTCTTTCCTTACCCACAAGAACGATCGAACCGCGGATACGCCTGTTCATTGGATGGTCCACGTTCAGCATTTAGAAATAAGAATGGAGAATATCAATCCCATGAAAGGTAAATCCCCCTACCTCGTATTTTTCATAGTACGTTGATGAGTTGCGGAATACAGACGTCACAGAAAACGGACATCGTTCCGTCAACGTCGGAGGAGGTAGAGCTCGGTGAAGACGAGTCGAGATGACACCCTCGGTGTACTTCATGGGCGGCGGTGCTTCCCTTCCTTGCTCTGGTTGAAGATGGAAGAAGATGATGCTTCTTGTTCTTCAAAGATGAGTAGCGTTCTTTGTTAGAATAGTTCGTTCTTCATTGGAAGAAGTTGTTTCTCCAAGAGTTCTCCCAAAGCTATTAAGTGTCTGCCCAAACTAAAATAATAGCCTCCCTCTTATTTAATCCATGCAATTCATCCCAAATGTAATTAAAAAGTGTTCAGATCTCTACAAATTAATGAATTAATTATGGGAGCTCAATTAATTAATTAATGGGTGTTGTCACTTTAATTAGAGAAGGTGGAAGTTTCAAAATTAAATGAGGAGAGGTGGCTTTCTTAAATTCAAGAGGAGTTTAATAGACTTCCCCCAATTTAATGAAGGTTATATGGGGGTTAAAGGGCGTTCAAACTAGAGTGGGCCCCACCAAGTTATATCATCCCAAGAGAGGTTTGGGTGTGGTGGGCCCCACCTATAACCTTCACTTGGTGGTTTTAACCACCAATATAATGAATATATGTACACAAATTTTTATTTTATTTTATTTAGAATCCCCAATAATTAACTTCCAACCTTGATAAAATGAAACTACGTTAAAGGTCTCCTTAAGTGAATATTGGTGATTCGAGTTCAGCGGTGCCCTCAGATTTCAATTCCAAGCATCAGTTCAAAATATATAAAATCCTACACATACGTTTACTGAACGTAACTGAGAAAAAGTTCAGAAATTGATTCCGGGCACCCCGGGCCTCAGAATCAAGCGTCGTCAAAAATTGAAGACTCGTAAAAATCCAATGTATTTAAAAAAAATTCATGGAATTTCCATGTATTTACGACACATATGTATTCAAATACAATAACCAAGTAGATTTAGAAAAATTGACCAAGGGGAGGTAGATGTACGAGAAGACAACAAAGCTAAACTTTCTGATGTAGATATTAGAGACTACCACCTCACGTTGCTGACTGGAATGATCTTGGTTTTAAATGGTTTTTTTATTATGTTCTTTCAGTTACCAAACACATTATTTATGTATCCAGACTAGATACATATAGATTAATTTTCAAATTCTGAAATAAATTTTTGTTCTTTTATAAAGATATAGTTTTTTTATGGTATGGTACATTTACATAATGGTCTTTACATGTTGTATTAGATAAACCAAGTAATGAAAATTGATAATGGTGTTACTTCACATGACTCATACCACACCCAATGTTGGCATCGCCAGATAGGTCATGTAAAATAGAAATGATTGAAAAAATTACATCAAGATGGATATTTACATTATTTCAAACTAAAAACACTTGATGTATGTCACACATGTTTACAAGGTAAAATGAACAAAGCCCCGTTCAGTGAGAAAGGTGAAAGGGATAAAGCTCTTCTTTAATTATTTCATACCGATGTGTGTGGAACATTTCTTATTGGTGAAAGGGGTGGGTACACATACTATATAACTTTTACTCATGATTTTAGTAGATACAAATATATTTACTTAATGATGTATAATTTGGATTGTTTTGATAAATTCAAGGAAATCAAGAATGAAGTTGAGAACCAACTTGGAATAAAGAATATGTAACTCCACTCAGACCGAGGTAGAGAATATCTTAATCCATACTTCATTAACTACTTACGAGAGTTTGAGATCCTATCCCAACTCACTCCTCCATACAAACCTTAGCAGAATGATATAAGTGAAAGGAGAAATGACCCATTGTTGGACATGGTGAGATCAATGACGAGTCAGGAAAGTCTTCCATTATCCATTTGAAGATATGAGTTACGAACAGAGACAAACATACTAAACCAAGTACCAAATAAATAGATAAATGGTATTCCATAAAATTTTTGGAGTGGATGAAAATCAATGTTATCAAATTTATATCATTGGGGAAGTGAAGTGTTTGTTAAGGCCTCTTCAAGTAACTAACTCACACCCCGAGGCACAATGTGTACGTTTATAAGAAACCCCAAGAAAACAAAATGATATTACCTATACAAACCCTAGGAAAAAAGGGTTATAGTAGAAAGACACGCCATATTAATTGAGAGGGAGAACATCTCCAAAATAGATAGTGGGATCAAGATTACTTAGATGAAGTCAAGGCTCAAGAAACAAAAGAGATGGTACATGATCAGATTCCACAAAGCCCCATGGAAGAAGAAACTATTCCAGAGACACAATAATGAATTAGGAGTACAAAAGAGGTTATAGAACATGAATGGTATGGTTTTCTAGTTACTGAGTATAGTGACTCATTATTAGTTGATAATAATGATCCTATAACCTAAAGAAAACAGTAAGTGGCACAGATGCTTCCAAGTGGAAAAAATCCATTAATTATGAAATGGATTCCACTTTCCAAAACCAAGTATGGGTTTTGATAGATCCTATAGTGGATGTAAATCCTATTTTTGAAAATGTGTATTCAAGAATAAGCTAGAAATGAAAGGAAAATTTATTACCTATAAGGTGTGAATGGATGCAAAAGGGTTTAAATAGTGTTATGATATTGACTATGATGAATTTTTTTTTCCAGTTGCAGTGCAGAAATACATCAAAATTATACATTTGATTTTGTCTTAGCATGAGTATGATATTGGGAAAATGAATTTTGAAATAGAGTTTCTTAATAAGAACCTTTTGAAAGATGTCTACATGACACAACCTAAAGGGTTTTCAACTCCAAATGAGGCCAATAAGATATACAAGTTTCAAAAATCCAATTGTTTATTGAAGAAAGCATACAGGTCATGAAACATTCATTTTTAAGAATCCATAAGAGAATTTGGTTTTATAAAAAATCAATGTGAGCCTTTTTTCAACAAATGGTTTAGTGGGGGTGTAGTCATTTCTTAATAGTATATGATGATGACATATTACTTATTGGAAATGAAATACAAGTCTTACAGTCTATTAAGGCATGGTTGAATAAATTATTTTCCATGAATGAATTGGGTGAGGCAGCATATATTATTGGGATCATGATCCTAGTGGTTTATCAAAGTAAGTCAAAGTACATATATTGACAAGATACTGAACAGAATAAATATGGAAAATTCCAAAAGGGGATTGTTTCTTACATCACATGGAATTCATCTTTCTAAGAAAATGTGTCGTGAGACCCATGTGGAAAGAAATAAAATTGAAAGGATTCCATACACATCGTCAATTGGGTGAGCCATGTATGTTATGCTATGTACTAGGCTAGATTTCATATACATATTAAGTTGGTAGGAAGAGTTCAAGATGATATAGGTGACTTCCATTTTATGGTAGTCAAGACTATCCTTAAGTATCTAAGGTGTACTAAGGATATGTTCCGAGTTTATGGAGGAGATGAGGAACTAGTAATTAGAGGATATGAAGATACTAGTTTCCGGACTGATCAAGATGACATGAATTTACAAATGGGATACATCTTCACTTTGAATGGAGGTGTTGTGAGCTGGAAAAGAATAAAGCAGGTTGTGGTCATAGATTATGTAGTAGAGACCAAGTATATTTCAGATTATGAGGTTGCTAAAGAAGAAATTTGGATGCCAAATTTTGAAAAGAGATTTATGTGGCACCTAGATGTAATGATCCCACCACATCTGTTGTGGTAATACCACAGTGGTGTCTCTTGCAAAAGTGTCAAGGTCACATCATCAAACAAAGCACATACATCGAAAGTATCATCTCTTGAAGGGATTTTTCTCAGAGAGGTAATGTTTAAGTGAGGATTATTTCAACGAAATACATTGTGGTGGACCCCTTGACTGAAGACTTGACTCATAAGAAACATGATTATCATGTGAGGTCTAACGGACTGAAAGTCATAGGTTGTTGGCTATAGTCCAAGTGGGAGTTTGTTAGAGTTGGTTCCCAAGAAAAAAATGTTTGTAAATTGATTAAATGGATATTTTATGTATTAAATATTATATTAAACGTATTACAACATATTTTTCATTATTCTGCATGACCATAATGTAATAATGTCATATTGTATTTGTTGTATTAATAAGATCCTAGTATTTTTCCATTGTGATGAGAAACAAGATGTTCTATGAAAATATTATTAATAAAGTTGTGTGGTTGGATACCATACAATGATGGGGCATGTAGTATATAGAACATCAGGTGCAAGTACACGTTAGTAGATGACAATTCTTCTCATGATGTTTGCACTTGGTAATATCCATGATGCTAGATTATGATAATAGATCTGCTAGTAGGAATTGTAACACCCCAAGGTTTTAAAAATAAATTTAAATTCCTGAACATTTTTTTAAGTATATAGTTATAACTATCCCTTAAACATAATTTTCCACTTCAATGTTTTGAATTTTGAAAAACAGACATACACAGTTGCTATCAATAAGTTAGTTAAAGTCTAATAAGACCAACTTAATTTTTGGAGAATTGTAACATACCCTTGTGAATAGTAATGATACCCTTATGAATAGTAAAAACCCCTTATGAATAGTAACCTCACCTATCATTGAATACATATAAGAAATAATTGAGGTTATGATATACCCATATCCTGGAATAAGTAAACAAATGATTTAAAAATGTTATTTTTGGAATAAAATATTATTTTATATAAAAATTAAATTAATCATATATAGAAAATTACTTTCAAAAATTGGAGTTCATTTTTGAATTCTATACATTTAAAAATGGTTAGGGTGAATTTTTTCGATTTTTCTGGAATACTTAAATGTTTGACGAATAGTGAAATACAGTAAAATACCATATATATATATTATCAGTTAAATACACTATTTTAGACATCATGGAAGATGTAGGCACACTGGGTTCAAACACACATTATCTCTTTAATATTTTTTTAAAATGAATTAATACTATTAATAGTATTTAGAAATAATATTAAACTAATGACTAAAAATTTAAAACTCCTCTCCTCCACTATAAATACCACCCACTCCCCCTCTTAATCCCACACCTCTCAAGCCATGAGACTTTCACAATTTCTAAAAAATAAAATTATGAAGACCCTTCTCCATGTCAAAAACCTGATGGTCTCACAAAAAGGCCAAAACCAAGGTCCTCATGAAGGATCTCAAGGAGAAGAGATCAAGAGGTAAACAACCTCTTTTGTTTTCTTTATTTTATTTTCATTTTTTTTCTATTCTTATTCTTATCTCACATACCCTTATCTAAGAGTCATGAATTATCCAATATCTTAAATATTATTTATTTTATCATGTTTATGGAAGATTCACCATTATACTTATTTTCCTCTCCCACTAATTCTAGAAATAAAAACATCATCTGTGATGTGTCGATTTACGGACATCGTGAACGATGTGATTTCAATATCTTTTAATTCCTTAAAGACTGGTCAAAAATCCATTTTTATGGTTTAAATAGTTTATAATTTTTGTATTATATCTTATTTAAGGTTCTGTAATCATTTTTGACACATGATGTTAATTTTCTAAACAAAATGAGTTCGTTATTATCAAAGAACCACCAAAATGATCTAAACGAACATCATTAATATTTTAACTAATGAATCATCTTAATATCAGAATTAAAAACGATAAAATTTATAATTTAATGTTAATGAAACATTAAAATACCTTTTCATTACACTTCTAAAGTTTCTCTTTCAAATTACCAGCAAATCCACTACAAACCGCTCATGGAAGCCATGTAATGCACGCACTCGAAACAATGGAATTAAAAAATATTATTAATGAATGAGTAGAATGATGTTATAAAATTATCATTAAAGGTGTTATAATTAAGAATATGTATTTTTAAAATATTAATATCAATATTTCAACCTTCGTACAAAAGGTTTAAACATGTTTGAGGGAAGTTGAACTCGAGGTAAGGGATCCTCTCTTTCTCACTTTTATTCAAGAATCACCCTTATGTTATGCTCTTTAATTTTGAATTCCTAATGATGGTGTATGTTTTCAAACCACCCCCTTTCATCCCTTATGATATATTTGTGATGATATATTCATTTTCGAACTAATTAATCCGTCCCATATATATCTATTACCATGACGTAATTTCGTAAGTTGTTCTAAACACAATTTTCGTTCTTTGGGTTAACCTTCAGCTTCAATGGTTTTTATTAGGATAAGAAGATTTGGGAAATTTAATTTTATTATATTATGTTTTATTATGTGAAATTTCAGTATATATACATAATTCATTCATTTAATCAATCCTCTCTTCAATGTTAAGTTATTTGTAAAGAACATTCCTCTTAAATCCATTTAAGTGTCTCCTTTATGAAATGGAAAGAGATTGTAGTTTTTATTAATATAATGAGTGTTATCTTATGATTTTATGAGGTTTAATTGCTTTAATATCTCCAATATATGCTTTCATAGTTATTTTTTAATAATAGGATTTCATTATTGTGTGTGTGACTCTTATATTCTAAAGCATTTTTTACAAAAAAGGGCTGTTTGAAATTGTGAATGTGTTTTTCTTAAGGGTGTTAACGAGTTATAAAGTTTTTTATTCATGGTATGTTCTATGGAGATTATTTATGTTGGCTTTATACCATTATATATCTTTTTATGGTTGGTGATCCCCATTATATCTCATGATATGTTGGGTTGATCCCATTATAACTCATGATATGTTAGGTTGAGCCAATTATAGGACATGATATGACGGGTGAGACCCATTATAGCTCTCAAATTCATTGGGTACTCCAGAGATAGAATTTGACTGAAAGGTTATTCCATGTTTAATGGTGAATTTAATTGTGAAATGGGGAATATGTCCTAATGAAACTACATGATATTTCCATGCATGTTAATGATTTATTTATGAAATGGGTTTCATTGGGTTTTTTATTATCACTTGACTAACGATTTCTTTCCTTATATCCATTACTCAACTTTTTTGTGCTTATCCTATGTTTCTAAATGTTTTTCATAGGTTATAATGATGTTTAGAAGAAATAAGGAATAAAATTTAAATGTCAGGAAGATTTTTCAAATAGATTATGTTTTATTTGAAATGTTTCATATTCTAAAAAAGGGGATATTGTTTTATTGTTACAATATTTATGATTATCAGATGTTATGCATGTTTTATTTCTTAATTACCTAAATTTATTAATCTGAATAGATCCTTAATGTGTATGAATGCATGTTCATGACTAAATTTCAAGATTAAGCAATGTTTTAAGGACGTGTCCTTATAGTTGATATCAGAGGATGGTTTAGATAAATTTAGGGGTTATAATGATGTTAATTGAATACCATAAATTATTTTTACCTTTATGGTTTATTTAATACGATATATCATTGGATGATAAACATGTTGATTCATCTAAGATATGTCTGTTCAGAATGGTTTTCTGTAGAAGAAACAGGGATGCTGAAGTAGGAAGGAACTAAGAGGCTGATGTCTGTTCGAATACGCAGCCTAGAATGGTGGGAATCAGGACCAAGAAGTTTTTGATAGAAATGGATTAGTTGAATCATGAAACAAATGGGGTTTGTATGCATGATATAGTTGAACATGATCTACCATGAAGAAACATGTCTTTTTTGGTGCATTTTATGAGGCAACATCCTACAATATTTAGTGGAACTATAGATCCAGTGATAGCCGAAGGATAGATCAACACTGAAGAAAATATATTTTATTTCATGGTATGTTTGGAATTCTAAAAGGTAATACAATATATTAATCATTTAGAAGGTGAAGCATATCTATAGTGATCTCTGGTTAAGAATACAAGAGAAAGATATGATCATTAATTCTAGAATGCAATGATTTTAAGAGTCTTTTTCTAGAAAAATATTTTCCTAAAACTCTTCAAATTAGAATGGAGAAAACATTATTGGAACTGAAGTAGCAAGATGATGATTCTATGGCAGCATATGAAGCTAATTTAACAATAATTCCTAGGTATATACTAGATTTTTCTCAGGATTTTTACATTAAAATTAATAATTTTTACTTTGGTTTGAAACCATTTTTTCATAAATATTTGGATTCATGAGAGTTTAAAAGATATGAGAAAATTGGTCATTGTGAAAAAAGTGGAGATGGAGTTTTCTGACATGTATGTGCCTCGTGATGACAAGAATAAGAAGTTGGATAGGTTGGAAAGCATTGGGGGAGAATTCATGAAAGAAATCTGGAGGTAATAAAATCAATTTCCCTTCTCATAAAAAGTGTGGTAAAAGGCATCCTAGTGAATGTCTTGTAAATTCTGGGAAATTATAATGATGTGGAAAGTTGGGACACATGTCTCATGAGTGCAAATAAAATTATCTGAAAATTAATGATAAGCTGATGGTGATATGCTTTATCAACAAGGAATTGGGTCATTTTGCTAATTTTTGTCCGACACTAGTAACTCAAGTCGGGAATCAGCAAGATTGGAAGTTAAAGGGTGTGGTAAAATCCTTTTCAACCACTTAATAAGATGTTGAGATGTCAAATGGTGTGGTATCAGGTAGATTTATTATATTTACAGATTTCAAAAAAGTGTTGTTTGATTTAGGGTCTACAAATTCCTTCATTTCAGAGAAATGTTTGGAAAAATTGGGAATTCAACCTCATAAAAAGAATCCGAAACTCATGGTAAAAACACATGGAAGAAATATTATTATAAAAATATAAAATAATCAACCTATATTTGTCTGTGTAAAGGGTTTACTAATAAACTTGTTATTTTTCCACTAGTAGAGTTTGATGTTATTCTGGGTATGGGATGGCTTTCATTTTTATCATGCTAAGATAGATTGCAGAACCAAAGAAGTAGTTTTTTGAAAAAGAATTTTCGTTTTTGTACAACAATGAACCCATACCTTTGGTAACATATCAGGAAGCTAAGAAACTAATAAAAGATTAATATTAAAGTTATCTTGCTCATATTTTTGAAGATAATGGAACTATCCAGATTAGTGATATACCAATGGTAAATGAATACCTATATACTTTTCCTAATGATTTCTTTAGTGTTATTCTAGATAGATAGGATGAGTTTACTATTGACTTAGTTCTTAATGTTATGCCAATTTCTAAACCCCCTTATCAAATGGATCAAATGGATCTTCTGGAATTAAAAAATAAGTTGCAAGAATTATTAGATAAAGGCTTTATCTGACCTAGCACTTCACCAAGGGGTGCTCCTGTCTTATTTGTTACGAATAAATATGGTTCATTGAGACTTTCCATTGATTATATAGGCTTCAATAACATTACTATTAAAAACATGTATCCTTTGCCTCATATCTAGGATTTTTTTGATCAGCTTCAGAGAGCACAATATTTTTTGAAGGATTTCCTGAGGTCAGGATACCATTAGTTGAATGTAAAGGATGAAGACATCTTGAAGACTGTGTTCCATACTAGATATGGAAATTATGATTTTGTAGTTATGCCTTTTGGGTTAACTAATTCGCCTAACATATTCATGTATCTTATGAATAAAATATTGCATTAGTTATTGGATACGTTTGTGGTTTTATTTATTGATGAAATTCGGGAATATTTTAGAAGTAAATATGAGCATGAAAAACATCTAAGGGTGGTTTTGAAACCTTAAATGAAAAGAAACTCTATAGAAAATTCAGGAAGTGTGATTTTTGGTAGAAATAGTTTTTTTTTGGCACATTATAAATTAGGATGGAATAAAAGTCAATCCTATCAAAAAAAGTGGTTTATGAATGGACATGACCTACAAATGTTACAAAGATGTGTAGTTTTCTGGGATTAGTAGGTTATTATTGATGGTTTATTAAAAACATTTCATATTTATCTATCCCTCTAACTAAGTTAACATGAAAAGGGTTTAAATTTGTTTGGATAGAATAATGTGATATTTTTTTAGGAAATAAAAGAAGATTGGTGAATGCTCCAGTTCTGAATCTACCTTCTAAAAAAGGTGAATTACTCATCTATAGTGATGCTTCTTTTAAGGTACTTTGTTGTGTTTTGATGAATAATGATCAAGTAATTACTTATGATTCATGTCAGTTGAAATGCCATGAGTTAAATTACCCTACACATTATTTGGAATTAGCAGCTGTGGTCTTTGGTTAAAAAATTTTGATGCATCATTTCAATGGATCCAAATGTGAAATATATACTCACCATAAAAGTGTAAAGTATATATTTACTCATAATTAATTAAACACGAGACAAAAAAATGGTTGGAACTAATCAAGTATTATGATTGCATTATTCATTAACATCATGGGAAAGAAAAAAGAGTGTCTAACGTAATGTGTTAGAAAAGTAATGCTACATTAACCATGATACATTTGGAACAAGATCCTTTCGTAAATGATTTGATCAATTTTGTCCTAGAAGTTGTTGGTGTAGGAAATACAACTATTTTGTTTCAGGTTTCAGTGTAGTTATCTTTTTTTAGGAGAATTAAGAAAGCATAGAAGGAAGACTACGAGCTACATATAAAGGTGGAATTGGATAAATGGGTATGTTTCAAGAATTTATCCTCGATAAACATTGGTATTTAAGATTTTTTAAAAGGTTGTGTGTTCCTTGTGATTCTTAGTTGAAGAAAGTATTGTTGTGTTAATCTCAATGTTCTCCATTTTTAGTTACTCCCAGAAGTACTAAGATGTATAGAGACCTTTGGGAGTATTACTGGTGGGATGGAATGAAAAGGGATATTTTTTATTTTAATATGAAATGTTTGATTGGTTAATAGGTTAAAGTTGAGAGGCAGTGTAACGACCAAAAAATTCAATAATGAAAATTTCTCTTGATCCAATTAAAAGTCTTATTATGTAAAATGGTTATATAAAACATATGCACTTCTTTGGTTTTATGTTTTTGGATTTCAAAAAAACAATTAATAATTGTTACCATTGTTAATATATTTGTTGAACAATTATCACATGATTATCATAAATATAGGTATTTAACAAATCCAATTAAATCAGACAAAGGAAACGATGGCCTCATCCACTAGAATTTCTCCATACGAAGCCCATTTGTTAGAGCTCATAAAGGAGGTGGCTTCATTGGTCTTCTCTCTTGGGAAATCCCAAGTCCAGCTTCAACACAGTAAACTCGAACATAACTGCCTATGGGATAAGTGGAAGTGGATAGAGATTACCATCCGAATGATGTTATCAGAGCCACTTCAAGAGTATTTCACCATCAAACACCTTACCCTTCAGTCTTATATGGGAGTTATAAGTGGTTATGTAACAAGAACTTATCACTATGATTATGTGCATTTTTTTATAGAATAAAGAATGTACATTCATTTTATTATTGTTACTTTGTACATATTTTTTAAAGAACAAATAGTATTTTTATTTAATATTCAATTATGAAATCTATTTTGATGAATTAATGATTTTTTGAATTAAATAAAATTTTAGTAAAATATTATTAATAAATTTCATTTTATTAAATATAAATGATCGTATAATTTTTATGAATACAATTGTAATTTTTATTAAAGTTTGAAAACTGTTTTTATCAAAACCCATGAATATTTTATAAATGTCAAATTTTAATTTAAAAGTAAAAATTCACATATGTAGGAAATTATTTATATGAAATGAATATTAGTTTTGGAATCAGGGAATCAAAATTATCCAATGGGGTATTTTTCATAATTTTCTGAGGCAGTCGAATTTTTGGGTAAAAATTAAATACCGTTTAAATATATAATGTGTTTTATGACATCATAATTACAAAATAGTGGTGTAATAAAATACTATAAATGGAATTTTATTCCAATATTTGTTTTACCTTTAAAATAATGTGAGTTTAGGGTTTTTTATTTATTTTACAAAGCTTTAGCGGACCCTCCAAGGCTTATAAAATATTTTAACATTTTAAAATGTTTTCCTTGAGAGTGTGACTCACCTCCACATAAGAAGGCCTAAAATTTTAAGAAGTTCGGCCGTTGGACTTATAAAATAATGTTTCCACTTCCCTTTGGAAAAACCAATGGGAAAAACCATGGGTGGGTTTGTGGTTTTGATTAGTTTATTGTGTGGTGTCCAAAACATAAATAATAATGAATTTCCTCTCTTTTACTAAATAATCCCACCTAGGCTCCCACTTCCTATTCACTCGAAGCCTTTGGAACTCAAAAAAACTCTACCTCCTCTCTATATAATCCTTAAAATGTGACCTGATATACCTATAAGCCTCTCTCAATCATCTGCCAATCCTTTGGGATCACACTTCCAAGTAAGGGATTTCTTCCTTTCTTATTTATGTCCATGTTTCCTTATATTGTTATGACCTTTTATTTTAAATTAAACAATTTGGGGTATTATTTATCACCTTCCCCATACTTCCCCCTTTATTTTTTAGTGATGAGATACATCTTTATATCTCATTAATTCCTCCCATGTACACCTGTTACCATGTCAAAATTCCTTAAGAGATTTCTTCCTTTTTCATTTTTGTGAAAATTTCTTTATGTAGTTATGACCTTTTTCTTAAATTAAAAATGTTGGGGTATGATTTTTAACCTTCCCCATACTTTAATCCTTATGTTTTAATGATGATAGACCCCTTTATCTCTCATTAATTCCTCCCATGTACACCAGTTACCATGCCGAAATTCCGTAACATATTTCTCTCTCCTCATTTACATTCAAGAAATTATTTTGTATTGTGAATATAAACTCTATTAAATATGTTGGTAAATAAACCTATATGACCCCTTAATTTACCTTTCATGTAAATATGATGAGACGCCCCTTTCTCTCTCATCAACCATTTTTATGAATTCTTATGTCACACCGTTATGCTAATGAAATTGCACCACGATTTTCCAAGCCATAGTCATTGTGTAGTGAATACCATAACCATTTCTCTATCAAGGGTATTCGCATTTATGAACATTTAATTATTTATTATATAGTTTCATGTAAGATTTTTGTATTCCTTTATCATTTAATAAATTATAATGTTTAATGAATCAATGTTTTAGGATCCACATGGCACACTTATTCATTAAATGAAATGAGTAAGAAGGGTGCACCCTAATAGTGGTCCAATGATTTTGGTGAAGTTTAGTATCATGATACATCAATTGAAATGAGGGTCTACTCATGATAATTCTAGTTCAATGAGGGTTTACTCATACTCCATGTGCAATGAGCCTTGGCTCATGCTAATATCATGTGAAATGTTGTTGCCACATTTCCTTGTTATGATAATCATGCTATATCATGCCTATACATTCATGTTTCTCTTATGATCCATTGATATGCCTATGTCCTAACATGTACTATATTCTTCATTTTATTCCTTGTTTACTCCCTTAATAGGATTTATATCTCACCTTTTTCTAATGCATGTCCTCAGGGTATCCCATGCAAGGCTAAGTATGAAGGAATGTGTGGGGTCATGTAAGAGAAGTTTTCAAAAAAGATGTTGTGTTTTATGTTATAAGATGTTATTTAATGTATATAATCCCCAGAGACACTAGAACTCCCCATATTCTATGTTTTATAAAGTGAAGAGTTTATGTGATAAATTATGATTAAGTGTGAAATAAATAGCAGGGTTTTTATAGATGATATCATAGGATAGGTTTAGTTATTTTTGGTATTAGGATTAGAAAACCATAGTGAAAGACTTAGTGATAAGACTAAGTATAATAAAAACAACCCTAAACTTTTCTAAGTATTTAGTAAGTGGTCTATTAAGAAAATACAATGTTTTATAGATACAAGCATGTAGAGGTGGCTCTGGTACAGATGTATCTAGGGGTAAAACCCGAAAACATAGGTTTTTTCTAGACTCGAACGGGAACTGGTGCCCAAAAATGGGCTTTGCTGTACTCTTGGTTATGACAGTCATAGGGTATATTCTTTGTTAAATTCATAAGGTTATTATTAACCATTATTAAGGGAATAAAATTTCCCCTAAGAATATATTTTGGGAAGTAGATGACAGATAACATAGACTGAAGCCTATAAATTTATAAGTTAAAGAAATAAAAGTAATTTATAAGTCATCATTTTTTTTTTCATTTTATTACCCTTAATGTGTTACTATAACTTTTTTTTATTCCAGCCAATGGTCAGTAATAGAAGGACTCGAGGTAAAAACTGATTGAAGATTAATGTGACCACTGTTCTAATGAGATGCCTAATCTGATAGGAGCGAGAATCACGAAAATTGTCAAAATAATCTTTCATTTAACTCATGTTATGAATAGAAACATGGTTCAAGAGGAAAATTCAACCCCCCTAAGAATGAACATGTCACAATTGAGAGTTTTATGAGAGAAATACACCCTACTTTTAATGAATCATCTGATCCCTCAATTATCGAACAATGGATCAAATCCATTTAAATGATCCTCACCTTCCTTAAATGTTCCAAACAAGATAAGGTTCTTCTAGATGCTTATTGTTTGGAAGGTGAAGCTGATAAATGGTGGAAATTGATCAAAAATACAAAGCCTGAGGAAGAGATCTAGGAATTGGAATGGAAGGATTTTTGGAAAATGTTTTTCGATAAACATTTTCCTTGAACCCTCCGACTTAAGATAGAAAGGGACATCCTTTTCCTAGAGCAAAAAGGTGATGAATTTGTCAGAGAAGATGAGGAAAATTTTACAAGGATTTAATGTTATTCTTGAGGCTTTTTCATTACCCATGAATGCAAGGTTGACTGCTTATTTGGTGGGATAAAACCTAGACTATAGAAATACCCAGTAATCCATGACATCGACTGCTATGAGGAAATTGTTTGATGTTACCTCAAAGTCGATACAGAGATTTATGAATCATAAGGGTATCATGGGGATATGAAGCCCAATGTGGAATTTAATTCTTGAGTTCCGTTGGATAAATCCAACGGTTCTATGAAAATCCAGCACCCCACTTACCAAATGTGCGGAAAGAAGCACCCCAGAAATTACTTGAAGGGGACGAGGAAATGCTTTAGGTGTGGAAGAGACCGGAACCTGGATATTAACTACCGATAAGAAAAACTGATGCTATTAAAGAGGAAAGGAATGCTCTGTTCTATGCTCAACACATTGTTCATTACTTCAACTCCAAAGAACCATGGCACTTGGAAAAGCAATTCCCTAATCCAAGGGTTTTCAAAGGTAACCAATAACCTCCAAGGTATCAATGGAGAAATTTTTCCATCACTACTGCCGAAGTGATCCTCGACAAGAAAGTGGTGATAGGTATGTTAGTTATTCATTCAAGAATAGAAAATGCACTTTTTGAGTCTTATTCTATGCATTCTTTTATATTTTTAAATTTTAGTTGAACAATCCCAACACCGCCACAAATCATGTATGTAAAGATGTCGATGAGTATAGAAAATGGGGAAATCATTAAATCCCATGAATATAACTTTTCCCCTATCATAATTTGTGGTTTGAACATCCTGGTGAACCTCTTCATACTCCCTTTGGTGGAATTTGATGCAATTCTTGGTAGGTATTGGATTTCATTTTATAGATCCAATATAAATTTATGTGAGAGGGAAATCACTCTCCATATGGAGAATTGACCCCTGATTCCGTAAAAGTTCAAGGAGGAGGATGAATCTTTTAATAACACCATCAACTCAAGCGTGGATATTACTACCCTATGAGAATGTGTATCTGGATCAGATGATTGGGCCTATGGAATAAACCATCCTCAAATACTTACCTATTGTAAGGGAATATGCTGAAGTGTTTCCCGATGAATTTCCTGGTCTTCCTCCAAGAAGAGTTGTTGAATTATCAATTGATTGTATACTTAGGGAATTTCCAATATCCAAGAATCCATATAGAATGGATGTTTTGAAGCTTGAGGAGTTGAAGAAAAAACAATAGGAGAATCTGGATAAAGGGTTTATACGCCCATGTTCTTCACCGTGGGGTGCACTAGTCCTCTCTGTTAAGAAAAATGGATGGCTCAATGCGCCTTTGTATTGATTATCGTGAGCAAAAAAAAATCAAGATAAATAACAAGTATCCTCTGCCACAAATTGATGACTTGTTCTATCAGCTATGTGGAGCACAATACTTCTCCAAGGTGGATTTTTAGTCGAGAAATTACCATGTATCAGTGAAGAAGGAGGATACCCCCAATACTGATTTTTGTACAAGATACAGGCACTATTATTTCATAGTAATGTATTTTGGACTAACAAATGCTCAAAAAATATTCATGGACTGGATGAATAGAGTATTTAGAGATTACATTGACACAAGTTTTGTGATTATTTATTGATTATATTATAATATACTTCAAAACCAAGGAGGAGCATAAATAGCATCTAAGCACTGTACTAGAGACCTAGGGAAAGAGAAGATCTATGAAATGTACAACAAGTGTGAGTTCTGGTTGAAGGAGGTCTCATTTGTGGGTCATATCATCACAAGTAATGTGATATATATGGATCCCTCTATGATAGTTGCAGTTAATGGATTTTTGAGGCCATCATTGGCAATAGATATCCATACCATCTTTGGGTTAGCAGGATATTATCACTGATTTGTAATAAATTTATCATGATTGTCAAACCCTCTTACCAAGCTAACTCAGAAGGGAGTCAAGTTTTATCGGAGTGATGAATGAGAGGAGAGCTTCAAGGAGTTGAAAAGGAGGCTTATCACTGTGCTCATGCTCACACTACCCACAAGTGGAGAAATTGTTTGGTATTTAGTGATGCTTTGAAGATGGACATGGGCTGTGTGTTGATGAAAAATTACAGTGTAATTGCCTATGATTCAAATAAAATTGAATATTCATGAGAAAAACTATCCAACACATGATATGGAGTTGGATTCAGTAATATATGCTTTAAAAATTTGGTGGAATTACCTTTTTGGGGAGAAGTGTGAAATATATACGGATCAAAAAAGCGTCAAGTATATATTCACACAGAAAGAGTGGAACATGCGCCAACGAAGATAGTTAGAGATGATCAAATACTATGACTGCTCAATCCATTACCAACATGGGAAATTGAAAATGGTGGCATATTCTCTAAGTAGAAAGGACACAGTAATTCTATCATCGATGAAAATTTAAAAGGATCTAATCTTCTTATATTTCATAAATATGAACATGGGAATCATAAATAAGGGGTCATCATCAATGATTTCACAAATTATTACTCAACTATATAATTTGGAAAGGTTATAGGTTGTTTAAAAGGATGATTTGGGAATTTAGTAGATATTGGAAACTATCAGAAAAGGAAAATCCTCAGAGTTTAATGTTAATGAAGAAGGAATTATGAGATTTTGGACTAGACTATGTGTTCCACCATGTCCAAATGTAAAGAAGGAACTTTTAGAGGATGCACATAGTTAAAATTTATCCATTCACCCAGGAAACAGAAATATGTATCGAGATATTTGAGAGCATTATTGGTTGGATAAAATGAAGAAGGTGATCACTGAGTATACATCAAAGTGACTGGTATGTGCATAATTGAAGGTTGAGAGGAAGAAGTCTAATGGGATGATGCAACCCTTACCCATACCATCATAGTAATGTGATAACATCACCATATACTTTTTCACTAGACATATGAATACATCCAAAGGAAACATTGCTATTTGGGTTGTTGTGGATCATCTTACAATGAATGCACACTTCATTGCAATTCGAGAGGATTTATTATTGGATCAACTGGCACAGATATACAACATAGATGTGGTAAGGATGCATGGAGTACCACTATCGATTGTATCCAATTGATATCCAAGATTCACCCCTATGTTTTGGAGGATTCTTCAACATGCTCTAGATACTGAGTTGATCTTCAGTACGGCTTATCATCATTCAACGATGGCCAATTTGGGTAGAATATCCAAATACTTGAGGATATTTTGAGAGCATGTTGAATGGAATTCAAAGGAGGATGTGATCAACATATCTCTCTTATTGATTTCTCTTACAACAACAGTTTTCAATCAAGCATATAAATGGCTCCTTAGGAATCCCTTTATGGGAAGAGTTACAGAACGCCGACATGTTGGGATGAATTTTGGGAGAAAAAAGTCTCAGGTCTAAAAATGGTCGAAGAAATGGTGGAGAAGGTTAAGACCATCCAACAACGCATTAACTATACTCAGAGTTGACAAAAGAGCTATGATGACAATATTCGATGGGACCTAGAGTTTGATGTTGGAGGCATGGTATTCCTCCACATATCACCATGGAAGAGAGTTAAGAGATTCAGGTAGAAGGGAATGCTTAGTCCAAGGTACATCAGCCTTTTTGAGATCCTTGATCACATTGGAGCAGTGGACTATCGACTAACACTCCCACTAAACCTATCTCAAGTACATGATGTATTCCTTGTATCACTCTTGAGTAAGTTCATACCTGACCCATCACATGTACTCAATCTAGAGTTGGTACCATTGGACAATGACCTCTCCTATGAAGAGAAGCCGGTGATGATATTAGATCATAGGGAAAAAGATCAATGAAATAAGACATTTCCCCTCATCAAGGTGTTGTGGCGAAACCACAAGTTGGAAGAAGCAACATGGGAATTAGAGGAAGTATTGAGGAAAAATTACCTGTATTTTTTAGTGTGGTAAAAGTAAATTTTGAGGGAGAAATTACTTAATGGGGGAAGATTGTAATGACCCAAACATTCATTAATGAAAATTACTCTTGATCCAATTAAACATATTATTATGTAAAATGGTTACATAAAACATATGCAATTCTTTGGTTTTATGTTTTTGGATTTAAAAATACGATTAAGAATTGTTACCATTGCTAATATAATTATTGAATAGTGATTACATGATTAGTATAAATATAGGGATTTAACAAATCCAATTTACATAGATAATAGAAGCGATAACCTCATCCAGTAGAATTGCACTGCACGAAGCCCATTTGTCTAATCTCAAAAAGGAGGTGGAATCATTTGTATTCACTATTGACCAATCCCAGGCCAAGCCTATACTCGTTAAGCTCGAACAGAACCGCCTACAAGAGAAGGGAGAGTTGATATACATTACCACCCGAGCGATGTCATCTGAGCCACCCCTAGAGTCTATCACCATCACACACATTACCCTTCAGTCTTATGTGGGTGTTATAATGGGTTATGCAACAAGGACATAGAACTATGATTATGTTTATTTTTTTTATAGAGTAAAGAATATACATTCATTTTATCATTGTTACATTGTAAATAGTTTTTAAAGAACAAATAATATCTTTATTTAATATAAAATTAAGAAATCTATTTTGATGAATTAATGGATTTTTGAATTAAATAATATTTTTATAAAATATTATTACTAAATTACTTTTTATTAAATATAAATGATCGTATAATTTTTATGAATACAATTGTAATTTTTATTGAGGTTAGAAAACAATTTTTGTCAACACCCATAAATTTTTTATAAGTGTCGGTTATTTATTTTCAAAGTAAAAATTCACATATTTAGAATTTTCTTAGATAAAATGAATATTATTTTTACAATCAGGGCATCAAAATTATCCAATGGTTAATTTTTCATAATTTTCTGACACAACCGATTTTTTGGGTAAAAATTAAATACCGTTTAAATATATACTTTGTTTCATGACATCATAATGACACAACAGGGATTTAATAAAATACTATAAAAGGGATGTTCGACAAATATGTGTTTTATTTTTAAAATAATGTGATTTTAGGTTTGTTGGATTTATTTTATAATTCTTTAGTTGACCCTCCAAGGCTTATAAAATATTTTAACCTTTTAAAATGTTTTCCTTGAGAGTGTGACTCACCTCCACATAAGAAGACTAATATTTTTTGAAGTTAGTACATTGTCCTTATAAAATAATATTTTAACTCTCCTTTTAAAAAAACCTCGGTAAAAACCCATGGGTTGGTTTGTGTCTTTGATTAGTTTAATATGTGGTGTCTAAAACCTAAATAATAAAGAATTCCCTCTCATTTCCTATATTAACCCAAAAAATATCACACATCCTTTTCTCTAAATGACTTATGAGCTCAACCAACTTCTTCCCTCCTCTCTCTAGAATCCAACCAAGGCTCCCCAAGCTCCCGTGAAGCCTCTCTCAAGCCTCTTCCAAGCCTTTGGGACCACACTTCCAAACAAGGGATTTCTTACTTTCTTATTTATGTCCAAGTTTCCTTATATTGTTATTCCATTTTATTTTCAATTAAATATTATGGGGTATTATTTGGAACCTACACCATACTTCCCTCCTTATTCTTGAGTGATGGTATACCTATTTCTCTCTCATTAATTCCTCCCATGTACACCTGTTACCATGCCATAATTCTGTAAGGGATTTCATCCTTTTTCATTTTTGTCCAAATTTATTTATATTGTTATTCCATTTTATTTTCAATAATTCTTTTGGGGTATGACTTATCCCATCGACCATACTTCCATACTATTGTTTAAATGATGAGATACCCCTTTATCTATCATTAGTTCCTCTCATGTACACCTATTACCATGCTGATATTCTGTAAGGGACTTTTCTCTCCTCATTTACATTCATACAATTATTTTGTATTATGAATCTAAACTCCATTACATATATTGGGACATGTACCTATATGACCCTCTTACATTACATTTCATTTACATATGATGAGACACCCCTTTCTCTCTCATCAACCATTTTTTTGAATTCTTATGTCATGTCGTTATGCTGCCGAAATTGCACTGCAATTTTCCAAGCCAAAGTCATTGTGTAGTAAATACCATGCCCATTTCTCTATCAAGGGTATTCACCCCTATGAACATTTACTTATTGATTTTATAGTTTCATTTATTAATTATACATTACTTTATAGTGGAATAAATGATGATGTTTAATGAATATATATTATAAGATCCATGTGGCACACTTATGCATGAAATGAAATGATTAAGAAGGGTGTGCCCTGATATCACTCCAATGCATTGGGTAACAATTAGTATCATGATACTTCAAGTGAAATGAGGCTTTAATCTTTCTAATTCAAGTGTAATGATGGTTTACTCATACTCCATGTGAAATGAGCCTTATCTCATGCTAATATCATGTTAAATGTTGATGCCACATTTCTATATTATGATAATAATTCTATATCATGCCTTTATGTTCACGTTTATCTTAGGATTGATTGATATTACTATTTCCTAAAATGTACTATATTCTTCATGTTATGAATTTTTTAATCCATTACAAATCTTTATATCTCACCCTTTTCTAATGCATGTCCTCAGGTTATCCCATGCAATGCTAAGTACGAAGGAATGTGTGTGGTCATGTAAAAGATAGTTTCAATAAAGATGTTGTGTTTTAGGTTCTAAGTTGTTATGTAATCTTCTTAATCCCAAAATACACTAGAAATCTCGGTCTTATATGGTTTATCAAGTGAAGAGTTTATGTAATAAATTATGATTAAGTGTGAAATATAGAGCAGGGTTGTTATAGGTGGTATCCGAGGATTGGTTTTGTTATGTTTGGGATTAGGATTAGAAAGACATAGTGAAATCCTTAGGGATAAGACTAAGTATAATAAAAACATCCCTAAATTTTGGTGATTATTGATTAGGTGGTTTATCTAGAAAATAAATCCCTTTCTGGATACAAGAAGGTAGAGGCGGCTCTGTAGCAGATGTATCAAGGGGTAAAACACGAACACACCACTTTATGCTAGACTCGAACAAGAACTAGTGCATGAAAATGGGCCTTTATGCACTCTTGGTTATGAAACTATCGAGGGATATGATTTAGTAAATTCATAATCATAGTATGAACCTTTATTAAGGGAATAAAAAAATGCCCCTAAGAATATATTTTGGGGCATAGATCATGGATATCATATATTGAAGCCTATAAATTCAAATGTTAAGGAAATAAATGTAATTTATAAGTCATCATTTTTGTCTTTGGATTAACCATTATGTGTCACCCTAAATTTCCTTTTATTCCAGCCTATGTCCAGTAATAGGAGGACTCGGGATAATAACCAATGTGAAGATCAATGTGACAACTGTTCTAATGAGATTCCCAATTATATGGGAGCGGGAATCATGAACTTTGTCATGATACTCTCTCAATTATATCATGTTTTGAATATAAACATGGTTCATGGAAAACATTCAATCCCCCCTAAGAAAGAATTAGTCACAATCGAGATATTCATAACATAAAGGCCTCCTAATTTTAATGGAGCATCTGATCCCTCAATTGTCGAACAATGGATCAATTTAAAAGATCTTCTCTATCCTTCAATGTTCCGAACTAGAAAAGGTTATTCAGGATTCTTATCATATAGAATGTGAAACATATCAGTGGTGGAAACTGATAAAAAATATGAAGCCTATGGGGAAGATCGAGGCATTGGAATGGAAGGATTTCTGGTAAATGTTTTTCGATAAATATTTTTCCCACACCCTCTGACTGAAGATGGAAAGGGACTTCCTTGACCTCAATAAAAAAATATGACAAATCAATTAGTGCATACGAGGAAGACTTCACAAGGCTTGCACAATATGCCTTCGGCTCTATCGTTACCCCCAAATTCAATGTTGAACACTTCTTTGGTGGGCTAAAACCTAGCCTAAGAAAATCCATATCGATTTGTGACTTCAAGAGCTATGTGGAAATTTCCCGATGTTCCCTTAAAGTAAAAATAGAGATTGGAAAATATCAGGGGTATCATAGGGATAAGAAGCGTATGGTGGAATTTAATTCTGGAAGTCCAATGGATAAATCAAACAGTGATAAGAAAATCCAGAATCCCATTTGCCAAATGTGCGGAAAGAGAACCCCATTAATAGATTGAAGGGGAATAAGATATGATTTAGTTGTGAAAGATAAGGGAACATGGTTATTAACTATCGAAAATAAAAACCCATGACTGGGACATAGGAGAGGAATGCTCCATTCGATGCTCAATGCCTTGTTCATTTCTTCAACTAAAGATAACTAGGGCACTTTTCAAACCAGTTCCCTAACACTAAGGTTTTCAGAGGAAGCCACCATCCTCTAAGACAGCAAGGGTGAGCTTTTTCTATCACTACCACTGAAGTGAACCTTGAAAATGAATTGGTGAGAGGTATGCTAGTTATTCATTCCAGAATAGTGAATTCACTTTTTGATTATTGTTCTACGTATTTTTTTTATATCCCAAAAGTTTAGTAGAACTATCAAACACCACCACCAATCATGGAATTAATTATGTCAGTGAGTAGAAAAATGGGTAATCATTGCATCCCATGAATATAACTCCTCCTCTATCATAATTTGTGTATTGAAGTTCCCAAATAACCACATCATACTCCCTTTGGTGGAATTTGAAGCAATTATTGGCATGGATTGGATTTACTTATATAGATCCAATATAAATTAAAGTGAGAGGGAAATCACTCTCCATATGGAGAATCGACCCCAGATTAACTACATGTGAAAGGAGGAGAATTAATCTTCTTTAACACCATCATCTCAAGAGTGAATATTACAACCCTATGGTCACACATATCTGGATCATATGATTGAGTATAAAGAAGAATCCATCCTTGAAGACATGCCTATTGTGAGGGAATCTGCTGAAGGGTTTCTTGAGGAATTGCCTTGTGTTCCTCCTAGAAGAGATGTTGAATTCTCAATTAATTCTATACGTTGGTAATTTCCAATATCCCAGACTCTATATAAAATAGCTGTTGTGGAGGTTAAGGAGTTGAAGAAACAACTACAGGAGAATATTGATAAAGGGTTTATATGCCCAAGTGCTTCACCATGGTGTGATCCAGTCCTCTTCGTCATGAAGAAGGATGGGTCAATGCATCTTTGAATTGATTATCTTGAACTCAAAAAAATCACAATAAAGAATAAGTATCCTCTACCACGAATTTATGACTTGTTTGATCAGATACATGGAGCATAATACTTCTACATGGTGGATTTGTGGTTAGGATATTACCATTTAAAGGTGAAGAAAGAGGATATCCCCAAGACTACTTTTTGTATATGATATGGGCACTATGAATTCATAGTAATTCATTTTGGATAGAATAATGATCCAAAAATATTCAAATAATTTATTAATAGAGTCTTTAGAAATAATCTCGACAAATTTGTGGTAATCTCTATTGATGATAATCTAATATACTCAAAAAACAAGGAGGAGCATGAGGAGAATCTAAGCACTGTATTAGAGACCTTGCAAAAGGAGAAGCTATATGAAAAGTATAGAAAGTGTGAGTTCTGGTTGAAGGAGGTCTCATTCATGGGTCATATCATAACAAGCAATGGGATATCTGTGGATCCCTCCCAGATAGCTGCAATTGAGGGATGGTTGAGGCCAATATCGGTAATAGATATCTGTAGCTTCTTGGGGTTAGCAAGATATTATCATCGATTTTTGAGAAATTTATCATGATTGTCAAACCCTTTTACCAAGCTAAATTGGAAGGGATTCAAGTTTTCTTAGTGTTATGAATATGAAGAGAGCTTCAAGGAGTTGAAAAGGATCCATATCACTGCACCCGTACTCACACAAACCATAAGTGGAGAACTTTTTAGTGGTATTTAGCGATGCTTCAAAGAAGTTCCTAGGCTGTGTGTTGATGAAAAATGACAAATTAATTTCCTATTATTCATGGAAATTGAAATTTCATGTGAAAAAATATCCAACACATGATTGGTAGTTGGCTGTATTAATCTTCGCTTTAAAAATTTGGTGGCATTACCTCTTTGAGGAGAAGTGGGAAATATATAAAGATCACAAAAGCCTCAAATATATCTTCACACAGAAATAGTTAAACATGGGCCAAAGAACATGGTTAGATCTGATAAAAAACTATGACTTCTCAATCCATTACCACCCTGGGAAAGAGAACAAGGTGGAAAATGCTCTAAGTAGAAAGGTACTATTAATTATATAATTGATTAGAATTGGAAAGAATCCATTCTTTTTTGATTTGATGCATATGGACATGAGAATCATAAAGAAGGGAACATCATAAATCCTTTCACAAATTATTGATTAATCGTATCTTTTACAAAATACGAAGGATACTCAAAAAGAAGATGTGAGAATTCAGAAGAAAGTGGAAACTATCAGAAAAGGGAAATCCTCAGAGTTCAATGTTAATGAAGAAGGAATTTTGAGATTTGGGACAACACTATATTTTCCTTCATGTTTTTAGTTAAAGAAAGAAATTTTGGATGATGCACATAGTTCGAATTTATCCATTCACCCACGAAACACAAATATGTATCGAGATCTCCGAGAGAATTATTGGTGGGATAAAATGAATAAGGATAATGTTGAGTATACATCAATGTGCCTGGTATGTCATCAAGTGAAGGATGAGAAGCATAATTCTAGTGGGATGATTAAACCATTACCCATACCAGCATGGAAATGGAAGAACATCACCATGGACTTTGTCACCGGACTTCTGAAGACATCCAAAGGAAACAATGCTATCTGGGTTGTTGTGGATCATCTTACAAAGATTACACACTTCATTTCAATTTGAGAGGATTTCTCATTAGATAAACTGGAACTGATATACATCAGAGATGTGGTAAATCTATACGGAGTACCACCATCGATTGTATCTGATTGAGATCCAAGATTCACCTCTATGTTTTGGAAGTCCTTAACTTTATCTGGATACTGAGCTGAACATCATTACGACTTATCATCCTCAAATAGATGGTCAATCTGAGTGGACTATCCAAACACTTGAGGACATGTTGAGAGCATTATCAATGAAATTAAAAGGAGGACGAGATCAACATATCCCTCTAGTTGAGGTCTCTTACAACAGCAGTTTCCACTCAAGAAATCTAACGTCTCCTTATGAAGTCATTTATGGGAAGAGGTGAATAACATCAGCATGTTGGGATGAAGTTGTGTGGTGAAAACTCTCAGGTCCAAAAATGGTCGAAGAAATGGTGGAGGAGGTTAAGACCATCCAACAACACATTAAAGCTGCTCAGAGTTGAGAAAAGAGATATGCTGACAATCATCGATGGGACCTAGAGTTTGATGTTGGAGACATGGTATTCCTCCATATATCACAGTGGAATAGAGTTATGAGATTTTAGAAGAAGGTAAAACTTAGTCCAAGGTACATCGGCACTTTTGAGATCCTTGATTGCATTGGAGCAGTGGCCTATTGATGAGAACTCCCACCGAACCTATCTCAAGTACAAGATGTATTCCATGTATCACTCTTGAGGAAGTAAATTCTTGACCCATTTCATATACTCAATCTAGTGGTGGTACCATTAGAGAATGACCTCTCCTATGAAGATAATCCGGTGAAGATCATAGAGAATAGGGAAAAAGTTCTACAAAATAAGACAATTCCCCTCTTCAGTGTGTTGTCATGAAAACAAAAGTTTTGAAGAAGGAATATGGGAATTAGAGGATGTAATGAATTAGATTTACCCACATTTGTTTTAGTGCGGGAGAAGGAAATTTTGAGGGAAAAATTTCTTTAGGGGGGAAGATTGTAACGACCAAAACAGTCATTAATGATAATTCATATTGATCAAATTAAATATCTTATTATGTAAAATGGTTATATAAAACTTATGCACTTCTTTGGTTTTATGTTTTTTGATTTAAAAATACCGCTAATAATTGTTACCATTTCTAATATTGTATTTGAATAGTGATCACATGATTAGTATAAATATTGGGCTTTAACAAATCCAATTTACTCAGAAAAAGGAAGAGATTGCCTCATCCATTAGAATTACTCCATATGAAGCCCATTTATCGGAGCCCAGAAAGTAGGTGGCGTCATTGGGCTTCAGTCTTTACCAAGCCCTAGCAGAGATTCAACATGTTAAGCTCGAATAGAACCGCATAAGGGAGAAGTGGAAGTTCATCAATATTACCACCCACGAAATGTTATCAAAACCACCCTAATAGTCTATCACTATCAAACAACTTACCCTTCGGTCTTATGAGAGTGTAATAAGGGTTTATTTAACATGATCTTAGCACTATCATTATGTGCATTATTTTTTTATATAATAAAGAATATACATTCATTTTATTATTTTTACTTTGTAAATAGTTTTTAAAGGACAAATAGTATTTCTAGTTAATATTCAATTAAGAAATATATTTTGTTGAATTAATGGATTTTTGAATTAAAAAATATTTTCATAAAATATTATTACTAAATTAATTTTTTTTAAATAAAAATAATTGTATAATTTTTATGAATACAATTGTAATTTTTATTAAGGTTTGGAAACCATTTTTGTCAAAACCCATGAATTTTAGATAAATGTTAGTTTTTATTTTGAAAGTAAAAAATCACATGTTTTGAAAATTATTTAGATAAAATGAATATTATTTTTGAATCAGGGTGTTGAAATTATCCAATGGGGAATTTTACATAATTTTCCAAGATAGTCAAAATTTTGAAAACAAATTAAATACTGTTTTAATAAATAATGTGTTTTATGACATCATAATTACCCAATAGTGATGTAATAAAATAAAATAAATGGTTTTTTAGGAAAATATGTGTTTTATCTTTAAAATAATTTGATTTTTGGTTTGTTTTATTTATTTTACAAGGCATTAGTGGACCCTCAAAGGCTTATAAAATATTTTAACATTTTAAAATGTTTTCCTTGAGAGTGTGACTCACCTCCACATAAAGAAGCCTAATATTTTAATACGTTAGGCCATTTGAATTATAATATAAATATTTACACTTCCATTTGGATAAAACTCTGGTAAAAAACCATGGGTTAGTTTGTAGTTTTGATTAGTTTATTTTGTGGCGTCCGAAACATAAATAATAAAGAATTCCCTATTCTTTTCCTATATAAACCCACCCAATCTACCACTTCCTCTTTAATAAAAGCCTCTAGAGTTCAAAAAAAATGTGCCTACTCTCTCTATAATCCTCTTAAAGAACCCCAAGCTCCCTAAATCCTCTCTCAAGAATCTCCCAAGCCTTTTCGATCACACTTCTATGTAAGGGATTTCTTCCTTTCTTATTTATGTCAAAGTTTCCTTATATTATTATGCCCTTTAATTTTCAATTATAAATTTTGGGGTATTATTTTTAAACTCCACCACAAATCCCTCATTATGTTTGATTGATAAGATACCTCTTTTTCTATCATTATTGCATCCCATGTACACCCGTTACCATGTCGAAATTCCATAAGGGATTTCTTCCATTCTCATTTTTCCCAATTTATTTATATTGTTATGCCCTTTTTTCAACTAAAAATGTTGGGGTATGATTTATCACCTCCCTATACTTCCCTTTAAAAGGTTTTATGATGATATAACTCGTTATCTCTCATTAATGCCTCCTATGTACACCCGTTACCATGCCGAAGTTCCATATGGAATTTATCTCTCCTCATTTTCATTCAAGAAATTATTTGGTATTATGAATCTAAAGACTATTACATATGCTGGTACATGTACATATATGAACCCATTACTGTCCATTTCATGTACATATGATGAGACACCCCTTTCTCTCTCATAAATATTTTTATGAATTCTTTTGTCACATCATTATGTTGCTGAAATTGAATCGTGATTTTCCAATCCAGAGTCGTTTTGTAGCGAATACCATTCCCATTTCTCTATCAATGGTATTCACCTTTATGAACATTTACTTATTTATTGAATATTTTCATGTATTAATTCCACATTTCTTTATCATGGAATAAATTATTATGTTTAATTAATCCATGTAATATGATCGTTGTGGCACACTTGTGCATGAAATTAAATGATTAAAAAGGGTGCGCCCTGATAGCGCTTCAATGCATTGGGTAAAGATTAGTATCATGATACATAAATTTAATTGAAGGTTTACTCATGATAATTCAAGTTCAATGAGGGTTTATTCATGCTCTATGTGTAATGAGCCTTGGATCATTCTAATATCATGTTAAATGTTGATGCCACAATTCCATGATATGATAATCATGATATATCATGCCTTTATGTTCGTCTCTTATCTTAGGCTCCATTGACATGCCTGTTGACTAAAATGTACTGCATTATTCATGTAATGCCTTGTTTACTCCCTTTATGGGATTTATAGCATACCTTTTCTTATGCATATACTCAGGTTATCCTATGCAATGCTATGTACGAAGGAATGTGTGCGGTCATGTAAAACATGTTTTCAATAAAGATGTTGTGTTTTATGTTCTAAGTTTTTATGTTATGATCCTAATCCCCAAAGACACTTGACCACAAGATCTTATATGTTGTATCAAGTGAAGATTTTATATAATAAATTATGATTAAATGTAAAATAAAGAGTAGGGTTGTTATAGAATGTTATCACTTGGGATGCTCCATCCTCTACCGGTGCCAGAGTGGAAATGAGAGAATATATCCATGGACTTCATCGTGGGACTACCAAAGACATCTTAAGGTTACAATGCGATTTAGTTTTTTTATCACCTGCTAAAATCTGCTCATTTTCTTTCTATTTGAGATACAATGTCTTTGGATTATCTTTCTCAAATGTACCTTAATGAGATTGGTAGGATACATGGAGTTCCTCTTTGCATTGTATCTGACTGGGATCCTTGGTTCACTTCTATTTTTTGGAAGGGCCTTCAAAAATTTTTGGGACCATAATTAAATTTCAATACAGTTTTTCATCCTCAATCAGATAGGCAGTTAGAGCAAACAAATTAGACCTTGGAGTACATGCTTTGAGCTAGTTCAATGGACTACTAAGGATGTTGGGATCAACATATTTATTTAGTTGTGTTTTCTTATAATAATAGTCTCATTCCTGTATATAGATGGAAAATTTTGAGGCATTGTATGGGATGAGGGTTTAGACTCCATATTTTGGGATAAAGTCAGTGAAATAAATTTAATGGGGCCAAAATTATTAGAGGTAGTGGCTGAGAAAGTAACGATGACCCTACAACACATGAGGACAAGTGATAGAAGAAAAAAAAATTTGCAAACAATATGAGGAAATACTTTTCTTTTGTGTTAGGTGATCATGTTTTTATTAGAATATCACCATGTAAAAGTTTTATGCATTTTGGTATGAAAGGAAGGCTATGTCCAGAGTTCATTGGACCTTACGAAATCCTAGAGAATGTTGGACCAACCATATAACAAGTAGCTTTTCCTCCATGTTAATCTCAGTCACATAATGTTTTTCACGTTTTGATGTTGAGAAAGTATGTGCGAGATTCATCTCATGTTCTGAGCCCAGAAGCTGTTTAGTTTTTAAGAGAACCTAACTTATGAAGAGAGAAAAGTTCACATTCTTCATCATAGAGAGAAATTATTGTGGAATAAGGTAATCCACAAAGTAAAGGTTTTGTGGAGAAACCACATGGTTGAAGAAGAAACATGGGAATATGAAAATGCTATGAGGGAAATGTAACCTCACTTGTTTAATAATTAAAAAATATTGCGAGGACAAAATTTCCAGAAGGTGGGGATAATGCAACACCCAAGGGTTTTAAAAATAAATTTAAATGAATGAAACATTGTTTTAAGAAGTTACTTATAACTATCCCTTAAAAATATTTTTCTTCTTCTATGTTTTGAATTTCAAAAAACCGATATACACGGTTGCGATCGGTAAGTTATTTAGAGCCTGATAAGACCAACATAATTTTGGGTGAATAGTAATATAACCTTATCAATAGTAGTGTTACCCTTATAAATAGTAACATACCATTATGAATAGTAACCTCCCCTATGATAGTATACATATAATATTTAAGTGAAGTTATGATATACCCATATAATGGAATATGAAAATAAATGTTTTAAAATGGTTATTTTTAGAATGAAATATTATTTTATTTAAAAATTAAATTAATCTAATTTAGAAAAATATTTTCAAAAAATTGAGTTCATTTTTTAATTATATAAATCGTGAAATAGTTAGGATTAATTTTTGGGATATTTCTGAAATACTTGTTTTTTTATGAATAGTGAAATATAGTAAAATACCTTATATATAAATTATCAGTTAAATACACATTTTTTGACATCATGGATAATTTAAGAACACTTGTTTAGAACTCATATGTCCTATTTACTATATTTTCACAATTGTTAAGAATATTCATAGTCTTGAGAAATAATATTAAACTTATGACTAAAATAATATAAAACTCATCCTCTCTTCCAGTATAAATATCACTCACTCCGCCTCTTCCTCGCACAACTCTTAAGCCTTGAGAATTTCCAATGTTCTACCAAATACTCCCCTCAAGACCCTTCCTCACTTACAATACATGTTGGTCTCACCAAAAGGCTAAAACCAAGGGCCTTAAGAAGGATCTCAAGGAAAAGAGATCAAGAGGTAAACATCCTTTTTGTTTTCTTTCATTTATTTTTAGTTTCATTTTTGTTCTTCTTCTTTCCTCACCTAACATTATACAAGAGGAATGAATGATATATTATCTTACATATTTTGGATTTCATCATTTTTATGGAAGATTAACCACTATACTTATTCTCCCCACCCACTTATTCTATAAATGAAAACATCGTTCGTGATGTGTCTATTTACCGACATCGTGGACGATGTGATTTAAATTACTTTTACTTCCTTAAATATTGGACCTGAAACGATTTTTATAGTTGAATTAGTTTATAATTTATGTATTATATCTCATTTAAGGTTTTTCAATAATTTTTTACACAAGATTTTAATTTAAAAAACAAAATGATTTTATTATTATCAAAGAACCAAAAAAATGATCTAAATGAACATCATTAATGATTTAACTAATGAATCGTATTCATATCAGAATTCAAAATTATAAATGGTATAATTTATTTTAATGAAATGGGAGAATAACTTTTCATTCCACTTCTGTATTTTCTCTTACAACCGATATGAAAATCCCCTACGAACCGCTCATGGAAACCATGTAATGCACACACTTGTAACAATGGAATTAACAAAATACTATTAATGAATGGGTGGAATGATGTTGTAAAATTATCCGGAAAGGTTTTATAATTTGGAATATTTTTCTTTAATGTATTAATAACACCATTTAAACCATCATAGAGTAGGTTTAAACACATTTGAGGTAATTCGAACCTGAGTTAATGGATCCTCTCTTTCTCACTTTTATTCAGGAATCCCCCTATGTTATGATCGTTAATTTTTAATTCCTAATTATGGTGTATGTATTAACACCTCACCAATACATCCCTTATGATATATTAGTGATGATATACCCCATTTTCATCTCATAATCCCTCCAATGTACATCCATTACCATGACCAAATCTCGTAAGTGGATTCTAAACCCAATTTCCATTCATTAGGTTAACATTCAAATTCAATGGTTCTCATCATGTTAAGATGATTTATAAAATGTAATCTGACTATATTATGTTTTTTATGTTAATATACAATATATATACATAATAATTTCATTTAATCAATTCTCTCTTCAAAGTTATGGTATTTGTAAAGAACATTCCTCTTAAATCTTTTTAAGTGTCTCCTTTATAAAATACAAATAGATTGTTCTTTTTTTTAATATCATGAGTTTTACCTCCAGATTTTATGATGTTTCATTGATATAATATCTCCATTATATGTTTTTATAATTATTTTTGGAATAATATTATTTATTTATTTTGTGTGCAATGTTTATATTCTAAAGCAATTTTTATACGAAAAAGGGGTATCTGAAATTGTGAATGTGTTTTTCTTGATGTAGTAAATGTGTCATGTAGAATTTTATTCATGATAAGATCCTTGGACATTATTTATATTTGGTTTATCCCATTATATCTCACAATATTATGGGTTGTACCCATTATAGCTCAAGATATTTTGGGTTGATCCCATTTTAGGTCATGATATGTTAGGTTGAGCCCATTATATCTCAATATTTAATGGGTGAGCCCTATTATAGCTCTCCAATTAATTAGGTACTATGGAGATTTAATTTGACCAAAATGTTATTCCATGTGTAAGGGTTAATGTAATATTGATATGGCAAAAATTTATCATGGAAACTATATGATATTTCCTTCCTGTTAACGAGTTTTTATGAAATGGGTTTTACTGGTTTTTATGTAATCACTTGAATACTGATTTCTTTCTTTATATATATTACTGATATTTTTTGTGATCATCCCATGTTTTTGAATGATTTTCATAGGCTATAAGGATATGTATGAGAAATAAGGAAGATAATTTAAATGTCATTAATATTTCTCTATGATATTATGTTTTAGTTGAAAATATTCATATATTGAAAAAAGGGATATTATTTTAATAGTATCAACACGTATGATTATGAGATGTTATGTATGTTTTATGTCCTAATTACATAAAACTACAAACATTAAAATATACTAAATATGTATAAATGTATGTTCTTGAATAAAATTCATGATTAAGTAATGTTTTAAGGTTTGGTCCTTATAAGAATTACTCATGTTTTGGTGTCATCAGATATTCCTATTTGTGAGCATGTGTACAGGTCCTTAGACATTAATTTTATCATTAATGCATGTCATGACTCACACACTTTTATTTGGTTATGAAAACTCTCATGACATATGTTGGTGGGAAATAGGGTATGTTGGGTTCGTCACGAATGACATGTAATTAATTAACAAGTAAAGAAATGATTATTCTCTTCCATATTTATAGAAGTTGATATATTATCCCCTTGGTTGAAATAGAACCACCAACCTAAATTCCCTAGCCATTATGTAATGATATTTTTATTTTAGATAGTCAAAGTATGATGTATCAAGCATATAAGTTGATGAAACCGTAATGTAACCTTCTTGACGAGATTATATGACAAAGGGATTATATTACCATGTGAGCGTTCATATGTGGGTGAAATAATTGCAACTTTATGTTCTTTATCTTGGGTTCCTTGACCAATTTCTAGATTGTAATCTCGGATTTTTGGAAAGCTCGCATAATTCCAATGAGAAAGAAAACTAGTGGGTCACACGCTAAGTGTTTCTAGAGGTCTCAGTGAAATTCTATTTTAATTTAATTAATGGAATAAATATTATTCTAAAGACTACAGAGTAATTTTATTTAATTTACAATGATCTCATCAATTAAATAAATATTTATTTTTCATATTTTTAATAAAATATATTTATTTCTTTTAGTGAATATTTATTTAATATTTATTTACTAGTTTTTGAATTAAATTTTTATTTAAGAGAATAAAATATTTATTTAGGTGTTCAATAAATACAAGAGGATTTCGAATGGACTAAGATAGTGTCCTGTGAAAAAATAATTATTTACGATTCAATAAATATTATTTATCCATTTTACGCAAGTTCGTGCACCACACAATAATAATAATGTTATTATTATTATGTGTTATGGGATTTCATTAATGGATATAATTATATTTTATGGATATTATGCAATTAAATTTTGTAAATGAAATCTCATATCTGTAAATAGACACCTACATCTATTTTATAATTCATCCAAATCCTATTCCATGTTTGGAAATAAAGAATTTTTTGAACAAAAAATTATCTCTTGAAACCTCCTCCTTTATCCCTATTAGGAACAAGAAACCCAATAGAGAATTTATTCACGACCGAAGAACAAATGATCAAGAACGAACAACGCATGATATTTGATTCACTGCTCTAGCACTCAGAGAATGAGTGGCATTTCTCAGAGACCATTTAAGAACATGTGGATCACCACTAGAGGGATTCAAATATTGGATCCTCACAAGCACAAAAAATGAAATCCTAAAGGTTCATTTTGAACAATCAACAATCATCAACAAAAAAAGTTACTATGTCCAGTTATTTATTTCTTCAAATACTAATTAAATTAATTATAAATTTGGCATGCAAGATCCTCATTCTGGGTTTTGGGAAATGATTATTAAAAGAAATATTAACATATCACCCACAAATGCATGCTTCCTCTATGCCTAGAACCAACATTATCATGGAATGACTGATGAAGGTATCCTACTTCCTTTATATATGGTAGACCATAACCATCAATGATCAGGGTAATCACTATATGTGAGTGATAGTTTTATAGAAATATGTACTCAGGTGTATCATTTCTAATCAAGATCACCATTTCACGTCTTGGTCATATAAGGGTCTTCAAAAAGCATTGAGATCAAATTTTATTCTATGTAAAACCTATCATTATGAAACAGAAGATCAATCTGAGTAGTTGATTCAGATTTTTGAGGATATGCTATGTGCATGTGTTTTTTTATTTTGGTGGTTCTTGGGAGAAAAATCAAGAACTTGTGGAGCTCTCTTATAATAATAGTTTCCAAGAATTAACCCAAATAGAATATTTTTATCCATATGTATGGAAGTTCATTACGTTCAACACATTTTTGGTTAGAGGAAGAACAATCAACCCTTGTTGGACTTAGTCTCATATAAGAGACATATGAGTTGGTTTCGTTAAATAGAAATTAGTTTTTAGCTGCAAAGATCTAATAGAAATCATATGCTAACCATAATATATGACAACTATATTTGAGGTATGTCATTGATTTTTTTCTTTTGGTGTCACCTAGGCTAGGGAAACACTGCATTGGTAAGTAAGGGAAGATATATTTTTGGGGTTTTTGGCTATTTAAGATATTGGGATGGGTCGGTCTTGGTGCATACTGTTTGGACCTTCCAAAACTCTATAGTTTCATGCATAGAATGTTTCAAATTTCAAAACATCATAGATTTATTTTCAAACATTCTTATGTGATATACATTGATGATTTTTTTTCTGGAATTTGATGCGTATTTTGAGGAGAATAAGATTCATATATTGGACCATAGTGACAATAACCACTTAGAGAATAACATGCCTCTAGTGATAGTGTAGTGGTAACATGGAAATGTTAATGAAGATACCATGGTTGGGGAATCAAATATACAAATATGTGGACAATCTAGTTTCCGGATACCCCATAATGATTTGAACAGATGCTTAAAGAAAAGATGTTATATGGTGGGGTGGTCCTAGGATCCTACATTTTTTCATGTACATAATTATTTATGTTTTGGTTTAAACCTCATGGAGTTTAGTTTTCTATCATTTAAACTCTGGTTGTTGAACCTTATACCTTATCAGGTAGTGATATAGAGTTTCTGGGAGATAAATTATAACCCCATGAAATACATAAAATGGGTTAATGGTTATAGGAAGCCCCCATGAAGATAATCCATGGACTAAATTGTTCTAGGAAGACTCTTTTAACTTAATTTCCAACATGAATGGTTCTAGACAGACCATATGAAGGTAATACAGAGCCTGAATTGTTTTTTGAATACCAAAAAAACATAATTAATAACCTAAATTATTATGGGTAGACCCTATGAATATAATTCATGAATTGAATTGTGGAGGGAATAACCCCATGAACTATCTTCACAGCTTGAATTTTTCTAGGATGACCGCATGAACTAAATTCATAGAATTATTTGTTCTTGGATGACCCCATGAGGTTAATTCATGTCAGGAATGGTTTTGGATAGTCCCCATGAACATAATTCACGATCTGAGTTTTTTTGTTAGATTCCATGAACATAATTCACAGCCTAAATTTTTATGGGTAGGACATATACATTTAATTTACCCCTTGAGCAGACCCCATGAATATAATTTATATCCAAAATAGCTGTCAAGAATTTAATTTAGGTCCTATGTGTAACCTAAAAATTTAATTCACCCCTTGAATGGGGCTCATGAATCAATAAACTCAGGATGTGAAATAAGTACATGAAATGAAATGGCTTCTTATGGGGTTTTAAGACAAGGTGATAATTTTATGTATATATGGGAATTGAAGAATTCATAACCTAAATTCCTCATTCACATCATGAATATGTCATGCCTGGCCTATTTTAATCCTATAGTGTCATTCATTATGGTAATTCCTTTTCTCTTACTTTTTCCTGTACCTTTTCTTGGATGAAAAATGAGGGATTCCTTTTTTCCTCAGAAACATTTTTTTTCATTCCAAGATTACTGATACAGTGCAAGACTCCTGGTTTATAATATCCATCTCATCTATGTTTTTTTATTTATAGAGAACCATATATTAGACTTCCTAAAGTTGATCATGTTGGATGTTCTTCGTTGGTAGTTTTTCAGTTCTGTTGAATGGAAGGAGGAACCCAAATGTTCCACATACATGGAAGAGTTTCCTATTTCCTATCTAATTTAGAGGTGTGTGGTCTAAAAAAATTATCTAAATTTATTTTTTGATTCTACTATATTGTTAAATAAGTGAGATTGTATAAGTACACCATGCACATGACCTAAATAACTGGATAATTCACCATTTAAATTGTTTTACATATTTGGACAACCCATTTGATCCCATCAGGTACATTGGAATTGAGATGGGACTTGTGGTCACCTAATATGTGAGAATTCCCAGGAATTTGTGATGAAATGAGAACCATTATTTTATATAAATTTTTTATAATAAGTGAATTTTTATAATTTCTAATTTTGATCAATAGAACAAATGGTTATTAATTATTAATTATAATGGCATATTTTAAATGTTTTTTATGTGACCATGTGCTATATTGGATTAGAGATTTTCATTGTTATGACTTATGATTATGATGAAATTTAATATATAAAGGGATTGTGCCTGGTAATTATGAAAATATTATATGAAGTGATTGGATACAGTTGTGTTGAAATTAATACATAAAGGGATTTTTTCTAGTCATATTGAATTTCTTATATCAACGCATTTCACTTGATTATACAAAAATGAATATATAAATGGGTTGAATCGGGTTATGCTAAACATATATAAAGGGATTTCACCCAAATATACTTAATGATTATATAAAGGGCATGTTCTTGGTTAATCTAAAATGATTACATAATGGTATTATTCTCAGAAATTCTATAATTTTTGTAAGGAACTTATTTGTTCACCTATAACGAATTGCAGGATAAAACTTGAGAGGGTAATGGCTAGGGTTATAATTGTTCTATAACATTATCAAAGATATCCAGAAATGTTCCATAAAAGGTTTGGTTGACCCTGAGTGTCACTCTAGAACTTGTGGGTCATTTGTTTTATTTTATGAGTTGCATTAATTTATTAAATTAATACCCTTTTGGATCACATTGTTGCATGAACTCTATGCTCAGACTGGATTAGTTTAGAAATTGTGATTTTGACCAACTGATTTATACCCCCACCCTGTTATGGTTTCCAATTGGTACCTAAAAATATTTCATGGATTTAGATTTGGATATGGGTAAGGGTCTAACCTATTGATTATTTTTTGCTCAATGGGTTGGAGTTTGAAGATAGGAATGACATGGGGCTCAAGACTAGGGCTTTTGGAGTCTTTCAACTATTTAAATTTTTTTTATATATATTACATTGAGTATGTTAGTTAGTTACATTAATCCTATAATTACAGTATTATATTTTTATTTTGATTATTTAGTTTTTTCATTTTTCATCTTGAGTTTTCTACTTGATTATTTATAATCATTAAGCTACTATATTATTATTTCCTCTATTATTGAAACTCTATTACAGAAGGTATAATATTATCACTATATTCTTGAAACCCTCATAGATATTTTTAAGCCTCTGGAATATGGGGAGGACTACCTAATGCAACCTTGCATATGTGGCTTGGTCATGTGAGGAAGAACTAGGTCAAAGATGTTATAGCATGTATTGAAGAAAATTTTATAACTTCACTACTGAGTGAAATACTATTTTATGATTGTAATTATTCTTCATAATACATTACAAGAATAAAAAATGTTAGTTTCTCAACATTGGCCTTCAATAATTGAAAGTTAATTGATGCTTTACTAGATGAAAAAAATCAAGTTTACCTGTTTAAATATGATGAAGAAGAAATTTTTTGGGATGATAAAAGATCTATTATATCTTGGTATCAACATCACAAACTCCTAAAATAGTGTGTGTTCCAAGATTTAAAAATAATAAAGGATCTAATTTTAAACCATTAACATGGACGATCAATGATTAATGATAAATAAAGGTATCAAAATTTTATAATTCAAATGTATTCCAAAAATTATGATGTTTTTGCTATGTATTTGAGTTCAAAACATCATTAATCTTTGATAATCCATGATCTATGCCATAAATGAATACGGATTGCTGAAAATTTTCCCATACTTAAAATGGAAGCAGATCCATCCCATTTATTTCATTATGATGAAAAAGAATTTAATATATTTTCAAGAATAATTTAGATATTGTGAAGTCAAATCATTCTCATTCATTTGACCATAATTCATTAACGAAGAATGATATTTGAGAAGAAAAAAATTAGAGAGCCGAGCTATTATTTGTTAAGTACAAACCAAAGTTAGTCTACATAATTTTTTTTGGATTCAGCTATTCCTTTGAAAGATAGATCTACACTAAAAACGTTATAACTATATATTTTTATAATTACATGTATATTTATAAAGTGAATATTTATTTCGGTATGTTCTTTAGGAAGGAGAAACATTTCGGCCTACTTTAGATATTTCTTAATGATATTTTTGGCAGATTTTTAAAGTGAGTTGCATTAAAAGAGGGTATTTTTGGAATATCCATTGAGTTGAAAAGTAGTACACAATGAGTCATGGGAACCAAAATATGGGTAATCTATTCAAGTTATTTTTTTATTATAGTGAGAATTTATTCTAAATATTCTAGTTTTTTCTAATTAAAATGAATGGATTAATTAATGATTCTACTATGCATGTGAGATGATAAATGAGATCAAGGAGAATGAAATGATAAAAAATAAAACATACAAAATATAAAGTGTGTGCTAAACTAGGAAACCAAGAATAAAGAGGGACATCTAAGAATAATTACCAGAATCCACTACAAACAATAACAAGGGAGAAGAAGGGTGAATCAAGCATATATTGTACTGAGAATGTTTTCTAGGTTTAAAAGAATAAATTATAATAATGAGTTATTAATTTCAACGTTGAGTGTGTTTGGATAATTTTTTACACCTACTACTATTTTAGTGAGGTAGATAAAAATAATTTTAGAGGTGATTCCGATAATAAATAGATTATGCGAAGGAACTGAAAAGATAGGTAAAATAGTGGTCGAGTTTCATGTGTATCTTTTGATGGAAATCATGTAGTAGGAGAATCTCTATGTTGAGGAGTGAGATCAATATTTATGGGTGAAATGAAATCCTTGGACTAACCTATTTATATACTTAAAAAGGTACTTCTTAGGAGCTAAATACCATGATATGTAGTATAAATATCCCGTCACTTTTTAATATAGTTGAGGCATGTTCACTTGTGTAGTATAGTGAATCTCAAATGGGTAATATTTTTTGAACTAGGTTACATTGTGATCACTTTACACCAATTTCATTTGGTGATTAAATTATAGTGGAGAATCCGCAACTCAATGAAAGTTGACATAATAAAGAGTAGGTTTCTAATATCAGTGCTAAACATGGTAAAAATCATATGTACCAATCATGTTTATATTTATGCATTACTTGTTTTTGTGTAATATTAGGTAAATTTAAAGTGAACCATTTATATCCAAAGATAAAATAGGGGTTCAAATACAAATGGGGATAATCTTTATAGATACTTTTTTTTGTAAAACAACCTAACACCATGTGATTCACCACCCCTCTTAGGCATGTATGGGTAGTTCCACTAAACATAATTCATATTAAATTATTTTGTTTGAAATTCTTTTAAATAGTTATAAAATATTGTTTTGTGTTTTTCCTAATGGTCTAAAAATATAAACATATATTATATTTAAATTATATAAAATAGTTTTCATAAAATTATATAATATTTATATAGAATATGAAAGGGATTATATTTTTATTAAAATTGAATATATGAAATATATAGGATTTCGTACTGAATACTATGTAAATTGATAATACAAAATATTTCATAATAAAATAAATATTAAATATTCATCATTATTTATTTAATTATAATGTTTTTTTAATTGTATGTTTTTAAAATGATCATAAATTTTTATGTCATGTTTAATTTTTTGAATTATCCATTTATTTAGTTATTCCCTACAATATTATTTCATAAATATTAAATTTTTATTTTATGAATAATGGTATTATTTAGTTTTTGTTTGAAAATACATATTATAAATTTCATACCATGTATATAAGGAGATACATACTAGGCATAACATTTTATTTAGTACCATTCAACCATGACTATGATTTATTTATAGTTTATCAACATGAAATTAATGGTGAATTGAGATTTATATATAATAGGTGTTTGGATTATATTATAATTGAGGTATCTTGAGTATTGATCTATGGGTAGTTAGACTTTGTGCTAGACAACTCACTGACCTCAGTTTTATGCATTGTATAGAAAAGTATGTGTTTTCTACCTATAAAACAATAGTTCTTATTCTGGGTGTTTTGAATTCATATGATTTTAAACATTCAAATGTAATTCCTTAGTCCATAATGCGTTATTAAGTATATAAATTAATTATATTATTATGAAATTGGAGATGGTGGAGTTTTGAGTTTTGAGATTCAAATTTATTTCCGTGAGTTTATGTATTGAATATAGGTAATTTAAAATGAATCTGTAGGTCTTTGTGGTAATATTATGTTATGTGTGGAGAGAAAAATAAGTGTTAATTTTATAATTATATTCAAAAATTACTTTGGGTATCTAGTGAAATTTAAAAAAGGAAAATATGTTAAGTGTGTCCACTAGAAGGATGAAGGAATCCCACAAGGAGGTCGGTGTTGGCCCTATGCACTCAATGGCTTACTCAATGATTATTTTAATTTTATCTTTTTTTAAAAAATTATTAATAACTTAACACCCACCCTATAATTATCAAAAACTAAACATCTTATTAATTCAAGCTCCACTTTCCCTTGTATCCTTCTCAAAGCTAACATATCTCAATTTTCTCTTGATTCGTGACCCATAAAAAATATTATTCTTCTATAGAAAATGGTCACTATGTCAAACCAAATTTTAATTATTTATCTCATTATTATTAGTGTATTATATTAATATACGTTTTGGTGGTTTATGAGGTATTTTTTAATTTTTTATGAATGATGAATTTCCAACCTATGATTATGGATATTTTAACTTATATAAATATGAGGAATGTTCCCCATTACCTATTAATCAATATGTAGTGTAATTTTTATGGCATTGAATATGTGATAGTGGATGTTAAACTAAAATATGATTTAATGGGGACGGATAGGGAATATAATAGATATATATAATAGGTAAACCATATTAGTATCATAGTGACATTTTCCTCATTATCTACAGTTTTTAGGATTTCTTGGTAATCCCATCACTAGGGGATGCATATATTAGTTTAATTAATTAGATAATAAGTATGTATTTTAGTATAGAATAAATTATGAGAAACCTATTAGGGTCTCCCATAGGCTCAGTTAGAGGTTTTAATGAAAATACGTCCTTTAATAGTTGGTTTAATTGAGGGTTCGCCATGTGTATTGGATGGAACATACCATTATGAGATAATTTGGGATTTAGGTGTTGAAGTCATATTGATGAACCTTTTGAGTCATGGTAAAACCTAGTGAAGTGGTTTTCTTAATGTAATTAAATGGATTGAACATCAAATATGGTTGTTTCATATAGACCAATTTCTAGGTGAGTGACAAATTAAAATTCATTATCCTTATGTTATATTTTAAAAGAGGTATTATTTGGGAATATAACTTGTGGTGATTTAATTATATCATTTTTGAGAGAATGGTTGTACATTCTATCAAAGTGTAAGTTGATATATTTTCTTTAATAATTACTTCTCATGTATTCATAATACATGGTTTGGTTTTTGGAAAATTTTACATTAATAAAGACCAATAAGGGGGTTATTATTTCTCAACTAGTAAAAAACGAGTAATACTTGAGTTAGGACCTAATAAATAAAGTATGTTGTTTCTCATTTAATATACTAGTACAATTGATCAATTCATTTTAAAATGAATTATGATTCGGGTTAGGGTATGTTAGGGTTATGGTTATGGACCTAGTGAATGATGAATTGTATTAATGGTAAAGTGTGTTGTGTCTAAGATGAATTATGATTATTAATTAGGGTGAGGATATAATAATAATAGGAGGAGTTGGATACTGGATGAAATATAGGATATGGTTTGTGTATACCATGTATTATTAAGATTTATAATAACTTTTCTATGATTCAACGTGTTTTTGTGGTTATGCTTCTATGTCAATGGTTATTTGGATTATAGGAAATGGAAAAGTGTTTTGGTGCTCTAAATGGAAGGATTGTTATAAGATTCATTGGATACTCTAGGACAGAATAATCTATCATGATACTCATGTTTTAAATCTCCTAATATATTCAAATAGTGGGTGACCTAAGGGATATGCAAAGAGTAATTTACAATAGTGTGGAATTGGATACTTGGGGATCGACCAATATGTCATGCTACATTTGATGTTGTTTTTTCAAAAACAAAATCCGATTCAAGTTACTTGTGATTCCATTATCATCGTACCAAACATGAATTAAAATTAAGGGGTTAATAATGTAATTGTCCCTCAACTTATTAATATTCCAATCAATATCTTGGTAAAATATTTTAGAGACCATGGTGATGTGTGGTAAAAATATCCAGTAAGACCATCTTGAATCTCTAGTAACAGTAAAATCATGTAGGGTCAACTGTCATGGTAACCTAGTAATTAAATTATAAAATAAATTTATTATTTTAAAGTTGAGTGTTTATATTTCAGTTATCTTCTCTTTTATACAATTATACTAAAAAATAAAATATTATTATTAAGTTGAAAAAGAAAAAATACATAAATTAATGTGGTCTAAAATAATGGATTCATAGAGACTCCCCATTATATTTTTTTACAATATAAATGAATGGATCTAGTATATGAGTAAATAATTAAAGGATCATTCATACCACCCTTGGATGCTAGCAAGAAAACCACCTTATTTCACTTGTGTATTGTGTGAAAAACCTAGATATATTGATTTAGAAAACGTATTCATCCTATAATAAAGTAAAAAAGGGAATAATTATTGATATTATATTGAAGAAAAAATCAAGATAAAAAATAAAAATTCATTTGAATAACATATTGGAAAATACTGTATAATTTTCGTAGGGAGAGTCCGCTATGAATTTCCATAGTTTCAAAAATGAGAGAGTCACTGGTCCCATAATAAGTTATGAAATCCATAACCACTAAACCCCTATAATATTTAATGATTTCACCTCCCCTTGTGACTCTATGGTCACATGATCCATCAGTGTTATGTTCCATACCAGTATAAGGGGTTCTACAACAAACCCATCATACAAATAGTGAACTGTGCTACTTCTCCAGAGTGAGGGAAGCTTATAGGAATATTTTTATAAGATACATATTCTACTCTATCCACTTATTAATGAACTTAAGTCTTGGTATTAGAAACAAAAATTTCATAACAATATATTCTTCAGTATAATGATGATCAATGTGTCTAATGATGTATTTTTCCACCGAGGGGGTCCAACCTCCAAATACTAATACTATGTTTCTTGTTGAATTTAATCCTTCTAGTTCCCCATCCCATGAAACCAAGAAATTGAGAACTCCTATATGTCATATATTGGAATCTTAATTCCCATAAAATTTTGGATAAAGTTATACATGATCCCCAATCACACTCTTTAAATGAATATGTGGGAGGTATATTCCACTATCAAATGTGAAAATAGTCACATTTAAATTCTATCCAAATTTTATTATGTGAAATCACTCTTTGTGGGAACATTTTTATTTTTAATCATCCAAATAAATATGTAATATTTATTAGGGGTAGCCATAAATCAAACAAATCATAAAGCTTCATATAACTTTTACATTTTATAGAAGGCCTTCTAAAAGAAATATATTACAAAATCCCCCAATACAATTGACGTTTATATGTAATTTTTAGGAACCCCTAAAGCCTAAATGAAGTCTAAGAGATATTGATGATATTTTCTCACAATCTCATTTATAAAAATAATGTATTTTATAACAATAAAAATAGAAATATCTTGCATTGGGAACCCCTAAAATAAAATTGGGTTCCCAAATATATTATTCCATATCCTAGGGGCCTTCATGATGGTTCCTGAAAGAGTGATGTCGTGGGAGCCCTCGAATTATTAATGTGATTTTGGGGTAGTTAGGTGCAGTAGAGTGGCTGACCAAGGTCGTCTCTCAAAGGAGGAAGTAGATTTTAAAACAACATTTTAAAGGTATTATAAAAATAAAATAAAAGAGAATAAAAACACTACTTGAAAGGATGGAGGTTGTTTATAGTTTATGAATCCAGAATAAGTTTGGAGGAATAAGATTGTATTTTTTTGTTTTTAGTTTTGAAATGAAGTTCGATTAAAATGACACAACAAAAAGATGTTTTTTAGACAATGTTTAAAAGAAGTAATAGATCTAACTCTACCACTTAAATAATTTATTAATAATTATCATTTAAATTAATATTTACTTAATTATGATCCCTTAATTTGTTAAATCCCAAACCCTACGAGAATTAACTTTACCACAAAGATGAAGTGAATTTAACCTTAGGCTAACTTCAGAACATGTAATCGCAACACCCTACTTTGATTGATGTTCTAAGATTATCTTATGGTCATTGGTAAATTAAGGCACATAACCACTCTAAAAATTAGGATTAATTGAGTTTAGGTATTTTATTTTAAATCTACAAATTGATCCTGTGTGGTCTTGTATTACTGATTAAGATCGTGCTCTCACAATTCACACAAATCCCGACCTCATGCGTTTTGTGTTAATTGTTCAATTGCTCAATTAGTTTCTTCTAATTTGAAAAATAAATTAATGGGTCATGTTTAGTTAATTATAGTAGATCATTAAATCAAAATAAATGAATAAAGAAGGTGATAGGTAGATCGATTACTAAAAATAACTACTCTTCCATGGGTGGTGTAGTCATCGTAGAAGCGAATTGCATTTGCAATGGTTTAGAATGGGTATAACCCAATCATGCTTCTACTCTTGAGTTTTATCCCAAAGAGGAATATTAATGAAGAATAAAAAGTAAAAAAATAGAGGAAAATAGAATAAATTAAAGAGGAACTAAGAATTTTATTGAAAGAGAAAAAGCATTACAACAAAGAGGAGGAAGAGAAGAGCAATTTGGAGGAGATCCTAGCTTGAAAGATTTCCTCTTCCAATGGTGAATTGAAAAGGCAAGTAACCACTTCACCTATGCTCCCAATCCTATAAGGGACGTCCCCCAACCCCACCAAATGAGAAAAAAACCAATTTATAGAGTGGTGGGGAGACTAGGTTCAAAGTGGTTTCAAGTGTGAATGGGGAATCTCGGACAAATATTTTATGCCAACTTGCACCACCCATTTGACCACCAAAACGAGTGATTTGTCTGGACTTCCAGAAGGATAATATGTGCATATATGGTTCCTCTAACTCCTATAACAATTTGGGCTCAATTAAAGCATATATGAAGGAGGTATGGCCGAAATACTGAAGCTTATCCATTCTGGCGTGTCCAGCCCACCTTTGCCTTTATGGCCCAATTACTCCATTCAAATGCATTTTATTTGATCTAGTGTCCTCAATGAAAGTGGTAGCCCATAAAGTAAGGAACATAGTTATAAAATATTAAGTTCAAATAATTAAAATAAAAATATTTATTATTGAAATACTAAAGTGATTTTGAAAGGGTAAAATTGGAATTTTCATCTGATATTCAAATGAATGGTCTAATCCCAAATAATTTCTAATTAAACATATTTAACACAATGTGAGGAAATTATATCATTTATTATCAATAAAATATTAAATAAAATAGTGTATTATCAACTCCCCCACACTTACCCTTTTGCACTCCTGAGCAAAATCTCATATCAAGTAAACATCAATATCAAATCAAAACCAATTTTAAAACACATATCCTTGAGATCAAACAATTACACGCCAAGAAACAAAATATATCATGCCTCATAAAAAACATTATTTAAAGTTCTTCATTTATATCATTCAATATATTTCCACTTTATTTATCCTCCTATGAACAAAATACTTACCTCGCTTGAATTTTCTCTTATCACACAAAAATAAATTTTTTTTGCAATGTCTTTCTCATCCAAACTCATAAAAGGGTCACCATAGGCTTGATAAATTCCTACATCGCCACCCGATGTGAGTCAAGGGCATTTGTTTATCATGATGACTTTTCAGGGTTGTTCTGTGGCTTTCCTTTGGTAGGATTTAAATGTGAAAAATTATGAGGATGAATGAGGAGGGCTTGAATCTTTTTGAAGAAAAATTTCATTAATCTAATTTTCACTTAAATATGGTCTTCTCCTCAATCCCCATAGTATCAATTCATCTCCATAATCATGGAAAATAATGGAATTTTCTCACCATTCAACATTCTGCAGTAAAAATGTCAATCTTCTCGAACATGATTTTCTTAAAAGCTCTAGATAGGAACAACTTTTTACATCAATTAGAAGCTCCAGAAAAGGCACAAATTTCAATATAATGATTTTTCTCAGCAGAAAAGACATCTCTTCAGAAATTAATTTTTCACCCAAAGTATCACAGAATGGGGTATCACAACACAAGATAACTTACCCCACACTTAAGCTCAACTATATTATGCAATTTCACTTCAAGAGTTGGTTGGATTGGGAAAGTTGGCTTGTAATGTTGCTAACCTAACATGATATGCATGGATTCTATGGGATAAAAGGATTAAATGTTCAAGGAAGGCCATTATAAAAAGGATTCTTTGAAATATGGGCTTTAGTACCAAACAAATGCCTCAATCAATTAAACATAAGTACCTCAAACCCTCAAGTTTTGACAGAAATAAACCAAAATATGGTGAAGTCAAGCATGGTTTGGTTCTCTCAAAAAGTGAGGTGAATGTAAAGAATATGAAATTAATGGTTAAGAAGCATCACAGGAAACTGGTTTCAAATATAAAGACAGTGAGATGTGGCATGGGATTCAAAATTCAATGTAATTTTCATGAAATTACTAAATATTTGAATTTGAAACAAAGTCATTTCAGCATTCACTTAAGCTTAGTTTCAAGGGATAAATTGTTTCACTCATTTATATGCATTTCAAAATTTCGATGAGAATCATTTCATCTCAAAAATTTTAAAAGCACAAAGAAAATTGAAAAATAAACACACAAAATTTGAAAAAACACACAATTTTTTTTTGTTTTTCTTTAAACAGGAAAACATTTGAAATTACTAAACTAAAAGGTTCCCTCCCCCACACTTAAAATATTGCATTGTCCTCAATGTGAAACCACGAGATGATATATGCACATGAAATGCAGAATTTTTAAATAGGACAAACAATATAAAAGTGAAAGGGTTGGGAAAAGCCTGATTTTCTCAACTGATGATGGGGTCATGGAGTGTGCTAAAATCCACTGCATTAGTAGGAATTCCCTCAATGTATCTCTTCAAACGTTTCCCATTGATGGTAAAGAAACTTCCAGTGTCCTCTTGTGTGATCTCCACTGCACCATAAGGAAAAAAAATTAGATACAATATAAGGACCTAACCATCTGGAACACAACTTACCAGGCATCATCTTCAGTCGTGAACTATAGAGAAGGACTTTCTCTCCAACATGAACACCCTTTCTTGGATCATTCTATCATGAGCTGCTTTTGATTTTTTCCTTATAGAGCCTTGAGTTCTCATACGAAGACAATCGAATCTCCTCAATCTCTTGAATTTGCAGCTTCCTTTGGATTCCAGCTTGGGCCAAATCCATGTTACATTGCTTTATAGCCCAATAAGCCTGATGCTCAACTTCCACGGGGATATGACATGCTTTCCCAAAAACAATCTGAAATGGGGACATACCAATGGCTGTCTTGTATTCTGTCCTATAAGCCCACAATTCATCATCCAAGCGCTTACTCCAATCTTTCCGATTTGGCTGCACAGTTTTCTCCAAGATTTGATTCAACTCATGATTTGAAACCTCAGCCTGGCCATTTGATTGAGGGTGGTATGGGGTTGATGTTTTGTGTGTCACCCCATACTTTTGAAGGAGGGAAGAAAAATTCTGATTGCAGAAGTTTGTCCCTTGGTCACTGATGATGGCCTTCGGTACTCCAAACCTACAAAAAATCTGTTCTTTGACAAAGTCCACTACAACATGAGAATCGTCAGTCCTGGTCACCTTGGCCTCCAACCATTTACTCACATAATCAATAGAAACCAAAATATATAAAAATCCAAATGAACTAGGAAAAGGACCCATAAAATCAATGCCCTATACATAAAAAATCTCACATAATAATATGGGTTGTTGGGGCATCTCATGTCTCTTAGAAATGTTCCCAGTGTGTTGGCAATGAGAGCATGACTTAAAAAACACATGGGAATCATGGAATAAGATAGGACAATATAATATAGAGTCCAAAACTTTCCTAGCTATCTGTTGGGGTCCAAAGTGTCCACCACAAGCAAGTGTATGACAGAATTGCAAAACAGACTCAAACTCATGATCAGGAACACACCTCCTAATATCTTGGTCACTACACATGCGCCGTAAGTATGGATCATCCCAAACATAAAATCTTGACTCACTCTTTAATTTTTGGACTTGATGTTTTTTTAAATTTGAAGGGATTTTAGAGGCAACAAGGTAGTTCACTAAATCAGCATACCAAGGATGCGTACATGAGATGGAATAAATATGCTCATCTGGAAAAGTGTCCCGAAGTGGTACCTGGTTCAAGGTGTCATCCTCTAGTGTGTGAGTAAGCCTAATCATGTAGTCTGCCACTAAATTCTCTAACTCCTTCTTGTCCTTTATCTCGATGTCAAACTCTTGAAGAAGGAGCATCCAACAGATAAGCCGTGGCTTTGCATCTGGATTCTTTAGGAGGTATCTCAAAGCTGCATGGTCAGAAAAAACAACTACTTTAGAGCCCAATAAATATGAACGGAATTTATGTAATGAAAATATGACAGTAATAAACTCATTTTCTTTAGTAGTGTAGTTTTATTGGGATGAATCCAATGTCCTTGATGCATAGGCAATCACATGTGAATGTCCTTCCACCCTCTGAGGTAAGACAGCTCCAACCACGAAGTTGGAGGCATCACACATAAGCTCAAAATAAATCTCCCACCGTGGGGGATGTATGATAGGTGGAGTGGTCAGACATTGTTTTATCTCATCAAATGAATTCCTGCAAGAAACATTAAACACAAAATCAGAATCCTTTTGAAGTAATATTAACATAGGAAGAGAAATCATACTAAAATCTCTGATGAAGTGCTGATAAAATCCTGTATTCCCTAGAAAAGATCTAACATCACACACACATGAAGGATATGGTAAGTATGAAATAATATCTAACTTTGTTCTATCAACCTCTATCCCATTTTTTGACACTACATACCCTAATACAATGCCATGCTCTACCATGAAATGACACTTTTCAAAGTTCAGGACCATATTCTTCTCAATTCAACGATTCAATACCTTTCCCAAAATATTTAGAAATTCATCAAACAAAGACCCATAAGCTGTAAAATCATCCATAAATAGCTCCATGAAGGTCTCAATGAAATCTGAGAAAATACTCACCATGCATCTCTAGAAGGTACCTGGGGAATTACAAAGTCCAAATGGCATCCTTTGGTAGGAAAATGTGCCAAAGGGACATGTGAGTAGTCTTATCCTGATCTTCTAGAGCTATAGGAACCTAAAAATATCCAGAAAATCCATCCAAGAAACAATAGTGTGTTTTCCCAACTAGCCTCTCAAGCATTTGATCAATAAATTGGAGGGGAAAATGGTCCTTGCGAGTGGACTGATTTAGTTTCCTATAATAAATACACACACACCAACAGTTTTGCACCCTCATTAGAACAAACTCATCTTTCTCATTTTTAACAATAGTAACACCACTCTTATTAGGCACAACCTGAATAGGACTTACCCACTGAGAATCTGAAATGGGGAAGATTATACCAGCCTCGATAAATTTCTCAACTTCTTTATTAAAAACTTCCAAAAGGGTTGGATTGAGTCTCCTTTGTGGTTGCCTCACCAGTTTAACCTCATACTCCAAAATAATCCTATGCATGCAAATGGGGGGGGGGATAATACTTGATATGTCATCCAAGGTCCACCCAATTACCCTAATGTTCTCCCTCAAAAGATTCAAAAGTTTTTCTTCATGTTCAAAAGGGAGATTGTTAGCAATGATAACAGGTAATTTCTCACCACTCAATAAGTATGAGTATTTGAGATTTGGTGGCAATGGATTGAGTTCCAGTGTATGGGGGTGGTGTATGGATGGAGACATAGAAGGAACTGAAATATGTGCTCAAAGAGAATTAGTGTCAGAATACACATCATCAAAATCAGAGAATAAAGCATCAAATCCATCAGCATAATCAACATCCATGTCATAATCAGAGTTCACATGATCAAAATCAGTGTATGATTCCATTTCAAAATCAAATATTATAGAGTCTTTTGCATTAGAAATAGGTGTGGAAGTACTCTTAGAAATCAAACTAGAACCAATACTCATAATCTCCCTAAGCATAGAACAATCAAATTCCATGGGGTTTTTATTTGATGGTTCAAAATGGGAGATAACAAATGCAGAGTGATCCTATGAGGGATACTTCATGGATTCCATGACATTAAATACCACAACTTTATCTCCAAACTCCATGGAAAGTGTACCCTCATTGACATTTATGATAGTTTTTGTATTTTTGAGGAAGGGCCTACCTAAGATAATGGGGGAATGAGAACTTACCTGATCATCCTCCATGTTAGGCACATAGAAGTTAGCTGGAAAGATCATGTCTCTTACCCATACAAGTACATCCTCAAGGACTCCCATTGGATATGTTGTAGCTCTATTCTCCAACTACACCACTACTCTCGTTGGCTTCAACTCACCAACCTATAAAGAAGAGAATACAGAGTGAGGCATGACATTTATTTAAGCTCCTAAATCACAAAGAGCCTAAGAGAAGTGGAACTACCATATGGTACATGGGATGGTGAATGTCCCTAGATCCTTACACTTTGTTGGAATTTCTAGAGTTGGTATAATGAGTGCTGAAAAATTACTTCCAAGATTGATCCCCTCATTTCCCTTGAGCCCTCTTCGATTAGTGCAGAGTTCTTTTAAGAATTTGGAATACCTTGGAATTTTCTTAATGGCTTCAAGTAGAGGAATGTTGATCTCTACATGCTTGAATGTGTCCAAAACCTCATTTTTAATTACTTATTCAGCCATCTTCTTGGTTTGAACAACCCTGTTTGGAAATGGAAGCGGTTTAGGAGGAACATCATCAATATTTTTCTTACCTTTATCTTTCTCCTTGGATTTTCATCAGTTGGTTTGGAATGCGGATTCTCTGGAGTTGAGGGGAATCCTGGTGGAATTATAGGTGGAGAAACATCAGTTGTTCGCTTCCCGCTTCTCAATGTAATGGAACTGACATTCCCCTTTGGATTTGGAGTGGGTTGGGAAGGTAGATTTTCTATAATTCTTACTTACAAGTTCATAGAGGGCAGTGGAAATCTGGCTCATTTGAGTCTTTAACTCCCTCAACTCTGAACCTTGACTCTTCAGTTCATTCTATTGATTAAGAACAATTTTCTTCAAAATATCATCAATGTTAGAGTCTACGTTGTGTTTGAGATTCCCTTGTTGCTGACTTGTTGATGTTTGAGCTTCGAATCTCCTTTGGGGTTGTTGGAAACCCTGTGGGTAAGGTGGATCTTGCTGGAAGTTTGGTTGAAAATGGGGCCTTTGTTGTTGCCCAGATCCATACCTCATGTCTGATTGATACTTCCTCCCTTGGTTGAATATTGGTGAAAAGGAGTCATACTTCTTTTGGGGATCTGGTTGTTGTTGTTGCTGATATGGTATCCCAGGTAATACTGCTGCACAGTCTTCTGTTTCTTGTAGTTGGGGGCAACAATCAGTTGGGTGGCTTGTCTCAGTGAAAATGCCACAAGGCCTTGAAGGAGGGGGTAGAGATGTCTTTTGTGCCAAAGAAATTTGCCTCACCATAGTTGTCAATTCTTCTAACATGGTATCAATCAAATGACTCTCATGAGAAGAAGGACTTACTTGATGTACTCTCCTGACATGTGGTGTACCTCGATCACCAAAGTTTTGGGTGTTTTGGGCCATCTTGTCGATCAATGCACGTGCGACTGCTAGTGTATTTTCCACCAATGCTTCTCTAGCTGAAAAATCAACCATGCTCCTCTCCATGGGTGTGAGTCCTTCATAGAAGTATTGGATGAGGAGTTTCTCACTGATTTTGTGATGTGGACATCTTGCGCACAACTTCTTGAATCCCTCCTAGTACTCATACATTGACTCCCCTTGGGCTTTCTTGATCCCCGATATCTCCTTTTGAATGGATGTGGTCCTTGATGCTGGAAAAAATATTTTCAAGAAAATATGTTTCAAATCATTCCAACATGTTACATCTTCAGGTTTCAAATAATACATCTAATATTTTGCAGCTCCATCAAGTGAGAATGGGAATGATCTTAATTTGATTTTATCTTTAGAAACATTTCTTGGTTTTAAAGTTGAGCAAACCACATTAAATTCCTTAAGATGTTTGTTGGGATCCTCACCAGATAAGCCATGAAACTTTAGAAGAATGTGAATTAATCCAGATTTCAATTCAAAGTCCGATTTGAGGTTCGAGTATGCAATACAATTTAATTGATAGTTAATATCCGGTGCAACCAATTCTCAAATGGTCATATTAAGTTCATTTTCCTTATTTTCAGCCATTGGTTCTTGTTTTAATTTGTACATAGAAGTGTTTCCAATTTCAAAATTCCTAGAGTGTAGGAATTCCCCAGTTGGGTAAATGTCAACACTTCCCGTAGACTGAGAATGACGGATTCACACCCTAAGCCTGCATTCAATCTCAGGGTCAAGATCTAAGAAATCCTTGAGATTAGTTCATGTCATAAATCAAAGAAATAGAAAAATTAAGTGATGAAAAGTGGACCATAATAAAGTAATAAGAATTTTGATTTTATGGTTCCAAAAAAAGAAAATAGAAAACCAAAAACATAATTGATAAAAGGGAAAGAATAAAGAAAGAAGAGAAGATAAAATATTAAAATAAAAGTAAAAAAATACCTCTAATTAGTTGAATAAAATAATTTCCTACCTGGAAACCGCGCCAATTATAAAGATCATTGTCGTGGGCTCCCTCAAATGATTAATGTGATTTTGGGGTACTTAGGTGCAGCAGAGTGGCTGACCAAGGTCGTCTCTCAAATGAGGATGTAGATTTAAAACAAGTTTTTAAAGGTATTATAAAAATAAAATAAAAGAGAATAAAAACACTATTGAAATGATGGGGGTTGGTTATAGTTTATGAAACCAGAAGACGTTTTCTGGAAAAAGATTGTATTTTTTTGTTTTTAGTTTTGAAATGATGTTTGATTAAAATGACACAATAAAAAGATGTTTTTCTAGACAATATTTAAAAGACGTAATTGATCTACCTATACCTATTCAATCATTTATTAATCATTATCTTTTAAATTAATATTCACTTAATTATAATCCCTTAATTTGTTAAATCCCGAACCCTATGAGAATTAACTTTACCATGAAGATGAAGTGAATTTAACCTTAGGCTAACTTCAGAACATGCAATCGCAACACCCTGCATTGATTGATGTTCTAAGATTAGCTTATGGTCAGTGATAAATTAAGGATCATAAAAACTCTAGAAAATGAGGATTAATTGATTTTAGGGATTTTATTTGAACTCCACAAATTTATCCCGTGTGGTCTTGTATTACCGATTAAGATCGCGCTCTCACAGTTCACACAAATCCCGACCTCGCGCGTTTTGTGTTAATTGTTAAATTTCTCACTTAGTTTCTTCTAATTTGAAAACTCAATTAATGGATCATGTTTAGTGAATTACAGTATATCATTGATTCAAAATAAATGAATGAAGAAGGTGATAGGTAGATCGATTACTAAAAAGAACTACTCTTCCATGGGCGGTGTAGTCATCGTAGAAGCGAATTGCATTTGCAACGGTTTAGAATGGGTATAACCTAATCACGCTTCTACTCTTGAGTTCCAGCGCAAAGAGGAAGATTAATGTAGAATAAAAATGAATAAAATAGAGGAAAAAAGAAGAAATTAAAGAGGAACTAAGAAGTTTATTGAAAGAGCAAAAACATTACAACCAAGAGGAGGAAGAGAAGAGCAATTTGGAGGAGATCCTAGCTTGAAAGATTCCCTCCTCTAGTGGTGAATTGAAATGGCAAGGAACCACTTAACCTCTACTCCCAATCCTATAAGGCACATCCCCCAACCCCACCAAATGAGAAAAACCCCAATTTATAGAGTGGTGGGGAGGTTAGGTTCAAAGTGGTTTCAAGTGTGAATGGGGAATCTTGACCAAATATTTTATGCCAACTTTCACCGCCCATTTGACCACCAAAACGCGTGAATTGTCTGGCCTTCCAGAAGGATCATATGTGGGGATATGAGTCGTCTATCTCCTCTAAAACGTTGGGCTCAATCCAATCCCATATGAAGGAGTTATGACCGAAATACATAAGCTTCTCCATTCTGGCGTGTCCATCCCACCTTTCACTTTATGGCCCAATTACTCCATCCAAATGCATTCTTTTGATCTAGTTTACTGAATTAAAGTCTTATCCAATTAAGTAAGGAACATAGTTAAAAAATATTAAGTTCAAATAATTCAAATAAAAATATTTATGATTCAAATACTACAGTGATTTTGAAAGGGAAAAACTGGAATTTTCATCAAATATTCATATAAATTATCTAGTCCCAAATACTTTCTAATTGAACATATTTAACACAATGTTAGGAAATTATATCATTTATTATCAATAAAATATTAAATAAAATAGTGTTTTATCAGTTCCATATTAAGTTTTAAATTCACACTGAACATATTCACCATGATGAATGTTTATAAACTATTCCTAATATATTGGTTATCGTATGGGGTTTTGTATAAGTGGAAATGATGAAGTTTCTTAAATGGGCTATAGAGACAATGTTAAGGTATGATCTTGAAATTATATTGTGATATTTCCTCATTTTAATTTTATTAATTTTTTTATATTTGTATATGGTTACAATAGTTTGAAATTCCTCCAAATGTCTATTATGTATGGTTTTTAGTTAGTTTATTTTGTTCCAACAAGTTATTATCTTTTATTTCATGGTTTTACTGTCACTGTAATTCTATATTATATGAAGAAATTCTCTTCTAGAATCAAATTTTCATTATTAACCTATTGTTATATGATTGTAATATAAAGGGTATATCCCTCCTATTGTTTCTCATTAAGCATCAAAACTATTTAGTAACCAATAAAATTCAAGGAGGTGTGAATAAGGTCTCACAACATTCTGATGTGGGTTGTTAAACCCCATGAATTATGTTATAAATTATATTGATGGATTATTTATTTTTATTTTATATATTTTTTTGGGAATGATATATGTAATTAGGACAGGTAATAATATAGAATGGACATTGTAATTATACATAATGAACAATTGAATTGTGGAATTTCCATGTTAGATGGGTTGTGGGATTTATGTTATTTCTTTTTTACTATTATGATTAAGTTTATTGATATATTATGATGTTATTTTTTTATTATTTAATGATTTCAACTTGGAAAGTGTATAATTTGGCATGTACACATGCATCTTACTTGACACCTAGTTTTATTTTATATGATAATGGATTTATGTTATTAGAAAAATTGTTATAGAATACTATTTTTAGAAAATATTTCTTTTGGAATGAATTTTTTTGAAAAACGTTTTTAATCAAAATTATAATGTTTAATTATATTATTTCATCTATAATAAATTATTTAGACCATGAAAATTACTCAAAATAAAATGTCATATTGTTTTTATATATTATTTCTTGATATTGTGATATCAATGATCTATACACATGTTATTATGAGAACTCTAATGGGTGAGTACAAGAATTATATTTCTTAGGTATATAAGATTATGGGATATTATTTTCTTACTTATATTTTATTTCTTACATGTTTTTACATAGAGATTGTGAGATATGTCTCTTCTTAGAATGATTTGGGTGGTGGTAGGGTAAGGCTAGTGTGTATGCATATTTAGGGGGTATTTTTTGTGTTTCTAGATATGGATATTTTTTAGCATGTACATTCCATAGAGGAAAATAGGTGAGTATTATTCATTGAGGGATGTATACAAGATATTATGAAATTAGTTTCTCATGGGAGAGTATTTTCAATAACTGTTCTTTAGGAATGATTGTGATCCTATTAATTAATGATGGAATTGAATTGTGTAAATATTTGTTAAATAGTGTATGCCTTGATTCAAAATATTTATTCATTATCATAACTGATGGACCATTTAAAAATGATCATATGATTATTGAATAAGTTATTATAGGAAAATGTTTAATCATTACTCATAATGGGAGACACAATAATGGATAATAGAGCTTTATTATTGAGTTTCCACCCTTTTTGATGTTCCCATTATAGAGAGTATGTTACAAGTATTTTGATCCTTTGAAAAGTTGCTAACTAAAGGAGAAGTATGGGATACATGATCTACTGATGACATCCAATAACAATTATATTTAATTTTTTGTTATGAATTTTTTTTGAGTGTGCTAAAAACTAATTACAAAATATTTAATTTGTATTCCCATGGATCAGTAGTTTAGTATAGATGTAGGTGAACATATAAATTTATAAAATTTAGGCTGAATTTTATGAAATGTGGAATATCCTCAAACTAATTAAATAGGATAATAGAGTATCATATATTGAGTTCCATTAAATATTTTATGAGAGGTTCTTCCCAGAGAATGTGTACCTCGAAATGTTCTATAAGTTAATGGAACTCTAGTTGTGTAGGAATTTGGTGATAGAGTACACCCCATAATAGGATATATTTTTCTACTTTGTGTAATATTTTAAGAGTAATGTGTTTAGAAAGGCTTTCTACTTTGATAAGGGACTCACAAACTCATTGTTGGGGTGTTTGGAATCTTTTAAATTGTAAATATACTATATGGTAGTCACAAAAGTGTTGGATGTTTTTTATAGGCTTATATTTCTCAAAAACCAATTAGAAAAAGAGTGGAATTTGGGTAGTAATAGAGGTTGACTAATGAGAATTAGGTAGATTTTGGTTAATAATACATTTCAGATAGTCATTTTTCATCACTATTAAAGGGGGATTATTCATCGAATCGACTATAAAATAGAAGGATAGGGAATATGTGGTTTTATTGTTCAAATAATCCGAAGGAGTATCACTTTAGTAGTGAGATGGGGTATTAATGGAGGGTTTTTTGTGGGGAAAATTGCCTTGACCTTGTGAACACTATGGTCGCTTTAAGAGATATCTATTTTTTAGGAAATCCTTGAATGCTTTTATAATTTATTGGTATTTAAAAGTTCATGATTGGTGATTTTAAATTTTTTTTGAGTGAGATGTGATTTTTTCAGTGAAGGCATATTGGTTATAGTGATAGATGAACTATTATTAGTGGGAAGTGGATGTGTAGAACACCATAGTGCCATAAATACTATATTTATGATCAGGGTATAGATAAATCAGTTTTTCAATTAAGTGTAATGATGAATTAAATAATAACATTGTGGGGAGTAACTTACCGATCACCTGGAGTATAACCATTGTATTAGGTGGGATGCAGAAGATGTAAAATATAAACTATGTATAAAACCTCTCTAGTTAGATAGTTTGGTTTTTGAGGAGTTGTTTTTATCATTTGGGTATAGTCAATGAAACTTATAATAGAAACAATATATAATTTTATGACTGATTTTATCATGAATTCGTTTTGTAGTATATATTACTATGAACACGAGTATAGTGATGTAAATTTATAATTAAATAGATATTAAGTTTATTGAACCATAACATGAATTTATACTCAGATGTGGATAGTTTGTTGATTTTCAGTTATCTTCAAAGTTAAATCATTTTAAATAAGATCTGGAAGTGGCTCTTGGGCATGTTGGCCAAGGGGATTTTATGAAAGTATTTCTAATGGAGGAATAAACAATTTTTTCACACAATATTGGGTATGGTGAGGTGTAATTGGTATTATATGGATCATTTTAGGGATGTATGGTTGGTACTACGAGAGATAATGGTAAATTTTATAAGTGTCGATTGTCTAGATCAAATACTTATACAAAACGATTGTATGCCAAATGGAATTAGGAATGAGTTGTAGTGGAAGGTTCATATGGATGGACTTAAAGATTAGAGTTTTTTATGAAAACATAATGAGAATGAGAACTAATATAGTGAGGAGTTTTTAATGACTCACAAAATTACATATCATTGTGATTAAGGAAAATTAGAATCTCATTGAACCAATGTAAGGGATGTTTTGAATTTGGAGATATGGATTGAGTTTTTAGAACATGAGTATTTAATTAAAGGAGTATTTAACTAATCATGGAGGTTTTGGTTGAATTTTTATGTTTTAGTTGGATGGAGTACCAAGTTGTAATCTATAACATATCATATTATATGTTACTATATACTCCATCGGGGCTCATCGGGTACCCGGTGGGGTGTCTAGGGGGAAGTAAGCATCAATTTCCTACCATATGTTGGTTAAGATCCACAAGGAGGCTGATAACCGATTAAATAAATTTTATTTTGAATTTTAATTATATAAGAAAATTATTTAAAACATAAATCAACCGAACCACTCTCATTCCCTCAAACTATAAAAATAAGGTTGAAAAACACCTTCTACCTCCATCCTTCACTAAGTAGAAAAATCTCTATTTCTTTCCTGATTCATGATAAATCATTGATGGTAGTATTGTCATTGTAAGTCTAAATTTACACACCCATATTGTCATTATTTCTCTTAAAATTTATAACTAATCCACCATAAATCTCTCATTTTCTGATTTTATGTCAAATAGTTTGATTTTAGGTGAATGGGAAAGAATCAACCCTTGATTACCGATGACTTAACTGCTATGAATATGATTTATGACCCACTTTCGTATTAAGAAATATTACTTGAGATTTGTGTGAGATATGGTATGAGAGTGTGGGTATTGGGAAAGGGATAAATAATCAGGTACAAATAAGGTTCTCAATTATGAGATAAAATATGTAAACAACTTGATATTATAATATATTTTTTTCTCATGGTTCTGGGATTTTATTATCACCTGAAGAATCTGAATCCCTAGGGTGTATAAACTAGTATATCATGTTAGACCATAAACATGTCTTTTGGTGTAATATAAATTATAAATTACCTGATAGGGTGTCTCATGGTACAGTTAGAGGGTTTCAAAAAGGATGGGGTCTTCAATTGTATATTTAGTTGGGGGTTTTCCTTTTGTATTGTTTATAATATATATTTAAGGGATAATTTGGGATTTGAGTATTAAACATACAATAATGGTCATTATATTGCATGGTATACCCCAATGAGGAATCACAGTTTGGTAATTAATCTTCTATGATGGTTTCACATAATTCCACATTTGGGACGTGGGTGATGGATTGAGATTCATACGAAGTGAGTCCAATTTTGAAGATATGTTATTGGTATTAAGGAATGAATCATATGTTAAAATCCTTTTATGTTTTAGAGATCACAGAAGTATGTTTGGACCTTAGGGTAGGGTAATGGGTTAACATGGGTAATAAGTTCCACTATATTTAGAGTGCTTTGTTAATATTTTAGAAAAACCTACAAGCTTAACAAACACTTTAGAGGTGATTGATTCTTGATTGTTAACTGAAGATTGGTATTTAGGTTAGGATCCTGGTGTTTGATTGGGATGATTTTATTGGAGTATGATGGGATAGTTGATTAGTTCATTTTGACAATAATTATGAGTTGGAAAGTAGAATGAAAATACATAACATATGGAATTAGAAATTGAACTTTTGTGTTATGTGTATATTGGTATGTATCACTGACACCAAAACCCCGAGAACGGTGGTTTAGATATTAAAATCAATGGTGTTACAAGATTAAATATAGCATTTTTTTTATGTTTATAACATGTTTTTGTTTATATTTGTACTAACATTGATGTAATTTAGTGTTATTGTATAGTCATTCTTTTCTACTTATATTTTTTCAAATTCTAGGAGATGGTAGTGATCCATGGTATTCCATCCATTATATTTTTGTTGAGTGGCCTTGGATGCTAAGGGGTCCATATGGAGACTATTTTGATACTCCATAATGTGATTTTATCCTATGTAATATCAAATTATAGGGGCTCAAACAAAGTGTTGTGGTACCCATAATATGGTTTTCTCCCATTTTATTTGGATTTAAGTGATCCAACTGTCATTTTTATAGTACCCATATGATATTAAAATTGATAGTTTTGAGATATATCTGCATACCCCACTAACAAAATGGAAAATATTTTCAAACTAAAATGACTTGGAGACCGCAGTGAATCATTGAACAAATACCTGGTATGATTGAATTGAAAATTCTGCACAAGATGGAACATGTATTGTTGGATGTCATGGTGGTCGTGCTCGCACATAATGACATAACTTCATTGTTTTCACACCGAATACTACTGATTTCTTCCATATTCAGTATATTTTCCTTGAATATATTATAAGTTATGATTATGAACCCTATTAGTGGCTCTTGACAGTGTTTTATACTCAAAACCTACATGCTGGTCTTATATATGGAATGTAGGTTATGGTAAAGGATTTTTTACATATTTCCAAGGGTGATTAATAGGCCTTGGTCCCACTTGATAGGCTAGCTGGCCCACAATTGTGGGGAATTATGAACTATAAAAGTGGATTTTATTTTAAATGGACTTAAACAAACTAGAGAAAATGTAATGCCCTAAAATTTTAGTATTAATTTCAATCTAAAATAGATATTATGATTAAAAGATTTATTCACATGTAGCACCAAACAAAAATGAAATCATGAAACTTTAAAATAAAATTATTAAATTTTACCATTATAATATGGTGGTTAAATTAGAAAGCTTAAATAGAAGTAACAACATAATGAAATCTAATAGAAATATAATCAATTAGTAAAATTATTCCTTATGAAGCTCATTTGTCCAAGACTAGAAGAGAGGTAGATTCACTAGGGTTTACCCTAGACCAAACAGAATCCAAACTCAAATTATTATGGTTTATGTGTGATAATTTATGAGAGAATTTAAAACATGTAAAGATTTAAAAAATATCTATGCTAGCTGAACCTCTACTGATGACTACCACTATAGAGTATATTATCCAAAGGTCTTATGTAAATATTTTGAGGGGTTATGTAAGTAGAAGTTTGGATGATATAGACACGTAATAATTAATTCAATAAGTTATATATATTTCACATATAATTTATACATTTCTAATTTCAATGTTTAATGGATTTATTTTCATACTAATACATTGATAAAATTAAATTAGGTTATCTTATAAACTAATTACATTATTTTATGCTTAATTTGTTTTTTCTAAATTATGTTTTTTATATGATATGATTTTTTTCATGTACCTAAGTATATTAATGTTAAATTATGGTAAAAATTAATGTAATATGAATAATATATTAACAATAATTTAATTATAAATTTATAGGAGTTATTAATAATTAGTTTAAAAAAACACATTTTTCATATTAGAATTATTTTCATTATATTTTATATTTCCATTCAAATTTTAAATTATTAATTTTTTTTAATTTAAATATTAAAAAACTAATATCATTTATTAATTTAAATTATCAAAATTATCATTGGGTGAATTAATGAAATTTTTTTCTGAAATGATTGGATGAATAGTAAAATAAACATTTTTACCAATACTATATATTTTATAAATTTATCCAAATGTAAACATGATGTAACAATTTATAAAAAAAATTATTAAATAGATTTTTATTTAAGGATTGAAACTATGAATTTATAAAAAAGTATTATTAATTTAGAAAACATATTTTTAACAATTTGGAAGTAATGTTATATTTTTTTCAATAAAAACTATTTTTTTATTTCTCATTTAATTTAATATTTACATGATGGATTTCAATTCAAAATTACTCTAAAATCCATATAACTATTATTTCATTAATAAACTAATAAATATTAATAAAATCAATAATATTTATAGTTTTACCCTAAACATACATTTTATTCTTAAAAATACAATTTTTCTAAAAAACTATTTTTACATGAAATGTGCACTTATATTAAAATTTATTTTTATGATTTAAAATATTATTTGTTAATTTTTTTCACCATTGGAATAAAAAAACTAAAATTATTTAATAAGGGAATTTTTTCCAGAAATAAAAATATGTTACTGAGATTAAAAATAAGTTACTATGATAAAATTAAATTATGGTAAAAAGAGAGATTAAGAGGAAAGAGAAAAAAAATATCCTAGAACTTATTCGTTATTTTTATGGAAGTCAGATGGATTGAATAGTACTTGAACCGTATATATTATTTTTTTACTTTTGGATCCACTTTCCTATAACAATGAACCTATTATTACGAAAATTTCACTCATCTCACTTATAAAAAATTCATTTACTAATCCAGATCACCTCAAAACACAATCCCCTTATTTTGACCAAAATTTTCCCTAATCGATTCCCAATAATCTTCTCTATGAACAATTTGTTAGGGTATCCTCATAATTTCACCCCTCAGGGATATAATCCAATTTTTAACAAGGTTATTTCTTGGATTAAGGAGGTTAAATAACATTTATTGAATTTGATAGAAAAGTTAAGGGATTTTCTTAACTTTACTCCTTTTTATATTCTATAGTTATTCATATTTGAGTATTATTTTTTAATAATTTTTTAATTCATTCTATGATGATAATATATTTCCTTTCCAATTTATTTTTATGGAATAATATTTTCACAAAAAATATATCTTCTTTGAGTAAGTTCTTTCTTCATAAAATTTGATGTTGTGAATAATAATTCTTATCCTATCCAAATGAGCTCTTTCTCTTCCATGTTCATATTCACTCATTCCAAAAATATTCAACTTTATTATTTTAAAATTAAAATACAGTTTATTTTAGGTGACCTAAAAAAAATTATTTTCCTCTTTTCAAATGGAATATTTATCTCGCTATTTTACAATGTGAGATTCAATAATGATATTTTCAATATTAAAAATGTTTTTTCTTTCCTGATCATATATTTTGTCTTCAAATTCGCATTATCTAGACGAAAAAGTGTCCTTTTCAATTATACATCTCTAATATTCCTTCCCAAAAAACATCTTTTACAAAATTTTAAAGAAAACTTCTAGAAATAAATATTTGTTAGTAACCCATAAATTTATCTTTTTTATGTTAATATAAAAAAATATTTTATGAAATATATTATAAATAATTTGATTCCATTTTTTCTATTTTTGTAAAAAAGAGACACAAAAATTTTTGTGTAATGTTTCATGAAGCACGCTCTAAATTCCCTTATGAAATAATCCTTATGGGTGATTGAGGTTTTAGTACCAATGATTGAACTCTTTTGTCCATTTTTTGTGACATAATTTTGAAAATGATACAAAACCCATTTTGACTGAAAGTTAATTTTTTTATTATAAAAACAAATTTAAGGATATGTGAGAAACAATAGGATCCAACACTAACCACTTAGCAAAAAAATATAAAAAAGAGCATACATAGGATCTGCTCCTCCCCATCAGTTGCACCATATCAAAGCCTTCATCAAAGAATGACCATTCAATGAACAATACCATGCATAAATTCACGGGCACGAAACCAATGGCCAAGCCATAGCCTCTCAAGGACCAAATACTAAAGGCAAGATCCGATAAAGACTTCGTGCTCTGATCATCGTCTAGAGAAAATATGTGTGTAGTGCGGAGTGCAAGCACCCGAATTTCAACATAACAAACCAAAGAACTGACCCTAAAAAAACACTGCTCGTACACAATTCTACAAAAAACCAATCAAACCCAACAAACGAACATAAATAGATTCCTAAAAGAGTAGCATAACATTACCAGAGCATTCTTCCCTAAACAATTTCTATGATAAAGATGAAACCTAAGTGTATGGTACCTTTGTCATTTGGTTTTCAAAACTCAGAAGCCAACTGGTCCTAGGAATAGATGTACTCTTCCATACTAATCATTTCTTTATTGAAGCCCCCTACAAAGTTGAGATCCTATTTGGAAATCCAATAGTACTGCTCCTCATTAAGAGACCCTCTTAGGGACCTCCCCATCATCTTGGTTGCTACCTCTTCATTTGAATTAAGTTCCAAGACCTTCTCGGTCGCTTCCTCATTGAAACTTAAAATCAAATACAAGGGTTGATCAAAACCCATTTTGATTCCATAAGTTCTTCAATATATGAAATATAATTTTTTTGTGGTAAAAATGATTATATTTTAAAAAAAATCTATGTGTTGGGTATGTTAAATCTTTGACATGGGTTGGGATAGTTATGGCCCTGAGATAGGATGGGTTTGTTAAATACCTAAGAGGTGTTGGGTTAATAAATTTATATAAAATTACAAATTAATTTCCCTTTTGAATAAATAAATTCTGTATTTAATAATATGGTTATATAAATCATATGAAATATTTTTTTTTATTTTGGACTGATATATCATTTTTTATTTAAAATACTTTTAAGCATCATAATAACTGATAATGTTTCCACTGAATAATGACCATTATGAATAATATATATTAAGGGTTTTGATAAAGTCCAATTGACATAGAAAAAAGAAGAGATAACCTCAACCGGTAGGATTTTACCATTTAAATACAATTAATCAAGTCAATAATGTTATAATATATATTTATATATTATTGATAATATAAATTAAATAAGTCCAATGTAATTTTTATAAGGGTCCGAGAGTGGTTGATATTATAAAAGAAAGTGTTTTTCATTAAATAAGTATTTTTATTTAAAAGTTTAAATTATATTATTTATAAAATTATTTTGATAAAATAAATATTACTTTTGTAATAAACATTTTGAAATTGCCCAATGAGGATTTTTTATAATTTTCTGAGACATTAAAACTTTTGTGTAAAAATTAACTACTGTATAAATATATGTACATATTATAGAATCATAATTTCCCAAAAGTTATATAACAAATACTATAAATGAAATTAATGATAGAAAAATATATTTACACTTTAATATTTTTTTTAAAAAAATTATTTGATGAATTTCATAAAACATTAATGAATCATTCAAAATATATAATATATTTTTAGGTTTTAATGTAAATTATTTAAGAACATGACTCACTACTACATCAACAATGGTATTATTTTAAGTATTTTTGTTTCTAAACTAATTTTTTAAACCACTCCACATTGGAAAAAATCATGGGTTTTAAACATTAGATGGTTTATGGTTTTGATTATTTTATCATACAGATTCCAAACATAGGTTTACAGATTGATAAAGAATCACCCTATTTTTTCAATAAATACTCACACAAACTGCCACTCCACTTCACTCAATACTCATTTATCATAAATTTACTCTTCCTATACCTCTATAAATCCATTCAATGGTGTTCCCAATCCCTTAATAAGATACTCACAAGATTTTAGAATCATCATCTCAAGGTAATGGATCTTACTATCTTCTTATCCATTCATGCACCTTCTTTGTATTCATCCTTCTTAATATCAATTTATTTTATTTTTATGAATTTATAAATATCTAGTTATTTTATAATTGATGTTTTTTGAAGGATATATCATTAATTCTCTCTCATTATAGGTTTTACCTAATCCATTACTATGACAAAGTAAGTGGATTTTCTCATACACGTCTTTATCTAAGAACACTTTTTAATTATTCTTCTTTATTTAAAAATTTCCATGTTAAAATATTTTTTAATCATCTCTTTTTAAATCCTTATGATTTACAAGTAATGATATATCACATTTCAATCTCATTAAACCCATATATGAATATTTTTATACACTAGTTTTTCTGCACTTTTCTATGTCAAACATTTATTTAGTGTATATCCCTCCCAATTTCTAATCAAGGGTATTCACCTAAATTCACATATCCTTCATTGATTGGGGAATTAAAAGAATTTAACTAGAAATCCTTAATCATGGAATTTAAATCAATGAAAGGTGTTCTTATATTGTATGATCTTTATGGCACACTAATGCTTGCACATGATATGAATTTGATGGGAGGGTCTTGATTTATATATCCCTTCAATGCATTGGTTCATGTTTTTATCTCATGAGATACCATACCCAGTGCAAGAGAGGTTATCATAAGAAAATTATGTTATTATATATCATGTTTCATCATTGAATTATTCTTATGTTGTAATGCCTTATATTATTTCCACATTCCTATGTTTTCATATTATTATCATCTTATATCATGCTTCAATGTTCATGTTTATGATAATCACCCAATTATTTTAGCTTTATATGATTCTTGACTCACATGTATTAAATTCACCATTTTATTCTTGGATTATTCCCTTACCAGGATTTATTAGTCATCCATTCCTTATGTATGTCTCCAGGTTATCCCTCATAGTATTAGAAAAACATAGGAACATAATTACATGTTGTGGTGTTTCTATATAGGGTCATTGTATCCCCTCTTAATTTTATTATTTTATATATCTAATTACCAAAATATACTAGATCTTCTGATCTTTTGGAATTATATTGTGTATTTATTTATATAAAAAATCATGACATAAAGTGTATAAAGGATATGAGTTGTCATAGGGTCCAATAAATCCCTAAGATGCTTTGATCGCATTAAATCCTTGAGATTGGTTAGGTCTCTTAAATCCCTTTGAAATTTTGATTTTGTTAAATCCATGAGACTGGTTGGGTCCATTAAATCCATGAGATGGTTTGAGTTCATTAAAGGCTTACAATTCATTGGTTATGGTTTTATTTCTAATGATATAAAAATTCTGAAAAAGGAAATGATAACATATTTATCTACTCAAATGGTTTTGTGTGGATATGATCACATTATTCTTTATTTACAATTTTATGATTTTACTATGGTTATTATTTTTCCACATTTTTATGTTATACTATATGCCTATGTAATGATCCATGGATAATTATTGTTTTCTCTTTTTTTCTGCACACTTACACCATGGTATATACTTGATCATTTTGAAGTTATATATTCTTTTATCATGATTTATAGATAAATACTGATGTATCATTATCCATTAAATAAAAAATCCCTCACATGTTCATGTTTTCACATATTTTTTCGATGTAACCACTGTTATTGATCATTAATAAGTTTTCCCTTACTGATAATTTTAGCGTACCCCTTTTTTATGTTTCGAATCCCTAGGTTATGAAGGTGAGTACACCATAGTAGATGAGTAGAAGGGGATATAGAATGGTGTGGCTATGGAGAAATGTTCACAATAATTTTTAATATAGATAATTAATAAAGACATAAAACCTTTGGGTTTAGGGAATGTGAGATTTATTGTGAGATGTAATGTTTGACATATAAAAATAGTGTAGAATAAATGAATGTTTATCTTGGTTCATATAAGATAGTATCAAAGACAATTATAAATATTTTTTAATACCACATCTTGGAGTATGGGTCATGGGTGCCTAAAAAAATCTCATAGACTAAAGAGAACCGACCTCAACAAATACGGGCCAACCCATAGATGATGATGGTTTGATCTCGTGACGATGGTTTGATCTCGTGTTATTTGAACTGTCTTCCGGTATTCTGTGGCTACAGTGGTGGGAGTCTCTTATGTAGGTCAGAGGGGTTGGCCCGGGATGGTCGATGTTTGGGGTTCAATGTTTTTGTCTTTTCGGAATGGCGGAAGGGTTTGTGAGACCTGTTGGTTCGGTTCTGCACCCGGACATGACCATGTGGAGCATTCCCCAGATGAGGTTCTAGAGCTTTCTGTTCATCGTTGTTGTGATTTATGGATTTGGATATTTGAGAGGGTATGGTATAATAAGTCGGATCGGGCAAATTATTTAACACATGAAACATTCTTTCCATTTATCCTTGCATCAGTGGAGAGATTTTCATGAACATTTTATAGGGAGGGGTTGCTCCAAGTAGTTAGTTTGTTTTATCTTACCTGATCTTCGGGTTGTGAATGGTTTATTTCGATGATGTCTGTTCAGGTTCCCCCCTTCTTCACTTAAAAGGGGGCTTGTTTTTGCTTTAAAATAAAAATTTTGAAGGTATTCGGGACTTTGATAAAGGAGTTGACTAATCAACTATACAAGGGTCATATATGATATGATTGTTATGATAAACTTCCTAAGTAGGTAATAAATTAGATAAATTTCAAGGTAGATTAAAATCTTCCATGAAATATGGATCTTGTGCCACTAATTGATATGATGTAATAAAAGGAGTCCTTGTTTTAGTGGGAGAATATTTAATTAAATTCATTATAAAATAAGTGTAAAACATAATATACATATGATAAAACACTCTTTTATAAATTAAATTAAATTATTACATACAAACATGACTTTGATATTGATAAAAAACATGTCAAGGGTCCATCAACAAATGAATTTTATGAACCCAAATTAAATGAATGTAGTAGAGTACTCAGGTTATCTCCAATGAGGTGATTGTTTTAGGTCTTTTTAATTTTATAATGGGTTTAATGTGTAAAGTATGTGACTGGAATAAATGTAAATTAAATTTAAAATGAAGTGGAAAAACGTTTTATATATCCTCATCTTTTTTATTAAACCATTATTCAATTATTTTCCACCATGTTCTATCCCTTATAAGATGAAATATCAATCGATCACTTATACCCAATGATTTTGATTCAAGCACTAGAACACAATAATCATGAAAACCTATTTAGTATCCTAGGTCTGTGATTTGATATATCTAATCACCCATATTATATATATCATTTTTCTCTATTTTAGGTAATAAATATTTGAATGGTGTCTTGTGTGTTAAAATTAAATATGAGATAAGAAGAATTTATAATGCACAATATAGTAAAAATATCTTACATCTTATAAAAGTTACACTATTTCTAAGAGATAAACATATTAGAATTATCAGTTAGGCATCAAATTCATTAACATGGTGTTAATGGAATCTCCTCAGCTAAGACACCACGAAATTAGTGTATCATAACTATATAATTACAATAAAGGGAAGTAAATGTGAATTATAATGTAGTAAATAAATACCCAGATTGATCATGAAATAATGGAAATGGAGCCCTTCCCTTACACTCATTTTATTCTAGAACATGTGATGTTTGAGGTTTCATATACATTTAGGTAGTAACCTCTTGAATATTTTTGATTTAGGGAAATTCTCTAATGATAAATTTCATCTTCCTTTGAGAATAATTAGATATAGAAGGATATTTTTCATTACAGATCCAATGTATAATTATTACTTATTGGTATTATCACATGCTTTCCTGGGATTACATCATATAGAATTGTGTTCTGAACATGGGCCATATTTCCTTGGGCTTCATTACTTTTTAAGTGGGTTGTCCTGGTTTAGTGGATGATACCCTATATTTAAAATATTGGCCCTAGAATGTTGAGCTCAGTATATGGACATCACGTCTATCTGGGTTTATCTAGATAAAGTGTGAATAAGTTGATTTTTTACTTAAGTACAACCTAGACATAGTTTTTTCGGATTTAGTTGAACAACTGTGTTGATGAATTGATCTAGGAATGTATTAAAATATTGTGATGGAATTTATTAATAAGTATATATTGGGGCTTGTGAGGATCAATATTTAGGGTTGGATAAGATCGAATGTGGAGTTTCATCAATGGGTTTAGAATATGGAAGGATTATTGAAAGAAAAATGATTTGATTTGTGATCCTAGAAGTATTGTAGGCCATGGTGGCCCATGATCATGAGAATGATATCCCTTAGGATGGTTTAGAGGAGGATCCCAGAGCACAATCATAGATCTCCATACAGAAGATATCAGGTGAAATGGAGAGCTCTAACAAGATTTTGGGGTGTCTTGGACTGAGGCTGAGTGCTTTGGTATGTACAACAACTTGGAAAGTTCAATTGGGAATTTATATTTATTACAGACTTTCATCAAGTAGTTGGGGTATGATGTTCAATGGACACACAATAGGTGTAATAGGAAGCTTCAAGGTCCACCTATGTCTCTTCATAGGGATCAATTGAAATGAATAATGATCACATATACTAAATATGAACTTTGACTTTTATCGTCTTCTTTAAACCCCATATTATTTGCAGTACTCGGTCTCATAAATCTTCTAAAATCATATCAAATCTTTAGTAATTGGTTAGAAAATTATATTTATTCCTCTAGATCAAGTTCATTAAACCTCAATGTCAATTATCAATTAAAATATATTCATTAATTATAAACATATTCTACTTCAATCAGATTAAAAAATGTCAATTTAACCAAATTCCCTGAGCTCAGGTGTTTCATTTATGGATCATCATATTCAAAATCATCCTCAACCCTAACAGTCTATTGATGGATTGTGTGTGGTTAGGTAAAGTGGGTTGATTAATAGAGTAGGGATTGTAGTAGTTTTTCATGGCCGACCATAATGTTTCTTTGGATGAGGGATTATAGAATCTTGAAGTTTCTTCAAGTGGTATCTTGAGTTACCATAAGGTGTGTACAGTTTATTGACCCATTGAATGGGCTTAGTAAAATCAAGGAGGCTCATAGTCAGTAAGTGAGGTGCATAGTCCACTTATCAACCATGATATGGAGACATGAAGATTATTCATGCGTTAGGATATTCATGGTATCTTATCACTTCACTATGTAATTAATTTAAGACTTTTCAATTTTTTTCATGATAGCTTGATTGAACATGATTTCTATATGCATTCGCTCCATGCCTTGGCAAATTATTATGACACAGTCACTTGATTGAACATGTAATCTTCATGCAGTCTATAGATTAACCATGCCTCATTCATGAAGTAAGTTATTGAATTTATCGAATTTACAACCCATTTTTTTGAATCCTTTATATTTTTTTCTCATAAATTTAATTATCCAATATTAAATTTTAATTAAAATTCTAAATGAAAATTAAATTCTCTTCAAAAAAATTACTAAGTAATTTTAAAAAAATAAAAAATTATTTAGAAAATTATAATTTAAATTGAACATCCTTAAAATAATTTAATTCACAAATAAATGAAAAATTATCAAATAACAATTAAATTAAAAAACAGAATAAATCATTAATATAAAATTTTCAATGAATTAAATTTTTTTAAAATTTATAAAAAAACATATGCTTTATCCAATAATTAAAATGGATAGAGGGGATTTTAACAGTGAATTATAATGATTTTTTAATAAAATATCATTTTATCAATCCCCTACACATAGTTTATCAAAATCCTATTAAATTAAAAGAATTCAATAATTTTAAGAGGTAGTCCTTAATTAAATTAATTTCAAATTTCATAGATGAAGGAAATTACATATTCCATAATTATTGGAATTATCTTGTCTTAATTATGAATTTCATTCACTATTTTATATCAAGTCACACATAAATTCATGTTTTGGGTTATAAATGGAATTGATTCTAGGAAACTCAATATTTTAACTTTCTAGAACTTCCTAAATAACTATACCCTAATATATATTTCCATGTTTCATTTTCACACATCATTGATACTTATTAAATGAAATTCGGATATATCATATGCTCCTTTTTTATCAAGGTTTTTAATTCCCCAAACCTATCCATCCCCTTTGTCTATTAGAACATATTGAATTTTCCACATAAATATTTTTTTATAGAAAATATTGAATTAGTGAAGTTAAAACTGAAACTAAAGTATCCCAAAATAGTAACTATCACCGAGGTAAAATTTTTATAGTGAAGGTATAGAAGCAACACTTAAAAAATTGGATTTCCTATCACTCTAACTCTTATTTTATTCCATTCACACACACATATATTCTAAGTAGACATAGAAATAATTCAATATCATATCACATCTTCTTGTTTTACACTTGTTCATATGAACTATCTGATTTTTAATTATTGAGTCCCTATGAGGTGTTACTAAATCACTGAGGTCTTATAACATCAATTTCATTTACTCAATCAAGTTTCCTAAATATATGATTTTGTTTACACTATGTTTTTATTCATTTAAATTTTTTTCCCAACATCAAAATAAAGATTATTCTTTAAAAAATGGTAATTCACATGGAAACCATCTAACTTTATTGATTTTAAAACTAGTGAAATCGATCCAAGTCTAGCATTTTATTTTTCCTAAGAAGAAAAACATTCTTTTCAAGCTTTCCTTTAATAATGAAAACGTTTAAAAAATAGAATTTTTTTTGTACAAACTTTGTATGTACATTTTGAAATTGTGATTTATTTTATTTAAATCCAAAAAAACATAGAAAATAGAAGAAGTAGTCAAAGGTATTTACATCATAAAATAATTTTTCATCTCTAGTAAAAGTTTCTTAAAAATTAATCGAATTAATTCAATGATGAACTTATTCAGGGAAAACAAATTTTAATAATGAATATCCTTAATAATATGAGGGAAATAGACCACATGATAGTTCTTTTATCAATGGATACATGGAGTTGTTTGGACTCCTCTATTTGTTCCTCACAAAAGTATTAAATATATATATTCACATACTAGCCATTCAAATCAAATACATTCTTCATGTCTCCTCATTTGATATCAATTTATCCAAATGGGAAAATATTATTTACTATGCATGGAGTAGTTCACATAGAACAATGTATACCTAGTATGAGCTTCACCCTTGTAGAGAATATTAGAACATTGTCTCAATCTCAGAGCATCTTCGCTGGATGAGAATTTCATATATAGATTTACAATTATCCCTATAAAATAGTGGAATATCATAGTCCTCCATTATTAGTTCCTTTGACTCCATCATTTTCAGTTTCCATTACTCTCCAACTATTTCAAATTCACGGACATCCTTCTTCACAGCTCAATAATCCTTTGGATGGAAGTCATCATGTATGTGATAGTTCTTTTTATAAATAATTATATAAGGTTAAATACCTATGGGGGGTTTTAGGATATTATTATACCCATAATAAAACCACTACCTTCTAACTCCAGTCTTTCTGGTGGGTTTTACTATCTTCTCCAGAATCATTTTAATCTCTATGTTGGACACCTCATCTTTCCCATTTTTCTATGGGTGGAATTAAGTTGATGTTTTTTTATACACCAATATTTTTTCATTGGAGGTTCTATATTATTGTTAAAAGATTGTTTTCTTTGGTTACTAATTATGATCATTTTACTCTAAAGCTATAAAAATGTATGGTTTTATAAATTCAATTAAAACATTAGAATCCTCAGTTCAAGCTACATTTTCTTAAAACCACAAAGAAATATACTCATTTGATAATAAGGTTTATGAGAAACCACATGAGGTATAAAATGTACCACTAAAATCTAACCCCCAGACATCAAATATTTCATAGAAAATCAATGGTTTTGGGGAATTTCATTGCTTATAAAATTCAACCATTAAAATGGTAGTTTGGGCATGATTTTTAAAATTTATATGAATCTTAAAAAATTTATAGACAAAATAATATGTCTTCTAATACTTTTATAGTAATTCTATGATGTAAAAAATTTCTTCCAAAATCAAGTTTATGAAAAAATATGAAAAATATTTAATTTCTTACATAGGGTTTGATCTCATAATTACTTGGTCATCTCAAATATTTCATAAATATATATCTTCCCAGAAATAACAATTTGACTCATATATAAATTTATAAGTATAATTCTTGGGAAATAAGGGGTACATATGATGTGATTAGATAATTGTCAATATAAAAATACTAGGGAACTTTGGTTGATTCATATAATTTATCATAAGGGATTGATTCATCTAAGTTTATCTCTGTAGGTGGATTTATCTCCATAGTAGGGTAAAATATAATCATTTGTTCTAAAAATAGATTTTAATATCCATTTAATCATTGATTTACAAGATAGAATCTTGTAGTGACAATATTCACCTCACATTTCTTGGTTTTGTAATTATCTTCTTGATCAAATATTTCAATGTTGCATGATAAGTGTAAACAGTTATTTTACGTTATAGAAAATAAGACCAAAATTTCCCAAAAGTAACTTCAATTGTTAAAAAAATTTCAATTATTATGTAATTTATTTTTGATATTTATGGGGTCTAAGATATATTATCTATCACCATCAGGTGCCTAGAAAATTTTAGGACCACAATGCTCCTACAACCCTGCTGGAAGATTCACATAGTATATCAAAGGGTTCATTCCAATTAGGTTGGAAGATTATGGGGGATATGATTTGGATATTTTTTATATTGTCAAAATTTAACCTATAGGAATCATTAAAAATAATTTCAATTTATATATTTATGAAATTAGTCAATGGTTAAGTAATTTTATTAAAATTATTGGTAAATATCTTCTGAAATCCACTATGTCAAAAAAATGGATGAATGTTCTTGAATCATTCCAACTTTGGGGTGCAGAAAAAACATAATTTACCAAGTGAAAATGTATTATAGAGATCATCCTAGGTTATATTCAGAGGGGAGCATACAAAAATCACATTTTTTTACTTTGAATTATAGGAAAAATTTATATTTTTAACATAACTTGATTTTGAAAATAAAAGAAATAAATGAAATAAAATAAATACATTAAGAAAATGATTGAAACAAACAGAAAATCAAGTGACTAAAAATATTGACATGATTTGGGTGATCAGGTCAGGTTTGGTATATAAAATTCAATTCCATAGTAGTTTCAATTTATCAAATCCTTTTATGCTAAGATAACTAAATTGAGATTCCACAATTGCTTCCTCTCAATCCCTTGGTCAAATAGTGATGGAGAGAATAACCACAACCAACATATCAACTTGTATTATATTATTTATAATGTGTGAGTGAGATGTATAGAATAACCCTAATTGGATTAGTCAATTCCCAATTCAGTATTATTTATACCAACCAATCAAGAATATCCATTACCCGTCCCCCATGTACAAAAGATCACCGTGTACTTCAAAACTATGACATGGAATATTCCATCATTTATAAACCAGATCCCAGAAGAGGGAGATGATTATCATTGACCAAAAAAATAAATGATTTAATCTAAAACCAAATACAATCATACTATATAATAAAACCACTCTTAAAAATTTAAATCAAATTTCAAACGAGAGAAAAGAATTTATACAATGATGTTTAGGAACTCAATAATTAAAAAAAGAAAAACCAACCATCCAAAATCACTAAAATATTTGAACCTCCCAGAGAATGGTATCCATGAAAAAGGGGAAGGAGAAGTAATTATAGAAATAAGAAGAACCAAATAGGGTAAAAGAAAAGCATAAAATTTCTCATCCAAAATCTATCCACCGAAACTTTTCTCCATTTCTTCCCACAATCCTACAAAGAATTCACAAGGTTAATTCTTAAAATATTTCCTTCATTGAGTTGGCTATCGAACCTAAAAAGTTTAGTATAATTGGACACGTTTAGAAAAATTTATTCCCTAAATATTCAAGAACACATTTTCTATTCTTGGAGATCATTCATATTTCCCTATTTTTGTGTATTTACTGAATACCTTAATGAGTGAAATTAACTATGAAATATAATGGGAACATGATATTTTGAGACCATTTTCATTTACATCTTCAATAATATTTTTTTGAGGTCTAAATACTAATATATTCTTCATTTAATGATGATAGGTCCTTTTTATAGGCTAGAAATATTATTCAACACATTGATTAGTTTGAGCCTGTTGAGTTTCGAATTAGCTTTATATCTAGTTGAAGAAGTTGAATACCATGAAAAATATAAGAATAAAAAAAATACTCACTCTATTTAGATAAATATTGAAAATTTTATGCTTGAAATACAAAATTGGTAAAAAATTATAAAAATTAAATAGTTAAATAAATATCATATTTTATTCTAATATTCTTATGAAATATGAAAAATGAAACAATTAAGATGAAACAATTAAATTTTTTATGGAATAAATAATTTAAATAAATATGAAAAATATTTAAAAATTTATCAATTTTAGTGCATCAGAGTGGTGGGAATGGTAGGGTTGAAATTACATCAATTTTAACCTCATTTGCTTCAATCACATCCTTAGATATCATGTGTCATAACACATTTAATTTTTTATATTAAAATATAATATTACAAAAATAAAAACTAGTGTTTTCCAAATTAATATTCATAAAACAATTCCCCTGATCAAGACATGTTTAAAAACATGTTCTATAAATAGTGAAATTCTCACAGATTACCTCCAAATATCTCTAAATCAAATATAAAAAATCTATACTTACTACAAACCACTGAATGGTACTTGGGGATTGTAATGTCCAAAGGTAATCCTTAAAAAATAAACTTTTCTATTGGGGTAGGTGAACGTGGTTTTTTCCAAGTCATATTGATCTGTTGGAACATCAAAGTGCCCCAATAAATCCTCAATGATATAATAGTTAACCTGTCTAGATAGAAACTCTTACATTTGGTATAGAAATTGAATGGGGAAGTAATAATTTCTTATAACATGGTTCATTATTTTGTAGTAAGTGGAGTCTCTCCATTTATTCTATGTTCTTGTGGACATTAACTCATTTCTCTAATTCAATAATGTTTTGTAGGTAGTTTTCTTTGGTAAATTTGAATGGGAAGTTCCCATTTGGAATTTGAGATGGGGTATATGATTCCATCCCCGAAAATTTATTTAATTACTTTTTTACAACATATAGGTGAGTCCGATTGAGAATCTTTTAGGGTTGTATCATGGGATTAGATTTACTTTCTAGAAAAATCCTATAGATGCTAGTGGTAAGGCTAATCCTTATAATGTCTCCTAGTTTCTATCCCATTTCCCTAATGCTTGTTTAAAAACTCCTATAAGTTGGTTATATTGATTGTATTTTATATAATTTGAGACTATCAATCTTAGTTTCTCATTTTCCTTTAGATAATAATATTTTATGTGGCATGATAGTGGCTTCAATTCTGATTCATTGGGTATTCTAATGAGGTTTCCAACTTAGTTTTATCTATTCTAGAATAATATTTATGTAAAGAAGAAGTGTTAGTGATAGTTTTGAGTTAATAATTAAAATAAATACAAAATAATAACTTTCATCATCACATATCACACATTCCATTTTGTGATCATTTTCAAAATAATATTCATTTTAGAATACATGTATATCTATAGTTTCTCCAAATTAAATAATGTTATCAAACATTTCAATATCCTGTTTGAAACAATTGGGTAATTCAAATTGATTGAACATTAATATATTTTTTATACTCATGGGGTTATTTTATTGAATTAAGAATATCAATATCCACTTTTTTTCTCTAAAAGTATTCAAAAGTATCACATTATTAACATTTATTATTATTTTTATATTTTTAATAAATTTACTACTAATGATTGTAGTGGAATGAACATTATCATTTTTTTATTAATGTTATGATTATTTGAGTGAATAGGGAATATAAATCCATCCACACTTATTAGAGTATCCTCTCAAACTCCAACTATATATGAAGTGGTTCATTTTTTATGTTTCACAACCATAGAGGTGGGTTTGAGCTCTATAATATACAGGGAAGAATAAAATGAATTAGGGATTAAATTAATTGATTCTCTCATATCAAATAATGCATTAGAGAAAGTGAGTTCTCATATTGTGCAATGGACAATGATTTTACTTGTATCATTCAATTTAGTAGGGTTTTGTGGTGTAAATATTGTAGAAATATTTATACTAAGATTAATCTTTTCATTTCCTTGCAACCTTCTCCTCCCAGTGCACATGTTTTTGATAAATTTTTCATAGCTTGGGATTTTTTGGATGGATTCCATCAAATGGAGTTTGATTTCCAAATATTTGAATATTTATAAGATATTCTATTGTATTGTGTCTTAATTGGTTTTCATGGGTGAGTTTACTCTAGAAAATAATGTATTTTTGGGCTAATTTGATCCTTCCACCTTTGATTGTTTGATTATCATTATTCACTAGGGGAGTTTTCACTGTTACTACTTATTGATTAGCCTTATTAGGGACACATTAATTCGGGTTAGTGAGCTCTACATGTTTAGATTAAGCTTTATATGAGGGTTATTCAGAAATATATTTCTCCTTTCCACTCCTTAATGAAATATATTTTAAATTTACTAATAGTAAATAGACATAGTAGGAAGCTTACATGATTCTTGACTTTTCAATTCATTAAAGATAGAAATGAAATGTATGTACTATACTAGTATCTAATTAAGTAATTATCTATTGGTGTTAAGGGTATTTTTAAGAGTAGTGTGAGACTCTAATTTTTTTTTAATAATTTCATTCATGGAGGGTTCTTGATATTGTTCAATTTGATAACTTATTGAAGGATGAGAGTTGCCTCTTGGGAATGGTAGTGGTTGTAGATATGGTTATAAGTTTCTCTTGACGGTTTTCTTTTAATAATCTTTCTTTCCATCTCCAAATAGAGTGTTAGAATATTATTTGAATCCTCAATCGCTTTTTTTGTTACTTCTGGAATGTGAATTGATACATGACATCAATTCTTTCATTTCCTTGAACATGAGTTTAATCATCAGTTTAGTACTCCTAAGAGTGACGTAACTTGATGAACCAATGGGTTATAAAATGCGTCTTCTCTGAAAAATTATTCAAATATCAATTTCTCACAAGTGATGTTAGTTCATATAATGTAGTTTAATCTAAAGGCTAGTTAGAACTATTTACAACATTCAACCCTCTTGTTGTAGTCTTTATAACAAATTGATTGAAGTTTTGGGGAACTCTCTCTATCATATATTTAGCATAACATGGTACATTTATAGAAGTTATCCTCTAGAGTAAGAATCCATAATGTTTCAGTCAAAGTCCATTAAGACATGGTAAAAGGATACTTGGAAATAGTATTATTCATAATGCTGGTGTGTATAGGATGTAGTCGGTCACTTTTGTATATTTCCAAAAAATCATATAGAGTTTCAACACTTGATTTAATGATCCCATAAAATTCCTTTTTTATCTTATGAATCCTTTATTTAGTGAAATATTTCTAGTGGAAATGTATTTTTGGTTCATCCTAGGTGGTGATATATCTATAATGAAGGTTTTATATCCATTCCTTGGCTAATACTTCAAGATATAAGGGAACGACCTTCCACATGACTTGATTTTCTAACACTCCCCTCCATTTTAATTTTTTTACATATTTTAGAACTCAGAAAAATTTTATTATGATAATCTCTTTCCAATATATGATGTTTTTTTTGTATTTGGATCATAATTGATCTAGGTACAATTTTTCATGGTTATTTATTTATAATTTATGGTTACCATTGATGAAATTCAATGTATGAAACTCTTTATAATTCCTATTTGGTTTCTCTTGATTGTGTTACATGTTTATTCTTCCTAGGGTGACAGTAGTGGAAGAAAAATAGAAATAGGGATATTCAGTGAATGGAATTTTGAAAAAATCACTCTCTAAATCTTTGATGAATTTTAAATTTCTCAGTCATTCCGACATATATCATTCAACCTGTAGTACCAAAACTATTATGGTGAGATGAACTAGATCGGGTCGTTCATTGAAATGATTTTAAACTAATTATAATTGAATACTAAAGTATCCTCCCTTAAAATAATTCTATGTTAATGAACGCCCTATCGTGGGGCTACTAGAAAATAAATTTTATGAAACTAAATTAAATTTAATATTAGTATAATAAAATTTTATCTGAATATGAGTAGATATTGAGTGTATTTTTATCCTTTATAATGGTTTTATAGGGTTAATTAATTTATTTAATTATATTTAAATTCAATTTTAAATTATGTGGACTAACCTTGTATATCCCATCATGTTTCTTGTTAAATCATTATTTTATTCCATAATCTCCCACTCTATCTCTAATTATTTTGAATATAAATTTATTTCCCAAAAAAAGATTTTAGGTCATGGAGTTGAATAAAATAATCATTGTAACCACAACCTTAGCCTATCCATGGGATCAAATATCTCTCATCACCCTTGGTTCATCTCACTGATCACTATATCATGAAATGAAGACTATCCATGTGGCATGTGTGTATAAATTGAACAAGGGATATGGAAATTATACAATGAATAATACCATGTAAATATCTAATATATTTTGATAATTAAAATGTTCCTAGGATTAAAAAATATAATATTTCTAAATTAATCAACAAATACATTAATAGGGGTGAAGATAATCTCCTTTTTTCATCGATCATGGTTTTAGTGTACCAATTAAAGAAATAAAATAAGTAAATGAAGGATAAAAATAAAATTGTAAATAAGAATCCATCTTGAAATGAAAATCATTAAATTAGACCCCCTCTCTCAGGGATTAATTACCCATTTGAATTTTTTTGAGATTATTATCGTGCTTTAAAACATCATCTACAAGAGAATCACATATATCTTTATTAATCTATAAAAATTATTATAACCTTTGAGAATATCTATTAACATTATCATAAAACATCCCCTTATTCAATTCTTATATTGTGAAGTTTTGCAATCCAAATCCCTTTATGTTGTTACTTCCTGAATCCCCCTACTTTGGGGATATTTTTCCATGATCAATATTTTTATTAATTCAAGAATAATCAAAGATGGAAATTTCTATTAATTAATGGATATAGTGGAACATGAGTTCTGCTAAGAATTCTTACATTCATTATCATTCTTGTTAGAGATAGATGAGAGTGGTGGTATTTAGAATGATTGTTTAGAGCTTCAATAAATTTCTTATTATTTGTTCGAGCTTGGTGGTTAGTCCCTTGTGTTTTGAATGTTGGGATTATAATGTTGATCATGGAATCTAGTTATCAATTATATCATGATTCCTCTATATGGAAATCGATTTGGTTTATTTTACACTAAATTACAACCCATGCATAGAGTTGTGGCTTTAATCAAACAACTGATCATATTAAATGATCTATAAAAATTATTGGTCATCAAGGAAGAATGGAATCACATAGAATCCATGGGGCACCTGAGGATCAATATTCTGTGGTTAGATGTGCTCGAATGTCGAACTGCATAAATGTGCCTTGACTATTGTTCGATGATTGGAATAAATATACCAAGGCATGGGGTAGTAGGTGCACCAGAGTACATGATGAAGAGTGATAATCAAAATGATATCCCTTAGATTGGTAAAGAGACAAAATTTAAAAAACAGTTAGATAGGTCATAATGTATGGGATTAGGTGGAAAGGAGAGATAATAATCAATCATGGGGCATCCAATTTTGTGACCGAGAACCTGATACACACAATAGATTAGATTTTTTTTTTGAAATTTACATTCACTGTAAACATTTATCAAGCATCCATGGTGCACCATTCAATAGACCGATAATTGGTGTGATTGGATGCTTCAAGGACTACCTCTAGCTCCTCAGTTGGAAAAAATTCAATGAATTGTGATCACATGTATGCAACCCGTTCTCAGGATACTTTCATCTTCTTAAATTAACTTCTTAATTCTCGAACACAGTCTCTTCATTTATCCACAATCATGGCAGATCTTGAGTTATTGAATTCATCATTTTGGTTTTACCTATGGATTGAATTTTTTTGGCCTCATCATAGGTTATTAGTAGAAATGTCTTCATAAATTAGAAACCTTGTCCTATTAAATTGTATTAGACGAAATCAATTTACCCAAATTCACAGAGTTTAGGTTTTTCATTGCTGAATCATTATTATCAAACATGGATTCATCCCTGAGGATATATTAATAGATTAGGTGTGTAATGATGGAAATGATTTGTTATGTGTACAATTTCATCATTTGTAATAGCTTGATCTTCTAATGGAGGAGGGGAAATTTTAGGTCATTTGTGGTAACTCAGTGAAAGCCTGACTATTTTAGGTCGAATTAGGGCTTTAAATGGAGAAGGGCATGTGGTATCTTAGTAAAGTTGACAGTAAGGCTTTTTTAGATGAAGGGCTATGAAAGATTAAAGGTTCTTTATAGAATTACTCAATATACCGTGAGGTGTGAACTATTGATTAACTGTGTGAAGGCGTGGGATCAATTTGTAGAGGCTATTAGTTGGTTGGTGAGATGATCAATTGATTGAAAATTAGAGGGGGTTTGGAATATTGGGTGTGTCATATGATATTCTTGGAACATTGGATCTTCAACATATAGAAACTTTGTAACAATACCATTTTTAAAATAATGGTATCTTTTTCAACTATTAGTCCTTTATATGGTCACTCTAGGACATTAAGAAATTTCCCCAGAAGATCAGTCAACCAACCATGGGGTCTTCATACTGTTGGAAGATCAATTGTTTCTCCTTTATGTGGAAATTTATAAAATTAATCCACATTGGAACTCCTTTTAGTGTATAAATTACATTTTTAATTACAAATATAATGAGGCATTATTAAAGTCAAATTAAAATTTCAATTTAAAATTAAATTCTCTACAAAAAAATGATTAAAGAATTTAGAAAAAAAATCCAGAAATGATTTAAACAATTTTAATTCAAATTAAATTTAAATAAAATTCTATTAAAAATTGAATTTCAATGTATGGATATATAAATAAACTAAAAAAATTAATAAATCATTAAAATCTAGTCATGAATTAATTCCAAATTTAAAAAATATAGAAAAAATTCATTATTTACTCTATATTTATAATGGATAGAGGGGATTATTATAATTAATTTCAATTATTTTTTTTTATAAAATATCATTTAATCAGAGATAAAATTTCTAATATGAAAATATTTTTTGATGAAATATTCCTAAAATGAAATAAGAACATCAGAATATTTAACAAGTAAAAAACGAAAATTATTTGTGTTATAGAACAATATTCCTATGGTAAAACATGTTGTTAAAGCTATTAAACAAAAAAAAATTATTATATCAATCATAATAAAGATTCAATTGATGTTTGAAAAATTGGTACTATTTTCTATGGATATCAATCTTCAAAACAAATATGAAAATATATAGTGATTCGTGATGATAGAAAACCTAAAAAGGATCTATAATGAAAATTACATAAATCAAATATATAATGTTTTTAAAAACACAATTTCGGTGTAAGATATTATAGGGAACTCATTTTAATATAATTTACTCAATATGATCGGGAATTTACATGAGGTAGAGATAACATGATCACTTCTTTAGCTGTATTTGGTCATAGAGCATATTTTACATCACATTCAATAATGTTTATATAGTTCATTATGAATTATATCATGGATAAGTTCCATAATTATTTTCCTCAATTCCTTAATATATTGAGGTTTTTATGTAGCGTATGGGATATCCAATCTTAAATCCCATGATGATGGTACAAAAAGGATTGTATATAATTTTTTTCTGGATGGAAAACAATAAAATTCATTGAGTGTATACACCAAATTTATATACATTAAAGAAAGGATATTCCAAGGAAGGAAAATGTTTAAAATCTGTAAAAAGTATTTGTTAGAAAATAAATTTTCTAAAATACATGAATAAGATAATTTTTTAGGAGTATTCATTGTGTATTAATGTTATAAAAATAAATTACAATATTTTTAATGGTATATGATACCAACTATAATAGTATTTGGATTTCTTTTGACTATTGGAAGTTGAATTAGATAAATGGGAAGAATATATACCCATTTTCAAGAATAGATAGCTTTTTAAATCAGTTAAGGTGATCCATTGGTTATCTGAGATTGATATATGATCTTCCCACCTTCATCACTGTGTTATAGAAAATCCATAATGAAGAAAACAATCATGAGAAGGTACGGTTTATATGAGCATCTTGCTATACCTTTTAGGATGTTGAATTCTCATGTAGTGTTATGGATATCATGAATGGGTCATTCACACTTAATTAGACTCCTTCATCATTTTTTCATTGATGAAATCCTAATGTATTTATTGATTTATTGCTCACGTGATAAACAACTTGATATTTTATTGAGCTTGGTTCGTGCACGACATATTGACACCTTGTATTTGAAGTGTCCCTTTTGGATACAAGAGGTAAGCTTTCTTGGACATGTAGTTTCTCATGTTTTAATATTTTTTATCTAATGAATGTTGATGAATTTATTTATTGGGAATGTTTAATGAGTTTGTTTGAGATTAAGAGTTTTATTTGGTTGGATATGTACTGTAAGAGAATCATATACAAGTATTATTGAATTGAAACACCCATGACCATGATTACAAAATAGTAAATCATGTTTGAATTGACTAAACAATGTGAAGAAGTCTTCTTAGAGATTAATAAGGGGATGAAATTGGATCTGGTCCTAATTCTTATTGATCCTATAGTTGGGAATGCAGTGGGTCTTGAAACATCTAGTGTTTTCTTAGGAGATATAAAGATATCGGTTGGAAAGGTAGATTCTTGCGGGTCTCAATAGTTTCAACCTCATGAGTGAACTACCCTACCCATGACATGGAGTTGGTGGTTTAGAACCATTCTTTGAAATGTTGGTGGATTTATATCTTAGACGAGGGATCATTGCATATATAAAAAACAAAATATTATATGATATATCTACTCCCAAGATGACTTGAATCTTTATGGTAATTTTTCTGTAGATTAATTAGAGATTTCCAACCATTATAAGGTATATTCTAATGGAAACTAGAATGTGGTTATAATTATACTAATATGGAAGATGTAGGTGGTGGGAGAGGGAATGAAAGATGCTGAGTGGAAGCATATGGATTATTTTTGGTACAAGAAACTGGGTATAACTGCTGATCAATGGGTAGTAATTTCTGAACCCTTAGTGGCCATGTCATTATTTATAGAATGAGAAAAGGATATTCAAGTGATTTTTTTGGGTGTTGGGTGATGTACAATAGGTTGGAATATAGTGGTTCTATTTTCGGTTAGGATTTAGAAAAATGTGGAGTTATTCTAGTTTATGGAATGGTAATGGTTCCATATTCTATAATAGAGGAGCTAATAAGATCTTCTTAATCTTATTAGTGGGCATTACACCTCGATCCAACCATGATATATCACAATGTTGATCCCAAGTTCTAGTGTCTTGACATGAAAAGATATATGGGAGGATTTTTATCCCATTATCTAAAATTTTGGTGGATATTTACTAAGCATCATATTCCTAGAGGGTTACTCCATCCAGTTCTAATACAGGTATGAAATTTAGATGAAGTAATTTTACACTACGTGATAGTGTTTTCTAGGACACGAAGAGTCCAAGAATCCATTGGGGTTATATTGGATCATTTGTGTAAGGTGTCTCAATTTATACCTATATAATAGATAAAAATTGTATAATCTAGAAAATATCTATGTGCAGGGGATCATGGGGATTCCTAGAGTTCCATTAATATTTGTACTTGGTAGAGACTCCAAATTTATCACATGTTTATAAAATCGATTATAGATGGTTATGGGTACTCAGTTGAAGCTGAGTTAGATATTTCATCATTAGACTGATGGGAAATCTAAGATAGTGATCTAGGCTTTTGTGGATATATTTTTAGCATGTCTTGTAGATTTCAGAGGACTTTGAGATGATCAATTGGATATATTAGAGTTCATATACAATAACATATTTTAGTCTTTTATTTAAATGGATCTGTATGAGGCTCTGTATAGGAAGCCATGTCGTTCACCACAATGATGACATACAGCAGGTAAATATTCAGTCATTGGGACTATTATGATATAAGAGTCCTTGAAGTATTTGTTGTTGATTTGTAAATGGTTTTATATGGATCAGAATAGGAAATTGACTTATGATGAAAGCGGGAGATTAATCATTGAGTTTAATTTGGTTCATAAGGTTTCATGTAACTATCCCCTTTTTTAGGCCAGAGACATTTAAAGAGGTAAGGAAAGATAGAACTAGGGTATATTAGGTTGTTTGACAAAATCAAAGGTATTGGAATAATGGTAAATAAGTTGTAGCGTCCACTTTGGTAAGAATTTATCCATAATATGAGTAATGTGCCTCAAATTAAGATATCTGATCCTTATCCTATGCATGTACATGACTACAAAGATGTAGAGTTTGACCATGATACATATTTTTTTTGAATGACCTATTTGAATATTGGAGCAAAGTGAGAAAGTTTTATTATGAAAGAACATTCCTCTTTTCTAGATCTTATGACAGTTTGGATAGTTCTAAGAGGATAAATTTGAGTGAGAGGATATTTTTTAGTCTCAATAACCTGAATTATTTGAGTAATACTGTTGAGAGAACTCATTAGGGATGATAAGCCTTTATATAGAAATAATTATAACATCATAATTATTTTAATAAATAAAGACCCTTTTGGTTGTATTGTATAATTTTTTTATTGAATAATTAATATTTCTTCAATGTTATATTTACCCCTACATAGATTCTATGCATTAAGTAAGTGTAAATAATTATTTAAAAATGTATTCATAAGATAAAGATGATTTTTCCCTTAGCGGTGTAAGGGTAACACCCTACTTTCAATGTTTTAATAAGGGTGGTAATATTTTTCTATGTGAGGGTAAATAAATCACTATGATTCCAAAATATATATAAGGGTATAATAGGTATCATGTAAATATATGTAATAATTTTCAAAGGTTACATAAGTGTATACTAGAAACTATGTACAGGTTTGTTGGAACGTACAATGGTTATGTAAGTGTATCATCCTGCTTTTAAAGGTTTCTTAAGGATAATTGTATACTCACACAAGGTTAAGAAGGCTTTTCCATTAATTGTGTAATTCTAATAGACTCATGTAAGTGTAAAAAAACTTACCTTCATGTGACATCTATCAATGACTTTAAGGGTAAAACAATAAATTTACACAGTTCAATTTTTGGTAAAATTATATTTTTAAACATGTTTTCCATTTTTACATGCCTAAAATGAACAAAAAACATGTTTTGATAATTTAAAAAGACTAAAATAATAGGAATATATAATTTTGATTTTTTTAATGTTTAGAATTACTCTATATAATATTTCAAATTCTATACATTCAAGAATCACTTGAAAGGAAAATCAAATGGGTATTTAATTTGAGGTTTCTTCTACAAAAAACCAGAGAACCTTTTTCATTTTTAAAAACTTCTAAAAAATTTCTGCCCTTATTTTTTGAAATCCTCTTGAGTTCGGGTAGTCTAGAAAACCTTTAACCAAAACTTTTAATGTATTCTTCAAGAAATTTGATTTCTAATTTTTTTTCTAGAAATGGCATAACACACTCCCTCTTTCCCATTCCATTGTGCAATGTGTTAATGGGATTTCTTATGGGTATCATTTTCTTGTGAAATGGTGAACTTAATTCTCCCTATGATTCAAGAAAATTGATACATAATTATTAAGTGGGGATAAACTATAATTATTAATGAATAATAATACCAAGTTACCACATTCTATTTTTGACTATTAGAGAGAGATAAAATATTATTGCTTGATGTTTAATAATTTTTCCGTAAAAATGTAATGGTTAGAACAATATATGGATTAAAAAATAGTTTTTAAGATTATTATAGAGATAGAAACAATTATCACTTGTAGTGTCTTTATTACTTCTGAAAATAAACTAGATGGAATTGGTTATGGAAATCCTTAGAATGTGGTTTGGACTGATTAATATAGGGACATGATTTGAGTGATGATTCCTTGAAAAAGATGATGTTTACATCGAAAACCTTGATGTAAGAAGACCGTGAATATAGTTTATGTTTTATATCTATTGTTGGTATGATTGTTTTGTGTTCATGTGTATTTATGAGAACCTATGTTGGGTTTTTTTCCACATATAGGTTTTATGGATATGAATCTTGTTTGTTATGATGTAACATTTAATATGTCATTATGTATACATATTTTCATTTGTTTTTCTCTCCATCATCTACAGTTAATGGAGGATGTTACATATGGACTATCCCCTTATGAGAGGGATGTGTGAGATATTTATCAACATGTATTTAGGATATCCCTTCTAGAAGTATGTGTCAAACATGTTTTGTGAACTATCATGTTGAGTTGGGGGATGTGTGAGACATGGATAGATGATGTTCCTTACAGAATGGTGATAAAGTAGGTAGATTCAATGTCTTAGGACCTAGCACATATATTTCATCTTGTGTGATATGTGGTTTCTTATCAGTTATATTTAATATCATGGCATGTACTATTATATATATTATAAATTTATGTTATGTTTCATTCATATTTTCTTATAGATTCCAACACTCACACTCTACTCAGTCATTTTGGTGAACTTATAGATTTCATGACTAGGGATTTTGTTAGGGGGAAAGGGCCTATATTATAAAGTTGAGCATTTCATCTGGATGATTCATAAATTGTTGGATGGAGTCTGAGTTCGATGCATGCTACTTATTTTTTCACTAGATCTACCTCATACTTGTATCTCTTGTTTAGTTTTGGTTTATATATGTATTTGGCATGAAAAATTCATACCATAAGTATTGGTTTATTTGTATGTGCTACTACAATGATGGTTTATGATTATTATTATCACTTCTATTATTTTTACTGTGATGTTTACCTTGTATTTAGGACATAGTTTCACCATGATGTTCTGCAAGCCTTTTTCTCTAGTCAACAATATCTAATGTATGGGGAGGAATGCATGAGGTCTTGTAGAACACCCATCTGGGACCCAGTAATTTGGGTTGGGGTGTTTCATACATCATAATTGTTTTTAAATTTATACAGTTTATTTTGTTGGGCATGTTTTGACTCAAAAATACTTTATAAATATTAATGATTTTGATGCTCACAAATACCCTTGTTTGTTTTACTAATGATTTTATTTTGATTGTATTTTAGGAAATTTATATTCTTTATTATTCTTATCTTGAAATAGTATTCAACTATTTATTTGTGAGAAATATTTTTTAAAGTATTTAGAACGCTCTTAAGCACATTCTAAAAACACTGTTCACCATTTGTCATTTACTATAAATACTATTCATTCAATACATCAAAGAATGTAATGTATGTAAAAATACTTACTTTTATGTTGAAATATCATTGTGTATAGTTAATAAACCATATTTTTGATGAAATATATGGTTAAGGAACATTATGTTTTGATAAGAGCCTTAAATTTTCTAGAAAGAAAAGGTATGGTTAAAGAACCCTACGTAAGTATGAAACTTTATAAATGTATGGATATTCAACCTTTATTTTATGATCAACCTTACATTTTCAACGATATGTTTGGAAAAGTAGATGAATGGATAATCACTATTACATTCAAAGATCTATGATGACATGGGAAAATGTATGGATCATCAACCCTACATTATGAAGTTGAACCCTAAATTTGTTTTTTTCATTTTGTGAAGGAACCTTATGTTTGACTTTTCTTCATTAGAAATTTGAATTTATGTCTTTATTGAAGTATTTTCCAACAGTCTTTGATGAATATTAGGGTTATTTGAAGCTTGATTTTTATTGATTAAAAATTCATTTAAAATGATTTAAACAGCCATTTAAAACATTAAATTTATCTTCTATTGTTAAGGTATGTTATGGTTACTCTGATAAGTATTCTTTGAATTTGAAATCACTCAATTTATTAGGCCTTTATTGCATATATAAAATATTACTACGAGATATAATAATATATATATATTTCTATGTCAGATATTTTGATACGAAGATCTGAATATTTCTTGGCTGTATATATAATTCTTATTCTTCAATATTTCTCATATTTTATTTTCACTGCTCTATATACAAGCATTTCAGATTCATGGACTACATTTTTGAGATATACATGTTCAAATCTGGAATCAAGATGCTCTTTTTGTTTTGTTTTTTTTAAATCAAAGATCTCTTGTGCAACATGATCTCTTTAGATATATTTCAAGATTATTTTTTTCTGATGCTTAAGATCCAACTTTTATCAATTTCATGATGCTATAACTGTGAGATACATCTGTTTGTTACCAAACTACATCTTATCTATCTTGATTTCAACTACTCATATTCAGTCATGGTGGAGTTTCAGCTTCTCATATTAAGCTATGGTTTTATCGGTTCTTTATAAAAGAACTAGAATGCTCTATTTTGTAAGCCTTTGTTTGTAAGGGTGAAAACTGTTGTCACTCAGTTGGGGATCAGTCTTATGATATGAGGACCATACTAGTGAAATTCACCAAGCCCATAGAGAGGGTGATTGGTGGAGTGAACTAGGGGACCTTCGTATGCCGAACAACTATATATTTCTATGCATTTCTTTCTGTTCATTATCCGCTGCATATATATTCTCATACAGAAATGTTGCTAGCTCTATCTAATTTTTATGTGAATCAACAAAATTGTTAAATTCTTAAAAGAACAAAACCCACCCCCTCTTGTGTTATCACTATAGATATTCCAACCTAACATTTGGTATTAAAGGTTGTTCTTTTCAACTAATGTATAACAAGATAAAGTCATGATATCTATATTAGGGATGGCAGTGGAGAATCTAAAGGAAGTAATGTCAATGGTTTGTGATTCATATTTCAATGGCTAGAATTATGTATGCTATAAGTCATGCCTGATAATCTACATAAAAAATCAGTTATTTATATGATAAAGGATCAAAACATCATTATGTGTTTCATGAAATTTATTTATAGTGTACCTTAATACGTCAATTTAAATTTTTTATATAAACATGAAAATAATCATAGATGAAAAATTACTAGTAAATAAATATATTTATTTTTGTTTCCTATAATTTGAATAGAATAAAATATATGAATTTAATTTTAAAAAATTTACTTTTTGGGAAAATGTTTATAAAAAATTATATATAATATATGGGTATCTATATTATAACCCTTAATGAAATTGAATCAATGAAATTTTTACTCATTAAAAATACATTTCAATGTTTGAAAATTTTTTATCTAACCAATTTACTAACCCATATTATTATAATAATCACTAAGTATGATAAATTTTTATCATAAACCCATATGAAATGTTAACTCTAGGTCCTCAAACTAGTTATAATAGAACTAGATATCTAGAATTAAATTCTATCTGTTTAAGGTGTCTTATCATAATGTTTATATATTATAATTTCCATAAATATTTAAAATATTATCCAATACAAAATAAGACTCCCCAGGTCCAACATATCTATAAATAGTCCAACACATACACACTTTTCATATATAAAATATATATTTAATACATCATCCACTACTATAATCCCAAATTTAGTAACTTTGGGAAATTAGTAAACATCACATCATCAATCTATATAATAACATAAAATATTATTCAAATTATCTATTATATAACAATTTTAATTTGATTAAACCTTTTCTAAATTAGAGTTTTTGTGGAGACAAAGCTTATCCCAACAAAGTGAAATAGTAACAAAACATTTTTTTTCTTTTAGAAAATTTTATACATATATAATGTATAACACAAAGGGAAAACATTGTAATTCTTCTTTTAGTCCAACATATTGAAGATTCACTATTTAAACATGACAATAATCATTAATAAGAAACTAATATAATCGTTCCTAATGGGTATTGTTTTATCCCATATAATGAAAATACCCCATGGAAGGTGACTCAAGGTATATTAATTTAAAATAAATATTTGAGTGATCTTTTTTGATGGTTAGTAGTAAGGATATTCTCAACCACATAGTGAAATCCTAAACGAATTAATTCATAAAATAGAGGACTACATATTTTTTTAATTGGTTCAACTTTATTGGTCTACATCTAAGGAGTATAAAATGGTGGCGTATTGATGTTCAAAATTCTCTAAGAAAACTTCTTATTATTTTTAAATTCCATGTATCTGCATTGAACCTATATATTTACAAAAATTATAATGTTATAGAACTTACTGCACTCCCTCACATAGAAATCTTACTGCTCCTCCAAAAGACACCGTAGTTTTCAATTGACTATTAATTGAAATTACAACATTAATGGGGAAGGAATCCTATAGAAATTTATATTCTTGATGAATCTCCATGAACCTTTGGTGTGAAATAATTTAATTCACACTCATTTATTCCAAAAAATATCTAGAATAACTCTTTATATGCACTTACGTATGAAAAAAATTATTTTTCATCCTTTTATAGAGAAATATGTCCTTAATTCCATTAAAAAATAACTTGAAATTCCCTTGTTCAATATCTTAATGTTTCCTTTAATATTATAATAAAGTTAATCTAAAACCTTCCCTAAAATTGATAGAAAACCCCTTTAATTTTGATCACCAAAAAATCCCCAAAAACATAGTGACTTTGAAAACTAGACATTCTTTGCAACATGAAACCATCATGGAATAACAAACCCCATGAAAATATAACACTCTATTTCAATTAGAATCACATTTTTAATTAAATATTTCATATTATATTGAATATATCTTTGTTAATCATGCTATTGTATAAACATACTATAAAAGAACCAAACCCAAACTCTTGAATCTACTTCTAAAATATTTTCATTACATTTTCTACATTGATAAATATTATGGTGACCCAATTTTCACCATACCAAACTTTAAAAAATAAAAAGGAAATATTTTATCACTTATATTCTCTATGACCTTATAGGTTTGATGTTTTAGAAAATTAGAAAAATATATTAACTAAACAATAACTATATCTTTAAATTAAAACTTCTACTTTTCAACCATGATTATCTAATTTCAAATTAATTCAACATCATCATCTATGTGAAACCCCTTGAGAAATAATTCTTTCAAAAAAATTCTGGAAAACATGGGGAAATAGAAACATAAGAAGGGTTACCTCAAATTCACAGTAAGGGGGAACATATGATCTAATAATTGAATGTTATCAGTGATAATAAGAAGATTATTAGGGTATAAGTTCATAATCATAGTGAATGAGAATAACATAATAATATTCATACCCATCAATACATGGATCATCAAACATGATGACATGGCATAATGATTTCAAAAAGGAACGACCCATAAGAATAAATAATCATTGGCTATGTGATGTCAATATTTATGAAATGAAAAATTTATAACCATAAAAATAATAATGAAAATGTGTTGGTATCTTGGGAAATTATCTTCATATCAATTCTTACAAATAAAATAAGCAATATTTTCAAATTTAATATCTAGAGTACCAAATGTATTGGAGGTATATCATTGACCCTCTCATCCGTGGTTTACCATAGAACCAACAATCCTTGTTTAACAATATGATCATACATCCTTGGTCTATAACAAGACCACCTGTATTTATTTTTTAAAGAAACCACACATCCATTTTTTATAACAGAAAAACCCTTCATTAAAAAAATACACAAGAAATATATCATTATTAAATGACATTGGTCATTCATTTCATCATAAATTCATTTCATCAATCTTTATTATTTTTAAAACATTAGAAACCTTTGTAAAATAAATGGGTTCCTTAATAATCTATTTGAAACATGATTAATCCTTTTAAAAGAAATAAGTTCTATGTCAATCTATATAAAACAATATTAATCCATAGAAATAAATAATGAGGGAGGTCTAATTAAAAAATATCCACAGTATATCATATGTAATATAAGGGTTTTTTACATTGATGAATGGAAATAACATTAAAATATCATTAATTGTTTTTAAAGAAAATAACCATTTCATTTTGAGAATCACTAAAAAGTCACAATATATTTTGGGAATAATTTTATTTTAAAAAAATATGGGAAAATATAAAATAAAAAATTTTAAAATAATGGACATTACAGCGTGAAAAAAAATTCATTTCATAAATTTTAAAATTAAACATTCTTTTCAAAGCATTTTGAAAATGGGGGTAAAAAGTGACCCATTTGAAAAATGATAATAATTTTCATTTTAAAACCATTTAAAATAAGGTAAAACATCTTGTAAAATGGATTTAAAAAATATTTTTTATTAGAAAACAATATTTTTGAAAATTTTTCTGAAATAATGGATATGGAATAGAATGACACCCTGTCTAAAGAATACATGATCAACATCACTTACAAATTAATTTTGTGATGTTTCTACTAATAAATAATGGATGGAATGGAAATAAAAATTTCAAACAAAAAAATATCCTTTTGAGATGAAATATATGTGGTTCTTGAAAATAAGAGCATTATATTTACTCTAAATTAACCATGAATATATACAATCCCAAAAGAAAATAGATTATAACATACCTCCTTTTCAACTTTGGAAGCTCTTCAATCGTAATCCCCATGAAATAATAACCTCAAATGATACATTAAATATATTGAAAATAATTTTTTTCATTATATTAAATTTCATGGTGCATTTGATATATCTCATAAAATAATATAGGTTTATAGCCTAACATATTCCCCAAAGAACAAAATTTGAAACGAACAACCCTTAAAATGATCAGAACATTGAAGTTTGAATTGATTAATGAATTGACCATGTCTACCAAATTTAAATCCATATAAATTAATTTTTGATATAACATAATATTATAAAAAAATAATTGAACACATAATCATATAGTATCAATAAAAAGATGATGTAATATAACCCAATGAAAAAAAATTGAGTTATGAAATTAAATACCACTTGGTAACTATCAAGTAATATCCCATTGAATGAAATAATTAAAATTGAAACTTATAATACCATTATGTATGAAGGATTCATGATTTTAAATATTAAAGGGATATTTTATACAAGATATAAAATTAATTAGTTACATAACATTAAAATATTCCTCAACGAAATGAAATTGAGACAATGCCCCTTTCTGATTTGGTAATTTATGGGTCAAAATATCATGAAATTGAGAACCTCATTTGGATTATTATATCGATCTAGTTTTCATTAAAATAATAATAAAACTAATTTATTGGTATTATATAAAACACACAATAAACATAAGTTTTGAATAATTCATATGACTCATAGAAATAAAAAGTGAGGTGATAAACCCTTAAGTTGAGTCCGACAATCTTCGTGTGAGTTCAAAAATTCTATATTATAAACCAATATTAATTATTTTAACCCTTAATAAATTTTACAAATTTATCACCACACACTTATATCATCTATTTTATTTATTTTAATTTCATATTTATATACTTAATCAATTAAGTCAACATCAGGTGTTTTGGGGATGTTCGTTTCATTGTTTTAAAACAGCTCTGGTGTGTTGACTATGGTCCAACAGGACATTATTTAAAATTATAAAAAATAATAGTAATTAAAAATTTATCCTATTTATAAATAAATTATACTTTTAAAACCTTCCATGGAAGATATTTATGAAAAATGAACTATTTTATGACCATGGAGATGGTTGGTCGTACCTATGCGTCATGTTTCCATTTTTCAATGATCATTTTGGAAATAAGTTAAGTAAAGTTTTATAATTAAATAATGTTCATAAAATCATAGAAACCATATAATTTAATTGAATATATTTTTACATAAAATCTAAGTTTTTTGTGGATAACAAACAATCACATCACTTCATGGAGGCGGTTGTCTGCATATACGCACAAACGATGTTATCATTTTTCAATGTGAGAAAAATTATATATTTCCATATCATAATGATAAATATTTAATTCATATAATAGTTATCTCATTTATATTACATAACTTCTTTATATTTAATCTTATTATGTTCCATGTAAATCGTCAGTGAAAAATAAATCAAAACATTTCATGAGGTGGTACCACCATAAACACAAGTGACGTTATCATATGCCCACGGAATGGAATTAATGAATATATTTGTGATATAATATATATAGAAGTATAAATATGTTATAAATAAATATACTTTAAATCCATCATTATAACAATCTATGAGAGGTGATGATGGAAAATGATTGACATTGGCTCATGAGGCGGTAGTCCTCCATAAACTTGAATGATGATTTTGCTTCCAATTTCATGGAATTTGAGATGGATTTGGGTTATTCCATTTACATAATAACATATCAGTATATTCTCTATACTAGTGTTGTTATATAAGAATTTTTTCGGGAGAAAAAAATTACTTAACAAAAAAATGATTCTTTCTATACAAAGAATTTACTAATAGTTTATATATAGTGGAATATATATATATATATATATATTAAATTTATTAATAATATTCATATACACCAATTTAATGGCTAGGTTATAATGGAAATATATTTCATGGGTCATTTAATATCAGTTTTTCATGTTTAAAATGTTATCAAACATAATGCTCGGCCTTTAAAGTATCACAGTTTTACATCGTGCATCCTCATTTAATAAATTGTGTTATAAAAATTTGACCATAAACTCAATAATTAAAGGTTATACAATTGTAAAAATATCTATGTTGGAAACCCAAATTTTAAAAAAGAATAATAAAATGTTTTCTTGATAATATAGAAAAGGATGTATGAGTTCCATCTATAATCAAACATACTATGTTTACAAATAGGAGAACATAGGTGGGAAGTGAATATTTTAACATGTTTGAAAAGAATAATGTCTAAATAATGATAAAGTGTCCAAATATCACTGATCATAAGAAAGAGAATTATCATGAGAAAATCAAAAACCATAAAACCATAAATCAAAGAGTTGTGAAAAAGGTCATTGGTATCATTAGAAATGATGGTAATAGAACACCATTTTGTTTCAAGATCCTTTCCCAAGAGTTGAGGAATTACTTTTCCATATAGACAAACAGAATAAGGAAATATACTTACTTTATGAGTATAATTTAATACTTTTATAAATTCTAAACACAATCTCATCTTTTTTCCAAATGATGAGTAATCAAGATAATTTATTTCCAATACCTAAAGTACTAAAATCAACTTATAAAGGACAAAATAACCATAATAGTGTTAAAAATATATTTCTTTTATCATAAGTCATTTAACAAAACCATAATGTTTTGAACAAATTACGGTAATTTCCAAAATGGATAAACCATTATATGATGAAATAATACATTAATCTCCAAAATTAAATAGCAATACCAAATGTTCAACCAAAATAATTCCATAAATAAATAACCATATATAGAAAATAACATCAACAATATAAACATTAAAGAGTGTTTTAACCTCAAATTTTTTCAAATATCTTTCAAATTATATACCAAAAAATTTTGTGGCTATATTTTGAAATAAAATTATTCACTTAGTAACTAAATAACTTTTCAATCCCATGGATATATATATATATAATAAAACATGTGACTCTAGAATTACCTAAATATCAATAATCATATAAACCATAATGATTATCAATACCTTCAAACATATGTACAAAAAATGTAATGTCACAATTCATGTCAAAAATAATCATTTCATTCACTTGAACCTAATAAAACATCTTCCAAAATGTCATTAATCAGTTTATAATGTCATTATTTAAAACCTTAAAAGGGGTATCTAAGAATTTGAACAACTGATTAGAGTTAAACTTTTAAACCCATGATGAAATATATATATATTAAGATAAACTCACATGAAAATATCATAGCCTCTAAATTTTTATAGAACCTCCAATGATACAAACTACAACAACCCTAAACCCGTACTCTCAGACCCTATGCTAAAACCGAAAAATTAATTTTATATCATTGATGCCACTGAAGGTAACCTAATTTTCCACATACAGTAATTTACAGCATCAAAAGGAAATATTAAATAACTTACATTATCAAAGAACATTTATTCTTAACATTTCAGAGAATTTGGATAAACTCTTACATAATTAATACCTATGTCTTTAAATGATAATGTATCTCGCTTAACCCAACTTTTATTTTTTCACATTAAGTCATTATCATAATCAACATGATAGCATTATTGAAAGAAGCTATTTAACCAAATTCTTGATTACTTGGGGAAAAAGAAATATAGTAAGCGTGAGTTCAATTTCTCTATAAGGGTAGACATATTAATTATAAATTTAATAACATTAATGATCATAAGAAGAGAATAAGGGGATGATGATATAATCAATGTGAATTAGCATAACATAAGAATATTAATACCCATAAATACCTGGATCATAAAAAATTATAACAAAAAATAAGTATTTCATAAAGTTAATATTCATTAGAATTATTAATCATGATCCTTGTGATATCAATATTTATCAAAGGAAACAATAATAACCATATCAATCATAATGAAAATGTATTGGTATCTTGGAAAAATTTCTTCATATTGCTTCTTAAAATGTAAAAACCAATATGGATGAATACCATTTCCAGAGTACCCAATTAAATAGACGTCGATCAAAGAACCACCCATTATTTGTTTATCACAGAACCACCCATCCTTGGTTAATAACATAATAACCCATACATGGGTTATAATGGAACCACCCATCCATGGTTTATAATAAAACCACTGGTACTTGGTTTATAATAAAACCAACCATCATTGTAAATGATTTCCAAGAACTGAATTAATCATAATGTATATAAAGCATTCATTTCATCATAAAATTATTGAAACAACTGAAATTATTATCATAACTTGATTAACCCATGGAAAAGTAATGGGCTCCATAAAAATCTCTCTGAAATGTGATTAACCATTGAAAAAGAAACGGGTTCCATGTCAATATCATTAAAATAATCTTAATCAATGCAGAGAAAGAATGATGATGGAATTGTAAAATAATATTACTATTGGAGAATAAGTAACGAAAAGGGTTATTGAAATTGAAAAATGGAAATTACATTAAAAGACCAGTAAAATGTTTTTAAGGATAATAACATTTTCATTTTGAAAATTAATAAAAAATCACAAAACATTGAAAAATCATTTTCATTGAAAAAAAACTTAGAGAAATATAATGTAAACATCAAGTAAAATATTGGACATGACCTTGATAAAAACCATTCATGTTATAAATTTTAATAAACCATTCTTTTCAAAACATTTGAAAAAATAGATTAAAAGGTGACCCATTTGAAAAATATTAACAAATTTCTTTTTATAACATATTAAAAGAAGATAAAAGATCATTTAAAATGGATTGAGGAACTCCTTTATTTTTATGAATGATAAATTTTGAAATTTTTTTTGAAAACAAGTATATAGAAGAGAATTATAACCAATCTAAAAGAAAATAAATTTACAATATCACTTATAAAATAATTTATTGAGTATTATTCAAATCAATAAAAGAGGAAATGGAAATAAATAATGTTGGACCCATTTATAACCATTGGAGAAAAAAGATTTGTGGTTCATGAAAATAAGATAATATGATATCATTTAATGGTACCATGAACATTATCAACCCCAAAATAAATTATATTGTAACATAAATCCCTTTCCACTTTGGTAAATCTTCAGTCACAATTCCCTTGAAAGAATAAATTCAAATGATACATTAAATATCATGGTCATAAGGAGTCTCAAGACATAATATTTAAAAGGTAATTATATGAACCTCCTAAAATAATATGGGTGTTTAAAATAACATTTTTCCCAAAGAATTAAATTTGAGATGAGAAACCCTTATAAAGATCAAAACATTGAAGTGACTATTTAATAATGAATCAATTATGTGTAAAAAATTTAAATCCATATAAAATAAGTTTAAAGAGAACATAATTTAATATAAATTAATTAAACACATAATCTTATAATATCAATGACAATGAGGAAGTAATATAATCCAATGAAAATAAATTGAGTTAGGAAATTCTTTACGACACGGTAACTTTTAAATCAAATCCTCTTAGATGAAATAATTAAATTTAAAACATAAAATAAAATTATCTATCAAGGATTCATGATATAACTTGTAAAGGGGAAGAAGATACACCATTTAAAAGTAATTATGTTCATGACATTAAAATATTTCTTAATGAAAGTAAATTTAGTTTGAGTCCCTTATTTCTTTGGTAATATCATGAAAAAAACCTCACGAAAGGGAGAACCTCATATGGATTTTTAAATTAAAATAATTTCATGAAAATAATCCAAAATTAAATTAATTGGGAGTGTATAAACGAAAAAATAAAAACAATTTTTTAATATGGAATATGTCTCGTGATTGTTTTGAAAAATGAACTATGTTACGATTAAGGAGATAATAGGCCATATGTACACATGAGTAACATTTCCATTTATCAAGGATAATTATGGGAAGAAGATAAGTAATATTTATTTTTATAGAATTATAATAATATCATAGATAAGTTATTATTTTATTAAATATATCTATACTAATATACATATCACCCAAGTGATGCTATGATAAAGAAGAATAACATCTTTTTGTAGAGGCAGCAATCCACATGTACACAAGAAAGACCTTAAAAAATTTTAGTGTAAGAAAGAAGATGATATATTGACTTCTCATAATGATAAATATTTCTGTAATATAATAATTAATTCCTTTATATATCATTAATTTATTAACTTTATCCTTATTACATTACATATAAAGCATTAGTGGAAAAAATTGCATCACTTTTTGAGGTGGTAGTCTGTCGTGCACATGAGAGTAGTTATCATATACCCAATTGAATGGATATTAAGAAGTTATATGTGATATAATAACTATATAATTATAAACATGTTAAAAATATATATACATTAAAACATCATTTTAACAATCCATGAAAAACGATGATAGAAAATGAATGACCTCAGTTCATGAGGTGGTAGTCCGCTTTAGACATAAATGATGTTTTTGAATCCCATTATATGGAATAGTATACATACCTAGATAATTATATTAACATATAAAATATTATAAAATTTTAGATTTGGGTGTTATTATATAAGAATAATTTAATAATATTTGGTGGACTTGGAAGAATAAATAAAATAAATATGTCTAGTTAAGCACGATACCAATTCTTCGAAAAAATTCCTTAAGTTAGAACCAAAAGACTTATTAGTATGGTTTTATATTAAAAAAGGATATATTTAATGGGAATGGAATATATGAAGTAATTTTACCTGGTATTGTCTATTCCAAAAGGATTTGAAGGTGTAAAGAGGAGAGTAGAGGGGTTTTCCTTTTAAAACTGATTCGAGTGGGGAACTTGTAATTTTTGAAAATAAAAATTTATATCCACAATTTTTCATAAGAAAAAAGTATCCAAAATAAAACATTATTGATCCTCATACAAGATAATTTCTTAATATTTTCTTAAAATAGATTTTAGATAAGTGTTTCTTTCCATTTCCTTTTTCGTTTAACCTTTGGTAAATCTATTTTTACCTGAACCAAAATAATTAATTTTTAATATTTTGATTATTCATTATCACGACCCATCCCCTGGGGCCCGGGTTGTGACTAACCCAATCCCACCTTCCATAGGCCATGGGTTGGCTACTAGCACTGAAAGGAATATCCCCAAAAAAGGGAATAAATTTTTTTAATCCTTCAAACACACAGTCCAAGAATACAATGAACACAACGCATGTAGTAAAACTACATTAGTATAAAGATGTATACTGAAAGTAAAATGTGGTGAGTACTGTAAGTTAAGGGGGAAGTAATACAAGCCAAACTGAAAAGTTCAACAACAACAACAGAAAAACTGCTTCTGAAATCATTCTCCAAGGTTCCTACCTAAAGGGTAGGTACAGCTCACGATCGATCATCATTGCGGCACGTCATGTCTAAAGGTCCACCTCTGAGATCCATCTAGTCCTGGAACCCAAACCTCAGTCAAAGTTGTCTATCGTCTACACAAGAAACAAAAAGTTTTGGGAGAAGCCAATTCAGGGGTGAGTATAACAATACTCAGTAAGAACCTCAAGACCCCCGAAGGTCTCCCAGAGTTCCATAAAGAAAAACCCACAAATCAAGACCTCAATCACAAAGCACGAAGAAAAATTTAGCTCACACCAGGTATACAACTCAATGATTAGGAATATAGATGATTAGTCGTAAGCTATATCATTTTATTCCATTTAGAACTTCCACAACTGATCCACAAATAAGTTTTACTATTATCGATCCAATCTTGGAAAAAAGTCACAGTACCATGACGGGCCACTGCAAGGCTGGTCCTTGTCAGGTCACACAACTACTGATCTATACAGGGTTGTTAGAATGTTGATCAACATATGGTCACTAGAATGTGGATCCACACAAGAATGATGGAATGCTGATCCACACAGTGTCACTCAATACTGATTTACCCAGGGTTTCTTGTTGACGATCCTCACAGGGTGGCGCGGCCAGGCCCATAGGGAGTCGCAGCCCAGCCCATAGGATAGCACAGCCTAGCCCAATGGGGGAGCATGGCTCAGCGCACAGGAGAGTATGAGGCCCACCCTAGCTGGCACGAGGGGGGGGGGGAATACACACCCCTCATTCTCCCAAACAGCTAGGCCATTTGGGATATGAATCAGAAACAACATATGGTGCCGCATGGTCATCATGGGACCCATCGGGAGCGGGTCCCTGCCTCTGTATTCAGCGGTGCATGTCAATGTGATGCACCGCCTTCGCAGCTGGCCGGTGTCAACCGCCCTGCTGAACCACCATGGTAGAAAAATCGCGACTCCTCCTCCTCCGGCCTGTGACTGCATTCCTCCCCCTCCTCGGACATCCAATGCCAGTTGCCTGCTGATCGCTGCGACCTAGTTCCAGGACCTCCTCCTACAGTGTGCGACGACATGCCACCACCACTGCGACCGGCTGGTGCTGGCTGCTGCCATCGCCTGCCGGTGTGGGTCTCTGGTGCTGCCGCACCGATGCCACACCGGAGGTATTCTACAGGCCACCAACTGAGCTATGGTGGTCCATTTTTTCATACGATCACACCTATGGGATTCCCAAGTCGTCTACTTCACTTCTTGACCGACGGATTTGGGTTCTGTCCAACCTAGAAATACACCTGTGTTGAATGTAACGATTGAACAAGAGGCAGAGGGACCATGCCTTTTTCATTTGTCCCATGCCCTCCATGTTAGAATGTTAACAAGAGAGAAGATAAAAGATTCAATAACTCTTGAAATTTAAACAAGACAAAACCCTACCACGTGAATCATTGGAGATCATCCCACATTTGAAGATGGTTAAGTGTTCGTCGATCCTGAAGTTGGCTTCCAATGATGCCGCTCAAATGAAGATCTTTGGTTCTTTCTTGATGGACCCATTCTTCATCAAGAGGATCCTCCAAAATACTCCTCTCCAAAAACACCACTCTTTTTCCAATGAATTCAAAAATAGAGATGATGGGTGTTAATTTTACAATACATAATTAAGATTTGTACATTAATTGGTGCAATTAATGAACCTCCTTAATTTCATGTATGGTGGTTACACATTTTTGTGTAACTGGACATTTAATGTCCTCCATTAAATGCTCGGCCACCCCTTGTGGTACCTGTCACAAAAATCTAAAGAGAGGTGGAGGATATTTAAAATAAATTAGATTTATTTTATTACTCCTCCATGAAAACCCAAAAAACCAAATTCCTCTCTCAACCCACTGTTGTCGAGGATAAGGCTCCCTTAGGTGAATCCCGACGCTGTGAGTTCAACGGTGACCTTGGATTTAAATTCTGAGAACCAATTCAAATATTAGGATTTCCTGATCACACGTTTACTAAACGTACTATAATAATGATTAAAATTCTGTTTTGAGCACACCAGGCTTCAGAATTAAATGTCTTCATATTTCACAACCTCAGAATAGTTCGATATAATTAAAAACAATTACATGGAAAATCTGGGTCTTTACATTCTCCCCACCTTAGGGATTTTCATCCCTAAAAACCACAACATAGACTAAGGAAACAAGTGGGGGTAATGAGCATGAATCTGAGCCTCCCACTCCCATGTTCTCTCCTCAAGGTTACTGTGTTTCCAACGAATGTGCACCAGAGGTATTGATCATCCATGAAGGAACCACTCATTTTGACCCTAAATTTCCACTGGAACCTTAATAAAAATCACCCCATTATCAATTTATAGCTCTCCCCATTAGATAACATGTGACAGATCATGCACATAATTCTTCAGCTACGAAACATGTAAAACGTCATGCACTCGGTGCATCTGTGGTTGGATATCTAGGTGATACGCCACCTCAAAAACTCTGCTAAGAACATGAAAGGGTCCGATGATCCTATAATATAGCTTGATGCCCCAGAAAAATCTCTTCAAACCTCATCGTGGTGAGACCCGTAGGAAGACATGGTCTCTTTCTTCGAACACCAAAGGTCTCCATCTCCTGTCAGCATAAGACTTATGCCTGCTCTGGGCATTCTTCATCCCCTCCAAGATGATCTGCACCTTCTCAATGGTAGCCTGTACTAACATTGGACCCATAAGTGTTGAATACCCTAGGTCTGTCCAGCATAGAGATGATCTGCATGGTCATACATATAAGGCGTCAAATGGGGCCATACCGATGGTGGAGTGACAGCTGTTGTTGTATGCGAAATCCACAAAGAGCAAGGGATCCTCCCAACTGAGGCCAAATTCTAGGATGTAAGCATGAAGAATGTACTCGAGTGTCTGAATGGTCTGCACCATCTGACCATCTGTCCGAGGATGAATGGCGGTGCTGAAATGTAGTTGAGTCCCATAACACTTTCTGTAATCCCTTCCACAGCCAGGATGTAAAACATGTATCATGGTCAGAGACGATCGTCGATGGCACCCATGAATCTGTATAATTTCCTATACAGAGAGGCTTCCCAATCCCTCTATTGATCCCTTCTATCAGATAGTTATGAAGTGGTCCAACTTGGTTACACTATCAACGATCACCCAGATGGAATCATGTCCCCTAGACATCCATGGTATCCCTGTCACAAAGTCCATGGAGATACCATACCACTCCCAATTTGGTACCTCTAATGGATAAACTAAGCCTACTAGAACCTGATGATTGACCTTCACTTGTTGACAAGTGATTCATTGATAAACAAAACTATGCCACTACTTTCTTCATCCTTAGCCACCAGTGCAAACACCAAAGGTCCTGTTACATCTTCACCGCACCAGGAAGTACTGTCAGATGGGATGTATGGAAATACCTCAACACATCATCTTGTAGTGCCACTTGTACCATGGTGCCTCCGATAAAGAGAATGACATTCTACCCACTGTCAGAAAATCCATCAGGTACCTATCTTGAGGATATTTGAGCACATCGATCCTCGTAGTCAATGTCCCCAAGATGCTCCTACATGACTCACTGAAGGAGTAGGGGAGTGACTATCATACACTGGAGGTAACACACTCCATCTATATCTACGAAATATATCTTCAACATGGCTAGCTGATCTGTCGCCTCACTCAATAATTGTATACTAGACCTCCTTCTGAATGCTTCTGCTACAACGTTCCCCTTCCCAAGTGTACAAACAATCTCAAAGTCATAGTCTTGGATGAACTATAGCCATCATCATTATCTCTGGTTCAGGTTCTTCTGTGAGAAGATATACCTAACACTCTATTGATCAGAGTAAACAGTAAATCATTCACCCATCAAGTAGTGCCACCACATCTTCAGCCCAAAGACCACTACTTCTAACTCTTGGTCATGGGTAGCATAGTTCAGCTAATTTTGTCTCAATAATCATGAACCATAAGCGATAACTTATCACTCCTGCATCAAGACACATCCATGTCAGGTACCTAGTGCGTTTTATAAGACTGCATACCCAACGCCCCCTTCTAGTAACCTGAAGATGGGGGAAATCGTCAGCCCCTATCTCAACTCTGAAAACTCTACTGGAATATCTCTGTCAAAATGATGGGTAGTCCCTTATTAGTCAATGCTTATAAGGGTATCACAACTCTAGAAAATTAAGGTACGAATCTCCGGTAGTACCCATCCAACCCCTGTAAACTCCGATCCTTGGTCCCACTCCTGGGTGGCATCTAAGAAAGCACGACCTCTATATTCGCCAGATCCACAGCAACACCAGCCTACGAAATAACGTGTCCTATAAAGTGGACATCCTACATCCATAATTGGAAGTTTGAGAGAGTACCCTAAAGATAATGCTCTCGGATAATATCTAGAAATATCTGTAGATGATAGGCATGATCCTCCTCTGACGCCGAGTATACTAAGATGTCGTTGATTAAGACCACCATAAAGCAATTGAGGTATGCCAGAAATACCATTTTCATGAGTTCGATGAACACTAAAGGGGAATTGGTCACACAAAATGGCATAACCAAGAACTCTTAGTGGCCATACTGACATCTGAAGGTCGTATTATGCACATCCTCATCTCATACCCTGAGCTGATGATAGCCTGATATAAGGTATATCTTCAAAAACCAACGAGCTACATTCTGATGATCGAAGAGATCACCAATCGTTAGAAGTGGATACTTGTTCTTCCTTGTCACCTAATTTAGGCATCGATAATCCTCTCAGATCCTCAAAATCACATATGCTTTTTTGGGAAACAAAATTGGTTCTCCCCATGGAGAAACACTAGGCCATATGATCCCCTACCTCTGCAAGTCCTCCAGCTATACTTGTAATTTATGAAGCTCTATGGGTGCCATCCGATAAGCTTGTGTAAATATCGGTGCCGCCTCTAGATACAAGATGATGTATAAGTCCACTTCTCTGCGAGGAGGTAGACCCAAAACCTCCTCTAGGAAGACATCAACATACTAGTCCAGTACTATAGGGTAGATCAAACTATCAACACCAACTGCCCTAAGGATAAGGCTAGCCAAATAATGTGTGATCGGTTTCACCCACCTCCAGGTAAGTCCATCTTGTGCTGCATAGGTTCTCTTCTCGCTGGTGAAGGAAAACCTAGTCCCATCCTCATGTACACACCGCACATTGCACCTAATGTAGTAAATATGAGCATGGACTATGGAAAACCATTCCATACTGAAGATGACGTCGTAAGGCCTCAACGCCACTACCAGAAGATCCTAGCTGAAGATATCGGCTCCTAGAGTAATCTCACACTGCCGACGCCATTGTGTAATCATAAAATTTCCTCATGTAGGAGTCTATCACCGTAAGGATCGAGCCAAAAACTCCAACATAATCTCCAAGATACGAATGAGGGTCATGGAAATGAATGAGTGAGTGGAACATGTGTCTATAAGTACTACAACTAAGGTGGAGTAGACACAGATCATACCTTAGATCATCTCTGGAGCGCCATGGTAATATGCCTCAGCTTCCTAGAGATGAGCTCGTCCCTGTCCAACTACTCCCTCTGGTTGGGGTGGACCACCTAGAGGTTGTGGCAGTAGAATATCGAATTGTTTCCCACTGCCTGCTGCATAGCTTTCTCCTCTTTCACATCTGCCCGCTGATTGCGGACCTCCCCATTCAAATATCTTCCTCTGACTCGGTGGTCCCTCAACCATATGTTGGTCATCAGTGTTGCTGGTTGGGTAGTCACGATCTATATGACCCTACCCACTGTAGGTGAAGCACAGTCTACTCCTCTACTGGCCTGATCTACCTTTTGAGCCTCACAGCTCTGACCCTACATCCCAGAATCGTCCACCAGAAGGCATGGTCTTCTTGGAAGTTTGTGTCATCGGCATACAACCATCCTCATATGACTATACAAAGTGTCGACCAGTGGTGGGTCTTACTATCGGTGTCTTCTCAGCAAGGAAGATCACCACCAAGAGTGCTCTCTCTAGTACTCTTTCATGTGTCATGATGCAGAGAGATACCATCGAAGATCTGATCACCCGTCAGAGTCCCTACTCCAAGGTCTGGGCCCTAAAGAAATGTTCAAGCACCACGTCTATAGAGTTGTGAGAGAGGTCGGTGAACCTCGCCAAGTACTGGGCCCTGGTCAGGCTTCTCTTCTGTATGTATAGTAGCTCTTGTATACAGAAATAGCGTAGAGTCGCTGGAACGAACTCTGCCCTGAAGAGGCCCTTTAAATCGTCCCAGTTGAGGGTTGCCTCATTGTGTATCTAGAGAATCATGATACACCATATCCCTACTGCTCCATTGAAAATATTGGCAGCTAGGATCACCATCTGGTCGGCTGGTGGCCCAACCAGGGAAAACATTCTGACCAAAGCCTCCAACTAGTCCTCCACCGCTTGCAGATCTCTCTCACCTCGGAACATAGGAAGCCTCTACTGCTGAAAATCATGCAACACACTCAGTCGGTGTGAACCATCTACTGGTGGAGCTAGTGGCAACAGCTATCAAACATATAGTGGTGTTGCTGGTACACTACCCTTTGGTAATATCATAGAAAGGGGGACCTACACCGAAGTCTCATTTCTTGGTGGGCCGTCATTGCAAACTCTCACTGGAATCCTGGTTGTCTGTCTACTTGGAGAAATCCTAAAAGGAAATAGGTGTGCCATAGGCTATAAGTTATATCTCGTGAGCTGAATCAATGAGATAAAAAACACTTCCAAAACCCACACCATTATTGTTTTCGTGCATTGAGTTTGAAATCAGAATTTAGTGTATTAGTGTATGGATACGTCAGAGGCCACACCAACACTGGACTACTCGAACTAAAAACCACACTCAAATCACTTAACACAATTTCTCTATTAAAAGATCAGAGTTCTTGTTCTTTGGTAGAAACGACTCCTCTGATACCACTTTTTCACGACCAGTCCCCCAGGGCCCGGGTCCTGACTAACCCATGCCCACCTTCTATAGGCCCGGGGATGGTGACTAGCACCGAAATTCATATCCCTAAATAATGGAAAGACATTTCCTTTAAACCAGCAAACACACAGTCCAGGAATACCAGGAGCACACCCCATGTAGTAAAACTGATGTAGTAAAAAGATGTGTACTGAAAGTCAAATGGGGTTAGTATTATAAGTAAAGGGGTCCAGAATACAAGCCCAACTGAAAAGTACAACATCAATTGAGAAACATCTCCCAGAATCAAATACCAAGGATCCAACCTGAAGCATAGGTATAGATAACAGTCGGTCGTCACTGAGGCACATCTCGTCTAAAGGTCCACCTCTGAGCACTGTCTAGTCCGGGCTTCCAATCCTTGGCCAAAATTGTCCATCATCTGCACAAGACAAAACAATGTACGGGAAGAACCCGTGAAGGGGTGAGTATAAAAATACTCAGTAGGGACCCCGAGACCCCCGGAGGGCTCCTAGATTTCCAAAACTAAAAAACCACAAAGTATGACCTCATTAACAAAGCATAAATAAAAACTTATCTCGCACCAGTTATGAAACTCATAGATCATGAATATAGATGATTAGTCTTAATATATATCATCTTATTCTGTTTAGAAGTTCCACAAGTGATCCAAAAATAAGTTGTTCTATTATCGATCCATTCTTGGACATAAGACATTGTCCCATGAAAGGACACTACAAGGATTGTCCTCATCAGGTCTTACTACTGCTGATCCACATAGGGTCTCTAGAATGCTGATCCACAAGGGGTTGCTGGAATGCAGATCCACACAGGATCACTGGAATGCTGATCCACACAGGGTCGCTCGATGCGGATTTCCACAGGGTCTCTAGTTGTTGATCCTCGACAGGCCACTCTAATACTGGTCCTCATCGGGTAGCTATTTTGTTGTTCTATATAGGGTCTCTATGATAGTGATCCACATAGGATCACTACATTCAAGACATCCAACCACAGGATTCCCCGCACCCAGTGCGCTCGAGCTCCGTAGAATCTACTCATCGAGAAATTGATCATACTTCAACTACCACTAAGCTCCACAATGGAGTATCCCAAAGGAATGCCATGTAACAAGGGTTTCAATGCGATAGACGACGTGTCAATCAGGCGCCTGATCTGTGAGTTATAAGCATATTATTACCGAGGGCCCTCTTGGATTCGGGTTCGATCCTACTATGTAGTACTACAACTTTCTCCAAAATTCATGTCGAGTATAACAAAAAAAACTTCTTCTTACTAAGGATCCAATCTCCATAGATGGTTTATGAAACAGATGTTAGGATTTTATGTTATGGCATTTTAAGCAAAGCTCGGCCTGGATGAGTCCTAGTCCGGTTTGACCCGACCCGACTTGGTCTGAGTCGACCCGACCCGGCCCAGCCAGAACTAGCTTGGGTTGGCATGGTTGTGCTAGGCCCGTCGGGTTTGGCCTGCTGGGTCGCGGTCTAGCCCGACCCACTGGGTGGCGCGGCCCAGCCCACAGGGGGCACAACCCGACCCATAGGGGTGCGACCCGACCCGCAGGGGGCACGACCCAGCCCGTAGTGTGGCGCGGCCCAGCCTTCCCGGGGGCACTATCCAGCCTATAGGAAGGCACATCGCATCCCAAAGGGGGGTGTGACTCAGCCCACAGGAGGGCACGGGCCCCACCCTAGCTGGCACGAGGGTGGGGGGGGGGGGGAAACACAACCCCTTTCTCCCGAATGGCTTGGCCGTTCGAGATGTGAAGTGGCGGCCCCACGTGGCACTGGCTAGTCGCCACTGGACCTGTAGGGAATTGTTCCCTACATTTGCCTTTAGCGGTTCACGCTGGAAAGCCACACCGCTTCCATGGCCAGCCAGTGCTGGACGACCTACTCAACCACCACGGCTGAATAGTCACGACCTCCTCCCCCTGCGGTGCCCGATGGCGCGCCACCACCTCTGTGGCCGACCAATTTCATACGCCAACTAACTTCCCCGACATCCTCTTGTGGCACATGATGAAATTTCACCACCACCATGGACGACCGGTGCCAGCCGCCACTTTCACCTACCGGCGTGAGTTGCTAGTGTCATGACGGTTCTACGACGGTGGTCTTCTGTAGGCCACCGGGTGAGCTCCAGTGGTCCGTTTTTCCATATGATCCCACCTACGGGCTTCCCAAGTCATCTCGTTCACTTCTTGACCCACATATTTGGGTTCCATATAACCTGGAAATACACCCGTGTAGAACACAATGATTGAACAATATGTGGAGGGACCCTTCCTTGTTCGTTTGGCACACGCCCTCTGCGTTAGCATTTTAACAAGGGAGAAGATAAAAGATTCAACAAATCATGAAATTTAAACAAGAAAAAACCCTACCATGTGAGTCCAAGGAGATAATACCACGTTCAATGATTTTTTGGTGTTCGTCGATGCCGAATCAAGCCTCTAACGATGCTGCTCAAATTTCAATATTTGGTTCTTGCTTGATAGATCCGTTCTTCATCAAGAGGCTCCTCCAAAAGCCCCCTATCCCAAAAACACCACTCCTTTTGCCAAAAAATTAAAAAATAGATACTATGGGAGTTAATTTTTAAAACACATAATTAAGAGATGTTTGTTAATTGGTGAAATTAATGAACCTCCTTAATTGCATGTAGGGTGGTTATACATTTTTGTGTAACCGAGTATTTAATGTCCTGCATTAAATGCCCACCCTCCCCTTGTGGTCCCCGCCACCAAAACGTAAAGTGTGGTTGTGGATATTGAAAATAAATTAGATTTATTTTATTAATCCTCCATGAAAAAGGCAAAACCAACTTCCTCTCTCAACCCACTACGGTCAAGGTTAAGGCTCCCTTAAGCGAATCTCAATGCTTCGAGTTCAACAGTGCCCTCAGATTTCAATTCCTAGCACTAGTTCAAAATATAATATTTCCCACCTGTATCTTTTATGAATGTACCTTAAAATATTTAAAATTACATTTTGGGCACACTGGGATTCAGAATTAAAGGCCATCAGATTTTACAGCCTCAGAATAATTCCATATAATTAAAAAATATTACAAGGAAAATATGGGTCTTTACATTCATTATAATAAAAAATTAAGCTTAACATTTTAGATAATAATAAATATTATTATTAAAAATATGGAATCCAATTTACCCAATTCAATTACTATAATTGATATTTTTTAATTTTAAATTAAATCTATAGACATGATGGAAAAGTGGTTTTTTATGAAATGTATTTTTTATGAAAATGATGAAAATATGTAAAATATATGACCAATGATAATAATTTAATGAATTTAATATGATATTTAAAGATATATAATTTTGAAATTTTATTTAAATCATTAATCATTATGGTGTATCTTAATAATTAAAATAGAGACACATTATTAGAAAACCCCAATTTTCAGGCAGAAAAATAAAATTATAATAAATTCCAATATAAAGATGACTAAAATTAAATGAGGATGATTAAATATAACTAAAAAATAATTATTTTACATGAAATCATATTCAAAATATACAGGTACATATAAATTACATAATATTTTGAAAATAAATTACATTTTAAAAAGAATGGGTAATTTTCACTATTCACTAAAAAATCATTATTTTCTGAAAAATAGAAAAATTACACCATAAGATAATTTTAATATGTTTGTTTTAAAAATGAATTTAGTTTTATCAGATAATATTTCTATAATTTCCATATAATTAATTATAAAATTTTCTCATAAAAATCAATTAAAATTATTTTTGAAGAATAAAATTACTTCACTAAAAAATTATTAATGATTTTCTAAAAATTTATGAATAATTTAAATTAAGAAGAAAATATATAAATATATATATATTTCATAAATTATTATATTTTATTCATACATTATAAATTAACAGCTATGATTTAATGATTATATATTCCACAGGCCATTTGTGCTTAGTGTTGCGTGTTGAACATGCTATCGAACATAAGGATCTTCTTTTAAAATATAGGTGTGTTATGAAAAAAAACAAAGAGAAATCCCTCAAAAATTTTTAACCAACAGGACACAAAATTTTCAAATAATTATATCCATGAATCAACCTCATTGTTCATGGAAACTCCGATGTTGTTGTAATGTGATAATTCCGCATTTTTTACTTCACTACATCTCTTGATCTAGCCGGGTAGTAGATTGAAATATTTTATTCAGTATGATCATAAAAAATTACCCATAAATATATTATTTTTAATCTAATATAAAAACATTATGGAGAGGCTATAAATTAGCAAATAATCAGAATCCATTGAATAAAAAAATTTATTAATGAAAAAATCATAGGTTCCCTCCTAGGATATTTAATTCCATGTCACTAAATATTAGTCATCACTATAGTGTGATTTCAATCATTATAGACAAGAAATATAAAGTACTCCTAAAAAATTTCTTGAATTCAATTCTATAAAATACTTTGAGACTTATTAGAGGATTTCTGGCACTTATTTTGAACAAAAAATTCCAAAAAATGGAAAAAATAAATTTTCATAATAGTATCTATTGGTCGAATGAATATTCCAACACTAAGAAAGGATCCAATATTCCTTAAAATATTCATGAACCCTATTTTAATATATTTATATAAATAGAAAAATAGTAATTTATCTAGAGGTGTTTTGAAACATTCTAATAACTACAACACATTGTTTCACCCCTCACAATTATGATCTTATTTATATAGACTATTCTAGGATTCTCTATGGTGTCTTAATTTTTATCAATAATTTATTTATCAATGTGATATTTGAAAAAACATTTCCTAATAGATCATAATTTAGATTCATTGTATAAGTTTGAAATAATTTAATTATTTATTAAAAATACTCAAAATTACAATCAAATAATAATCAAGAGAAGATGATTTGTTAGATTAATAGATGAAACCCGTTACATATTTATTAATATAAAACATAAATTCCTATTCATAACCCCATAAAATTGTGACACTCACTATATCATGGTTTAATCCAACATAAAACATTATGGGGACTAAACCAGTATTTCCTGTTTTTTACCATCACTTTATTCTTTTATCAATATCTTACTTGAACTAGAGCTCATAGACTTGGTGCATATTCATCTTATGTAACATCAAATGTAATAACTTGTGAGACTATATAAAATAATATTTTTTGAATATATTCTAAAACACTATTTTTTAAAATATATCATACAATTTGTCCACTTGTTAAATATTATGAAATAATTTGTTAAAATACATCGAGAACTTTATTTACATACTCTTTTAAAAAAAACTTTTGTTTGATATCTCAATGTTTTGTACCAAAAAATTATTTAAAAAACATAATCCTAATTCTCCCAACTACTAAGTGTAACCATATAGATATTTTTAGTATTAAAAATCTTTTTAATTCCTTAATAAATAAATGTATGAAAAAGTGGCATATTTGGATGTATCAATAGTACTCATACAATAAATGGATCCAATACAATCTCTATTAGACACACATATCTCCATAACTATGTCGACCAATAATATCATATATAAGAATTTACAATCATATAATCCATTTATCTAAAACATAATGAAACCAAAATAAATAAATTATGCCAATCACATATATCTAAATCATACAATATATTTTCTCTAATTATAGACTAACTATATTCATTTACATATCTCATGCCATTCACCCAAGAAAATAATCTCATCACATGCTCCTTATATAAAAAGTTAAGAGCACCACATGTAAAATATCTTAGTATGATCATAAAATTAATGAAAATAGATCAATTTGGGGCATAAATTTCATTATTTTTATAGGGGAGGACAAATCCCATCTTACACGATCCTTTATTAATGAAAATATTGAAACCATGCTCAGCTTCCCCTTGATTGGATCTACTTAATGGTTTGCGTAAGATCAACCTGAATGTATGATGTTTATCATGATATACATACTAAAAAACTATATTATAGGGATTCAATATGAATCATAGACACTCAGTATAGAAAAGATATATTATATGACACTATATCTTATGTATAGTCGGTCATCCAGTGTACAAATCTCATTTTGAGCCTCAGGAGTATATTACATATCTATATATAAAATCATACCCATGTTGACCTTGAAATTTCTTCCCAACCTATAATAATTAATCAAAAAACTAGTTAGGCATATCTCCAAGTCATACGATGAGTTTTTAATTATCATTTGACATTATGAATATATCTTCCCAACATGAAAAAATGATAAAGTGGAGAATAAAATTTGTATATAAAGATATATTTTTTATTCTTAAAATCAGTTAATAATACTAATAAACCCATACCTAATAACCCTTCTAATAATATGATTTATTAGTGGAAATAATAGAGGATTTGTGTTTGTTAAACTTTTATAGATATTTTACAAACATGTAAGATCTCTATGTAATTATTTCCATATATCTATGTGATCATATAATAAAACAAAAACCACTAATCCCTTTTAAAATGAAATATATATGAATTTTTTTAACTAATGGTGGGATATATACTTATTATACCTATGATTCATGTCTTTGAACATAGTATCCAAACTTCTTTGATTCACAACATCTAATGTAATGATGTTAATATCTTATTTTTTCCATAGAACTCTTTCTATATTTTTAATTATCATTATTTAAATTTCTATTCATTCTTATCTTTGAGATAACCTTTGTAAAAAAATTAACTCTTTAAATGAATATCAATATTTCAAAAAAAAACTAAACACTTTTAGGATATATAATTTATTTTAAATTGAATATCACAACTGTAGTTTTTTGTAATAATTTGAACTTATATAAATCTAAATATACAGCCAATAAAATCCTAAAAACTCTATTTTATCTATCATATATTTCTATGATACAAGATCATTTTTGTACGTAAATAACTACAACACCCCACTACCAAAGACCAATCAACCATTTCCTAGATCAGTGTTACTACCCAAGGCTATAAGAATTCCTCCATGTATGCCAAAGGCTTTTGACTCATAGAATGTATCTATGTGATGGTAGTGGAAATTATAAATCTTATAAGATTATTAATAAAAACACAATATAGTATATTTTTTTTAAAAAAAACACATACCAAAAGTACACATTTGATTATACAAAAAATATATTCCATTCTATGATGGTCATACCAAATAACTTTTATTACCCATGGTTTGATCACATATATACATGTATAATGTAGAACAAAAGTAATTACAAAAAAACATAGTGGAATCACCCATATTGTCCACAAAATCCTACATCTATCTCATACACCATATTTACATCTTTATCCGCTAATATCATGACATTGAATCTTATTCCATAAATTTACTAAAAACCACAGAGTCTACACACATACTAGAGGGCCCATGTATGGCGTGAGTTTGAACTCACTATGAAAACACCAATAATTTTTGTAGATTAGATCAATAAATAATCTAGTGTATACAAAATGTAAATAAATGATAAGACACTATATACCACAAAATCATATCCCTTTTTTCTCAACAATGATACTTGAGGCTTTAGGTACATTGGCTAGTATTCAATTGGAATGAAACATCCATAGTTTTTCATAATGAAAGGTACACTGACCTTATAACCAATCATTTATCACACAATTTCCCATAAAAAACTTAATCATATAACTAATAAACGTTATTTTGATTCCTAAGAGGGCCATCTAACTACTATAACATAAGTCAAATGGATTTCCGTACAAATATACAACTACATTCATGATAGCATCCAAGGCATGAATATACCCATCCTTTCACCATCCCATCCCAAAAACCCAAACATAACTGTGACCCTCCAGACCCAAACTAGTGTTATCAACTACCACTGACTATAGGCTTATATAGTGAGAACATCCTCCATTATAATGGTCAACACCATCCTCTATTGTAAATAATCAACGACGGCCTACACTAATAATGACTGGTCAATCCCATATCATGGGGCCTATCCTATGTGTACAAAGCCCCAAAGTCTCCATTTTCCTCCTTTAGTGATCAATATTTATGAAATCATCGGATACACCACCAATGAACCATCATAACCAACTACGAGCCTTATCACCCAAATGCGGTAACAGTCAACACTATCTGCTTCATTTCAATGAACTACATCACTTAAATTCTGATGATCCACATAACCCATAGTCACTTAGACCATACCCAACACGTTTAAATTGAACTACATCGCTCTTAGAATCTAGAGAATATTATATACCATTTAAATCATCACTCCAAAAAATCCATGGAACTATATAATAAAACTCTTCATAAAAAATTAGGTCCAAGCACAAATTTTTACACTCATGAGTCCATCTTAGGAAACTATAGAATTCACTAGAACATTAAGTAGTTCATACTTGGTCTCACTCAGACCATCCCACTCATAGATATTTACCATATATCATGTAATAGACATATAGATAATTAAGAATCTAGGTACCACCATCCTAGATTGTGTAAGACTCTACTTAACAATAATATCTACCCAATCTGACTCCAATCAAAAGACTCCAATTTTTTAAAAAAACTATTTTAGGGAACCACCGATTGAACAACATGTAACAATGAGAAAACAAAAAAAAATCTTATGGAATATTAAAATAACTCATAGCTACACCATGTGTTGAAAAACACCATGATCTATTAATAAATATGGGAGTACTATCAAAAACCGAGGAAGAATGGCAGGGTTATGGTATCTGCAACTACATGGCAGAAATGACGTATTTTAACCCCTTTGATCTCATTTATTAATTAAACAATTTAATTAAAATCTATTTGTTAACAACATAGGGGAAATCTTGGCATGTCCATCATGCTCACAGTGTGAATTCCTCTTCACCAAGACCTTTCCAAACATGAGATCCCCCCTATGTGTTGTGGTGGATCTCCCTTAAATCCTTAGATTCAATTCCTATCAATGGGGTCCAGACATGATCTCACTATAGTTGAGGTCAAAACCTCTTCCCCTAAGACATCATGGAATTCCCATTTTCCTCATGTAATAAGTTTTCCTTTCCCTAGGTGTGGTGACCTGAATCTCAACTACAGCTCTACGATGACTTACTTATTATTGAATTTCAATTTAAGGACCCCTCCAACTTTTTAAAAAATTCTCCTAAACCACTATTAACACCTCATCCATTCTAATACTAAAAAATACGGAAGGTTTTTTGTTATTTATTTAAAGAAATACCACATGAATCTATATTTTTACAACCAACAAACCATAACATAGCTTATCCCTAAGCGATCCTAGTCACAATTTAACCAAAATCCTTGAATCTTTAGCATCCCACTCTCCTAATTCGCCACCACTGAGATGATTCTAGAAACATATTTATTATCCTAAATGTCTAAAACTACCTTAGTAACCTACAGAAATAGAATGATTCTTTCCATGGGTACTCCCCACCATGGAATCCAAATTTGCAGTCTGATATCAACCAAACAATCGACACAACAATGGTATCAAACCAATTAATAATATAAACACTATTATATAAATATCCAATATTTAAAATCTATCATTCCCTTATATAATCATAATTCCCACCTATCATACCACATTGCACCAAATTTTCACATTCTATCAAATATCATACTTGATGCCCACTTTTATTCCACAATATACTAGATTCAAATATCTGATCCCAAATCCTACATTATTCCCACTATTATCTCACACGATACACTGTCCCCACATATCATACCTCATCATTCTCAATTCCCACTCTCACCCCACATCATACCTGATTTCGACTATATACTTGAGGCCAATGTATATCACACTCATCATGAATCATATTCGATACTCATATATTAACCATATCCTAGTTATATAACTTTTAATACATGTACCATGTGAACCAGAGGCTATCCCACATAACTACACACTATAATCACATGCTCATAATGTAACTTGTAATGTTGTTGTCTCTCTATCCAATTATAAATATTTTGGGTCAACCACATATAGATGAAATAAAGTTTGACTACCTTATGATTGTAATACCTAGAGATATGTACTCATTTAAAAAAACTATCCCTAGGGATTGGTATCATTATACCCACAACAATAGATACATAGAGTCATATCTCGACTACCAGTTCCTGGAATGACTCTTTATCCTACCTTAGTTTCCTAGGTCTAACTTGATCCGTGACTCCGAAATATTTGTGTAGTCCACCGAAAAAACCTCTCCAGATTCACCATCTGAACACATTCACAACACTACTCCTTCAATAAATCACACTAGTCTTGAACATGTACCCATCACCCACTATAAAAGCATTTTTTTAATGATTCTCTTTATGGTGGAATCATCTCACCTCTACTCTAACATCCCTACTAGGCCTCCTCGCAGCCCCAATTCAGGAATCTTAGATATCCACCACCTTTATCAAATGATTAAATTGTGAATCTCAATATAGTTCCATCCATCTTGTTCCACTAAGATATCAATAAAGTTACCCTAATATTATTTCATTATTATAAAATAATTTTAAAGTTAAACAACAAAAAACATTACAAAACAAATATCAAAAGGTTTTATATCTTGGGGAAATAAGTACCATACATAAATTTTACATAATAAAACATAAAAATTTATTTAATTATTTTCTCTATTTCTACTTAGTGGACATTTTTTTCCCTTAGTACAGGTATTAACCTATTGATCTATATAAAAATAAGGGGTGACCGAAAATCCTTGTAAGAGTATGAATAGGATATAAAAAACCTGGGGGATCATAATCATCATCATCATAATATAAAAAAGTAATCATAATCACAATCATGATTGTAATCATCAGATAAATGCATTGAATGTGACAATGCATAGTATTGAAACATCATGTATTAGTGGTTAACTAACACACATAAATTTATCTCATGAGGTAAATCATGATACGAAATGAATTAGAGCACTATATAATTATGGGTACACATGTCACATCATAACATTTACATGCGCTATATAATTCTTGATACACTTGTAACATCATTACATTGAAATAATCATGCAGGCCACATAGAACATATTTAAATCATGGACATAATATAATTCATGGAAAGGAATGAGTTTCATTTAGTAAATAATAAATTTATGAATAAATATTGGGGATCATGAAAGAAAAATATAATAACATGATTTGTATAAGAATAATCAATATTGAGTGAATAGGAAAGAATCTCATGACAAGTAAATGATATATTTTTTTGGAAAGAAGAGTTATTTTCAAAAAATCCAATTTATATGTCACAAAATCATATTGAAAAAATCTATAACCATATAAGATTGGGTAAAGATAAATAATTTATATTTAAGGAACATTAATGAAATATTCATGCTGAAAATGGAGTGAAATAAGGGAAACCCGAAGGGAGAGAGTTGGGTTTGAGAACCCCCTTACCAAATGCCCAAGTGACTTCATCACATTAATATCATAGAAAATAAAATAAAATTTATAAATTAACAAATAAATAACTTATTATACATGTAAGTTATTTATTAAATTTTTATTAAGTTCATTTATGGACATTCTAATGAGTTATAGATTTCAATTTCATCATTTGAGAGTGTTTGTTTCCTTGGTTTTCATGATCAGTTTGTTTGTTTATAAGTATGGAAGCACATGTAAAATGAGAATGGTTATTCAGAATTGAAATTATATGTTTTTAATGAACATGTAGAAGTATAATTGGTCCTATATATCATTTGGTTGTATGGTAGAAGTATGATTAAATAGATTCAATGTTAATGAAAAGGATTTAATTTTTTTGATTGATTTTGTATAACAATTATGAGATTATATAATATTTTTAACATCATTTTTATATGTTGGTTATAAAACATCAATAAACTTATTATATGTATAAAATAATCTTATTTTACCATATTAATTGTTTTATGAATATCATTGAAGGTGTTATTCAAAAATAAAAATGCATCTTCCACGATGGTGGTAAATCGACACACCCCGGATGATATCATCATTTTTAGAATAAAAGGAAAAGGTAAGAGACTTGAAGATGAGTTATTCCATTAACATAATAACATTAATGTATATAAAATATATTTTAATTTTCATGAAACTTGGATATGGGTATATGAGGATAAGAGAAGAAACAAAATGAAATTAAAAAGAAATTAAAAGAAAAAGAAAGAGGATTTTTGTTCTTGAATATATTCTCATTGAGAACATCTTTATGGAAAATGGTTTGGTCCTTTAATGAGACCAAGGGATCTTGGATGTGAGGGAGGAAATTGGGAAGATTATTTTTAAGAACTATAGTATGTTTCAAGGCTTTTAATGTGTAAGGTGAAGAGGTGGTGAGGGGTTATATTTATAGGGGAAGAGAGGTGGTGCTTTCTCATTATTTTATTCATTAGTTTATTATTATGGATAAAAACATTGAACATTTTATTATTATTTTGAATAAATATATTAAATAATTAAGTATAGCTTTCGATTACGGGCTTATATCATCCATTCATCATCTGTGACTCAATAATTTATGTATTTGTTAAATACAATAAATTAACGTTTTTTAATATTCCCCAAAAATTCAACTATTTTAGAAAAAGATAAAATATACACCCTAACCATTTAAAAATGTTTACAATTAAAAAATGAACTAAATTTTATGGAAATAATTTTATAAATATGAGAAATTTAATTTTTCATTAAAATCATTATTTATTCAAAAAATACCAATTTAAAAATTATAACTGATTATATGAAACTTCATAAAATTTATTAAGGTCTAATAAAAATATATAGTATAATAAAAAGATAAAAAAAATATTAATTTATGAATATATTTTACGAAAATATTTTTTAAATAATTATATTAATTATTAAATTATAAATAAAAATTTATGTTTTACAAAAATACCCACACTTTTTTTATCATTTTAAAAAACATTTTTTACTTATAATATAATATAATTATATCATATTATCAGCTATAGGATGAAAAAATATTATTTATATTTCATAGGAGGGGTTACCATTCTATTGGATGGATTACTATTCCTAATGTTCATGTTACTATTCTTAGTGTCAATATACTATTCTAAGGGTCTAGTTACTATTATATATGTATAGATTCCTTAATTTCATTAAATATAACTTATTTGATTATTCATTTATCAGAATAAAATTTTTATTTGGAACTCTATTCTATGTATGTTTTTTATACCATAAAACCAAATTATATAAAGGGAAATTCTATAGAAAAATGTTTGGGATGTTATGTTCTTCCCCCCTTTCAAAATTTAACCCTAAAAATTTCATTTTACATAATAAGATGAGAAAAATTAAGGGTACATGTCCTTCATTGCTTCCTATGGTTCACATGTTACCTCTAAATACTTTTGGTTCTACCATAGTACATTGGAAAGCTGAGTAGTCATGTTGTGTGGAACTTTATCTCTAGATTCCAATAACTGCCCTGGCTACTCCTCGTAAGAGAGATCATCTTCCAGTTGTACCACCATTGAATTTAGTACATGTGAGGTATATGATATGTACTTTCTCTGGAGTGATACATGGAACACATCATTAATTTGATCCATAGTTTTTGGAAGTGAAAGCTTATAGATCACTGCACTTTTACAATGAAGGATCTCAAAGGGGCCAATATACCTTGGGCTTAGCTTCAATTTCTTTTCATACTGCAAGACTCTCTTCCATGGTAATTTTTTATGGAAGACCTTATCTTGAATGTTAAACTCCATGTCCTTTTGACGATTTCCATCATATAACTTTTTACGACTTTGATATGCTGTGATATGTTACTAAATTTCTTGAACTTTCTCTATCATCTATTTCAGAAGATCAGGTCCAAGTATCTTTATTTAACCAACTTTATCTCAATAGATTGGAGTTCTAAATATCTCTACATATAGAACTTCATATAGATCCATCTGAATAATCGCGTGGAAGTCATTGTTATATGTGAACTCACCCAATGATATATTCTGATCCCATAATCCTTTGAATTACATTGACCAGGCTCTTATAATTTCTTTGAGTTTCTGAATGGTCCTTTCAAATTAGACATCAGTTTATAGGTGATAGGCCATTCTGAAATTCAATTCAATACTCCAATAATGTTGGAGACTTATCTAGAATTTTTATATGAACCTTTTATCATGATCAAAGAAGATCGAAAGTGGATCACCATGCAGGCTTACCACTTCCTTCAAATATATATGAGAGAGTTGTTCAAGAGATATATATTACTGAATAGAAATAAAGTGGGAAGTCATGGTTAGTCGATCCACTACAACGTATATCAAATTGTTTCATTTGGATGTCTTTGAGAGATCAGTGATGAAGTCCATGGTGATATTATCCCATTTACAAGTGTGTGTATGCAACAGTTCCTTTATCCATTTGGACATATTCATCTCTTCTTTAACTTGTTGACATACTAAACACCAAGAAACATAATCCACAATATGCTTCTTCCGGTTCTCCGACAAGATGTTTTCTCAAATATCATGATACATCTTGGTACTTCTGGGATGGAAAGAGAAGAGTGATCTATGTGCATTATTTAATAGCTCCTTCCTTATATCAGGTGATGAAGGCACATTGATCAATCATCAAAATGGAATCACACCATCATCATCGATATGTAAATCTTTTGGCTTCTCTTCCTTTACTACATCTACCATCTTTTGAAGCTCTAGATCATCGCTTTGTTTATCTTTAATATTATCTTTGATATATGGTTGGAAAATCATTTGGGAAAGGTAATATTTTTTCCCTATCATTATGTTTTCCAAATCCATCTTTTGTATATCCATGAAGATATGGTCTTCCTCAATCCACATCATAGAGAGAGTGGATAATTCCTTTCAACTAAGAACATTTTCTACCCTGTTTTCCTTCCCAGTATGATAGTTAACAGACAAATCCTATTCCTTGACTATCATTAACCATGTCCTTTGAAGCATGATAAGCTATTCCTATGTGAATATATACTTAATAATATTTTGATCAGAATATATTTCATATTTCTCACCATAGAGGTAGTGAAACCATGTTTTGAAGGAAACAATCATCGTTTCGATCTCCAGATCATGCTTCAGGTAGTTCAGATCATGGATCTTTAAAAACCATGAGGCAGACTATCAATTTATCATTTTCAGGAGCACACAACCCAAGACTTTCTTTGAAGAACCAATTTACATCAAAAAACATTCTCCACTTTTCAGTATTGTGATTATAGTTATTGTGATCTTCCTCTTCTTTATCTTCTTGAAGCTTTCCTCACATTGATTTATCCAAACATAATTTACCCCTTTCATGTTAACTTTGTTATCATGCAATATAATCATGATAAATTTTCCACAAAACTATGTTAGTAACTTGATAATCTAAGAAAAATATGGATTTCTGTAACACTAGAGGGTCTGAACCATTCCTCAATTTCCTTTGTTTTTTAAGCGTCTATATAAATTCCCTTTAGTTGTGATCATGTTCCCCAATAATGTGAATTACTGTATTCAAAAGTCACACTTTCTAAACATGGCATAAAGTTTATCCTTCCTCAATGTTGCTAGCATAATCCTTAGTTGTTCTATATGTTCCTCCATTCTCTTTGAGTATATGAGAATAAGGTTGACACACACTATCACAAATTCTTCAAGGTATATTCTAAAGAATATGTTAATCTAATATATGATGATTTTTGGGGTATTAGTATGTCTGAAAGGGATTACTAGAGACTCATAGTGCCTATACCTTTTAGGAGAAGTAGACTTTTAAATATCATTCTCCTTCAGCTTCAATAGATGATATCTAGGAAAAATATCCAACATTTTGAAGTATTGATCTTTTTGTATCTGATTTAACAAGTAGCCAATCCATAGAATAGAATACTTGTTCATTATGGTTATCTTTTTGTGTTCTTGATAATCGATACACTGCCAAAATGATCCATCCCTTTTCATTAAAAAGAGAATTGGCTCATCGAAAGTCGACGCAGTAGGGTGCATAAACGCTTTGTCCAAATTCTCTCGTAGCTGCTTATTTAACTCCTATAGTTTGATAGAGGCCATCTTATTGGGACATTTTATGATAGTATTAGCTTTAGTTATGATTCATATTGAGAAATCTACCTCACTATTAAGGGAAGTCTGGGTATCTATTTTGGAAATACATCACTATATTCCATCACAATGGGTACTCCCAACAAATTGATACCTTCCTTTGATTCATCCATTAGAGAGAGGTATGATTATTCATAGAGAATCAACACCCAGATAATAGACCGATTTTGTAAAGGAGATTCATTATATTCCTTTCATTTTTTAGAGAAGTATGGTGCAGTTAAATATTTGAAAAGATATTTCCTTTTCTTAACACTTTTTATGTTCCCTATATAACAAGTTCACATTCATTCCCATTATAGTGTTGAATTACACCAAGGGAAGTATCATGAAATTCACTAGAAGAAACTTAAAATGTACATTAATAGGAGAAGATTCCAGCAATTAGGTTTCAATGATTGCAACACTATATTTTTTATGGATATTTCTACTTCAGGTTTTTAGGGATTCGATTCAATAGTACTAGAAAATTTCGAAGATATAAATGAATACATATAACTAGAATCCAATAAGAATTTTTCCATTGTTGAGTGAATAGGTAGTTTACCTCATAAGAATTCATTTTATTGATCCACTTCTTTAGAAGTGATTGAATAATCCTTCCCTTTATCCTTTCTATTTTATAGCTGATGACATTGATTATCATCAGGGACCCATGTCTTGGTGCACTTGATTGTATAGTGCCCTTGATCACTACAGTTGGATCATTAGAGCATGATTGTTCTTATCATTTCCTCCATCAAATTAGTCGTCTTTCATATGTCTCTACCACATTCATGATCTCGGTGGTCTTCTATCACACACTTATAGAATTTCCCCATCCTTTTTATGTAGTTCCTAGGATGATTTTCCCATATTATTGACATCTGAGTGGTTGAGGTTTATTTCCACATTTATCCTTAGATCCCCCAAATTGAAACTCTATAATTTGAATCTTATCACCGTAGAGAATATACCATTATATAAAATCTATCTACACTTTTAGAGCACATCGAACAAATTCTTCAAAACTCCCAATGCCTCAAATTTATAGATCCATTAAGAGGTGTTGTTTTAATCCACTAAAGAATCTGTAAATTTTACTATCATTAGAGATAAAGAAACCTGAAGCATACCTTCTATTCCTTGTCAAATTTTATTTTTTGGCCATGACATATTCACCTTCATTTTTCTTCAGATCTATAAATTATCTACACATTTTTTTACAAAGAGTTTGAGGGAAATTGTTGTTGAGAAACATTATCTTAATGTTTTCCCTCTCCATATCATCAATTTCTTATTTCAACTAGGTGTTCTCAATTAATATCAACCTTTGGTCATCCCCTCCATCAAGATGATAAATGGCCAGAGTCACCTTCTCCATCTCTGAAGAGTGATGTACAAAAAATAACATCTCTATACCCACTCTCTGCAATGAGTGGATTAGAAGATCCACTAAACATTGATAGTTATTTCCATTTAAAAGGCTCAACAGTCATTTTCCCCATATTAGGTGAATGCATATGTTCCACATTTTTCATATTATTGTTCATTTTATAAGTCATATAGGTAACCAACACCATGAAATTTTGAACTCCACCTACCAAGGCATTAGGGATGTCATTTGGGTAGTCACTACATTGTCACTCACATGAGTTTTTGGCCTTGTTTCTCATGGATCTAACAATTCTCTAAAAAGTAAAGGTTTGAACAAAACAAAAAGTTAAGAATAATTTATTCCTTTTCACAATTAACACCAAAGGCATTTATTTTGGGATCCCTATTTTTATATTTTTTCTAAAACAAAGATTATTAGGGGTTTAATTATATTTAGCCTAATACTATGGTTCTTCACTAATGTTCTCTAATCCTAATTCCCAAATTTACTAAACCATGATTTGATACCAACTATAGTGACCCTACTTTTCATAAAGTATTATTAGATAATTTTATGTATAAAAATGTAAAAGTGTTATAAAAAAAGGATATAAAGGTTTAGTATCTTGGAAAAATTTGGACCAAAAAAATTATCATAATAAAATATAAAAATTTATTTAATTCTTTATTCACTAGATACTTAGTGGACCTAATGTTCTACTTAGTACATGTATTCACCAGAGGATATAATTAAAAAGAAGGGGTTAGATAAATTCCTAGTTAAAGTATGAATACGATATATGAATCATGGGTGAGAATAATCTTCAACATTATAATATAATTAAAGGATTTTCGTCATAGTCATTAAAAGAAGAATTAGATAATGGCCTGGAATGTGGAAATGCATAAAAATGAAACATCTTAACTTAGGGGTAAAATACCATACATATTTCACTTTATATCATGAGATATAAAATATTACCCAATGTATTAGGAAACTATATAATATTATGAACACCCATAAAATCAAAACATTTACATGTGGTATATAATTATGGGCGCACACAACACATCATAATATTTAAATAACCATACATTCCACATAGAACATATATCAATCCTATACATAAAATAACACATGGAAATGAATGTGTTTACTTTTGTAAATAATAAATTCATGAATAAACATTGGGGTTCCAAAAATAGAGAGGTAATAACATACATGGTATAATAATCATCATTCTTGAATTAATAGGAGATAATCTTAGTAGAAGTAAAATATATATTTTTCAAAAGAAGAGTTGTTTTGGAAAAATCCATTTCATTTTTCAAAATATAATATTGGAAAAATTTATAACTAAATAAGTATAAAAAATTATATTTATGTAAAAATAATGTGACATCCATGCTAAAAATAGAGTGAAAGAGGGAAAACACAAGGGAAGAGACTTAGGTTTGAGAATCCCTGTACCTTATGTACAAATTCTTTCTTTACTTTAATATCTTGGATAATCAAATTAAATTCATAAATTAACAAATAAAAAAAGTCTTATACAAGTATTTTATGTAAATTAGTATTATTAACTTCATGTATGGCCTTTTTGATGAGTTATTTTATACAATTTAATTGTTTGGGAGTGTTTGTTTCCATGGTTTTCATGATCGGTTCGCTTATTTAGAGTTTTGGAAGTTCATGTACAATGAGAATTATAGAGACCATGTTGTTCTTACTTTACTGTTACATAATTTTATTGATAAAAAACATAATATCATTACACGACCAGGATATAAAGGGTTAGTATCTTGGGAAAACTAGGACCATAAAAAAAATTTATAAAATAAAACATAACATTTATTTAATTCCTTATTCTCTAAGTATTATTTGTCTCTTTAATTCTCCTCATTACAAATAATCACCTGAGGATATACAAAAAAAGGTGAGATAAAATCCCATTAAGAGGATAGAAAATAACATTAAATAATATAACATGGGCTTAACATAATCATTATCTTCATAAAATAGGCATATAATCATAATCACGGGAGGGCGCATTAAGAAAAGGCATGGAATGTGGCAATGTAAAAAATAAAAAATTATGTCTTAGTGATAAACTACCACACATATTTGTGAACAAATATAGAACCATGTTCATGAAAATTTCAACTTTCTCATGAGATAAATCACATTAACTAATGGATTGGAGCACTATATAAGTCCAACCAGACCTGTTACATCATTACATTTACATTGCACTATATAATTCCGGCCACACCCATCATATCATAACATTTACATTATTATGAATTCCACATAGACCATATATCAATATTGAATGTAAAATAAGGAATATAAAGAAATGGGTTTCATTTCATAAGAATAAATTTATAAACAATGGTTCCCTAAATTAAAGATGGAATAACAAACATGAATCATCAACCACAAGTGAAGAAGAAACAATATAGAGAAGTAAAAGGTGTGTTTTTTTAATGAAGTGTTCTTTTGGAAAACATTTTATTTGTCATAAACTAAAGTAGAAAACAATTATATAAAATTAAAGGTAATATAATGATGAATAAGTTATATTTAAGGAATATCCATATTGAAAATTGGATGAAATATGGAAAACCCAATGAAAGATCAATGGGTTCAAAAATTCCTCAAACCTTGTGTCTAAATGCTTTCTTCACAATAATATCAGGTATAATCACAATAGATTCATTAATTAAAAATTAAAAAAACTTTTATACATGAATATGATTTATTATGTTTTTATTATGTTCTTTTATGGATTTTTAGATGAGCTATAGTGTTTAATTTTATCGTTCGGTGGTGTTCATTTTCTTAGTTTTCATAATCAGTTCACTTGTATTAATGATTGGAAGTTCTTGAAAAATTTGGACAAATATCCAATTTTTTTATTAAATGTTATTAACTAAATTACATAAATTTAAATGATATTTAAAAAAAAAATATTGTATAAGGATGAATCATTACATAAAATTTAATAATGATTGTTTTAGGTTAATTTTGGTGGTTTTTCGATCAAAAAGAACTCATTTTGTTTTATAATTTTGTATTATTTGTAAATAATAGTTAAAGAAAATAAATAAGGATATAAAATACTCTTTAGAATCTATTTTGAACCATTTTATTTTTTTATAAATGTCATTGATGTTGTTAATTTAAAATGAAAGTGCAATGCTCACGATGTTGTTAAATCGACACATCATGAACAACGATTTAATTTTTAAAATAAAAGAGAGGGATGTGTTGATATTAATGATGAATCTTCCATTAACATGTTATAATTCCAATATTTCAAATATACTGGAGTTATCACTCCATTTTTATGAAGGTTGGTGAGGAGAGAATACGAAAAGAACAGAAATTGGACAGAAATGAAAAGAAAGAGAGAGAATTCACCTCTTGAATTTATACTCCTTTAAAACCTTCTTTAGGAAAGGTTTTATTATTTTTGTGAGACCAAGAGTTATTTCATGTGGGTGAGGGACCAGGGAAGATTATTGGGAAAAATTTATGCAACGGTAAATGGTTGAGAAGTTTTAGGAGAAGAAGGGGTAAGGGTGGTATTTATAGTCGAGGATATGGGTGTTTTCTCAATATAATATTCATTAATTTATTATTTTGGCTCAAGAATATTGAAAGGTTGAGAATTATATGTAAAAATATTAAAATAATGAAGGATATTTCTCGATTTTGGGCTTATATCAGTCTTATATAATTTATGACTCCATAATTCATGAATTTTGATTTTATTGTAAATTATTGTATTTTACTATTCATAAAAAATTAATGTATTTGAGAAAAATACCAAAACTAAACCCTAACCATTTTTCAAATAGCAGAATTAAAATATGAACCCATTTGATGAAGTTATTTATCTACATATGAGTAATTTAATTTTTAATTAAAATCATAATTTACATAGAACGTACAAATTTTAAAATGATAACTAATTTTATAACCATTTGAAAAATTACTTTAGGTATCATAGGCTTATCACAAAATCATAATACGTAAAAATATTAATTTACGAATATATTTTATGTAAATCAATCATATTTTAAATTAATAAATTGACCATAAAATTGTAATTAAATTTTTATGACTTACAAAAATTCGAACACTTCATTATATTTTTTAACACATTTAATTACTTAGTCTATAATATAATTATTCCATAATTTCATTTAAAAGATTCATAAATTTTATTTATACATTCATGGATCAGGTTGCTATTCATGTAGCTAGTTTACTATTCATATGGGTTATATTACTATTCCTAAGTTCATATTACTATTTAATCAGTAGAGGTTTCTTAACTTTTATAAATACGTCTCATTTTAAAAATTATTTATTTATAAAGTTCTTATTATGACCTCTAAGTGCTTTTATGTGATTTAAAATACGAAATTACTATACCAATAGATAATCTCCCTTGATAAAAGTTTAGATCATTACATTATTCTCCACTTTTGAAATTTCTCCATCGAAACTTCATTTTACATAAAAAAGTGGGGGTACTTATCCTTCATCGCCTCCTCCAATTCCCATGTTGTTTTTTTCATACTTATGCTTCCTCTACAAAACATTGAAAGGGTGGTTTTTCTATTTCATAAAACCCTATATCTTCCTTCTAGACATTTTACTGGATGCTCCTCATAAGAGAGATCATCTCCCAGCTGTAACACCTATGAGTTTAGTACATGTGAGGGTTCTGGTATGTAATTCCCTCAGGAGTGATATGTGGAACACATCAGGAAATTGATCCATATTCAACAGAATTGAAAGTTTATAAAAAAATCTCTTTTGTGATGAAGGTTATCAAATGGCCTAATGTACCTTGGTCTTAGCTTCCATTTCTTCCCATCCTACACAACTTTCTTCCATGGTTATTTTTAGAGGAAGACTTTATCTCTAACATTGAACTCCAAGTAAATTTAACGGTTGTTAGAATAACTCTTTTGTGACTCTGAGAAGCTTTGATATGATACTTAATGGCTTAGACCACCTCTATCATATCATGTATATTATTGGGTCCAAGTAGATTTCTTTAACCAAATTCAACCTAATAGGCCAGATTTCAACATCACTTTACATACAGAGCTTCATATGGTTCCATATGAATACTCATGTGTAAGCTATTTTTTAATGAGAACTTAACTGATGGGATATGCTGACTGCATCCCACTTTCATTTATAAATACAAGGATCTTAGCATATCTTCGTGTATTTGAATAGTCCTTTCAGTTGGACCATTATTGTTGGGGTGAACCTGAGATCATGATCAGAGACAATTGAGAGTGGAACTCCATGAAGTATCACCACTTATTTAACATATATCTTCGTAATTTATTCAAGAAATATATCATCTCGAATAATGATAAAGTGGCATCATGGGTGAGTCGGTCCACCAAAACCCATATCACATTTTTTCTTCTAGTTGTCTTTGGGAGATCAGTGAAAAATTCCATAGTGACATTCTCCCATTTCCAGATGGGTATAGTTAGTTACTGCGTCATTATTTGAGACTTATGTTGGTTGGATTTAACTTTTTGAAATATCAGGAACTATGAGATATACTCAATAGTCTCCTTCTTCATGTTGTCTCTCTAGAAGTTTTCTTAGATATCACAGTACATCTTGGGACTCTCAGGATGAATAGATAATGTTGAGCTATATGCATTATCCTATAGCTCCTTCTTTATCCCAAGTGATGAAGGCACACAAATATTTGTTTCAATGAAAATCACACCAACATCATCGATATGGAACTCTTGTAGCTTCCGTTCAGTCACTACATTATCCTTCTTTTGGAACTCCAGATCAACCCTTTCTGTCTCATTAATATTCATTGGGATAGATGTTTGGGAAATAATTTGGGTATGGTAGGATTTATTCCCTGACAATATTATTTAAAATTCCATCATTTTTATATCAAGGAATATGGGGGCTTTCTCAATCCACAACACGGATATAGTAGCAGGTTCTTTTCTATTCAGAGTATTAGATACCTTTTTTACCTTCCCATTATGATAGCGAATAGAGAAATTGTAGTATTTGATTAGATATAACCATCTCCTTTGACTAATGTTGAGATCATTTGTGTGAATATATACTTTAGAATCTTTTGATCCATATACTTGTCACAATTCTCACTATAACATCCTGCCTTTTTATCACATAAACCTTCATTACATTATACAAAACCGGGGATCTTTAAGGTTTAGTGTCTTGGAAACCAGGAACTCAAAACATGAAAACATAAAACATTATTCTTAAAAACTTGAAAGTATTATCCTTATGTTCATCCTAGGTTCATTACTGCATCTCATAACCTGGGGACATACATCAAAAGAAAGGGTGATTCGAAGGCCCAACAAGGGAAACAAGGGAAACATTTAACATGTGAACTTGAGATACATCAATAAAGTAATGAAAAAGAACATTAAGGCATGAGGAAGAAATCATGAGGAATATCATAATAAAAATAACGTATTTTGAAACTTTAATATGTGGCTATAACATTTAACTTAGACAATCATTTCTATTTCAGCAAGGTCCATCCCCAAGGTGTCATTACAAATTACCAAGGTTATTCACCAAGGCATCATTAAAAATGGTCATCTCTAGAGATTAAGTCTATACCCAATGCATTGGAGCGCTATCAGGTTGCACCCTTAAATTTGTATTTATCATCATGTGATCCATATATATCATCATCAATCATTTCATAAAAAACCCATATAGCATAAAAGAAATTGGTTTCATTTAATAATCATAATGTTTTAAAAACTGCTTTAAAGACGTGATCTTTGTCTCACTTTAAACACACGGAAAAAGAAAGTGGGTATTATTTATGTAAATCACAGAATTTAAAATATAAAATTTTGGTATATATGTGAATACCCCTTTAGATGGAAGAGATTTGAGTATTTACTTAATAAAATAAGATAGTTTTAGAAAAAGAGAGAGACATTTGAGACGGAAATTCTGCAGCATAACGGCTATGTTTCAGGGTTTTAGAAAACATTGAAAAGAGAGAGGACATAGGTCACCCACTCATAAATGATCCAAAGAACAGTAGAGAGGCCGAATATAATGGATATACAAACATGGTAATGAGATTTTAAATACATACCATATGAAATGAAAAATAAGGAAGGAAGACAAAAATAAGATTACTGTTATGAAAATTCGGTAGCCTAACGGCGTCACTTAAACTTGAAAAAGATTAATTGAAGAGATCAAATAGGGAATCTCATCATATGAACATAAACGATCAGTATGATAGATATAGAGATCATACCCCAACATAATAAAAAGGAACTTGAAATACTTGACATGAAAGTAGAACTTTGAAAAATGAGAAAGGTGAAAGAATCCCTTTAAAATTCGGCAGCATAACGGCGCCACTTGAACTTCAAAAAAAATGAATTGACATGATCAAATAGAGTCTCTCATCATATGAACATAAAATATCAGAATTATAGATATAGATATCATACCCCAACATAATAAAAAGGAACCAGAAATACCTAACATGAAAATAGATCTTGAAAACGAGAAGGGTGAAAGAATCCCTTAAAAATTTGGCAGCCTAACGACGCCACTTAAAACATCAAAATACTGAATTGAAGAGATCAAATAGGGTCTCTCATCATATGAACATACAATATCAGTATGATAGATATAGGTATCATACCCCAACATAAAAAAAGGAATTTCAAATACTTGACATGAAAGTAGAACTTTAAAAAACGAGAAAGGTTAAAGAATCCCTTAAAAATTCGGCAGCCTAACGGTGTCACTTAAACTTTATTAAAATGAATTGATGAGAGAAAGAGAGGGTATCTCATCATATGAACCTGAAAAGTTCTGTAAGACGAATATAAAAGAACATCATCCAATATAAGATCATGGAGCTCAAAAGAAATCACATAAAAGAGATTACTTGAAAAGAAAGGGAGAGGTAGGATCCCTTACCTTAAAACGTATCTCTTAAAACTCAAAGGATGGGACCTTTAGGGATTCGGGGAACCTTGAGAGGACTCTTTGGGATGTAATGAGACCAGAGCTTAATTGGGGGAGAGTTGGGAGTGAAAACTAAATGAGTAAATGGTGGGTATTTATAGGGAAAGTGAGGGGACAAGGCATTAATGGCCAAGGGACACATCACAAGTGGTTTTCTCAAAAGCATGGGCTCTCCCATGGTATTTACCTTAGAGTTAGGCCACATGGATAACCCATACAATAATTCATCACCTTTGGTCATCCAACCCATAAAATATCTCATGAAATCATCATGACATAGTTATGATGTCATTAAACATATCGAAACCCTAAAACTGTATTTTTACTAGTCATTGAATATTCAACTTTCTCAAAAAAATCCAAAAATTTCACCATAACCAAATATCAATGCTATGATTTCAAAAATGAACTCCATTTTATAATAATATTTTTCTAAAATATTTTTAATTTAATTTATAAATAAATACACTATTCACCGAAAATTCATTTTTTTCAAAAAAAATCCCCAAAAATTACTTTTACATAATATCGATGCTCTGAGTTCAAAAATGAAACCCATTTTATGAAAATAATTTTCTAAATATTTTTAATTTAATTTTCAATTAAAAAACACTATTCACCTGAAAAAACTAATACTTGACTAATAATTTCTGAAACAGTTGTTTACCTATTTTAATGAATCTCATTACTTAATCATGGTGACCATATCATATTAATAATTTCTTTAAGTGAGATTACTAATCCATTTGGTCACATGACTAATCCTAAGCATAAAATCAATGTTCATAATTTACTATTCATCAAAAAATTAAGTTGATTTTATTAGATTCTAAATTTTGTACTAAACATATTTGTAGAAGACCCTTTTTTGAAAATAATTACACATTTTTAATTATTTAAGGTTTACATAAACATTTTTAAAATATCCTTTTTCTAAAATTATTCAAAAATATGCATACTATATTTATCAGAACATTTGGAAATTCACCAACTTCACCATAATACGAGAACACAATTTTATTTATAACAAAGGATTACACAAGGAAGTTATGGTATCATTACATAGACTCTTATAACACCAGCATAGGACCTAAGAGTAAGGTGTGCTAGGGTGATAGAATCTTGGGGTGGCTCGGCCAACATTGCACGAGTAGTAATTTCTATCAGTTTGAACTTCTCGCGAAGGAGATTCCATTCTAGCTTCACACGATAAATTTCGGCTTGGGTTTGGTCCAGAGAAAAGCCCAGTGGTGCTACCTCCTTCCCAAGTTCTGTTAGATGGGCTTCGATAAGCCCAAGACTACTGGATAAGGCCATCGAATCTTCCTTCTGTATTCATTAACCAAGATCACTTGTATTTAGAGACAATAATCAAAACGTTTAATTTCCAGCGGTCATATTGACCAACGATCATATAACAGTCAAAACCCAATGGTCTCATTTTAATTATACTCATGTTATCAAATGAAACATTTTTTCGAGTATAAAATGACACACAAAATTATGAAACAAGATTTATTAAAAAATTTCAGGTCTTTATAATCTTCCCCCCTTAAGAAATTGCATCCTCGCAATTTTTAAAATTGGGAATAGAAATTTCATTGAATGTCCCACATCAGAAAAAGATTCAGTAACACTATTAATTTAAAAGAAAGAAAGGGAAGTAAAAATGTCACCCGAGTTAACCCATACTAGGATTCCATGTAGGAAAACATGGACATGGAGGAGAAAACAAAGGGTCACGTTCTGAGGGAGAGTGATAGAAAACATGATTAGGAGAAAGTTAAGAACAAGAAAATCACAAACATATGATGGGTTAAACGGTATTTGATTTCCTAGTAGGAAACTTTAACAGAAAACGTTTTTGTTTTACATTACTTTTCATAGTTTTGAAGAATTCATTTACTACATAGAATAAAACACAAGGAAATATAACTACCTTCAAGTAGTGTTTCATCCTATAATAAGTTTCTACAAAAAATAATCTTTTCTCCAAATGATGAGCATTCAAAACTACATGGTCTCATCAACGAACAAAAATCATCTTCTAGAGAATCGCATAATCCACCAAAGATTAACTATCTATTTCTTCTATTATCCTAAAAATAGAAAGGGTAAGATAAAACAACTATTTAAAAAGAAAGAATCCCATAGGAAGGGAAACTACTTTAAATCTTCAAAATTCCACGGTACTACCCAAAGTTCATCATAGACCAGTCCATAAATAATTGTCCTTAAAATTCCTCAAAATAAACCAAACTAAGATTAAAACCCAAATACCAGATGGATTTGATAACATATTCTTCCAAAATAAACTTCATTGTTCATCTCCAAACAACATCAACCACTCCTAATAACTTATATCAAAAGTAGCTAACCTAAACATATTTTCCCCAAGATAGGTTAATCATTTCCATAAGTAACCTATATTACCATAAGTTTACCTTAAATTCATGGATTCTCCAAAATATAAGTCTACCTTTACTCCCCAAATAAAATACCGTAGTAATCTATTTACCTCGATCAAATAGGGTTCCCAAAATAGTGAACGTCTTCCAAAATAATAATCATCTTTTAATCCACTAATCATATATTTTTTTCAAAAATAACAACTTCACAACATCAACATGTGGTACATAAAAATAGATGTTGTCCTTAATGATATAGAACCATCTTAGGTAGTGACTCAATGTTCTTAGAAAACATTAAAGTTATGCTCATAGGGCATGAACTAAAAAAAACAACATGACATAGACAATTATTGCGAAGAAGTTACATGTACTTCAGTCATCATGATCTGTATTGACATAGGACATGCATTGTTCTATTGTACTTGAAGATTTTTTATTCTCATCATGTTTCTCATCCCTTCCCAGAGAGCATTGCCTTGGATAATGTCTAACTTCTCCACATTTACGACATTGAAATGTATAAGGTACATTAGACCGAACCTTATATCTCTTCATCATATTATCCATTTTTTAAAAGCAATTGGCTACTTTATGCCCTATCTTCCCACACTAAAAACATCTCCCAGTTCCTTTGTGACATTCTCCTTGGTGCATCTTCCCACACTTTTTGCAAAAAAGAAATTGGGTATTCTTTCCCTTATCAACTTGATCAGATTAACATCCTTGAGACTTTGTCTTCTTCTTCCTTGATGAATTTGGGCATTCAACTAGGTACCAATTATTAATTGTGATTTTTGATAGCTGGTTTGGCATAATCACAATAAGTTCAACTAGATTTCTCGTCATCTCTGTCACATTAATAGGGCAATCATCACATTTCCTATCACATTGGTTGTTGGGACATGTTCTTCCATTTCCCACTATTAACTAAGAAAAGAAAGTATAATTAGGGTCTTAAATAATTATCAAATAATCACTAAAAGGAAACTTTAAGAATAGAAGGATAAACTTGTAGAAGGAAATTATACCCAAACCTGTGATCCCCTAGGCTCCAATATAGGTTATCCTTGATCATATATTCTTATGTGAATCTTTATTTTATTTTATCGTTGTTCCTTTAATAATGGTTCATACTAAGATTAATAATTTACCAAAGCATATACCCCAGAAGTGTCATAACCAAGAGTGCAGCAATGCCCATTGTCGTGTACTAGTTCTCATTTGAGTCTAGCTCAAAGCGGTGTTTTCGGGTTTTACCCCTATGTACATCTGTGCCAGAGCCACCTCTACCTGCTCTTATCCATACATGGGTGTATTTTCTTGGAAACCCTTTACTCAATACTCACCAAAATACTAGGAATATTTCCTATATTTAAAAATTTTATATATGTTTCTTCCTAATGTTTTCATATCCTAATTTCCACAAATAACTAAACCATCCTTTGATACCAACTATAACATCCCGCCTTTTTATCACATAAACTTTCATAACATTATACAAAACCGAGGATCTTTAAGGTTTAGTGTCTTGGAAACCAAAAACTCAAAACATGAAAACATAAAAAATTCTTCTTAAACACTTTAAAGGCTTCTTCTTATGTTGATCCTAGGTTCATTATTGCATCTCATAACCTGGGGACATACATCAAAATAAAGGGTGAGCAGAAGGCCCAGGAAGGGAAACAAGGGAAACATTTAACATGTGAACTTGAGATACATCAATAAAGTCATGAAAAAGAACTTTAAGGCATGAGAAAGAAATCATGAGGCATATCATAATAAAAATAATGTATTTCCAAACTTGAATATGTGGATACAACATTTAACTTAGACAATAATTTCCATTTCACCAAGGTCCATCCCCAAGGTGTCATTAAAAATTACCAAGGTTATTCACCAAGGCATCGTAAAAAATGGTCATCTCTAGAGATTAAGTCTTTACCCAATGAATTGGAGCGCTATTCGGGCGCACCCTTAAATTTGTATTTATAATCATGTGACCCACATATATCATCAACAATCATTTCATAAACAACCCATATAGCATAAAAGAAATGGGTTTCATTTCATAATCATAATGTTTTAAAAACTGCTTTAAGTACATGATCTTTATGTCACTTTAAACCCACGAAAAAGGAAAGAGGGTCTTATGTATGTAAATACTAGAATTTAAAATCGAAAATTTTTGTATATATGTGAATACCCATTTATAAGTAAGAGATTTGAGTATTCACTTAATAAAATAAGATAATTTGAGAAAAATAGAGAGACATTTGAAACGGAAATTCTGCAGCATAACAGCTATGTTTCGGGGTTTTAGAAAACATTGAAAAGAGAGAGGACATAGGTCACCCACTCATAAATGATCCAAAGAACAATAGTGGGATAGAATATAATGGATAAAATAACATGGTAATGAGATTTTAAAGACATACAATATGAAATGAAAAATAAGGAATGAAGACAAAAATAAGATTTCTCTTATGAAAATTCGGCAGCCTAACGGCGTCACTAAAACTTCAACAAAATGAATTGAAGAGATAAAATAGGGACTCTCATAATATGATCATAAAAGATCAGTATGATATATATAGATATCATACCCCAAAATAATAAAAAGGAACTTGAAAAACTTGACATGAAAGTAGAACTTTGAAAAATGAGAAAGGTGAAAGAATCCCTTAAAAATTCGGCAGCCAAACGACACCACTTAAACATCAACAAAAATGAATTGACGTGATCAAATAGGGTATCTAATCATATGAAAATAAAATATAAGTATTATAGATATAGATATCATACCCCAAAATAATAAAAAGGAACATTAAATACTTGACATAAAAATAGATCTTGAAAACGAGAAGGGTGAAAGAATCCCTTAAAAATTCGGCAGCCTAACGACGCCACTTAAAACATCAAAATAATGAATTGAAGAGATCAAACAGGGTCTATCATCATATGAAAATAAAAGATCAGTATGATAGATATATATATCATACTCCAACATAACAAAAAGGAACTTGAAAAACTTGACATGAAAGTAGAAATTTAAAAAATGAGAATGGTGAAAGAATCCCTTATAAATTCGGCAGCCGAACAGCGTCACTTAAACTTTCTTAAAATGAATTGATGAGAGAAAGAGGGGGTCTATCATAATATGAACATGAAAATTGATGTAAGCCAAATATAAAAGAACATCCCCCAACATAAGATCATGGATCATAAAAGAAATGACATAGAAGAGATTACTTATAAAGAAAGGGAGAGGTAGGATCCCTTACATTAAAACGTATCTCTTAAAACTCAAAGGTTGGGACCTTGAGGGCTTGGGGGCACCTTGAGAGGACTTCATGGGATGTAATGAGACCAGAACTTCATTGGGGGAGATTTGGGAGTGAAAATAAAGAAGGAAAGGGTGAGTATTTATAGGTAATGTGAGGGGACAAGGCATTAATGGCCAAGGGACACCTCACAAGTGGTTTTCTCAAAACCATGGGCTCTCCCATGATATTTCCCATGGAGTTAGGCCACATGGGGCCCCCATACAATAATTCATCACCTTTGTTCAGCCAAACCTTAAAATATCTTATGACATCATCATGACACAGTTATGATGTCATTAAACATACCGAAACCCTAAAACTGTATTTATACTATTCACTGAAAATTCAACTTTCTCAGAAAAATCCCAAAATTTCACCTTAACCAAATATCAATGCTCTGATTTCAAAAAATGAACTCCATTTTGTAAAAATAATTTTCTAAATATTTTTAATTTAATTTTTAAATAAATACACTATTCACCGAAAATTCATTTTTTTCAGAAAAATCCCCAAAAATGAATTTAAAATAATATCGATGCTCTGAGTTAAAAAATGGAATCCTTTTTATAAAAATAATTTTCTAAATATTTTTAATTTCATTTTTAATTAAAAAGCTATATTCATCTGAATAAACTATTACTTGACTAATAATTTCTCAAATAATTATTTACCTATTTTATTGAATCTCAATACTTAATCAAGGTTCCTAGATTATATTAATACTTTCTTTAAGTGATATTACTAATCCATTTGGTCACATTACTAATCCTAAGAATAAAATCACTATTCATAATTTACTATTCATCAAAAATTAAGTTGATCTTATTAGATTCTAAATTTCGTACTGAACATAATTGTAGAAGACCATTTTTTGAAAATCAGTACACATTTTTAATAATTTATTTTTACATAAACATTTTTAAAATATCCTTTTTCTAAAATTCATCAAAAATATGCATACTATATTTATCCGGACATTTGAAAATTCAAAGACATCACCATAATAATAGAACACAATTTTATTTAAAAAAAAGGATTACATAAGGAAATTATGGTCTTGTTACATATCCCCTTATAACACCATCATAGGGCATAATAGTATAGTGTGATAGGGTGATAGAATCTTGGGCTGGCTCGGCCAACATTGCACGAGTATTAATTTCTATCAGTTTGAACTTCTCGCGAAGGTGATTCCATTCTAGCTTCAAAAGATGAAGTTCGGCTTGGGTTTGGTCTAGAGAAAAGCCCAGTGGTGCTACCTCCTTCCCAAGTTCTATTAGATGGGCTTAGATTGGCCCAAGACTACTGGATGTGGCCATGGAATCTTCTTTCTATATTAATTAACCAAGATCACTTTTATTTAGAGACAATAATCGAAACATTTAGTTTCTAGCGGTCATATTGACCAACTATCATATAATAGTTGAAATCTAATGGTCTCATTTTAATTATACTCATGTTATCAAATGAAACAGTTTTGTTGAGTATAAAATAACACACAAAATTAGGAAACAAGATTTATTCAAAAATTTCGTGTCGTTACACTCACAATAGAGGTAGTGCCATCATATTTTTAAGGAAAAAAACAAAGCTCATAACTCCAGACCATGTGTCAAGAAGTTCTTCTCATGGATATTTTACTCTCATGAGTCATAGAATATCAAATTATCATTTTTCATGAGTATAATATGAAATAATTTCATTTAAGAATCACCATATTTCATAAATCTTTCTCCACTTTTGGGTAATGTGAGTACAAGTGCACTGACCAGCTGTCTCTTTAGATCCTTGAAGCTTTCCTCACATTCTTCCATCCCAACATAAATTACCCCTTTCCTTGATAACTTAGTCACAAAAAATCTATAATACCCAATTAATCCAAGAAAAATACAGGTTTATATGACACTAGAGGGTCTAGGTCATTCCTCAATCACCTTTTTTTGAAGGGTGCACAATAATTCACTCACCTGTGATCACATGTCCCAAGAATGTGTCTTTATTCATCCCAAAGTAATACTTGCTGAATTATTCATACATATTATACTTATTTTATATCACCAACACATGCCTTATATTTTCTTCATGTTACTCATTGATATTAGATTATAGGAGACTATCATCGATATAAACTAATAGAAATTTTTCTAGATAATGACTAAAGACTTTATTCCTAAATCCCATGAAGATTAAAGGGGAATTAAAAAGTCCGAAGGGAATTAACAAAAAATCATAGTGCTCATACCTTGTATGGAAGGTAATATTTTTAATATCCTCCTTGTTCACCTTTAGATGAATATATCTAGAACAAAGATCCACCTATGTGAAGTACTAAGCTCTTTACCACTGATCAAACAAGTCATCAATCCCTAGAAGTGGATACATGTTCTTTATTGTGATCTTATTGTGTTCTTGATAATCTATACATAACCACATTGATCCATCCTTCTTATTAAAAAAGAGCACATTAAAAAAATAAGGTGATGCACTAGGGTATATAAAACCTTTTTCCAAATGATCTTACAACCGCTTATTTGACTCCTCTAGTTCAATAAGATCTGTCCTATAGGTACACTTTGAGATAAGAGTATCTAGGAGTATGATATCTATTGAAAAATTTACCTCACAATTCAGGGGGAGTCTAGGTTACTCTTATGGAAATACATCACTGTACTCCATCATGATGGGAATTTCTCCTTGGATGAAAACATCCTTTGACTCAACCATTTTGGAAAGGTATTATTCTTTATAGGGAATCAACACCCACACCATTGAAAGATTTTCAAAATTTGATTTCTAATATTCCTTAATTTGTATAGGAGCATGGGATGATTTGGAATATTAAAAGACATTTCCCTTTCCTGAAAATTGATATGTGCTCTATATAATTAGATCTAATCCATTTCCATTATAGCATTGAATTCCCCCAAGGGAAGTATCATGAGATTTTCTTGAATAATATTCCCAAATATGCCAATAATACAAGAGTTGAACACGTGGGTTTTGATTATTTCACCACTTGGTGTTTTTAGAGATATCATTAATTCAACGTTTCGGGTATTAGATTTAATAGTTATAGAAAAATTGATAGATATAAGGGAATGCGTAGAACTAGAATCAAATGAGACTTGTTCTATTACTGAGTGAAAGGAGGTGTACCTTGTATGACTTCACATTCATGCTCCACTTTTGTAGTAGTTATAAAATAAGCTTTCCATTGATCCCTTGGATTTGGTGGCTAATGATTCTGGTTACCCTCGAGAACTAAGGTCTTAGAGAACTATATTTGATAGTTTCCTTTCTTCCTAGAGTTTTAGAATTGGACCATTAGTGGAGCTCTCCTTTCCTCCACCACATTTTCCTACATCCTCGTGTCTTTTCAATATTCATGAGTTTGGTGGCCTTCTCTACCACACTTGAAGAATTTCCCCATACCTTTGAGAAAATTCCCATTATGATTTTACCATATTTTTGACTTGTGGGAGGTTGAGTTTTTTTCCACCTTTACCATTATATCATCAAGCATGAAACTATATCTTTCATTTCATATCACCATAGCCATGAGATAATTCTTAAAACTCCATATTCTCTTTGAGATCACATCCAAAAACCTCTTCATAACTCCAAAAATCTAAAATTGAAATATCCTTTAAAAATTTTCTTTTTAAAACACTAAATATCATTCAATTTTTCTATCATTTTGGATAAAAAAACCCAGAGCACACCTTGGAAGCTGTGTAAAATAAAATTCATTGGCCAGGAAAGATTATCTTCCCTTTTTCTTCTACTCAATGAATTCTCTCTCCATCATTGTACAAAGATATCAAGGGGAATACTTGTGAAGAATCATTATCTTAATGTCTTCCCACTATATATCTTCAATTTCCTCCTTTAGCTAGGTTTTCTTTATCAACACCCACCATTGATCAACCTATAAATCAAGATGATAAAAATAAGATTCACCTTATCCATCTCAAAATATCGATGAATAGAAAATATCTTAAGATCCACTAAATGTTAGTGGTCGTTTCTAAATAAAACACTCGATATCCAGTAGCTCCCTCTTAGGTGACGGTGGATGTTCCACATTATTCAGGTTATTATAAATGAACTGAGACATTTATGTAATTATCACCCTGAATATTTGAACACAATCTCCCAAAGAATTAGGGATTTAATTTGGGAAATCACTTCATTGTCTCTCTCAAGGGTTGTTGGTATAGATTCTCTTTGTTCCCAACATTTTCTAAAATAGAAATGGTTAGAATGAAACATAAGTAAAAAATTCATGAACATATAATTTTTTCCTTTCATATAAAGACATATATGGTGGGATCCATATGTTTAGATTTTTCTAAAACAAATATTCTTGGGTGCTTTATTATACTTAGATTTATACTAAGGGGTTTCACTAAGGTTCTATAATCCAAATTCCCAAATTAACTAATCCATGCTCTCATACAAACTATATTGACCCTTCTTTTCTTACATTACTATTACATAATTTTACGGATAAAAAACATAAAATCGTTAAATGATCAGGATCCAAAGGTTTAGTATAATTCGGAAACTAAGACCATATTTAACATTTAAAAAATATAACATAATCATTTATTTAATTTCATCTTCTCTAGCTTATATTTGGCCCTTGAATTCCCCTTAGTACAAGTAATCACGTGAGGATATACATTAAAAGGGGTGAGGCAAAAGACCATTAAGAGTAAATATAGTAAAAAACACAATATAAAATGCGGTGAGAATAATAATTATAATCATAAAATAGGCATAGAATCATAATTATGGGAGGAATTATTATGTAATGGAATGGAATGTGGAAATGCATAAAAATTAAACATCGTGTCTTAGTGGTCTGCTTACAGACATAGTTGTGAACAAAGGTTGCATCAAGTTCATTCATATTTCACTTTTCTTATGAGATACATCAAATTACACATTTCATTTGAGTGAAATATAATTATGGTTGCAAATTTCACATCATAACATTAACATTGTTCTATATAATTCTGGCCACACCCATCACATCATAACATTTGCATTATCATGCATGCCATGCATAACTTATAACAATATTAAATATAAAATTAACCATGTAAATTAATGGGTTCCATTTCATAGGCATAAATTCTTAAAATTTTCATTCCCAAATGAAGTATGGTATAACATACCTGAATCATCTACCCTGAGTGAAAAAGAAACTATCTCGAGAAGTAAAAGGTGCGTTTTTTTTAAAGAAGAGCTGTTTTGGAAAACATTGTGTTTGAATAAATTCAGGTAGAAAACATTTATATCCAATAAAAGGTAATATAATTATATAGAAATCATATTTAAGGAATATCCATACTGAAAATGGGGTGAATGAGGGAAAACCAAAGAAAGATATTTGGGTTCAAGACTTCCCCTTGCCTTGTGTCCGAATGATTTGGTCACATTAATATCACGTATAATCAAAATAGATTCATTAATTAACAATTAAATAAACATTTATATATTAATATTATACATTGTGTTTTTATTATGTCCTTTTATGGGCCTTCGGGTGAGTTATAGAGTTTAATTTCATCATTCTAGGATGTTCTTTTTCTTAGTTTTCAGGATCAGTTCACTAGTATACATGAATGGAAGTTCATGTAAAACTTGGAAAAATATCCCAAATTGTTATTATATTTTATTAATAATATTAAATAAGTTTAAATTATATTGAAATGAATTTGATTATATGGTATGAGGATTAATATTTAGACAACATTTAATGAAGATTGTTTTAGTTAATTTTGGCGGATTTTTGATCACAACAAACTCTATTTGTTTTATCATTCAGTATTTTTTAATAAATGATAGTTACAGGACAAAGAGATGGTTAAAACATACACATTAAAATATTTTTTCAACCATTTAATAGTTTTATTAACATTCTTGAATGTGTTAATGTATAATGAATGTGCATCGCTCACGATGCCGGTAAATTAACACATCATGGGCGGTGATTTCATTTTTTAAATAAGAGTGGGGGAGGGGTGACTTTTAATTATGAATATTCCATTAAAATGATATAATTTCAGTATATCAAAAATTATGGAGTTATCATTCCCTTTGGACCAAGGAAGGTGAGGAGGTAAAAAGAAAATAAATGAAATTTAATGGAAATTAAAAGAGAGAGAGAGAGAGAGGATTTAGCTGTTGAATTTATCCTACATGAGAACCTAGTTTGGGAAAGAGTTTAGTATTTTGGTGTGACCAAGAGCTTGAAGACATGGGGGAGGCACTAGGGGAGAGTATTAGGCAATATTAAGGAAAGGCCCAAAGCTTGAGTAGTGTGAGGAGAAGAGGGGTTGAGGGGTGGAATTTATAGTGGAGGAGAGGGGTGTTTTACCAATATTTTATTAATTAAATTATTATTTTTGCTCCAGACTATGAATATTTTGAGCATTATCTCTAAAAATATTAAAATAATGGAGGGGAGTTCAAGAGTTTGGTCTTACAGCAGCCTTACATCATTTATGACTCCATAATTCATCTATTTATATTTTATTATAAATTAATGTATTTTTTGATTCATAAAAAATATAATTATTTCAGAAAAATCCCAAAATAACACCCTAACCAATTTTCAGAATTTATAATTAAAAAATGGACTCAATTCGATGTAAATACATTTCTATATATCGGTAATTTAATTTTTCTTTAAAATCGTCATTTACTTGGAAAAGACAGATTTCAAAATTATAACTGATTTTATAACACTTTGAAAATTTACTTAAGGTATCCAAAAATTATATTAAAATAATATGACATACAAATATAAATTTATGGATATATTTTCTGAAAATAATTTTTTTTTAAATTATTAAATATATCATAAAATTGAAATTAAATATTTATGACTTATAAGAATTCAAATAGTTAATTAAATTGTTTTATAATATTTAATTACTTTGTATATGATATAATTATACCACAATTTCATTTATAGGATGTTTTCATTTTATTTATACTTTCATGGGTGGTGTTACTATTCATTTGGATGGTTTACTATTCATAAGGGTCATATTACTCTTCCTAGGATCAAGTTACTATCTCATCGGTATAGGTTTCTTAGCTTATTGAAATACTTCTCATTTCACTAATTCTTCATTTATAAAGTTCTTATTATGTCCTATGTGTGATTTTATGTGATTTATACTATATGAAATTACTATAAGAAAGGAGAAATTCCGTTGATAAAATTTTGGGTCATTACAAGAACGATTCACCAGAATTGAAATTATATGTTATTAATGAACATACATAAGTGTAATTAGTCTTATATATCATTTGGTTTTATTTTATGAGGATGATTTAGTTTATTTAACATTACAAAAAAATATTTAATTTATTTTGGTTGTTTTTTATGAAATTATGACCTTATATAATTTTATTTAACATCATATTTTTATTTATGTTCCAAAACATTATTTATATTCTAATAAGTAAAAAACAATATTATTTAACCAAATTAAAGGTATTTTGATTATACTAAAAGGTAGTTGGGAAAAAAGTAAAATGCATCGTCCACGGTGGTGGTAAATCGACATCCTACAGATGATATATTTATTTTTAGAATAAAAGGAAAACTGAAGAGACTTGAAGTTCAATTATTCCATTACCACAATAAAATTACATCATATAAAATATATTATAGTTATCATGTCATTTGTAAAAGTTTTGTTATTGAGACGATAATAAATAAATGAAATTGTAATGAAATAAAAAAAAGAGGATTCTACCTCTGGAATTTCTCCTCTTTGAGAACATCCTTAGGGAAAATAATTTTCTCTTTTGATGATACCAAGGTCTCTTGGATGTTAGAGATTGGAATGGGAAGATTATTTATCCTAAACTAGAAAATCATTATTGTTTGGAAGGTGGGAGTTGATGACGTGGTGGGGGTTGGTATTTGTAGGGGAAGAGAGGGGTGTTTTCTCATTATTTTATTCATAAGATTATAATTTGGGATCAAGACTATGAATAGTTTTATTTTTTGTGACTAAGTATGTTTAATAATGAATAATAGTTCAATATTATTGTATTACATCATCCATACATAATATATGACTCAATAATTCTGGTATTTGGTAAATACTGTAGATTATCATAATTCACTATTCCCCAAATATTTAACTATTTTAGAAAAACATAAGAAATTCATCCTAACCATTTTTCAATGTGTAGATTTCATAAATGGACACTATTTATTGAAAATATTTTTATAAATATGAGAAATTTTATTTTTTAATTAAAACCATCATTTACTAGGAAATACCAATTTTAAAATTATGAATTCTTTTGTAACACTTTGAAAATGTAACTAATGCCTCATAAAAATATATTTTAATAAAAAATAAAAAATATATTTATTTATGAATATATTTTATGAAAATAAATTTTATTATTAATCATTATATTAATAATAAAATTCTCAATTAAAAAATTTGTTTTACAAAAATACCAACACTTATTTTATCATTTTTAAAACATTTATTAACTTATAATATAAAATAATTATATCATATTATCACATATAATATGCCTAAATTTTATTTATAATTTCATAAGTGATGTTTAGATTATATTTTCCATATTACTATTCCTAATGGTCATGTTACTATTCAAAGGGTCATGTTACTATTCTAGGTGTCAAGTTACTATTACATATGTACATATTATTTATTATATTTAAATAACACTTATTTAATTCTTCATTTATGAAAATAAAGTTTTTGTAAATCTTCCTATTCCATGTATGTGTTTTATACAATATAACATAATTATACGATGTGAAATTATTTTGAAAAAAGTTGGGTTCGTTATTATCAGCACTTTATTCTCACATCCAAAAATGTGGTAAAATGAATATATATACAGCTAAACCTTAATATTGGGTCGTAATCCACCCTCATATAGTCAAACCATAGTGATATCATCTAATTCCATCACTAATGTTAATTTCACAAGATAAGGGAACCACTATGAATAATCAATAATTTAGGTATCTCCCAAATTTTAATTCTTGAACTCATGGGCTCTATCTACCCTAAATGTATTAGGAATGAATTTACCGAGATACATGGAATCCAAATCAGCCTATCTTAACCAGTCATTACATATGTATTGTACCATTACATCCCAATAATGTTTCACTAGTCCTCTTGGAATATATGTGTCCAAATTAAACCTCTACCCTAGGAGTATCTCCATAAGATATGATATCATCATAAAAAAATATCCAACTATTTTTTCCATTGTTCCATGATATTATTAAAATAAAGTAGGGTGTTGTGATCTAAACTATCCTGTCAAATATGCCACAAATGGCTCATCTACCTAAGATCCTTAGTCAATTCTCAGAATAACTCCTACCAATTTAAATTTGATATTCTCATCTAACCAATTCACTATGTCCTCTTACAACCATGATTTTCATTCTTATATTAGTGCCTCGAACCACATATCATAATCACACATGCCTTCAAGGTCCTTATTATATGAAAAACCTAGTGGCACAAAATCGACACCCCCTTTACACTGTAAAGGAGGATGTCTAGGTGGATTTATATGAAGAGAAAAATACCATCATAAAAAAAGATATGACATCCAAAATACTAAAAATATGTAAATATATAATAGGTTGTTCATCTTATTAAATGTACACTTCCCTACCACACCCAAGTCACATATCATATAGACTTACAACCCCATTCCTACTCATTTCAAGGTTATGAACCACTTCCATTATATCGGTGTAGTATCTATATACACATCACACTAAAATCACATACCATTGTTGGATGAGTATAATAACATAAAAATATATAAATAAAAATACCATATATGTTTTTTAGACACATGAAAAAGTTGTGCCCCTATTTGTTTCCAAAACCAATACCCTTTCTCAAGTAACATGTGTAGAATTCCACCAACAAACAATTTATGAAAATGATGTTTAGAATATTATTTAAACTATAAATAGACTATCCCTTCTTTTTTATTTTAGGTTTAAATAAATAGTCACAATAACAACAATATTTCATCTGTTACCTATGTGCCCAATATGATTCATGATCACTCCCTCTCTTTCTCCTCAAACAAGAGTTCAAAATAATAAATAATTAAAATGAAAAACCAATAAATATAAATCAATTTCTCAATTATAATTTCATAAATCAACACATAAAATAACTTTTCCCCAATAACATGGAAATTAACATATGAAACTACTAGAAAGATACAGAACGTGACATCCATAACAAGAGTTAACACAGTCCTAGACTCCATTCATCAAAAACCCAAATAAAAACACCTTTAAATAATATATATTTAATATCAATCACTGACTCAACTTATGAACTACCCTGACCAGGTAATACATTACAATTTCCAATATTCTATGCCACTTCATAATTCCCTACCTCCCCAAACCAATCAAATAGTGCCAAAACTGATAGTGGACTGCAAGACCTTAGAAATTCCACATCGTATACCAAAGTCTACCAACTAGAAATGACAGCCTATGGGGTGATAGTGGGGAGAATATACCCTCTAATAAAAAAATAATAATAAAAATAATAATAATAATTATTACAATATCATGGAAGTAGTTTTAAAAAAGAAAAACAATACAGAAACAACACATACAATAATCCAAATAATTTATACCATCTCATGCCAATTATAGAATTAAACTAGGATTAACCATGGCTCAACCACATATATACATATAAAAAATAGACCAAATTTATGGTTATCTTGGTATTGATGAATCACAAAAACCATCTCCAAAATCCTACATATACCCATGGACCATCTAAAAAAATCTAGTTTCAGTTACCTTGTGATGGAAATCCTTTTACCTTAACTATATTCAAAACCATCAAATTTGCACACATCTTAGAGAGATTGTAATGGGTATTAGTTCGAATTCTATACTCCACCATCAAGACTATAATTTTATTATATTTATATGCATATACAAGTGTATGAAATATGTAATTAAATAGAAATTGACCATATATCACACATCCCACTACCCTTAAGTCCAACAACAACATGTTTTCCTGGACCTACCTCAATTAATGATGAAGTGGAATGAAAAAAACACATTATATCACCTTAAAAGGGCCCCGAACCTAGCCACCATGCATATATCACATGACATCACATGTAAATCATAATAATATAACCACTAATAGTCATTCTGATACCCAAAAGGCATGTCCACGTGTAATAAAAAAAGTCCCAAGGACTTCCATATAATTTTACCACTGTTTTCTTGATATCTTGACAAATCCCCATCTAATAGTTATACCCATATTTTAAATATCCCAACCATTTGGTGATATCATAATGGGGAGACTCAAGCCCCCAAAATGGGGTCTCAACTATCACAAACTATGTCTTATATAATGAAAAACTCTTCTATATCTATGGAAAACACCATCACCTACATCACTCAATATACGGAGTCCTACACTTATAACAAGTGGTTGAAACAACCAAATGGGTCTTATCATTTTTGAACATAAACCCATTGGCCCTATAGACTACCTACAATGAGAAGAATCACCAGTATCCTAGAAAAATCATCTATAAATACTCTCTCGCAACATATAAACCATGCCACCAAATCACGATAATGGTTAACACCATTTTCTATATCTCAGTGAGAAACATCACTTATCTTTAGGTGATCAAAATCACCCATAGTTAGTCGAGAAATTCCCAACGTTTTCCTATGAAACCACATTTGTATTCTCATTTCAAGAACATAATCTACCAATGATGCTATCACGACCAACCAACCATGGAACCATAAAAGATACCTATTATTCCATACATGGCCCAAAAAAACTTTTCACACACATAAGGGAAACCTTGACAACTCCTTCGGTCACTATAACTCTAAGAATATCATCTATGGTCTCATATAGACCACCATACTCTTATCTATTTTCCACACATCACATAACACACATATTAATTAGAAAAAATATTGGAACCACATGCCTAGAGTGGGTAATATTTCACTTGAGCTGAAAATACAACCTATTCGGTTCGAATTAAAATATTTTCAATAACCTAAAAACCCATCTTTATCAAGGAACCTTTGATAGGTATGAAGGAAGTTTTGTGAAAACTAAAAAAAATATAAATATGATTATTGTTTCCATCTCATATGGAGTCCCCTTATGATGAACTAGACAAACATATATAAATAAATGATTGAGTTATCTAAATAATAGAGGAAGGACACAAGGTCTGGGGAGTCTGCTCTTGATCAACTAAAATGTCAAATTTTAACCCCTTAATATCATTTATTAAATAAAAATTTAATTTTAGAACTCTATTTTTTATGTTCACATGGTAGGTCATGAAAATAAATTAGGACTAGGACATGAATCCCACCTCTCCAGGAACTCTCTCAGTGTGAGACCCCCCCATCACGGTGTGAGGAACTCCCTTGAAGTCACAGCTTCACTACATAGCCATTAGGTTGTGAAATGGCCTTTAGGGTCATCTTGTGATATCCCATTGACAAAGGGCCTCCCCTCTATTCATATGTTGTCCTGAAATTCCTCTTTTCCATTATTCTTTGAGCCTCCCTTACATAAAGTGTTGTTTCATGGCTCTCAGCCACTATGTTTCAACCAACATCATGAAAGTAAATTTCAACTACATGTCCCCCTACAAATTTTTAAAACCTACTCTTGATCCATCATCAACACCCTATCCATTCCTAAACTAGAAAACACATGAGGTTGGAAACTATTGAAATAGTTTCATACCTTAATATTGGTAGTGTTTTATAATGACATATATTTCCTAAATCTATAATATTTAGTGAAAAAATATTAACACTCATATCTAATATGTTATTCTATGTGTTTAGGTAAATATTATAAAAATAATTTGTTTTTTTAATATTCCATAACTGTGTAGTTTGAACTAGTTCTGTAACACCCCAAGCTTCCACGATACGTTTCCCTTTGAATAATTTAATAGCTTTCATTGTACGCAACTTCAAGATTCTAACACACCGCGACCAATCAAACTAGCCATTATGAATAATAATAACCACTTTTTGAAATTTTAAAAATTTTATCATTCAAAATGGACTTCATTTTTGGATTCAGAATATCCAAATTAGCTTAGGGTGAATTGTTTGTATTTTTCAGAAAACTTTCAATTTTTGATAAATAGTAAAAAAACACAGAGTAATAGTATAAACCGAATTTTAATTTAAATAATTATTTATTTTATTTAAATTTATTTTAGGTAAAAATAGATACATAAACCTATATATGTTCAATATAATTCATTGGAGTCAGTTTATAATAATTTTTGATATATAAAAATTTTATTGAACTTTTTAACCGTCTCTTACCCACCTCCAAGGAGCATTTTCAAATTTACAGAAAACATAATTTTACCGCTTTTGTGAGTTGAAATTCAAAAAACCAAGAGACACAGTTGATATCAAAAAGTAAAATGTGGTTCAATAAGATAAAAATTATTTTTGGTGAATACTAACTTTTGTCTTTTATTTACCACGGTTAAAATTAAATAGGGTTATTAAGGGTAAAAATGATATTATTATTACCCTAAAACATGTCCTAATTCTATTGGATACGTGTAATTAGACCAAAAACAACCTTAGGAATAAAATATGATCCTTTAGGTCCACTTGGATTAGATTAGGGAATTTATTATTATTTAATTCAAAGAAGAGTAAAAGTGTTAAATTCAACGATTAATAACTAATCCATTTTTGATATAGAGTTATACATAAGATAAATTCGATTATAAATATTAATTATAAAGATAAAAATATTTCCCACATAATGGTATTTTATCTATATTTTTTAGACATTATATAATTTAATTTATTAATGACACAATGATGATGTTGAAATTACCTAATTAATGAAATATTAAAATATTTGATATTTTAAATATCCAAATAAATGTAATTTTATACTTTTTATGAATTAAAAAATTTTACATGTTAATATGACATGTTATTGTTGGTTGGATTATTTGTTTTTGAATAAATAATACTGTTATGAATTTAGAAAAAACAAAATACCAAATAGTGTCAAAATTGACATAAAAACGTTTTTAAAAAAAATATTATTTTATTAATTGATATTATTTTCTTAAAAATATAATATTCGGACAAAAGACTTATATAATGATAGGTGTATCATTAATGAACTACTTGGGGTTATCTTGGATGTATATAGTATGTTTATTAGCCATATAATATAAAAATACAAAGAGACATGGTAAATGTCAAACTATTTAACTAAGACTTAAATATAAAAGATAAGGTTAATATAGTGACCCAAACCTATCTAAAACCTATTGGTTGAGTAGTTTTCGACCCATCACCACCTTATACTTTATATAATTCATTTTTGATCCATTAGATACCAAAAAGTATTTTATTATAAAATAATATTTCTAGCTTTTCCTAAGGTGCCCCTCACCCCTTTTATAAAAGGGAACTCCCCCTTCTCTATAATTCACACCTTAAAAGCAATTTGGATTGGACAAACCCTACCCAAATACCCTCTCAACAGTTCTCCCTTCATCCTAGAGGCCATCTTTTAGTTAAAAATTCATTTTAAAGATCCCTTTTGATCAAATCAATAGGAAGAACCCGAATAATAGGTAAATATTTCATCACCTATTTCATGTCCCTTTCTTCTTACACTTCTTATTTACTTGTTGTTTCTATTATAAAATAATAATTCCAGTATCTTCTATATACTGTGATGTTATTATAAATATGGTACAACCATATTCATTATTCTATCCATCCTTTGAATGACATGTCACCATGCGTGCGTACGTATGGCTTACCGTCTCCACGTCATGGTGTAATTGTTATTTAATACATTATTATATTTATGGGTGTAATAATGATGTGTAATTTATTTAAATAATAAATATAACATGATAATTATTCTTTACATATGATATAACATCCATTTATATATTATTTTAATTTCAAAAGAATGATATTGTCACTCGTGCGGTCGTACAAATTACCGTCTCCACGAACGCGATGAGATTCATTCCCCATCGTAATCAATTCAAGAATAATTTTCATTATATGATTGAAAATAATGTTTAATGACATAATATAATTATTAATATGAATACGATACATCCTATTCATAAAAAACACTACTTACAAAACAAATCATATAAAGGAAAACGAATCATTTAACACCCGAAACGACGATAATACTAAAATATTATTAACAAAGAAATATTAAAAGATCATATATGATATCATATTAATGTATATTATTATTTTATAATTTAATAACAATTATTTCACAATTATGATGGAGGTTAACCTACCCTTGACTAAAGAAAAGTACAAAGTAAGGGGTTTCTTATCTCACTTTTAATTCCATGAGATTTCCTTTATTTGCCACTTATTTATTAAATGTGGTGTATTGTGTACTGTCATTTGATATATATATATTATCACGATCCTTTACTTATTCATGGTATTATGTGATTCATTTGGTTGTTATTATCTTTTGGAAATACGACTCGATTGATTACAACGATGTCAGGGTTTTCATCTCACTTCCTATTTCCGTGAGACTCATGGCATACTGCCACTATTTTCTTTTGTGTGGTGTATGTACTGCCCAACAATTGTATTCTTTGTGTAATATACATTATTTTATGAGTAATTTAATCTTCATTTTATGATCCATCTTTAATGGGATGTATTTTTCATAAGTTACCAAATTGGTAAGGGAATTTTAAATTTCAATTTCCACTCATTCAGCTTTATGCATACTTCATTAATTAATTTACTCCATGATTATTTGTGTAATAATTATTTATTAATTGTGTAGTAATTTCCACTCCCATTTTTGAGGTTATACTTTTGATACACATAATCAATCAATTTATAAATTCTCAAGTCATCAATATGAACATGATACATGTAATTTTAACTTAATATCCATTTATTGAGTTAAACATCCAATTCATTGGTGTTATTTTTACAAGAATATGTTTGAATGTCCTATGATTGATTTACACTGAATATCCAATAATATTTAGTGTATTTATATTTTTCACACATAATTATGTCATTGATTTATCCTTAACCTTAAGATACGGTCTTTATAAGAGATTTCATCTAAATTTACATTCCATTGAGACTTCTTTGTTGTTATACGCCAATTCAATTTTATATGGTGTATATAATGTACTTTTACATAGTCTTTCATGAATCGCTTTATTCCCATGATATTATAATATTTTTATTAACTCAATTTTTTTATTCAAGTGTCTATCTTTTGTTTAGTAACTCTAACTAAAATATCATTTTAAACTGTTTTAAAGATTTATTATTCTAAATATTTCACATTAATATCCATGTTTTAAAAATGGTTTTAAGGATTTATTTATATGGAAATTAAAGTCTAAAAATTAAAATTCCTTTTAAAAGTTTCAATGTTGTATGGGACACTTGGATTCAAGAATCTATTTTAAATGGATTCTTGATGAATAGGGAGACATTTAAATGTTTTGAAGAAAAAGGTGGATATTTCTCTCAAATAGTTTTGATGATTATTTTCATCTATGTAAATATCATTCATTATTCTCTATTGAGGTTGTTCTATTATAATAAAATCTTCAATATTGTATTGAATGAGTTATGTTTTACTTTTTATGTTCTATTTTTAGACTATTCATGGTTTGTGGTTAACATATAGACATTTCGTATGCTAGTTTTAATACGAATGTTCATATTATGTTTCAACCTTTTCATATGAGGAATGCATTGGACTTAGTAAATGATGGGTGGAGCCTTCTATAGCTCCTCGATGTATCGGTAGGTCTCATGAGACAAAATAGTGTCTTGGTACAAGGGCTTGAAAAAATATTATTTGTAGGCTTGGCACAAGGCCTTGACTATGTGGTTATGAAAGACTGGCATTATGCATTCCATCATTATAAAATTGGCTATTGATATCCATGTGATTATTCGACTAGTAGAATATACATGTGAATAATTAAATGACATTATTTGATTTTATCATTGCCAAATTATGCTGAATTTCAAGTTTAAAAGGATTTTGTTTTAGTGTTATACATTTCCTTAAATGTTTATGCTTATTTATGAATGTTTCAGCTATATTGTTATCCTTACTAAGTATCTAAGCTCACCCATTTCTATGTTTTATTTTTCCCAGGATGCGAAGAAGTATATTATGACTGACCTTCAGTGATAGTCTATGGGATCTCAGCGTTGTCTATGGAAAGAATGTTGTTGTTTTTTTCCTTTTTATGATGTAATGTTAACATTATGAATGTGTCTAGTACTTCCAAGGTTACTAAACTAATCGGCCTTTTGAGACTTGATCTTTTGTGATAATGCCAATGATACGTAATAATGCACTGACTCTGGGATTCTAGGATCGGGGAGTTACAATTGGTATCAGAGGAAGTTTAGTACAAACCACGGAAACTAGATTTAAATACACTCTAATTATAGAACATATCCCTAAGATAGAATTCGAGGATTAGTATAGAAGAACTTCCTAAAATTTGGTATTGTAGAGATTTTGTGAGTTTTACAAAAAATACATCCTTTTCTGGATATGAGTAGGTAGAGGCGGCTCTGGCGTAGATGTACCAAGGGATAAAACCCGAAAACACTGCTTTGAGCTAGATGCGAACGGGAACTGGTGCACGACAATGGGTCTTGTTGCACTCTTGGTAACGACACTCCCGAGGGATATTCTTAGGATAATTTACATTTTCTTTACAAACTGATTTGAAGGATTTTAATATAAGATGATAATAAATGACCTTGGTTAATCCTAAGGTGTTTCAAATTGAAAATATAGTGTCATGATATTCTCTATATGATTTTATTACTACTGTTACTCACACAATGATTTCTGGTTTTAGTCAATGGATGGATTCCAAGGAAGTCATAGTAACTTTTATCATGATGTAAAAGGTGGGAATGATGGTGGAAATGAGGAACAAAATGGAATATTGATAGGCATAAAAGATATTATGTTCATGCCAAATCAGTTTTCCAAAAATATGATCAACAACATATATATTAACCAACTCCCGGACACAACGAAGAAGAGAAAGGTGATGAATGATAAGATCTCCAGCAGTGGAGACCATGGAGAAAAGAATCCTTAATTTCCATCATGCAGGAAATGTGGAAGGAGACACCAAGGAAAGTGTATCAATGGAACATAGAAATTATTTACGTGTGGGAAATAAAGACATAATGTAAATAATTTCCGAGGAAAAATGAAGAGTACTATGGAAGAAAATAAAAATGATTCCAAGAATCCATTTACAGTCATTTTCCGTAAATGTAGGGGACTTGGACATTACCCGAGTGAATTCCCTATTCTATAGGATATTTTCATGGTCAAAGAAGAAGATATGGGGAAATAAATGGTTGGAGAAATGTTTAAAATTATTAGTGATCCTTGTTGATGGGATTACATTGGAATAATTTTCCCTTGTATTTGTAAACCTGCAGTTTTTCATGTGAAAATAATATTTGAGGAAGAATTATCTTTTCTCTTGTGGATATGGTTATAAATAACAATTTGGTTTTATATGATCATTGGGTTTGAGAAAATTACAAGTTATTATATTTTGGGATGAAAATGAAAGGTATGAGATACCATTTTTGGTTCAATTATGTTATGGTTATTTTGAAGAATTTATCTAATTTTTGTAATGTTATAAAATATATTTTTTGAAAAAGGAAAACACACAGACCGTGTGACAACCCATCATGTCAAACAAAGCTGTGGGAATCGAACCCACAACCAGAGTGCGATTGAGATTTATCGCCTAACACTGGACTATGTGATGTCCCTGGTTAGTGTGACTAGTTATTTTTAGTTAAATGATTTTATTGATCAATAATAAGTAGATTTGGGATCTTATGTCTTATCAAATGAAAACCCTTTGTATAGGAAAATGATTTGGTGATTAAGTGATATATGTTATTTTGGAAGGCATTCTCTCTGTTGGGAACACTATATGCCTATGGAAAATAGAATACTATGGGATTTCATTTGAGTAGTAATAGTGGATTTTTATCTATGTTTTTATTATGGATTTATAGTGATTTGGGTTATTTATGGAAATGATTAACCAATAATAAAGAATATGTGAATAGGTTAATTACATTTAAGTATGTGACTTTAAGAGTAGTCGATGTCATTTGGAGATATAATTTAACGTGGAAGACTACATAACCAAATTCATCTAAGTTTTGGGTTTCAATATTATTTTGTATTATATTGAAGGATTTTAAGGAAATTTTTTTATTTAATGGTATTTATTTAACTTTGGGGTATTTTTGGTTTAATTTTAGAAATTAAGATTACTGTTTCTTTCTCTAAAGGAATACCATTTTGGGAAATCATCTGAACTTGTACTAACCGTTTTGGTTTTGATTAATCTCTAAAGACAAGGTAAATATATAGTTTATCCATTGTGGAACATGTGATTCTCTAGAAGTTGATTCTAGCCCTTTCGTTGTGACCAAGTCATCTTGAATACTCATCATTTGAAAAAAAAGAGGTAGTGGTAGAAATTTATTAAAGAATGAAAATCTACTTAAAAAGTAAGTATATCTCTTTATGTTCATAGTCAATCTCATAAATAAATTCATCATCTTTATGAAATGTAACTTAAAACAAAAAAAATGTTGTATGTTTACTTTTCCTACTGGGAAACTACTGACTATTTGTCCCATCACAAGTTTGTGGTTTTCTTGTTGTTATCTTTCTCCTGATCATGTTTTCTATCCCTCTCTATCAGAACATGAAACTTAGTTTATCTTCCATATCCATGTTTTCTTACATGGAATCCTAGTATGGGTTATCTCGGGTGACCTTTGTACTTCTCTTTCTTTATTTTAAAGTTATAGTTTTATTGACTATTTTTAAGATGTAGGACATTCAATTATGTTCCCAATCCCAATTTTCAAAATTGCGGGGATGCAATTTCCAAAAGGATGGAATAATGTAACACCCCAAGATTCCATGGTTTGTTTCCCTTTAAATAATGTAATAGCTTGTAGTGCATGCAAATTCGAGATTCTAACACACTGTGACCAATCAAACTAGCCGTTATGAATAATAATACCCAATTTTTGAAATTTTATAAATTTTATCTTTCAAAATTCACTTCATTTTTGTATTTGGAATATCAAAATTAGCTTAGGGTGAATTTTTGGTATTTTTCTAAAAACATTGAATTTTTTATGAATAGTTAAAAAAACAGAGTTATGGTTTAGAACCAAATTTTTAATAAAATAATTATTGTTTTATTTAAATTTATTTTAGGTAAAAATAGATACATAATACCTATATAATTTCAATCTAATTCTTTGGAGTCAGTTTATAATAATTTTAGATATATAAAAACTTTATTCAACTTTTTAATCGTCTTTTACCCACCTCCTATGAGAATTTGAAAATTTACATAAAACATAATTTTACTGCTTTTGTGAGTTGAATTTAAAAAATACAAGAGATATAGTAGATTTTAGTAAGTAAAATTTGGTTCAATAAGATAATAATAATTTTTGGTCAATAGTAACTTTTGACTTTTATTTACCAGGATTAAAAGTAAATAGGGTCATTAAGGATACAAATTATATTATTATTACCCTAACACATGTCCTAATTCTATTGGATAAGTTTAATTAGACCCAAAAAAAACTTAGGAATAAAATATGACCCTTTAGGTCAACTTGGATTGGATTAGAACATTTATTATTATTTAATTCAAAGTAGAGTTAAAAGTGTTAAATTCATAGCTTAATAAATAAAACATTCTTAATATTGGGTTATACATAAGATAAAATCTATTATATATATATTCATTAGATATATAAAAATATTTCCTACATAATGGTATTTTATTTATATTTTTTAGAAATTAAATAATTTAATTTATTAATGACACAATGATGATGAAGCAATTACTTAATTAATGAAATATGAAAATATTTGATATTATAAATATACAAATAAATGTAATTTTATACTTTTGATAAATTAAACTAATTTTTTAGGTTAATATGACATGTTAGGGATTTTGGGATGAATTGTTTCTGAATTAATAATGCTGTTATGAATTTATCAAAAACAAAATACCAAATAGTGTCAAAATTGACATAAAAATGTTTTTTTTAAAATATTATATTATTAATTGATATTATATTCCGAAAAATCTAAGGTTCGGGAAAAAGACTTATATAATGATATTTGTATATTTAATGATCCACTTTGGGTTCTCTTGGAAGTATATATTATTTTTATCAACCATATAATATAAAAATACAAAGAGACATGGTAAATGTCAAACTATTTAACTAAGAGTTAAATCTAAATGATAAGTTTAATATAGTGAAAAAAACCTGTATAAAACCTATTGTTTGAGTGGTTTTAGAACCGTCCCCACACTAGAATTTAAATAACTCATTTTTGGTCTATTATAAACATAAAATGATTTTATTATAAAATAATATTTCTAGCTTTTCCTAAGGTTCCACTCACCCATTTTATAAAAGGGCACTCCCCCTTCTCTCTAATTCACACCTACAATGCCATTTGGATAAGTCAAACCCTTCCCAAATACCCTCTTAATTGTTCTCCCTTCATCATATAGGCATTACTTTAGTAAGATAGACAACCTATGGAGCCCTTTTGATCAAATCAAAAGGAAGAACCTGAAGACGCGGTAAATATTTCCTCACCTATTTCAAGTTCCTTTCTTCTTCCACTTCCTCTTTCTTTGTTGTTTCCATTATAAAATAATAACTCCAGTATCTTATATATAATATTATGTTATTATAAATATGGTATAACCATATTCATTAATCTATCCATCCTTTGAATGAAATGTCACCATGCGTGCGTGCCTACGGCTTACTGTCTCCACATCGTGGTGTAATTGTTATTCAATACATTATTATTTGTATGGTTATAATAATGATGTGTAATTGATATAAATAATAAATATAAAATGATAATTATTATTTATATATGATATACCATCCATTTATATATTATTTTAATATCAAAAGAATGATATTGTCGCTCATGTGTACATACAGATTACCATCTCTACGAACGTGAGGAGATTCATTCCCCATCGTAATCCATTCATGAATAATTTTCATTAGATGATTAAAAATAATGTTTAAATATTGAATATAATTATTAATATGAATAAGGTACATCCTATTTGTAACAAAAACTACTTTCAAAACAAATCATATAAAGGAAAACGAATCAGTTAACACCCAAAACGACGATAATACTAAAATATTATTAACAATGCAATAGTAAAAGATCATATATGATATCATATTAAGGTATATTATTTTTTTATAATCTAATAAAAATTATTTCACCATTATACCATAGGTTAACCTAACCTATACCAAGGAAATGTACAATGTATGGGGTTTCTTATCTCACTTTTAGTTCCGTGAGATTTACATTGTTCGCCACTTATTTATTAAATGTGGTGTATTGTGTACTGTCATTTGATATATATATATTATCATGATTCTATTTATATTATTGGTATTATGTGATTGATTTGGTTGTTATTAAATTTTGTCCATATGACTCGATTGATTAAAATGAAGTAAGGTTTTTCATCTCACTTCCTATTTCTGAGAGGTTCATGCAATACTGCCACTATTCCCTTTTGTGTGGTGTATGTACTGACAAATGGTTGTATTATTTGGTTAAAATAATTTAATCTATGAGTAATTACATATTCATTTTATTATCCATCATTCATAGAATTTATGTTTCATAATTTACCAAATTGGTAAGGGAATTTCAAATTTCAATTTCCACTCATTCATCTTTATGCATACTTCATTGATTATTTTACTCCATGATTATATGTGGAATAATTATTTATTAATTGCATAGTAATTTCCACTCCCCTTTATATGGATATAATTTTTGATACACATAATCACTCCATTTATAAATTCTCAAGTCATCGATATGAACTTGATAAGAGTAATTTTAACTTAATGTCCATTTATTAAGTTAAACATCCAATTCATTGGTATTGTTTTTACAAGAATATGTGTGAATTTACTCTGATTTATTTACACTAAATATCCAATAATATTGAGTGTATTTATATTTTTCACACATAATTATTTCTTTGATTTATCCTTAACCTAAGGATATGGTCTTTATAAGAGATTTCATCTCAATTTAAATTCCATTGAGACGTTTTTGTTGTTATATGTCAATTCACTTTTATTTGGGGTATATATTGTACATTCACATAGTCTTTCAGGAATACATTTATTCCAATGATATTATAATGTTTTTATTACCTAAATTATTTTTATTCAAGTGTCTCTCTTTTGGTTAGGAACTCTAACTAAAATATGATTTTAAAATGGTTTAAAGATTTATTATTCTAAATCTTTCACATTAATGTCCATGTTTTAAAAATGGTTTTATGGATTTATTTATATGGAAATTAATGTTTTGAATTTAAAATTCCTTTTAAAATCTTTAATGTCGTATGGGAAACTTTGAATAAGAAATTTATTTTAAACACCTTCTTGATAAATAGTGAGACTTTTAAATTTTTTCAAGAAAAGGGGGGGGGGGGGTTATTTCTCTCAAATAGTTTTGATGATTATTTTAATCTATGTCAATATCATTCATTATTCTCTATTGATGTTTTTATATTATAATATAATCTTCCATATTGTATTGAATTAGTTATGTTTGACTGTGGATGTGCTATTTTTAGACCATTCATGGTTTGTGGTTAAAATAATGACATTTCGTTTGCTAGTTTTAATACAAATGTTCAGTTTATGTTTCATCCTTTTCATATGAGGAATGAATTGAACTTAGTAAGTGATGGTTGGAACCCTCTATTGATCCTCAATGCATCGGTAGGTCTCATGAGATGAACTAGTGTCTTGGAACAAGGCCTTGACAAAATATTATTTATAGTCTTGGCATTAGGCCTTGACTATGTGGTTATGAAAGTCTGGCATTATGCATTCCATCATTAGGAAAGTGGATATTGATATTTCAGGTGATTATTTGACTAGTAGAATATCCATGTGAATAAGTAAATTGAATTATTTGATTTTATCTTTTCCATATTATGCTGAAGTTCATGTTTAAAGGGATTTTTTTTAGTCTTATACATTGCCTTAAATGTTTATATTTATTTATGAAAGTTTCTGCTATATTGTTATCCTTACTGAGCATCTGAGCTCACCCCTTTCTATGTTTTATTTTTCCTAGGATGCGGAGAAGTATATTATGAATGACATGTAGGGATAGTCGGTGGGATCTCATTGTTGTCTATGGAAACAATGTTGTTGTAGTTTTCCATTTTAGGATGCAATTTAAACCTTATGAATGTATCTAGTACATATAAGGCTACTAAACTAATCGGTATTTTGAGACATGATCTTTTTCTATCATGCTAATGATACATAATAATGCACTAACTATGGGCTTCTGGGGTCGTGGCATTAAAATTTCCCTCTTATTTTCATAAAAAATACGGTTGAACTCTTATATATCTTATATTAATTATTTAAGCTTATATTATCTTATATAATATTATTGAATTAGAACAATCATAACAATTTTTAGAAAAAATAATCTTATATTATTTATAATTACAATTGTTTATAAATTATTTGTCTAATCAAAGAAGATAAAAATTAATGAAAATACCTATTCTTCATTCCTACCCACTTACAACATTACTATCTTCCACCACATTAGATCCTTAATTTAGTAACCCCTTTCTCTATTATAGGAAATAATATTCTATGTTTTAACCAATAATACTTCTTCAATTTTAAAATAATGTACATATTTAGATAACTGGTATATTTATTAGTTAGTATCATATACCCTTGAAAATAGAGTATTTGAATTAAAATAAATTAATATATAATGTAAACTTTTTGAGGTGTCAGTTGAAACCTTTCATAAAATTTAGTAAATTATTAATCTTGTGACTAGGTTCCCCATAATAGAATCACTTATCTACTTTCATGACTCCAACCTTTTTATTTAATGACCAAGTATGACTACTAAACCCTCTAATAATGTTATTTTTATTTAAAATATTTTTCCCATTTATTTATATACCATAATCCCTTCCATTGACATTTTAGAAAACCCAAACATAAAATGCATTTAGTTTACATCATTTCACATAAGTAAACATTACATATCAAAAATATACCACACTCTTAGAACCCAATGGTTTAGTGTGTTTTGAGACTAGCAACATAAAAATATTATTAAGTAATAATGATTCCATTTATCTCAAAAATTTATCCACAAAAGATTCATTCATATGAATATTCCATCATTTAATGTCCTTGTGAAATAATAATCAAAATTTAAGGGTAAGGTAAAATTTTCAATAATAGGAAACATATCAATGATTCACACATAATTTACCATTCGAATATAAACATGTGTGAAAACATAAACATGGAATAAATAATTTATTTTTGGAATAAGATCATGGAATTATATGAATTTATCATAAGTCATAATATAATAATATATAAATTTCATAAAAACATGGAATTAGAGATAATAATTATTATCCCTGGAAATAAAATATATGAATTTGGCATAAACATAAGAATAAGTAATCATAATGTTGTAAAATATTTAATCGAATCATATAAAAACAAAACATTGTGATCAGGGAAAACAATATCATGTCCACACATAACATTGTAAACCAAACTAATAACATCATAACGTTGTAAAACATTCTGAACAAGACTACCATATGACTCACATGAAAATCATCATTATGTCATGAGATTTAAATGATTTCCCAATTCACTAAAGACACTATAATTTTTTTCTACCTTTCAAAAAATGATAAACCTTAAATATATTTGATGTATGAATTCAATAGTATATAAAATCATGATTAAAACAATAAAATGGGTTGAAAACATTTCCATGAGGTATCACATAAGAAACAATTATGAATTACATAAAATGATACCCAAATTTCAATCACCAAAAATAAAAATAATATAATATAAAAATGAGTATTATAAATGAATCAAAATTCCATAGATGCATTATCATTCCAAGATAAAGTGGAAAATGTAAGAGAAATAAAAAAATACAATTTTCCTAAAATATTGGTATTGAGGTTAGATGTCACAATCCAAATCACTTTAAAAATGTAAAAGTTATATTTTGAAACATCATTTTAAAAGTGAAATTTATACTAATAAATACTTTAAGAATAAATAAATTTCATTGTATAAGTAATATGTCGAAGAATATATAAAATTTAAAGAAGTAGAATGAAATTCCATTTTAATGATTTTTAACAGATTTAAAGACACTTAAAAAAACAGATAATTTAATTTTTAATAGAATTAAAGAAAACTGTGAGTAGAAAATAGATATTATATAGGTAAAATTTAAAATAATAAAAGAAAACATTTATGGTAAGAAATAACATAGATATGTAAGAGAAATAACCAATATTGGGAATTAGAATTATTCTAAACAATATTGTACCTTTATGATGTAAGAAATCAATCAAAGAAGATGATTTTGTTGTGAAATTTAGTTTCCATATATAAAAGAGAAAACAAAATATTACATAGGTAATGGTCAGAAAATATCCATCTAAAATTTTCACATTCAAAGAAGAAATGGTTTAACACTATAAAAACATATTCTGTTAATAAAAAACCTCTAGCCGAGATTTTCACTTGGTTCAACAACCTAGAACTCATGTATAATTAATTTTTGGTTCAAATTTCATCTATAAAAGAATATTATTTATCCTTATTATACTTAATATAATTCATATATAATTTGTTATTTTCATTTATTAATTATTTGTTGTTAATATTAATACTTGGCAGTAAACAATTTCATTAATTTTATAAATTCTTTGGTATAGAAGTTTCAGTCCTTTCCCCATGCTCTTGTGTCCATCACCTCAAAAAATTTAATGGAAATAAAATTGATATAGCTGATATAGTAATATACTTAGAAGATAATTACATGAAATTTAATGTAGAAGTTCACAATGAAATGAAAAGAATTTTTATTTTTTGATTATAGAATTTTTGGTTCAATATAAAGACATATATTAGCATTAAAATTTTTTAAAAAACATATTAAATTTATCATTATGATAATATATTACCATTATTTTGGTTTTATCAGAAATTCATGATGTAATATTTATAAAATATTTTTTGTTTGTGGATAAACAACTCTAAACAAGAAAAATTTATTATGAATAATTGTGTAAGACAATGTTGATGTATTTTTATAATATTAGTTTTATAGATGTGTATTTATTTACATTAATTTTTATTAATGTGTAAAATAATATTAATTAATATGTGTCTAAATAAGATAAGTAAAAATTGTTGGATCGAATAGTAGATATAAAAGTCTATTAGATGGAACAATACAAGAGGGGGGGTGAATTGTAGGTTTAAAAACTTTGAGTTTTAGAAACAAAGAGATTAGTTTAAATGATCTTAAACTAATACAAATACAAACACCCACAATTGTATTGAAAGTAAAAGGTATGATGTATTGTAATACTAATGTAAAGAAAAACAATTGTATTCAAGATGAACACAATAATCAGAGTAATACAAATATGAATGATTCTACCTTAAAGCGTATAGAACCAATTGATACAATATGTAATGGAATGATTGTAATTGAAACAATTACAATTGAATATGTAAAAGAAGAAAGGAAACAATACAATCCCTTTCTAATACAAACAACAGCGGAAATGTAAAAGTAATACAATTCTTTTAACCCAAAGAGAAGGGTTATCCTTTCACCTAGGATAAAAAGGTCTGTCTCACCAACACCTTGGTGAGCCCTCGATACGATGATCGGCACGTCTGTCTGCCTATCCTCGGCAGCCCTCGATACGATGATCGGCTTGTCTGTCTGCCTATCCCCGGCAACCCTCGATACGATGATCGGCTCGTCTGTCTGCCTATCCCCGGCAGCCCTCGATTCTGCAGGTAATCGGCACCTCTGTCTTTCAATTACTTGAAAGCCCTCGATACGATGATCGGACGCACAAGGCTGATGAGAGAAGTCACAGTGTCTCTCTCTAGAATCTTCGTAGTTCACAGAGTCTCTTCGTTCATCAGTATCTTCTCAGCTTCAAATGACCTCCTATTTATAGGCCTCGGGTTCCAACGGTCATATTTCCTCCAACGGTCATATTTCCTCCAACGGTCATATTGAAACTGAAAGCACGACATCGTTTTGATTAGTATATAACTAACTCAACGACATCGTTTCGTTAGGATAAGAGATATATAGAAATGTAAAACATGAGTATGATACATATGCAGAGAAAGTTTTTGACAAAGTACCAAAACAAATAATAATCATCTGAATAGCAAAGTCAGTACGATACGATCGACAGAGTCAGTACGAAACGTTTGACAAAGTCAGTACGATACGTTTGACAGAGTCAGTACGATACGTTTGACAGAGTCAGTACGATACGTTTTGGTCGGTACGATCAACATCGTACGATACGATAAACATGATAAAAGACAATTTGTTATTTTCAAACATATGATATAATACATTTGAGATTTCCAAAATATGACAGAATATATTTGTGATTTCCAAAACATGATGTAAAAGCCAAAAGAAGACTTTTGACTTAACAATCTCCCCCTTTTTGGAAAGCACAAACACACAAAGTAAATGAAACAAGAAATACTTATCTCCCCCTGAGTTATTGAAAACTCTTCTGAATAAGAAATTGAATACAACTAACTCCCCCTTAGGTATTGACTTTCCTAAGGATTGTATTCATAGATTTTCCTTAAGAGCATTGTAATGCATTCTACCCCTTTGTAAAACAATCTTTGCTTTGTAAAAATTCTCCCCCTTTGTGATTTACAAAAAGAAAGGAGTAATTTCGAATTGTCTGAAAGAGTTAGTGAAGTAAAACAAGACAATGGATAAAAGAGAGAATTATAAGAGTTATTACAACACAAACAAGTTTCAAAAGAAACAAATACAACAATCATTTCTCTCTTTCCTTCTCCTTCTTTATCAGCTCATGAAGCACGGCTTTCATCTTCTTGATCTCCTTCTTGTCTTCAGAAATTGATTCACCTTGAGTTTTGAGAAGCTCCTGTTGATCCGCAAAAATCTGATCTTGATTTCTGATGGTTTCCTCTTGGACTCTGATTACCTCTTCAAGAGTATCAATTCTGTTTTTCAGAGTCTTGTTATCTTTGGATAACTCAGAATTTTGTTTCTTCAGTAAAACAATTTCATCTTTGAAAGATGAAACCTTCGAGAATTCAGATTGGAAAGCATTCATCCTCTCTTGCAAATCTTTCACTGAAGGAACATCGGCTCTTTGAGAAGATAAAAGATTCAGCCTTTCAACCGTTTCTTTATCAAGCTTGTTGAAAGCAATTGCAAGATCATTTGATAACCTCCTTATATCTTCAATAGCAACCTCATGGTCATTGATTGAGCTCTCTGTTTTGTACGACCACTTAGTCATCTTATTACATGCCTTCCTATGAACAACTGAGCTTTCTGAAAGAACTTTCAAATCGGCTTCTACAGATAAAACTTTTTTCCTCAATTCTTTCACAGATCCAAACTTCTTTCTCTGATTTTCAGTAATAAAGTCAATCTTTCCTTCCAGCCTCGGGAAATAAGGAATAGTTTTCTCCATTCTTCTCAACACATGAACAATGTAATCACTCTTCTTAAGAGAGATTGTATGCTCTGAATCAGTATCATCATCGTACGATGCTAGTTGATATGATCTGCTTGATTCAACAACAGGCTGTTTCCCTTTTGCTTTTACTTTCTGCTTTCTTTCTTCTTCTACTTTATCACTGATGACAACAACTTTATCAGACTGAGAAGATTGAGCATCTTCCTTTTCTTTAGATGACATCCTGTCCGGTGATCTTTCCTGATCGGCATGAGGAGTTTGTTGAACTCCTTCGCTCAGCTTTTGAAGCGATTCCTCTTTACTTTTCTTTGAACTTTGAAGATATTCTAAAAGAAAATCTCCTTCTTCTTCTTCCACTTCTTCCATCACTTGTTTCCCTTTCTCTTTCTCAGGCAGACTCTGTACGATGGGCTCTTGATGTACTTCCACAGTTAGTTGAGCACTGGCATCTTCAACTGCTTTCAAGACTTTAGAGATATCAAAGTCCTGAGCCTTTCTTTTCAAAAGAATCTTCTTTTTCTTTTCAGCTTGAAGGGTTTCTTTTACCCTTATCCTTTCTGCAAAGGCCTCAGCAGGGTCAAGTCCAAATTTCGGATCACCCTCTTTTCTTTGTTCCTTGTCCTTTCTCCACTTTGCAACAACTTCTTTACTGTACCTCGGCTTCTTCTTCGGCTTTGAACTAGTCTGCGGATCAGACTTTCGAGTAACACCGGCCGATTGATTGTCCTTGGCTGGCATAGGTGCCGATTGATTTTCAGGCAATTCAGCTTCTACATCTCTGACAAAAAGTTTTGAATTTGAATCAAAACAAACATTCAGCTTTTTCATCGTACTCTTATTAATCAAAGACGGCCACAAATCCATAGGTTCTCCTTTCAAAGGAATATTACAGAACTTCATACTCTCAAGAATGAATTTCGTGAGGATGGCTGGATACATTATTATCTGGGATTTAATCCCTCCTTTCTTGACATTCTTGATTGTTTCAAAAATATATCCCATGAGATTTACCTTCCTCATATTCACAAGGTAGTCAAGCATAAAGACATCAGAAACTTTAAGGGTTTCTCTATCCCATTTCCTTGGAACAAGGAAACCTTTCATCCATAGAGTGACAAACCTATTGTCCGGTGAAAGATGATAAACTTTCCTCTTTCCCTCATTAACAACAAACAAAGACTTTTCAGCATTTTCTCTATTGAAAGTACCAACTTCCTCTGGAAGTTTGTGAGATGGACAGAATGCAACACCTTTTATAGAAACATTTAGAAAATGCGCCGCTTGTTTCACAGACATAGATAACTTTCTATCGTACACAGCGAAGTTAATATTCATATCCTTGTCAAAAGAAACGGTTTTGTAGAATTGACACACTTCATCAAACAGAACTGGATCTTGAGTATCAGGCTTTTCCACACAGAGATGTTCCCATCCTTGAAACAAAATAATCCTCTTGATTGTAGAATCGTACGTATCAAAGAATTCTCGGGATACTAACCTTTCTCTGTGAAAGTCTTTCTCTGTAAAGGTCTTTGAAGACATTTCAGCGGGAGTGTTGGCAGAAGATTGAGACATAAAGATGATGCCGATTGAGAAGATCGTACGATTGATTATAGCCGGTTGAGCAGAGCTTCGCCTTAATTCCTGGACAAACGATGTGGGTTTGGGGAGGGGAGGGGGTATTTATAGGCAATAAAAAGATGACTGTTGATCTTCTACGGTCAGGATTAAAGAAAAGCAGATCAACGGTTAGAAATAAAAATAAAAAAAATGAAAAAGAATACCTGTCGAAGATCGTAAGGTGATTGCTGGTTTTGGTGACATTACGATGGAAAACAATCTCAATACTATCATCAGTCGATTCAAAATTTATTGAATGATACGATGGAAAATAATTTCAATACCATCATCGGTCGATTCAAAAATTATTGAATGATACGATGGAAAAGAATTTGAATACTATCATCGGTCGATTCAAAAAAAAAATTGAATGGTACGATGGAAAAGAATTTGAATACTATCATCGGTCGATTCAAAAAAAATTTGAATGGTACGATGGAAAAGAATTTGAATACTATCATCGGTCGATTAAAAAAAAAATTTGAATGGTACGATGGAAAAGAATCTCAATACGATAAACAGAAAAATTGAAATAGTCAATACGATAAACAGAAAAATTGAAATAGTCAATACGATAAACAGAAAAATTGAAATAGTCAATACGATAAACAGAAAAATTGAAATAGTCAATACGATAAACAGAAAGAAACATATATAAATAGAGTAAATATTTAAAGATCAGAAACATAGACATAAAGAAATGTCCTCCCCCTTTCTACGAGGAGTTTCTTACTATAAGGAGAGATTTAAAACAGGAAGTAGATATGAATGATTATTTTAATGTAATCATTCCTAGCTTCTGTTTTATAAATTCAAATCTATCGGAAGGTAAAGGTTTTGTAAAAATGTCAGCAAGATGTTCTTGCGTTCCGATGAATTGTAAAACAATATCTCCTTTTTGTGTGTGATCCCTAAGAAAGTGATGCCTAACATCTATGTGTTTTGCACGAGAGTGATGTGCTGGGTTTTTACTAAGAGCTATGGCACTTGTATTATCACAAAGAATTTGAGTTTTGGAGAAACTCAAACCATAGTCAGTGAGTGTGTGCTGCATCCACAATACTTGAGCACAGCAACTTCCAGCTGCTACATATTCAGCTTCAGCAGTGGAGAGTGCTACCGAGTGTTGTTTCTTGCAGGACCAAGAAACCAAAGAATCTCCTAAGAAATGACATGTTCCAGATGTACTTTTTCTATCCATTCTACAACCACCAAAGTCAGCATCTGAAAAACTTTTTAAAACAAATTCATTTCCAGAAGAATAAAAAAGTCCTAAATCCATAGTGTCTTTTAAATACCGAATGATTCTCTTTACGGCTTTTAAGTGAGACTCTTTTGGATTAGATTGATATCTTTCACATAAGCATACAGAAAACATCAAGTCGGGTCGACTAGCTGTCAAGTATAGCAAACTCCCTATCATACCTCTAAAAATTGTTTGATCTACTGGTTTCCCAGTTTCATCAAGATCAAGAGTATTTGAGGTACCAATTGGGGTGCTAATACTTTTAGTTTTGTCAAATCCATACTTTTTGAGTAAGTCTTTAATATACTTATGTTGAGATATATAAGTTCCTTCTGGTTTTTGAGAAATTTGAAAACCTAGAAAGAATGTTAATTCACCCATCATACTCATCTCAAACTCAGATTTCATTAAATTTGCAAAAGAATCGGTTAAAGATTTCTGAGTTGATCCAAATATAATGTCATCAACATAGATTTGGACAACCAAAACATTTTTGTTTTCCATTTTGATAAAAAGAGTTGGATCAGCTGTACCTTTTCTATAATCGTTTTGTAAAAGAAATCCTGTAAGTCTATCATACCATGCTCTAGGAGCTTGTTTAAGACCATATAGAGCCTTGGTAAGTTTAAAAACATGATCAGGATGTTTTGGATCTTGAAAACCAGGAGGTTGTTCGACAAAAACTTCTTCTTGAACAAAACCATTTAAAAAAGCACATTTGACGTCCATTTGAAATAGTTTGAAATTGAAATATGCTGCGAAGGCTAATAGAATACGAATAGATTCAAGTCTAGCTACAGGAGCATATGTTTCCTCATAGTCTATTCCCTCTTGTTGATTATAGCCTTTAGCAACAAGTCTTTCTTTGTTTCTTACAATGATTCCATTTTCATCACACTTGTTTCTGAAAACCCATTTTACACCAATTACAGTTGTTTCTTTAGGTCTTTCAACTAAAGTCCAGACTTGATTCCTTTCAAATTCATTTAGTTCATCCTGTATTGCTTTGATCCAATCATCATCACCTAAGGCCTCAGTTGGACTTTTAGGTTCAAATTGGGAAAGAAAAGCAAGATGTTCTATTTCATTTCTTAAGGAATTTCTGGTCCTTACAGGTTGATTTATATCACCAATGATGTTATCACTGGGATGATTCCTAAGAAACAATTGATTTGGGTTTTGTAAAACCTGTTCATCAACATATGGTAGAAAATCTTCTGTGGTAAATGTTTCAGGAACACTTTCTTGAACATTTTCCTTATCAGAATGTTCTTCTAATATAGGTTAATAAACATTTTTGGAAAACACATCCGAGGATGTAGGATTGGGTTGGTTGAAAACAAAAGGGTTAGTTTCATCAAATTTTACATGTACTGTTTCTTCAACAGTACAAGTGTTTTTATTGAAAACTCTATAAGCCTTAGAGGTTGTGGAATAGCCTAGAAAGATTCCTTCATCAGATTTTGGTGCAAATTTGTGTAGATTATCTTTTGTGTTCAGAATGAATACTTTGCATCCAAAAACTTTGAAGTAAGAAACTTTAGGTTTTCGGCCAGTCCATAACTCATAAGGAGTTTTATTAAGAAATGGTGTAGTTAAAACACGATTTATAGTATAACAGGCAGTACTAACAGCTTCAGCCCAAAAGTGCTTAGCAATTGAGTATTCACTCAACATGGTTTGAGTCATTTCCTGAAGAATACGATTTCTTCTTTCAACAACCCCATTTTGCTGAGGAGTTCTTGGTGCTGAGAAATTGTGAGTAATACCTTTCTTACTACAAAAAGTTTCAAAATCTGAATTTTGAAATTCACCACCATGATCACTATGAATAGTTATCAATGGTAGGTTTTTCTCATTTTTAACTTGGGCTCTAAAAGTTTTGAAATATAAAAAGGCTTCAGATTTCTTTGTGAGAAAATAGACCCATGTAAATCTAGTAAAGTCATCAACTAAAACAAATACATAGTATTTGCCTCCGATGCTTCCAGATTGTGAAGGACCAAACAAATCCATATGCACAAGCTGTAATGCATTAGAAGTTGAAACTTCATTAATTGGTTTAAAGCTAGTTTTATGTTGCTTGCCATATTGACAAGGATCACAGACTTTTGAAGAATCATATCTAAGATCCGGTAGCCCTTTTACAAGTCCTTTCTTTGAGATTTTTCTTAGGTTTCTCAAATTACAGTGTCCTAGTCTCCTATGCCATAGCCACGATTGGTCTTCTATTACACTTAAGCAAGGTAAGTTTTGGTTCCTAAGGTCTTCTAAGTTAATAGTGTAAACATTCTCTTGCCTATGGGCAGATAGAATGAATTCATCCTTGGAATTGTGAACTAGACACTTATCATTTCTAAAATTCACAAGGTAACCTTCATCACATAATTGACTTATGCTGATGAGATTGTGCCTAAGACCTTTTACAAATAAAACATTTGAAATAAGAACTTTTCCAAGAAAAACGATATTACCTATACCAACAATCTTTCCTTGAGCATTATCTCCGAAGGTAACCTTTCCACCTTTTGTTTTGATAACCTTTTCAAAGAAATCTTTGTTTCCAGTCATATGTCGAGAACAACCACTATCCATGTACCAAATGTTTTTATTGGTACACTTTTGATTTTCCTGAAAAAGAAACAATTAGATTTTCGGAATCCAAACTTGTTTGGATCCAGAAGGGTTAGATAAAAGAATTTTAGGAATCCACATTTGTTTTGCAAAATGAGCTTTATGAAATCCTAAGGATTGAGTTTTGTTAAGAGAACAATCTCTTCTCCAATGTCCACCACATTGACACTTGGAACAGAAAATGGTTTTTTGAGGAACAAAATAGTTATTACTAAAAACAGGTTTGGAATAAGTATAACCAAGACCAGAACGATTTCTCAATGGTCTAATTTGAGAATACATCCTATCAAAGTTTTCTTTTCCATGAGTAAAGTTTGACAAACACTTTTTCAAGGATAAAATCTCTGACTTTAGTTTTAAAACCAAATTCTTGTTTTCTAAAACATTTGAATTTGAACTAGAGTTAGACTCTAATATATCTTTCTTTGAAATAGCAGTTTCAAGATCCTTAGAAAGTTTATCCTTTTCAGATTTAACTTTCTCAAGGGTTTTTAAAATATTTTCAAAATCAGCAGTTTTCTCATCAAGATCTTTAGAAAGATCTGATACCTCTTTAGTCAGAATAGAAATTCTAGAATTTGCTTTTTCAAATCTCTTTTTGAGTTTAGAATTTTCATTTTCAAGTAACTTAGCAAATCTAGAAACTTCTTCAAAAGAAGGTAAAGTATCATCTTCTGATGATGAGGGTTCATCATTTGAAGATTCATAATATCTATTATCAACACAATTTGCATTTAAAGAGATATTTGTAACAGCTTCAGCATTATGTACCTTAGCCATGAGACAATGATCTTCAATTGGTAGTCTGGCTAGAAGTCCAATATTCCTTTGTCCTGACGTCTCATATTCTGAAGAATCATCTGAGGAATCACTACCACTTGCACTCCATGTATCATTTGCTTTCAAGACCTTCTTTGTCTTATAAAACCTTTTCTTGTTTCTTTCAGAGTGTTTCTCTTTTCTATCTTTCCTCTTTAGTAAAGGACAATCAGGCCTTATATGTCCTGCTTTCTTGCATTCATAACAAGTTTCCTCTGAATCTTTCCTATCTTTCCTGTCTTTCTTTTTGAATCTATATTGAAAATCTTTCTTTCCCACAATCTTGTTCATCCTCCGAGCAAGATTAGCTAACTAATTATCTGAAAGATTACAATCACTTGAATCAGAAACAACTTTCTTGGATTTAGACCTTGTAACCTTTTCAGGTGTTTTGGATTTAGATGCAAAAGCAACACTTCCATTCCCATTCTTCTTCTTATTGAAATCAGCATCTCTCTTCATTCTTGTCTCGTGCTGTAGAAGAGTTCCAAAGAGTTCATCAAGAGTAATCTGGGAAACTTTTCTATTTTCATCAATAGCTGTTCTTTTTGACTCCCATTCATTTGGCATAATATCTATAATCTTATCAACAAGAGCTTCATCATCAAGACCTTTTTCTCCCATAGATTGTAAGCTGTTGACAATTGTCATAAACCTTTGTTGCACTTTACATACTCGCTCTCCATAAGGAAAAACAAATCCATGATACTCTGCTCGAAGCATTGCTCTCCTTGTTTCTATAACTTTGGATGTACCAAAATGAGTGACTTCTAATTTCTTCCAAATACAGTTGGCTGCTTCACATGAAGATATCTGACTATATATATTCCTGGTCATAGAGCATAATAAAGTATTGCGTACCTTGTAATTCAGTTGATATTCTTGCTTCTCTTGGTTGGTAAAAGTACTAACTTCTTTGTCAGGAATTTTGTAACCCCCAGTAAGCATAATAAAATTGTCTACACCAGTATTGATGACGAAAGTCTTCATACGATCTCTCCAATACTCATAATCATTCCCATCAAAGATTGGTGGTCTAGAAGGATTCAGATTATCTATTGATCCGATATTCATTCCTGCCATCTAATATAACAAAAACAACTTTTCCACTCCACACGTTAGTGTAGTAGGTATTCAAGATAGTAATAAGAAATAAAGCTAGTAATACAAATCAGTGGAAAACCTCCTTTGATACCAATTGTTGGATCGAATAGTAGATATAAAAGTCTATTAGATGGAACAATACAAGAGGGGGGTTGAATTGTAGGTTTAAAAACTTTGAGTTTTAGAAACAAAGAGATTATTTTAAATGATCTTAAACTAATACAAATACAAACACCCACAATTGTATTGAAAGTAAAAGGTATGATGTATTGTAATACTAATGTAAAGAAAAACAATTGTATTCAAGATGAACACAATAATCAGAGTAATACAAATATGAATGATTCTACCTTAAAGCGTATAGAACCAATTGATACAATATGTAATGGAATGATTGTAATTGAAACAATTACAATTGAATATGTAAAAGAAGAAAGGAAACAATACAATCCCTTTCTAATACAAACAACAGCGGAAATGTAAAAGTAATACAATTCTTTTAACCCAAAGAGAAGGGTTATCCTTTCACCTAGGATAAAAAGGTCTGTCTCACCAACACCTTGGTGAGCCCTCGATACGATGATCGGCACGTCTGTCTGCCTATCCTCGGCAGCCCTCGATACGATGATCGGCTTGTCTGTCTGCCTATCCCCGGCAGCCCTCGATACGATGATCGGCTCGTCTGTCTGCCTATCCCCGGCAGCCCTCGATTTTGCAGGTAATCGGCACCTCTGTCTTTCAATTACTTGAAAGCCCTCGATACGATGATCGTACGCACAAGGCTGATGAGAGAAGTCACAGTGTCTCTCTCTAGAATCTTCGTAGTTCACAGAGTCTCTTCGTTCATCAGTATCTTCTCAGCTTCAAATGACCTCCTATTTATAGGCCTCGGGTTCCAACGGTCATATTTCCTCCAACGGTCATATTTCCTCCAACGGTCATATTGAAACTGAAAGCACGACATCGTTTTGATTAGTATATAACTAACTCAACGACATCGTTTCGTTAGGATAAGAGATATATAGAAATGTAAAACATGAGTATGATACATATGCAGAGAGAGTTTTTGACAAAGTACCAAAACAAATAATAATCATCTGAATAGCAAAGTCAGTACGATACGATCGACAGAGTCAGTACGAAACGTTTGACAGAGTCAGTACGATACGTTTGACAGAGTCAGTACGATACGTTTGACAGAGTCAGTACGATACGTTTTGGTCGGTACGATCAACAGCGTACGATACGATAAACATGATAAAAGACAATTTGTTATTTTCAAACATATGATATAATACATTTGAGATTTCCAAAATATGACAGAATATATTTGTGATTTCCAAAACATGATGTAAAAGCCAAAAGAATTCTTTTGACTTAACAAAAATGATTAATATAAACATTATAATTATGTAGAAGTGGTAAACATTCTCTTAAGGAGGAGGAAAAAGTTTGAATTATGGTGGTAAGAGATTTTTAAGGAAAAAATGTGTTATAGATTCTAGAGGAAACTGAAGTAAATTTTATTTTTGATACTGGTAGATGAGGATTAATTTTTTGGATAATTGGGACATATATATAATTATTACTATTAACCACCCCTCCTGGTAATCCCTTGCGGGACTATAGTAGAGACTACAATGACTCCTAAAGACATCCTCTAATAACCATGATGTGGAAACTAGAATCAAGGGTATAAATCACATATATGGGTGGTATTTTCGTCATGAATCCTAGGAATAGTATATAAAACACCATTATCTACCATTTTATAAACAAAACAGTATCCAAAAATAACCATAAAGTATGTTATGTTGTACAAATACAAGTATCCAAAAATTAAAATACAAAAAAATCCCTTGGAAATGACTCCAAAATCAATCCCAACTCTAACAAAGTATTGTAAATACCAATATCAAAATCCATCATGAAAACCTATGAAATGGATTAATATATTTTGGTTAGTGAATAGAACACATAATAAGTATTATTCATCGTCATGATCTCTAGTAAAAAAAAGTAGAAGAATTATACTAATACAATAATGAATAAGAACAAAAATAACCATAACCTTAAAATTAAACTAATATCAAACTTTAACAAGGCTCACTCAACAAATATAACATATAATATGAACAAAATAATGTCAAATAACCTTGAAATAGTATACACCAAACTACTTCCCCATCAGTTTGTTGCTCTTTCTCCCTAATGGAAGATATCAATGTTCCTCATCCCTTCTATATCATCTCTACCATATCCAAAAAATTCATATTCACAATAAAATATAATGTGGTTCAAGATACACCCCTAAATAACTCATATTTCACATGATTAAATGTAATTTTTTTCACCAATCCAAATACTCATATCTTATAAAATGTGGTTCAGACTATAGCCCTACCATTCCCAACACCCAAAGGGTCCAACATACTCACTAGTACCCCTGTACTACTAAAACCACATAAATATATCCATAAAATATGGGTATCATGAACATGAAGTAAATAAATCTCACTCACTCCTATCAGAATTGACCCCCACCATATACCATCATCATGACCATTCCATATTTGGAATAGAGATCGGGGAAGAGATAGATTTCATCCATCCTTTCCCTCTCCAAGTGGAATGTGTAGGGAAGACACCTATATCCCAAAACATTTGAGAAACTATAAGTATATCCATTTTGGATGGGGTGTGTATAAAAATAAAAAGAAAATATAAGTATAATACATAAAAAAAACTATATCAACTAATATGTTCTACACAAAAAAAACACTACTAAACCAATCATAACCACCATACTCCAATTATTACACTCCAAAAATCACTTACAGTTACTAAAACACCAATTCATCCTCACATTCTACGAAAAAAACCTCATCAAGCATTCATGATTTCCTACATTATCATATTATTTCATAGTTAAAAAATATTCTATTTACCAACTAAACTAAAATCATTATTTCATTCAATTCATTATACAATGATAAACTATTTCTCGGAATTACCCATATTAAATTATAAATACTACACATCCTTTTCATGAATTATAAGTTATATTTATAGGTAGTTCTTATAACATTCCAAAATACACCCTTTTCAATTTTTATTACAATTCACATTCCACATACACCTAGGAAACTATTATATAATCTTCACACCACCCAACAACCACTATATTAACATACTCACATCACATGCCCAAAATATACTATAACATCCCAAATACCAAAAATCCTCAACCATTCATTCCCATTCCATTCAATCACTACCATAAACCACAAAAAATTATACAACCCATAACGAACCAAAAAAAGTTCCCACACCACCCCCACAGTATCCCCAGATTCATAGAAACAACAACAAGAATATAGTTACAAATTTTTCTTCATTAATCGCCACCAATGTTACCTTTTCAATGGATACATTAAAAAGATATAAATATATCTTATATGGTAATCAATAAAACATTTATAGATTTCCCAATATTGGTTCATTAATATATTTAAGAAATTATGATTTTCTGAAAGGTAATTTAGAATTAAAATTAAAAAATTGCATGATAATCACCGAATCAATATAGAGTTTAGCACCAAGAAACAACCAATAATAAAACTCATAGGGGATATCAAATAAAACACATCAGTACTTGTAAATTATTAAGTCCCATTACTTTATTTTTAGTTCAATGAATTATTTCATTAATCTAATTATTACCATCCAACCAAAGTAGGTAAAAGGATGCCACATCAATATTATACCATGAAATGAAGATAGTTATCAAATTATATACCTCAATAAAAGATTCAAAATTTGAAGTGCATGGATAAATCAAGGAAGAGATGATCACTTGAATATAATTATTCAAGAAAATACTCAAAAATCTATTACAGATTTGTTCCCATAAAAAATCAAGTTTAGAAAACCAACCTCCAAACCATTTCTAGAATCTTTCTATAAAAGAACTAATAATGAACTCATGATAATGGAAAAGGGGGTAATCATCTCTGATTGTAAACTTTTGATCTTATAAATCCTAGAGAAAAAACCAATATATATTAGTTCAATGACATATAGGGTCAAACCACTTGTTTCCCAATGTTTAGAGAAATTAAGGGAGAAATAGGAGAATTTTGATGGATTTTTTAATTTATACCAGCACTAGGAATTACAATGTTGAGATACAATTGACATTGGTCACACTATGAAAGGTTAAATTCGTTAAACCAATGGAAATCATAGAATAAATTTTTCATATCTCCCACCTATTAATCATGGGAAATATTTAAAATCCAAATAAACATGTAAATGTCATTATATAACCAAAAAACAATGGATATATGAAACCTATGGTAGAATCATGGAACATCAACATCCATTATATCACTTCATGATAACAGTGGATGTACCAAGAAATTGAACTAAGGAAAACTCATGAATTAAACCTATAGGTCTTCATATTGTGATAACAATGTTCTCACCACAAATCCCACTTCATGGAAAATAATAAAAACTCTCACAAACACATCTTTCAATGACCTAATCATTCTCATTTCAAACCAAAAATCTGGAAAGGGGGACATCATGATGTTAGAAGTACTTCATAATTGTTATTCCCTATACCATAAGGTTACAAACTATTCTTAATAAAAACTTTTAACACCTTTAATTGTGTTACATTCCTCCACACCTTGAATTATCAATTATGGAACCATCCTCACTTGAAGTATGCCCCTCACACCATTACCCACACATCCATGTAATAAGATCCTTATCTTAGGCTAAATCTCATATCAAACAACATCTGTCTGGCTCAAAATTATTAATGACACATCCCACCCTTGAAACATGAAATGGAATTTGATATAATCGTTATAGTGGTTATATTATATACCAATAAAAAACTATTATCCCTGTGAATCAAAACTATCATAGAAAAGGAAAAAACAGGATTTAAACCAACACTCCATGAGAGGTACCGCTCATGTGGAACTATTTCTTCAACAAAACAAAAATATAAATAATCACTATTCTAAATAATAATAAACACAATAAAAATAACAATTAATTGGACACAAAAGAAAAAAATATTACATTATATAAAAAATTATCAAAATAGTGTGGGATAATGAGCATGCATATGTGGCTCACATTCCTATATACATTCCTCCAATATACTATTCCTCCATAGAATGTGAACCAAATGAATAAATCACCCATGAAATAACTTCTCATGAAGATCCTAAATATTTTCTATCTAATCCACAAATTTAACATTATCCTTGATATCCAATTATACCCAATAAATGAAATCTGATTCACCCTAAAGTTATCAATGAAATTATAGAATGTGGAAAACTTTATGGATCTAGTTATTTTGAAATGGAAGAACCAACCTGTTTTCCACCTTGTCCATATTCTGAAATACCTCAATGAACCAACAAGGGGGAAGATATATTACTTCCTTTTCCAAACTATGGCTACCCATGGATATGGTAAATGCCTAAGAACACATAGTATTCCACCAAAACACTATTGGTATCCTATCTCAACTCACATAAGTTATATTATAGTCCTTCACTTACTTTACCCACTTCTAAATTTCCTAATTATTTCATATAGTTCTTTATACCATTTTTGGTCCATAGAACACAAACAAAAAAATCATAGTCCAATACAGTGGTGATTTAAAAAATCTATTTTATAGTGTATAAAATAAACCATGCCAATGAAATAGTGATATATGTTATTGAAATTAAAACCAACAAAAGGAAGATACTCCAACCATGATCCACCAAAATATATGATGCATGCATGAAATATATTTTTTAGTGTTTGAGTGGGTTGCTCCATATTCCCATCAAACGAGGATGTAATGTTTAAATAACATGTATTTGAGATAAAAAAAATCACATTGAAGACCTACCTAGGCATGTGAGGTGGTGAGAGGATACTAGTTGTAAATTAGGGTCCTTGATACCCCATAATCCACATAATATCATATATATACTACTTTGACAAAACATCCATGTAACCTAGTTATATGATCTCTAAGAAATATGATATCTTATTTAATTGATCCAAAATCACCCAAAAAGAATCACATATTCCTTGGGATCTAGGTAAACTAGTGATGAAATTCATTTATATGTACTCCCAAATTCACTCAAGTACATAAAACATCTATAATAACCACCCAAAACATAATGGAATTCCATTACATCCATGAATTACAAACATTGTGATACAATCTCATCCACTAACGTCTTCATCATTGACCACAAAACATAACCCCCCAAATAATTATACATTTTTTATATACTCATATTCACTAGAAAGTTGAGTTATGAAAATCATGGAGGAAATTTATGTGCATATCTGATGAAACAAAAAAACACCCCAAAAACATCATTTAATTCCAATCATCCTCCAATAGTCCCTCAAGTTATTCTCTATGAATGATAGGATATTACATCACCTCAATCACTATGTATCCACATTGATACTCATCTACCAGCTATGTCAAGATGACTTCACTATCATATAAAGTAAGAAAAATGAAGTACTTTCCGCTTACTCACTATGATGTGTAATGGGAAGCTCAATCATCCCTCTTTATGAATCTCTGGGATAAAAAACATCTCCCAATGAATTTTTACTTAGAACATTAGCAACTAAATTCCATTTCATCAGGGTTTAGGGGATCATGAAGTTATAATATTGAAATCTATCCACAAAATTTAAATGTCACTAATTTAGATCCCAATAATATAAAATACACATCATGCTCTTGTGAGTTGTGAAATCCACAAATAACTAACCAATAGAGTAATATCACATCCTACCTAAAAAATATACTACAACCTAAAAATCAGAATCATGGGTGGAATAGTTAATGTCATGTGGGAATAACTTCCATGACTCATAATTTATAAATACCCTATAATAAAACAATATAGAAACCATACCAGGATGGGAATATTTTATAAGACCACAAACACCACCCCCTAATTTGGTTCCTGAAGGATGAGAGAACTAATAAATCTCTCTTATGGATAGGAAAAAGATATATAGAGTAGATTAATCCATATAAAATTGGGGTCCATCATGGTTAATCATGTCAATGGGGATATAATATCTGTGAAATCGGACAAGAATCTTTGATAACAGCCTAAAATCCAAAGAAATTTATAGAACTTTGCAACATTATTGCGGGATACCCAAGTACCAACTTCCTCATTCCATGATGGACTGACCACTACTCCATGATGGGACACCACATGATTGAGAAAATGCAGCTACAATATCCAATATTTACAATTGAAGACATTATATATATTTTTTAGTGTTATAAGACATTCAAAATAACCCTATGTTACCTGGTATACTTCTTCATCCTCGATTAAAACAAATATCATTGATGAACACTGCCAAAAACATATCTAGGAACTAACATAACCTAGAGTTCATGTGACCCATGTAAATAGTCAAGCCATCAAGGAAACTGAATGACATAACAACAATGTTGAAGTTCAAATATTGGAATATGAAATTAACCTTTAGGATATCATCCACCTTCACCCTCATATGGAGATCCCCAAATGACAGATCAATATTTGAAATCAAACTAGCCTCATTCAACTAATCAAATAAATAATCTTTTCTTGAGACTAGTTATTGAATCATAACCATCAAGTGACTCAAACACCAATCATCTACAAACAACCTTATACCACCATTTAACGTCATGGGGAATAATACTAGATCACCCACAACTATAAACTCGGTTGAATAAAATCCCTTCTCATCAAATAACTGATCTTGATCCACAAGTCCCATAGATCGAAAGGATCCATATGATAAGGTCCTATAGAAATCAAAGAATCACATTTCTAAAACTTTTTCCTAAACTTGATTCAATACTAAGGGTTTTGTACTAAAAACTCTTCAGTGAAAACATTGAAAAACTCTTCAATGGTGCTGATAAACATTCCCACCCATGCCTTTACTAAAACCAATGTAACAACCTTTAACTGAGTTGATAATGACTTTGTATACCTATGACCAATTCGATTATCCTACTCTCTAATGGATATCTTATCCTTGACCCAATCATTAAAAAACTCCACTTTCCTCTAAAAATAATAAATGAATACATTAATAGAATACAACCAGTCTATGATATGAATGACTTTATTTTATTATATCTTCAATAAATAAAAATCCCTAAATTACTACTGCTTCCCCATCACCAACCTGTAACCAAAAAAACAACAAGAAAAAACATATGACCTATCACTAGTGTAATAAACAGTAGTGAAAATATGGCCCACTATAACATGAGCCCCAAATATTATACCATGGTTAGGGAAATAAATGAGTTTAGTTCCATGGAGTCAAAAAATGCATCAGCCAGAGTATATGATAAATAGATGGTTCAACATAAAATCTTTGGCTTATATCATGTAAATATATATATATATATATATATATATATATATATATCATGAATCTACCCACATATGTATTCTCCTCCTAACTACTGATAGCCACCTCCTTCCACCCTATTAGCCCAATATCCCATGGGGTGAGGAACATCATTAGGTTTACCTCATCTAAATCCTTCTCCTCATAGTGAAGCATATGCCCATTTCCCCTAATATTTATATGATCTATATGGAATTTTCTACTTGGTATGGAATGGAAAATGACACCTCGACCACACTAACCATCTATAATAAACAAGAACAGATATATCCAGTGACTGTATCCTCTATTATTGAAGCATACAAGAACTTATCCCCAGCTGGATGCATGGAAACTGCTAGATCTATAAAAATGGGAAGAAAACTACTAAATATTACTACCCACTTGTTGAATTATCAATAGATTAAATACATTATATAATTTACTTATAGAACTTCTACTTAAAAAACTATGATTAATTATCTCTTATGATGATTATGGGTAAACATAAAACCTCTCAATCACCTATTCTTTTACCTATACTTTCAACCAAATAGAAAACATCAATGGAGTGACTGTAGATCGAATAACTGGGAATAGTGCCACAAATATATTCTATTTTCTAGATTATTCATTCAAAAATTGATTAGCGGTGAATTAAATAATATCATGTAACCTAATTACAAGATCTTGTACACTCATGATATCTTTTTAAATGGTTATGAATGCCCGACTCTTCATTTACATCATTTTAAAAGAAAGGTACTACATAAAATTATACACTACAAATCATCCAATGAAACATTCTACCCCTTCCTCTCATTGAGATACACAATCCACCACCAGCTTACCTATCCCCTAATATGACTAACCATTAGTGGAACATGGTACTATGACCTAACATTAAGTATACTGAAGGTGATATTGAAATCCTCTAGCTAGTTCTTATTCAATTAAGTAATTGTCCCTTCATTTTTTCCAATATTTTGTGTTGAAACTCACAAAAAATATTCCTCCAAATCTAATCATCCTCAGCCAATTCAAACCTTTGGTGACCAAGCAGTTCATCATATCAAACCCCACTAACTCAAGACATACATAAATTATGAATGGTTGTAATGTCTTAAATAAAAAAAAGTTCAAAGACTAATAGAACACATTTCATTAATTTTCATTTAATTATATTATTTTTAAATTTCTCCAAATCACCCCAATTCCAACACAGGTGAAAATAAAGATGATAAATGTATTATACCTATGAATCTTCCTCATAATTAGTATTATCATTAATATCATTTTTGGTAATCTTATGGTCCTTACATCAGATCACAGGGGGCCTTAATTTAAATTTTCCTATCTGTCTCTCCATTGTACAATACAAGCTATGATTGACTAAATATTTGTCCCTAATAATCCCATATAATATTCTAAAATGGATAACACTAACCTCCATCATGACTATAATCCAATTATTTGATACTAGTTTCTTATAACAGTCCCCATTTGGAACCCTTTTTAGGCATGCTGGGAAGATGAGTGTGACTCTGAATCTTGCCACTAATAGTCCATGAGGTAGAAATTAGCATAAAAAATAAAGATAAATCATATCGGAGGAATTTAAATCACGAATCCTAGGAATACGTATGTAAAAAACTAAACAATACCATCATATACATAAATCAATATCCCATAATGACCATGATTAATTCCAAGCTATATAGATACAAGTATCCCTAAATGAAAATTCCAAAATAAATCCATAGAAATGGACACCAGCAGTATTTCATACTCTAATCAAGTAATTTCCATCATGATATCTTAATACCTTATGAGAAATTATAAAATATATTTATATATAAATGGGTATGTATAACACGTATACTCAGTAGGATCTGACTCAAAATCTCTTGTTCAAAAAGTGAAAGATGCATAACAATTCCCCATTGAATAAATAATTAAACCAACTAGTGTTTACCAAGTCCACTACCATCAAACCTCACTCACAAAACATCACAAAAATAATTATAATAAAAGTCAATGAATATAGAATGTGGGTTCACCGCACCATTTCCCCACTCGATTTTCAACCTTATTCCATAACAAAAAATTTACTAGTGCGCCTACCCCTTATATACCATCAAAACCATATCCAAAAAAATTATATTCTTAGTCACATATGATTGGGGTTCGGCCATAATACCACAAACCCAATCCCATGAAATTTCAAACTTACTCATTGGAATTGGTCCAAATAAAATTTTCTCTTTTGATATGGGCACAACCAAAGCCCTACTTTTGTAACCTCACATAGGTTCCAACTTACTCATAGTCAATATTATATTTCCACAACCACATAACCATATATATCGAAGTAGTTTATTGTGAAAATGAAGAAAATTAACCATGATACCACATACTATAATGGATGATCCCCACCACATACCATGACCATACACATATAACATCTGAATGAGAGAATGGAGAAGAATGTGTAGTTAAATATCTATTTCATATGAAAATATTGATGTCTGAGAAGAAAACCAAAACACAAAAAAATTGGGTGTTAGTATGTATATTTGACTTGAGTGGGGTTATTTTTAAAATCACAGGAAATTACGTGTATAATATAGGCACACATATTCATAACCTAATATATCAACCAAAAAAACCAAACCAATCACAACCTATGCACCACTTCTACCACACTCCTACAATCACTACCTAATACTAATCCAAAAATCCATCCACACATTCCTTCTAAAATAATCACATAAACCATTCAATAATTTTTATTTAGTAATATTATTTCATTTGTTTGATTTACCATTTACTAATCGAATTAACTTAAGTATACCATTAAATTCTCTGTTTAATGAAAAACCATTTATAGCAAGTACCTATGTTTAATTCCTAAAATTAAATTTCCTTTTAAAGTATTATAAATAAAAATTTAAACTAATTTTTATTTATTTCCATCCAACATTCATAATAAATTTTATATTAACATATTCATTCCATTGACTCCTAGGAAATAGTACTTTCAAATACATAGAATCTGATAACTATGGCATCAAATTCCATGAATATCGAGAAAAAATAAACTACAACATCCCAACCACTACACATCCTTGACCATTCCATCCTATTCTAACCAATAACATCATGTCTTTCCAACACTTTTAGTAACCCAAAATCGACCACATAATTACCCCATGTTATTCTCCAAAATATCCATAATAATATATAAAAAATATTTCCCACATAAAATAAAATTTACAACATTAATTACCACAAATATTCCCTTTCAATGTATATGTTAACAAGAACTCAACATCTCTTATATGAGCGTCAATAAAAAATTAATATTTCATACAACCATTTCCTCACCATATTTAAGTGATTATAATTTTATAGAAGTTTATTGAGATTTAAAATCAAATCAAAGGCACAATAATAATATAAATAATAATAATTTATATTTAAAGATATATAAATCTATAAAACATGTGTGTAATATAATATTAAACACATAACTACATGTGACTGATCCCATCACATCAATTTATCTTTAGTTTAATTCATTATATTCATTAAGATGATTCATACCATCCACCCAATGAATGTAAAACCATCACATGTCAAAATTATACACAAAAATAAATATAGTTATTGTATTCCCTAACTCAATTTAATATTTATAAGACATTGTGTACGGATAAAGAGTAAAAATAGTTGATCACTCAATTAAAATCATTTAAATGAATAACTTAAAATCAAAAACACATCAATAACCATTTATAACATTACTCAAGGACAATAAAATAACCTCCAAACATCTACCATAACCTTCAAAAATAGTGAAAAATGATAATACCCATGATAAATGATGAGGGGGACTCAGCTCAGACCACAGCCATTTGATCTACTAATGTTGAGATGCAACAACAATCAATGGGGTGTTATAAGGTATCTTGTATCACTACTATGGTCACCATAAGTTTGTATTAATAAATTGGAAAATAAGATACTCATAATGGATAACCAAATTTATACCAGTATAGAAAACTATAGAATCTTGGAGTGATAGCGTAAAATCCTGATCGAAACCATTGAGTCCAAGAAAAATAGTCACATGACCTCATGCACGCCTCCCTATATGCAAGAGGCTTACAACTAGAAGAGAGAGTTTATTTGTGATATTGTGGATACTATAACCTATGAATCAAATCATAAAATGATAAAAAATAAAAATAGTTACAATAAATAAATAACCATATTCAAATACAAATACAAATAATGTTATACATACAAAAATATCTCCCAAGGTCATAAGAATGTCCATAATTAATGATGTTCATAAATAAAAATTGAAATTACGCTTTTATAGGGTATTATGGTATTTTTCCCAGTGTTCTATTGCTCCATGCTCTACTGCTCAACCATTAACTATATGGACCATTCCTTTCATAAGATCACGAGACATGAAATTTACGAGTTCATGGAAATGCCTGAGTAGGGTGTGACTGAAATACATAGTAGGAAACCACTAATGAATATTTAACAAAATATTATAATAAATATAATATTTTATATTATGAATTAATTAGATGATCAAAAAACGTACAACCATAGATGTTTGAGTCATTGTTCACTGATCAAGATGCCATAAACCCCGACCCCACCTTATTTGGATCATTATGGTTAAGGATATCAGATAAGTCAACAATACCACCATCAAGGGAACATATTTCGCCACATATAGTTGGTGGTTGTCACTAGGAATGTTGAACGCTCCACAATGTTAATCAGTACACTCGACCTAGTCGGTGGTTTTCAATATGAAGTCTCTATGTTCCATCAATTTGACACCCAACAAGATTATCTATTTAGTCACCCACAACAAATTCTCATAGGAATCCTAGACTAGTATGTTCCAATCAACCAATTATGAACATAGCTCTATAGGGATATCCATGACCACCTTTGAGGACATTTGGACTATGACTTGTGGGTTAACTAACCATAGTTGCACATCCCTGTATGGGGATATCCCTGTTTGCCATTAAGGACGTTAGGACAACATCACTCTAATGACAAGGCTCCACTTGCTCATCACAAAGGTATAATCACTCACGATCTCCATACTCTGAGTTCAAGCCATAGCAGGACATCATTTTATATTTCCTAACTCTTTTTTGTCATCAATTCACATGAATCATCCAAACATGATCCCCCTCTAGGGATTCCAAGCCATGATTGGTCCACCTATAACTTTGGAACTGCGCAGAATAGAACAAAAGTGTATATAATACAAATATCCCTATGAATAGTGGTATCATATCAAGAAACACATTTCATATTAAGATTGTGGGTGGAATCCAAACATAAACATATGTAATAATTTCAACATGGTCTAAAGAACATCAACACACATAATCATATCTTCCTAATCAAACATTCCACAAAAATCACATGTCATCCAACTTGTCTCATGTCTAAAATGTCACCCAAAGTCAACCTAAAAAGGTGACACATCTCACATGCCAACCAAATAGTCCCTTGAATGATCAAAATTAGTGTAATGTAATATAACATATATGATACATAATGAAAATGACAGATCAAGTCCATGTCAAGACAAGAAGTACCATAGGCATAGTCATCACAATTTATATAAAAGAAAAAATAATATGTAAAAGTATATACATACACACCATATTTGATCAATAATTAGAAATAAGTTTTAAAGGCTATACATATAGTCTAAAAATCAGCCAGTAACCTATAAAAAATATTTTCAAATTTTAACGGATTCCTATAGGCATTGGTTGTGGGTGATTAAAAGGATAAGATGTCCATGTATGAACTTGATGAAAAATATGGATTTAATAGTGATATCCACTAACTTGGTGGAGTGATATTGTTTACATTTTTGGAACATGAAGCATTAATAATTCCTACCACTGACTGGGTGGGGTGAAATGTGTTACCTTGATGATGGTATTGTTGACTTATCTGATATCCTTAACTGTAATGAGCTGATGAAGTTGGGTCTAGGGTTTATGGTGAAATGGTCAACACTTGATGACATGGAAGATGTATGGTTTTCTATTTTTTTGAGTATTTAAATAATCAATGATATAATATTCAATATATGTTGTGAAATTATGTGAAGGGTGCATTTTTTTCCTACTCAGTCTTGTACACACACCCCACTGAAGCATTTCATTGCACTTGTAGATTTCATAACGAGGGATCTGGAAAAAGTAGAGGGACCAAAGGTGGGTTTTTTTTATAATTTTAGCATGGATTTGAATCATATCAGGAAAAACATAATATTACCCTACATATGATTAATTTTATTTATTTATTTATCTTCTTCTTACATTCTGGACATGCTTATTACCTTGGGAGTTATTTTTATATGTAAAATATTGTTTAGTTTCAACATACTATAATTATTTAATTATTTTTATTTATTATTTTCTATAGTTATCTGACTTGATACAGAGATTACAATAACCTAACTATGAGACATGTACCCTGATAGCTAGAGAGAAGCATCTTTTGTAAGGGGATATGTTTATGGGGTTATGTGATCTTCCAAGTCAAACCTTCTGGTTGGATTGAGGATGTTTCAATTTTTTTTATAGAACATAGTTTACATATATGTATTTTTACTTTCCTTTATTTATGATAGGATAGATATGAGATATGATGGTTGAGACTCATGTAGGGGAACTAAGTCAGTGCTTATCCAACACTGAATAATAGACCATCGTGTTTCCCTACATGTGGGAATATGTTTTTTCATTTACGATTGAATAAATCCACCATGGTGAGTGAAAATGATGATTATATATGTTTTCTGAGATATTAGGTTCATTCATGCATCATAACTAGAAATATAGATTTACATTCCAAATATATACATGTGGTTGTTCTATATAGTAGTTCTTGAATTAAATTCTATGATTTATACAATCTATTCAAGATAGTTTATCTTTGTGTGATATATCTGACATGTTATTGTGATATATATTTATTTACATTAATATTCCATTTAAAACATGACATTTGTTTAGTTTATATATGTTTACAGCGACTAATGTTTTGGGAAGGAGACATGGCTTAATGTGAAGATGGGTATACCTTGGTTTATTTATAGACTCCTAGGAGAACCTTGTGTGATCCTACAGACTAGGAAAGGTATGTTTATGTTCATACTTCTTCTCTATTTGAGAGATACCACCTTAGAGATGTGGGATTGAGTGTATGGTGTTCAATCCCAATGGTATGATTAATTTTAACAAATCATCTAGATATACTTCTCATTGGAGAGTAGTTTTTGGGGGGGAATAATTATAATATGCACAATTTTAATGATAAATAAACACGTAATTTATAAATAAATTACAATTATTATTATTTGGAAATTTAAAATTTCACTACATGTGTTCATTATACATATACATGTGGGTACAATTGTTGTTAATGAAAGAAATCTTTTTTCTACTTGAATCACTTAAGAATACTTAATGTAATATTTTGGGAGTTAGGGGTAAAGTCAACACAAGAATCTAGGGCCCTTAGATCCTTGGTATTGATATATTAAAAGTATTAAATATATTAAATCATGCATATATAATTTTTTTAGAAATAAGGGAATATCTTTCTAATGGTGTCCCTAAGGGGAAATCTAAGACCACCATTAAATTTTGAATTCATGTATTACCCTTGGAATGACATAACATTTGTGTGTAGCATGTATTTGGATAGAGTACACATAGGAATATATTATTTAAAATGTTTCATTTTAATAATTATTTTAAAAGGAATAAAATGTGTCTATAATTAATTTTATTATATTATTTTGATTTTGTAACTAATAAAATTATATAGTATATGAATATTTTATTAGAGAAATTAAGAAATAATAATAATTTAATTATTATTTTTATTATTTGTGTCAATGAAAAAAATGGAATTTACATGTATAATTAAATAATTTTTAATTCACATAATCGATAAGAAATGTTTCATCGTGAGTGAATATTTATTGGTTAGTTAGGTACTGATAGTGATACTAATACATATACTAAATAAATTCTAGTGTGTGCATTTATATATTATTTTATTATTATTATTGGAATTTAATGTATATATTTAATTATTTGATCAAATTTTTTCCTAAGATTTAATAATAAAAATTATTGTTATTATAGTTATTAAATTTGAAAATAACTTGTGCAGGTGATAAGTTAAGAATATTGGTAAATATATATGGGATGTGTGTGTGTGTGTGTGTGTTCAAGTGTATATATATGTGTGTGGGTGTATATACATAAATACATGTTTGTATATATATAATGTGTATATATAATATATATATATATATATATATTGTGTATATATATAATGTGAATACATATAGTTATATATAAATGAGTGGGTGAATATGAATGTGTGTTTGTAAATATATAATGCAAGTAAAAATATATTTTTGGATGATTTTTTTTATATATTTGATGGAAGGTTAAATGAATTTAATATAGTTGAAGAAAATACTATAAATAAATGAACTTCTATGGGGATAGTTCATGGAATTAAAAGCAGAGAGAAATAGATAATTCATACATATAAAAAATGATATTTATTAAAATGATAACCATATATTATAAAATTTAATTGGGGTGGTGCATAATGGATTGGTCAGAAGGTCATTCCCTCTCAAACCTCTCTCTTCCCACTATTATTTATTTAATTTATTTAATTATTTTCCCATAATCTATATTTGACATATTCTACTATACTAATTGGATTGATGGGATTTTGGTTCTATATGATTCATCTTGATGAGAATATTATAATCCTAAATTTCTTTTCGATGGTAGTGAGGATTTAGTGGTTCCATTTAACATGAAATTAAACTCCTTTCATATAATTGTTGTAATGTCCCAAAAATTTTGTATAATTTTTTTAATTATATCGAATTATTTCGAGACCGTAAAATATGGCAGCGCGTGATTCCGAGGCCCGGAGCCCCATGAATGATCCATCAATGTTTTGTTAAGGTTAAATTAGCACGCATAAGAAATTTTCGGAAAAAAGTGGAATAACCCATAAATGGTTGCTCAGATCAGAAATATGAGGGCACTATTGCACTCATGATGGTAGGATTACGCTAGGAGCGACTTAATTTTAGTCGGTGTGGGCCTCCTGTGAGAAAACCTGAAAATGGCATAACCGTAAATAAAATAATTTAATAATGTTCTTTTATTTTTCAAATGCTTATAACTCACAAACAGCAACTCGGATTAAAAATTATAGACAACTATTGAACTCGTGAGGGTATGTTTTCTTTAGGCAGATACTAACATTGACCAGCGCGAGCCACTAGTGAAAGTTAGTTTTTGATCGTAAATAAAATAATTAAGTGAAAATTATTTTATTGTGAAATCCATATGTTTTAAATGATAACTCGAATCGGAAATCTAAGAGTACTGTTGGGTTCGTTGGGGTGTGTTTCACTTAGGGAAAGCCTAACCTCGATCAGCTTGAGTCGAGGGTGACATTTAATAATTTTCCAAACTTTTTTTTAGGTACGTTCTATAAACGCGCGAGCGGCATTTTGTAACATTTGAACCGGTGATCGGAATTGAAATTTGAGGACACCATTGAACTCGCAATGCCAAAATTTTTGTAAGGAGACCATCACCTTGACCATAGTAGGTTGATGTTGGAAATTATTTTTTCGGACTTTTCATGGGAGAAAATAAAACAAACATGGTTTATTTTTTTTTGAAATTGAAACCTCCAATTTGAAACTTGAAGGTGGGATCACACAAGGGTGATCGGGCATTTAATGCTAGACATTAAATGCCCAGTTACAATAAATGTGTAACCACATTCCACCTTAATTAATATGATTCATTAATTCGGAATTAATGAACAAACTTTAAAATATTGTCTTTCTCCAAACTAAATGTTCCAAATTAATTTAATTAATGTACAAACATTAATTAAATTATTACTAAGCTTATAAAATTTAGCACCTCAACCATCATGGGAAAAGGGATTGGAAAAGCAGGGGAGATCTTTGGAGAGTTGGAAAGATCTTTCTCCAACAAAGGAGATCCTCTAATGAAGAATGACTTCCAGAATCGAAGAATAAGGAACCAACCATGGAGCATCTTGTAGGAGTGATGAATGTCGATGTCAATCTTCAACGACTTCTTCTTCTTCCTCACTCCACCTCTATTAGAAAATATATTAGGGGATTTATTTATGAATGAATTTATTTATCAATTCTTTATATTCTGGTTTCACAATGACTATGGCCAAACTAACATGGCCATCGTCCCATGCATTAACCTTATCACTTTTCTTTTGATTTTCCACACATTATTCATGCGTTCTTCAACGCCAAATATTTATTGATGCTATAACCACAATATTTTGTTGAGTGAAACATATGGACGTGGATTCCTCGACCCAATGATCACGAATATGTGATTGATTTATTTTTCGGGCTTGGAACGAAGCCGCAATGGCTCGCAGAAGAAGGAGGTGGCCTGCACTCGGCCGACCATGAGGAAGGAAGGGCGGCATGCCTCTGCACCGCCGGATGATGAAGAATTTGTTGCCCATCTACTGCGGTGGGGCAGGGTGGTGGATGGAATTCAAACGGCCGTGTAGCAGAGCGGTGGCGTGAGTTTGTGCCACTGGAGCAGGAGGTCATGGCCACTTGGCCGCAGTGGAGGCCGGAGGGCGGCCGTCAACCTGTCGGCCGCAGAGGAGCAACGGCGCACGACCATGCCACTGCGAGGAGGATTGGTCGGAGCACTGGTCAGTTGTTGTATTTCGGCGGGACCTGCAGTGACCTGGAAATGCCTAAAGGCACCGCCCCTTTGTAGTTCCTAAAGTAAGGGGGTCCACTCCCCCTTCAACGCCAGCTCGGATGGACCGCGCTGGCGAGCCGCGCCCCCGGGTCGCGCCAGGAGGCCACACCACTAGGTTGCGCCCCGCGAAAGTCGGGCCAGACCATGGCCCAGTGGGCTGGGCTCACCAAGGCCCAAGCCATCCGGGCTAGACCCAGGTCGGGCCGAGTAGGTCCGACGGGGTCAGATTGGACTCGGGCCCATCCAGACCTAGTTTCTCTTTTTTGTCAGTAACATGAGAACATGACATCCATTTGATGAACCATCTATGGGACATGAATCCAAGGATAGAGAAGGTACTTTTGGTATATTACACTTGAGTTTTGGATAATGTTAGAGTACAGTCGGGTTGAATTGGACCCTGAATCCATCCGGACCCTCGGAGCGGAAATGATAATAACTTACAGACCGGGGGTCCGATTGATGCGCTGTATGTTGTGTTGGGTCCCTTAGAAAAGACAGAACTTTGGGGTACTTTTTCCTAGACCTTCGTGGAATTTTTGGTATGACCGATGGTTTGGGGAGCGGTTCTCCCAAACACGGAACGTACGGAACCCTGCAACTTGCTGAGACTTGACGACTGCTGACCGTTTTGACCTAGAGTGACTCAACAGGCCCAGTGTGGAGCACCTCTATGTGACACAGTAGACCCACAATGGGGAGTGCCTCTGTGTGATGTGGCAGACCCACGGTACCTTACAGGAGGAGTACCTCAGCAGGCCAATAGGGGGAGGGCCTCTGTGTGACGTAGCAGACCCCCAGTGGGGAGCACCTCTATGTGACGCGGAAGACCCATGATACTCGATAAGAGAAGTACCTTAGTAGTCCAAGGTTAGTGGTTAGTGCCTCAGTGTGACGCGGTAGGCCCACATTACTCCATAGAGAAGGATTTCTCCTACTATTGAGGTGTTCAACATTGTGACTAGGGCTGCAACTTGTTATAATCCATAGAGAATCCTATGGCTGGCTATCAGCTTTCATAGCGAACCGTTGTGGGTCAGCATCATAATCCTATTTCTGAAAGTTGTATACCTGGTTTCAACTGAGTCTTATATCTTCATGGTATACCTGTGGGGTCCTTTATCTTCATGGTGATACCTATGTGGTACTCCTACCTTCTTGGTATTACCTGTGTGGAATTATTCCCTCTTGCGTGAGGTGGGTATATTCTGATAACTTAGGTATATGTATGAGAATATACAAATGTAGGTTTTACTGTTGTTTGTATGTTTTTTGGTTTATCCTTTTTGGATTTTTCGGGGGTCTTGGGCTCCCTACTGAGTATTTTTATACTAAAATCTGCACGGGCTACGCCTGCGCCTTGCTGTGTCTGGTGCATAAAACAGACACTTCTAACTGAGGATGAGGGTACCTGGACAGGATACTACTCATTGGCGGACCATTAACGTGGTGATCCGTAGAGACGATCATTCGAGAGATATACCTACCCTTTAGGTAAGATCTTTGGTTGGTGTTCACAGGAGTTGTACTCAGTTTTACTTGTACTTTCCAGTTTTTCTTGTACCTTCCAGTTGGTCTTGTATTTTGGCCCCTTTATTTTTTGTACACACTATGTTTACGGTATAGTTTACTTTTTGATTGTATCTGGTCAGGTGCTTGGTTTGCATGAGTTTACTATTTATAATGGAAAAGGATTCTCGTTTTAAATAATGCGCCTTTCGGTGCTTATCTCCAGCCCCTGGCCTATGGAAGGCGGTCTTGGTGTAGTCCCGGCACGAGCCCCGTGGGACGGGTTGTGAAAAATTGGTATCAGAGGAGTTCAATTCTACCAAAGAACTAAGACTCTGATCTTTTATGTGTGAAGAAAAAGTGTTAAGTGTTATGAGTGTTCTTTTCAATCTACGAAGTTTAGTGTAGGTACGATGATGAAGTATCCATACACCAGGACCCTGAATTCTAATTTCCAACTTAGTGTGCGAAAACACAGATTGCGTGTGTTTTTGAAAAGTTTTTCTTTTGATTTATTGGGAGTCAGCTCACTGGGTATAACTTAATGACTGTGGTGCACCTTTTTCTTATCAGGATGTCACCACATAGACAGCTAGCTAGGATTCCCGAGAGAGTACACGGTGATGTCCCGCCGAGCGATGAGGCCTCAGTGCAGGGATCTCTTATAGCGTTAGCACCTTCAAGTGGTGTACCAGAAAAACCACTACCCGTTGGACCAGTGTTGCCACCAGCCCCACCAGTAGAGGATGCATGCCGACAGAGCACGTTGCATGAGTTCCAGTGATAGAGGTGCCACGACCCGACCCTACCCGGGCTCGAGCTTCAACTACCCCAAGCCCGCCTCCATAGGCCAGGGGCTGGAAACCAGCGCTGAAGGCACAACAACTCGGGGAGGCCTTTGCCTAAGTACCTGTAACGCCCGAGACTTTTATGAGAAATATTTTGTTTTTATGTTATATAAATAATCAAAGGAATATTTCCATACACACAACACTAGCTTGGCTTGCTTTACACGCAACCGCGACCTTCCTCAATAGCTTGCGTCGTACGCAATACCGAGTTTCAGTAAACAACGATATGCTATTAAAATATTATTAAAACTAGTCGTTATGAATAGTAATAACCACTTTTTGAAATTTTTGACTTTATTTTTGGATTTTTAATATCTAAATTATCTTAGGGTGAAATTTTGGTACTTTTCGGATAACTTTCATATTCTGATGAATAGTGAAAATTACTAAATTTTAATTAAAAACAACTTTTTAGTCGAAATAATTAATGGTGATAAATTATTAATTTGAGTGGTTTTAAATTATATTTAGAATATATTTTTACAATTTAATACAATGTTGGTCATTGGATGTAATTTCACATTTAAACCAGAAATAAGCAAGTGTCAATATTTTGATAGTTATTATCTCTTAAAAACACGCTATTTGTCTTGACGACGAGAATTAATTTTTAAATTAGTTAATGTAACTGATATGTTTTGAATTTTGTAAAATAAAAATCATTTTTGAATTCATAATATCAAATATATCTTAGGCCTAATTTTTGGTATTTTTCTGGAAACTTTCATTTTTTGATGAATAGTGAAACTACTAAGTGGTAGTTAAAAAACTGAATTTTTTCATAAAACATAATTTTACCGCTTCTGTGAGTGGAATTTCGAAAATCTGAGAGACACGGTTAATATCAAGGGCTAAAATTTGGTTCAATGAGTTGAAAATAATTGTTGGTGAATAGTAACTTTTTACTTTTTTTTTACCACGGTTAAAAGTAAATAGGGTAGTTAAGGGTAAAATGATATTATTATTACCCTAACACATGTCCTAATTCTAATGGATAAGTGTAATTCGACCAAAAACAACCTTAGGAATAAAATATGACCATTTATAACCACTTGTATTAGATTAGGACATTTATTATCAATTTATTTAAAGAAGGGTTAAAATAGTTAAAATCAATGTTTAATAACTAAATAATTTTTAATATAGGGTTATAGATAAGATAAATTAGACTATAAATATTCATTAGAAATTTAAAAATATTTACTACATAATGGTATTTTATTTATAATTTTTAGACTTAATATAGTTTAATTTATTTATGATACAATGATGATGAAGTAATTATCTTATTAATGAACAATTGACATAATTGATGTTATAAATACCCAAATAAATGTAATTTGAGACTTTTTATGAATTACAATAATTTTATATGTTAATATTACATGTTATTATTGATTTAATTAAATCTTTTCGAACTAATCATTCTGTTATGATTTTCCCAAAAATCAATTACCAAATAGTGTCAAAATTGACATAAAATAATTTGTAAAACAAATACTATATTATTAATTGTTATTTTATTCCTAAAAATCTATGGTTCAGAAAAATGACATATATAAGGTCATATATATTAATAATAAACAACTTGGGGTTCGTTTCGCTTGATATAGTAATTTTATTAACCTTATAGTGTAAGAAAACAAGAAGACACGGTAAAAGTTAAATTATCTAACTTAAAGTTAAATATAAATGATAAGGTTAAAATTGATACCTAAACTTTTACAAATTATATTGGATGAGGGGATTTCGACCCATCCCCACCTTATCTTCGAAATATATCAATTTGGAGCTATTAAAAACCGAATTTGACTTTATAATAAAATAATATTTTTTGTTATTCCAAAGGTGCCCCTCTCCTCCCTTATAAAAGGGCACCTCCTCCCTCTCTTCCTCAAACCACTGTGAGACCTCAAGATCGGCCAAAACCTGCCAATATCTCCTCTCCACTTCCATAGAAACATACTAGAGGTCCTGGTATTCTTCCAAGTCCAATTTTAGTACCCTAAGAGGAGGTCTCAAAGAGGTGCTTCAAAGAAGAGGTAATGTCTGTTGCCAATTCTTTCATGTTTATTTCTTTTTCCACTTCTTCTTCTTTAGTTGTTTCATTATGAAGTAATAACATCAGTATCACTCATATACTGATATGTTATTATAAGTACGAAACAACCCTATTTCACCATCTATCAATCCTACGGAAAACGAAATCACCACGCGTGCGAACGTATGGAATACCGTCTCCACGCCGTGGTGTAAACTATTTTCCACCACCACCTTAATCGGATGGGTATAATGGTGTAAATAATTACTATATATGATTAATTTAAAGTTATATTGATTCTCAAATAGTATACATACACTCCAATACAATTCCACAATCAGGGGAATGACATCATCGCTCGTGCGTACGTACGAAATACCGTCTCCACGATGTGATGTGACTCATTATACATGATCTTCATTGCATAATGATTATATAAATGAATTGAATTAATTAATATGATATATATTACACTAATACCATTCTGGAAATGAGTTATCTATAACCTAAAAAGAAAAATAAGAATTTATTCGACAAAACATGCATAAGAACAAAAAGTAATAAACATCCGAATAACAAGTAGTAATGAAATATTACTAATAAGAAGCTAATAATATGACCATATATGATATCATAAAAATAAGTATGATTCTGGAATAAGTCAATAACATTATTTAAATCATTATACAGGAGGTTCGGACACTTACGAAGCAAATCCGACCTAAGGTAAGGGAAAATCTCACAATCTCAATTTTTATCCGAGATTGTTTATACTTCAGAATTTACTGGGGTGTATTTCCTCAATATGTAATATTGTTTCCATCCACCTACAATTGTTTAAATCCAATTTTACCCTTTGGTGAGTTTTTAGTAAAATATATGAAAGGAATCTTTTTTCATTTTTCGTACGAGGTACTTTTTGACTTTTCTGAAATAAGTACGAGGAGAATGTTTTTTTAACTTATACAGCATGAATGGATTTTTAAAAAATTATTTACAAGAAGCTTCCTTTACTAGTTTTAAAGTTTATTTTTAAACAACTTCTTTTAGTTTAAAATTGTATGACATGTTAAGAAAGGAAAATATTTTTGAAGTATAAAGGATATTTTCCTCAAGAATGGAGTTCAAGTGTTTTATCAAAATTATATTCCATATAAGATAATATAAGGTTATATTTCTATCCCTATTATTACATTGATTTGATTATGTTGTGATGGAATTATTTTTATGAATTCTTTTATCTTATATGAATTGTTTTATGATGTCATGTTGTTTAAGAATCCCATTTTATTACATGGGTTATGCAATGATGTATGATTTATGATTTTGTGGCACACATAAGAATTGTATCATTATGAGATGGGTGGAACCTATATCTCCCTCCAATGCATTGGGTAAAGATTTTATATCTCATGAGATAGACATGGCTAGAACGGAAGGTTAAACCGGTTCAGTGAAACAGGACTGAAACGAGGAGTGAACTCGGTTCAGAAATGGAATTTGTCCATTAAGATAGTCTTGGCAATGAGTCTTGACTAATAAGAAATGATTCTCTATGATTATGTGTGTATGCCACAAAGATTCATGTTTTAAGTTATGATTTTTTTTGGGATTACATTTCACTACTATGATTTATCCCATGTTATAAAATTATGATCTCTTTTGTAGGTTACGATTTCCAAAAGATATGTTCTTATGTATATGATGTGATTGATTTTTCTTTTGTATACCCTTACTGAGTATTTGAGCTCACCCTTTTGTATGTTTTATTTCCCTAGGCCAGGAAGAAGGTTATTAAGTAAGATATGCCAAAAGGGACTACAGATATGATGTAATAAATGGGAGACAGTGTAGAAGCTTTATGAACTAGTTGTTTATGTTTCCCAGTTTCTAAAGACACTATACCTATACGGTCCTTTCATGGTTTTGTTATATGTTGTAATAAGTGTGATTCAATTTTGAAGTAATAACAATGTATGTAAAGTATGGGTCGTTTTAGTTGGTATCAGAGGCAAAGGAGGTAGGAATGTATCTGATCCTTGGGAACTCTCACATGTGAGTGTTGGACAAAGCATGGCTCTCCGCCCAATGGATTCATGAAGAAATGGCTGCCACTGGGGATGGTGGTGTGTCCTACCCAGGGGGTGTAGCCGCCCATGAATTTCCATGATAGGTATCAATTATAGTCCACTGGAAGTAATTCCAGACCGTTATAGTTGGTATCAGAGGAAATGTATAGTCAACCTTTGGAAACTAGGATGTGAAAGCCTTAGTAAGAACCCTAAGGATAATTCTAAGCATAGAACACAATCATAGTGTTTTAGAAATGACCATGAATAACCTAGGATAAGACCTTAAGTGTGAAATTTTATTCTTGATTATTTGGTTTTCCTATTATAATTATGTTGCTCACACTATTCTTCTTGGTTTTAGTCAATTGCTGGAACCCAAAGGAACTATGTTAATGCGGAATGCGACGGGAAATGAAATAATTGTCCCCCTAAGAAACCAAATGTTATGGGATATGGAATTAAAAATCTTGTAGCCATGCTCACGCAACTTTATGAAGCTTTGAATCATGCAGGACGTCCAAACGAGCAAAGGAAGGAGAAACATTCTTTTGAATCCTTCATGAGGCAGCGTCCACCTTCTTTCAGCGGGTCTACTGATCCATTAGTTACTGAACAATGGATTAGTACTACTGAAAAGATATTTTCAGTTCTACAAAGTTCTGAACATGATAAAGTCATCCTAGAAGTGTATCGTTTGGAAGGAGATGCTGATCAATGGTGGAATCTTATTAAGAATACGAGGCAAAGGGATGAAATTGAGTCCATAGAATGAGATGAGTTTAAGAACTTATTTTTCAATAATTAATTCCCTCATATTCTCCAAACAGAGATTGAGAAAGAGTTTCTTGAACTGAAGAAAAAGGATAATGAATCTGTTGGTACCTATGAAGAAAATTTTACAAGACTTTCAAGGTATGCTTCTGGTATTATTATCCAACCTGAGAGTAAGATCGATCATTTCTTTAGTGGCTTAAAAACAAGTCTTCAAAGGGCCTTAGACATAAGGGACTTCAATAGATACGAGGAAATCGTTCGATGTGTTCTCAAAGTTGAGATGGATATTGGAGTAACCCATCATTCATATGGGTTTGATAAGAAGAGGAAAATGGAATTCAAAGGAAAATATAAAGAGCACACTGAAAAGAAGATAAGCTTTCCCTTATGCTCAAAGTGTGGAAAGAAACATGGAGGGAGTTGTATTAAAGGGACAAGTAAATGTTTCCAATGTGTAAAGGAAGTTCATCGAGCATTTGAATGCCTCAATGATGGGAATAAGATGTCTAATGATGCAAACAAAGGAAGGGACACACAGAATGAACCTACTACACTTCAATGTTTCAAGTGCAAGGAGATGGGGAATTATGCCAATAAATTCCCTAATCCAAGGGTTGTTGATGATGATCGACATCAACAAAATCTTAAGGCTAAAGACAAAGGAAAGTCACATGCAATTTCTATCAGCGATGTGGAGTACGATAATGATGTGGTGAAAGGTACACTTACCATCCAGTCTAAAGTAGCAAATGTTTTATTTGATTCTGGATCCACCCACTGTTTTATTTCAGAAGATTTTTCTAAGGGTATCACCGTATTACCTCAACAATTATATGTTGAGTTAGCTGTGACAACACCTAATGGCACAACAGTCGCATCAAAAGTTTATAATTCTTCCTCGATTGAATTTTGTGGGAAAGTTCTTCCTGCAAATCTTGTGATCCTTCCTATAGTGGAATTTGATGTGATTATTGGCATGGATTGGCTTTCTTTATATGGATCTCATATCAATTTTCAAATAAGGGAAGTCACATATCATATTCCAGAACAATTTTTGATCGTCTATCGATGAAAGGATGAACATAACCTTCCAGTGGAAATTTCTTCCATCTTATGGGTCTTGATTCCACTAAATGAAGGTTATTTATCTCAAATGGTTGGTGAGAAACTCACGATTCATAATATGCCCATTGTATGGGAGTTTTATGATGTCTTTCCAGATGAATTTCCGAGTCTTCCACCAAATCATGAATATGAGTTTTCAATAGAACTCGTACCGGGTGCTTTGCCTATTTCAAGGACACCTTATAGAATGGCCCCAATTGAGTTGCAGGAATTGAAGAAGCAACTCAAAGAGAATCTTGATAAGGTATTCATATGACCTAGTGAATCACCTTGGGGATCACTTGTTCTGTTTGTTAAGAAAAAAGATGGATCAATGAGACTCGGCATTGATTATCGAGAACTTAACAAGATCACTATCAAGAACAAATATCCTCTCCCGCGCATTGAGGAATTATTTGACCAACTAAGCGGAGCTCAATACTTTTCCAACATTGATCTTCGTTTAGGGTATCATCAATTAAGGGTCAAAAGGAAGGATATACCAAAGACGACTTTCTGTACAAGGTATGGACACTATGAATTTATAGTGATGCCATTTGGTCTTACTAATGCCCCTGCTATCTTCATGGATATGATGAATAGAGTTTTTAGAGACTATCTTGATCAATTTGTGGTAGTCTTTATAGATGATATTCGTGTCTATTCAAAGAGCAATGAAGAACATGAAGATCAATTGAGAATTATATTGAAGACCCTGAGAAAGGAAAATATTTATGACAAATTTACCAAGTGTGAATTTTGGCTTCAAAAAGTTTCATTTTTGGGTCACATAATCTCAAAAGAGGGGATATATGTGGATCCAGTAAAAACAGAGGTTATCGAAAGATGGTCGAGACCAACAACAGTAACTGAGATCCGAAGTTTTCTTGGTTTGGATGGATATTATCGACGTTTTGTGAAATATTTTTCACGATTATCTAATCCACTCACCAGGTTGACTTGGAAAGGAGTTAAGTTTTTTTGGACGGAGGAATGTGAAGAGAACTTCAAGGAGTTGAAAAGAAGGTTATCCAGTGCACCTGTGCTCACACTACCTTGTAGTGGAGAAATGTCTGTGATCTACAGTGATGCATCCAAGAAGGGGCTGGGGTGTGTTCTTATGAAAAATGATATGGTGATAGCTTATGCCTCATGACAGGTGAAAATCCATGAGCAAAATTACCCAACACATGATTTGGAGTTATCTGTGGTAATATTTTCATTAAAGATTTGGAGGCATTATCTTTATAGAGAATGGTATGACATTTATACTGATCATAAATGTTTAAAGTATATTTTCACACAAAAGGAGCTGAATATGCACCAAAGAAGATGGTTGGAACTAATTAAGGATTGCGACTGCTCAATTTATTACCACCCTGGGAAAGAAAATAAGGTGGCATATGCATTAAGTCGACAAGACCATGCTTGCTTATCTATGATGAGGATCACAAAAGATCCAATATTTATGGATTTACAAAGGATGGATCTTGGAATTTTAATGGAAGGGGGAAAATCTTATCTTTCTCAAATGAATGTTCAACCATCTATACATGTGAATATTAAAGAGGAAAAAAAAGAGGATGTAGAGTTACAAAAGAAGGTGGGAAATATTCCTGAATTCAACCTTGATTGTGATGGGATAATAAAGTTCAGGAATCGGGTTTGTGTTCTTCCATCCCTGAATTAAAGAAGGAGCTGCTGGATGAGGCTCATAGTTCTTCATTCTCTATTCATCCTAGAAGCACGAAGATGTATAGGGACCTGAAAGAGTACTAATGATGGGATGGAATGAAAAGAGATGTTGCGGAATATGTCTCTCGATGCTTGGTTTTTCAGCAAGTTAAAGCTAAGAGACAGAAGTCTAAGGGGATGTTAGAACCATTACCCATACTCAAATGGAAATGGGAAAACATCACTATGGACTTTGTCAGAGGACTTCCTAAAAAATCCAAAGACAATAATGCTTTCTGGGTCATAGTTGATCATCTTAGAAAGTCTGCACACTTCATTGCTATTAGAGAGGATTTCTCTCTGGATCATCTTGCCAGGATATATGTAAAGGAAGTGGTAAGATTTCATGGAGTACCACTTTCTATTATATCTGATCGGGATTTGAGATTTACCTCGAAGTTCTGGAGAAGTATTCAGTAAACTCTGGATACAGAGTTCAGTTTCAGCACTTCTTATCATCCTCAGACAAAAGGTCAGTCTAAGAGAACAATTAAAACTCTAGAAGATATGTTGAGAGCTTTCTCTATGGATTTCAAAGGTGGTTGGGATCAACACCTACCTTTGGTGGAATTTTCTTATAATAATAGCTTTCACTCCAGTATATAGATGGCTCCTTATGAAGCTCTCTATGGAAAGAAATGCAGGACTCCAACTTGCTGGGATGAAGTTGGGGAAAGAAAGCTATTAGGACCAGATCTTGTTGATGATATGGCAGAAAAGGTCTGATCAATTCAACAACACATAAGAGCAGCTTAGAGTCGACAGAAAAGTTATGCCGAAAACCGAAGAAAAGACCTAGAGTTTGATGTGGGTGATAAAGTGTTCTTACGAATATCTCCCTGGAAGAGGGTCATGAGATTTGGAAAGAAGGGGAAGTTGAGCCCTAGATATATCGGTCCTTTCGAAATACTGGATCGTGTTAGAAAGGTAGCTTACCAATTGCCGCTTCCATCGAATCTCTCTCAAGTTCACGATGTGTTCCATGTATCACTCTTGAGAAAGTACACACCTGATCCTTCACATGTACTCAGCTCAGATGTTGTACCGTTGGAGCAAGATCTTTCTTATGAAGAATAACCGATAGAGATTCTGGATCATAGCAAATAAGTCCTATGAATCAAGACCACTCGATTGGTGAAAGTTTTATGGAGGAACCACCAATTAGAAGAAGCTACATGAGAGCTTGAGGATATGATGAGGGAAATGTATCCCCATCTGTTTGTTAAAAAGTGACGAATTTCAAGGGCGAAATTCATTTTAAGGGGGGTAGAATGTAACGCCCGAGAAATTTATGAGAAATATTTTTTTTATGTTATATAAATCATCAAAGGAATCTTTCCCAACACACAACACTATCTTGTCTTACTTTACACGCAACCGCGACCTTCCTCAATAGCTTGCGTCGTACGCAATATCGAGTTTCACTAAACAATGATATGCTATTAAAATATTATTAAAACTAGCCATTATAAATAGAAATAACCACTTTTTGAAATTTTGGACTTCATTTTTGGATTCGGAATATCGAAATTAGCTTAGGGTGAAATTTTGGTACTTTTCGGATAACTTTCATATTCTGAAAAATAGTGAAAATTACTAAATTTTAATTAAAAACAACTTTTTTATTCGAAATAATTAATATTGTTAAATTATTAATTTGAGTGGTTTTAAAGTATATTTATAATATATTTTTACAATTTAATACAATTTTGGTCATTTGATGTAATTTCACATTTAAACCAGACATAAACAAGTGTCAATATTTTGATAGTTATTATCTCTTAAAAACACGCTATTTGTCTTGACGATGGGAATTAATTTTTAAATTAGATAATGTAACTGATATGTTTTGAATTTGGTAAAATAAACATCATTTTTGAATTCATAATATCAAATATCTCTTAGGGCTAATTTTTGGTATTTTTCTGGAAACATTCATTTTTTGATGAATAGTGAAACCACTAAGTGGTAGTAAAAAACTGAATTTTTTCATAAAACTTAATTTTACCACTTCTGTGAGTGTAATTTCGAAAATTCGAGAGACACAGTTAATATCAAGGACTAAAATGTGGTTCAATGAGATGAAAATAATTTTTGGTGAATAATATCTTTTTAATTTATTTTACCACGGTTAAAATTAAATAGGGTAGTTAAGGGTAAAAATGATATTATTATTACCCTAACACATGTCATAATTCTATTGGATAAGTGTAATTCGACCAAAAACAACCTTATGAATAAAATATCACCATTTCGGCCCACTTGGATTAGATTAGGACATTTATTATCAATTTATTTAAAGAAGGGTTAAAATACTTAAAATCAAAGTTTAATAACTAAAGAATTTTTAATATAGGGTTATAAATAAGATAAATTCGACTATAAATATTAATTAGAAATCTAAAAATATTTCATACATATTGGTATTTTATTTTTAATTTTTAGACTTAAAATAATTTAATTTATTTATGATACAATGATGATGCAGTAATTATCTTATTAATGAAATATTGACATAATTGATGTTATAAACACCCAAATAAATGTAATTTGAGACTTTTTATGAATTAAAATAATTTTATATGTTAATATGACATGTTAGTATTGATTTAATGAAATTTTTCGAACTTATCATTCTGTTATGATTTTCACAAAAATCAATTATCAAATAGTGTCAAAATTGACATAAAACTTTTTTTAAAACAAATACTATATTATTAATTGTTATTTTATTCCTAAAAATATAAGTTTCGGCCAAATGACTTAGATAAGGTTATATATATTAATAATAAACAACTTGGGGCTCGTTTGGCTTGATATAGTAAGTTTATTAACCTTATACTGTAAGAAAACAAGAAGTCACGGTAAAATATAAATTATCTAACTTAAAGTTAAATCTAAATGATAAGGTTAAAATTGATACCTAAAATTATCTAAATTATATTGGATGAGATTATTTAGACCCATACCCACCTTATCTTATAAAGATATCAATTTTGAGCTATTAAAAATCGAATTTTACTTTATAATAAAATAATATTTTTAGTTATTCCAAAGGTGCCTCTCTCCTCCTTTACAAAAGGGAACCTCCTACCTCTCTTCCTCACACCACTTTGAGCCTTCAATCTCGGCCAACCCCTGACAATATCTCCTCTCCACATCCCTAGAAACATCCTAGAGGTCCTGGTCTTCTTAAAAGACCAATTTTAGTGCCCTAAGAGGAGGTCTCAAAGAGGCGCTTCAAAGAAGATGTAATGCCTGTTACCGATTCTTTCATCTTTATTTCTTCTTCCACTTCTTCTTCTTTAGTTGTTTCATTATGAAGTAATAACATAAGTATCAATCATATACTGATATATTATTATAAGTATGAAACAAACCTATTTCACCGTCTATCCATCCTACGGAAAATGAAATCACCACGTGTGTGTACGTACGGAATACCGTCTCCACGCCATGGTGTAATCTATTTTCCACCACCACCTTACTCGGATGGGTATAATGGTGTAAATAATAACTATATATGATTATTTTAATGTGATATTGATTCTGAAATAGTATACATACACTCCAATACAATTCCACAATCATGGGAATGATATCATCGCTCGTGCGTACGTACGGAATACCGTCTCCACGATGTGATACGACTCGTTATACATGATCTTCATTGAATAATGATTATATAAATTAATTGAATGAATGAATATGATATATATTACACTAATAAATTTCTGGAAATGAGTTATCTATAACCTAAAATGAAAAATAAGAATTTATTCGACAAAACACGCATAAGAACAAAAAGTAATAAACACCCGAATAACATGTAGTAATGAAATATTACTAATATGAAGCTAAGAATATGACCATATATGATATCATAAAAAGAATTATGATTCTGGAATAAGTCAATAACATTATTTAAATCATTATACAAGAGGTTCAGACACTTACGAAGCAAATCGGACCTAAGGTAAGGGAAAATCTCGCAATCTCAATTTTTATCCGAGATTGTTTAAGAATCCCATTTTTATTACATGGGTTATGCAATGATGTATGATTTACGATTTTGTGACACACATAAGAATGGTATCATTATGAGGTGGGTGGGACCTATATCTCCCTCCAATGCATTGGGTAAAGATTTTATATCTCATGAGATAGACATGGCTGGAACGATATGTTAAACCGGTTCAGTGAAACGGGACTGAAACGAGGAGTGAACTCCGTTCAGAAATGGACTTTGTCCACTAAGATAGTCATGGAAATGAGTCTTGACTAATAAGAAATGATTCTCTATGATTCTGTGTTTATGCCACAAAGTTTCATGTTTTAAGTTATTATTTTTTTTGGGATTACATTTCACTACTGTGATTTATCCCATGTTATAAAATTATGATCTCTTTTGCAGGTTAAGATTTCGAAAAGATATGTTCTTATGTATATGATGTGATTGATATTTCTTTTTTTTACCCTTACTGAGTATCTGAGCTCACCCTTTGGTATGTTTTATTTCCCCAGGTCAGGAAGATGGTTATTAAGTAAGATATGCCAAAAGGGACTATAGATATGATGAAATAAATGGGAGACAGTGTAGACGCTTTATGAACCAGTTGTTTATGTTTCCCAGTTTCTAAAAACACTATACCTATACGGTCCTTTCATGGTTTTGTCATATGTTTTAATAAGTGTGCTTCAATTTTTAAGTAATAACAATGTATGTAAATTATGGGTCATTATAGTTGGTATCAGAGGCAAAGGCGGTAGGAATGTATCAGATCCTTGGGAACTCTCACATGTGAGCGTTGGACGAAGCATGGTTCTCCGCCCAAGGGATTCATGAGGAAATTTCTGCCCCTGGGGATGGTGATGTGTCCCGCCCAGGGGGTGTAGCCGCCCATGGAGTGCCCTGATAGGTATCAATTATTGTCCACTAGAAGTAATTCTAGACCGTTATAGTACCTGTACACACACACGCAACACTCTCAACGAAAAAGTGCAGAGTAAAAAGAGATGAAAAGTACCAACTCTTATAAATAAACCACAATGTGCATCGAACTCTAAAAGTACAATGTAAAATTTGAAGGTAAACTGAAAAGAAAAAGGGAAAAACACACGCCCAACCAGAAAAGTGCCACAACCCGTCAACAGGTAAACAAAAGAAAAATAGGTGGAAGGGTCCCCCACCTGGATCCCGACTCCGACCACCGCACACAGTCCGAGCTCCCAAAATCTTAATCTCCGCTAAAGTCAAGACCAACCTGTCCATCGTCTGCAAGGGCATACCAAGTGCGGGAAAATCCCAAGAAGGGGTGAGTAAAAATACTCAGTAGGATACCTCGAATGATCGAGGGAGAAACAAAGAAGGTACTGAAGGGTGAGAAGTAGATCGAACAGGGAATAGTAAAGGAGTACAATAGAGAGAGTGTAGAAGAGAAATAGTAGAGAGTCCATCTCAACCCAACAAGAGAAAGGAGGTAGACTCGTCCAGACACAAGGAGCTGGAAATGGTGAGAAGATGAACTTCCCGTAGAGTCTTTTCCACCAATAGCAGGAGAGTAGACTCGTCCAACCACAATAAGAAAGACACAAAAAGCACATGGCATACCCCGCGCGTCTTCGCCTTTCCTGGAAGGAGAGTAACCAAAACATAAGGAGTGGGTACTGGAACAAGGTATACAAATATGTATATTCTCTGTCAAGAAACCCAAACAAGATCGTAAGGGGATCTCCGTCTCATAGCTCAGCCCAAAAAAGTGAGTAGCCAACAGTCCCAAAATTAAACACCATCAATTCCCAGCATCCCACACGTCTGCCCAGAACTGCAAGTCAAGGGGCTCAAATGACCGCACCTTGACAATATCCACTTTGGGTGACACTGACTCACCCACACTGTTTTAGGTCGCGTCACAAGGATGCGTCTTGGTGGGGAAAGCGCCCCTCGTACTTGAGAGTTCTAGGGGAAATTCAAACCACACTTCTTCACTGTCACACAATCGAGAGGTCCTCAAAGCCAAGCTGTCACATCACTGAACTGTATAAGCAAGGGTCCCAGTTGTAATGACCCAATATTTTTGAGTAGTATATTAACTTACTCTTAATGTTTTAATAAGATGTTAATGGTTAATGTAGAAAGAGGAGTCGATGGCTTCATCCAGTAGACTCGACCCTTATGAAGCCCACTTATCAGAGCTTGGGAAGGAGGTAGCATCTGTGGGCTTCGCTTTGGACCAAGCCCAACCCGAACTCCAGCGTGTAAAGCTTGAACGGAAACTCCTACGGGAGAAGTTCAAGTTAGTAGAGATTACTACTAGGGCAATGTTATCTGAGCCTCCCACAGATTCTCTCACCATAGCACACCTTACACTTAGGTCTTATGCCGGTGTTATAAGGGGCTATGTGACGAGACCCTAGCTTCCTTGTGTAATCCTTTTGGGTGAATAAATTGAGAAGTCTTCCTTTAGTGATGTTTGTGGAATTTCTTTTGTCCGGATAATTTTAGGATATATTTTATTGATGAATTTTTGAAAAAAGGATACTTTAAAACATTTATGTAAACCCTAAATAATTAATGATGTGTAATGATTTTCAAAAAATGGTCTTCTACAAAAGTGTTCAGTAAGGAATTTGGAGTCTAATAAGATCAACTTAATTTTTGATTAATAGTAAATTATGAATAGTGATTTTACGCTTAGGATTAGTAATGTGACCTAATGGATTAGTAATTTCACTCAAAGAATGTTTTAATATAATTTGGACACCTAGATTAAGTAATGTGATTCAACAAAATGGGTAAATAACAGTTTCATAAATTATTAGTCAAGTATTAGTTTTTCCGGATGAATAGTGTTTTTAATTAAAAATTTAATTAAAAATATTTAGAAAATTATTTTTATAAAAATGACTTTATTTTTGAACTCAGAACATCGATATTATGTAAAGGTAATTTTTGGGGATTTTTCTGAGAAAAATGAATTCTCGATGAATAGTGTTTTTATTTAAAAATAAAATTTAAAATATTTAGAAAATTATTTTTATAAAATTGATTTCATTTTTGAAATCAGAGCATTGATATTTGGCTATGGTGAAATTTTGGGATTATTCTGAGAAAGTTGAATTTTCGATGAATAGTGAAAGTATAGTTTTTAAGTTACAGGTATTTAATGACATAATTAAATGATGTATTAAGTATATATTCAATATGGTCGAATTGTGAATAGTAAGATAAGGTATGAGGTGTCCCAAGTGTCCAATACCATGGGAAAATACCATGGTCAAGCCCATGGTTTTGCCAAAACCACTAATGAGGTGTCCCTTGGCCATTAATGCCTTGTCCCCTCACTTTCCCAATAAATAACCACCCTTTACTCCTTTAGTTTTCACTCCCAACTCTTCCCCAACGAAGTTCTGGTCTCCTTACCTCCCAAGGAGCCCTCCCAAGGTTCCCCAAAGCCCTAAAGGTCCAAAACATTGAGTTTCAAGAGTCACGCTTTAAGGTAAGGGATCCGACCTCTCTCTTTCTTTTCATGTAATCTCTTTTATGTCATTACTTTTATGCTCCATGTTATTATGTGAGAGGATGTTCTTCTATATTCCTCTTACTTCCCTTTCATGTTTATATGATGAGAGATCCCCTCTTACTCTCATCATTTCGTTTTATGAATGTTTAAGTGACGTTGTTAGGCTGCCGAATTTTTATGTGATTCTTTCACCCTTCTCATTTTTCAAGTTCGATTTTCATGTCAAATCTTTCAAGTTCCTTTTTATTATGTTGGGGTATGATCTCTATATCTATCATACTGATATCTTATTATCATATTATGAGAGACCCTATTTGATCTGTTCAATTCATTTTTGTTGAAGCTTAAGTGACGTCGTTAGGCTGCCAAAATTTCATAAGAGAAATCAAATTTTTGTCTTCCTTCCATGTTTTTCATTTCAAGTGGTATGTACTTGAAACATCATCACCATGTCCATATATCCTTCTTATTCTGTCCCTCTACTGTTTTATGGTTCAATTATGATTGTTCGACCCATGTTCCCTCTCTTTTCAAAGTTTTCTAAAACCTTGTAACATAGCCGTTATGCTGCAGAATTTTCGTCTCAAAATGCCTCTCTTTTCTCCAAATTATTTTATGTTATAAAGTGAATACTCAAATCTATTATTTCTACAGGGGTATTCACATATATATCGAAATGTTCTATTTTAAATTATGGGATTTACATACATGATACCCGCTTTCCCTTTCCGTGGGTTTAATGTAACGTAAAGATCATGTCTTTAAAGCAGTTTTAAAAACGTTATGATTATGAAATGAAACCCATTTATTTTATGCTATATGGGTTATTTATGAAATTTTTGATGATGATATATGTGGCTCACATGATAATAAAGGAAAATTTAATGGTGCGCCCTGATAGCGCTCCAATACATTGGGTAAAGACTTAATCTCTAGAGATGACCATTTTAACGACGCCTTGGTGAATAACCTTGGTAATTTTTAACAACACCTTGGGGATGGACCTTGGTGAAACCAAATGATTGTCAATATTAAATGTTGCAGCCACATCTTCATGTTATGAAAAATGTTATTTTTATTATGATGTATCTCATGATTTCTTTCTCATGCCTTAAAGTTCTTTTCATGTACTTATTGAAGTATCTCATGTTCACATGTAAAATGTTTCTCTTGTTTCCCTTACTGGGCCTTCTGCTCACACTTTCTTTTGATGTATGTACCCAGGTTATGAGATGTAGTAATGAACCTAGGATTAACTAATGGATAATCCTTTCAAGTGTTTAAGAATAATGTTTTATGTTTTTTTCATGTATTATGTTCCTTGTTTCAAAGACACTAAACCTTAACGATCCTCAGTTCGGTGTAATGAAATGAAAGTTATGTTATAAAAAGACAGGGAGCTATAGTTGGTATCAATGAATGGTTTAGTTATTTGTGGAAATTAGGATATAAAAACTTTAGGAAGAACCCTATATAAAGGTTTAAATATAGGAAAACTTCCTGGTATTTTGGTAAGTATTGAGTAAGTGGTTTATCAAACAAATACATCCCTGTCTGGATACGAGAAGGTATAGGCGGCTCTGGCACAGATGTACATAGGGGTAAAACCCGAAAAGACCGCTTTGAGCTAGACTCGAATGGGAACTGGTGCATGATAACGGGCCTTGCTTCACTCTTGGTTACGACACACCCGGGGGATATGTTTGGTTAATCAAAAGATTTTTATGAATCATTATGAAGGAATTATAGAAAAGTGTAATTGTCTAAGCATGATGTCTTAGTTAAAAGATTCATAAATGAAATAAGTTTCTTAATAAGGTTTTATTCTTTAAGGAAATGGCGGGAAATAGGAGGAACCATGCCGATGGTGACCGCAATGCAACATGTGCTGATGGCCCTCCGATGGAAGCCGGAATGGAAACATTCATGTGAATGATGAACCAACTGACTCAAGTTATGAGTAATAACTTGAATCAAGCTGAGAGGCCGACCTCACCACGAAGGGAACAACACTCTATTGAGTCCTTCAGGCGTCAACGACCGTCAACATTCAGTGGATCTACTGACCCATTGGTTGCGGAACAATGGATAAGCTCCATTGAAAAGATCTTTTCTGTACTTCATTGTTCGGAACAAGAAAAGGTCACCCTTGCTGTTTACCGCCTAGAGGGAGAAGCTGATCAGTGGTGGTCACTGATCAAAAACACAAAGCCACGAGGAGATATGGAAGCTATGGAGTGGGAAGAATTTCATGGAATTTTCTTTAACAAGTATTTCCCTCGTTCCATGAGAACGAAAATGGAGAAAGAGTTTCTCGAGCTGAAGCAGAAGGATAATGAATCTATCGGAAGCTATGAGATGAACTTCACAAGGATTTCCCGTTATACCTCAAGCTTTGTCATGGACCCTAATGGGAAGGTTGATAGATTCTTTGGTGGACTACAACCTCATCTGCGGAAGAATATAGAAAACATGGACTATGATAGCTATGAAGAAATAGTTCAAATTTCTATGAATGTCGAGCTGGAGTTTGGTGAGACACAGTGGTCTCATAAACCAAATGAAAAGAAGAGATCGTTGGAGCCCAGTTTAGGGAAGTCTTTTGATCAAAGAAGAGGTGGAAAGAAAATTCAACTTGCCACATGCAATAAATGTGGGAAGAACCATCTGGGGAACTGCTTGAACGGAAGTGGAAAGTGCTAAAAGTGTAGACGAGGAGTCCATATTGCTCGGAATTTTCATAGTGAGGTGAAGCCTCAGCTTCCCAACACTAACGACAAATGAAAGATGGTTCTGGCCCTACCCGAAGTCACATGCTTCAAGTGTGGACAGCTTGGGCACTTTGCTAACCAATGTCCAAATCCAAGGGCGGTGGAGGGGAATCACCATCAACCTCAGCAGAGGCCAAGGGAGCAAGGTCGTGATTTCTCTATCACAACAACTGGAGTTGAAGTTCGGAACAATGTGGTAGCAGGTACTCTTGCTGTCCTCTCAAAACTAGCAAGTACTTTATTTGATTCGGGTTCTACACATTCCTTTATTTCCTCCATGTTTGCAAGGAATATAGAATCAATCCCCGAACTGCTAGAGGTAGAGTTGTCAGTCAAGAATCCAAGTGGGATTATCCTTGCATCAACAGTATTTAGAGACTCTAGTGATTACTTTGGTGAGCACAATCTTATCGCAAATCTAGTAGTCATTCCCATGATGGAATTCGACATTATACTAGGGATGGACTGGCTCTCAAAGTATAATGCTAAGATCAAATGCAGAATTAAAGAAATCTCAGTAGTCTTGAATGAACGACCTACAGTTATCTTCCAAGGAGAGATATCCCGAACTGATACCTATCTAGAATCACCTCCTATAGATTTCTTTATGGAGTTAATCGGTGATGATGAAGAAGGAAAAGGTAGCATACCAATAGAAGATGTTCCGATTGTTCAGGAATACATGGATGTATTTCCTGAGGAGTTACCTGGACCTCCCCCAGAAAGAGAGGTAGAGTTCTCCATTGAACTCATACCTGGGTCTCAACCGATATCAAAGACTCCGTATAGAATGGAAAATTTGGAGCTAGAAGAGTTAAAGAAACAACTCCAAGACTTGTTGGAGAAGGGGTTTATCCGACCGAGTGTGTCTCCTTGGGGAGCACCAATTCTCTTTGTAAAGAAGAAGGATGGATCATTGCGGCTATGCATTGATTATAGAGAACTGAACGGGATCACAGTGAAGAACAGATATCCTCTTCCAAGAATTGATGATTTATTTGACCAACTTCGCGGGGCTCAATTCTTCTCTAAGATTGACCTTTGATCTGGTTATCATCAACTGAGGGTGAAGAAGGAAGATATTCCAAAGACTGCCTTCCGATCAAGATATGGGCATTATGAGTTTACTGTTATGCCCTTCGGCTTGACTAATGCTCCTGCTATTTTCATGGATTTGATGAATAGATTCTTTAAGGACTACCTTGATAACTTTGTGGTAGTTTTTATTGATGATATTTTGATATATTAAAAAAATCGTGAGGAGCATGAAGATCGTCCTAGGGTTATATTGAAAACTCTGAGGAATGAGAGGCTCTTTGGGAAGTTCAGCAAGTGTGAGTTTTGGTTACAGCAAGTGGCTTTCTTGGGGCACATCGTAACCAATGAAGGAATCTCGGTTGACCCTGGAAAGACAATGGTTGTGGAGGAGTGGCCTCAACCCACAATAGTAACAGAGATTCGTAGTTTCCTTAGTTTAGCGGGATATTATAGGAGGTTTGTGAAAAACTTTTCACAGCTTTCTAATCCACTAACCATGTTGACTCGAAAAGGGGTTAAGTTCATCTGGACAAAGGAATGCAAGGAAAGTTTCCAAGAGCTGAAGAAGAGATTGGATACTGCACTTGTGTTAACACTACCCTCTATCGGAGAAGGATTCGTTATTTTTAGCGATGAATCTCTGAAAGGGCTTGGGTGTGTCCTCATGAAAAATGACAAGGTAATTTCTTATGCATCTCGACAGTTGATGATTCATGAGAAGAATTATCCTACGCATGATCTAGAGCTGGCGGCAGTTGTTTTTTCTCTAAAGATATGGAGGCACTATCTTTATGGGGAGAAATGTGATATATACACTGACCACCAAAGTCTAATGTATATTTTCACAGAGAAAGAATAGAACATGAGACAAAGGATATGGTTGGAGCTTATTAAAGACTATGATTGTTCAATTCATTATCACCCAGGAAGAAAAAACAAAGTCGCAGATGCATTAAGCAGGAAAGATCCTGTTGTTCTGGCAACAATGAGGATCCTAAGAGATCCCTTGATTAATGATCTAGTAAAACTGGACATGGGAATTATAAGGAAATGGACATCATCAACCCTATCCCAAATGATTTCTCAACCTTCATTATTAGAGAAGATAAAGAAGGCTCAAAAAGAAGATCCTTTGCTGCAGGAGAAGTTGGAGGCTGTAAAAGATGGGATGTTACCTGATTTCAATATTGATCAAGAAGGAGTATTGAAATTTCGTACAAGACTATGTGTTCCATCTATTCCGAAGATAAAGAAAGAACTGATGGATGAAGCTCATAGCTCTACTTTCTCTATACATCCGGGAAGCACTAAGATGTATTGAGACCTTCTTGATCATTATTGGTGGGATAACATGAAGAGGGAGATTTCTGATTACACTACAAGGTGCCTGGTGTGTCAGCAAGTAAAGGCAGAACGATAACTTCCTAAGGGGGTATTACAACCGCTAACCATACCAGTATAGAAGTGGGATAATATCACTGTGGACTTTGTAACTGGTCTCCCGAAAACATCCAAAGGAAACAGTGCGATATGGGTTATTGTGGACCGTCTCACCAAGACATCCCATTTTATCTCTATTCGGGAAGATTTCTCTCTCGATCAGCTTTCCAAGATATACGTGAAGGAAGTGGTAAGGCTGCATGGGGTACCACTATCCATCATGTCTGATCGTGACCCAAGATTCACATCAAAATTCTGGAGAAGTCTTCAACATGCTCTGAATACTGAATTGAATTTTAGTACGGCCTATCATCCTCAAACTGATGGCCAATCTGAAAGGACTATTCAGACACTCGAAGACATGCTGAGATTATGCTCAATGGAATTTAAAGGTGGATGGGATCAACACCTCCCATTAGTTGAGTTCTCCTATAGCAACAGCTTCCATTCGAGTATTCAGATGGCACCCTATGAAGCTCTGTATGGAAAGCGATGTAGAAATCCTACTTGTTGGGATGAAACTGGTGAGAGAAATCTTCTTGGGCCTGATCTTGTGCAGGAGATGACAGAACAGGTTCATGCCATCCAACAACACATAAAGGCTGCTCAGAGTTGGCAGAAGAGCTATGCTGACAATTGTCGAAGGGACTTGGAGTTTGGTGTTGGTGAAAAAGCCTTCCTTCGAATTTCTCCATGGAAGAGAGTCATGCGGTTTGGGAAGAAACAGAAGCTCGGTCCTAGGTACATTGGCCCCTATGAAATCCTTGATCGCATAGGAGCAGTGGCCTATCATCTAGTACTTCCACCGAACCTAGCTCAAGTTCATGATGTATTCCATGTATCTCTCTTGAGGAAGTACATACCTGACCCTTCGTATGTACTGAACCCAGAGGTGGTACAACTAGAACATGACCTCTCTTATGAGGAGCAGCCAGTGGAGATCTTGGACCGTAGAGACAAGGTCCTACGAAACAAGACTACCCACCTTGTGAAAGTGTTGTGTAGGAATCATAAATATGAAGAAGCGACTTGGGAGCTTGAGGAAACAATGAAGCAAAAGTACCCTGACCTTTTCGACTAGGCCTCAAGTATAAATTTCGGGGACAAAATTTCTTAAGGGGGGAAGAATGTAATGACCCAATATTTTTGAGTAGTATATTAACTTACTCTTAATGTTTTAATAAGATGTTAATGGTTAATGCAGAAAGAGGAGTCGATGGCTTCATCCAGTAGACTCGACCCTTATGAATCCCACTTATTAGAGCTTGGGAAGGAGGTAGCATCTGTGGGCTTCGCTTTGGACCAAGCCCTAGCCAAACTCTAGCATGTCAAGCTTGAACGGAAATGCCTACAGGAGAAGTTCAAGTTAGTAGAGATTACTACTAGGGAAATGTTATCTGATCCTCCCTCATATTCTCTCACCATAGCACACCTTACACTTAGGTCTTATGCCGGTGTTATAAGGGGCTATGTGACGAGACCCTAGCTTCCTTGTGTAATCCTTTCGGGTGAATAAATTGAGATCTCTTCCTTTAGTGATGTTTGTGGAATTTCTTTTTTCTGGATAATTTTAGGATATATTTTATTGATGAATTTTTGAAAAAAGGATATTTTAAAACATTTATGTAAACCTTAAATAATTAATGATGTGTAATGATTTTCAAAAAATGGTCTTCTACAAAAGTGTTCAGTAAGGAATTTGGAGTCTAATAAGATCAACATAATTTTTGATGAATAGTAAATTATAAATAGTGATTTTACGCTTAGGATTAGTAATGTGACCAAATGGATTAGTAATTTCACTCAAAGAAAGTTTTAATATAATTTGGACACCTAGATTAAGAAATGTGATTCAATAAAATGGGTAAATAATGGTTTCATAAATTATTAGTCAAGTATTAGTTTTTCCGGATGAATAGTGTTTTTTAATTAAAAATTTAATTAAAAATAATTAGAAAATTAGTTTTATAAAAAGGAATTTGTTTTTGAAGTCAGAACATCGATATTATGTTATGGTAATTTTTGGGGATTTTTCTGAGAAAAATGAATTCTCGATGAATAGTGTTTTTATTTAAAAATTAAATTAAAAATATTTAGAAAATTATTTTTATAAAATGGATTTCATTTTTGAAATCAGATCATTGATATTTGGTTAAGGTGAAATTTTGGGATTATTCTGAGAAAGTTGAATTTTCGATGAATAGTGAAAGTATAGTTTTTAAGTTACGGGTATTTAATGACATCATTAAATGATGTATTAAGTCTATATTCAATATGGTCGAATTATGAATAGTAAGATAAGGTATGAGGTGTCCCAAGTGGCCAATACCATGGGCAAATACCATGGGCAAACCCATGGTTTTTCCAAAACCACTAATGAGGTGTCCCTTGGCCATTAATGCCTTGTCCCCTCACTTTCCCTATAAATACCCACCCTTTCCTCATTTAGTTTTCACTCCCAACTATCCCCCAACGAAGTTCTGGTCTCCTTACCTCCCAAGGAGTCCTCCCAAGGTGCCCCCAAGCCCTCATGGTCCAAAACATTGAGTTTAAAGAGTCACGTTTTAAGGTAAGGGATCCGACCTCTCTCTTTCTTTTCATGAAATCTCTTTTATGTCATTCCTTTTATGCTACATGTTATTATGTGAGAGGATGTTCTTTTATATACCTCTTACTTCCCTTTCATGTTTATATGATGAGAGATCCCCTCTTACTCTCATCATTTCGTTTTATGAATGTTTAAGTGACGCCGTTAGGCTGCCGAATTTTTAAGTGATTCTTTCACCCTTCTCATTTTTCAAGTTCGATTTTCATGTCAAATCATTCAAGTTCCTTTTTATTATGTTGGGGTATGATCTCTATATCTATCATACTGATCTCTTATTATCACATGATGAGAGACCCTATTTGATCTGTTCAATTCATTTTTGTTGAAGTTTAAGTGACGTCGTTAGGCTGCCGAATTTTCATAAGAGAAATCAAATTTTTGTCTTCCTTCCATGTTTTTCATTTCAAATGGTATGTCCTTGAAAATGCATCACCATGTCCATATATCCTTCTTATTCTGTCCCTCTACTGTTTTATGGGTCAATTATGATTGTTCGACCCTTGTTCCCTCTCTTTTCAAAGTTTTTTAAAACCTTGTAACATAGCCGTTATGCTGCAGAATTTTCGTCTCAAAATGCCTCTCTTTTCTCCAAATTATTTTATGTTATAAAGTGAATACTCAAATATCTTATTTCTATAGGGGTATTCACATATATATCAAAATGTTCTATTTTAAATTCTGGGATTTACATACATGATACCAACTTTCCCTTTCCGTGGGTTTAAAGTAACGTAAAGATCATGTCTTTAAAGCAGTTTTAAAACGTTATGATTATGAAATGAAACCCATTTATTTTATGCTATATGGGTTATTTATGAAATGTTTGATGATGATATATGTGGATCACATGATAATAAAGGCAAATTTAAGGGTGCGCCCTGATAGCGCTCCAATGCATTGGGTAAAGACTTAATCTCTAGAGATGACCATTTTAACAACGCCTTGGTGAATAACCTTGGTAATTTTTAACGACACCTTGGGGATGGACCTTGGTGAAACGAAACGATTTTCAATATTAAATGTTGTAGCCAAATCTTCATGTTATGAAAAATTTTATTTTTATTATGATGTATCTCATGATTTCTTTCTCTGGCCTTAAAGTTCTTTTCATTTCCTTATTGAAGTATCTCAAGTTCACATGTAAAATGTTTCTCTTGTTTCCCATACTGGGCCTTCTGCTCACCCTTTCTTTTAATGTATGTCCCCAGGTTATGAGATGCAGTAATGAAACTGGGATTAACTAAAGTAGAAGCATTTCAAGTGTTTAAGAAGAATATTTTATGTTTTTTTCATGTATTATGTTCCTTGTTTCCAAGACACTAAACTTTAACAATCCTCAGTTCCGTGTAATGAAATGAAAGTTATGTTATAAAAATACGGGATGCTATAGTTGGTATCAAAGGATGGTTTAGTTATTTGTGGAAATCAGGATATAAAAACTTTAGGAAGAACCATATAGAAAAGTTTAAATATAGGAAATCTTCTTGTATTTTGGTAAGTATTGAGTATGTGGTTTATCAAACAAATACATCCATGTCTGGATACAAGCAGGTAGAGGCGGCTCTGGCACATATGTACATAGGGGTAAAACCCAAAAACACCGCTTTGAGCTAGACTCGAACGTGAACTGGTGCACGATAATGGTCCTTGCTGCACTCTTGGTTACGACACTCTCGGGGGATATGTTTGGTTAATCACAATCTTTTTATGAATCATTATGAAGGAATTATAGAAAAGTGTAATTGTCTAAGCATGAAGTCTTAGTTAAACGATTCATAAATGAAATAAGTTTCTTACTAAGGTTTTATTCTTTTAGAAAATGGCGGGCAATAGGAGGAACCGTGCCGATGGTGACCGCAATGCACCATGTGCTGACAGCCCTCCGATGGAAGCCGGAATGGAAACATTCATGCGAATGATGAACCAACTGAATCAAGTTATGAGTAATAACTTGAATCAAGCTGAGAGGCTGACCTCACCACGAAGGGAAAAAAACTCTGTTGAGTCCTTCATGCATCAACGACCACCAACATTCAGTTGATCTACTGACCCATTGGTTGAGGAACAGTGGATATGCTCCATTGAAAAGATCTTTTCTGTACTTCATTGTTCGGAACAAGAAAAAGTCACCCTTGCTGTTTACCGCCTAGAGGGAGAAGCTGATCAGTGGTGGTCACCGATCAAAAACACGAAGCCACGAGGAGAGATGGAAGCTATGGAGTGGGAAGAATTTCGGGGAATTTTCTTTAACAAGTATTTCCCTCGTTCCATGAGAACGAAAATGGAGAAAGAGTTTCTCGAGCTGAAGCAGAAGGAGAACGAATCTGTCAGAAGCTATGAGATGAACTCCACAAGGCTTTCCGGTTATACCTCAAGATTTGTCATGGACCCTAATGGGAAGGTTGATAGATTCTTTGGTGGACTATAACCTCATCTGCGGAAGAATCTAGCCAACAGGGACTATGATAGCTATGAATAAATAGTTTGATGTTCTATGAAAGTCGAGCTGGAGTTTGGTGAGACACAGTGGTCTCATAAACCAAATGAAAAGAAGAGATCGTTGGAGCCCAGTTTAGGGAAGTCTTTTGATCAGAGAAGAGGTGGAAAGCAAATGCAACTTACCACATGCAATAAATGTGGGAAGAACCATCTGGGGAACTTCTTGAACGGAAGTGGAAAGTGCTACATGTTTGTAAGAGGAGGCCATATTGCTCGGAATTGTCATAGTGAGGTGAAGCCTCAGCTTCCCAACACTAACGACAAAGGAAAGATGGTTCTGGCCCTACCCGAAGTCACATGCTTCAAGTGTGGACACCTTGGGCACTTTGATAACCAATGTCCAAATCCGAGGGCGGTGGAGGGGAATCACCATCAACCTCAGTAGAGGCCAAGGGAGCAAGGTCGTGCTTTCGCTATCACAACAACTGAAGTTGAAGTTCCGAACGATGTGGTAGCAGGTACTCTTGTTGTCCTCTCCAAACTAGAAAGTACTTTATTTGATTATGGTTCTACACATTCATTTATTTACTCCAAGTTTGCATGGAATATAGAATCAATCCCCGAACTTCTAGAGGTAGAGTTGTCAGTCAAGTCTCCAAGTGGGATTATCCTTGCATCAACAGTATTTAGAGACTCTAGTGTTTACTTTGGTGATCAAAATCTTATCTCAAATCTAGTAGTCATTCCCATGATGGAATTCTACATTATACTAGTGATGGACTGGATCTCAAAGTATAATGCTAAGATCAAATACAGAAGTAAGGAAATCTCAGTAGTCTTGAATGAACGACCTACAATTATCTTCCGAGGAGAGATATCCCGAACTGATCCCTATCTAGAAGCACCTCCTATATATTTCTTTATGGAGTTAATCGGCGATGATGAAGAAGGAAAAGGGAGCATACAAATATAATATGTTCCGATTGTTTAGGAATACATGGATGTATTTCATGAGGAGTTACCTGGACATCCCCCAGAAAGAGAGGTAGAGTTCTCCATTGAACTTGTACCTGGGTCTCAACCGATATCAAAGACTCCGTATAGAATGGAAAATGTGGAGCTAGAAGAGTTAAAGAAACAACTCCAAGACTTGTTGGAGAAGGGGTTTATCCGACCGAGTGTGTCTCCTAGGGGAGCCCCAGTTCTCTTTGTGAAGAAGAAGGATGGATCATTGCGGCTATGCATTGATTATAGAGAACTGAACGGGATCACAGTGAAGAACAGATATCCTCTTCCAAGAATTGATGATTTATTTGACCAACTTTGCGGGGCTCAATTCTTCTCTAAGATTGATCTTAGATATGGTTATCATCAACTGAGGGTGAAGAAGGAATATATTCCAAAGACTGCCTTTCGATCAAGATATGGGCATTATGAGTTTACTGTTATGCCCTTCGGCTTGACTAATGCTCCTGCTATTTTCATGGATTTGATGAATAGAGTCTTTAAAGACTACCTTGATAACTTTGTGGTAGTTTTTATTGATGATATTTTGATATATTCTAAAAATAGTGAGGAGCATGAAGATCATCAAAGGGTTATATTGAAAACTCTGCGGAAGGAGAGGCTCTTTGGGAAGTTCAGCAAGTGTGAGTTTTGGTTACAGTAAGTTGCTTTCTTGGGGCACATCGTAAACAATGAAGGAATCTCGGTTGACCCTGGAAAGACAATGGTTGTGGAGGAGTGGCCTCAACCCACAACAGTAACTGAGATTCGTAGTTTACTTGGTTTAGCGGGATATTATAGGAGGTTTGTGAAAAACTTTTCACGGCTTTCTAATCCACTAACCAAGTTGACTCAAAATCGCATGTGGTCTGAAGGCACTACTCTGGAATGACATCAAGAAAATTCCAAAGTCTTTTATAGAAAAAAATGGGTTCTTACATCATTCCCTCCTTCATGATTTTTGTCCCTGAAAATAAATACCAGGGAACAACACAGGGTACTAAGCCCACACCTGGCTCTCTCGTACCCAGAATAACTCTTGCACAATCTTGCGTCACCACAAACAGACCAAAGGATTTGATCTTTTCATGCAAGGTCTACCCTTGCTGAGGAGATGCATAAGAGTAAACACACATCTCCTTAGGTAAGACACGCGGGAGACGTCGTGCACCAACTCCAGACTTTGGGGTTAGGGCAAGGAGGTAGTGAACCTCTCCATCCCTTAGCTTGGTCTCCATCTCCCTGAAAGACCTTGGGGGTAACTCACCTCCCCGTCCGAACTCCTACGTCGTACGCCATGACTGGAATCACCGTTTGGACCTGGGACAAAGCCCGGTGATTCCCTCCATCAGAATATCCATATCGTGAAACACCCAAGTATATCTATTCACACAAGATTTCATAGCCGATGTCTCGCAACCAAGACTCTCTTACATGCCCGGAGAGCGAAGGAGTCAACCACATCGACTAATGAAAAAGGTCCCATGCATTTTACCTTACCAACACAAGGTAACACTAACGCCCCACACCACCCAGGTAACACCTCAAACAAGGAGAAGGGAGAAAATCATTTCAGACAGAGTCTAACAATTCTACTTGCAAATGGTAGAAGCACTGTAGAGCGTACCTCTTATCACCTCATACTTTACAGGATCATAGAAATCCAAAACTCGTGGCTGTCTGTGGTCCCAATTGTCTGCTCCCAGAGCCCAACTTGGACCGCCTAGTGGTGATGGGAAGGCCTCATAATGTCATCCCCCACTACCAGCTCCTCTCGCTCCTCTTCAAAAACCACCTCTTAGGGCCCTACTCCAATCACTGCGCTTCGTGGTGGTGCACCTACTGCCTGAACGATATTCTCAGTGTGCCTGGTTAGGCAGTCCTGTGCCTAGTGACCTTTCCCATCGCAACTATAACATCGGTGCTCTCTGGGATGCCCTGGTGCCCTCCAGCACCACTGCGGTGTACGTCCACGCCCCTGATTACGGTTATCGGTAAGCCACCTGCATCGAGGTTCTATCCATTGATGCATGCTAGCTGCGGAAGACATCTCGGCTCTATCATGCCTGCTACCACCACCAACTATAGAGCGTGATAGGAAGCCCTCTATCACTAGCTCCTGCTCTAGTACCTCAGCATAGGTGGGAATTCCCAAGGGTACCATGAAAACACGAATCTCTCGGCGGATACCCTGCTCAAACATCCGTGATCGGAAGTCGCCATCGTGGACCAAGTCCGGGTAAAGCTTGCACGGTCTGCGAAACTAGCTATGTACTCGGCCACAATCATCCCTCCCTGCCGAAACTGCAGGAGCTCCTGAATACGAACGGAGTGTAAGCATGAAGGGCCAAACTCCTCACGAAACAAAAACAGAATGTTTCCCCACGAAAGCGAAGGCTCGTCAAGAAACTGAGTCAACAGACTCCACCAACGCCAAGCTCCTCTGTGGAAGAGGTTGGCGGCCAAATCCACAATAAGATCTTCTGGCATCTACACAAGCCTGAAAAGGCGATCCACTGTCTCTAGCCAAACCTCTGCTGCCTGAGGGTATGGCTCACCATGGAACCTCAGCTGTCTCTACCGCTGGAACTCACGGTGCGCGCTCAACCTGTTCTCAAGCCCCGTCTACTCTGCTGAAGCTGTCTGCTTTTCAATAGGTGGGGGTACTACTACCGGCCCACCCGGAGAAAGGGGCTCGCATGATGGGTCCTAGACTGAGGCCTCATAGCTCATAGGTTCGTCATCACGAACCAAAGATGGTATCCTGGATGACTGTCTTCGCGGAGACATCCTGAATGTTATCAAGGAGTGTCGCGATCAGATGAACATATATGTATACAACCGTAACAACAATGAGGATTTGAATCAAGAAGGACAATCAAAGACTCAATTTTTATGTGATGCACAAACCAATTTTTCCCTGCAACAAGTGTCTCTGCATGTCGAGTCGACAAGAGTGTTATCCGGGTCCTGGTGAATGGATACATCGACCGCCACACCATCACTAGACTCCCTGGCCTGGGAACAGCTCTCGGGAAACGTTGACACTATTGCCCTAAATCCCAAACAATTCTATTTTAGTGACGTCTGCACAACGTCCCAAGGAATGAACCACCTTTGATACCACTTTGTCATGACCCAACCGTACCCGAGCTCGAGCTGCAACAACCCCAAGCCCGCCTCCATAGGCCAGGGGCTAGCGACCAGCACTGAAGGCACAACAACTCGGGGAGGCCTTTGACTAAGTACTTGTACACACACATGCAACACAATAAATGAAAAATTGCAGAGTAAAAAGAGAACAATAGTACCAACTGCTATAAATAAACCACAATGTGCATCAACCTCTAAAAGTACAAAGTAAAAGATGAAGGTAAACTGAAGAGAAAAAGGGCAAGAAACGCGCCCAACCAGAAAAGTGCTACAACCCGGCAACAGGTAAACAAAAGACAAAGAGCTGGAAGGGTCCCCCTCCTGGATCCCAAATCCGACCACCGCACGCGGTCCATGCTCCCAAACTCTTAAGCTCCACTAAAGTCACGACCAACCTGTTCATCGTCTGCAAGGGCACGCCAAGTGCGATAAAATCCCATTCAGGGGTGAGTAAAAATACTCAGTAGGATACCCCGAAGGCTCGAGGGAGAAACAAAGGAGGTACCAAAGGGTGAGCATTAGATCGAACAGGGAATAGTAAAGGAGTACAACAGAGCAAGTGCATAAGAGTAATAGTAGAGAGTTAAGCTCAACCCAACAAGAGAAAGGAGGTAGACTCGTCCGGACACAAGGATCTGGAAACATTGAGAAGATGAACTTCCCGTCGAGTCTTAGCTACATATAGTAGGAGAGTAGACTCATCCAACCACGAGAAGCAAGACACAGAAAGCACGTGGCATACCCCATGTGTCTTCACCTCTCCTGGAAGGAGAGTAACCAAAACCCAAGGAGTGGGTACTAGAACAAGGTATACATATATATATATGCTCTGTTAAGAAACCCGAACAAGATCGTAAGGGGATCTATGTCCCGTAGCTCTGCCCAATAAAGTGAGTAGCCAATAGTCCCAGAAGTAAACACCATCGATGCCCATCATCCCACATGTCTGCCCCGAACTGCAAGTCAAGGGGCTCAAATCACAGCACCTTGACACTATACACTTTGGGAGGCACTAACTCACCCACATGGTTTTAGGTCGTTTCACAAGGATACGTCTTGGTGGGGAAAGTGCCCCTCACACTTGAGAGTTCTAGGGTAAAGTCAAACCACACTTTGTCACAGTCCCATAGTCGAGAGGTCCTCAAAGTCAATCTATCACATCAATGACCCATATAAGCAAGGGTCCCGCTTCGGTAGTCATGAAGTAAAGCAAAAGACTAGCCTAGTAGAAAGGACTGAGTCAGAAATTCCAACGGGTGACCCACTCCCCAGCCCTGCTGGAGGGTAATTCATAATAAGATATCGGGTGACCCACTGCCCAGCCATGCTAGAGGGTAGACCTAGAATAAGTCTAAAGGCGACCCACTGTACAACCCTACTGGAGGGTAGAACCTAATACATCATCAGGCAACCCACTGCCCAGCCCTACTGGGGGGTAGACCTAGAATAAGTCGACAGGCAACCCACTCCCTAGCCCTACTGGAGGGTAGACCCTAATAGATCATCAGGCGACCCACTACCCAGCCCCGCTGGAGGTTATACCTGGAATAAGTTGACATGCGACCCACTGCCCAGCCCTGCTGTAGGGTAGACCCTAATACATCAATAGAAGACCCACTGCCCAGCCCTGCTAGAGGGTAGACCTGGAATAAGTCGATAGGCGACCCACCGCCCAGCCCTGCTAGAGGGTTGACCTAGAACAAGACGACGAGTGACCCACTACCCAGCCCTACTGGTGGGTAGACCCTCAAGAGTCTTCAGGTGGCCCACTGCCCAGTCTCTGCTGGAAGGTAAACCCTAAGAGTCATCGGGTGACCCACTACCCAGTTTCTGCTGGAGGGTAAACCCTAAGAGGTCGTCGGGTGACCCACTCCCCAGTCTCGGCTGGAGGGTAAACCCTAGAAGTCAGTGAGCAACCCACTGCCCAGTCTCTACAGGACGGTAATCCCGAAGAAGTCTATGAGAAACCCACTGCCCAGTCTCTACTGGAGGGTAAACTCTGAACTGCTCTGGCCATCCCTACTGGATGGTATAACACTGGCCAACAGAACTCGGAGTGTTTATCGTGCAACCACCGAACTCCAAAAAAAAACTAGGGGAAACCACTCAACCCTACTGGTCTAAACCATCGTGAACATGAGAACCCTCTATGTCACGGGAGGTCAATGGTACGTAAAGTTGAACACAACACACACCGGGGTCCCACACGACGTGTGGCCCCAACTCATCTCCCAACCAAGAAAAAACGTTCTCATGCACATACTACATCATGTACCTCCATGCATTCCCATATACCCCTAGAGTATAACACATCTCTAGGCCAAAGGCTATCATGCACACGACACCCAACGTCCATGAGAAGGGAAAGAACGTAATTCGCCAACCTTCTTCCTCCATAGCCCCATCAGGACCAACCACATCTCTTAAAACATCAACTCCACTGACCAGAGAGTGAACACTATCACATGCCAAAGGGTCGCTTCCGAACACAGCAAGAAGAACCACCACTAGAGCACCTTTCATATTTCCACATTTAATAAGTTCACGTAAGAGGCTACGCTCGCCTAAACTGATTACACCATTTTAATCTTTGTAGAAAAACATGCGAGATAGACTATTTACTTGCCTTAAACAGATATCCGACGGAAAAGTCACCAACACCGCTTTAAGCTCGAACCGCATCCTGTGATCCCAAGCCTCGGTCCCCAAAACAGTCGGGCGCATCGCACCATTGTGATCCCATCGGGAAAACACGTCAAAAGGACTTCTCACTTGAGTGGAATGTATATTCAGAGAGAAAGATGCATTTTGGCACACCGCACAAGAGTGGTGCTATGTGGGACCCACATACCGGTCCTGAAGCACAACAAATGGATCACACCATTGCGATCCTCTTGAAAAAGTACACAAGTTCAACTAATCACTTGTCCGAAATGGACACCCGGTGATACAGTTGGAAATCACCGCCAACTCCCAAAACGGCCCTCATGGGGCCGGCACCCTCGTGCAGAATTAAAGTGGGCAGATTGCACCATTACAATGCCCTCAGAAAAGCACTCAAAATCGACTGCTCGCACGCTTGGAATGGACGTCTGATGAAAAGTTACAAAAAGTTGTGTATAGATCGAAAGAGGGCCAGTTGGGTCCATGCCTCAACTCCGGTTTCGATGCCTGAACCCACACTGGAAAACTCCGACTCAGAACTAGGGTCCCAACACCACTGACGGTGCTCAAATTGGACGTCCGATGCATCCGCGCCACTCCAAACACGAACCCTCGGAAAAATGCCAAACCACTTAAAGGCATGTCGCGCTTCCGAGGCCCCTCGTTTCAAGAATTAAAAATTCCTGAGACCATCTCAAAATGCTCTTCTCGACGCCAGGAAGGCACTGCCACAGACAATATGCAAAATGGACTCTCGTAATGAAAATTACGGGTGTCTGAAGAGGGGGAACGAATCCCCTTGGGCTGGACCGGCCAGTCTGCCCGGCCTGGGCCGGCCCGCAGCTCAGCCGCGCGGCCCAACGCTGGCTCACGGTCCACCTGTAGACCGTCCACAAGGGTTGGTCATCCTGCCGCATGAAGACCCGCCGAGCACGGGTCTTTGTTTCCCCAGTGGGGTCGTGGCGTGCGACCCCGGTCCTCCGAGTCAATCGGCTGACACAACCAGCCAGTCCTCCCGCTTCGCGCCGTGTGAAGCCGTTGTGGATGAGGAGCTTGCCGCCACACCGAAGACCGCCCAGAGCCGCCGCCGAAGCCCGCCAACGTCGCTGGAGCCTGCCGCCACCACTGGAGCTCGCCGGACCACCGCTAGAACCCCCAAATCCGGCAGGAAAAACTCCAAAACCCGCAAACTTCGCCGGACCGCTGTGGACACCCCATGACTCGGAATTTCAATCCGAAACAAGCACCGGGAAGATCAGAACCATTACTACGTATTTATGTGATTATCATGACAAAATAATGGAGAATAGATGCATAAAAATAGGGTTCAAATAAGGTACGAGAGTTTAAAATGAAAAACGCACGATCCTACATTGTTGGGCTTCACCCGGTGCTTCGTGACGATCCACCGGACTGTCGTGCCTTGCTGGAGATGTAGAGGAGAGGATAGAGCTCCTCCTTCTTCATTTGAAGGTTTTTGTGCCATGGGAAAAAACAAAACAAAGGGGGGAGTGTTTAAATAGAAAACACTTCAACCCCCATCCGTAGGTCCCGTAATCAAACCCTTAGCAGGGTCGAGGTTAAGCCTCCCCTAGGTTAAACACCTCCTCCTGAGCACAATGGCGGACTCGTAATTTTAATCCAAGGACCCTTTCAAAAGTCATTAAACTCAACGCCCGAGGCCACAAAATTACAAAAACGTCTCTGAGGCCATTTTTCACAGAAGCCCGCATCTGTGAAACATACACCCCTCCTAGGGTAAACGGCACATTTCGGACTCATTGATTCCCTTGGTTTTCCAATCCAAGCAACCGTTTAAGAGATACTTGAGTTAAGCCATTAAACAAATAAATTGATTATTTTAATTATTAGTTTAATGTTCCGTTAATGGGTGAGGGGTCCAAACGTCCCGCGCCGACATGCTTTATGTCATTCCTAGGGTAAACACCCCATTTCGGACCCATCAGTACAGTTAGATTTATTATCCGAAGCACCGTTTAGGAGTTATCCAATTTATTTGGCTTGCCCAGTGTGAACACACTGAAAATTTAATTCTGGCCACATTGGGGTTCGGAATCGCACGCCGTCTGAATGCGCTGCTCTGGAATAACATCAAGAATATTCCAATGTCTTTTATAGAAAAAACTGGGTTCTTACAAGAGGCCTCTGAGGTTTTGAGGTGAGTCATATTCCCAGACAGCTGAGGGTTGGCTGGAGGTAGTGGCTAGAGTTTTCTGCCTAGTTGAGACATCGGTAGAGCCGATAGTGATCTTAGATTCTAGTCCTTTCCAGTGAGTGACCATGAGGATGTTCCTCATAGTTATGAGGCTTCAGTACATGGACGGTTTCCAGAGATAGTACCTTCTGGTAGTGTGTCAGCTATATCACTGCCAGTTGGTCAACAGTTACAACCGACACTACCGGTAGAGGACACATTTAGGCTTAGTGCCTTATGAAAGTTTCAATATCGGATACCCCTATGGTTTCAATACTGTCGCTAGAGCCTGCCGCCGCCGCTGGAGCTCACCGGACCACCGCTAGAACCCCCAAATGCGGCCGGAAAAACTACAAAACCCGCAAACTTCGCCGGACCGCTGTGGACACCCCGGGACTCGGAATTTCAATCCGAAACAAGAACCGGGAAGATCAGAACCATTAATACGTATTAATGAGCTTATCATGACAAAATAATGGAGAATAGATGCATAAAAATAGGGTTCAAATAAGGTACGAGAGTTTAAAATGAAAAACGCACGATCCTACATTGTTGGGCTTCGCCCGGCACTTCGCGACGATCCGCCGGACTACCGCGCCTTGCTGGAGATGTGGAGGAGAGGATAGAGCTCCTCCTTCTTCATTTGAAGGTTTTTGTGCCATGGTAAAAACAAAACAAAGGGGGGGGGGAGTGTTTAAATAGAAAACACTTCAACCCCCATCCGTAGGTCCTATAATCGAACCCTTAGCAGGGTCGAGGTTAGGCCTCCCCTAGGTTAAACACCTCCTCCTGAGCACAACGGTGGAATCGTAATTTTAATCCAAGTCCCCTTTCAAAAGTCATTAAACTCAACGCCCGAGACCACAAAATTACAAAAACACCCCTGGGGCCATCTTTCACAGAAGGCCCGCGTCTGTGAAACTTACACCCCTCCTAGGGTAAACGACACATTTCGGACTCATTGATGCCCTTGGTTTTCCAATCCGAGCAACCGTTTAAGAGATACTTGAGTTAATCCATTAAACGAATAAAATAATTATTTAATTATCAGTTTAACGTTCTGTTAACGGGTGAGGGGTCCAAACATCCCGCGCCGACATGCTTTATGTCATTCCTAGGGTAAACACCCCATTTCAGACACATCCGTACACTTATATTTATTATCCGAAGCGCCGTTTAGGAGTTATCCAATTTATTTGGCTTTCCCAGTGTGAACACACTGAAAATTTAATTCAGGCCACACTGGGGTTCGGAATCGCACGCCGTCTGAAGGTGCTGCTTTGGAATAACATCCAGAATATTCCAATGTCTTTTATAGAAACAACTGGGTTCTTACAAGAGGCCTCTGAGGTTTTGAGGTGATTCATATTCCCAGAAAGCTGAGGTTTGGCTGGAGGTAGTGCCTAGAGTTTTCTTCCTAGTTGAGACATCGGTAGAGCCGATAGTGATATTAGATTCTAGTCCTTTCCAGTGAGTGACCATGAGGATGGTCCTCATAGTTATGAGGCTTCAGTACATGGATGGTTGCCTAAGATAGTACCTTCGGGTAGTGTGTCAGCTATATCACTGCCAGTTGGTCAACAGTTACAACCGCCACTACCGGTAGAGGACACATTTAGGCTTAGTGCCTTACACAAGTTTCAATATCGGATACCCTAGTATATGATAGTCACACCCCCACTCCGTTAGCGAGTTAGGGAGTTGTATCTTGAGGACACAGACTGTGAGGATCTATGTGCTCAGATATCCATAGGAAATGCACCTAATTTATTTTCGAAAGGTGGGGAGCACATCATCCACTTTAGAGGGTATACAATGGTACTGATGGCGCTATGGTAGGAAGTGGTTTTGGAGTTCCATACATCCCCTCTAGTGGTACATCCAAGAGTGGAGAAGATGTACGAGGACCTTTAGCATTAGCACTGATGGCTGGGAATGAAGAAAGCAGTAGTAGAGTTTGTTTCACGGTGCCTCACCTGTCAGAAAGTGAAGGTAGAGCATTAGGTTCAAGCGGGCTTAGTTCATCCAATAGAGGTTCCAGAGTGGAAATGGGATGGAATTTACATGGACTTCATGATAGGAATTCCATGCACATCGAGGGGTCAAGATTCTATTTGGGTGTTTGTTGACCGACTCCCCAAGTTGGCCCACTTCCTACCTATTAGAAAGAAGTGATCAGTAGAGATCATGGGACACCTATATGTACAAGAGATTGTATGTATTCATGGAGTTCCATCTATGATTGCCTCCAGTTGTGATGCACGTTTCACTTCCTGACTATGGAAGGGGTTGTAGGAGGTGTTCGGGACCCAACTTAGTTTGAGCACCGCCTTTCATCCTCAGACGGATGGTTAGACAGAGCAGACCATTCAGACCCTCGCAGACATGTTACGTGCTTTAGTCCTTGATTTTGGCCATAGTTGGGAGGATCACTAGCCATTGGTGGAGTTCGTATACAACAACTGCTATCACTCCACTATCGGTATGGAATCATTCAAGGCGTTGTACATATGACCATGCAGATCACCTCTATGTGGGACTAGCCGAGGGGAGTCAGCACCTGTGGGACCAGAGATGGTACGGGCTACCATGGAGAAGGTTCAAATCATCCATGAGCGGATGAAGACTACACAAATTAGTAAGGAGTCTTATGCTTGGAGGACATGAAGACCTCTTGAGTTTGAGGATGGAGACCATGTATTTCTATGGGTCTCACCTTGACGTGGTTTGCGGAGGTTTGGATGGGGTTGCAAGTTAGCTCCAAGTTTCATCAGACCCTTTCAGATCCTCAGCAGAGTTGACGAAGTGGATTACCTCTTAGCTCTTCCACCTCAATTGCACCGGGTTCATGACGTCTTCCATGTATCCTAGCTGAGGAGATATGTGCATGACCCATCCCACATCATCGACCACATCGAGCTGTACATCGATGAAGGACTGATGTTTATGGAGGTTCCAGTGTAGATTGAGAACCAACAGGAGTGGGTTCTTCGTTGGTGGTCGATACCTATGGTGTACATACGCTGGCGGCCCGAGAACATCCAGTAGAACACATGGGAGCAGGAGGCTCAGATTCGTGCTCAGTACCATCTTTTGGTTGTTTTTCAAATGTTGTGGCTTTCAAGGACATAAATATTTATGGTGAAGAGAATTTAATGTCTTGGAAATTATTTATAATTTTTTGTAATTATATGGAATTATTTTGAGACCGCAAAATCTGATGGCGCGCGATTATGAGGCCCGAAGTTCCCAGAATGATCTGTCAAAGTTTTGTTAAGTTTTAATTAGTGCTCATAAGCCATTTTCTAGGAAAAGTAGAATAACTCTAAAACAATTGCTCAGATCAAAAATATGAGGGAACCATTTCGCTCAGGATGGTGTGTTTACCCTAGGCGCGACTTATGTTTTGTTGGCACGAGCGTTCTATGAGAAAACCTGAAAATGGAATAATAGTAAATAAAATAATAAAAGAATGTTATTTTATTTTTCAAATACTTATTACTCAAAAATGGTAAATCAGATTAAAAATCAGAGACCACCACTGAACTCATGAGGGTATGTTTTCTTTAGGCAGATACTAACATTGGCTTGCATAGTCCACCTGTAAAAGATAGTTTTTACCATAAATAAAATAATTAAGTGACTATTATTTTACTATAAAATCCATAACATTTAAATGGTAACTCGGATTGGAAATTCAAGTGTACAGTTGGGTTCGTTGGGGTGTGTTTCACTCAAGTAGATCATAACCTTGACCGGCGCAAGTTAAGGATGATTATTAATAATTTTCGGAAAGTATTTTGGGTACATTCAGTAAATGCATAAGCAACATTTTGTAAATTTTGAACCGGTGATCAGAATTGAAATATGAGGACACCGTTGAACTTGCGGCACTGATTTTCACTTAAGGATACCTTCACATCAATTTCATTAGGTCGAGGGTGGAAATTAGTTTTCAGACTTTTTGTGGGAGAAAATAAAATAAACATGTTTATTTTATGTTTGAAATGGAAAACGCCCATTAAAATCTTGAAGGTTGGGACCACATGAGGGTTGTCCGGAATTTAATGCTAGTAATTAAATGTCTGGTTACCCAAAATGTGTAACCACATTCTACCTTAATTAATAGGAATCATTAATTCAGAATTAATGAATCAACTATAAACTCTGGGCTTTCCCCAAATTAAATGTGCCAAATTAATTTATTTTATGAACCAATTTTAATTAAATTATTGTTTAAGCTTATATAATTTGGAACCTCAACTGTCACTGGAAAAGGGATTGGAAAAGGAGGGGTGAGCTTTGGAGATTTGGAAGGATCTTTCACTAACAAAGGAGATACTCCAATGAAGAAGGACTTATGGAATCGAAGAATGAGGAACCGATATTGGAGCGTCTTGCGGGAGTGACGAATGTCGATGTCAATCTTCAATGACTTCATCATCATCCTCACGCCACCTCCATCAAAAAATCGATGTAGAGGATTTATATATGATTAAATTTATTTATCTATTCTTCATATTATGGTTTCACAATTGCGATGGCCAAACTAACATGACCATCATCTTGTGCATATACATTGCCACTTGTCTTTTGATTCTTTGCCCTTTTTTGTGTATTATTCAACACCAAATATTTATTGATTCTGAAAACACAATATTTTGTTGAGAATGACATATGGATGTGGATCCATTGACCCAAGGATTGCAAATAAGCCATCGATTTATTTTTTAGCCTTGGAATGAAGCCGTAATGGCTCACGGAAGAAGGTCGTGGACAACACCCTCCATGCCACAAGGAAAGAAGGGTGGCACATGTCCGTACCACCAGATGATGAGGAAGTTGTGGCCCGTCGTCTGCAGCGGGGCAGGGTGGCAGAGTGGCAACGGATTTCCGCACTGCCGGAGCAGGAGGCCATGAAATCTTGGCCACGACGGAGGATGGAGGGTGGCCGAAACTTGGCCAACCATAGAGGAGCAGCGGCATGCAATCGCACCACTAGGAGAAGGACCTTCCGGAGCACCGGTTGGTTGTTGTGGTTCGGTGGGACCCGCTCGGGTCCCATGGTGACCTGGCAGCACCTAGAGGCGCAACCCCTTTGTAGTTCCAAACAGAATGGGGATTCGCTCTCCCTTCAGCACCAGCTCGGGTGGACCGCGCCTAGTGGGCCGCACCAGAGGGTCGCGCCCAGCGCTAGTGGGGCCACACCAAGCGGGCTGGGCCAGGCCGCCCCTACGCGGGCCAAGCCACCCCCTATGCAGGCCGGGTTGGGCCACTCCTATGCAGGCCGGGTCAGGGCACGGACCAGTGGGCTAAGCCCACCGTGGTCCAGGCCATCTGAGCCAGACCTGGGTCTGGCTAGGTCGGTCTGACTGTTGGACCGGGCCCCAGCCCAACTCGACCCAGTTTCAACTTTTCGGCTATAAGATGAGAATCAGGTGTCCATTTGATGAACTATATGTGGCATTGGAATCCTTGGATCAATATCGAAATTTTGGTATACACCACTTGAGTTTTGGGTAAGTTTGGAGTATGGCTGGGTTGGATCGGACCCTGAATCCAACCGAACCCTCAGAGCGGGAACACTAATAACATACAGAACCGACGTCTGATTGACGTACCATCTATTGAATTGGGTCCCTTATGACGTGGCAGACCTTTGGGATAGTTATTTGTTGAACTTTGGGGGTGTTTGAGGTATTAATGATGGCTTGGGGTGTGGTTCTCCCAAGAGCGCTATAAACGGAACCCTGCGACTAGCTGAGACTTGACGACTGCAGTCCATTTCGACTCGAAGTGATTCGATAGGCCCATTGGGGAGCTCTTCAGTTTGACACAGAAGACCCATGCTGGGGATAATCTATGTGTGACATGGAAGACCCATAATACTCGACAGTAGGAGTACCTTAGCAGGTCATGAGGGGGAGCGCCTCTAGGTGACACGACAGATCCATGGTGGGGAGTGCCTCTGTGTGACATGGTAGACACACGATACTCGACAGGAGGGGTACCTTTGTAGTCCAAGGTTAGTGGGAAGCACCTCTGTGTGATATGGACAACCATGTACTCCATAGAGGAAGAGTTATCTATCAACCAAGGTGTTCGACGTTGTGACTATGGATGCTACTTTTTATTATCCCAAGAGAATCATATGGCTGTCTGTCAGCTTTCATAGAGATCCTGTGCAGGTCAGCGTCATAATCCTATTTCCTAGAGTTTTATTCCTAGTTTTATCTGAGTTTTATATCTTTATGATGTACCTGTGAGGTACTTTATCCTCATGGTGATACCTATGTGGTAATCCTACCATTTGTGGTATTACCGGTGTGGTATTCTTCTCTCTTGTGTGAGGTGCGTATATTTTGATAACTTAGATATATGTATGGGCATATAACTAAGTAGGGTTGACAATTGTTTCCATGTTTTTTGGTTTATTCTTTGTGTATTTGAGAGACCTTTGGGGGTCTCGGGGTCACTACTGATTATTGTTATACTCACCCCTGCATGGGCTACGCCCGCACCTTGTAGTGTCCAGTGCAAATGACAGAAAACACTGACTGAGGACAAGGATTCCTAGACTAGAGACTACTCAAAGGTGGACCTTTGATGAGTTGATCCTCAGAGACAATCGTTCAAGAGTTTTACCTACCCTTTAGGTGGGATCCATGGTGGGTGTTCATAGGAGTTGTACTCAGTTTTACTTGTACTTTCCAGTTTTTCTTGTACTTTCCCATTGGGCTTGTATTCTGGCCCCTTTAATTTCTGTACACTCCCTGTTTAATATTTAGTTTACATTGTTCTTGTATATGTATATGTGTTTGGTTTGTGCGAGTTTACAGTTTATAAATTAAACGCCTTCCCATTTTAGGGAATACGCCTTTCGGTGCTTGTCACCAGCCCCTGGCCTATAGAAGGTGGGCTTGGGGTAGTCACGGCATGGGACTCAGGGGACAGGTCATGGAATTTTTTTTAAACCTATGTTAATAAGTTCCTTTAATTTTCTGGGTCTCTTTTACACATGTTTCTGTGTTAGGATTTATGTGTTGGAACGGTCGCTATTCATTTTTTACATATGAAATCATGTGGGTGTGTGTGTATCCCATGAAGCCTGTTAATTTATTTTTTCAAAGAGATATGTTAGTGAATCCAAATTCAATGTTTTATGTTGATTCAATTTTGAAATTAGTTCTATTATTTCTCTCATGATGTCATTATATGTTTTTTTATCGTGCTATATCATGTCATGAATTAACATTCCTTTGGAGAACTAGGGCACGATACATGTGATAGGTTAGCATTGTAGTATAGTTATCAATTAGAGGTGGAGTGTTCTTTGATTTTGATGATGATAATGATGGAGCATGATATCCTTATGGGAGTGATGTACCTCAATGCTTTGTGGATTTTGAGTGGCTTGCATCCCACTAATGGCTACGAGGCCTTCTTGATTATGACTATGTGATGATGTGTGGCTCATAACATTTGATCTTGGTATGTATTATTGTTCCTTACTATAAAATTTACTAGTTTTCGTGTTTCAGAGCCTATGAAAATGAGTATCACATATTGAAATAATCGGGGGGATCCTTGAGGTTGGTGTGATATAGTCCAAGCATCCTTAAAGGTGGGTATGTCTATCCCTATAGAGGGATGTGCATAAGTAGCTGGTAAACAAACCTGATGTAGTATAAAGATCAATAATTGAAGGTGTGGATATCACTGTAGAGGTATTTTCATAAGTGTATGAATAGAAGATAATCGTATGGGCTTTCTAGGTACATGAATTGGGGGTGGTTAAAATGATAGTTGTTTGGGGATTGATATTTTGGAATGTGCAGCGTTCTTGATGAAAACCATCTTGTTGATGGGGTGAACTTTTGTAACAACCTATTATTTTAAAATAACAACATCATGTTTGATATATTATATGACACAAAACAGAAATATTATAGGAAAAAGTTAACACACCTAGGCTTTGTTGTATATTTTTTAAATAAATTCTATTTATTCGATAACTTCTATAACATGAAACATTGTGCTTTAATGAACCACAATATACTATTAAAATTATTATTTAAATAAGGTCTTTATTAACAAGAATATTAATTTATTGGTATAAATTTGATTAAATAATTTTAAAATTTTATATAAAGGTCCATTAAAAAATAATTTATTTATAATTTTTTATTAACTAGTATCACAATTTTATGCAGTCATTTTATTCATCCAAAATATGTTTTCAATTTTTTTATGATTTACATGAGATAATAATTAAAATCTTTTCCAATTTAAAAAAATGGACTAAATATTTTAAATTATCATATTAATTGCTACTTATGGGGGGATTTTTATATTTTTCATAAAATACTACATTTTCAGTTAGAATTGAAAATACCGATTTTAATAAAACATTCATTCATTAATAATAAATTATTTCATAAAATTTTGAAAATTGATTTAATATTGAAATAATAATTATTTAATTTTATGATATCCAAATAATTAAATTTAAATTATCTTTGTACAATATTTTATAATAAGTTTATTTTTAGGCTTTAAAAGATATTTATTTTTTTTAAACTATTTTAAAGTGTATAATGTTTCTCAATTTTAAATAATTAAGATAACACCTAATGTGGAATAATTTAAATTAAACTTATATAATATATATATATATATGAATTTATATTTTTAAAATTATGATTAATTATCATATAGTGAGTTTGAGATCATCTTTTCCTATAAAAACATTTATTGAAACCGTGTTTTTTTAAAACTTGTATGGGTTTGTTTTTAAATTAAATTCAACCAATTTTTTGAGATGAATTTTGAAGACAGGATTCCATATTTTTAATCATAATATATGATATTTTATAATAATGGAAACAAAATTTTTTCACATAATTATTAGTGAAAACAGTAAAAATTATTTAGCACATTTGATGTACAAACAAGTTTATCGGGGGTTAAAATAAAAATACAAGGGTCAAAAATGACCCAAAATATATCTAATTCCTATTTTTTGGCCATATTTCAACCTTATATATTAAAATGAACATATATTTTTAAATTTTTGGATCCCTATTTACCATAAAGTGACACGTAATTATTGAGAAACATTAAAAAATAAAAAGTGTTCCACTAACCTCAATTATAAAAGGACACCCCTATCCTATCACACATACTAATAACATTGGTTGAACGATTTAATACCAAATTAAATACATTAATTACCCCCACTCTTCCTCTATTAATTTTTTTTGATCATAAAGCCAACCTATAAATGATTTTGGTGCAAACCCGACGAGGTTATCCGAATAAAAGGTAACTTTCTTACCCAATAATTTTATTTTTATTTCTTCTTCAAACTATTTCAAATATAATTACACAATAATGATATAATAAAATATGTATAATTAATTAATAGATATTTTTTATGTTATGTTCATTACCTACAACCATCTCCTCTTCCCAGAAATGGGAAACAAGACAATTGATTGTGTTTATAGTGCATTACAACATTGCGATCTGACGTAATTAATTTTTCTTAATCACTTATCACGTATGGATATAATGGTATATATAATGATTATATATTATATTTATGATGTAATTATACTTATGGAATTTTAATATCACATAATCATTATTACATTACATTCCATATAAAATACGATAACATCACTCGTGTGTACAGTGGACTATCACCTTTTGAAGTGATGTGATTTGTTTCTTACATACAATTTACATAGAAGATAATAAATATTAACATTATGTTTATATGTGATATTAATAAAATATTAATAATTATAAGAAAGAAATATATTGTATACTAGTTTAACTTAATATCCATTGAATTAATTATTTCATTGTTTGTGTGTACGGCAGACAACTCCTCATGAAGTGATGTGATTAATTTTTATTACCATATAAAATTAATGGTATATGTAGGGATTTAAAGAAATAGAATTATAATTATGATGTAATTATAATTATGTTATTTTTAAATAACACTTACCATATATCCCTCATGATCATAAAAAATTGGAATCGTTACTCATGCATACGTATGATCTACTATCTCCATGATTGTAACACATTTAGTTTTTCATAACCATATTTAATGGTTGGTTTTAAAAGTGAAATTTTTGTATCAAATTATAATTATATAATTATTAAAATTATATATAAGAATAAATTAAATTATCTTTGATATTATTTATCTTACGAAAGTCATTTTGGAAATATGATCTTTTTATCATTAAAACATACAATGTGAAATTAATTAGTTACATAATTCAATATTATATTTTTGAAAATAAAATAAAAAAGAATAATAAACATGAAAATTTTTCGTAATAAAGTAAAAAATTAAAATAGTTTTATTATTCAAGAAGATAAAAATTCATAGGATGAATCAGGTTCAAGGTAAGGGTTTTATGTCAAAATACCATTCATTAAGAAATGTGTTCTTTTATGAATGCAATTTACTTTAAATTGTGTATGTAATGACACTATACATACTATGTTATGAAAACTTCCTACATAATTATATTTTATATTACAATTGATCTACTTAATTCATGTGAATTTATGATTCAAAAGTTACCAAAGCAGTAAGGGTTTATGTTTCAATGTCCTTTTAATCGGAATTTCTTTTATGGTAAATAATATTGTTAGAAATTATTTTATAATTTAATAAGGAAACCTCTTATATTTCGTTTTACTCTCCTTATTCATGTTGTAACTCAGAAATTTTATTGTAGTAAATGGAGTACGTTTCATGGTTGTTTTCAATTTGAACTAAGGTTGACCAAGGGGTTTGTTATACATGTTATATTATGGTGCTGCTGGATTTAGTGTTGAAGGTGGTGTCATTTCCTAGTGTTTTCAAATTTTATGGCCCGAAAAATTAAGAGGAAGGAGAAAGATTCATGAAAGTATGGATAATTTTGAGTAATCTTCATGAAAGGTGGTTCTTCATGATTTAATCTACACAAATATGGTAAAGGACTGAGTTTTGGGAATACTGTATTTTTTGAATGTTGAGCTTCATGAAGATATGGAGCATCATGAACCAGCATCGTGAACATGCAATTGAATGTAGGTAATTCTTCAAAACTATTATATTATTTATGAAGAGGTTAAATTTTACTATATATCTGCAATGACAATGAGCATCACAAACATGAATCTTGTGGTTCATGAAAAGGGCGATGAGAGCATGGATCTTTTCAAAGGGATGAGCTTACAAATAGACAGCCACACCAACATCATTTGACATTGAAAGAATGGGAGAAAGGGTTTAATCACTCAAAATTTAAAAATTTAATGATCTTTGTAAATCTTGAATTCATTTTGAGATGGAGAATAAGGAAAATAATGTTTTAGTCTGGAAAAATAGTTAGGAATCTTCAAAAAATCTGTTTCACGATTATTGGTTGTTTTATGATTACTTAATGGTTTGTGAAGGTAGTTTTCTTCATGAATAATGTGAGCTTCAAGAATCATATTTTTTAAGGAGTGTGGGTTTACTAATTCTAGAATTCATTTGAAACATAAAAGGTGTTTCATGAATGCTAGGAGATTCACGAACAATTGTGTTGAACATATGTTTTATGTGAATATGGATTTCATGTGAATTAACTTATGTCTAAGGCGAAAGTACAGTCTCGTTCTAATAATGTAATGAGACTTAAATTCCCAATATACTAATGAAATCATCATGTTTTTAAATAGAATAAGACTTATCCCATGGAAGTGAGCTCTGGGAGTCGATAGAAGTGTTTTGAGTGAAGTAGTGTGTCATTACTAAAATTATTTTAATGGTAGTGTTTCTGGAAAAGAGTGTCTATGGATGATATTATATACTCCCCAAATGTCAAGAAATGATTAGTGGTTTTTTAAAATGACTCAATTTTGGTGAATACTCCTTAGAGCATCCGTTAGTGGTGAACTAAGTAAAATTGATTTTTTGCTTCACTGTTGTGAATTTTTAATAACTCCATGATTCCATGAGATAGGTTTTACAAGTTCATATCAATGTGGGAAAAAGATCTATCGCTTTAAGAGAAATATTTTACACAAAGATTCACCCCTACCCTCTCAGCATGTTCGGGGGTCCTAAAATTATTTTAATTTTCATGTAATATTACCATTTCCCTATATTTGGTACTTAAACTTATTTAGAAAATGTTTTTATGAAAAATAAATTTCATTTATCTATTTAGTTGAAAAACAAAATTTTTATATCCATGTTTTCTAATAATGTTTTCAAAAATGTTTTAATATAATCTTATGTTTTTTAAAAGATATTTTTAACCATGTTTGGCTTTATAGAAAATATATTAAATTGAATCTTCCTATAATTTTATGAATAAGGTACCTTTTTACTTTTACTAAAAATATGAAAGGAATATTTCTTTAACGTGTCCATCATGAATGATATTTTCCATCATCATTACCATTATTTTCCTTAAATAATATTTTTTATGTTTCCAAGGATACATTCAAATGAAATTATATCCACATTATTTGGTGAATTTTCAGTCCTTGAATAGATATTTTAAATGTGGAAAGGTTATTTTAATCATGAATTTTTCTAATATTTTTAATGGTATTTTTATTCATCAATGAGAACAAAATTTAATGTTATTTAATAATTAAAAATTATATATATATATATATATATGTCCCACTAATATATTCTTAACTAATTATTCATTCATTCTATGGGGTAATACATAACTTATGGAAATTCTCAAATTGTTTATTTATGAAATATCTTTTGATTATGTTACATGAAAAGATTATGAAACCCATTTATTTCTTAGTCTAATTATTATGTTTATACCTTATGATTATTTTATTTTTGTTGAACAAATTATTACATGGATTTACTATGATTGGTGGGACTAGAATTACATATCCCTCCAAAGAATTGGGTATTGTTTTAGTCTTATTAGACGTCTTGTATGGGATTAAGGAGTGAACTTAATCCAATAATGGGATCAGTCCACCATGTGATTTTATCTCAGTAGTTATACTTGAATTATTTTTATGTCATGTTTTATGTTTCTACCACATTTCCTTTTATTCCATGTTTTTATAATGCCATGATATTCATGTTTTGATTTCATATGATTAATTATGTGACTTTTCTTTGATGATATCATGTTATATCATTAACTGACATGCAATACTTCCTTATCATGTTTATCTCATGTTGGGGAATTCTATCTCACCCATTTTTTATATATTACGTTGAACTTATTATTTAGTTTAGGATATCAAAATTTTTTAGGAGCTCACTGTGGTAAATAAAAAAATAAGGATTTCAGGTTTTAGTTTTCTTTCATGTATTACGATCAGAGTCTTCCAAGGACTGTAGGTCACATGATATTTGGAATGTAATTAATGGATGACTATTTTAAAGATCATATAATAATATGTGTTAAATAATTGGATATATATATATATATATAATATCATAGAAACATTTTAGTGAGGCATTGGATATAGGATGATATAACCTTAGTGAGAACCCTAGGGTTTAGTATTAGGATATGTTTAAGGATAATTATATATGATGAAAAATATCCTAAAACATTAGTGAAGTTTAAAGAGACTAGTTTCAAAGAAATTACATTTCTTCATGGATAATACACTTTGGTGTGGTTTTAGAAAATATGTACATATGTTAATAACTCCAGAAAAGGTGCATCGAGCTTGACTCGAGTGTAAACTACTACCTGACCATGGGCATTCCTGTGCACATATTTTGATACACCCACTGAATATGATATGGTATATTAAAAAAATATTTATAAACCATCCTAAAGGATTTGATTAGTGTAGAGACCCGAATCTTGACGTACATGGACATTACATTACTTTTGCGGAATACTTGATACATAACGAAAACAGACAAATAAGGACTGTAATAGTTTAGTGTCTTTGGAAACATGGAATATAAACTTCTAATCATGTTGAAAGATCTTCAACAACTCCCATAAAGATCTTCCCATTTTTTCTTCATTACCTAAAACCTTTCTTTATTTCTTGGGGAAAATAATACATATAAAGGGTGATCTCAAATGCTCAGTAATGGAAAACATAGAGAACATAAAACAATCCGTAAACATTTGAAAAAAAACATGAACATGAAATATAAACATTAAAACCTTGATCAAAGACATAAATTTTGGAAGTACGTAAGGCATATATCATAAATAAACATTAAGCATGATAAAATAGCATGGGAGTAAAACATCTAATTGTGGAAACCATTCAGCACATTTCATGATTTCCATAGTAGCCAAGGCATTGCTGCCAAGACCATCTTAGTGGACAGATTCCCTTTCTGAATCGAGTTCACTCCTCGTTTCAGTCCTGTAACACTGAACCAGATTAACTCACCGTTCTAGCCATGTCTATCTCATGAGATATAAATCATTACCCAATTAATTTGAGGGATATATAGGTCCCACCCATCTCATAATGAAATCATTCTTACTTGTGCCACAAAATAAACATACATCATTCATAATAACCCAATAAATAAAATGGGTTTCATAAACATCATCCCATCATCACATAATCCATATTAAAGAAATGGATATCATTTAATAATAAGTAAAGTGAAACCATGTAAATAATAGATATAGTATACTTGAAACTTACACGTATGAAATAATTTCATCTTAGATGAAAAATGGTTTTGATAAAACACTTGAAATGAATTCTTGAGGAAAATATCCTTTCTTCTTCAAAATCATTTTATCTTCAAAAAATGTCATGAAATTATAAAAGAAAAGGATTTTCTTGAAAATTGTTTTGAAATATTTTGGAGTAATATTAATGAAAATAAGGCTTTATAAAACCATAAAAATCCTTTCATGCCGTATACATTAAAAAAACATTCTTCTTGTACTTTTGTCGGAAAAGTAAAAAAAGTACCTTGTAGGGTAAATAAAAGAAATATTCCTTCCATACCAAGGGGTAAAAGTCAAAATGGGTAAAAAGGACTTTAAACATACATGAATACATTTTTATAAAACATGGACATGGATGATAGCAATAACTCCAGTAAATACTTACGAATAAGCAATCTCGGATAAAAATGATATTTGCAAAATTATCCCCTACCTTAGGTCCGATATGCTTCGTACCTATACAAACCTCCTGTATAATGATTTAAATATTGTCATTCACTTATTAAATAATCATATTAATTGTTATTATATCATATATGGTTCACTTATGACTTTATATTACCCGTTCTTTTGTAGATTCATGTTAAAGCAGCGTTTTGGGTAAAATCATTTCATTTATCGTATGTGTTTCGACTTGTCATTCTTGATATCATTACTTATATCCTGATTTACATAATTCCATAATGTAAAACATTATTTATATATAACATATATTCATCATTTACATATATATTATAGATCGGTAAAAGGAATGAAATACACCGTTCATGGAGACGGTAGGTCGTGCGTACGCATGAATGTTGTTTTCATTTCCTTATTAAATTGAATGGAATTAAGTAGATGAAATACATATATATATATATATATAAATAAAGTATCATTATTATGTCATATATTTCATGATTACTTATTATATATACTTTATAATAATTAATGAATGGTTAACATGGAGAATGAATCTCATCGCGTCTTGGAGACGGTAGTCCGTACGTACGCACGAGCGATTATATCATTCCCATGATCGTGGAATTGTATTGAATGTATGTATAATATTTAATAATAAATATCAATTTACAATAATCATATATAGTTATCTATGTACACCATTATACCCATCCAAGTAAGGTGGTGGTTGAAAACAGATTACACCACGGCGTGGAGACAGTATTCCGTACGTACGCACGCTTGGTGATTTTGTTTTCCGTAGGATGGATAGATGGTGAAATAGGGTTGTTTCATACTTATAATAACATATAAGTATATGAGTGACACTGATTTTATTACTTCACAATGAAATAACTGAATAAGAAGAATTAGAAGAAGAAATAAAGTTGAAAGAATCGGTAAGGGACATTACCTCTTCTTTGAAGCGCCTCTTTGAGACTTCCTCTTAGGGCACTAAAATTGGTCTTTGAAGAAGCCCAGGACCTCTAGGATATTTATAGGGAAGTGGGGAAGTCAAATGGGCAGAGTTTTGCCGAGATTCAAGGCTAAAAAGTGTGTGATGAAGAGAGAGAGGAGGTTCCCTTTTATAAGGGAGGAGAGTGGCACCTTTGGAAATCATAAAAATATTAATTTATAATAAATCTAACCCCACTTAAAAACCTCCAAAAATGACTCAAATTTTAATATTAGATGAGATAGGGTTGTATTATCATCAAACAATAAAATTTATAAATGTTAGGAAATTATTTTAAACATTACCAACTTGATTTATCCTTACTTAATAAATTTAATTTTATTTGTGGTAATAACATTCTAAATTTTAAATTATAACAAATAATTACTTATTTGTTGTGAATTGTCCATAATTGGATAATTTATAAAAATATAGACCATATAAATATAAATTTATAATTTTTATATATTTTTGTGATTTTTAAACAATTTTATAATATGTTATTTTTATAAAATAACAATAATGTCAATTTTGACACTATTCATTTATTTGAATTTATATAAAATATATACAGAAGATATGTTAAAAATAAAAGATTTAATAGATTAATAAAAAGTCATATGTTTCTATAAAATTAGTGGAGAACATTAAAAAGTTAATATAATATTTATTTTATTATTTTTAAAACCATTTATTTGGTTTATCTCTTAATAAAATAATTACTACAACATTTTTGTATAATTATTTAATATACTTATTTGTTACATAAAAATTAGAAATAAAATCCTATGATGAAGATAAATCTATTACCTTTCACAATAATACTTTAACTCTAATTTATCATCTAAAAATCACAATATTTAAATTGTTATATTTATTAAATTATGAAGGTGACAACTTTGGCATCATTTAAAATAAAATAATATAAGTTTCATAATCACTTTTATAATACTCGAAACGGTTATATATTAGGTTAGTGTATGATTAAGGTGTATATATACACTAAAAATAAGTTTTGATCTGGTTTGTGGGTATTTTAATGCGTATTATTATTTCAATAAAAACTATATTACTGATTTTTCACTTATTAAATAATTTCTACATCATTAATGTATAACCATTAATGACAATTATTTAATCCTTAAAAATCCTAAATAAATTATCATGATGTAGATAATTTTATTATATTTTTGGATAATATTCATGTTCGAAGTTTTATGATGTTTATCACTAAATTAAAATTATTATACTTATACGATTTAAGAGAGTGACATGTTGTCACTTTCTTTGGTTTTAATAATAATTAAATTATTTTCGTGGTCAAAAGTCCATAAAATGAATCTAATCCGACCCTTAGGTGATATGGGTATACTTTAAGCCATTAAATAGAATTTTTACATGTGGTAGGGTAATTTTATAAAATTATATTTACCCTTAATTACCTGATTTACCTTTAACTATGGTAAATAAAATTTATCGTAGTTACTATTCATAATTCCCAAAAATAAAAAGTAGCCTATTAACATAATTTGGACCCAATGATTCCAAATATGGAATCCATTTTTTCAAATTCAATACTCAGAAGTTGCAGAAATTAAATTAAAATATATCCCGTTGTCGAATGAAATCGGGTTTTTGTTTAAAACATTGCAAAAGATTGAATTGATTTAACCAACGAATTCAATTTAAAATCAATACTAATGAAATAAATTATATTAAATGGTAAAAATATATTCTATTTATTCTTTAAAACCGTTATATGTTATAATTTAACCATATAAGTTATTACGATGAAAAAACTTGTTTTTAATTAAAATATATCGTGTTTTTACTATTCATTAAAATATGAAAGTTATCAGAAAAATATCAAAAATTTATCCAATGTAAATTTTTATAACCTGATTCAAAAGAAGAATTTTATTTTGTCAAATTGAACTTATAAACATGTCAATAACTATATTTAAAGTGGGCGCACCATCAAAATGTAGCAAATCTGCATTTTTTGAAAAGTACATATTTTACCCGAAAAATTTATTTTGTTCACTTAATCTGTTCTAGAAAATGTGTAAGATGAATAATAATGTTATAAAATTAAAAATGTACTTAATAATATTCATAAAGGATATTCCATAATAATATAATAACAATATATCATTGATTAGTGAAACATGGTATTGCGTACAACACACGATATCGAGGAAGGTCACGATTGTGTGTAATGCAAGGCAAGTCAGGGTTGCGTGTAGTGCAAGACTAATTTGTTGTTTTGTATAAAATAATCCAACCATATTTCATTTATACGTTGAATATATATATATATACACTCAATGTTGCGAACTTGAAATTGTGTGTAACAAGATCCAAGAATAGTGTTGCGTATACTGCAAGCTAATACGGTGTTGTGTATAGTACAGGCTAATCATGGTGTAGTGTACAATAAAAGGAATTAAAAATAATATATCTCATAAAATCTCAGGGTTTTACATTCTACCCCCCTTAAAATTAATTTCATCCTCAAAATTCGTTGGTGTTATAAATCGTTTACTATTCCTAGAAACCCACATCGTAAAAAGGAATACTAAAACTTAACTTTAAAAAATAAAGATAGAAACGCAACAGTCGGCCAAGGTAACTCAGCATTGGGTTTCCACATAGGAGATTATAGGTGAAAATATGGATATGGAGGAAAAATCTAACGATCTTGTTCTGATGGAGAGTGGTAGAGAACATGGCTATGAAAAATCCAACAATCACAAAGCCCTAGCTTTGTGATTATCTAAGGTACCATCTGATTCATCGGATATAAGAGCACTAGGACAACATTTTTGGTTTTAAATATCATTTCCCTAAAGTTGAAAATTTTGAATTAGAAGAAATACTTGCTTGATTTTGGTACAAACTCAGTGTTGTTCGTGCTTTGAACAATTTCCACTTCATCTCTTAAAGAAATGAAGTTGAATTTTTTATTCGTGAAGTGCTAACAGATCATGTGATAGAATGATGGGTCATTCCATCTGTTTCAAACAAAAGGTTAGCAAAAGTTATCAAATAAACATAAGTCCATATCTATGGTGAGGTTAATCATATGAGATTCCAAAAATGAACTTATACTTCATATATCATACCTCTTAATAAAATAAAACTAGTTTCTACTAACCAGGGACTTCCTGTAGGCCAATGGTAGGCGATAAAGGCCAGTCACACTTCGGTTGTGGGTTCGATTCCCACTGCCATGTCCGACGCGATGGGCTGTCACCCGTCCTGCAGGTTGTCCTTTTTCTAAAACTACATTGCTATAACATCCCATCAATAATATCGAAAAAATATATAGCCTTAAAAAATACTAAATTATATCCATCATAATCCATTTCAAATCTTTAGGGTTATCCAAAATACTTCTGTCCAAGCTTATATTATAAAGAAAACAATTTCTAGAAATTTCATTTACCGAGCATGTGAATTTCTTCATTTGTCCCCAATATATCTTATTGATCACATTCCAATCATGTGAATACCTTAATCATGTATTCTCTTGAAAAATGAATATCCATTAAACCTTAGTGAAAACATGAATGCTGTCAAAAGTTAACTCTTTCCACATACCAAAATCCAAAAATTCTATATACTCAAACCATGATATAACCTTCTCCTTATATCAGTCATGTGCTCATGAATACTATCAAACATTTAATTTTCTCTTTATCCCTTCATTATGCGCATATCATCTACATTCCAAAAATACTGGTACCATTCATCACACACTTTCAAAACATATGGAAAGAAAACAGTGTAACAATCCTTAGATGTCTCTTTATTCCATTGTACCGTGAGATTACTTATATAACATTACACTTGATAAACAAGTAATCATTCCACTACCCTCTTAAACCATTGACCGAGCTTCAACAATTCTTTCATCTCACATATCATTTGTAGTATCTTCATCATCATCAACATAAATATTACCCATACGACCATACTGATTCTCTTCATGAGACTTTCCCTTAGGGAATTGGTTTGCATAATGCCTCTACATTCCACATTTAAAACATTTAACCATTGTTGACATCGTAGAAATACCATTATCCTCATCCATGGTGTTAACTGAACCTTTTCCTTTGCACTTACTGGTTTTATGTCCTTTATTTCCACACCCAAAGCATCTTCCAGTTCCTTTGAAACAATCTCCTCGATTCCTCTTCCCACATGATTTATATGAGGGAAATTGAACTTTGTTTCCTCTATGATCATCATGAAACTCCATCTTTCTCTTATTATTTGAGTCGGGAAACTTACCAAAGTTGAGATTATTGATCATATTATGAGATTCCTAATTAGGCATAATAACGACGTTTGGACTTCTAAATCCTATTTCATTTGGTTTCTCATGAAGAATATCATTCCATTGTCCGTCATATCCTCCATTATCATGAATCTTCCGGTTTCCAGCCATTTTCTAAAACCCAAAAAGAATAGTGTGAGAGAAAAAAATCATGCTAGGGAAAACAACATAGTAAAGGGGGAGTAACCTCAATATCAAACATCTTAGGTTAAATTCTAAGATTGTTACCGTAGTTCTAGGACTATATCCTATACGTATACTTATCCTTAGGGAAATCCCTATACATACCTTGAAAATATCATTAGGGATCTCACTAATGTTTTCGCATCCTTTTTTACAAAGGTTGACTAAAACTTTCCTCTGATACCAACTTTAGAGACCCGAAGCTTAACGTACATGGACATTACATTACTTTTGCGGAATACTTGATACATAAAGAAAACAGACACACAAGGACCGTAATAGTTTAGTGTCTTTGGAAACTTGGAATATAAACTTCTAATCATGTTGAAAGATATTCAACAACTCCCATAAAGATCTTCCCCTTTTTCCTTCCTTACCTAAATCCTTTCTTTTTTTTCCTGGGGAAAATAAAACATGTAAAGGGTGATCTCAAATTCTTAGTAAGGGAAAACATAGAGAACATAAAACAATCCATAAAAATTTTAAAGAAAAAAACATGAAGATGAAATATAAACATTAAAACCTTGAGCAAAGACATAAATTTTGGAAGTACGTAAGGCATATATCATAAAGAAAAATTAATCATGATAAAATAGGATGGGAGTAAAACATGTAATTGTGGAAACAATTCTGCACATGTCATGATTTCTATAGTAGCCAAGGCATTGCTTCAAAGACCAGCTTAGTGGAAAAAGTACCTTTTTGAATCGAGTTCACTCCTCATTTCAGTCCTGTAACACTGAACCAGATTAACTCACCGTTCCAGCCATGTCGATCTCATGAGATATAAATCATTACCCAATGCATTGGAGGGAGATATAGGTCCCACCCATCTCATAATGAAATCATTCTTACTTGTGCCACAAAATAAACATACATCATTCATAATAACCCAATAAATAAAATGGGTCTCATTAACATCATCCCATCATCTCATAATCCATATAAAAGAAATGGATATAATTTCATAATAAGGAAAGTGAAACCATGTAAATCATAGAGACATCATACTTGAAACATACACATATGAAATAATTTCATCTTATATGAAAAATGGTTTTGATAAAACACTTGAAATGAATTCTTGAGGAAAATATCCTTTCTTATTCAAAATCATTTTCATTTCACAAAATGTCATGAAATTAGAAATGAAAAGGATTTTGTTGAAAATAGTCATGAAATATTTTTGATGAAGCTTCATGAAAATAAGGCTTTATAAAACCGTAAAAATCCTTTCATGCCGTATACGTTAAAAAAACATTCTTCTCATACTTTTGTCAGAAAAGTCAAAAAAGTACCTTGTAGGGTAAATAAAAGAAAGATTCTTTCCATACCAAGGGGTAAAAGTCAAAATGGATAAAAAGGACTTTAAAAATACATGAATACATTTTTATAAAACATGGACATGGATAATAGCAATAACCCCAGTAAATACTTACGAATAAGTAATCTCGGATAAAAATGAGATTTGCAAAATTATACCCTACCTTAGGTCCGATATGCTTCGTATGTATCCAAACATCCTATATAATGATTTAAATAATGTCATTTACTTATTAAAGAATCATATTCATTGTTATTATATCATATATGGTTCACTTATGACTTTATATTACCCATTCTTTTGAATTCATGTTAAAGCAGCGTTTTGGGAAAATTCATTTCATTTATCGTATGTGTTTTGACTTGTCGTTCTTGATATCATTACTTATATCCTGATTTACATAATTCTAGAATGTAAAACACGATTTATATATAATATATATTCATAATATACAAATATATTATAGATCGATAAAAGTAATGAAATACACCTTTCATGGAGATGGTAGGTCGTACATACGCATGAACGCTGTTTTCATTTCCTTATTTAATTGAATGGAATTAAGTAAATGACATAAATATATATATACATAAATCCAGTATCATTATTATGTAATATATTTTATGATTAATTATTATATATACTTTATAATCATTAATTAATGGTTAACATGGAGAATGAATCTCATCGCGTCGTGGAGACGGTAGTCCATACGTACGCACGAGTGATGATATCATTCCCATGATCGTGGAATTGTATTGAATGTATGAATAATATTTCAGAATCACTATCAATTTAAAATAATCATATATAATTATCTATTTACACCATTATACCTATCCATGTAAGGAGGTGGTCGAAAACAGATTACACCACGGCATGGAGACGGTATTCCGTACGTACGCACGGGCTGTGATTTCGTTTTCTGTAGGATGGATAGATGGTGAAATAGGGTTTTTTCATAATTATAATAACATATCAGTATATGAGTGACACTGATGTTATTACTTAATAATGAAATAACTAAATAAGAAGAAGTAGAAGAAGAAATAAAGTTGAAAGAATCGGTAATGGACATTACCTCTTCTTTGAAGCGCATCTTTGAGACTTCCTCTTAGGGCACTAAAATTGGTCTTTGAAGAAGACCAGGACCTCTAGGATGTTTCTAGGGAAGTGTGGAAGTGAAATGGGCAGAGTTTGTCCGATATTCAAGGCTCAAAATGGTGTGAGGAAGAGAGGGAGGAGGTTCCCTTTTAAAAGGGGGGAGAGGGGCACCTTTGGAAATCTTAAAAAGATTAATTTATAATAAATATAACCCCACTTATAAACCTTAAAAAATGACTCCTATTAGAATATTAGATGCTATAGGGTTGTAATCTCGTCAACCAATATAATTTATACATGTTAGGAAATTATTTTAAACATTATCAACTTGATTTATTTTTACCTAATCAATTTAATTTTATTTGTTGTAATAACATTCTAAATTTTAAATTATAACAAATAATTACTTAATTGTTGTGAATTGTCCATAATTTGATAATTTATAACATTTTAGACCATATAAATATAAATTTAAAATTTTTATATATTTTTGTGATATTTACACAATTTTATAATATCTTATTTTTATAAAATAACAATAGCGTCAGTTTTGACACTATTCATTTATTTGAATTTAAATAAAATATATACAGAAGATATGTTATAACTAAAAGACTTAATATATTCATAAAAGGTAATATGTGTCTATAAAATTAGTGGAGAACATTAAATATTTCATATAATATTTATTTTATTATTTTTAAAACCATTTATTTGGTTTATCTCTTAATAAAATAATTACTACAACATTTTTTTATAATTATTTAATATACTTATTTGTTGCATAAAAATTAAAAATAAAATCCTATGATGAATTTAAATCTATTAAATGTTCACAATAATACTTTTACTCGAATTTATCATCTTAAAATCACTATATTTAAATTGTTATATTTATTAAATTATGAAGGTGAAAACTTTGGCATCATTTAAAATAAAATAATATAAGTGTCGTAATCACTTTTATAAGACTCCAAAAGGTTATATATTAGGTTATTGGATGATTATGGTGTAGATATACACTACCAATAAGTTTTGGTTAGGTTTGTGGGTCTTTTAATGGGTATTATTACTTCAATAAAAACTATATTACTGATTTTTCACTAAATAAATAATTTCTACATCATTAATGTATCACCATTAATGACAATTATTTAATCCCTAAAAATTCTAAATAAATTATCATGATGTAGATAAATTTATTAATTAATCAAATTGTTTTCATGGTCAAAAGTCCATAAAATGAATCTAATTCGACCCTTAGGTGATATGGGTATAATTTTAGCCATACAATATAATTTTCTCATGTGTTAGGGTAATTTTATAATATTATATTTACCCTTAATTACCCGATTTACCTTTAACTAAGGTAAATAAAATTTACCATAGTTACTATTCATAATTCCCAAAAATAAAAAGCAGCCTATTAACATAATTTGGACCCACTGATTCCAAATATGGAATCCATTTTTTTAAATTCAATACACAGAAGTTTCAGAAATTAAATTAAAAATAATCCCATTGTCGAATGAAAACAGGTTTTTGTTTAAAACATTGCAAAAGATTGAATTGATTTAACCTACGAATTCAATGTAAAATAAATGCTAATAACATACATTATATTAAATGGTAAAAATATATTTTATTTATACTTTAAAACCATTAAATATTATAATTTAACCATAAAAATTATTACGATGACAAACGTTGTTTTTAATTAAAATATAGCGTGTTTTTATTATTCATTAAAATATGAAAGTTATCAGAAAAATATAAAAACATTATCCAATGTAAATTTTTATATCCTGATTCAAAAGAATAATTTTATTTTGTCAAATTGAACTTATAAACATGTCAACAAGTAGATTTAAAGTGGGTGTGCCATCAAAAGCCGGCAAACTGCATTTTTTGAAAAATACATATTTTACCCGAAAAATTTATTTTGTTCTATTAATATGTTCTAGAAAATGTGTAAGATAAATAATAATGTTATAAAATTCAAAATGTAGTTAATACTATTCATAAAATCTGGTCCATAATAATATAATAACAATATATCATTTTTTAGTGAAACCTGGTATTGCGTACAACACACGATATCGAGGAAGGTCGTTATTGCGTGTAATGCAAGGCAAGTCAGGGTTGCGTGTAGTATAAGACTCTTTTGTTGTTTTGTATAACATAATCCAACCATATTTAATTTATACATTGAATATATATATATACACTCAATGTTTCTAATTTGAAATTGTGTGTAACAAGATCCAAGAATAATGTTGTGTATACTGCAAGCTAATACGGTGTTGCATATAATACAGGCTAATCTTGGTGAAGTTTACAATAAAAGGAATTAAAAATAATATATCTCATATAATCTCAGGGTGTTAAAAATAGAATATGATGGTGAATAACCTAGGATAAACTTAAGGATTAATATAATAAATTTATTTTGTTATGTTTTAGACATCATATAATTTTTTTCATAATTAGGTAGTTTCTAACTATGATTGTCATTTATCATACAATGCTTTATGGTTTTAGTTATTTGGAGGAATTGGTAGGAATTAGGTTATCACTGAATGGGATGGAAACGTTAGGGATTTTGACTAACCAAATTGAATGATGAATATAGAGAAATGTATTTTGATTATTCATAATAAGCTATCATGATATATGATTAACAACATGTACTTGAGCGAGATTACTAACAAGCTCAATAATTGGAGGAAGGAATTTTATGAAAGTTCATGTGGTAATGCCCATGGAGGAAAGAATATTTCTCTCAGTACTGAACAAGATGGTGGGGGTAGAATCACTGATAATAATATCTCAAATTAAGGGTAAGATGTTATATATAAGGGAATGAAAGTAATATATCAATGAATTCCTATGGAATTATATGTATTATTTATGGGGAACAAGGGAATTATCTCAGTCAATGTTGTAAACTAAGGGTTGGCCCCTAAAATAAGAAAGAACCTATATCAAATGAAATAATAAAAGAAAATGGGGTGAATTATTTATGTATTGGGATTCAAGAATAAGGTTTTAGAATTATTTTTACCAATGGTATTTTGGTTTTGAAAATCACGAAACATCTAAAGATTATGTTAATTTTGGAAGCATAAATTCCTTTATGTTAGATTAACTTAAGAGTTATGGATACCATCATGGGTTTCGGATATTAAGGCTGATCATAATTTAAAATCCTTATGAATCCATTTTTTGGATTTAAGTCATTCTAATTCAAGGCGAGTAATTATATTTCTAGATAACTGTATTATTTGGGATTACTTGTGATAACGTATTCGATTTTAGTAAAGAAATGAGGAATATCATGTTATTATTTTGGGGATTTTGTGATCTGTTTGAAGTTAATTTTAGTTCATTAAGCACAAAAAATTAATCTTGAAAACTCATCATTTGGAGAAAAAGATGATATTTTGGTCAAAAATTCATTAAAGGATGAAATTCTACATGTCAACTAAGAAACGTTTCTTATGTTCTTAGTATGTATTGTAAAATAATTTCCCAACTCTATGATAAGGATATTAAAATAAAAATATTATCCAATTCCCATCATATATGAGGTATCAATGGTTATTTAACACATCACAGATTTATGGGTTTTTGGTCCTTAAAATTCTATCGAGCATTCACATCCTTATGATAAATGATTTCTATAAATCTCTAAAATTACTTATTCTTTTCTTCTATGTACATATCTTCACTTAGCACCAATGTAATCAAATTTGGAAACCTAATATGTATTTTTCTATAAGAATTTAATACCATTCTATCACTCAATTCTTAGACATTTTATCATCCTTTTTTTATGTTGTGGGGTAGAACAATGGTATATTAATATTTCAAACACTTTATTACAATGATCAATATCAAATTGAAAGGATAAAATTTATTTAATGGGGTAGAACATAATACCCTACGACTTTAAAGGAATGAAATTTTTTTTATTGAATATATGACATGAAACACCAATATTAGATGAAAAATTTACACACCATAAATTATGATATTTTTTAAAATAAATTCAGTTTTTTTGATAGCTTGCAAAACATGCAACACCTTGTTTTAACAAAGCACGATATAATATTAAAATTATTATTTAAATAATATATTTATATCATATCCAATAAATTTATGGGTATGAAAAGTTTTAAATAATTTATAAAAAATATATAAATCTATTACTCAATGTAAATTTATTTGTAAATTCTTATTCACTAATCACTCAATATTATGAAAAATTCATTTCATTCATCAATAACATGTTTTCCTCAAAAAATTATTTTTATTGCTTTTTGTGAGAAAATAATTGAATAATTATTTTTCCAATTTTACAAATTTAATTTATTTTTCAAAACATAATATTGATATTAAATTATGCAGGAATTATGATATTTTTCTTAAATTTTAACATTTTTAGTGAATAGTGAAACATATCAATTTTTTTAAAAATTGTCATTTATTTTTAATAAAATAAGTAAAATTATTATTTTAATTTCATTGATAAAAAAGATATTTATTATTTAGTTATATAAAATATAAATAATTAAATTTATATCATCTTTATACTGTATTTAAGTATATGTTTTTAGGGTATAAAACACGTTTTCTCTTTACAAAACTTTTATAAAGTCTATAATGTTTCTTCGTTTTAATGAATTTAAATAACCCCTAATTATGAATGATTTGAAATAAATTTTTAAAAATTATATCTATAGATATTAATTTAAATTAGTTTATTTATTATTAATTTCCATATAGTTAATTTGATATTATCTGTTACTAAAAATTCATTTCTGGAAAAACTATTTTTCCATCACTACTATGGTTTTAGTTTTAAAATAAATTCTTCCAGTTCTGTTAGTTGAATTTTTATGGATGTATTCCATAACTTTAACCATAATAATTTATATTTCCTAATATCTTAAGCACACTTTTTTAGCATAATGAATAGTGAAAATAGTAAAAATTATTTACTACTTTTAATGAAAAAACGAGTTTTCTAGGGGTTAAAATTACAAGATAATGTTTAAAAATGACCCAAAAAATTATAATTATTATTTAATAAACATATTTCAATATTATATCTTCATATTGTTATAATATCCAATTATGGATCAATATTTCTAATAATTCAACATCAAATTATAGAGAAATTTTAATACTTTCAATATGTGACCCTCATCTCAATTCTAAATGACCACCCCCTCTCTTTTTCTCTTTACACCTCCCAAACCAATTTTTTTTAAAAAATACCTTCCAAAATAACGTCATTAATTACCTTAAATAACCCAAGAGTCTTTTTTTTGGATCATAAATTCATCTAAAAAGAATTTTGCTGAAAACATAAAGAAGTTATCCAAAGAAGAGGTAACATCCCCAAGAATTTTATTTTATTCCTTCTTCCACCGCCTCAAAATATTATTGAACAATTATAATATAATAACAAAAGTATCTTAAATATAATCATATTTTTTTGTATTAATTTTATGACCTAAATCTATGTCGTCCTCCCTGAAATGGGAAATGAAATTGTTGATCTTGTGTGGGGTAGGCTACCACCAGACGAAACGACACAATTCATTTTCTATCACAACTTTTCAAAAATGGATATAATGATGTATATAATGATTATATATGATATATGAGATATCATTACACTTTTATAACTATAATAACACATAAAAATTATTTCTTTCCATTCCATAAGAAATATGATAAAATTGCTCGTCTATAAGGTGGAATACTACATCACGAAGCTATGTGATTCATTTTTTACTTATAATTTAAATGGATGTCAACTAGGATTAATATGATGTATTTATGGGATATTAATTTCATATTAATAATTTTATTAAATACATATATCATATAATTTATTACCATTCCATCCATTTAATAAATGATAATGTCATTCATGTGTATGGAAGACTACCGCATCACGATGCGATGTGATTCGTTTTTATTGCCGCTTCACATGGATGGTATATTTAGGGAAATTTAAGGAAATAATATGTAATTTAAAATATAATATTCAACTTATAAATAGGATATTACACCAACCTTCTTTTATCATGACCGTCAAAAAATGTAATCATTACTCATATGTATGTACAACCAACCATCTCCGTGATTGTAATGTAGTTAATTTTTCATAATATAGTTTAATGGTTGGTTTTTGAATAATATTTTATACATAAAATGATAATTTTACCATTTTTAATATTCTTTATATGAATAATTAATATTCTCTTTGGCCTTAGTCAACTTATAAGGGTGATTTTGGACATATAAGTGGTTTATCCTTATAACATCTTATGTGAAATTATTTGGATAAGTAATTGAATATGACATGATAAAAAATAAAATTAAAGGAATAATAAACTTGGAAAATGTTATTAATAAATTAAATAATTAAAATAATTTAATTATTTGGGAAGATAAGGAACACATGTGACAGTTTGGTCCTGAGGTGAGGGTTTCATATCTAAACATCATTCATTGAGTCATATATACTTTTATAATACTAATTTCACATAAATGTTGTATATAATTACACTAAAAATTATATTTAATGTATAATTAATAATTAATTATATTATATTTTAATATTTATCTACTTTATTCATGCTATGTTTTGATTCAAATGTTACTGATGTAGTAAGGGGTTATCCTTAAATATAATTTTAATCCAGATTGTTTTCTAGAAACATCTATTGTTGTAAATTATTTTATAATTGATAAATGAAACCCATTAAATTTTATTTTATACTGGTTATTCCTGGAATCATCAAGTAAATGAACCATTTACCTCCATGGTACTTAAAATGATTCATAAATAGTTTTTATGAAAAATTTTCATCATTTGTCTGTTCGATCAAAAACTTTTTTTTTATATATCCATGTTTAAAAAAAATGTTTTCGAAAATGTTATTAATATTCTTCTATGATTTCTAAAATTAATTTTTACCCATGTTTTACTGTAACACCATGATATTTAATGAGAAGTATATTTATATATGTATAATTTTATACGAGAAGGAATCTTTCACTACAAATAACACTAGTTTGGCTTGTGTTACATGCAATCGCGACCAGCGTGTGTAGTACGCAATACCGAGTTTCACTAAACAACGATATGTTATTATAATATTATAAACTAGCCGTTATGAATAGTATTAACTGAATTTTAAATTTTATAACATTATAATTCATCTTACAAATTTTCTAGAATGAGGTATGAAAACAAAATCAGTTTTTCGGATAAAAGAAGTAATTTTCAAAAAATGCAGTTTTACCGCCTTTTGATGGCGCACCAATTTTAAATCTAGTTTTTGACATGTTTATAAGTTCAATTTGACAAAATAAAATTCTTCCTTGAAATTAGGATATAAAAATTAAATTTGGGTAAATTTTTCATATTATTCTGATAACTTTCATATTTTGATGAATAGTAACAACACACTATATTTTAATTAAAAATAACTTTTTTCATCGCAATAATTTATATGGCTAGATTATCTTTTTAATTTATTTTAAAGTGTAATTAGAATATATTTTTACCATTTAATCCAATTTTGGTCATTGGAATTAATTTCACTTGGAAATTGGACATAAACAAGTGATAATCTTTTGATAGTTATTGTTTCGTAAAAACACGCTATTTGTTTTGATAACGGGAATTACATTTAAAATTTATTAATGCCACTTCTATGTTTTTAATTTGAAAAAATAGACAACATTTTTGAATTTGGAATATCAAATATAGCTTAGGCTGATTTTTTGGTATTTTTCTGAAAAACATCAATTTTTGATGAATAGTGAAAACACTGAGTTTTTGGTTAAAAACGAATTTTTATTTAAATAATAATTTATTTGATTTAAATTTATTTTAGATCAAAATAGATACATTATAAATATATATGTTCAATGAACTTCATTGGAATCATTTCATAATAATTTTAGATTTATATAAAATTGTATTGAACTTTTCACCGTCTTTTACCCACCTCCTAGGAGCTTTTGCAATTGTTCATAAAACTTAATTTTACCGCTTCTCTGAGTCTAATTTAATAAATCTGATAGACACAGTTAATATAAAGGAGTAAAATGTGGTTCAATTAGAAAAAATTAATTTTTGTGAATAGAAACGTTTTACTTTTATTTACCACAGCTAAAAGTAAATAGGGAAATTCAAGGTTAAAAGAAAATTATAATAATTCAAAATTACATTAACACTCTTATAATCCTTATTGGATGAGTAATATCCAACCATGGGCATCCTTGGGTCGATTTTGGGACCCCATGGAGCCACTTATGAAAGATAATGACACATTAGATTAATTAATTTAATGTAAAGACAAAATTGGCATTAACAAAAAATCCTTTAGTAATTAATTTTTATAAGAGGCTATATAAATTATATTTTCGACTATAGATATTAATTGGAAAGGTAAAAAGATTTACTACATGTTGGTATTTTTTTATAATTTTTAAACATCAAATAAATTAAATTATTTATGACACAATAATGATGCAGTGTTTACCTCATTAATAAATGATTTAAATAAATAAGATTATAATGATTAAAATATTTTCCAAAACATGTCAAATTCTGATTGGATGATTTTATTTCGACCATTTGTCATCTTATATTCATCTTTAATGATTTTTTGACATTTTGAAACCGAATATAAGTGTATAATAAAATAATATTTTCACACATTCCCAAGGTGCCCCTCTCCTCCCTTATAAAAGGGCACCTCCTCCCTCTCCTCCTCACACCACTTTGAGCCTTCAAGATCGTCCAAAACCTGACCATTTCACTTTCCCACTTCCTTAGAAACCTACTAGTGGTATTGGTCTTCTCAAAAGACCAACTCTAGTTCCCTAAGAGAATGTTTAAAGGAGGCACTTCGAAGAAGAGGTAAAACCTTCTACCATTTTTTCAACTTCCATTCTTCTTCAACTCCCTCTTCTTTAGTTGTTTCATTATGAAGTAACAACATCACTAGCCCTAATATACTGATATGTTATTATAAATATGAAACAACCCTATTTCACCTCTTATCCATCCTACGGTAAACAAAATCATCACGCGTGCGTACGTACGGAATACCGTCTCCACACCATGGTGTAATATGTTTTCCACCACTACCATACTTGGATGGGTATAATGGTGTAAATAAATAACTATATATGATTATTGTAAATTTTTATGGATACTGAAATATTATACATACACTTCAATACAATTCCACGATCATGGGAATGATATCATCGCTCGTGCGTACTTACAGCGTACTGTCTCCACGATGTGATGCGACTCGTTCTATATGATCTTCATTAAATAATGATTATATAAATGAATTTAATGAATGAATATGATATATATTACAATAATACCATTTTTTAAATAATGTATCTATATCCTATAAAGTGGAATAATAATTTATTCGACAAAACACGAATAAGAACATAAAGCAATAAATACCCGAATAACAAGTAGTAATGAAATATTACTACTAAGAAGATACAAATATGACCATATATGATATCATAACAATGAATATGATTCTTTATTAAGCCAATTAACATTATTTAAACCATATTACAGGAGGTTCAGATTCATACGAAGCATATCAGACCTAAGGTAAGGGAAAATCTCACAATCTCATTTTTATCCGAGATTGTTTATACTTTGGTATTTACTGGGGTGTATTTTATCATCCAAATCCATGTTTCCTCAACATGTAATATTATTTCTATCCTCCTACAATTGTTTAAATCCAATTTTACCTTTCGTTGATTTTTTAGTAAAAGATATTAAAGGAATCTTTTGTAATTTTTCATACGAGGTACTTTTTGACTTTTCTGGCCAAAGTACAAGAAAAATGTTTTTTAACATATACAGAATGAATGGATTTTTAGAACATTATTTCAAAGAATATTCCTTTACAAGTTTTCAAGTTAATTTTTAATCAACTTCTTTTATCTTGAAATTGTATGACATGTTAAGAAAGGAAAAATGTTTTTGAAGTAGAAAGGATATTTTCCTCAAGAATGGAGTTCAAGTGTTATATCAAAATTATTTTCCATATAAGATAGAATACGGTTCTGTTTCTATCCCAATTTTTAAATTTATTTGATTGTTTTATGATGGAATTAATTTTCTGATGTCCTTTTATCTTATATGGGTTATGTTATGATGGCATGATGTTTAAGAATCCCATTTTTATTACATGGGTTATGCTATGATATATGATTTATTATCTTGTGGAACACATAATAATGGTATCATTATGAGATGGGTGGGACTTATATATCCCTCCAATGCATTGGGTAATGATTTATATCTCATGAGATACACATGGATGCGATGGCCGGTTAAACCAGTTCAGTGAAACAGGACTTAAACGAGGAGTGAACTCGGTTCAGAAATGGACTTTGTCCGCTAAGATAGTCTTGGCAATGAGTCTTGACTAATAAGAAATGATTCACTATTATTATGTGTGTATAACACAATGTTTCATGTTTTATGTTATGATTATTGGGATTGCATTTCACTACTATGATTTATCCCATGTTATGAAATTATTATCTCTTTTACAGGATAAGATTTCCAAAATGTTATGTTATTATGAATATGTTGTGATTGGTATTTTTCTGTTTACCCTTACAGAGCATTTGATCTCACCCTTTTGTATGATTTCTTTTCCCCAGGTCAGGAAGAAGGATATTAAGTAATATATGCCAAAAGAGACTCGAGATATGATAAAATAAAAGGGAGACAATGTAGATGTTATATGAACCAGTTGTTTATGTTTCCCTGTTTCTAAAGACACTATACCTATAAGGTCCTTTCATGGATTTGTTATATGTTGTAATAAGTATTCTTCAATTATGAAGTAATAACAATGTATGTAAAGTATGGGTCGTTATAGTTGGTATCAGAGGACAGGTATAGTCAACCTTTGGAAACTAGGATGTGAAAGCCTTAGTACGAACCCTACAGATAAGTCTAAGCATAGAAAACAATCTTAGTGTTTTAGAAATGGCCATGAACAACCTATGATAAGACCTTAAGTGTGAAATTTTATTCTTTATTATGTGGTTTTCCAATTATGATTAGTGTTGCTCACACTATGCTTCTTGGTTTTAGTCAATGGCTGGAACTCGAAGGAATCGGGTTAATACTGAATGCGATGGGAAATGCAATGATTTTCCCCCTGAGCAACCAAATGTTATGGGATATGGAATGAAAAATCTTGTATCCATGCTAACATAACTTTCTCAAGCTATGAACCATGCAGGACTTCCAAACAAGCAAAGGAAGGAGAAACATTATGTTGAATCCTTCATGAGGCAACGTCCACCTTCATTCAGCGGGTCCTCTGATCCATTAGTAGCTGAACAATGGATTAGTACCACTGAAAAGATATTTTCAGTTCTAAAATGTTCTTAACATGACATAGTCATCTTAGAAGTGTATCGTTTGGAAGGTGATGCTGATCAATTGTGGAGTCTTATCAAGAATACCAGGAAAAGAGATGAAATTGAGTCCATGGAATGTGACGAGTTTAAGAAATTATTTTTCAATAAGTAGTTACCTAATATTCTTTTAACAAAGATGGAGAAGGAGTTTCTTGAACTGAATAAAAAGGATGATGAATCGGTTGGTACGTACAAAGCTAATTTTACAAGACTTGCAAGGTATGCTTCCAGAATTATTACCCAACTTGAGAGTAAAATCGATCAATTCTTTAGTGGCTTAATACCAAGTCCTCAAAGGGTGTTAGACATAAGGGACTTCAATAGCTATGAGGAAATAGTTCGATGTGCTCTCAAGGTTGAGATGGAGATTGGATTACCCCATCAGTCATATGGGTTTGATAAGAAGAGGAAAATGGAATTCAAAGGAAAATCTAAAGACCACACTGATAAGAAGATGAGTTTTACTTTATGCTCAAATTGTGGAAAGAAACATGGAGGGAATTTCCTTAAAGGGACAATAAAATGTTTTAAGTGTGGAAATGAAGGTAATCGAGCAGTTGAATGTCAAAATAATGGGATGAAGATGTCTAATGATGCAAACAAAGAAAGGGATACACAAAATGCACCTCCTACACTTCAATGTTTCAAGTGCAAGGAGATGGGGCATTATGCCAATTAATGCCGAAATCCAAAGGTTTTTTATGATGATCGACGTCAACAAACTCTTAAGGCCAAAGACAAAGGAAAGTCACATGCAATTACTATTGGCGATGTGGAGTACGATAATGAAGTGGTGAAAGGTACACTTACCATCCACTCTAAAGTAGCAAATGTTTAATTTGATTCTGGATCCACCCACTGTTTGATTTCTGAATAATTTTTTAAGGGTATCGCCATATTACCTCAACAATTAGATGTTGAGTTAGCTGTGAAAACCCCTAATGGTACAACGAACGCATCAAAAGTTTATAATTCTTCTCAGATTGATGTTTGTGGGAAAATGCTTCTTGAAAATCTTGTGATCCTTCCTATAGTGGAATTTCATGTGATTCTTGGAATGGATTGGCTTTCTTTATATGGATCTCATATCAATTTCCAAATAAGGAAAGTCACATTCCATATTCCAGATCAATCTATGGTCATCTATCGATGCAAGGATGAACATAACCTTCCAGTGGAAACTTCTTCCATCTTATGGGTCTTGATTCCACTAAATGAAGGTTATTTATCGCAAAGGGTTGGTGAGAAACTCACGATTAAGAATATACCAATTGCACAGGAGTTTGATGATGTCTTTTCGGAGGAATTTCCAGGTCTTCCACCAAATTGTGAAGTTGAGTTTTCAATAGAACTCGTACCAGGATCTTTTCCTATTTCAAAGACACCTTATAGAATGGCCCCAATTGAGTTGCTGGAATTGAAGAAGAAACTCCAAGAGAATATTGATAAGGGATTCATATTACCTAGTGAATCCCATTGGGGAGCACCTATTCTATTTTTTAAGAACAAATATAGAGCAATGAGACTCTCCATTGATTATAGAGAACTTAACAAGATCACTATCATGAAAAAATATCCTCTCCCACGCATTGATAAATTATTTGACCAACTACGAGGAGATCAATACTTTTCCAAGATTGATCTTCCTTCAGGGTATCATCAATTAAGGGTCAAAAGGGAGGATATACCAAAGACGACTTTCCGTACAAGGTATGGACACTATAAATTTATAGTGATGCCATTTTTTCTTACTAATTCCCCTGTTATCTTCATGGATCTGATGAATAGAGTCTTTAGAGACTATCTTGATCAGTTTGTGGTAGTCTTTATAGATGATATTCTTGTCTATTAAAAGAGTAAGTAAGAACATGAAAATCACTTGAGAATTGTATTGAAGACCCTGAGAAAGGAGAATATTTATGGAAAATTTACCAAGTGTGAATTTTGGCTTCAAAAAGTTTCATTTTTGGGTCACATAATATCAAAAGAGGGGATATCTGTGGATCTATCAAAACAGAGGTTATTGAATGTTGGTCGAGACCAACAACAGTAACTGAGATCCAAAGTTTTCTTGGTTTGGCTAGATATTATCGACGTTTTGTGAAATATTTTTCAAAATTATCTAATCCACTCACCAGTTTGACACGAAAAGAAGTTATGTTCATGTGGATGGAGGAATGTGAAGAGAATTTCAAGGAGTTGAAAAGAAGGTTATCCAGTGCACCTGTTCTCACACTGCCTTGTAGTAGAGAAAGGTTTGTGATCTACAGTGATGCATCCAAGAAGGGGCCGGGGTGTGTTCTCATGAAAAATGATACGGTGATAGCTTATGCATCATGAAAGTTGAAAATCCATGAGCAAAATTACCCAACTCATGATTTGGATTTAGCTTCTGTAATATTTGAATTAAAGAATTGGAGGCAATATCTTTATGGTGAAATGTGTGATATTTATACTGATCACAAAAGTCTAAAGTATATTTTCACACAAAAGGAGATGAATATGCGCCAAAGAAGATGGTTGGAGCTGATTAAGGATTACAACTGATTAATTCATTATCACCATGGGAAAGCAAACAAGGTGGCAGACACATTAAGTCGAAAAGACCATGATAGCTTATCCATGATGAGGATCACAAAAGATCCAACATTTATGGATTTAAAAAGGATGGATCTTGGAATTATAATGGATGGGGAAAAATATTTTCTTTCTCAAATGAATGTTCAACCATATATACATGTGAATATGAAAGAGGCACAAAAAGAAGATGTAGAGTTACAAAAGAAGGTGAGAAATGTTCCCGAATTCAACCTTGATTGTGACGGGATAATAATGTTCAGGAATCGGATTTGTGTCCCTCCAATCCCCGAATTAAAGAAGGAGTTTCTGGATGAATCTCATAGTTCTTCATTCTCTATTCATCCTGGAAGCATGATGATGTATAAAGACCTGAAAGAGTACTTCTGGTCGGATGGCATGAATAGAGATGTTGCTGAATATGTCTCTCGATGCTTGGTTTGTCAGCAAGTTAAAGCAGAGAGACAGAAGTCTAAGGGGATGTTACAACCGTTACCCATACCCGAATGGAAATGGTAAAGAATCACTATGGAATTTGTCACTGGACATCCTAAAACATCTAAAGTAAATAATGCTATCTGGGTCATAGTTGATCGTATTACAATGTCTGCACACTTCATTGCTATTAGAGAGGATTTCTCTCTAGATCATTTTTCCAGGATATATGTGAAGGAAGTGGTAAGATTGCATGGATTACCACTTTTCATTATATCTTATCAGGATCTAAGGTTTACCTAAAAGTTATGGCGAAGTCATTAGCATACTCTGGATATAGAGTTGAGTTTCATCACTACTTATCATCCTCAGACAAACGGTCAGTCTGAGAGAACAATTCAAACTCTAGAAGACATGTTAAGAGCCTGCTCTATGGATTTAAAAGGTGGTTGGGATCAACACATACCTTTGATGGAATTTTCCTATAATAACAGCTTTCACTCCAGTATTTAGATGTCTCCTTATGAAGATCTCTATGGAAAGAAATGCAGGACTCCAACTTGTTGGGATGATGTTGGGGAAAGAAAGCTATTAGGACCTGATCTTGTTGATGAGATGGCAGAAAAGGTCTGATCTATTCAACAACACATAAGAGTAGCTCAAAGTCGACAACAAAGTTATGTAGATAACCGAATAAAAGACCTTGAGTTTGAAGTGGGTGATAAAGTGTTCTTATGAATATCTCCTTGGAAGAGAGTTATGATATTTGGAAAGAAGGGAATGCTGAGCCCTAGGTATATCAGTCCTTTCGAAATACTAGATCGTGTTGGGAAGGTAGCTTACCGATTGGCGCTTCCACCTAATCTCTCTCATGTTCATGATGTGTTCCACGTATCTCTCCTGAGAAAGTACATACCCGATCCTTCACATGTACTAAGCTTAGAAGTTGTACCGCTGGACCAAGATCTTTCTTATGAAGAACAACCGATAGAGATTCTGGATCATAGTGGAAAATTTCTACAGAACTAGACCACTCTCTTGGTGAAAGTTTTATGGAGGAAACACCAATTCGAAGAAGCTACATGGGAGTTTGAGGATATGATGATGGAGAGGTATCCTCATCTGTTTGTTACGAAGTGACGAATTTCGAGGGCGAAATTCATTTTAAGGGGTTAGAATGTAACACCCTGATATTTTATGAGAAGTATATTTTTTTATATATTATGTTATACGCAAATGAATCTTTCATGGCACACAACGCTATCTTGGCTTGGGTTACACGCAATCACGACCTTTCTCGATAGCGTGTATAGTACGCAATACTGAGTTTCACTAAACAACGATATATTATTATAATATTATAAACTAGTTGTTATGAATAGTACTAACTGAATTTTAAATTTTATAACATTAAAATTCATCATACACATTTCTTAGAATGAGGTATGAAAAAAAATCAGTTTTTCGGATAAAAGAAGTATTTTTCAAAAAAATACAGTTTTACCACCTTTTGATGGCACACCCATTTTAAATCTAGTGTTGACATGTTTATAAGTTCAATTTGACAAAATAAAATTCTTCCTTGAAATCAGGATATAAAAATTTTATTTGGATAAATTTTCTATATTATTCTGATAACTTTCTTATTTTGATGAATAGTAACAACACGCTATATTTTAATTAAAAACAACTTTTTTCATCGCAATAATTTATATGCATATAATATCTTTTTAATTGGTTTTAATGTGTAATTAGAATATATTTTTAACTTTTAATCCAATGTTGGTCATTGAAATTAATTTCACTTTGAAATTGGACATAAACAAGTGATGATCTTTTGATAGATATTGTTTCTTAAAAACACGCTATTTGTTTTGATAATGGGAATAACTTTTAAAATTAATTAATGCCAATTCTAGGTTTTGAATTTGAAAAAATAGACATCATTTTTTAATTCTGAATATCAAATATTTCTAAGGCTGAATTTTTTGTATTTTTCTGAAAAACATCAATTTTTGATGAATAGTGAAAACACTGAGTTTTTGGTTAAAACCGACTTTTTATTTAAATAATAATTTATTTGATTGAAATTTATTTTATGTCAAAATAGATACATAATAATTATATAATTTCAATGAAATTCATTGGAATCATTTTATAATAATTTTAGATTTATAAAAAATTGTATTGAACTTTTCACCGTCTCTTACCCACCTCCTAGGAGCTTTTTCAATTTTTCATAAAACTTAATTTTACCACTTCTGTGAGAGTAATTTTGAAAATCCGAGAGAAAAGGTTAATATCAAGGTGTAAAATGTGGTTCAATTATATAAAAATATTTTTTTGGTGAATAGTAACTTTTTTACATTTATTTACCACGGTTAAAAGTAAATAGGGTAATTCAAGGTTAAAAGAAAATTATAATAATTCAAAATTACCTTAACACTTGTCCAAACATTATTGGATGAGTAATGGCCGACCATGGTCATCCTTGAGTCGATTTTGGGACCCCATGGAGCCACTTATGAAAGAAAATTACACATTTGATTAATTAATTTAATGTAAAGACAAAATTGGCATTAAAAAAATCCCTTCGTAATTAATTTTTATAAGGGTCTATATAAATTATCATTTCAACTATAGATATTCATTGGAAAGATAAAAATATTTCCTACATGTTGGTATTTTTTTTATAATTTTTAGGCATCAAATAAATTAAATTATTTATGACACAATAATGATGCAGTATTTACCTCATTAATAAATGATTTAAATAAATAAGATTATAATGATTAAAATATTTTCCAAAACATGTCCAATTATGATTGGATTATTTTATTTCGACCATTAGTCAACTTATCTTCATCTTTAATGATTTTTAGACATTTTGAAAGTGAAGATAAGTTTATAATAAAATAATATTTCCACACTTTCCAAAGGTGCCCCTCTCCTCCCTTATAAAAGGGCACCTCCTCCCTCTCCTCCTCACACCACTTTGAGCCTTCAAGATCAGCCAACCCCTGACCATTTAAATCCCCCAATTCCTTATAAACCTTATAGAGGTACTGGTCTTCTAAAAAGACCAAATATAGTGCCCTAAGAGAAAGTTTAAAGGAGGCACTTCGAAGAAGAGGTAATACCTTCTACCGTTTTCTTCAAGTTCCATTCTTCTTCTACTCCCTCTTCTTTATTTGTTTCATTATGAGGTAATAACATCAGTATACCTAATATATTGATATGCTATTATAAATATGAAACAACCCTATTTCACCTCTTATCCATCCTACGGTAAACAAAATCACTGTGCATGCGTACGTACAGAATACCGTCTCCACGTCGTGGTGTAATATGTTTTCCACCACCACCTTACATGGACGGGTATAATGGTGTAAATATATAACTATATATGATTATTTTAAAGTGGTATTGATTCTGAAATATTATACATACACTTCAATACAATTCCATGATCATGGGAACAATATCATCGCTCGTGCGTACGTACGGCCTACCGTCTCCACGATGTGATGCGACTCGTTCGATATGATCTTCAGTGAATAATGAATATATAAATTAATTTAATGAATTAATATGATTTATATTACACTAATAACATTCTTTAAATGATATATCTATATCCTATAAAGAGGAATAAGAATTTATTCGACAAAACATGCATAAGAACATAAAGCAATAATCATCCGAATAACATGTAGCAATGAAATATTACTACTAAGAAGATACAGATATGACCATATATGATATCATAACAATGAATATGATTCTTTAATAAGTCAATTAACAATATTTAAACCATATTATAGGAGGTTCGGATTCATATGAAGCATATCAGACCTAAGGTAAGGGAAAGTCTCACAATCTCATTTTTATCCGAGATTGTTTATACTTTGGTATTTACTGGGGTGTATTTTGTCATCCACATCCATGTTTCCTCAATATGTAATATTATTTCTATCCTCCTAAAAAAATTTTAATCCAATTTTACCCTTCGGTGAGTTTTAAGTAAAAGATATAAAATGAGTTTTTTGTCGTTTTTCGTATGAGGTACTTTTTGACTTTTCCTGCCAAAGTACGAGAAGAATGTTTTTTAACTTATACGGATTGAATAGATTTTTAGAACATTATTTCCAAGAAGCTTCATTTACATGTTTTCAAGTTTATTTTTAATCAACTTCTTTTAGTTTAAAATTTTATGACATGTTAAGAAAGGAAAAATGTTTTTGAAGTAGAAAGGATATTTTCCTCAAGAATGGAGTTCAAGTGTTTTATGAAAATTATTTTCCATCTAAGATAAAATAGGGTTCTATTTCTATCCCTATTTTTACATTGATTTGATTATTTTATGATGGAATTAATTTTATGATGTCCTTTTATCTTATATGGGTTATGTAATGATGGCATGATGTTTTAGAATCCCATTTTTATTACATGGGTTATGCTATGATGTATGATTTATGATCTTGTGGAACACATAATAATGGTATCATTATGAGATGGGTGGGACCTATATATCCCTCCAATGCATTGGGTAAATATTTATATCTCATGAGATAGACATGGATGGAATGGAAGGTTAAACTGGTTCAGTGAAACATGACTGAAATGAGGAGTGAACTCGGTTCATAAATGGACTTTGTCCGCTAAGATAGTCTTGGAAATGTTTCTTGACTACTAAGAAATGATTCTCTATGAATATGTTTGTATACCACAAAGTTTCATTTTTTAATTTATGATTATTGGGATTACATTTCACTACTATTATTTATCCCATGTTATGAAATTATGATCTCTTTTGCAGGTTATGATTTCCAAAATGTTATGTTATTATGAATATGATGTGATTGATATTTCTTTTATTTACCCTTAGTGAGCATTTGAGCTCATCCTTTTGTATGTTTTCTTTTCCCCAAGTCAGGAAGAAGGTCATTAATTAATATATGCCAAAAGGGACTCTATATATGATAAAATAAAAGGGAGACAATGTAGATGTTTTATGAACCAGTTGTTTATGTTTCCCAGTTTCTAAAGACACTATTCCTATACGGTCCTTTCATGGTTTTGTTATATGTTGTAATAAGTATCCTTCAATTATGAAGTAATAACAATGTATGTAAAGTATGGGTCATTATATTTACTATTGATAAATTACTTTAAATGGAATCAACATGTCATTTTCTGAACAAGGTACATTTTATCTCTTAATGAAAATGTGAAAGGAATATTTGTCTTAATATATATCGAATGAATGGTATTTTACATTTTCATGAATATTATTTTCTTTAAAGTGTCCTTTATATGTTTTAAATTACATTTAAAATTAAAATAATTTCAACATTATTTTTGTGAATTTTTATTTTTTCAAAATTTATTTTCAATGTGAAATGGTTATTTCACAAAGAATGTATATAATCATTTCAAAGAAATTTCCATTCATCAATGAAAACAACAATTTATGGTATATAATGAATAAAAAATATGTATATATGTTTATTACATATATACCATTTATATTTTCACTCCCTTCTATGTGGTAATCCATTCCATATGACCATCTATAAAATGCTTTTATTATGAATTGCATTATAATTATGTTATGAGAAATGATAATGAAACTAATTTCTGTCCATTGTAAATTAATGGGTTTATTCCTTTTTATTGTTTTATTTATATGGGAAAATTTTAAAACTAAATGTACTAATTATAATGGGTAAGACTATAATTATATATCCATCTAATAAATTAGGTAATTTTTTAGTCTCATGTGGCGTCATGTACGAGATAATGGAGTGAACCTAATCCATTGTAGGAATTTGTAAACCATGTGATGTTGTCTCGGTAGGTAGGCTTAAATTATGTTTAATGGTTATTTTATATGGATGCCAAATTTCCTATGATTCCATTTTATTATGATATCATGGACTTTAAGTTATGATACGATGTTATTACTCATGTTTCTTCTCTTTTATGATAACATCTTATACTTTTAACTCACATGCTATGATTCATTTTCAGGTTTATTTCCTTAAAAAGAATTATTACATACTGATTTAATTTTAAATTACCCATGTTATCTTATGAACTTTAGATGTTCGAATGGATTTTATATTCCACTAGGGAAAAACTTAGAATTACATTTTTTAGTTTCCTTTTATGTATCATGATCCTAATATTATAAATATACTAGGCCTCTCAATCTTTGGATTATAATGAGTGAGATTTAATGTTAAAAATTATTTCATAATAAGTATAAAAGTATTGGGTATATATATTTTTTTAAATAAATGTGATACTATTCTGACTCATGTGACATCCTTATAGACAACGAGACTAATTGGGTATGACTGGAGAATCATGGATGCTTAATTAGATCACAAATTCCCAGTTTTTTATTTTAAATTGGAATACTAGTAATGAATTTATTATTTTTATGGTATACACTTGTTTACATGAGAACACATGGTTAATGATTAAATGGGGGTTTCCTAATGAGTCGTTTACAGACACCGTACATAGGAGTTTTGATTCCCTTGTTGAATTTCTGACCGGTTATCCAATGAAAGGAGAGGGACATGTGGTGGATAGTTGAAAAGGTGGAGTTAGAGGATGCAGTCATTACTAAATGTATTTTTTGAATTATTTCCATTTATACCTTTATTTATAATATTTACTTATACCATGGAGACTTTTTTTTTGTTTTTTATATTAAGTATTTAGTCTTTAATTTTCTACATTTACTGGGATTATTTAGTATATTGTTGAGTTTTTTTCTTATCAATCATATGAATTGATTTTGAGGGAATATTCTCCCTAGTGATGGAATTTGACCCTCACTACAAGTAAATATCCTCCTAAACATGGGGAGTCACGCATGAGGTCATGTGGCACATAGAATCATATCTGGTGATTTGGGTTGGGATGTTATAAAGTAACATTAGAGTCAAAACATAACTAGAAGTGTGGTGGAATTTCCTAGGATAAGATGTATAGTCTACAGTGTGGATGTTGATCTATACATGGGAGTGAATGTAACACCCCATAATTCTATAGTATTGAAACTATTAATGATAATACCCATGTAAAAATGGTTCACTATTTATTCAGGATCATACCAGTTTAGAACTCTCCAGTTAATCGTGCTTTTCCTGAAGTAGTGCCCGTGATGGTTGACCTCATGGAATGTTTCCCAGAAGGTCACCTAACCTCATATGTGCTTCTCCATTTTCAAGTGGAAACCAACTAGAAGTGTGCGTATATGTTTTACGAGGGAGGGGGGCTATACCCACTTTATTGATTCATATAACAATAATAAATAATAAATAAGATTAATAAATATTTAGAGAAATCATGTGGAATAATAAGGATGAAATACATGTCAGATAATAAATGGGCTCATAAGGTGGTTATCCAAACAAACTAATATGTGTCTGTAAATATAAAAATAATTGTGCTTAGTACGATTGTTCATCCTATTCCACCACCAACTTCATGCTCATCGACTAAGTAGTGTTCCATAGGCCCATTAACTTTACAAGATCCATCATGAAATCTAAAAGTGAACCAAAATTATCAAGTATAAAATATCAAAAAAATACAATGAAAACAATGTTTTCGGACTAGGAACATAGAATAGGGGAACAAAATAATGTTTATAAAAATTTATAAGAGTTATTCTCTAGAATGTAAGGTTCCAAAAGTTTGTTAAATTCACCTTCATAAACCAAATTCCATGAATCATTCCCTCTCGTAGTGACCCATCACCTATATAAAAACCCTCTCCAATAGTAATTTCCTCATGATGTAACCCAAAAAATACATTGGAACCTCCTCCTACTTGTTGTAATCATAGCTCAAGAAATATCTATCTCCCTCAAAACTCTTTCTGACACCACCAACACCAAATATATGAAAAGGTACGTGTACTCAAGGCATGATCCATTACATGTCATCTTTGAATTACTTTTATAAATTCTTTATTAATATATAAATTTGTCATTGTAATTACTACTATTTATAATAACAATATCAGTTGGTATATAATATTGATCGTATTTTAATTAAGTATCAAATATTATTTCCCCTATCCTTATGATTTTTCTTCTTTTTTCAATAATATATCAAATTATGATATACACCTGACATCTAAATAATCTCAATGACCATATTTTACCAATGAATATATAAAAATATTATTATAACCAATTACCATGTATATAACAATAATGTTATATTCCCATATATAATCATACATACATAAAAAATAATTCATCACATTCCATCATTTATTTTATCATGTTGTTTATTATATTTAAAACATGTTTTATTATTTCCATATATATCATTGGTGATTTTATCTTTATGGAAGATCAAGATGATATGAAATTATACATTATAGTGTTTCTATTTACCAATTTTTTATTCTATTTATTGATTTCCTAATTATGTTTCATTTAGTTAACTCATAATGTATTTCATTTTATGTTATAATATTCTACCTTAACAATTCATGGAATTGTCCATTTTTTAGGGTTTTCTTATAATACTAGATATCAAATACCTTGTGGGTTTAGGAATATAATTTCAAATTAAAATGTAAGGGGAATTATATTATCCCCCTTAAAAAAATGTACCTTGAAATTTCATTACATTGATGAAAACAAATGATTGTAATTTGGCCTCGTTACATATTTTCTTCCCATATAACTTCCTCAAACATATGATTTCTAAATATATCATTGAACAATTGAGTTTTCTTGATTTGAAAAACTTTATCTCTATTTTCCATGATATATTTTGATTGTTCATCATAATATATATAAATTTCTAATTTATAAACACTAAGTTCAATAATTGTGATGGGTATTGAAGTAATCATTCTTAAAAGTTATACATATAAAACATCATGCACTTGTGATAGATTTAGTGGAATCACTATGTGATAATCTATAATTACAATGTGATTAAGAATCGCAAAGGTACCAACGTATCTGGGGATCAACATACCTTTATTCTCAAATATCATAACCCTACTCCATAATGATATTTAATGGAGTACTTTTTCACCAATCATAAACCCTAGATCTCATTAATGAACACATATATATTATTTACATTGAACTTAATTGATATATCATTTAATAGTTTGAAATTTATCCCACATTTCTTCAGAAATATCATGTCCCAATAAATTCCTCTATCTAAATTCATCTTGACATGTTGTGGTTATGTATTTCATCCCTAAAAGAGCCTCATGTGGTGCCATTTTAATATTGAGTGAAAACTATAATTATATACAAACTATAACAAAGGAATATATAGATCCAAACAATCTTTAAATTCCATAGAGTAATATCTTATAAAATATTAAAAACATTGAATAGTCCATTTATGTTGGCCAGTAGTTTGAGGGTGGTATTTCAGGATGAAGTTCAGTTTTGTGTCCAATAATTATTGGTTAATTCACCAGATATTGTAAGGAAAACATATATCTCAAAAAACAATTATTGTAAATGGTACTCTATATATCCTTACCACTTCCTTAATTGATATTTTTTTAACTTGATCGAGTGATAAATACTATTTAATGAAAATGAAGAGTGACGAATTTATGATGTGACAATAAAATAAAAATATTTCCTTTAAAGGTAATAGGAAAACCTAGGACAAAGTCTATGGTGATGTTCTATCATTTTTATATGGGTATTTTCAATGATTTCATCATCCCCTTAGACTTATGATGCTTGAAATAGACTTTTTGGTTGACCAAGTCTTGAGATATATACTCTATAACTTCCATTTTCATGAAATCCCACTAGAAATAATCTTTATGAACTATATAAAAATTTATTATTCTTGGTTGAATACAGAATTATGAGATATATGCATCATCTAAAAGATCCTTCTTCATTTTTAATATATATAGGATACATATACGGGTTCCAAATACTAAAACTCCAAATTTTTTAGATGGTTTTCTAGCTTCCTATCTAGTGTCATATAATCCTTCCATGTTTCTCCAATATTTATGAATATGAATAACAGAGGAATAATTTTTTATTGGTAGTATTTCATCCCTTACTCTATGATTTCCATTCCCATAATTTGAATATCAATAAATATTTAGCCCCTTTCAATCTTCATCAAGAATATCGTTTCACGCTAATTTATTATTAGAGAAACAATCTACAAGTTTTTCTTTCTCATGATGTTAACTAATTAATAAATAATATTCCTTGATTAATATTGAATGTAACACCACTATATTTTGTGAAATATATTTTTTAATTAATTTAATATTTGAATATTCCTTATTCCGCACAACACTAAATATAGAATGTGTTATATGAAGGGACTATGTTAGGCTTGAATTTCATGGAACACCAAGTTAAAAATTCACTACAAAGAACACATATATTATATTTTGGTACACTAGAAACTATTTTTGTAATGTGTTACACACAATTTTGAGTTCCTTTAATAACTTTTACTAACATTAGACCAAGTTTTACCAAATTACATTGTTGTATTAATAATATTTTAAAAATATAATTGTAGTTGGCACATAGTTATTTGAATAGAGGTTATGAATAAGATTATTTAAATTAATAAAATATGGTTTACAGATATATATATATATATAAGAGTAATTATATTGTTTCCAATTAACTATATATGAAATTTAACCCCTTTTTGAAATATATGAAATATTTTTCTAGAAAACTATATTTATGAAATATAACCCATTTTACCTCAAAAAATTAATTAAAACACTTATAATAAATTATGTTAAATATATATATATATATATATATATTATATTTAACAAATTATTTAATATTTTTCTTATGTTCTTTGTAGACAAGAATCAAGAATAAAACCAATTTTATGGATAAAGATATATGTTTTTATAAAATGTAATTTTACAACCTTTTAATAGTTCCCATATTTTGAAAATATTTATTTATAATTTGATAATTTTTATTTTAAAAAATTAAATTATTTTTTTAAATAAGAAGATAAATTTCTACTTCAGTTTATTTTTTGGTATTTTTCTGAGAAGTTTCATTTTCTTATGAAAAACGAAAAGTAGTAAATCTTGAAAAATGTGTTTTGATATTATTTATTTATATTTTCAAATTATATTTTTAAATGTTTTCAAATTATATTAAGATAAATTATACATATAATAATACAATTTAGGTAATTATAATCATTTTCACATTGAAAGTGGATATAAATTTGTTTAAACTTTTTAACATTTTCACTTTAAAAAACCCTTGTCTCATCCCATCTGTAGGATTAATTTTGAAATAATTTTTTACAATTATGGGTTTTAAATTTGTAAAAATAGATTACATATTTTGAATCATCGTAATTTATAATTTTTATTATAGTAAAATTAGTTTTTTACCAAAAATATTTTTGAATTTAATTAAAATTAATTACAACGATTAAGGAATAAAATGAGTTTACTTAGTAGTTAAACTTTTTCATAAGGAGCCAAATAACCTAGAAATATTTCCAAAATCCATTGGATGAAAATATTTCGACCATGTCATTCCATTATTCAAAAAACAGAACATTATTTTAGGCTCATGATGTAGGGAGACCTCTCAATAGGGTTTTCTTTTTTATATTTACAAGAATGCAACTCCTCCTCAACTATAAAAGGGAACGGACCCCCTCACTTATTCAAACATCTCGTGAACTTTTTATCTTCAAAACATTGAAAAAATAGTCTCCCAAATCACCTAATATAATCCTATAATCCTAAAATTGGGTATAAAGAAAAAAAATTAATCATTTGGTGGAAATTAAAAATAATTACCCAAAGAGGAGGTATCATCCTTAAATAAGAACTTTTATTTTATTTCTTTATCCAAAAAATCATTTATCCTCATTAAATTCATATATAATAACCATAGTATCATAAAAAAACATTTATTTTTTTCACTATAATGGTTTAACCAACACCAACACACACTTCCATCAAATTATATACATAATCAACGTTTGCGTGTACGGTGATCTACTGCCTCATGAACAGATGTCCTTCGTTATTCCCTTACCACATTTTAAGGTTGGAAATAATGATGTACTTACTATTTTTATATGATATATATTATATTTATGAATAATTTATGATTAATTAATTATTATATAATATATTTCTTCAGGATTTCCATTTTGTAGGAATGAGATGACTTTGTATATGAATGTGTGGACTACTTCCTCCTCAAAGCATTGTGATTAATTCACACTTTACATGAAATGTATTAAGAACGATTTTAGTAAATCTATAAGATATATATATATATATATATTACATAATAACTCTAATTTAATGATAATACATTGAAAAATAACTCATTTACATTCTTCATTTCAATATGACAAGAAAATAGAAACAATGTTTATGCATAAAGATAGCCTACCGTCTCCATAAAGGGTGAATTCCATTTAATATTTATATATTTAATAGATTATTATAAAAAATATATATTGAATATATAATAAATTTATATCATGTTATAGATTCTATAAATAATTAAATCATAATCCTTGTAAGAGGATCAATAATAACCAGTCAAAATATATATGAAAAATAGAGGAGGTATTACCAGAAATGTAACATTAATATGGAATTACTTAGAAATAGGTAATATAAAGTAATAATATAAAAAGTATTTAGTATGATATTTAATATTTTTTTTATTTTAGATGTATAATAATCTAATATTTATTATGCATGAATTCTGAACATGTACAAATATAATCAATATTTAAGGTAATGTTTTTTACCTCACTTTTATTTCAGTGAGATATTTGCTATATTATAGAGACATATGACATATTGTATCATGATTATTTAATTTAATGATATTTTAATGTTATAATTGATTTTATTATTTCATGAATATCATGATTCAAAACTTACTTAAGTAGTATGGGAATATAACATCACTTTATTTTCATTTTATTGGGATACATAACATATTCACCACACGATTCATTTTTTATGGTGTATATACTAAACTATGAAATTTTATTTCTTTAAATTACTTTATTAAATTTTATTAAATGAATTAATTTATGTTATTATTTAATGAGTATCTTGATTCAAATGTTGCTCATGTAGTAACAGTTTTCTTATCGGACTTTTATTCCTAGGAGATATATGCTATATTCACCACTTATTTTTACTGTATGGGGTATATACTAACCTATAGAATGTTATATATTGATTTTTTTATTTAATGATATTAAATGTTTCAATTGGTTCTATTATTTTATTGATATAATTATTAAAATGTCACTCTAGTATTAAGGGAATCCCATCTCACTTTTTATATCTGTGAGATATATGTCGTATTCCCCACTTATTTCTTTTATATGCTGTATATAATTCTATTTGACATGTTATATAGTGAATATACTTATTTTAATGTTTTATTAAAATTTATTTAATGTCATTTTATCATTATTATTTATATTCAATGTCACCAATATGATAATAGTTTTTTTCTACAATCACATTATTGTCAGGATTATTTACAATTATGTTTCCATTAATGAAATATCATGATCCATACCTTAAGATCTATAATTAATATTATTCTAATATAATTATTTATGAAATATTCATGTATTGGTACCATGTTTTCACACATAGGTAACTAGGACAATTAAATAATTTATTTTTCATGAAAATACTAATTTATTTCTCCCTTAGGTTGAAAAACTATTTTCTTCCAGAACCGTGTTTTTGAAAAATGATTTATAATTTTTTTTTAAATGATATTTTTAGAATATTATAAATTAAAAATTATTTTAATTATTAAAAAATATTTATTCAAATTTATTCAATGTTTTTTTCAAATGAAAAGTTTTTCGAAGAGTTTTATGTCTTAAAAAGTAATTTTTAGTGCAGGAATTTTTTTTTCTAAAGAAATATTTCTAGAAGGATATTTCAAAATTATTTTCCATCAAAGTTGAAATCTAATGGTATTACTCTTGCCTTTCTAGGGATATTCTCCAAAGGTACTATTATCATTCTTTCCCCAAATGGATTATTATTTTTCAGCACAATTTCTGTGAAACCATTTTCCCAGTCAAACGTTATATGTTTATGGAACCAATTTAACTTCCAAAAGTTATCTTCTTTATAGAACTCATTTCTCATTCAGGGTTAAATGTTTATAAAACCCATTTCTACTAAATGGGTTATATGATCCTTAGAAATAATTTATATTTCATGTGTATATAGTTATGGAGCTCGTTTCTACTTCAGTAGTTATATACATATAAAACCCACTTCTACCATGGGCTATGCTTTGATTAATGATTATAAAACATGTCACTTTTCCATAGGTTATGATATGATAACTTGTTAGTGATACCCATTTAATTTCATGGATTATGATACGGTCATTGCTTATGATCTAGTGGAACACATATTTATGATTTGGTTATGAGATGAGTGCGACCTATATCTCCCTCCATTGCATTGGGTAAAGATTTATATCTCATGAGATCGGTATGGGTGGAACGACGAGTGAGCTTAGTTTATTAAAGGATTTTTTCTACTAAGATTGTATTGGGAATGAACCTTTACTACTAAGATGGTCATGGGAGTGAACCATGAATTTCTAGATAGTTTGGGGTATAAATCAATTCCACTATGATAGCTTTGGAAATAATACTTGAATACTTTCGAAATCATTTTATATGGTTATGTGTATTATAAAAATTATATGTCTTATTCATATATTATGATTTCATGTCTTATTCTCTCAATTATCTTATGATTAATGGCATATTAACTACCAATATTTATTCCATGACTCTTGATTGTTATCTTTGTTATGTAGGGTATGATCTTCTAATGTTATGATCATGTTTTTATACACTTATTATCTTGTTATGCATACATGTATCCCTTGTTTACCCTTCATGAGCATTATAAATCACTTATTTCTTATGTTTAAGATTACCATGTTATATATAGAGTTTTTAAGTGGGATTAAGTCACAAAATATCCCTCGAGGCCTGTTCTATGACTACCCAAATCCCACCATCCATGGGTGTTGGTCTGTAGAATATAACCAAAAAGGTGTATCCCTAAAACGGGAAGGAATTGCCTTTTAACCTATACAAAAAAAAAACAGTCAAAGAACACAAGAAGAAGAAACCATGATGTAAACTGCTGTAGTAAAAGTGTGTTGAATGTAAAGGTTCCAGAATACAAGCCCAACTGAAAAAGTACAAGTACAAATGGAAAGTACCAATACAAATGAAAAGTGAAAAATAACTCCAAGATCATCCACCGAGGATCATACTTTATGGGTAGGCACTGGTCACGATCGGTAGTCCATACGTCACATCACGCCAAATGATAGACCTTTGAGAACCGTCTAGTCATGGCTCCCTCAGCCTCAATCAATGTTTTCCATCATCTGCACAAGACACAATAAGGTTTGGGAATAGTCTATGTAGTGGTGGGTATAACGATACTCATTAGGGACCATGAGACCCCCGTACGTCTCTCAAAGTTTCACAAAGAAAAAACCACAAATAAAGACCTTCATCTCATGCACGATGTGATAGAAACCAACTCTACTTAGGTATATGACCATACATATACCAAAGTTATCAAGATATACTCATCTCATACATGAGGGAAGAACACCACAAAGGTAACACCGTGAAGGTTGATGTACCACATAGGCAATACCATTGGGATAGAAGTACCACAAAGGTAACACGACGAAGACAACACCACAAAGGTAGAGGTACCACACATGTAACACCACGAAGATAGGAGTACCACACAGGCAACACCACGAAGATATAAGTACCACATAGGTAACACCACAATGATAAATGACTCACCTCACAATCAATTATAACAGAAGTATAGAAGTCCATATGATTAGTCGTAATCTATATCATCTTATTCTGTTAAGAAGCATTGGTGCTGACCCACATTGAATCGTTAGGTAATAATATCTGTTGAACCACACAAGATATGACCCACACACAATCGGTATGCACTGACCAAGATAGGATCACTGAGCACTAACCCATATAAGATCTGATAGATTCTAACCCACAGAGGATCAATAGATGCCGACCCACTTAGGATCGGTGTTCTTTCTTCATGTTACAGCCAACCACATACTTACTCGCACTCGATTCACTTAAGTTCCGTAGAATCTACCTCTAGAGATATAATTCATACCTTGACTGCCACTAATTTCTACAAAGGAGTAACCCAAAGGACTGCCATGTTGTAAGGGTTCCAACATGACAAACAGTGCATCAATAAGACGCCCGGTCTGAGGGTTATAAGCGTTTTAGTTCCGAGGGCCCGGTTGGATTCAAGTTCGACCAAACCCGACTATAATCTAAATTTCTCCAAAACTCAAGTGGAGTATGCCAAAAGTACCATATCTCTCCAAGGTTCCCAGTGCCACAGATAGTTCATCAAACAGATATCCAGTTCTCAAGATACGATCCTTTAAGTGTTTCTAGGTCCGGACCGACCCCGTCGGCCTGACCCAACCTGGTATGGGCTGACCCGACCCGGTCTGGTTCCATCCGAATGGACTGGGTCATGGAAGGTTCTGCTAGCAAGGGGGTCACCCCGCCCACAAGGGGGTGGCCCGACCCACAAGGTGGCGGCCCGGTCCGCAAGAAACATGAACATGATGGAAACATATGGGAAAACATATCAATGAGTAGTAAAGACAATAAAATTAGAACAAAAACATGTAATGAAACATGAACATGACAGAAAAATATAAATAATGTAAATAGATCATAAAATCATATTAATTTATTTTAATGAGTAATATAAGAACATGTACAATGGAATTGGAATATAGAATTTGAGATAATAATCATGATACATGGAAACACAATATAAGAATGTTTCCAAAACAAAAGCATTAGAAATGATAACAATGTAAATACAAATAATCATAGGAGTTTTAAAAATAAATCGATGAACATAGATAATTACAACATATCTATGCATATCATTTAGATCATAGTAAACCATATCATGTTCATGAATAATAATGTGAACTAAGCTAACTGCATCATTTACTCACTTAACATCATTATCACATGAGATATAATGATTTTCCTAATACATTATAGGGATTTATATTTTTTCCCCACCTATCATATAATGATAAACCAAGCATATGTGTTCCATATGAAATCAATCAAACATAAAATATTAAATCCCATTAAAATAAAAGGTGTTGATAACATTTTCATGTGGTATCATATAAAAACAATTTGGAAATTCAACAAATGATACCCAAAATTCAATCACTAAAAAGAAACACTAAATAAAAGAAATTTTAGGGTCATACATGAAGCATAATCCTATATATTAAAGATCATTTAATAATATAGAGGAATATGGAAGAAAAAACATTAAATTTGTTTCTTTATGTATTGGTAATAAGGTTATATGTCACATTCAAAATTAATTTAAAAAAGCTGAAAATGAAATTAAAAAACAATTTAAATGTAAAATTATATATACTGATACAATATAAAAGATAGAAAATTTAATGTAGAATGTCGAGAAAAATATAATAAATATAATTAATTAGAATGTAATGGCTATTTGAGTTTTTTACCAGTTCTAAATAAAACCACATCGATAATAAATACATTTTTAAAAAAAAATTAATTAAAAATAATTTTGGGTATATAAGAGATTAAATTTTAATCATTCAATATAATAAAATAAATCATTTTTGGTATTTAATAACATGGATTTAGGTGATAAATAACCAATATAGATAATGTGAATTATAATTAATAGTGACGAATTTTTATTCCATATGAAACTGATCATAGAAAATGAGTTTGAAATGAAAATATAATTTCCCAAGAGAAAGGGAAAATGAAATACGTGATAAATAAGGGTCATAAGTGTAATGAACCTGACCCGAATAGACACTAGAACCACGCTAAATGGGTTAGGTGTTACAACCTTAGGTGCACCTACCAGAACGCCAAAGGCTTCCAACTTGTAGCAGGGGTGTGATAGGGATAATGGGGAGGCTATACCCTCTCATAGGAGGAATACAATAATAGTACTAGTGAGAGTAATAATATATAAAATGAAACAGAAATAAACGACTCAACAGACTTGAACCAGACCCACATAGTGGAAGCACAATCAATGTTAACAAACTATGGAAGAAATACATAAGAAAGTGAAACCAAAAGTGAACACAACTACATGTTGACCACTTGTAACAACTACTAGAATATACAAGTCATGCATCAATAGAGAGTAAATATATAGAAAGGGGTGCCAATGGATAGCCAATAGTAGCTACAATAAGAAGTAAGCATGCTGATAGAAAAAGGAAACTAAAAAAAGTAAACTCCAGCCTGGAATTTCCTCATGGTCCATACCATCTTTATGAAACAGCTAATATAGTCCATCTCTTGAAGACAACCTCTTTCTTATAGGAAAATTCATAATGTCTACACGCATCCCAAAGGACCCATTCTGGGTGTGAGATGAATCTCAGTAGAATACCACCCTACTATGTGTACATAATGTGTGTAAGCATGAATGAATTTATAAGGAAAATAATAAACAATATGATGTACAAATAAACATAAACTCCACTAGTGCTCAGCAGCCACCATGGAGTGTAACATGCTTCGGCCAATGCTGGAATCTCAATAATGTAACCCGAAAACATTGATTCCTAACACCTCGTGTATCAAGGTACCGACGTCTTGAAAGAACCCCCAAATAGTTGTAGCCTGGAAGAACAACGATATCTATCCTCAAATAAGTAATCCTAGGGAAATCGATGTTTTTAATCAAATAAAGTAACTGGAGGGACATCTATGTGTTCCCTCAAATCAGTAACTAGAGGGACAATGATGTATGCCTTCACACCAATATGATCCTCTTCTCCCAACCTGATAGAATCAACACTATCCCCTAAAGGATTCTCACCTTCCACATGGAATCCTACAAAAGCACCCCCAAACCAATAGTACCTAAACTAAAACTAACAGGGGCCTCTAACTACATGAGTGTTCAAAACCACCTAGTCATGGTGTCTCTCTGTGTGCACACTACTCAGAGATCTCAGGTGAGTCATAATCAAAAAAATAGTACCCAGGCAAAAACATCCCTGACACCTCGTGTCCCTATGACCCTATCACTCAAGTCTAGTGGCCTCACCATCCATGTAACCCGGGCCATTCCTAGCATGACAGTCACGCTACCACAAGACAACATCCATAACGCCCAATCCAATGGTAAGATCCACCTAATGGAATTCGGGCCAAGCCCCACCTGTGATCAGCATCACTCAAGAATATCTGGGCCACACCACACACATCCTAAAGGTTCCTGCATATGCAATATCATACATCACATATATTAAATGAAAATAAATACTTTAAATAGGAAAAACAAACTAAACATTTGAATTCCAGTAGTTATGTGGTGTCCCATACCTGTAAAAATTTCTTAGAATCCTCTAACAATTCATATCATAAATTAACAAATTAAACTCAGTAGTTTAATAAAAAACAACTTATACCATTTTGGCACCTCCGACCAAAATGCCCCAAATGAGCAATGTCCCCTCGCCCAACCCCTCTCAACAAAAATAGGTAAAAGGGCACACCCAAATGCATCCCATGGTCCTCATTATCAATTTAACAAATTTAAAAAGGCATTAAATGGTCTTTCTAAAAATAACCAAATAAGCGCCATTGGCCGCGCCACCCAAAATTCCGAAAAATCACAAAAGAAGGTATGCACCACTTACCTCGTACTAGTATGATGATACTCCTCCGATAATAGCATCCAATTATGTCCAAAACTAGGTATATTTATAAAAGAATAAAAAATTCTCAAACCCCTATAACTCAGTTTAGAAAAAAATCAAGAAGAACGACTTAAACGGAATCAAGTCGTAACCGAGGGGGTTCCAACGCATCAGACAATGATCAAAACATAGTTCATACAAAGATCCGGGAGCACAAACGAGCTCCGTTTAACTCTCCTCGCTCAAACCCATTGAGGGTTTGAGTTTCTACCTCAAAACATGGCTACTACCAATTTTAGCGAAAAAAAGAAAATACACAATGTGTACTTAGGACTACACGCCATGTGTATCATTTTACTGTTCATATGACTGCAGATATTTTGCTGAGGATGTGCCAACTGACTACATGGCATGTACCTAGGGGGTACACGACATGTACTTCTCTACCCAACCGACATCCCCAACACTCCATGTATGTCCCCATACATGACCCCTCTACATGGAGTGTAGAAATAGTAAACGGCGTGTATTTTCTAAAATCATTCTACCCATTCAATAGGCCTATATTCCATGTATGGCCTTCACACATGGTTGGGAGTACACGATGTGTACTAAAAGTCTATGACATGTAATTTGGAATTTTCCAGAAACTACCTAGTTTCTCTAGTTTTCTCAAACAACCGCCAAATTTCAATCTGGATTAGGATTTTGACCCATTTTTAAATCCCAGGTTCTTACAATCTCTCCACCTTAATATAGCTCGTCCCTGAGCTATCAAAAGAAACCCAAATATGGTACTAGACATACCACCCTGATCAAAGTAACCCGGACTACCCCAATCTTAAAGGTTCTGAAAAAATTTCCCAAGAGGCTCCCCACCTTAGGAATTGTAACGACTTGAAAAAAGTACCTCTTTTATTTATGGATATCTTTTATCCTAGTAAAATTTTATTATGTTTTACAATAAAACCACATCAAATTATTTCAGAGTCAAATTTTAGTTTTCAAAATAGATATAATTATTATAACAAATTAAGGTATATGGAATAATGGTTACTTTAATTAAATTATATGATTAAAAAAACCTATTTTTAAATTTAAATGAGAAAATAATTTTACTTTTTTTATGTTATAAATTTCACTAAGAAATTTCACTATTCATTTTTTATCCCCTGTTATTTTTAATAACTACGAGTTTTCTTATTTAAAAGTCAAATTTCTCATACCTAGATAATTATTATGGTTAAATTAACATCATTTCTGAATTCCAAATATCAAAATTAACCTAGGATGAATTTTTAGAAATTTTCTATGAAGTTTCAATTTGATGAATAGTGTTTATTTATGAATGGTATAAAAATATTTTCTTATTAAATATCTTTTTTTTGTGATATTTTCAAAAAATAGTCTTCTACAGTTGTGTTTAGTTAGAAAATTAGAGTCTAATAACATCAACTTAATTTTTAGTGAATAGATTAGTATGAATAGAAACATACCCGTATTAATAGTAATGAATAGTAATGAATAGTAATGAATAGTAAATCGACAAAAGAAATAGAAACTTCACCCATGAATGTATAAATACATTTTAGACAACTTAAAAGTGAAAAAAAAAGATCATCGTATAAGTTTTGGTATTTTTTGATGTCATAAATATTTTATTTATAATTTTATAATTAATTTAATAATTTAAAATTTTAATGTATTTTCATAAAATGTAATCCTAAATTTTTACTCTATTTTCTTATGGTTATATGTTAATTTTATGGGACCTTGATTACTTTCTTAAGGTGTTACAAAATTAGTTATAGTTTTAAAGTTGTATTTTTGGAATAAATAATGAATTTATTTAAAAATTAAATTAAAAATATTTAGAAAATTATTTTCATAAAATGGAGTTCATTTTTAAATTCATTGCATAGATATTAGGTTAGGTTGAATTTTTGGGATTTTTCTGAAATAGTTGAATTTTCGGTGAATAGTAAAAAATACAGTTTGGAGTTTCAGGGGTTTAATGACATCATTAATGATGTAAGATTTCTGGTAGACTTATGAATAGTGAGTTATTCTATGAGGTTTCCCAAGTGTCCAATACCATGGGAAAGCCCATGGTTTTTCCAATACCACCGATGAGGCGTCCCTTGGAAATTAATAATTTATTCCCTCAATTTTCCTATAAATACCAAGACATTCCCTCATTATTTTCATTCCAAATTCCTCCTCAAATATGATATGGTCTTTATACCTCCCAAGGTGTCCTCCCATGGTTCCCTCGAGCCTCCCAAGGTCCCGACATTCATGCTTTCATAGTTACTCTTCTAGGTAATGGAACCTTTCACCCTCCTCTTTTATGTCATATCTTCCTTTATGTTATGTCTCATTGTTCCATTTTATAATTAGGGGGATTGTTATTATATATATTTAAAAATTTACATTTAATTTCCAAATGATGATATATCATTTTTTCTCTCATCAAATGATTTTATAAATGTTTATGTGATGTCGTTAGGCTTCCGAATTTTCGTAATAGAAATCACGCTTTCTCTTTCCTTTCATGTTTCATTTTCATGTGGCGTGTCATTCAAATTTCTACACCATTGTCTTATTTATTTTTATTATGTCACTCTACTTAAAAATATTTCATTTATGGATGGTAGACCCTTGTATCCTCCCTTTTTATTATTTTTTAAAACCATGATATATAGTCGTTATGCTGAATAAATTTCACTACCAAATTTCTCTCTCTTTCTCTCTTATTTTATTTATGTGAATACCCAGACCTATTTTGATTCTATGGGTGTTCGTAAATATACCAAAAAAGATATATTTTATTCTGGGGTTGACATACATATAACCCTCACTCTCTTTCCCGGGGTTATAAATGACATAATGATCATATATTTAAGCACTTTTAAAACGTCACGATTTTGAAGTGAAACCCATTTCTTTTACCTTCGTTGGGTTATTTATGAAATGTATGATAATGATATGTGTAGCTCACATGAAAATAAATACATAGTAAGGGTTTTAATTGATAATGATCCAATTCATTGGGTAAAAAATTAATCTCTAGATGTGACAAGTTTCATGATACCCTAGCGAATAACCTTGGTAATTTTTAAGACACCTCGGGGATAAACCTTGGTGATATGTTCATGAATGTCTAAATGAAATTTTGTAGAAACATATTCATGTTATGGTTCAAGTTATTTTTATTATGTTATTCTTATACTTCCATTTCTCATTACTTTGTGTTTTTCATCAAGTTCTTATTGATTTCACAAGTAAACTGATTCCCTTGTTTTCCTTACTAGACCTTCTGCTCACCTTTTCCTTTGATGTATGTCTCCTGGTTATGAGATGCAGTAATTTTACTAAGGATGAACTTATAATGAAGCCTTATAAGTGTATTAGAAGGATTTTTTATCTTTCTTTCATATATTATGTTCCTAATTTCCAAGACACTAAACCCAACAAATCTTCCAAAATGTTAAATTTGTATTATGTGAAGAAAAGTTATGTAATAAAAAGGAGGGATGCCATAATTGGTATTAGAGGATGGTTTAGTTATTTTAGGTAATTAAGATATAAAAATATTAGGAAGAACCCTATAGAATAGTATAGATATATGAAAACTTCCTGGTATTTTGGTGAAATATTTTGTAAGTGGTTTCTGAACAAATAAGTCTATGTCTGAATACGAACAAGGGGATGTGGCTTTGGCAAAGATGTAACTAGGAGTGAATACTATAAAAAGGAGTTTTGGGCTTGACTTGACGTATCCTGGTACATGACAACGTTCCTTGCTGCACTCCTAGTTTGACACTCCCAGGGGATATGTTTGGTTAATCACCATCTTTTTATTATTCATTATGATGGATGTATAGAAAATTAAATTATTATTAGAGAATAATATTTGTTTTACGTATGAATTATAATACATTGAATTACTTTACAATTATAAGATTCATAACAGTAAAAAATTTCTAATAAGAGAAAATTGCGACGACGCAATTTCATTAAGGGAGGAAGAATGTAACGACCTGAAAAATGTACTTTTTTATTTATGGATCTATTTTCTCCTAATAAAATTTAATTATGTTTTACAATAAAAGCACATAAAATTACTTTAGACCCAAATCATTATTTTCAAAAATGATATAATTATTATATCTAATTAAGGTATATGGAATAAAAATTATTTTAATTAAATAGTATGATTAAAAACACGTTTTTTAATTTTAATGATAAAATAATTTTACTTTTTTTTCTTATAAATTTCACTATGCAATTTCACTATTCATTTTCAATCTACTATTATTTTTAATAACTATGGGTTTTCTTATTTAAAAGTCAAATTTCTAATACTTAGATAATTATTATGGTTAAATAAACATCAATTTTGAATTCCAAATGTCAAAATTAACCTAGGATGGATTTTTAGAAATTTTCTATGAAGATTCAATTTGATGAATAGTATTTGAGGAATAGTATTTTATTATGAATAGTATACAAATATTTTATTAATTAAATACATTTGTTTGTGAAATAATTTTCAAAAAATAGTCTTTTACCGTTATGTTCAGTAAGAAATTTAGAGTCTAATAAGATCATCTTAATTTTTTTGTGAATAGTAATGTATGAATAGTAACATACACATATGAATAGTAATTAATAGTAAGTTGACCAAAAAAATAGAAACTTCACCCATGAATGTATAAATACATTTTAGACATCTTAAAAGTGAAAAAACGATCATAGTATATGTTTTGGTATTTTTAATGTCATAAATATTTTACTTATAATTTTATAATTAATTTAATAATTCACTATGGAAATTTATTTTCATAAAATGTAATATTAAATTGTTACTTTATTGTCTTATGGTTATACAATAATTTTATGGGACCTTGATTACTTTCTTAAGGTGTTACAATATGTGTTATAGTTTTAAAGTTGTGTTTTTAGAATAAATATTGAATTTTTTTTAAAATTAAATCAAAAATGTTTAGAAAATTATTTTCATAAAACAGAGTTCATTTTTGAATTCATAGCACCAATATTAGGTTAGGGTTAATTTTTGATATTTTTCTGAAATAGCTGAATTTTCGGTGAATAGTAAAAATACAGTTTTCAGCTTCGGGTGTTCAATGACATAACTAATGATGTAATAATGATGTATGCTTTATGGATGACTTTTTAATAGTGAGATATTCTATGAGGTGTCCCAAGTGGCCAATACCTTGTGAAAATACCCTGGGAAAGCCCATGGTTTTTCCAATACACCCGATGAGGTGCCCCTTGGAAATTAATAATGTTTTCCATCAATTTTCCTATAAATACCAAGACATTACTCATTATTTTCATTCCAAAATCCTCCTAAATGAAGCTTTGTTCTTTATATCTCTCAAGGAGTCCTCTCAAGGTTCCCTCAAGCCTCCCAATGTCCAAACCTTCAATATTTTTATGTTACTCTTCAAGGTAAGGGAACCATTCACCCTCTTGTTTTAAGTCATGACTTCCTTTATGTTATGTCTTATAGTTCAATTTTATTAGGATGGGGATTTTTCTTATATATATTTACTAATTTAAATTTAATTTCCAAATGGTGAGAGACCCTTTCCTCTCTCATCAATTTATTTTCGGAATTTTTTTGTGACGCCGTTAGCCTGCAGAATTTTCAGAAAAAAAAATCACGCTTTCTCTTTCCTTTCAAGTTTTCTTTTCATGTGGTGTGTCATTAAAATGTCCACACCATGATCTTATTTTTTTATTATGTCCCTCTACATTAAAACAGTTCATTTATGCATGGGAGACCCTTTTCAAATATCTTTTTATTATTTTCTAAAACCATGATATATAGTCGTTATGCTACAGAAATTTCGCCTCAAAATTTATCTCTCTTTCTCTCTTGTTTTATTTATGTGAATACCGAGGCATATTTTGTTTCAATGGGTGTTCATAAATATCCCAAAAAAGATATATTCGATTCTAGAACTGACATACATATAACCCTCACTTTCTTTCCATGGGTTATAAATGACATAATGATCTTATTTTTAAGCACTTTTAAAGCGTCACGATTTTGTAGTGAAACCCATTTCTTTTACTCTCTTTTGGTTATTTATGAAATGTTTGATTATGATATATGTGGCTCACATGAAAATAATTAAATATTAAGGGTGTGCCCGGATAACTCCCTAATGTATTGGGTAAATAATTAATCTCTAGAGATGACAAGTTTCATGATACCTTGGTGAATAACCTTGGTAATTTTTTTGACACCTTGGGGATGCACCTTGGTGATATGTTCATCAATGTATAAATGATTTCATTAGACACTTATTCATGTTATGGTTCATGTTCTTTTCTTTATTTTATTCTTATACTTTCATTTCTCATGAATTTATGTTTTTCATCAAGTTCTTATTGATTTCACAAGTAAACTGATTCCCTTGTTTTCCTTACTGGGCCTTCTCCTCACCTTTTCCTTTGATGTATGTCTCTAGGTTATGATTTCCAGTAATTGTACTTAGGAAGAACCTATTATGAAGCCTTACATGTTTATTAAAAAGATTTTTTATGATGTTTTCATGTATTATGTTCATAATTTCCAAGACACAAAACCCAAAATATCTTCCAAGATGTTAAATTTGTATTATGTAAAGAAAAGTTATGTAATAAAAAGGCAGGACACCAAAGGAATTTCATTATTAGATCTCAAACCTACAAAACTAAAATCATGCAATGTGTCACTAACCAGTTTCCAGACCCATTTTCCTCTCATGATGCATCATCAACCCTACACTTTATTGGTGCTCCCTTATCGTTTATGAATCCCAGACGTATCCCACACCGAATCAGTGTTCGCCTCCATGGGGTACTTCATCCCATAGATGCTCAAAACAAACTTGGTGCTAAGCACCTAAAGTAACTTGCATCCTCGATTCCATGATGACCACGAAACCACAAGTACCCCACATCCTCGATGCCCTAATGCTCAAGGCACCTCATGTAACCTGCATCCTTGGTGTCCCTGATTCCACAAATCACATACATATATATAAATATATCCCACACCTGATATAGCCCCAATCCCATTGACCAGCATCTAGTCAATCCACATAAATCCCATGAACCTTGTGCAATGAAAGCGTACATGCCCCAATAGGCCATTCCAAAACAAGTTAAAACAAAATAGATCACGACCACACCTGTAGGGTACCTCTAACCATCATCAGCTCACCAACCTACTCAGCCTCTAGTAGCTATACAACATGCCCCTAGCCTGAAGTATGACTTCCTGATGCCTGACCTCCCTACAGTGCTACTCCAGTCACTAGCCCCTGACCCCTTAGCTGGGTTCCACATTTCCTGTCATGTCCTCCATGTGTAGCTGAAACTTATATACCCTCTCCTGGTATCGAACCAGAACCATGTCCCGGAGCATGTACATGCAACTCATGCTCTACCTATCCCTCAAGATTCTGAACCTGATCATGGTCTTGTGGCACAGTACCATCACCTGCCTGACGTTCCATCCAAATTATATAGAAGGAACCTTCTGAATACCATAAATGGAAAAAAATCCCACATATTTAACAATATATATATATAAAACAGATAAGGAAAGAAATAAAAAGAAGTGCATAAATACTACCCTTACTCCCCCCCACCACAACACATGCCCACAACAACCCGACCTCATGGCCTACTCAATAGAACCATGTATTAAAAGTACATCGGGCCATTCCTGTCCTGGAAATAAACGTTGCCTCATACAGTTTAACGAGTATCCCAATCCCGCTGCCAATCATTTTTTTTTAAATTTTATAAAATCCGGTTTATGGGTGACCGGTGCCCAACATACATCGCCAAACCAGTAAAACAGAAACCAAAACAACAAACATACAAAACCATCATAGATTTAAACATCGTAATAACCACAATCATCCCCATATCCCAAACATGACTCGTCTTCTCCTGTAGCCGATTCTCATTCCGGATTTCTCCAAAAATTAGCACTTTGAACCCGATTGCCAAGGGTTTACAAATTATTCATAACAGATGCTTCCTTCTTAACCCCAATTCCCTTTTTGACGGTAAGAACCATAGTACCTGCTTGCACTTATAAGAGCCAGACCCAAAAAACCCTAACACATGAAATTCTACAATTATACAAAGCATAGAATAACACATTGAAATAAACAATAAATTCTATCATGAATTTCTCCTTTTCACATTTCCAAGCATACAAAGAATGGAAATTGATATTATTCACATGGAATTATTATTTCACAAGGCATACATACTGTAATGAAATTGAAATAGCCTGAAAATATGCCTATGAAAAGCTAAGAAAACAAGCCTTGACATACTGGTCCAAGGTCCAATTTGTCCCTTCCCTCACCGGGTGAAGGGTCACATATCACAATCAATAACATCACACACCAAGTGATCCACCAAGGTTAAAATCATATAAAATATAAACTGAGAAAAAGAAAAAGAGTAATTCCCACACATGTCAACATGGACCATCACTCGTACATGGGGCTGTAAGCACCCCAAAACAAGCTAGAAACCCAGTCCTAGTAACATCCTATCTCCAGTCTACCATATCCCAAATAGTAAAACCAGCAGAAATAAAAATAGAAGTCTCAATCTCAATAGTATCCAGCAAAAAACTGCTACTAAATCCCTATCAAGAACTCCTCTAATGCCACTTTGTAACGACTCGAACCTGAACAGCCTCTCGAACAGTGCTAAATGGGTCGAGTGTTACAACCTTAGGCACACCTCCACAAAGACCAAAGGCATGTGACTAATAGTGAGGTCCTGATTGGTATAGTGGGGAGGATATACCCTCTCAAAGGAGAAAAAGATAATGGTTTTGGTCTGAGTAATAGTATATAAGATACAGCGGAAATAAAATACCCAGCAGACTCGATCCGGAACCACATATAAGAATCAAAATCAATAGAAATAAACAACAGAAGCAATACATAAGCAAGTGCAGTGGAAAGTAAACACAATTGCATGTTGACCACTTGTAACAACTACTAGAACTGATAAGTCATGCATCCATAACATATCGATATATAAAAAGGGGTTCCAATGGGTAACTAGTAGTAGCTACAATATCAAGTAATCATGTTGATATAGAATGGAAAGTAAACAAAGTAAACTACAGCATGGAATGACCTCAAGGTCTATACCATCTCTACGCAACAACTAATATATTCAATCTCTTGAATCTGTCCTCTTTCCTGCATGTAAATCCATAAATTCTACATGCATCCCGAAGGGCCTATGCAGGGTGTGAGACGAATCTCAGTAGGATACCTCCCAATGGTGTATACCTAATATTAGTGTTTAAGAAGGAATGCATTTATAAGGAAACCAATAAATAGTACGATGCACAAATAAAAATAAACTCCACTGATGCTCAGCAGCCACCATGGAGTGTCACCTACTTCATCCAACGCCGAAATATCAGTCATGTAACCCAACACCATGTGCCTCATGACACATCGTGTCTCAAGGTACCGACGTCTCGAAGGCACACCCAAGTAGTAGTATCCTAGAGGAATAGTGATGTTGGTCCAAAAATAAGTGACCAGAGGGAAAACAATGTCTACCCTCAGTTAAAGTAACCCGAGGGACAATGATGTCTTCCCTCAAATTAGAAACTATAGGGACATCGATGTCTGTGCTCAAACCATAGTGAGCCTCTTTCCCCAACCCGATAGCCTTAACGTTATCCCCTGAATGATCCTCACCTTCCATTTGGCTTCATACAGAAATCAACCAAAACCAAATGTACCTACACTGCAACTAACAGGGGCCTTTATACACATGAGTGGTCAAAACAACCTCATCACATAGTCTCTCAGTGTGAACACTACTCAATATTTTTTGGGTGAGCGGTAATCACCAACATAGTACACATGCCACAATGCCTCTGACACCTCATGTCCCTGTGACCATGTCACTCATGTCCGATGGCCTCACCATCCATATAACTCAGGCCATTCCCAACCCGGTAGTCAAACTGACTCAAGATGATATCGATAACGCCAAATCTCATGGCCAAATCCACCTAATGTATCTCTGGGAAAGCCCAACCAATGATTAGCATCACACAAGAATATCTGGGCCACACCCAACACAACCCGAAGGTTCCAGCATATGCAATATCAAATATCACATATATTTCATCAAAAGAAATACTTTAAACAGGAAATACTAACTAAATAGTTGAAATTCAATAAATATGTACGGTCCCATACCCGCACCAAGGTCTTGGAAGCCTCTAAAAATTAATATAATAACATAAAAATTTAATCTTAGTAGTTTAATCAAAACAAAAACAACTTATACGATTTTGGAACCCCTGACCAAAATGACCCAAATGAAAAATGACCCCTCGCCTGGCCCCGCTCAAGAAAAATAGGTAAAAGGGCATACTCAAAGGTAACCCACAGGTCTCATAATCAATTTAACATATTAAAGCACGTCTGAAATGGTCTTTCTCAAAATACCCAAATACGCACCATTGGCTGCATGACCCAATAGTTTGAAAAAACATGAAAGAATGTATGCCCCACATACCTCATACTAGTATGATGATACTCCTCCAATAACAACCTCTAATTAGATCTAAAACAAGGCAGATCCACAAATGAATAAAAACTGTCAAACCCCTATAACTCAGTTTAAAATAGAAATCAAGAATAAAAGATCAAGGGAAATTAAGTCCTTACTGTGTGGGTTCCAACATATCTAATGATGATCAAAACAGAATTCAGATGAAGATCTGGGTGCAAAAATGAGCTCGGTCTGCCTCCCCTCACTCAAAGTCATCGAGTGTTTGGGTTTCTACATCAAAACGAGGAAACAACCAATTTTAGAAAAACAAATACACAGAGTGTACTTAGGACTACACCCTATGTGTATCATTTTACTGTTCATATGACGACCGATATTTCACCAAGTACATGACTACTGACTAAACGGTGTGTGCCTAGGGGGTACGCGGTGTGTACTTCTCTACCCAACTGACATCCCCAACACGCCATGTATATCCTCATTCACGACCCCTGTACACGGTGTGTAAAAATAGTACAAGGCATGTACTTGCTAAAATCTTTATACCTAGACAACAGACCTATACACCATGTATGGTATTCAAACATAGTCAAGAGTACATGACCTGTACTAAAGGTACACGATGTGTAATATGGAATTTTGTAGAAACTACCCAATTTGTCTAGTTTTCTTAGACATTTGTAGAAAAATCCAACATGGTAGGGATTTTGACCCGTTCTAAAAACCTGGGTTCTTACAATAAGATATCCAATAAATATGTTTAAAGTCATAGAATGATTTTTTTGACTAAATGAAAATAATCTTGGATCATAACCAACCCTTCCCTTAAATTTTCCCATAGTTAGACATCCTATATCCTCCTATATAGTCGATATATATTTTTCATAAATATATAAAAAAACCTCATTTATATTAATTTTACTCAATGCTATTCATTTATTTTGGCAACACATTTCATTATGGGTTTTGAAATTCAAGAAGGAATTGTGTATAGTTTGTATATTAGATGGGATGAAAATAAAAATTGGGGGTCCTAAGGGATTTTTGAGAGCTTGAGAACCCAAGACATGAGTTTTTAGGTAGGTAATGGCTGATTGGGAGGTATCCTAAAGGGTTCCTAAAGAATTGTAGGGATACCTAGGTGGAAGGGCTATAGTGTTGTTGCACCTAAAAACCATCAGCTATCTAGTACCCTGGATATTACAGTTGTACCATTGCTTGCCTCACTGGCTATATTGTTGTCCAATATTATTGAGTCAATAAGGTGTTTTTGGGAAAAACTATTGAATTCACCCTTGGGGATTTTATATGGGGTATCACTGTCTCTCTTTCCTGTTTGTGTATGCAACCCAAAAAAACAATCCCATTACCACTTCCTCATCTTATGGGAACTTTCTTGTGATTTCTGATGGTTCAAGGTGAGTCGTCACATTTGGTGGATTCCACCAATATCCTCCTTCCCCCACTTTAATTTTTGAGTTCATTATTTTTGGGTTGTTGAGATGATTTCACCCAATATTGATGGAATCTCCATGAGACAATGGGTCTTTTGTTCTTCCCAGAGAGAGGGCATCCAAAGATGATGTATTCATATTATCATTCATTATTTCATTACTGGTACACCACACCACGGATTTTTTTTTAATTTTATGAAAAATAAATTTTTTATTGATTTAATTGGATATGTAGTTTGGGGATTTGGATCGGTATGGGTGTAGGGGTGTATTGATATAGATAACACCCAATTTCTCAATGAACATTCTATTTTGGATACATAAATGTGTGTTAGGGGATTAGGATTGTTTTATGATCTTGGGAATACCTTGGTGGGACCCTAGAGAGCTAACAACAATGATTTTAAAAAATGGAAATCTTCATTAATAAGGTTGGTGGAGACTATACTATCATTATGTATTAATCCATTCTATAATATGCATAGGGATGTGAAGTAACTCTATGAGGGTGTTTAACTAAATAATATAGTTTTATTGGTAATTAAAAGAGTTCTTTAATTTAAAATTAAATCCCCTAGAATGGAATAATCTTAAGGCCACATAACAGTTTGTACACAGTCATAACACTTGGGAGAACGATGGTTGAGGCCTCAACTGATAGTCTGACCTGAGTACTTGAACCTCCAATAAAGTGACTAGTTTAATAAATCAATTTGAAGTATTCTTAGTGGGATAATATAATAGTCTTTGGACCCCTCCAGGTAGAGGTGTGTGAATGGCTGGGATGAATGACCATGAGGTTTGTCATCTAAGACCTTGTGATGTGCATAAGCCTTTAAAAAAGGGGAATTTCCAATGGGTGCTCTTCACTCTAGAAGATGTGGGGCCATAGTTTAGAAACAATTGGTGTGATGAATGGATGTGTTTGGTTTTTAGTCAATACTAGATTATTTTGTCCTAAACCCATCACCATTATAATGGGATTTGGTCTAAGTGAGAATGTATTCCAAGGTCTGTGTTACGATGGCATGTTTAGGCATTCAACCAACACAATTAATTCTTCTATTTATATTGGGACTTATTATAAACCCTCGGGGTGATTTTCTCATGAAATTTAATATTGCCACAGGGTTGTTTACAATTTATATATAGAAAATTACCAAGGTGATGTGTTTTACTATGTGTTACATATGGAAAATAAGAGTCCTATAGGGGAGGTTCGTGTTACTTATGAGATTATACCCTTGAAAGAAAACATTATTAGGGATGGTTTGTGATACTATTTTTGGGGATTATTTATATTTACATCTTGGGGTTGATCTGGTATATTGGGATATATATTTCTAAGAACATTCCCCATGTCTATGATACTTATGGGATTTTCTAGGGATAAATATTTCCCGTTTTCATGGTCCATGATAGTATTAAGCCTTATCGAGAGAATGAGGTCTAAAACATTTGAGTTACAGTCATCAAAACATGTTCAGAGACACCTAAACATTTTATAATGTAGGTATGGTCAATTAGGGTTACAAAACTGCAAACCAAAAATGCTATGTTACATGTTATTTTAGTTTTAATGGCCCATATGACATATTCAGTGATATTATATCACTGGTTGAATAATTTATTAATAGATTATTTTTTTATTGTTTAATAGTTTTTTTAAATAGTATGATATTATTAAATGAAGAGAAAAAACATTTCTAGATATTCATGTAATTGTATCAGTGGTTCCCTACTTAGTTTTGGACTCACATACTCCATTAGTGGCAATGAGACATGGGTACAAGAGAATCCCTCACTTATTGTAAGTTTATGTGAGGATAAGGTCCCATATTAAGTGATTTTTCAAGATAATATTAGTTAGATTCGAGGATTTGGATGAGTGGAGGCTCATAGATTATTATGGAGAATCTTGTATTTCCATTTCAATCTTTATTTATTTTCTTCTGTTTATTATATATATGTGATTGACCTAGTGAATTGTCCATCATGTATATTTTTACATATTTCCCATAGCAATATTATTATCAAGAAGATTTATTTATCTATCTACTTTGATAGATGTGTTGATATGTGTGATTCTTGGTTATTTATTTATGATATCACCCTCTAACGTGGGGGTATAGTCTCCACATGACACTACCCTATACCCATGTTTCTAGTCATCTTAACCTGGATTATGGGGCAGCATGGCTGCCGTACTATAGTGATTATCATTCTGAGAACCAATTAGTGGTCCAACACGAAAGAATGTTACAATGGTTTATCAGAGTTATTTTTTTTATTTTTGTATTACTTTTTGGTACATGGTATCCATGAGATAGTGGAATGTTAGAGAGACTTTGATGGATACTAGGTTAGTACGTCATGAAAACCTATTTCTATAGGAATTAAAGGTAACCAAGTACAATATTATTGTTATTTATCTTCATATATAATGTTTTATATATAATTTACATTTCTTATGACACAAATTATGTCTATATTTATGGTTTATTATAAATTTGTAGATGTTGGTTTACTATAAAGAGACTGATTCTAGATTTTGATTTTGGCCCATTGACACAAGAGATGTATGTATGATTTTTTCTCAATAAATTTGGATTCCAATGACATGTAGGGATCTTTTATTGTGATTTTTTCATTAATGAGAGGTTTTTATATTGTAAAAAACTGAACATATGATGTTTTCTAATATAAGAACAAGGTTTATTTCTACTCATCTAAACCAAAATGTATGTATGTTTATATTCTACTGATGGAAGAAAATGTGGATTCAATTGATAGGTCATCGATGATGATAATAGTATATCCCCTAAGAGTATAGGACATTGGGTGGACAATATAAGATGAAACATGCATTGAAATTCCTCAGTAATAAACCCCATGTAGGTTGTTATAATTTGGACCAGTTATTTAAATTGGTTGTACCTCCATGTATGGTGTTTTTATGTATACCTTCGAATGGAATTCGTAATTTAAAAAATAAGATACCATGTTTTCCTTGATACATATCACCTAGGATGACGTTGTTAGTTATGGAAGGGGTGACAAATGAGTGTGATTCTAGAGTGGTACTCTTATGTGTTAATTCTCATGAGAATGAATTCCCTTTATATTGGTGGGGTTCATGGAATATGATTCATGTGATATAATTATATCCTTGGAGAGGGTTGTTTAGGAACTTGTGTTTCCATGAGATTCTATGATAAGAGTTTGGGTGACATTCTATGGGTTGTGACCTAATATTTTTGTTGTATTTTTTGGTTAGGTAAGATACATAGGGACCCATATTTTTGGTTTGGACATTAGCGGGTCTATACATAGGGATGTTTGATGATAAATGTTTCTAGGGTTTAACATATTTTTATGAGTTCCTTAGGGGTGGAATGGTTTGGGTAACTGACCTGGGTTATAAGACCATGACACTAGAGGTGATACTTGGGATATGTTACCAACAAGGTGATTAATTGGTTTTATTTTGTGTGGTTAGAACTTTGAGAGAAAATTCATGGGAATGCAAGTCATAAAGAGTTCCATGGTATAAAATTTAGATTCAAGGGGTGGGACCATTCATATACCTAACCCAATTTTCTTAGATTCACACAATAGGATATTGAGATAAAAGGTAGACACTCATGATTTAGAACAATTTCATATGGTTTAAAATATTGTGATTATGATTGACATAGGTAAAGTTCTATATTTTGAAGAGGATTTCCTTGGGCCAACTAGTTAGGTGGGTTTGGAATTTCATCGATCTTTATTATCCTCGTTTGATTATGTTTAACTCATTAGATCATGAGTTGGGGTTTATGAACATGTGATACATGAGTATACAACCGTTATATTTTATAATGTTTGAGGTAATGAAAACTTCATACATATGGTACTATTTGAGGTTGAAATTGGCGATGATCATTGGTGGAATAAGGGCTATGTGTAACACCCCAACCCCAGTTACCTAGAGTCGGTGCATTATTACGTATCATTGGAATGATCACAAAAGATCAAGTCTCAAAATACTGATTAGTTTAATAGCCCTGGAAACACTAGATACATTCATAAGTCTTACATTACATGATAAAATGAAAAACGAAAACAATATTGTTTCCATAGACCACACTGATATCCCCTTAGACTATCCCTGTAGGTTAGTCATAAAATACTTCTTCACATCCTGGAAAAAATAAAACATAGAAAGGGGTGAGCTTAGATGTTCAGTAAGTATAACAATATTGCATAAACATTCATAAATAAGCCTAAACATTTAAGGAAATGTATAACTAAAACAAAATCATTTTAAACATGAACTCCACCATAATATGGAAAAAGTAAAATGAAATAATTCCATTTACTTATTCACATGGATATTCTACTAGTCGAATAATCACTTGCAATATCAATAGACACTTTCATAATAATAGAATGCATAATGCCGGACTATCATAACCACATAGTCAAGGCCTTGTGCCAAGACTACAAATAAGATTTTGTCAAGGCCTTGTGCCAAGACACTAGTTTGTCTCATGAGACCTACCGATGTATCGAGGAGCTATAGCGGGCTCCACCCATCACATAATAAGCACAATCCATTCCTCATATGAAAAGGTTTAAACATATCATAAACATTCGTATTAAAATTATGTTACAAAATGTCAATACTTTCTCCATAAACCATGAATGGTATAAAAATAACACATCCACAGTGAAACATATCACAAAAAATTCAATACAATATGGATGTTTTGTATCATAATAAATCAACTTCAAATAAACTTAAAGTCCATCAAATTATGTTGACATAGAGAAAATCAAAACATTTTTTCATAGAAATATCTCTTCCTATTTGAAATAATTTAATAGTAATGTAATTATAAAAGAAAAATTTTCTATTTTAAAATATTATTATAAGCTTGTACGAGAAGATTTGATTATAACGACCCATACTTTACATACATTGTTAATACTTCAAAATTGAAGCACACTTATTACAACATATGACAAAACCACAAAGGACCATATAGGTATAGTGTCTTTAGAAACTGGGAAACATAAACAACTGGATCATAAATCTTCTACAGTGTCTCCCATTTATTTCATCATATCTGGGGTCCCATTTAGCATATTCTACTTAATATCCATCTTCCTGACCTGGGGAAAGGAAAACATAAAAGGGTGAGCTCAAATGCTCATCAAGGGAAAATAAAGTAAACAAAAATCATATCATATCTTTTTGAAAATCATAACCTGCAAAAGAGATCATAATATCTTAACATGGAATAAATCATAAAAGTGAAAATGAGATCCCCATAATCATAACATGAAACTTGAAACTTTGTGGCATGCACACATAATCAAGGAAAATCATTTCTTGTTAGTCATGACTCATTGCCAAGACTATCTTAGTGGACAGAGTCCCTTTCTGAACCGAGTCACCCTCGTTCCAGTCCTGTTTCACTGAACCGGTATAACCTACCGTTCCAGCCCTGTCTATCTCATGAGATATAAAATCTTTAACCAATGCATTGGGGGGAGATATAGGTCCCACCCATCTTATAATGAATCCTTTCTTATGTGTTCCACATAATCATAAATCATACATCATCGCATAACACATGTAACAAAAATGGGATTCTTGAAACATCATGACATCATAAAACAAATCATATAAGGAAAATGACTTCATAAAAATAATTCCCTCTCAACATAATCAAATCAATGTAATTAAAGGGATAAAAATAGAACCCTTTATTATCTTAGATGGAAAATAATTTTGATAAAACACTTGAACTCCATTCTTGAGGAAAATATCCTTTCTTCTTCAAAAACACTTTTCTTTTCTTAACATGTCATACAATTATAAACTAAAAGAAGTTGATTAAAAATAAACATGAAAAATTGTAAAGGAAGCTTCTTGGAAATAATGTTTTAAAAACCCATTCATGCCGTATAAGTTAAATAAAACATTCTTTGTACTTTTGTCGGAAAAGTCAAAAAGTACCTTGTACGAAAAATGACAAAAGATTCCTTTCATATCCTTTACTAAAAACTCACTGAAGGGTTAAATTGGAATTAAAAAATTGTAGGTGGGTGGAAACAATATTACATATTGAGTAAACATGTATGTGGATGATAAAATACACCCTAGTAAATACCAAAGTATAAACAATCTCGGATAAAAATGAGATTGTGATATTTCCCTTACCTTAGGTCCGATTTTCTTTGTACGTGTCTGAAGCTCCTGTATAATGGTTTAAATAATGTTATTGACTTATTCCAGAATCATACATATTGATATGATATCATATATGGTCATATTCTTAGCTTCTTGTTAGTAATATTTCATTGTTACTTGTTACTCGGGTCCTTATTGCCTTTTGTTCTTATGCGTGTTTTGCCGAATAAATTATTATTCTTATTTTTAGGTTATAGATACCTTATATCCAGAATGGTATTAGTGTAACATATATCATATTTATTCATTCAATTCATTTATATAATTACTATGTAATGATGATCATGTAGAACGAGTCACATCACGACGTGGAGACGGTATTCCGTACGTACGCACGAGTGATGATATCGTTCCAATGATCGTGGAACTGTATTGGAGTATATATATATTATTTCAGTATCAATATTACTTTATAATAATCATAAATAGTTACTCATTACACCATTATACTCATCCTTGTAATGTGATGGTGGAAAATAGATTACACCACGGCATGGAGACGGTATTCCGTACGTACGCACGCGCGGTGATTTCATTTTTCCGTAGGATGGATATAAGGTGAATTAGGGTTGTTTCATATTTATAATAACATATCAGTATGTAAGTAATACTGATGTTATTACTTTATCATGAAACAACTAAAGAAGAATAAGTTGAAGAAGAAATAAATTGAAAAGATCGGTAATGGATATTACCTCTTCTTTGGAACGCCTCTTTGAATCCTCCACTTAGGGAACTAAGATTGGTCTTTGAAGAAGACAAGGACCTATAGGATTATTCTAGGTAAGTGGAGAGGATAAAATGGCAGGGGTTTGCCGATCTTGAGTGCTCAAATTGGTGTGAGGAGGAGGGGGGGGGGGAGGTGCCCTTTTATAAGGGAGGAGAGGGGCACCTTAGGAATATCTCAAAATATTATTTTATATTAAAGTAAAAATCGGTTTATAATGGTTCCAAAGGGTCTTATTTCGAAGCTAAAGTGGGGATGGGTAGAAATCCTATCAACCAATAGGATTTAGACAAGTTTAGGGTATTATTTTAACCTTATCAATTAGATTTAACTCTATGTTAAATAATTTAACTTTTACCATGTCTTTTTGTTTTCTTTCACTATATGGTTAATACACTTACTATAACATGCCAAACGAACCCCAGATTGTTTATTATTAATATATATATCCTTATCTAAGTCATTTGGCCGAACCTTAGATTTTTAAGAATAAAATAACAATTAATAATATAATATTTTATTTAAAAACTATTTTGTGTCAATTTTGACACTATTCGATATATGATTTTTGTGAAAGTCATAACAGAATTATATGTTCGAACCCAGTTGATTAAATCATTACTAATATATCATAGTAACCTAGAAAATTAGTTTAATTCATAAAAAGTCTCAAATTACATTTATTTTTGTGTTTATAACATCAATTATGTCAATATTTCATAAATAAGATAATTACTGCATCATCGTTGTGTCATAATTAAATTAAATTATTTAATGTCTAAAAATTATAAATAAAATACCATTATGTAGGAAATATTTTTATCTTTCTAATGAATATTTATTTCCAAATTTATCTTATGTATAACCCCATATTAAAAATGATTTACTTATTAAACTTTGATTTTAACTATTTTAACCCTTCTTTAAATAAATTAATAATAAATGTCCTAATCTAACTCAAGTGGGCCTAAATGGTCATATTTTATTCATAAGGTTGTTTTTGGTCGAATTAAACTTATCCAATAGAATTAGGACATGTGTTAGGGTAATAGTAATATCATTTTTACCCTTAGATACCCTATTTACTATTAACCGCGGTAAAAAAAAGTAAAAAGTTACTATTCACCAAAAAATTATTTTTATCTCATTGAACCACATTTTACTTACTGATATCAACCGTGTCTGCCAGATTTTCGAAATTCCATTCACAGAAGCGGTAAAATTATGTTTTATGCAAAAATTCAGTTTTTAACCTACCACTTAGTGGTTTCACTATTCATCAAAAATTGAAAGTTTTCAGAAAAATACCAAAATTTCACCCTAGGCTAATTTCGGTATTCTGAATCAAAAATGAAGTCCATTTTGAAAAATAAAATTTATAAAATTTCAAAAAGTGGTTATTACTATTCATAATGGCTAGTTTTAATAATATTTTAATAGCATATCGTTGTTTAGTGAAACTCGGTATTGCGTACGACGCAAGCTATCGAGGAAGGTCGTGATTGCGTGTAAAGTAAGCCAAGAAAGTGTGTAGTGAAAGAATCCTTTGATGATATATAAAAACAAAATATTACTCATAAAAATCTCGGGTGTTACATTCTACCCCCCATAAAAATAATTTCGCCCTCGAAATTCGTCACTTTGTAACAAACAGATGAGGATACTTCTCCCTCATCATATCCTCGAGCTCCCATGTAGCTTCTTCAAGTCGGTGGTTCCTCCATAAAACTTTCACCAAGTGAGTGGTCTTGGTTCGTAGGACTTTTTCGCTACGATCCAGAATCTCTATCGGTTGTTCTTCATAAGAAAGATCTTGCTCCAACGGTACAACTTCTGAGCTAAGTACATGTGAAGGATCAGGTATGTACTTTCTCAGGAGAGATACATGGAACACATCGTGAACTTGAGAGAGATTCGGTGGAAGCGCCAATCGTTAAGCTACCTTTCCAACACGATCCAGTATTTCGAAAGGACCGATATATCTAGGGCTTAACTTCCCCTTCTTTCCAAATCTCATAACCCTCTTCCAGGGAGATATTTGTAAGAACACTTTATCACCCACTTCAAACTCTAGGTCTTTTCTTCGGTTGTCGGCATAACTTTTCTGTCGACTCTGAGCTGCTCTTATGTGTTGTTGAATAGATCTGACCATTTCTGCCATTTCATCAACGAGGTCAGGTCCTAATAACTTTCTTTCCCCAACTTCATCCTAGCAAGTTGGAGTCCTGCATTTCTTTCCATAGAGAGCTTCATAAGGAGCCATCTGAATACTGGAGTGAAAGCTATTATTATAAGAAAATTCCACCAAAGGTAGGTGTTGATCCCAACCTCCTTTGAAATCCATAGAGCAAGCTCTCAACATATCTTCTAAGGTTTGAATTTTTCTCTCAGACTGACCGTCTGTCTGGGGATGATAAGCAGTGCTGAAACTCAACTCTGTATCCAGAGTATGCTGAAGACTTCGCCAGAACTTCGAGGTAAATCTCGGATCCCAATCAGATATAATAGAAAGTGGTACTCCATGCAATCTTACCACTTCCTTTACATATATCCTGGCAAGCTGATCTAGAGAGAAATCCTCTCTAATAGCAATGAAGTGTGCAGACTTTGTAAGACGATCAACTATGACCCAAATAGCATTATTTCCTTTGGATGTTTTTGGATGTCCTGTGACAAAGTCCATAGTGATGTTTTCCCATTTCCATTCGGGTATGGGTAATGGTTGTAACATCCCCTTAGACTTCTGTCTCTCAACTTTAACTTGTTGACAAACCAAGCATCGAGAGACATATTCAGCAACATCACTTTTCATGCCATCCCACCAGAAGTACTCTTTCTGGTCCCTATACATCTTCGTGCTTCCAGGATGAATAGAGAATGATGAACTATGAGCCTCATCCAGCAGCTCCTTCTTTAATTCGGGGATGGGAGGAACACAAACCTGATTCCTGAACTTTATTATCCCATCACAATCAAGGTTGAATTCGGGAACATTTCTCACCTTCTTTTGTAACTCGACATCTTCTTTCTGTGCCTCTTTAATCTTCACATGTATAGATGGTTGAACATTCATTTGAGAAAGATAATATTTTTCCCCTTCCATTATAATTCCAAGACCCATCCTTTGTAAATCCATAAATATTGGATCTTTTGTGATCCTCATCATGGATAAACTAGCATGGTCATGTCGACTTAATGCATCTGACACCTTGTTTTCTTTCCCTGGGTGGTAATGGATTGAGCAGTCATAATCCTTAATCTTCTCCAACCAACTTCTTTGACGCATATTCAGCTCCTTTTGGGTGAAAATATACTTTAAACTTTTATGATCAGTATAAATATCACACCTTTCACCATAAAGGTAATACCACCAAATCTTTAATGAAAAGATTACCGCAACCAAATCCAAATCATGTGTTGGGTAATTTTGCTCATGGATTTTCAACTGTCGTGAGGCATAAGCTATCACCATATCATTTTGCATAAGAACACACCCCAATCCCTTCTTGGATGCATCACTGTAGATCACAAACCTTTCTCCACTACAAGGAAGTGTGAGCACAGGTGCACTGGATAACCTTCTTTTCAACTACTTGAAATTCTCTTCACATTCCTCTGTCCAAACAAACTTAACTCCTTTCCGAGTCAACTTGGTGAGTGGATTAGATAATCGTGAAAAATCTTTTAAAAAACATCGATAATATCCAGCCAAACCAAGAAAACTTCGGATCTTAGTTACTGTTGTTGGTCTTGACCATCTTTTGATAACCTCTCTTTTTGCTGGATCCACAGATATCCCCTCTTTTGAGATTATGTGACCCAAAAATGCAACTTTTTGAAGCCAAAATTCACACTGGGTAAATTTGTCATAAAGCTTCTCCATTCTCAGGGTCTTCAATATAATTCTCAAGTGATCTTCATGCTCTTCCTTTCTCTTTTAATAGACAAGAATATCGTCTATAAAGACTACCACAAATTGATCAAGATAGTCTCTAAAGACTTTAATCATTAGATCCATGAAGATAGCAGGGGCATTAGTAAGACCAAATGGCATCACTATAAATTCATAGTGTCCATACCTTGTACGGAAAGCCGTCTTTGGTATATCCTCCCTTTTGACCCTTAATTGATGATACCCTGAACGAAGATAAATCTTGGAAAAGTATTGAGCTCCACGTAGTTGGTCAAATAAGTCATCAATGGGTGGGAGAGGATATTTGTTCTTGATAGTGATCTTGTTAAGTTCTCGATAATCAATGCAGAGTCTCATTGATCCATCTTTTTTCTTAACAAATAGAACTGGTGCTCCCAAAGGTGATGCACTGGGGCGTATGAATGCCTTATCAAGATTCTCTTGGAGTTGCTTCTTCAATTCTTGCAACTCAATTGGGGCCATTCTATAAGGTGTCTTTGAAATAGGCAAAGCACCCGGTACGAGTCCTATTGATAAATCAACTTCACGATTTGGTGGAAGACCCGGTAATTCCTCCGGAAAGACATCATCAAACTCCCGTACGATGGGAATATTCTTAATCATGAGTCTCTCACCAACCATTTGAGATAAATTACCTTGATTTAGTGGAATCAATATCCATAAGATGGAAGAAATTTCCACTGGAAGGTTATGTTCATCCTTGAATTGATAGACAATCGTAGATTGATCTGGAATATGAAATGTGACTTCCCTTCTTTGGCAATTGATATGAGCTCCATGTAGAGAAAGCCAATACATGCCAAGAATCACATCAAATTCCACTAATGGAAGGATCACAAGATTTGCCGGAATCACTTTCCCACAAACTTCGATCGGAGAAGAATTATAAACATTTGATGCGACTGTTGTGCCATTAGGTGTTGTCACAGCTAACTCAACATCTAATTGTTGAGGTAGTACGGTGATACCCTTAGAAAATTTTTCAGAAATAAAAGAGTGGGTGGATCCAGAATCAAATAAAACATTTTCTACTTTAGAGTGGATGGTAAGTGTACCTTTCACCACTTCCTTATCGTAGTCCACATCGCTGATAGAAATTTCATGTGACTTTCCTTTGTCTTTAGCATTAAGATTTTGTTGACGTCGACCATCATCATCAACCCTTGGATTTGGGCATTGATTGGCATAATGCCCCATCTACTTGCACTTGAAACATTGAAGTGTAGTAGGTTCATTCTCTGTATCCCTTCCTTTGTTTGCATCATCAGACATCTTCTTCCCATTATCGCGACATTCAAATGGCCGATGACCTTCCTTTCCACATTTAAAACATTTACTTGTCCCTTTAAGACAACTCCCTCCATGTTTCCTTCCACACTTTGAGAATAAGGGAAAGCTTATCTTCTTTTCAGTGTGCTCTTTAGATTTTCCTTTGAATTCCATCTTCCTCTTCTTATCAAACCCATGTGACTGATGGGTTACTCCAATCTCCATCTCGACTTTGAGAGCACATCGAACGATTTCCTCGTAGCTATTGAAGTCCCTTATGGCTAACGCCCATCGAAGACTTGGTTTTAAGCCACTAAAGAATCCATCGATCTTACTCTCAGGTTGGATAATAATACCAGAAGCGTACCTTGCAAGTCTTGTAAAATTTTCTTCATAGGTACCAACAGATTCATTATCCCTTTGTTTCAGTTAAAGAAACTCTTTCTCCATCTTTGTTCGGAGAATACGAGAGAAGTACTTATTGAAAAATAAGTTCTTGAACTCGTCCCATTCCATAGACTCAATTTCATCACTTTGCCTCGTATTCTTAATAAGATTCTACCATTGATTAGCATCTCCTTCCAAACGATACACTGCTAGGATGACTTTATCATGTTCAGAACATTGAAGAACTGAAAATATCTTTTCAGTAGTACTAATCCATTGTTCAGCAACTAATGGATCAGTAGACCCGCTGAAATAAGGTGGACGCTGTCTCATGAAGGATTCAACAGAATGTTGCTCCTTCCTTTGCTCGTTTGGAAGTCCAGCATGATTCATAGCTTGAGAAAGTTGTGTGATCATGGCTACAAGATTTTGCATTCCATCTCCCATATCGTTTGGTTTCTCAAGGGGACAATCATTGCATTGCCCATCGCATTCCGCATTAACACGATTTCTTCGGGTTCCAGCCATTGACTAAAACCAAGAAGAATAGTGTGAGCAACACTAATTATAATAGGAAAACTACATAGTCAAGGATAAAATTTCACACTTAAGGTCTTATCCTAGGGTATTCATGGCCATTTCTAAAACACTAAGATTGTGTTCTATGCTTAGACTTATCCTTAGGGTTCTTACTAAGGCTTTCATATCCTAGTTTCCAAAGGTTGACTATACCTTTCCTCGGATACCAACTATAACGACCCATACTTTACATACATTGTTAATACTTCAAAATTAAAGCACACTTATTACAACATATGACAAAACCAAAAAAGACCGTATAGGTATAGTGTCTTTAGGAACTAGGAAACATAAACAACTGGTTCATAAATCTTCTACAGTGTCTCCCATTTATTTCATCATATCTAGGGTCCCTTTTAGCATATTCTACTTAATATCCATCTTCCTGACCTGGGGAAAAGAAAACATAAAAGGGTGAGCTCAAATGCTCAGCAAGGGAAAATAAAGGAAATAAAAATCATATCATATCTTTTTGAAAATCATACCCAGCAAAAGAGATCATAATATCTTAACATGGAATAAATCATAGAAGTGAAAATGAGATCCCCATAATCATAACATGAAACTTGTAACATTGTGGCATGCACACATAATCATGGAAAATCATTTCTTGTTAGTCATGACTCATTTCCAAGATTATCTTAGTGGACAGAGTCCCTTTCTGAACCGAGTCACCCTTGTTCCAGTCCTATTTCACTGAACCGGTATAACCTACCATTCCGGCCCTGTCTATCTCATGAGATATAAAATCTTTACCCAATGCATTGGGGGGAGATATAGGTACCACCCATCTTATAATGAATCCTTTCTTATGTGTGCCACATAATCATAAATCATACATCATCGCATAACACATGTAACAAAAATGGGATTCTGGAAACATCATGACATCATAAAACAAATCATATAAGGCAAATGAAATCATAAAAATAATTCCCTCTCAACATAATAAAATCAATGTAATTAAAGGGATAAAACCAGAACCCTTTATTACCTTAGATGGAATATAATTTTGATAAAACACTTGAACTCCATTCTTGAGGAAAATATCCTTTCTTCTTCAAAAACACTTTTCTTTTCTTAACATGTCGTACAATTATAAACTAAAAGAAGTTGATTAAAAATAAACTTGAAAACTTGTAAAGGAAGCTTCTTGGAAATAATGTTTTAAAAATCCATTCATGTCGTATAAGATAAATAAAACATTCTTCGTACTTTTTTTGGAAAAGTCAAAAAGTACCTTGTACGAAAAACGACAAAAGATTCCTTTCATATCCTTTACTAAAAACTCACCGAAGGGTCAAATTGGAATTAAACAATTGTAGGTGGGTGGAAACAATATTACATATTGAGTAAACATGGATGTGGATGATAAAATACACCCCAGTAAATACCAAAGTATAAACAATCTCAGATAAAAATGAGATTGTGATATTTCCCTTACCTTAGGTCCGATTTGCTTTGTACGTGTCCGAAGCTCCTGTATAATGGTTTAAATAATGTTATTGACTTATTCCAGAATCATAAATATTTATATGATATCATATATGGTCATATTCTTAGCTTCTTGTTAGTAATATTTCATTGTTACTTGTTACTCAGGTCCTTATTGCCTTTTGTTCTTATGCGTGTTTTGCCGAATAAATTCTTATTCTTCTTTTAAGGTTATAGATACCTTATATCCAGAATGGTATTAGTGTAACATATATCATATTTATTCATTCAATTCATTTATATAATTACTATGTAATGATGATCATGTAGAACGAGTCGCATCACGACGTGGAGACGGTATTCCGTACGTACGCACGAGTGATGATATCGTTCCTATGATCGTGGAACTGTATTGGAGTATATATATATTATTTCAGTATCAATATTACTTTATAATAATCATAAATAGTTACTCATTACACCATTATACTCATCCTTGTAAGGTGATGGTGGAAAATAGATTACACCACGGCGTGGAGACGGTATTCCGTACGTACGCACGCGTGGTGATTTCATTTTTCCGTAGGATGGATAGAAGGTGAATTAGGGTTGTTTCATATTTATAATAACATATCAGTATGTAATTAATACTGATGTTATTACTTTATCATGAAACAACTAAAGAAGAATAAGCTGAAGAAGAAAGAAATTGAAAAGATTGGTAATGGATATTACCTCTTCTTGGGAACGCCTCTTTGAATCCTCCACTTAGGGAACTAAGATTGGTCTTTGAAGAAGACAAGGACCTCTAGGATTATTCTAGGGAAGTGGAGAGGAGAAAATGGCAGGGGTTTGCCGAGCTTTAGTGCTCAAATTGGTGTGAGGAGGAGGGGGAGGAGGTGCCCTTTTATAAGGGAGGAGAAGGGCACCTTAGGAATATCTCAAAATATTATTTTATATTAAAGTCAAAATCGGTTTATAATGGTTCCAAAGGGTCTTATTTCGTAGCTAAAGTGGGGATGGGTCGAAAGCATATCAACCAATAGGATTTAGACAAGTTTAGGGTATTATTTTAACCATATCAATTAGATTTAACTCTATGTTAAATAATTTAACTTTTACCATGTATTTTTGTTTTCTTTCACTATATGGTTAATAAACTTACTATAACATGCCAAACGAACCCCAAATTGTTTATTATTAATATATATATATCCTTATCTATGTCATTTGGCCGATCCTTAGATTTTTAGGAATAAAATAACAATTAATAATATAATATTTGATTTAAAAACTATTTTGTGTCAATTTTGACACTATTTGATATATGATTTTTGTGAAAGTCATAACAGAATTATATGTTCGAACAAAGTTTCTTAAATCAACACTAATATATCATAGCAACCTAGAAAATTAGTTTAATTCATAAAAAGTCTCAAATTACATTTATTTTGGTGTTTATAACATCAATTATGTCAATATTTCATAAATAAGATAATTACTGCATCATCTTTGTGTCATAATTAAATTAAATTATTTAATGTCTAAAAATTATAAATAAAATACCATTATGTAGGAAATCTGTTTAGCTTTATAATTAATATTTATTGTTGAATTTATCTTATGTATAACCCCATATTAAAAATGATTTACTTATTAAACTTTGATTTTAACTATTTTAACCCTTCTTTAAATAAATTAATAATAAATGTCCTAATCTAACTCAAGTGGGCCTAAATGGTCATATTTTATTCATAAGGTTGTTTTTGGTCGAATTACACTTATCCAATAGAATTAAGACATGTGTTAGGGTAATAGTAATATCATTTTTACCCTTAGTTACCCTATTTACTATTAACCGCGGTAAAAAAAAGTAAACAGTTACTATTCACCAAAAAATTATTTTTATTTCATTGAACCACATTTTACTTACTGATATCAACCGTGTCTGTCAGATTTTCGAAATTCCATTCACAGAAGCGGTAAAATTAAGTTTTATGCAAAAATTCAGTTTTTAACCTACCACTTAGTGGTTTCACTATTCATCAAAAATTGAAAGTTTTCAGAAAAATACCAAAATTTCACCCTAGGCTAATTTCGGTATTACGAATCCAAAAATGAAGTCCATTTTGAAAAATAAAATTTATAAAATTTCAAAAAGTGGTTATTACTATTCATAACGGCTAGTTTTAATAATATTTTAATAGCATATCGTTGTTTAGTGAAACTCGGTATTGCGTACGACGCAAGCTATCGAGGAAGGTCGTGATTGCGTGTAAAGTAAGCCGAGCAAGTGTGTAGTGAAAGATTCCTTTAATGATATATAAAAACAAAATATTACTCATAAAAATATCGGGTGTTACATTGATGATGTCATAACGGCGGAAAATAGCTGCATCTGCCGTATAAGTTAAAAAAAGACATTCTTACCTTAATTTTATCGAAAAGGTTATAACAGAACTTGTTTGTAAAATGACGGAAAGATTCCTTTATAAACATCATTTAAAAGTCAAGAAAGTGTATAAATGAATTTAAACCATAGTCTATAAAATAATAAAAATGTTCTGGAATACATTTTTATGAATCATGGATGTGGATGATTAAGAGTTCCCAGTAGATAATTACGTATAAAGAACCTTGGATAATAAAGAGATTGTAAAATTAACCCTTACCTTGTACTGTTCCTTGGTTGAGGGTAAGTTAAAATCCTATATAATGGTGAAATAATTTTTATTAAACTATACAAGAATAATATACATTAATATGATATAATATATTATCTTTCAACATTGCTTTATTAATAATACCTTAGTATTATCATTGTTTTGGGTGTTAACAGATTCGTTTTCCATTATATTATTTGTTATGTGAGTCATATTTTTTATGGATGGGATGTATATTATTCATATCCGGAATGATATCAAGTCTTTGAACATTATTTTAAATCATCAAATGAAAATTATCCTTGAATGGATACGATGGGGAATGAATCTAATCGCGTTCGTGGAGACGGTAATCCGTATGTACGCACAAGAGACAATATCATTCTTTTGATATTAAAATAATATAAAATTGGATGGTATATCATATATACAAAATCAGAATCATGTTATATATATTATTTACATCAATTACACATCATTATTATACCCATCCAGATAATAATTTATTGAATAACAATTACACCACGACATGGAGATGGTAAGCCGTATGTATGCACATATGGTAAAATGTCATTAAAAGGATGGATAGAATAATTAATTTGGTTGTAAGATATTTATAATAACATCACAGCATATAGAAGATACTAGATTTATTATTTTATAATGGAAACATCAAAGAAAAAGGAAGTGGAAGAAGAAAGGAACATGAAAGAGGTGGTGAGATATTTACCTCTTCTTTGGGTTCATCCTTTTGATTTGATCAAAAGGGGTCCTTAGGTTGGCTTTCTGACTAAATAAAGGATTCTAGGATTAATGGAGCACAGTTTAGAGGGTATATGGGCAGAGTTTGGCCGATCCAAATGGATTTGAAGGTGTTAATTAGAGAGAAAGGGGAGTGCCCTTTTATAAGAGGGGTGAGGGGCACCTTAGGAAAAGCTAGAAATATTATTTTATAATAAAATCATTTTAAGTTTATAATAGATCAAAAATGCATTATTTAAAGTCTATGATGGGTATGTGTCGAAAACCACTCAAACAATATGTTTTAGATAGGTTTGGTTCACTATATTAACTTTATCTTTTAGATTTAACTCTTAGTTAAATAGTTTGACATTTACCATGTCTCTTTGTATTTTTATATTATATGGTTAATAAACATACTATATATTCCCAAGAGAACCCCAAGTGGTTCTTCAATGATACACATATAATTATATAAGTCTTTTGGATGAACCATAGATTTTTAGGAATAGAATATCAATTAATAATATAATATTGGTTATTATAACTCTTTTATGTCAAATTTGACACCATTTTGTATTTTGTTTTTTCTAAATTCCTAACAGCATTATTACTTCACAAAAAATTCATCTAACCAACCATAATATTTCATATTAACCTAGAAAATTAGCGGAACTCATAAAAAGTCTCAAATAACATTTATTATGATATTTATAATATCAATTATTTTAATATATCATTAACTAGGTAATTACTGCATCATCCTTGTGTCATAAATAAATTAAAATATTTAATTTCTAAAAAATATAAATAAAATACCAATATGTAGGAAATATTTTTATATTTCTAAGGAATATTTATAGTTAAATTTATCTTATTTTTATCCCTATATTAAAAATGTTTTAGTTATTAAACTTTGATTTTAACTCTTTAAAATTTTCTTAAAATAAAATGATAATAAATGTCCTAATCGAACCCATGTGGACCAAAGAGGTCCATATTTTATTCTAAGGTTTTTTTTAATTATACTTATCAAATAAAATTAAGACATGTGTTAGGGTAATAATAATATCATTTTTACCCATAATTACCCTATTTACTTTTAACCGTGGTAAATAAAAGTAAAAAGTTACTATTCACAAAAAATAATTTTTATATTATTAAACCACATTTTACTCCTTGATATTAACCGTGTCTCTAGGATTTTGAAAATTCAACTCCCAGAAAGGGTAACATTAAGTTTTATGTGAATTTTCAAATTCTCCTAAGAGGTGGGTAAAGAACGGTGAAAAGTTCAATAAAATATTTATATATCTAAAATTATAATAAACTGACTCCAATGAATTAAATTGAACATATATAGGTATTATGTATCTATTTTCACCTTAAAAAATTTAAATAAAATAAAAAAAAATTTGAATAAAAATTCTGTTTCAAACTATAACTCAGTGTTTTTCACCATTCATCAAAAAATGAATGTTTTCGGAAAAATACAAAAAATTCACCCTAAGCTAATTTCAATATTATGAATCCAAAATTGAATTCCATTTTGATAGATAAAATTTATAAAATTTCAAAAAGTGGGTATTACTATTCATAATGGCTAGTTTGATTGGTTGTGGTGTGTTAGAACTCGAAGTTACGTACAACACACGCTACTGTATTATTCAAAGAGAAGCGTACCGTGGAAGCTTGTGGTGTTACTTTCTCCCCTCTTTCAAGTAATTTCGTCCTCAAAATTTATAGAATATTACTTCATAAAAATAATTGGGTGGTTCTTCATCATAAGTTCCTCGGGCTCCCACGTTGCCTCTTCCATCTTATGGTTCCTCCATATAACTTTTACCAGACGAGTCTTCTGGTTTCTCAGCACTTGTTCTCTTTTATCAAGAACCTTGATAGGCTCTTATTAATAAGGAAGATCCAGTCCCAGTTCTAATTTTTCATTGGTGAGTACATGTGTTGGGTCAAGCATGTGTTTTCTCAACAGTGATACGTGAAACATATCGTGGAGTTTGGAGTGACTTGGAGGCATTTCTAAATGGTAAGCTACAACCCCAATTCGTTCTATAATTTTGAAAGGTCCAATGTACCTTGGACTCAATTTACCCTTCTTACCGAAAAATATAACACCCATCCATGTTGATACCTTCACAAAAACATGATATCCTACCTGAAATTCCAAAATCATTCCTTCGGTTATCAACATAGCTCTTCTATCTACTTTGAGATTCCTTGATGTGGTTTTTGATTACCTTCACCTTTCCCATCATTTCCTCCACCAGTTCTAGGCCTACGAGTTTTCTATCACCAAAATCCTCCCAACAGGTTGGTGTGCCACATCTCTTTCCATATAATGCTTCATATGGTTCCATCTGAATACTTGACTGGAAGTTATTGTTATAGGAAAATTCTACCAAAGGTAAATATTGCTCCCACATACCTTGAAAGTCAAGTGAGTAAGATCTCAACATGTCTTCTAAGGTTTGAATTGTCCGTTCATATTGTCCATCCGTTGGAGGGTGGTTGGCAGTGCTCAAACTAAGTTCAGTATCCAGGGCTTTCTAAAGATTATTCCAGATTCTTGATGTAAAACAGGGATCACGATCAGAAACAACCAACAGTGGTACTCCATGAAGTCTTACAACTTCATTAATATATTGTCTTTCTAGACGTTCAAGTGGTAAATCTTCTCTTATATCAATGAAATTTGTTGACTTGTTAAGACAATAAATAATGACCCATATTGCATCGTTCCTTCTAGGACTCTATAGTATTCCCATGAAAAATTCCATCATAATATTATCCCATTTCAACCCAGGTATGGGAAGAGGTTGCATGACTCCTCCAGGATGTCGCCTTCTAGGTTTAACTTGTTGAAAAACCTTACATCTTGAAAAATAATCAGCAATATACCTCTTTATGTTGTCCCACTAAAAATGTTCCTTCAAATCTCTATACATCTTGGTGCTCCCAGGGTGTATAATGAAATTGGAACTATGAGAATTATCTAACAATTCCCTTTTTAGATCCCATATATCGGGAACACCAAGTCTCTTCCCAAATTTCAAAATTCCATCTTTATACAAAAAGTCACTCAATCCCCCATCATTCACAGCTTTAATCAATTTTTGAAACTCTTAATAATTGGTCTGAGAACTCTATATCCTTTATAGTAAATATGGATTGGAAACCATTTGAAAATGTCTGGATGTTTCACCTTACATGGGTATTCCCATATCCATCTTTACTAGATCCATGTATACAAGATCCTTTTCAACTCTCATATTGTTCAAAAATCCATGATCTTTTCTGCTCAAAGTATCTGCCACCTTATTTGCCTTCCCCGGGTGGTAGTGTATAGTGAAATCATAATCCTTGAGTAGTTCAAGCCATCACCTTTTCCTCATGTTGAGTTTTTTTGTGAGAAAATATTCTTCAAACTCTTGTGATTAGTATAAATATCACATTTTTCACCATATAGATAGTGTCTCCAAATCTTCAATGAAAATATTACAGCTGCTAACTCAAGATCATTAGTAAGGTATTTTTTCTCAGGAATTTTCAACTATCGTGATGCATAGATAATAACCCTATCATTCTACATAAGGACACAACCAAGTCCTTTCTTTGATGCATCACTATAAATAATGAACCCATTATTCCCCGATGGTAGAGTCAAGATAGAAGCATTGACTAATATTTTCTTCAATTCATTAAATAATTATTTACACTCTTTTTTCCAAACAAATTTAACCCCTTTTCGTGTGAGCTTTGTTAATGGGTTAGCCAACTGGGAAAAATTATGTACGAATCATCGATAATAACCTACTAAACCAATAAAACTACGTACCTCAGTTATACTCATTGGTTTCGGCTATTCATGGATTGCCTTGGTCTTAGAAGGATCAATAGAGATTCCATCCTCAGAGACAATATGAATGAGAAAAGAAATCTCAGGAAGCCAGAATTCACACCTACTAAACTTCCCTTATAATTCATGACTTCTAATAGTATCCCGGATAATGCGCAAGTGATTTTCATGTGCTTTGTAGATTTTGGAACACACTAAGATATCATCAGTAAATACCACTACAAAATTATCGAGATATTCCTTGAAAACTATATTCTTATATCCATGAAGACATAGTGTGCATTAGTCAATCCAAAAGGAATTTCTGTAAACTCGTAATGCTCGTACCTGGTTCGAAATGCTATCTTAATAATTTCTTCCTTATTCACACACAACTGATGGTATCCAGATCGAAGGATAATCCTTGAAAAGTATTGAGCTCCATGCAGTTGGACAAATAAATCATCAATGCGAGGTAGGGGATACTTGTTCTTTATTGTTATAGCATTAATCTCCCTGTAGTCAATGCACATCCTCATAGATCCATCTTTCATCTTAACAAAAAGAACATGGGATCCCCATAGATAAACACTAGGGATAATAAATCCATTATTACTCAATTCCTCTACTTTTTTATTTAGTTTCACTAATTCTACAATGGGAATTCTATAAGGGTTCTTCGATATGGGACTGAACTAGGAATTAAATCAATGGAAAACTCAATTTCTCGTTCTAGAGGATGTCTAGGTAATTCTTTTGGAAACACATCATCAAATTCTTTCACAATAGGCACATACTCAATTTGAATATTCCTTTCCTCACCCATAGTTATTTCATTCCCTTCCTCCCCAATAATTGAATTTAGTTGAGCTACTAGAGGTGGATCTTGACAAGAATTAGGTGGTGACGATTCTGCTCTAAAGATAAGGTGTTTTTTATCATCATCATCAAAAATCGTAACCTCCTTCTTATTACAATAAATTTTCGCATAATGGTCAGAAATCCAATCCATACTGAGGATTATATCAAATTCAATCATGGGTATGATGATGAGATCATCAGATAAAGAGAATTTATATTCCCTAATGGGAATTGATTCCTGAAACATTGTTACGATGATACTCTCCTTAAGATTTTTGACTGATAACACCATTGTTAAATAAAATTGGAAATATCTAATTTCCATAGCAAACTTGGAATATATGAAACAATGCGATGATCAAGAATCAAATAAGGAATTTTATAAACATGAGGAAACCATTAAATTACCTTCCACCATGTCTTTAAGAGATTCTACCTCCACAGTGGTTATATCATAAGCTTCTCCTTGATCCCATGGCCTTTTCTAAGGTAAGTTCCACTGATGATTAGGACATTCATTCGCATAATTCCCCCTTTCTCTACAATTGTAGCATCCATCATTGAAAGCCACTTTCATCCCCTTGCAATCACGAGCTTGGTGTCCTTTTTCACCAGACTTGTAACAGACTCTCATTCCATTCAGGAATGTACCAGGGTGTTTATTCCCACATTTAGCACAGGATAGATATTCAAATTTTCCCTTTTCCCCCTTATTTCCATTTCCAGAGTTTTTAACGGATCCTTTCTTCTCTTGCTTTTCTTTAAAGTCGTAATACTTAGAGAATTCTTATTTTTTCTTGATAGAACATGAGACAATATCTTCATATGAAGAGAAGGATTTTGAGACTAATGATCGATAGATAAATGGTTTTAACCCATAAAATAAATAATCAATATTAACTATTATCTTACGTATATAATCTGCTACATGCCTCGCTAACCTTTTATAGTTAGCTTAATACTTTGAGATATTCCCATCCAACTTTTGACTTAGACTCAGATATTTTCTTTCCATATCTGCTTGATGGTCATGAGGAAAGTATTTTTCTATGAAAATTTCATTAAACTACCTCCATTCCATATTTGATACTTCATTATCTTCCTTTCTTTTTTTAATCAATGACCACCATTGATCAACATCTCCAGTGAGGCGGTAAGATGGCATGACAAATTTTTGCCTTTCGCTACTCCGCATGGGGTGGAATATTTTATATAAGGAATTTATCCATTTCTCAGATACTAATGGATTTTTACCCCCATTTAATATTGGTGTTTGTTGCCTCATGTAGCAGTATAACATTGATCCTCCACGATGTGGATCAGGGTGCGCCATACGGGTAAGGTTATTATTCATAACCTGTGTGAGTTATCCCAGTATGGTGATAAGCTAATTAGCACCAGTTGTATCACTAGCTCCACTATAATTATCTTGAACAGGAGGTAAATCCCTACATGGAGTGCGTGCATTGATACAGTTTTCATTCCTTCCACTAGGTTCCATTTCTAAACAATGGCATACACTGGATTAGTTTATGAATCACAATACATAAATCCAAACTTATAAAACACATAACAAAAATTGAACAGTTTATAGATATAATCCATAATCATAAAACAAATTTCATTGAGGAAGTATGTACTCATAAACCATTAATAATTGTTTTTAATCAAAATGTGAATTATCCTAAGCATATCCCTCGGGAGTGTCGTAACCAAGAGTGCAGCGAGGCCCGTTGTCATGAACCAATGCCTGTTCGAGTCTAGCTCAAAGTGGTGTTTTCAGGTTTTACCCCTAGGTACATCTGTTCTAGAGCTACCTCTACCTGCTCATATCCAGACAAGGATTTATTTCTTGAAAAACTCACAAAATGTCTTCATTACCAAAATTCTAGGAAGTTCTTCTATACTAATCCTCAAAGTCTATCTTAGGGTAATGTTCTCTAATCAGAGTTTATCTAAATCTAGTTTCCAAGGATTGTACTAAACTTCCTCTGATAACAACTGTAATGCCCCGACCCCAATTACCCAGAGTCAGTGCATTATTACGTATCATTGTAATAATCCCAAAATATAAAGTCTCAAAAGACCGATTAGTTTAGTAGCCTTGGAAACACTAGATACATTCATAAGTCTGATAAAATGAAAAACTACAACAACATTGTTACCATAGACCGCACTCATATCCCCTCAGACTATCCCTGCAGGTCAGTCATAAAATACTTCTTCACATCCTGAGAAAAATAAAACATAGAAAGGGGTGAGCTCTGATGCTCAGAAAGGATAACAATATAGCAGAAACTTTCACAAATAAACATAAACATTTAAAGCAATGTATAACTAAAACAGAAGAATTTTAAACTAGAACTTCAGCATAATATGGAAAAAATAAAATGAAATAATTCCATTTACTTATTCACATGGATATTCTACTAGTTGAATAATCACATGCAATATCAATAGCCACTTTAACAATGATGGAATGCATAATTCCAGACTATCATTACCACAATGTCAAGGCCTTGTACCAAGACTAAAAATATGATTTTGTCAAGGACTTGTGACCAAACACTAGTTTGTCTCATGTGACCTACCGATGCATCGAGGAGCTATAGCGGGCTCCACCCGTCACATAATAAGTCCAATCCATTCCTCATATAAAAAGGTTTAAACATAACATAAACATCCGTATTAAAACTAGCATATGAAATGTCAATAATTTATCCATAAACCATGAATGGTATAAAAATAACACATCCACAGTCAAACATATCACAAAACCTGCAATATAATATGGAAGTTTTTTTATCATAATAATTCAACTTCAAATAAACATAAAATCCATCAAAGGATGTCGACATAGATGAAATCCAAACATTTTTTAGAGAAATATCTTTTCTGATTTGAAATCATATAAAAGTCCCGTAATTATAAAAAAACATTTATATTTGAATATATTCTTATAAGATTGTTAGGGAAGTTTTGATGATGTCATAATGGAGGAAAATAGCCGCACCTGTCGTATAAGTTAAAAAAAGACATTCTTGCCTTAATTTTGTCGAAAAGGATATAAAAAACATATTTGAAAAAAAACAGAAAGATTATTTTATAAACATATTATAAAAGACAAAAAAGTGTATAAATGACTTTAACCCATAGTCTGTAAAATAGTAAAAATGTATTGGAATATTTTTTTAAGAATCATGGATGTGGATGATAAAGATATCCCAATAGATAATTATGTATAAACAACCATAGATAATAAAGAGACTGTGAAATTAAACCATACCTTGTACTTTTCCTTTGTTGAGGGTTGGTTAACCTTATTTATAATGGTGAAATAATTGTTATTAAATAATACAACAATCATATACAATAATATGATATCATATATGATCCTTCAACACTACTTTGTTAATAATATCATTGTATTATCGTCGTTTTGGGTGTTAACGGAGTCGTTTTCCTTTATATTCATTGCTATGTGAGCCATCTTTGTTATGGATGGGATGTATCAATTCATATCCAGAATTATTTCAAGTCTTTAAACATTATTTTTAATCATCAAATGAAAATTAGTCTTGAATCGATACGATGAGGAATGAATCTCATCGCGTTCGTGGAGATGGTAATCCGTACGTACACACGAGTGAAAATATCATTATATTAATATTAAAATAATATAAAATTGGATGGTATATCATATACACAGAATAGTTATCATGTTATATGTATTATTTACATAAATTACAAATCATTATTATACCCATCCAAATAACAATGTACTGAATAACTATTACACCACGACGTGGAGACAGTAAGCCGTGCGTATGCACGTATGGTGACATGTCATTAAAAGGATGGATAGAATAATGAATTTGGTTGTAGAATATTTATAATAACATAAAAGTATATATAAGATACTGGATTTATTATTTTATAATGGAAACAACAAAGAAAAAGGAAGTGTAAGAAGAAAGGAACTTGAAAGAGGTGGTGGGATATTTACCTCTTCTTTGGGTTCGTCCTTTTGATTTGATCAAAAGGGCTCCTTAGGTTGGCTTTCTGAAAAAATTATGGCCTCTAGAATGAATTGAGGATAGTTGAGAGGGTATTTGGGCAGGGTTTGGCTGAGACAAATGGCTTTAAAGGTGAGAATTATAGATATGGGGGAGTTCCATTTTATAAGAGGGGTGAGGGGCACTTTATGAAAAGCCAGAAATATTATTTTATAACAAAATAATTTTCGATTTCTAATGGATAAAAAACAGTTTATATAAAGGTTAAGTCGGGGATGGGTCGAAAACCACTCAACCAATATGTTTTAGATAGGTATGGGTCACTATATTAACTTTATCATTATGATTTAACTCTTAGTTAAATAGTTTGACATTTACCATGTCTTTTTGTATTTTTATATTATATGGTTAATAATCATACTATATACTTCCAAGAAAACCCCAAGTGGTTAATTAATTATACATCTATCATTATATAATTCCTTGGTCTGATCCTTAGATTTATAGGAATATAATATCAATTAATAATATAATATTTGTTTTAAAAACTCTTTTAGGTCAATTTTGACACTATTGGGTATTTTTTTTATAAATTCATAATTATGTTATTACTTCGAAAAAAATTAATATAACCAACCCTAATAAGTAAAATTGACCTAGAAAATTTGTGTAATTCATAAAAAGTATCAAATTACATTTATTTGGATATTTATAATATCAATTATTTTAATATTTCATTAACTAGGTAATTACTGCATCATCTTTGTGTCACAAATAAATTAAATTATTTAATGTCTAAAAATATAAATAAAATACCATTATTTAGGAAATCATTTTATATTTCTAATGAATATTTATAGTCTAATTTATCTTATTTTTTCCCTATATTAAAAATGTTTTAGTTATTAAACTTCGATTTTAACCCTTTTAACTATTCTTTAAATAAAATAATTATAAATGTCCTAATCTAATCCAAGGGGACCAAAAAGGTTCATATTTTATTCCTAAGGTTTTTTTGGTCAAATTATAATTATCCAATAGAATTAGAAAATGTTTTAGGGTAAAGATAATATCATATTGACCACTAATTACCCTATTTACTTTTAACCATGTTAAATAAAAGTAAAAAGTTACTATTCAACAAAAAATATTTTTATCTTATTTAACCACATTATACACCTTGATATTAACCATGTCTCTCGGATTTTCAAAATTCCAGTCACAGAAGCGGTAAAATTATATTTTATGTGAATTTGCAAATTCTCCTAGGAGGTGGGTAAAAGACGGTGAAAAGTTCAATAAAATATTTATATATCTAAAATTATTATAAACTGAATCCAATGAATTAAATTGAACTTATATAGGTATTATGTATCGATTTTGACATAAAATAAATTTAAATAAAATAAATAATTATTTAAATAAAAATTCGGTTTCAAACTATAACTCAGTGTTTTTCACTATTCATCAAAAATTGAATGTTTTCAGAAAAATACCAAAAATTTACCACAACCTAACTTCAATATTACGAATCGAAAAATTAAGTCCATTTTGAAAGATAAAATTTATAAAATTTTAAAAAGTTTTTATTACTATTCACAATGGCTAGTTTGATTGATTGTGGTGTGTTAGAACTCGAACTTGAGAAAAACACACGCTACTGTATTATTCAAAGAGAAGCGTACTGTGGAAGCTTAGGGTGTTACACTATGGGCCTTCATGGAATGGCACAATCTTCTGTGAAAAAGGTTTGATGATGGTTATAAATATCCCACCATGGTAAAGAATACATCAGAAATGTATTAGGTGTAGTAAGACTAATTACCCATGTATGGTCCATAACATGGAATGCTATAGAGGTATAATTATAGAGTTTGATAGTGGATGAGGATAGAACAAAAGGAAATGAAAAGTGATATTTAGTGGTGTAACCTTTTTATGTAATGCTTAATGAGTGGTACAAGGTAATATATTTTTTTGGAGTATATAGTGGACTACTTTGTGGGCATGGCCCACATTGCATATGCACCTAATTTGATGTTATGGACAATGTTACCAGGAGCTGGGGATAGGTAGCATTTGACATTATGAGTCGATATCAGGTATCAGTGAGTCTAATATGTCAAAATATTATGTTCAGTAATGTATTGGACATGTGTTGTGGTGTTTGAGTTTTTATTTAGTGGTGTGTTGATATGGACAATACTATGGTGGTGAGTAGGATGTGGGTTATAGTGATAAAATAATCACATGAAGGGAATTTTGGATGCATTGAATTAATCATTTGTTGGATGGTATCATGTTTTGAAATTTTTAGGTAAAGTATATGAGTTCAACTATGTTCTATGTCAATGATAGATATAAAAATTTACAATAATTGTGATCAATTTTTATTGTTTGAGTTAGTCTCAGGATAAATCGAGGTGAACTCAGAATGATGGTGCATCTGTTCTTGCATTTAGAATGATGGCAGAAATGTATGTTTGATGGTTTAAACATGGAATCGGACATAGTATCCATAATAAACTATATAGAATTTTTTTTAATGGTCATAGGATAACTTCAAGGTATAATGATGGGGAAATTTAGAAGGGCATTGTTGGCTGAGTCAAGCATCTTCAAGATATACTAGACAGAGGAGTTTTGACCGGTGGTTTTGTGTGTAGTTGGATTTGGTGAGTTAGAAACCATATCGAGCAAATTGTTATAAATAAATAATGTGTGTTTTGAGGGAGGTAGTTGGATTCTTTTGGAAAAGGTGGCACATGTAATGGTGGTTGGATGATGTAGAGTCACCTGTTTGAGTTGGAATTTGAGAAAGAGGAGTGACACCATATTTTTACTAGAGTTTTCACATATGATTGGATACAATGTTCTAGAAATAGTATCGAGGTTCTATTAGAACACTAGGATAATTTATTATAAATAATACCAATGGTTGATGGTGTTGTAGTGATACAAGCTTCAAATACATGGATTTTACATAATTTAGATGAATATTTAGTACATTGAAAAAATATATGCTGGAGGAAAGTAATAGTTTAGTGTCTTTGGAAACATGGGAAAAAAATATTTTATTATGGTGAAAGATCATCAACATCTCCCATAAAGATATCCACCTTTAGTACATCTACCTAAAACATTTCTTCATAACCTCAGGAAAGGAATCATAAGAAAGGGGTGAGGTCAAATGCTTAGTAATGGTAAACAAGGGAGATATTTAAGAATAATCATGAGCATAAGGGTATGAGAACATGGTCATGAAAATATATGATCACACCGTATATATGAAAGTTCATATACATGAATCATGGAGTAAATATTTTCAGTTCATAATAAATGAACTATACATAAATAAACATCATGAGCCATGAAATTGTAATAAAGGAATAAGACATATGATTTGTGGCGTACATATAATTATAGATAATTTTATGTCAAGGATACATAATTAGTCCTTTACAACATGTTATGATTGGGCTACGACCTATGTACCTACTACAGGCTTGGGCTATGAACCCATGTTCCCTCTTACTTTTAGGCTTGGGATAGAACCCATGTACCATATTGTTTTTGGGCTTGGGAAACAACCCATGTACCCTCTTTCTTTTAGCCTTGGGCTATAAAACATATAATTTTTTTTTCTTAGGAAAGAACCCATGTACCCTCTTTCTTTTATTCTGGGGATAGAACCCATATACATTCTTTTTTTGGGATTGTGCTTCAACCTATGAATCATCTTTCTTTTAGGCTTGGTCTATAACCCAAGTGCCTCCTTGTTTCCAAGATTGGGTTAAAACTCATGTACCCTTTGAGCTCATATAAAAATTATCAATACCCAATGTATTGGATGGAGATATAGGTCCAACCCATCTCATAATTAAATAATTCACGAATGTTCCACAAGATAATTATAACATTCAACATATCATGACCCATAAACAGATATAGGTTTTAGAAACATAAAATAATAACCAATGAAATGTAATCAGTGTCATTAAAATTTCTCCACACCATAACCTATGAAAATATATTGGTTTCATAATCACATCATGAATGCATATCCCTTAACAAAAGAGGGTTTCCAAAGCATAGAACCTGTGGAGGTGAAACAGGTGTCTAAACCATAAATTCCATCAAAACATAAACCACTCATGAAGGAATTATGAATGGAACCTTTTGATGGTTTACAATATGTTAATGAGTTACATATATAGATCTTATTATATATGGAATGTAACTTTGCTGTATGTTTTGAAAACACTTCTTGAGGAAATTATTCTTTCTTCCTTGAAAAAGGATTTTTGAAACACAAAATCTTTTAAAAACCATTAAAAAATATAAAATGATTTTTGAAACCTTTTGAACACTATTTCATTGAAAATGTTTTTTTAAAAAAAATTATTAAAAAATGAATTTCTAAATAAATGTAATGGAATATTCAATGAAATGACGATGGGTAGATCCCTACATGTTGTACGAGTTAAAAGAAAACTATTTTTTCTCGATAGAAAGGTTCGAAAAATTCATTGTTCCGAAATTGACAAGAAGATTTCATTTCAAACATTGGAAAAGGAAAAAAAAATCTGTAAAAATTTATTTTTTTGATCATAGGGTATTATTTAAATATTGTTAGATTCCCTTTTTAGAAAACAAGGTTTTGAAAGAACACAGATTTATGACTGAAGAGTGGGTAAAGTTAGGCATTCATAAAAAAAGTTATTAACTATATTATGTACCAAAGTGTATAAAATGGTACCAATACATGAATATAAACTTAGTAACAAGTATATAATAAAATCCATGAATTTATTGGAATATGTAACAAAATAATTCATCGAAGGAAGCATAAACATAAATAATCTCAAAAAGAAATGAGACTGTCTCAATAAACACTTATAACATTGTAACATGGGATTATACTATCCTTGTGTAAAATGAAATTAGATTAAGCATAAAATATCATGAACAAATTATATTCTTGATATAACATTTAAAATGGGAGTATATACACCTCAAAAAAGAGTTTAGGTTCATAAAAAACATGATTCTCAAAGAAGGAAAATTGAGACAAAGCATTTTTATCAATTTTTATCTTTTGAAACATAAAAACCATTAATGAATGATCATAAAATTAATATTTTAATAACCATAAATTTTGTTATAATATAAATAGAATAAATTCATGGGTAGTACATACACCACACACAATTAAAGAGTGGTGAACCAAGCATGTCTCTGATGAAAATAGACAAGTGAGATGAAATCCCCTTACCTTGTGTCTTAAATCTCATCTTACTCATTAAAAACTCATGTATAATAAATATAAATCTATAATAAATATTTTATCGAGCCATATTATTATATATAATACTATATATGGATTGATTATGACCTTATATTACCCTCTCGATGTAAATTTTATTTTAAGGTTACGCTGGAGGTAATACTTGGTTTGTTTTCCATTCTGGTATTAATTTTATATATCATTGGTCCTTATAATTATATCATGATTTAAATAATTTAAAAAATTATATATATATATATCATTTATATTATTTATATATTTATTATAATAATATAAAACATATAGAAGTACGAAATGGAATACATCGTTCATGGAGAGGGTAAACTGTACGTACAAATGAACATTGTTTCCTTTTTTATTGTCTTATTGAAAGAAAGTATGTAAGTGAAATATATATCTACCAATACACCATTATAATTATTATATCATATATATAATATAATTTTACTAAACCCATCCTTAATACATTCCATTTTTTGTGTAAATGGATCACATCGCTTTTTATGGGGAGGTAGTCCGCACTTCCCCAACCGAGATTATCATATTAAAACCCAATGAAAATTAAAAATGGTATGTGATGTAAATATGAATAAATAAGAATAAATAAATAAAATTTATCATATATACCATATATAAAATATTTTTACATAAAAATGGACACCATAATAGTTTGTAATGAAAAAATGAACAATCATCGATTCGTGAGATAGTAGTTCACCATACACAGAAACAATAATTTTTTACCCATTTAATGTAGGTGTGTGTATTTTTAATTTGAAAAAATTTCATAAAACATCATAGAATATTTATGGTACTATTGTTTTCAGAAAATACAGGAAAAATAAAGTGGAGGGGCTGGAGAAATAATGTAAAAGAAAGAACCTTTAGAGAAGGCGTTACCTCTTAATTGGATAACACCTTTTGGATTATGTCAAAAGGAATCCTTGGATTTCCATAATCCCAAATGAAGGATTCAAGGATTAATAGAGAGATTTTTGAAATTTTATTGGTCTTGGATTGTATGAATCTAATATGTTTTAGAGGTGTGAGGAAGAGGGAGAGTTTGTGTCCTTTTATAGGGATGGAAAATGACCCACATGTAATTTTTAGAAACAAGTTAGATGTACACACGTTCTATCCTAAAAAAGTAATAAAAATCCACCAAATATCAATAATTTAAGGGTAATAGATAAACTATGGATGTAAACTGCATGTTGGATAAGTGTATTGGTCATTGGTCCCTTAATTATAAGGATTAATCCTTAATAAAGCTTAATTTGTCTATTATCATTGTGGTTAGTTTTAATCTCCTTTACTAATTATTTTGGTAAAAAATTAACTTGGAAGTATTATAATTTAACTATTATACTAAATAAAATTTTTTATATTAGATTTTCTAAATTCAATTCATAGAAGTGACAAAATTAAGATTAATGTTAATCCAGTATAGGGGACGAAATAACAGTGTTTTAAAGTAAAATGATGTTCAAAAAAATTATTAAGACTTTATATTAAAATTCAAAGGGAAACTGATTTTAATGAATTCAATTTTATTAATTTATATAATATTTATCTAATTTGACCTTATAAAAAATTTATAATATCAACTAAAATTGACAATTTATTAAAATAAAATGCATTTTTTAACTAAAAGCAATATTTTTTACTAATCATCAAAAAACGATGTTTCTTAGAAAAATCCAAAATATTCACCCAAGGATAATTTGGAAATTTTAAATGAAAAATAAAGTTTATTTTATGAAATTGAAATTATAAATTTATCTAAAATAAAATTTATTGTTTTTCATAGAAGGACATTAAAATCAATTCATTTTAGAAAATCATATTTTTAAAAATAAAAGGACTTTACCCAAAATAATATATATAATTATCAATAAGATTTATTTATATAACATAACTATAAAAAATATATGAAAAGTACAAATTATTAATCATATAACTATGTTTAATTAATAGGTTATAATTATCTCATTTAAATAATTATAAAAAAGTTGTCTCGTAGAAATTCAGCATTACATGCATCGTAAACCTTGTCGGTGTTTGGTGTAACATACAACATGTTGGTGTTTCATGTAATATAGGACAATTTGGTTCCATGTGAATGAAATGTCTAACATCGTGAATATTAAGAAATAACAAAATTAATTTATTAGGGTAAAACAGCTTCAGGACCATCATAATATTTCGTTTTATATTCAATATGTTTTCATATTCATTTATAATAAATTGGTAACCAATTAATTCATATTATAGTTTTTAAACCATATATTTTACTAAATTAATTAATTCAAATAATAACCTATAATTTAACGTTAATGTTTTATCTTTGTATAATAAATAATCTTATTTTAATAATGTATTATTATTCGGTAAACATCGGTCTTGCACATTACACAATTCTTTGAGTAAATTCATTTTAGCATATAATTAGAGTTAACCTTAGTGTTATATGTAGAGAAAACCAAATTTTACATTTCCTGTAGTGCATGATTAGCTTGTGTTATGTATAACAGAAGAAAAATATAGTGCATTAATATAAACAATCTACAATGTTGCTTGAAATATACAAAATAATTACTTGATTTGAATAAAATAACTCACAGAATCTTAGGGTGTGACATTTTACCCCCCTTAAAATTAATTTCCCCCTTGAAATACGTATGGGTTATCAATGTTTTAATACAAGACTGTTTCATTCATTGAAACCCATATCATAATAATGAGTACTAAGAATTCCCCTAAAAATGGAAAGTTGCAAGCATAATGCTTACCCATAGTAATGTATTTCTAGGTTTACTCATAGGAGAACATAGGTTGGGTCTGAAAAAGATTTTAAGTGCATAACAAAACATGATTCTCAAAGAAGAAAAATTAAGACAAAACATTTTTAACAATTTGGAAACTTTTGAAACATAAACCCCATGAATGAAAGATAATAAAATGGATATGTGAATAACCAAAATTTTAATTATAATTTACATTTAATACAATCATGGGAAGAAAATACACCACTTAAAGGTAATTATTGGTTCACATAGTATGTATCTCATGAAAATAAAAAAGTGAGATTGAATCCCCTTACCTTATGTCTCGACTCTCATCATACTCGTTTAAACACCATGTATAATAAATATAAATTTATCATAAATATTTTAAATAAACATATTATTATATATAACACCATATATATATTTATTATGACTTTATATTACCCTCTAGTTAGTAATTTCATGTAAAGATTATGTTGTGTGTAATATTTGATTCATTTTTCATTGTTGTCTTAATTTTTTATATCGTAGTTCCTTATATTTATATCATGATTTCCAAAATTTAAAACATCAAATAAATATCATTCATATTAATTATATATAAATTATGATTTTACATATTGTATAGAATTATGAAATGGAGTACACTGTTCATGGATATGGTAAGCTGTATGTACGCATGAACAATGTTTTCTTTTTTATTATCATTTTGAAAGAAATAAAGAAATGACATATATATATATATGTGTGTGTGTGTGTGTCTATATATATAATTGTTTGAGTATAATTAATATATAATATATATCATATAATTTCACTAAACCCATCCCAAATACATTCCATGTAGTGTGCGTACATATCCCATCGTTTTGAGGGGCCGGTTGTCCACACTTCCTCAAACCATATTATCATGTAAACACCAAATAGAATGTAAAAAGGTATGTGATATAAAAAATAATAAATAAGATTAAAGATATATTAAATATCATACATAACATCTGTAAACATATTTTCCATCATAATGTGCACCTTGATAGGTGGTAAAGGAAAAAAAAGAAAAATCATCATTTTGTGAGGTAGTAGTTCACCCTACACAGAAACAATATGTTCATTACCCTCTAGATTGAAGCATGTGTAAGTTCAATTAGAAAAATATTCATATAAAAACAAAATTATATTAAATATATTGTTATTTTTATACAATCATGGAAAAATAATGTGGAGGTGGTGGAGAAAGAGAGTAAAAGAAAGAAACTTGAGAGAAGGAATTACCTTTTAATCAGGTATGTCATTTTGGTTTGGGTCAAACGTGAACCTTGGATATCATTAGACCCAAATTGGGGATTCATGGATTAATATAGGGATTTTGGGATGTGTAATGGCCATTTATTTTCAAAATATAAGTGGTTTGAGAGGTGTGAGGAAGTGGGAGAGTTGGTGGCCTTTTATAGGTAAGGAAAAGGACTCACTTGGAATTTTTAGAATCTAGTTAGATGTACAATTGTTTCTACCTAAATAAGTCAAAAAAAAACAAACCAATCTGAATAATATGTGGTTTATGGATGAAATATGGTCATAAAATGGGTGTTGGACAAGTGGATATGTCATTTTGGTCTTTAATTCAATGGTTTAGTCCAAAATTAAACTTAATTTTTCCTTAATCGCTATGATTAATTTTAATCACATTTACTAATTATATTGGTCAAAAATTATCTTAGTGTTATAAGAATATAAATATTTTTATTATTAAAATGGTGTGTTTGGTATTTTCAAAAAAAAATCTATAGAAGAAGATAAATTATTATTAATTTTAATCCCCCACACGGGATGAAATAACATGTTTCTAATGTAGAAAGAAGTTCATAAGATTGTTTTGATTTTATATTCAACATGAAAGTGAAATTGGTAATAATTAAGTAACTTATATTAATATATTTAACATATATCTAATTCTACCTTCTAAAAAAATTCTAATTTATTTTAACATTAATAATTAATTAAATGAAAAGACACTTTTTAACTAAAAAGCAATATATTTTAGTATTCATAAAAAATGATGTTTCTCAGAAAATTCAAAAAAATAACCCAAGGATAATTTGGATGTTATTAATTTTTTTTTTCATTTGATCAAATTAAAATTATTATAATTTCTAAAATTTATTTTACTATTTTTCACAAAAGGACATTAAAAGCAGTTTATTCAATCAAATGGTATTTTTAAACAAAAAATTACTTTACGATTAATCATATCAATTATTATCAATATGTTTTAATATAAAAAAATTATAATAAATATTTTAAAGTATTTATTATTATTCCTAAAACTATTTTTTAGTTTCTAGATTATAATTATTTCATTTAAATAATTATAAAAAAATACGTTTCATAGGATCCCAGAGTTGCTCATATCATACACAAATCAGTGTTGCGTATAACAAATGCTCGGTTGATGTTGTTTGTAACATATGACCAGTCTATTATATGTGAAAGGAATTTTTGAATTAGTCTATTTTAATACATAAATGAAAATTTAATTTATCAGGATGAAACAACATAATGAACATTATATAATTACCTTTTATATTCAATCAATTTTCATATTCATTTATAATTAATTATTAATGCATGAATTCATATTATATTTTGTAAAACTTATATTTTCATAAATTAATTAATAGTATTCATAACCATTAATATAACATCACTTTTTTTATCTTATTATATTAAATAATCATATTTTAATAATATATCATTGTTAGGTAAACCTTGGTATTTCGTGTTACATAAGTCATTGAGGAATGTAAATTTTTCATATAACACAAGTTAAAAATGGTGTTGTATATATATAGAGACAAATTTTATGTTTCATGTAGTGCATGGTTTACTTGGTGTTGCGTATAATGAAAGATAAACATAGTTATTTATTAAAAATTTTCTTCAATGTTTCATGATATATAAAAAAGGATAAATTAATTCAAAAAATAACTCAAAAAATATTATGCGGTTACAGGTGTCATAGATTTTAATTATCCTTGTGAGATATGTAATATAGTGAGAAGAACCATTATCCATATCATAAATCCTAAAAATACACCGTGGGTGTGATGGGGTGGAAGGGGTTAGGCAAGCACCATTCTATTTCTTCAATGATGAATTCATGTCATGACTCATGTATCAGTGGTGAAGAACCTTTTGTTGGATCTATATTTTAGAGGATCATTGGGAATTCAACAATGGAAAAAATCCATTTATATGGGATCTTATTAATGGGGAAATTCAAGATTTTTAATTAGACAACCATCATGCATTCTCAATGATGATAAGTGTTATAATGCAGAGTTATTAATACCCCATGTCTATATGTGTTAAAAAAATCATGAAATAATTTTTATTTTTATTTTAGTAGAAATGTTGTGATTTGATAAGTGGATTGGAAGAGAATTATAATAATTTGATAACCTTAAACAATTTTTTTACAAAAAAAATGTGGGATCAAGAGGTAGCTCGAAGCATTCAAGAAGAATTTGGGGTATCACCATGTGGAAGGGATATAGGGTGGCTACAACCTATAGCCATTAGTCATCCTATCAATTTTTTAGTAGACTTGTTCCACTATTAGACTCATTGGAAATATAGTAAACTACAATAGATTTTTGGTTAGGTGTTTTAAGTGTTTAATTTACCAATTTTCTCCCCCACATTTTAAGAGGGAAACCACACTACCTCCCTTGTTTATAAATTTGAACTGGATGGACCATCCCTCTTTCCCCCTTCCTCCTCTCTCCAACCAGCATGGATCATGGGGATTTTATGAAAATTTCATTTGGATTTAGGTATTTCTTCAGGTCAGATTTATTTCACATATCTCCTCCTTCCTCCCATAAATTTTTTGATTTCATCTTGGATTGTTTTAGGATATTCCATTGGATCATGGTGTAATATTGTCTGAATGAAGAATATCTTATTCTTCATATAGAGTTATAATCCCAAGATGAAGTATTCTTATATATATTAATCATTTATTTAAATTCATGTCATTAGTAGTTTTTTTTGGAGAATTTCCATTAAAACTAAAATAATTTAATTATGTCATTTGTTGCGTAGGTATGTGATTTTGGTTAGTTTGGGTTTATGGGTGAGCTAGGGAAGGGCAAAACCCCATTTATCATATAAATTATGATCCTTAGATTTGATTACACGAGTTATTGGATAGATATTATAGGAAGAGTTTGTAAGGTCTATGGTGGGGCTTAGTAGAGATATTGGCCTCAGACTTCAAAATTTGAAGGATTCATGGATGTGGTAAGTGGGATCTGTACCCTACAGTTGTTTACATATCATTATGTGCATGTATATGTGCGGTAACCCCATAAGGATGTCAAACTATTAAATTTAGTTTGTTTGGTAATTAAATATAGAATTTAATTTAAAACTAAATACTCGCGAATAAACAAAGTGAAAGTCTATGATGGACCTTGTGCACTAGCTTGATGCCTTTTTATTGATAGATAAGTCCTTGACTGGTTGTCTGATGTGAGATACCTGGACCCCCTATGAGGTAAATAGTTAAATAAAATGAGTTATAGTTATCTTAATATCCTATTATAGTATCCTTTGGGCCTATACTAGTAGAGTTATGTTATATATTGGTATAAATGGCCATGATTTTTGTCATCTATATCCTAGTGATGACCTTGTAGGATCTTAAGATATACTCAAATGACTATACATAAAATGGAGGGGGGTGAATTTAATTTAAGAAAAATGTTTAAGAAGTATAACCTAATTGACATAAAAACCACTTTAGTTAAGGTTATCAAACATCAACTCTATCCAAATAACAAATCCATAAAATCTAAAATGTGGAATAATATGATTATATTAGAGTGAAATATCATAATCATAATAGATTTGATTTATCATAGTATAATTATTATCATATTCATAATGATACTGATAAAAAAATTGTATAAAAAGTTATATCTGATGACAATCTTCCAATTATAAGCACAACAGAAAAAACATGAAAAAAACTCGTAATAAATTATCTAAAAAATATAAGAATGACATACAAGATATTAATTTATAATCCTATTTTAACCATAAGAGTAAAATATTAAATAAACCTAACTAATGGTGTAAATTATTTTATACATATATTAATGTCTACCTTTCCTTACATGGAAATACCCTGATATAAAAATTGGAATGGCTCTATATTCCTATCCTCAAAAGCCCTCAATAAGATGATCAACATTATCGTATTTTCCCCATAATCACTTGATTCGATTGATTAGACTTTCTACCTTACAATCCCTATAATCCCTCTATCGTAACTATGTCCAGATGTAGATTACAATAACAAATGATCTCTAGGAGACAAACCTTGGGAGGATTCCGTAGAACAAAAAATTACTAGTGAAAAAAATGACTAAGTACTATTAGTTCACATAGATATATCTTTATAAGTGAGTAATAGAACCCCCGCAAACTATTAAAATGACATGGTATTTATAAAAATTTATCCAAGCATCATATTTCTTTGTTTTTTGCAATGGCCTCCGAAAGATAGTTCTTGATAGCTCATAAGGATCTGGTGTAATTGAATATCTGAAGTCATATTGTTAAACAATATTATAATGTTTAATTTTTTTATTACATTTGGAAAAATTACTTGTATTATGATTATAAAATTAGTTAGTCTGATGGACTTCCTTGGCAATGTCAATACAATAATCATTATGATTGTCAGTATGATTATATTAGTACAAGTATCAGTCCAATTATGTATAATTTTTTCTATATGAATGACATGATAAAAATATAAGGATTTGATAATGGTTAGTATGATTTTATTTGACATAGTCTCATTATGATAAATGTAATAAAGAATGTAATATTTATATTTATAATACATATGACCTGATTCTAACTATTGTAAAAGGGAATATTTTTGATAAAAACATTCTAAAATAATTTGGACATAAAATGGTAGAAAAAATGTTTTAAGAAAGCCTTTGAGATTTCAAACACTAAAGGAATGCAAAAGTGAGAAGTAAAAAATCTAAAACAATAATATCCTTTTTTATGGAAAGAAGAATCCCCAAAACATAAATGAAAAAATAACTTCAAAAAAACACAATGCATATTCTTTTAATAACATTTTATTTTGAGTTAAATATTAAACCATAACTTCCCATGTGTTTATAACTACTCTCAATATGATTGTTGAAGAAGATGGAGTTTCAGAATAGATCTTTCAATAATATAAATTCTCCCCTTGGGAAATATTATCTATATAAGTACCATATTCTCCCCCTTAATTAGATATTATCTCATTTTTAAATTACCCCCTTTATAAAATCTTATTAATTTTTATTAAATCTTCACCCGTTGTGATTTTAAAAAAGGAATGTGGAATTGTCCATAGTTCTTGAAATGTTAGAGAAGAATAAATATATGAAACAATAACTTGAATTAACTAATCATCCAAAAAAATATTAAATAACATTTGACCAATTTGAATTGGAAAAAAGTAAGATAAATCATATTTGAAATAAGTAAAATTCATTATAACCATTATTTTTTACATAAAATTGAAAACAAAATACATTAATGGTTAAAAATAAAAATTTCAATATTTGTTCATAAATGTTTTAATAAAGTTTTTCATCTTTTTAACTCATTTCAATCTTTATCCAGCTTCTAAAAACATTATTCTTGAGACATTATCATTTTAACTTCCTTAGATAGCTTTTTATTTCCTTATTCATAAAGAAAAGTTTTTCTTCAATATACTAATGTCTAGTCATATGTAATTGCATTTCATAGATCTTTTGTTTTTGAGAATTAACTTCCTTGGTTATTTCACAAGTGAAATCTCTAAATTCTTCCACAAACATCATTATTTCGAATATTTGAGATCATATCTTGTTGAAAGAAAATTCTAAATCTACCAAAATCATCTTAAATTAATCAAAACATCCATCATACATCTGAATATATCAATAAACCAGGTTTGACCACATAACTATTTCATTAAAATATATTTTATGAGTTAGATAATTTTATTAAAAAACATTCAACTCAGCCTCAATCCAAATCACTTTTTAAATTAATTTTCTTATCAAATATTATTTCACATTAGGGATATCTTGAATCAACTCCCACTCAGACTCATTATTTGAGAAATAAGGAATATTCCATTCTAGCCTTCTTAAAACAAAGTCTATGTAATCGAAACGTTTTTGAGAAATTATTTTAGATGAATCTGATTGATCTTGGTTCGGATAAAGAGGATTTATCTTACGAGATGAAATATCATCTTCTATTCATTGATTTTTATCAATTTTTGAAAAAATATTAGAAAATTCCTTATAAAATTTCTTTTAATATGATAATTCCATGATTCTGATCTATTCATACCTCTTGGTTTTATCAAAAACTATTTTGTTTTGGAATTTTGATATTTTCCTCTTTCTAGGATGAGGGCTGATATTATTTTTTTGATGAGGATACTTATTATTGAGAGCATTAATATTTTTCTTCTCTATTTGTATGGGAAGATAGATACAATGATGACGATGAATCTAAATATTTCTTTTTAGTATGAGTTTGTTCCTCATCAGCATCTTTATTTTCTTCCTCTTCCTCTTCTCCTTCTTCATCTACATTTTGTCCAATTTTAATTTTAACTTCTTCGAATTCAACTTTTTATTCATATTTATCATCTCCTTGATTTTTTCTCTTTTAAACCGACAACTTCTTCATTGGTTTCCTTGTCAAGATCATATTAGAGTTGTATCACATTACTAATACATACCATACCATGTAGTTCCTATTCAGATATTCTTCTATAGAAATAGAGATAAATTCATCAAAACCATTGTTTCTATCCCTTTTTCAATGATAGATTGAATTTCATCATGGACCATATTTGTATCTTTAAATACTTACCATCCCTATAGGATAAATTGATATATATGAGAAGTTTGTGGAATATCATTATGAGATTCCCTTTATACTCTTTTTAATAAGTTTTCACATAACACAACCACTCACTACAACATCATTTATTTTTTTCTTATTATATTCATCTTCAAAAACATTAGCATCAGAAATTCTTAATGCCATAGATTCAGCATGGTTGATTCTAAACATTATATCCCCTAGTTTCTTATCATATTAAATTTTCATCATTTTATTAAACACATAATCTAACAGATGCTTCTCTTTCTTTCACTACATGGGATGATAAGTCTCTAGTTTTCTATTCTTTTTTTATTAACATTTTCTGAAATTCTTGATGGTTAGGAATCAGATAAAGCCCCATTAAATTTCTGAATAAAATTCATTCATTATTCATTAAAGACCAACCTTATGATATTAATTGTATCATCATTGATAAAAGAAAATTTTTCACCCGTCGGATACGACTCATTTTTATACCTTGAAGACTTTCATATATTCATTAAGAAATTTTTATAATAAATTATAGAAACCTAATAATTATTGACATGGTTGATCTGGTTTTGATGTTGTCCCCATTGCTATAGAAAAACATTATCAGATGTATTTGCCTCATATTTACAAGATAGTCTAATAAAAGAACCCCGTATGTCATCAGTCTATCTCTGTCTCATTTTATCAATATTAAAATGCCTTTCATATATATAGAAACTATATAATTTTATGGAGTGGGATGGGAAAATTCCCTTCTAATTTTATAGTATGAATACAATGATTCCACATCATTTATTTTTCAAACGTACAATGATTATTCGTAATCTTATGAGAGGGATAACATGCATCTATTTAGTTAGAAATTTTAACCAAATATTCATGTTCATTATAAGAAAACAAATATCTATTTTCATATATTGTGAAGGAAATTTTATCTTTACCATATTCTTTTATGTACAGAATGGATGTGTAAAAGTCATGTTCAACATCGGGATAATATTGATCAAATTATTTGTTCGGTTTCTCAAAGTAGTCTGATTCCCAATCATGAAAAGAAATAATATTTTTTAGAGTAGAATAATTATTCTTATACAAAGATATTTTAATAAATATCTCCCTAGAGATGAAACAATTTTCAATCTCTTTCGTGATCGTCACCTTATTTTTAACTGAAAATAGTGAGTTAGATGAAAAATAGTGAACTTTTACACTTATACCTTTTAAGGGTGAAAAAACTCGGGGTGTAAACACTGATTGAACAATGTGGGATAGGAGGGGTACCCTCCTTTATATTGGAACTGATGGAAGTGATTCATCTTCTTTAGGATGATCAATGGTTGAGATGATAATCCAACCAGATATAAAGGTTTAATATCATTTGATGAATGATTTTAATAGATTTGTGAACTGTGGAAGTTATTAATACATTTTTCAGGTTAAGAAAGAATCTGATTAGAATTTTTTTTTAAAAAATGTAGGATTTTTTTAATAAATCATAATGTATAAAGAAAAATATTTACACCAATGTAATTAAGTATTGTAAAAACATAAAATAATAAAAGAGTACATTTCAAAGTGAAAAATTTTTTTAGAAAGAATAACCCATTCTTCATGGGTTCATTGTAAATAGATTACTATAAAAATATTAATATGATAGTTTTGAAAATAAAGACTGAATATGAAGAATTTTATTTAGATAAATTATTATCGAAAAATATTAATTTTTAAAAGTTTTTTACAAATGTTTATATTGAAAATTTTACAGCAAAATCTGATCTGGAATTTTTTTTAATAATTTTTGGAGTCCAAAAAACCTTTTTTAAATTTTTTATCTATAAATTTTATTAAATGATTTGGTTCATAAAGTTCATTAAGATAAATATTTTATGATAACAAAAAAAATTAGAAAACTAAATGTTTTCATAAAATATAAATGTTTTTGAAAAATATAATACAAATTCACTCCCCTATGAATTGAAGTAACATAATGTAAGGAGATCGGTTAATAATAAGTAGATATGAATGATTAATTATGATTAATCATTCCTAGATTTTGTTTTCATAAATTCAAATCTATTAGAACTAAGAGGGTAATTAATAATTTCAACAGTTTGATCATTCCTTACAAATAATTAAAAAATTATATTTCCTTTAAGTGTGTGATATTGAAGTAAATGCTCCTATATATCTATGTGCTTAGAACATGAGTATTGTTTTGTGTTTTTTACATTAGTAAATAGAACTTGTATTAAAAAAATTATTTTATATATTGTAAAAATAATGCCATTGTCAGTGAGTGTGTGTTTCATCCACAACACTTGAGCATAAAAACATCACGTGCCACATAATTGACATCAACAATGGAATGTGCTACTGAGTATTGTTTCTTATGGGTCCAAGAAACTATATAATATCCTAATAAATTTCAATTTTTAGATGTACTTTTCAATCAATTCTATATCTACCAAATTTTTCATTTTTAAGACAATTAATTTTAAAAAAATCAAACAGATTAAAATAAACCCAAATCCATAGTTTGATTATGATAAAAAAATTCACTTAACAGATTTTATACTGGATTCCTTCGGATTTTCATGATAAATTTCACATAAACATATATAAAACCTTAAATATGGATGAGTAGAAGCTATATAAAGTAAACATCCTATCATACCACTAAAAGTATTATGATCTACTACTTTCCCAGCCTCATCATGATCTAATTTATTTGAGGTACCAATAGAGTACCAATAATTTTAGTATTTAAATATAAAAATTTCTTAAAAAGATGTTTTATACACTTATGTTGAGATATTAATGTTCCTTCAGTTTTCTATTTATACTTAAAGACCAATAAAATTTGTTAAATCACCCATTATACTCATTTTAAACATATATTTCATTATATTCACAATGAAATATGTTTCATATTTTTGAGTTGATCTGAATATAATGTTATCAAAATAAATTTGTATAATCATAATATTTTTAACATATTTTTTAAAAACAGTTGGATCAAAATCACTATTAACAGAAACAAATTGTGCAACAAAAATCCATTTAATCTATCATATGAAGCAATAGGGGCTAGTTTATGTCCATATAGGTCATTGGTGAATTTATAAATATGTTTTTAATGTTTTTTATTTTTAAATATAGTGTTTTGTTTAACATAAAACTCCTATAAAATATATCCCTTAAGAAAATAAAACACAAAATCTAATTGAAATTAATTTAAATTAAGGAATTTTAAAAAGGATAGATGTATTTGAATAGATTTATTCTTTCAACTGGTTCATAGGTTTCTTCATAATAAATCTCCTATTTTTGATTACAACACAAAGAAACATATCTATCATTATTTCTAAAAATAATTCCATTCAAGTCACAATTATTCTAAAAAACCAATTCTAATCCATTTATTAAAATTTTTAATGGTCGTTCATATAAAGTTTAGATATTATTCCTCTCAAACTCACTAAGCTCATCTTTTACTTCTTTAATCCAATCCTCCTCAAATAAAGCCTCATCGGGATTCTTAGGTTGAAATTGGTATAATGAAGCTAGATGTTCAATGACATTTCTTAAAGAACTTATAGTCTAAACTGGTTAATATACATCACCAATGATACTATCCCTAGGATGATTTCTATGAAACAAATAACTTATAATGTTTTGAAAATATTTTTATTTAATAATAGGTCAAAAATCATCCTATGGAATAATATCAAAAAATAATTATTGAGTAGTTTTCTTATGTGAATAAGTTTCAAATGAAGGTTGAAAATCATATTTCAAAATAAAATCTTAGGATGTAGGTTGGGGTTTTTTGAAACAAAAGAATCCATATCATCAAAGTTAATATTTACATTTCCTCAACATTATAACATTTGTTTTTTAAGAAATATATAAGGATTATTAGTAGTTGAGTGAAATAAATTTATTCCTTTATCAGGGTGGAAATTTATGTATGTATTCTCTTTTATTTAGAATGAATACTTTGCAAAAAAAAAGTTTAAAGTAAGACCATTTTGGTTCTCTACCATTCCAAAACTCATAATGAGTTTTATTCAGAAATTTTCGAATTGAAAAATGATTTATATTATATCAGTAGGTAATATCCACTTCACCCTAATTTTTTTAGCAATTATATATTCACACATCATAGTTCTTGTTATTTCTTGAAGAATTCAATTTCTTCTTTCAAATATTCTAATTTTATGAGGGGTTCTGGGTGATTAAAATTTATATTCAGTACTATTATTACCACAAAAGGTTTCAAAATCCTAATTTTCAAATTTTCCACCTTGATCACTATGAATAGTCATCAATGATTGGTTTCACTCATTTTTAACTCTACCTATGATTTTTTAAAATTACTAAAGGCATCAGATTTATTTGTGGAAAAATAATTCCATGCTTATATAGGGTAATCATCAACTAATACATATGCATAATATTTTCCACCAGCGCTTCTAGTATTTTTTGGAATAAATAAATCCATGTGAACTAAATTTAAAGAATAAAAATTTGATACTTAACTAATAGATTTAAAAATTGACTTATTTTTCATACTATATTGAAAATGGTCACAAAATTTTAAATTATTAAACCTGAGTTCCAGTAGATCCTTAATAAATCATTTCTTAGTCAACTTATATAAGTTTCTAAGGTTGAAGCTTCCTAAAATTATATTCCATAACCAAGAATGATCTTTGATTTCATTAATACATGGTATGTAATGACTCCTAATGTATTCTATGTTATGTGTGTAAACATTATCATAAATATTGGAAGAAATAATAAATTAATCATCAGAATTATTTACTAAAAATTAATAATTCCCAAATCCCACAAGTTATCCTTCACCACATAATTGACTTATTCTTATAAGGTTATTCTTAAGACCTAAAAAATTAATCATTTTAAGTAAAGGATTTTCCAAGAAGAATAATGTTACCTATTTTGATAATATTTCCTTGAGCATTTTCTCTAAAACATACTTTTCCCCCTTTCAACATGATTATCTTTTTCAAGAAATATTCATTAACACCCTTGTTTTCAGAAAACCCATTATCCATGTACCTTATTTTTTTTGATATTCTCTTTGTTATCCTGAAAAAAAATATTATCTTTTTGGAACCCAAGCCTCCTTAGGTACAGTATTGTTGTCAAACATAATTTTCTGTAGCCACATTTGTGTAATTTTGTTTTTTGAAAATTTTACTTCCATTGAGAAATAATATTAATGGAATCCTAATGGTTTTACTCTGCTTGAGGAACAAATTTTTATTCTAATTCCCACAATATTGACAATTTTTTAAAAAATGATCACTTTTAGGAATAAAGAAATTATCTCTAAAAACAGATTTTTTTCTAAAACCCATTTTGGTACTATTAGCACAAGGTTTTATTTATGTATTCATTTTACCATGATTTTATATACCGATGATAAACATTGAATTTTTATTTATCAAACTTGAAATTTCAGATTTTAGTTTTGCAACATAATTATTTATACTAATTAGCATTAATTCTAGAATTATGTTTTGTTTTGAAAATATTTATCTCATAAACTAATTTTTCAAAATCATTAGAAAGAGATTTCATCTCAAAAATCATATCATCATGATATTTTGAATGATATTACATTTAATTTTTTAAAATATTTATTCTTGAATTAGAATTAGAAATTTTATTCTAAGAATTATCATGTTTTTTTTCAAATTTTAAAAATTTCGTTCTCGAGTAGTTTTTAAATACGGGATAATTCATCATAAGACATAAATGAAATATATTATTATGAGGAATATTCTTTATCGTATTATTTTGAATCCTTGTCTTCAGGATAATTATCACCCAAAGGAATATTTGTATGATTTTTAGCTATGTGTACCTTATCCGTGAAACATTGATTAATCACAGGTACATTTACAAAAATTATTATGTTCCTATATTAGTGACTTTCATTCTCGGAAGAACATTCTTCAGAATCCTCACCACTATCACTCAAATTTTCAACATATTTCAGAACATTATTTCCTTTATATTTCTAATACATCATGGTGTTCCTTTTGGAATTATTTTCCTTTCCATATTTCCTCTATAGCTTTGTAAAATTAGGTTATATGTGTCCATATTTCTTACATTAATAACAAGTGAGTTCATCTTTGTTATCACTTCTATCCTTATGAACATTTTTTTATTTTCATTGAAAATATTTCTTTCTAACAATATTATTAATCCATCTTTCTTGGTTAGAAAATTCATTCTTAGAATGTTAAAAATAACTAGATTTTGATTCAATAGCTACTTTCTTTTTCCTTGAATATTTAACAATTTTCTCATCAGACTGAAATTTTGGTGGTAAAGATGATGTTGTAGCAAAGGAAACACCACCATTTTTATTTTTTATTTTTTGATAATCACTTTTGATCCCACCCTTATATTACATAATGGTTCCTATAAAATCATCCAATGTATGTTTATTAATCTTTCTTATCCTGTCGATGACAGTCATCTTAGATTTCCACTCAATGAGAATAATATAAATATTTTTTCAACATATATCTCATCATCAGGACGTTTCTCAATAATATATTGTAATGTATTTATAGTTTTCAAGAACCTACGGTGAATCATTCCAACTGATTATCCAGGTATGATTTCAATGGACTTGTAGTCTTGAAAAAGTATAGATCTTCTACTCTCAAAAACATTAGAACTACCAAAGTGTGTGATTTCTTGATTTTATCCTAACATTATTTGTAGCTTCTCCTGAAGATATATGACATTATATTGTTCTTTTCATGGAACATAAAAAAGTATTCCTTACTCTATAATTTAACTGTTACCTTGTTTTTAATGATGGGTAAAAGAAGTAACTACCTTAATATGATTCTTGTAGTCTCTAGTAATCGTAAAAAAATTATCAACTACATTATTGATAACAATAGTTTTCATCATATCTCTCCAATACACATAATCATCCCCATAAAATATACATGGTCTATTTGGATTTAGATTTACTATAGAACAAAAATTAATACCAACCATATTTAGAAAAATAAAAAATAATTTAGTCAAGTACATGTTAGTGTAACAATGTTTTATAAATATAATGATTATATCAAAGCTTAAAAACAACTTGCAAAAAGTAAAGTACATATAATCTATGCAAGTATTTAAGTAAAATAATTCTACTTTGGTACCAAATGTAAGATCATATAAGAATCTCAAATACCTATTATTATAATATGGGGTGAATTATAGTTTAAAATACTATGTTGAAGAAGATTAAACTAATTAACACGGAATCCTCGTTATGTATTGTTATTTGACATGGAATCTATCTGATTTACAAAGTCATGTAATAAGAACTTGGGATGGTCCAATTATATTAATCTGAAATATCATAATCACTATGTATATAATTTATAAGAGTATTGTTATTATTATATTCGTAATGATATAAATTAATTAAATTTATTGAATATTATGTCTAATGACTATATTTCAATTATATGCACAATGATAATAAAACATTTAAAACAAAACGTGATACAATAACTGACCAATAAAAGAAAGAATTACATGAAATTAAAAGATAAATAAATTATCCTTAAGAGTATGGTAGTAAATAACACTTACTAATGAAATCCACTAATTTATACTTACAGTAAAGTATTTAATTTCTTACAAAGAAAGAAATCGTTACAAATATTTGAATAGATCTATATTCCTATCACTGTAATTCCTAGATATAATGATCAGATCTATATTACTATCTACATAATCCCTCTATTATAGGGATCTGATAACCCATATTACTATACATTGAAGTCCATGACCCTAACAGTGATCACAAATATATTTCAATTAAAAAAATTTATTATGTAGACAACCCTTTTGTGGATTCTAGAGAACAAAATCTATCAAAATACATCACTGACTAAGAATGAGCAGTTCATGTAGAGAACTCTTTAGAATCGGGAAATCCAAATGCTCTAAACTCTCACAATGACTTGATATGTATAAGAATCCTTCCAATGGACATATTTTCATGTTTGTTGCTGCAACATGAAGTAGCTGACACTTGACATATCATAACGATCTGGAGTAAGTTAATGTATGATGCTAGATTAATAAACACTATTTCAATTATTATGATTTTCTTTACATGATAAACAATTATTTTTGTTCTGATTATTAAAATTGTCAATATGAATGACTTATTTAATAATTCCAATAAGATTATATTTATGACAGTATGTCTGATTTTATAAGTACATATATCAGTCTGATTGTAAAAACATTTTTTATTATGAAAGACGAGATTAAAATATAAATTATAATCTAATAAATGTGAGTCTTATTTTATCAGACACATTGTAGGGTCCTGAAAAATCTACAAAATAGAATGAGAATCCCATTAATTCATGAGAGGGTTATACCGAATTTCCATCGTGAAATTGTGAAAAAAATGTAAATAATACTCAATGGTTGGAAAAAGAAAAACCGGTCTGCATATTGGTCCAATGTTGATGGTACATGGACGTTTCAGTAAGCCTCCCCCACCATGGACCACTGTCATTCGCAGAACAGAGGCAAGGACCCTCCATGGGTTAGAAGTAGGACAGACACCTGGCCGGTCCACTGACACAAACCGCCCCAGCCGTTAACCGCTTCAACCAGCTTGGACCGCGTACGCCGTCATTCGCAGAAAATAGGCAGAGCCCTGCGCGTCTATGAAGCACTCCCCGAACTAGTTTGGTTCACGAGGAAGGTGCATTCAATGCCCCTCGTGAGTTGTGGATTGACCAAGTCATCTGTAAACTGGGTTTCCAGTCATGGGCCTCCACAAAACCTGCCGAATGGCCATAGATACATCTCTTTCCCCCACTCTATAAAAGGAGATCAAGTGGGAGACGAGGGGGATCGATCAGATTTGGGTGGAAGGATTTCGAAGGAAGGTGCTTATGATTCTGAAAACAGTGATGTTCCAATTCGCGACAGGAATGAAACTGGAAATGATTTAATAAGGAACCGAAAGATGCATAACAAATTTGTGAACCACAAACTTAAAATCACAAAAAAGATGGCCGCAAGCCAGGTCCCCTCCGCGGATATACTCCCCGCGGACCAGGGAGTCTATGAACCCTTTTCTATCCAACTCACCGTGTAGCACCCTCCTAAGTGGGTGAAGCCCTGACCGATGAACCCCCGACCGGCATCGCCCCTGGCCACTGCTACTCGAGCAGACTCCACCGCATACCAACTTGGTACGCGGGCTGAACCCGAATCAACGTTCCACCCTGGTACGCAGGATGCCTTTTAGTCTGCTTACCACCCTGGTACGCGGATGGCCTCTCCGGACGCCTAGCACCCCCCTACGCGAAGGGCGCCACTCCTTATACACCCATGTGGCCCGCCAACTCTTTCGGTGTTCCCATTATCTGAATCAGAGAAAATATTTCCAATCCGGCCTAATCCTTCGAAACCCTCCTCATCGGCCTATTCATCGGCCTTGAGCCAAGGCCTCTACCGAAGCCACTAAGTCCGCATGATGAAATCTCTAGGTGCATCAGTGCGCTGCTTTGAGTTCAAATACCCACTATAGGAAATGGAAAAGTGGTTGCTCTGGCCCTTGCGTTGGTTCCTGAAACATTCCTTGGCTCACATAACCAAGGTAGTGCAGGGTCAGAGCCAGGGAGTCCCCTTCTACCTCTCAACTTTCCAGGAGTGGGGGACCCCGCATGCATCTCTTTTCGACGCCAGTGGTGAGTAATTTTCCCCTCTTAGGAGGGTGATAGGGCAACCTCCTTGGTGTAATCCCCTAGCCTTTTTTATGGGAGGTAGCACCCATACACCTCCGTACATCCCTGGTGCCTAGAACCATGAAGGGAGATGGACACAAGGGTACCCTTTCCATCTCCCTCTGGGATTTGTCACCATCAAGCCTCCATCCTGGAGTATGTCCCAATCTCCATTTCTCGAGGCCGCTCCATGCGTAAGCCCCACTCTGCTTCCCACGGACGCACCATTCACGATGTGATCTTCAGGTCTCTGCTGGCTCTTGTTTCTCACACTGATCATGGCTCACATGGGCTTAGAGTAAGCATCAACCCTGAACCTAGCATCATGTGAACTACGAGGACATTGATCCATGTCAAGGAATGGTACGTAGGAAGCCTCCCTGAGGTTCAAGCCCACCACCGGGTCGTTCCGACCTCCTCCACGTCGGTTCACCACCGTCCCACATGACGTTAAACTATATACCCAATCCATCCCAAACTATGAGGACTTTAATCCATATCAAGGAATGGTACGTAGGAAGCCTCCAAAAGGTTCAAGCCCAACAAACCATTGGTCCTGACCGTCACCGTGTCGGTGTGCCAAGGCCCACCATCTTGGGCCACCTCAGAGTGTAAGCTCCATCCCTCGTCTCGCATGACGTTAAAATGCACTACCGAACTACGTGGATTCTGATTCCTCCCACGTGGATATGTAGAAATCCCATATTATGGGTTAGATCCAGAAGCTCAAGTCATTATCTATCCCCCTTGGATGAAAATAAACTCAAGAGCGCCCAGTTTTGAGGCTTGAAACCAGTTCCGTCTCAGTGAGTCCAATGTCCTTGGAGTCATTAATCTAATGAGGGATGGTAAAACTCAGGACTAAATGATTCCAAATCCCTACGTTCAGCTGACCATTTCCAACCCGGAGTAATATGTGGATACTATTCTTGGGTATAAACCAAATATTCTTGAACATGTGAACACTTCTTAAATCTATAAGAGAGTGAGTCCCGGAACAGGTAATAATTCCCCCCCTAAAAGGGTGCTATGAGACCGACTTCCCATCCTCTCGACCAATGTGGGTTCTTAAGCATCGCTGGCCAAATCTCCTAGAATATTCATGCCATTGGAAAGAAGGTCCACCTATTGTTGGATATGGAACACATGGGTGTTTCGAAATGAAGACCGACATACCCATCCTTAGCGATTGAGCAGAGCTCATCCCTCCGTGAGATCGACAGTCGGGCGCGTCGGTCCACTCCATCCTATTCGTCGTGAAACACATATAAAAATTCCAATAAATATAATTAATAATGTACAATTTATATTCAAGATATTTAATAACTTATTCTATGTGTGATAAATTGTAATCTTTTCTATGAAAACAATCTAAAATATTTTTTACTTAAAAAGTGAGTAAACATTTTTTTTAATAATGTGATTAGGATTTCCAAAACTAGAGGAATTGAAATGTAATAAGTCAAACTTATGTATCAATAGACCTTGAGAATTTCGGTTAGTGGAATGAGTGTGCGGTGTTATTCTATCTTTGAGACATAGTGACTAGGGGGAGTGGACCGTGGAGAGACAAATCATTAGGTTGGGTGTACGAGAAAATGTAGAGTGTTTTTTGAAAGGGGACAAGCTTGAGGCCATCACCCCTAATATAGATGTTGAACATATTGAGATGGTATTCTTGGTTATGGGAACAAATGGTGGGTTTAGGCATTCATCCAACACTTTTCATTCTTATATTTATGTTGGGACTTGTTATAGACCCTCTAGGTGGTTTCTCAATGAAATGGAATATACCTTTGGGGTGTTATATTATTCATGTATGGAAAATTATAATGTGTATTTATTTCATCATGTGTTACATTATGATGACAAAATTACTATAATGGAGGTCTATGATACTCATGGTCTTATGGAATTGGTAGATAATATTACAACCCAGGTATCTCAGACAAGGATATTCTTTATTTTTATATGAAAAGTCTTTACATTACACAAAAAAACAGGAATAACATTTTAAAACCATAACCTGCAAATAAAAGATCATAATCTTGTGTAATAGAATACATATTGCAAGTTCATAAGAAATTAATCATAGGGGAATCAAAGAACATGATCCATGAGAGAAAAATATTGGCCTAAAAAATAGATTTTTTAATACATATAAGGATATAAAATCATTTCCATAGAAGCCAAGTCTCATTGCCTAGTCCATCATTTTTGAATGAGTTCAGTCCTAAAATAATCATTATACTCATGGATAAATGGATGGACCATCATTGTTAAAAAAATTCTCTTATTGAACTAGGTTCACTCATCCTTCCAATCCTGTCTATCTCCTGAGATTTATGTCTTTACCTAATGCAATGAAGGGAGATATATTTCCCACCCATTTTATAATGAGAACCATATTTTTTTGCACCAAAAGATCATAAAAAATTAATAATATCATAACCCTTTAAATGAAATGGGTTTCCTAAAAATTTCATCATGCGATAACTTGTGGAAAAGAGGCTTGTTTCAAATTCATTTCATTATTTAATCATAGGATAACTCTTGAAAAAAGTGGGTTTCATAATCATATAATCATGGTATATCTTTTTGAAGAGAAATGAGTATCATAAATATCATTCCATCATAATCAAAATCCAATTAGGAAAATAATAATAATGGACAACAAATCATAATTAACATGAAATCACGTGATCTAAAATAGAAAATGATTTTGAAAGATCGCAAAGAATATTTCACGAGGAAGGAAAATTTTCATTGAAAATCACTTACTAAAACATAAAATTCATAAAACCTTTTCTAAATTCATTTATTTTAATATGAACTTGAAATTATATAAAGGATTATTTAAAAATTATTTAAAAATTTACTTGAGAAAAGAACTCTCTCTTATTTGAAAATCACTTTTTTAAAGTAAAACATTTTGAAAATCTATTTATATGAAAATAACCACGAAAACTTATAAAGGAAGGGATAAAAACATTTAAATTATTTCTTGAGGAAAATACAGTTTATATTTTTAAAAACAAATATTTAAACAAAAAACATTATTAAAATATTTTTTTTTTGAAAATAACCTTGAAAACATATAAATAAATATTTAAAAACCATTTAAAAATTTCATGTGGAAAATATCCTTTAGTCAATGAAAAACACTTTTTAAAACAAAAGAAATTTTGAAAATATAATTCATTGAAAATTTCCTTCAAATCTTACAAATTAGTCTTCTATGAAATTATTGGTCATGATGTCCAAAAATTTTGTTCATGATTTACACGTTAAAATTAATATTCCTTTTATATTTATATTAAAAGTCAAATGTGATTTTTTTTTGGAAAATGATAAGAAGATTACTTTCAATTTTTTTAATGAAATATAAACATGGTTTCAATTTTTTTAAAAATAGTATGTTAATTATAAAATAATTTTTATTTTTTTTATAAAATAAGGTTTTGGATGAAAAATTATTTTCTATCGAAGAGAAAAATAAGTCTAAATTTATTAAAATCATTTTCTGAATTATTTTAAGTACCAATGAGTGGAATGGTGGTGATATTACTTTAAAATATAATGAATAACCATATTAGAAAAAAAATTAACCTATTTATTTGGAGAGATAATATAATATTTTATAATTTAAAACATTACCAGAAATAATTCAGATAAATGAATGATATTGTGACATCAATTTTTTTCCAATTTGGTAACATTGAATTGTAAGCCCCATGAAAGAATTAAAATAAATGAAGAATAAAATATCATGAATATAATTAAATTATATATGTTAAAACTTAAATGTGGAGTTATATATACCTCATAAAAAATATAGCTGCATAACCTAACATATGTATCAAATACAGAATATTAAGACCAAAATCCTTTACCGATTTGGTATCTTTTAATCCACACACCCCATGAAAGAGATATCCTAAAATGGATATTTAAAAAAATATTTTTACGTATAAGACTCAAAAAATATATTCATGGGAAGTATATACACTACATAAAATAATCATGTAGCAGACATGGCATGTGTCTCATAGAGAAATAAAAGTGAGACGAAAATCCCATACCTTAACTCTTGACTTTATTCATATGTGTGAAAACATCATTTTTAATAAATAGATGTTTATTATAAAAATTATATATATATATATAGAATATCATATATTATTTTAATATGAACTTTTATTTCTGAATTATTAATAATTCTTTGTTAATCTTACTATTTGGGTAACAACCACATTCAATTTACATATGTTTTGAATATTTATTTTTGGTCCTCATATATTGATCATGGTTTTATCATATAAAGAATTATAATCGTGATATTTATCATAAATATTCCCTATTTTTCTATTTAGAGTAATCAATAAAATTTAGTAATAGGAATTGAAACACTTTGTTCATGGAGATGGTTGGTCGTACGCATGAATGAACGTCATTTCCATTTATAAGTCAAATATAAAGAAAAAAAAGTTAAATTATATATAATATTTACATAATATTTTCTAGGTCATATATATCACATTTTCTCATTAATCCTATCTTTATTACATTCTATGTAAAGCATAAATTAATCACATCACATCGTGAGGCAGTTTTCCACCACACACAAATGTGAAGTTATTATATTCCATGAAAATGGAATGCATAAATGTATATATGATATAATTATTTAATTACTATAAAATTATAATAACATTCATATATAAATTATAAATCCTTAATTATATCCACCCTTTATATGTTTTAATTGAAAAATGTATGGCATTGGTTTATGAGGTGGTAGTCCACCGTACACATAAATGATGATTCTATGACACATTTGATGGAAGTGGAGATGGTTGTAGGTCATGAATGAATCATTATAACATATTAGTGCATGTAAGATACTATTGGTATTATATAATAATGTTATAATATGAAATTTATTGGGTGGAGGATGAAATAAAACAGATGCATGTTGATGAATATTACCTCTTCTTATGGAATCCTCATTAGGTTTGAAAAAGTCATTTTTAGGTTGGATATCTGTCCAAATTAATGCATATAGTATGAAAATAAAGAATTGAGGATGAAATTTGGGATGTTATTGAATGAATGATAAATTTTTTGAAGGAGTTAATAGGTGATGTGAAGGGTTTCCTTTTATAAGTGCAGTGAGTGTTACAGTTGTAATTTTTTAAAAGAAATAATTCCACACCTTTTGTTTATCACAAGGAAGAAATAATGGTCCTTTATAGAAAAAAAAAGTTATATGTTCTATAAATCTCCATGAAATGGGGTTTGCAAAATTTTTGTTCATTTTTTAGCCTCATCATTTTAGTCCCCCCCTAAAACCCCATTTTTACCTGAACTGTGATAAATTTTTTTTACTATTTTTACTATTTATTTCCAAAAAAATTAAGATTAACTTTTTATATGATATAAATTATTATAATTATAAATAATTAATTAATTTTTCCTCATTATTTTCCCATAAGTTGAAAATTTTAATTTTCAATTAACCCTACAGACATGGTGAGAAAATCAGTTTTTAAAGATAAAATGTTCAAAACATTACATAGATTGTATATCCAATTTCAATATGAAATTGATTAAAAATTAAAAAATTGGATTAATTTATATATATATATATAATTTTACAATTTTTAATTTAAAACTAATTAAAAAATTTAACTTTATAAATAATTTAAATAAGAAGGTAGTTTTCAATTAAAATTCAGTATTTTTCAATATTCATCAAAAAAGGAATCATTTCTGAAAAACCACCATAATTATCCCTGAGATTATTTTTAAATGATGAATCAAAAAAATGATTTCATTTTTCAAATAAATTTTATAATTTTTTTAAAAATTAAATTTAAAATTAAACCTGAAGACATGATAAAAAAGTGGGTTTTTCAGAAGTGTATTATATTCAAGTACAAGATGATTTTATATTAGCTATAGGTCTAACAATATTAATTATATGAATATAAAATAAAATTAATTAATATATAATATATATTTTTCAATAAATATATTCTAAATTATCTATTATTTTAAATAATTAAAACAGTGAAACATAATGCACTTTAAAATAGTTTTCAAGAAAAACCCATTTTAAACCTAAAAATTAGTTATACTAAAATCCAATATAAAGTTGATTCAAGAGTATTTAAGTTGATTAAATATCACTAAAGAAAACCTATTTTACATTAAAACATAATTGGGAATTTAAATTACATAATTTACAGAAAATAAATGATTCTTTTACAAAAATTATTATTTTTCACTATTCTCTAAAAAACCAATATTTTCCAAAAAATCCCAAAATTTCATAATTAGTTAATTTTTATATGATGATTTTTAAATGTAAGGATGTTTTATCAAAAAATCTAAAATATTGATAAATTAATTATAATATTTTCTCTTAAAATTAAATAAAAATCAATTTTAAAGAAATAATATTTTTGATGTATATAATTAGATTATAAAAAATATATTGATTATTTAGTATGAATTTATGAGTATGTTTATATTTAGTAGGATATTTATAGGTATATTTTATAAAGTATTTAATACTATTGATTCTCCCCTACTTAATTACCATGTTATAATAATATTATTTAATAGATTAAAAATTTTGGGTGTTTTATGCCATGAATGCTTTTGAAGAAACTCGTTGTTATATGTAACTCAACCTAAAACAAGTTCTGTGTACTTTGAAAGATAAAATTAGTGTTATATAGAATGAAAAATAACAAAAAAAATACTAATTTCATTTGAAAAAATTACAAAATATAAAGGTGTTACATTCTAACACCATTAAAATATATTTCACCATTAAAACATGTCTCCATTAAAAATAATTTAACATTTCAAAATTAATTCATAGAAACCAAAATCATAAAAATTAATAATACAACACCCATTAAAAAGGGAAAGATTGAAACATAAAGGTTACCTAAAGTAAATCAAAACTATGCCTTCCCATAGAATAATATAGGTAATAAGTGATGATTAGGATATGGAAGAAAAGAGTAAATAGTTATAGAGATTGATAGTTATCATTTATGAAAAGAGAGTTGGTGATCGAGAAAAAGATAAATTCTAGAAAAACATAAAGAAAATAGGTGTGAAAATTTAAAATGAAATCATATAAATTATGGTAATATGAAAACCTCAAATTTCAAAATCTCTTTTCTAATGTTTAATAATTATCACTGGAAGATAAAATTACATGATTTCATTCCATTTAAAGCAACAATCCCACTCATTTTTATTACTTGATGAATTTTCACATCATCTTTTACACTATTAAATGAATGTTAATTTTTAATTATTGAAAAACCAATGCATCAAAAGATCCAGAAATAATGATAATTCATTCCATCAATCTCTATTTTAAATAAAAAAATGGATAGAATAGGTTGTCTAATATGAATGAATCTTCATATGGTGAAATAATACATTAATATATAAAACCCATCAAAATTTCCATATAAACCATTTTATAAATGGTTGACCTTATGACCCTTACGAGATATTCATATAAAAAACATTAGAAAGAAGATTAATAAATTTATAAAATGAACTTCTCATTAATCCCCCAAATATTATGAAATGGTTCTTATTAATGACATACCAAACATTTGAATACCTCTATCATGTATTATATTGAAACATGAATAACCATATAACCTTATTTAAAATATAAATTATTCTTTAGTCCTTACATAAAAAAATATTATCTGATATATTCCATATATACAAAAATTTTGTAAACTTAATTAATGGTAGAATAAACTACTTTTTCAATAAAACATTAATTACTTATAATGAAATCAGTTCCACCCAATTTACCTTATTCAGATCAATTATCTATTTATCCAAATATAATTATCAAAATATTCATAACATATTAAGGGTTATCTTTATAATATAATATTTCCATTAAACCACTTTTCCATTCTAACACCATCATTCATCATTTTCTTTCAAATCATTAAAGGAAAACTTATACTAAACAATACTTATATATTACATGATTCATATAATATAGTCTTTGAATTCCAATACAAAAGTAATTCATTCACCACACTCCCTTCTCAGACCAATAACTAGGATTTACCATCTCATTACTTAATACCTATTTCTTTTCTTATTTAATTTGTTGTCTCTTCATCTTTAAAAATATAACCCTTACTCATAAAACTAGTCCAATTTTCATCAGCACCATTCCCCATAGGAAATCCGTTTTCATAATTCCCATAAATTTCAAATTTGAAACATTCAACCCTCAGTGATATATTAAGGGGACAAATATTCAAATACATTATGATAACTAAACATTTCCCTTTTTTATTCATAAATTATTTACATTGTGTCATTATTTTCAAAATAGAAACATCTTCTAATTCAACAAAGACATTCCCTTGATTGATTCTTCAAATATTATCAACATATAATAAATTGAAAATTATTTCATATATGGTATCCACTACCAAAAATTCGAAAAAAACCATTCCATACATTGTTTGGTTATTTTTAAAGTTGGTTATGGAACACATTGTTAATCATGTTCTTTGAGAATTGAGTAGTCACAATCACAATATCCTTCACTCTAGTCATCATCTCATTTGTCTTCTCATCAGATTTTTTTTTATCAAATTCATTTTTAGCCCATTTCCTTCTTGATCCCACCACTAAATAAAACCAAAAAACATAGTCTAAGAAACAGTAATCATAGTAGAAAACCACATAATCATGAAAAAAATAACTTATAGAAAGTATAAATCATTACACATTATTTTTAATATAAAATAATTTAGGTTTATCCCAAGTCACTCATAGACATAATATATTTTAATCCTTCATGATGTTTTGTGACGAATTTTTTTATTTTCAAGGAATATAACATGGAAGTTTCAAACCAAGATTTAGGTAGGTCTCGTTGTTGTGTACAAGGTTAGAATCAGGTAATGCTTAATCCACATTTTCCAAATATAGTACTCCTTGGTACCTTTGTTACGAAGCCACATACACTTATAGAATCCGGTCAGGGATGTAATTTCATGGAAACTAATTTATTTATCCTTTCAAATAATTGTAGGAATTTTTTTTTGTAATTTTACTACTCCTTAGAATTATAATTATAAATATCCCTATAATTATTCTTATAAATATTAATATGGATATCACTAAGGATTTCCCATCCTAGTTTCCAAAGGTAAACTAAACATTTCCATTGATACCAACTCTAACACTCTAGGCTTCTAAAACATGGATGTTTCATCTTTTTATATGAATATTAATTGCATTACACAAACACACACTTAAGTACTATAATATTTTAGTTCCTTTTGAAACATGTAACACAATCCTCTTAATTTATGAAATATCCTCAATATCACCAATAAATATATTATCCTTTAGTACTCTTAATAAAAAAATTATTCATAACCTGGTGAATAGATACATAAAATAGACGGGTCCATATTATCAATAAGTGTAAATAAGTGAGATACACAAGCATAAAATTGATGTATTAGTATAAGAAAATGATCATAACATATGAAAACCATACCCTTCATTTCAAAGATCATAATATTGTGTCATGAAATAAATATTGGATGTCCATTAGGAATTAATCATATGAAAATTAGATAACATGATCCTGAAGAGAATGAAATTCACATAAGACATACATTTTTGGTATAAAATAAATCATAGAAAATCATTTCCATACGTGTCCAGGATCACTTCCAAGGTTATAATAGTGCAATATTTTCACTCCCCAAACTATCATAGTATTCAAGATTCACTCTCAAGATCATCATAGTAGAAATATTCTATTCTTAAACCAGATTGCCTCACCATTCCATTCCTAGATATCTCATGAGATATAAATCATTGGCCAATGCATTTGAGGGAGTTATAGGTGGCACCAATCTCATAATAAAAACCATATTTATGTACACCAAAAGAATCATAAAAAATTCATATCATAACACATGGAATGGAATAGTTTTCATAATAATTTCATATTTTCATAACTTGTGGAAAAGAGACAAGTTTCATAGTTGTTTTATTATAGAAAAATCCATGAAAAGAAGTGGGTTTCATAAGCAATTTATAATGGTATATCCCAAAGAATAGAAACTAGTTTTTTAAAATTTAATAGCATCATAAAATTAAAAAATTTGGAAAAATAATAAAAAATTAATCATTGGATCATATCCTTATAAATAATTATTAACATCAAATAATTTCATCTTATATAGAAAATTACTTTGAATGTTCAAGCCGATCATTTCTTGAGGAAGATAACTTTTCTTTGAAAACAAATTTTTAAAACTAAAAATACATAATATATATTGGAAATACTTTTATTTTAAATTAACCTTAAAAAATATAAAATAATACGAAAAAAAGTAAAAAATTTCTGTAAGAAAATATCATTCCCACTTTTGAAAATAAATTTTAAAACTAAAACACGTTAAAAATATTTTTATTTGAAAATATCACTAAAAATGTATAAAAGGATATTTAACAATGATTTGAAATAGTTTTTTAAGAAAATATAATTTCATCTTTGAAAAGAACTTTTTAAAACAATAAATCATTTTTAAATCTATTTTCATTGAAATTTATCTTGAAAAATTATAATAGAGGTGTAAAAAATAAATCAATAATTATATTGAGGGAAATATCTCTTATGATTTAAAAATAAATTTTTAAAACATAAAATATTTTTAAAATATTTTTTTAATATCATTTAACTTTTTTAATAGATTATTTTTTTAAATTAATTCTATGGTGTTGGAAAATTCCATTCATCCTGTACATATTAAAATAGATATTTCTTTCACATTTAGGGAAAATCAAAAATGGAATTATTTGAAAATCAAAATTAAGATTACATTCAAATTTTTTTAAATTAAAAAATGGTAAAAATTCCATTTAAACATTATAGTAGATTATAAAAAAATTAAAACATTTTTAGAAAACATGGTTTTGGATGAAAATGGATTTCCAACTAAGGTGGGAAATAAATTCATATTTTCTTAAGAAAATTTTCTCAAATACATTATATACCAAATAGTCGGAATATAGATCTAGTACACAAAAATATCATGAATAAAAATATTATAATAAAATTCATGAGTTTATTTATAGATAGTTAAATTTTTTTATCATTTGAAACATGATCATAAACAATTCCCATAATCGATAAGATTGTAACATAAAATCTTTACCCCTTTAGTAACTTTGAATCATAGGCCCCATGAAAGAATAACAACAAATGAAACATAAAAAATAATTATAATAAAAATATTCATGATATTATATTTTATAATGTATTTATATATTCCTCATAAATTAATATTGGTTCATAACATAACATTTGTCTCAAAGAATAAAAATTGAGATAAAAATCCCTTACCGATTTGGTAACTTTTGATCTGTAAACACACTGAAAGAGTGATCCACAAATGTATATGTAAAAAATAATAATTTGAAGTTTTATAATCATAACATAAATTCATTTTCATTATATACACCACAAAAAAAGCAACATTTAGGGAACATGACATGTGTATCACAGAAAAATAAAAGTGAGATGGAAATCCCTTACCATAAGTCTTGACTTCCATTATACTCATTAATCCATCATATATAATGAATATAGTTTTATTATAAATTTTATAAATAAATTTTATTTATATATTTCATACCATATTTTATTTTAATATGTAAATTTATTACACATTTATTAATAATACTATGTTAAAGTTATGTTTCATGTAATAACAGCTTGTTTTTTTATATGTTTTGATTTTTTATTTTTGTCCCACTTAAATTGATCATGGTTTAATAATACCTAAAAATTTAAAATTATATAAATATTATATTTATTAATTATATATGTATTTATATTAATCTATTAAATTTAGTGAATGAAAATGAAATACATTATTCATTGAGATGGTATTCCATAAAAACACATGATCATTTTCCCCATTTTTTTATCGGACTGAAAGAAAAAAATTTAAATGATTTATTATCATCAAATAGTATTTAATGTCATATATATCACATATTTTTATTAAAACCATCTGAATTACCTTTCATGTAACTTTTGTATGACTCATATCTCTTTAAGAGGTAGTAGTCTGTCGTACACACGAGCGACATTACTGTATTCCAATAAAATGGAAAGTATGAAGGTATGTGTGATTAAATAATTTCATAAATATAATAATATAATAAATATAATATATAAATAACAGATTAATTATTATTTCCAGTATTGAGATGTGTTAATTGAAAAAATGACTGACAAAGATTTGTGAAGCGGTAGTCCACAGTACAAAAAATGATGATTTTCACACCCATTTGATGGAATTAGAGTTCGTTTTAGGTTATGGACATAACATGACATTATATTATTATAGTTAAGATACTTTGGTTTTTATATCATCATGTTATAAAAAATAATTGAAGGAGTTGTGTGAATAAATAAAATAAAAACACGTGTTATTGAGTGTTAGCTCTTCGTCGGGTATCCTCCATAGGTTTGCACCAAAAGACTTCATAGGTTATTTTTTTTTAAAATAAGGATATAATATTATATCATGTAATAAGGAAAGTGATTTGGGTAGATATTGGAAAAATCCAAAAAAAATTGAAGGTGTTATGTGGAGAGGATAAGGGATGGCCTTTTCCAAGAAAGGTTAGTGGCACACTTGTAATTTTTAGAAAGAAAGAATTCCACCCACATTTGATTCATTTAAAAAGGATATGATAACAAACCTTACAAGATACTAGAAATTATAAGGTCCATATATGTTCATAAAATGTGGTTTGGTCATTTTTGGGTCATTTTTGACCCTTATCATTTTAGTTTAACAACCATCAAACCCATTTTTACCTTAACCATGTTAAATTATTTTTATTATTCTATATATTAGTTTTGGAAAAATCTTAAGAAAAAATTATTTGTTAAAAGAATTTTTATGAATAAAAATACGGAATCCATTTTTTCTAATTTTATTAATAGTTCTATACAATTTTAATTTAAAATTAACCCCACTAACATGGTGAGAAAGCTGTTTTTAAAGTGAAAATCGTCAAATGTTTTCATCATTTTTATATTAAAATTACATATTAAATTGATTATAATGACATAAATTAGATTAATAGATATAAAATTGGAATAATTTTACTTTAATATAAATTTAATACAAAATTTTACATTATAAATAATTTAATCAAAATGGTAGTTGTCGATTAAAATTCAATATTTTTCACTATTAAACAAAAATGAAACTTAAAAAAACAAACACCATAAGATTATTGTGAAATTATTAATTTTAAAAATGATTTTACAATCACAAATAAATTTTTCAAAAATATTCAAAAATGAAATTTAAAAAAAAAACCCACAGACATAATGAAACATAGGTTTTTCGATAAGTCTATTCTTTTCACATACGAGATGATTTTATATGAAATATATGTATAATATTAATGGTAGACCCTTCATGATATTTTTTTTCATAATCCCAAATAATGTCAATATAAAGATTGAAATATTTCATGATAATTTTAATATCTCTATGAAAATCAAATATTTCATACAACAACATATACTTTAATATGTCAATTGTTTATAGTCGTGAATAAATATGTTTACAAGTGTATTTTTACATGTAATTATGATTAACACTTCTTCTTTTAATGGTATATGTAAGACATAATCTTCATAATATTTTTTTTGAATTCCCTGAAAAACCAAAGTCGACACACCAAAACCGAAATTGACACACTGAAATCGAAATCGACACACCGAAACTAATGTTTGATATACCGAAGAATAACAGACTGATATTTGACAAATTGAGCCAACACACTGAAACCGAAGTTCCCTGAGACTGAAGAATGTCAAACCAAAGATTGATTTATCAATGTATGATAGAACGATGTTATTAGACCGAAGTATGACACACTGAAGTATGACACACCGAAGTTCAACAGACCGAATTTGACACATCGAATTCAACACACCAAAGTTCGACAGACCGAAGTTCGATAGACCGAAGTTGACAAACCAAAGTATGGCACACCGAAGTACGACACTCCGAAGTTTGACACACCAAATATGATAGAATAATGTTATTAAACCAAATAAAATAGACCGAAGAAGACTCACCGATTGATATAAATAATTTTTTCCATTTCATTAAATCAAATTTATCTCTAACAGTCATATTTAGACAAATTAATGTTTCTGAAATTATTAAATGTTGTATGTATAAGTATTCGTAGACAAGTATGAGGTACATGCACGTGTAAAGATCTTCATTTCAAGAGGATCCTGGAATATAAAAGGACCTCATCTTTCGCGTAAAATAAAGAGAAGCACTCAGTTCAGTTAAAAAAGAAGTACACAATGAGACACAGACTGTGCGAATACCAAAAGGCAAGAACTAAGTACTTGAGATTACAAGAATACCGTAATAAGATACCTTCTACAAAAAGGGACTCAGTATACATTAAGACACTACAGAGTGGAACCTTTTCACTCCTCGAAGCTGGATTACAGAAACTGCAATACTCGGTTCTGAAGACATCTTCCATAATAAGACTCAAATACCATTTTCTAAACATTCATTGAGTATAGAGCATTACTTTTCAACACATAGAGAATTCTTAACTCTATTCTCTTCTTAACTCGGTTGTGTTTTATATTCACTACTTGAGAAGTGTTTATATTTTTTAGTATAATACACACTGTCTCCAGAGCATAACTAGAGGATAAAAAACTATCCTAATACTCAATAACTTATTACATTGGTTTCCCACGAATAATAGTGGTAAGGGTCAAGTGTGACCTAGACAGCTGGGTGTGCTGTTGTAAACCCTGATCCTGGGGGTGGATCAAAATTTTATTTATACAATCATCTTAGTGGAATGTGATCACCAAGTGGAGAGGATTACATCTCTACTTGAGACTGAACCTCTTGTTTAAATTTTTGTTCAATCTTCAATTACTCTATTTTGTTTTATCCGCAACTTATATTTCACAAAGACAGAAAACCATTTTTACTTTTACTTTAATAGTTAGTTTGGGTTAGTGTGTATTTATTCTTAAAAAATTAAACATGTTTCAAAAGTTGAATGAGTTATTAAATTTATTAAACTGAGGATTAATAAACCTTAAATGAACTTGTTGTGCAATTAAACATTTATATCTATACTTCCTTAATTGACTGGGCCCTTTCGAATTGGGATATTTTTATCATAATGTTTTTAATAGAAATTTTAAATGGAACCCAATTCACCCCCTATTTAGTATCCACTCCGACCAAGATTTGGTATTAGAGGATTATTTATTTTCAAGTTTTTCAAATTATTTTCAACTATGATTTTAGTTGTATCTTAAAGATCTTAAATTTTTTTTCATATCTAAATTTTTAGTTCTTTAAATTCTATGTAACTATGGAAACTAGAGTTGGGGGTGATGCTGCTACCAGACCACCTTTATTTAATGGTAATAACTATGATCAGTGGAAATTAAAAATGAAAATTTATCTAGAGAGTATGGGACCTGAAACCTGGGAGACAATTGAAAAACAACATCCATTACCTGCTACTGTTAGGGACACATAGTCTCAGTTGACTAAAGCTACATATAATAATAACGATAAATCAATGAGTGCCTTGTACTGTTCTCTAGGTTATGATGAATTCAATAGAATATCTTCTTGTAAAAATGCATATGAAATTTGGGACACACTAACTGTTTCTCATGAGGGAACAACTAATGTAAAAGAAATGAGACTAAATACATACAATATTAAATTTGATAATTTTAAAAAGAGGCATGATGAACATATCTCTGAAATGTATCTCAGGTTTAAAGAAATAGTGAACACTATGAGTCTGCTTGGAAAACCAATGGACAAAAAGGACCAAATCATGAGGATGCTTCGATGCCTACCTGACAGATGGAGGGGAAATTGTGTTTCCATTCGAGAATCTTGTGACATAAGCAAGATACTATTAAAGGAACTAATAGGAAAGCTTATGATGGACGAGGAAGAACTTACGGTGAATCAAGAAGTAGATGAGTAACTAAGGAAGAAATCAGTAGCATTCAAGACTAGTACCTCAAAGATAAAAATCAAAGAAAAATCTCAAGTTCCTGTAGACAGTTCCACTAGCGATGAGTCAGATTCAGACAATGATGAGGAGATGGCTCATCTTGCAAGGAGATTCAAAAAAGCTTTACCGAAATAATAAATTCTTCATGAAGTTAAATTATAAGGGAATGTATGATAGTAATGGACAATGGAAGAAAGACAGAAAATGGAATGAAAACTCAAATGAAATATTCTACTATGAGTGAAAACGAAAAGCTCATGTGAAGGTAGACTGTCCAAATATGAAATTTAATAAGAAATACGAAGGCAAGGGAAAAGGATATAAAAAGGATATGAAATCTACCTAGAGTGCTTCAGAATACAACTCTAGTGGATCTGATTCTTTTGATAGTGAATAGAAAAATCATTCTAACTAATGTTTCATGACAGAAACATCTGAGGTAACAGATAACTCTCCTATACAAAATGCCTATTATTCTGAGAATATGATTGAGTCACATAATTAACTACCTACACGATCAGCTTCCCTGGAACCCATTGGATCACACATTATTTACTAATGAGGAAGTCAGACATTCACGAATCTCGATTGTAATTAAAGGATATATATGAATGTGTTTATATCTGTATAAATATTTATTCATGTGTATAAATATATATGAGGATATTTGAATATATCATGTTAGATACTCGATAGACAGAGGTCCACCTCTTAATTGACTGTATTAATCATTCAACTATATTCCATTGATTTAATTATATGTAATTTATTTTTTCAATACCTTGGAAACCCAGTGATTTTAGGACACACGATTTGATGTTACCATTACGTGAATTCTTAGAGATATATGATTACACACTACTTGGGGAACATAGTGGAGTATTTTGAGTGCATAGTGATGACACATATTAGTTAGTGGATCACCCGGGATGCCTAATTGTCATGGATGAAAGTGATTCTAGAGATTTTCAAGTGGTCACATTCCCCCAAGCATAAGATTCCTGGGGTATCCATGAGTCTGATTATGATCACCTACCTTGATACCTAGGATACTCCATTGGATCAGTTGGACAAAACATAATTGTATTTCATAGAGATGTATGGGAACAGGATATTGATCCAATTATTGGTGATGGTGATTTTTGATTTCATATTTTAAGAGTATTCCAAATATATTTCTTGATGGTCATCCACCATGGAATTATTTAATGTTTCTATTATTTTTATTTTTTACAGGTTGGGACATAAGAAGCCGACATCGTATTGGAATAATAAAAACATTGAAAATTTCTTGGGCCTATTTTATACTCATCACATGTGTGGAACTCCTTGGATGACTAAGATCAACCTTGATCCCTTATTTAAATAGCTTCTAACTAAAATGAATAATTATTTATTAAATTTAATTTTGGAGAGTTTGGATGATCCGTAGGGTTATGAAAACTACCCCCCCCCATGGTGATGTGCCTTACTCGGAGATATCCTGGTACATTTTGAAGAGGTAATGATCAGACCATGGTAGCCATCAAGCCCTATGTATAGCTTTGGTTACTTCATTTTTTTCAGTTGTTGATTTTTTTAGTATCATCATAGTTGAGCAGTTCACCTAAATATTTGTTCCTTTTACTAGCCCTAAATTCGACCATGTTATTGATTCCCTACCGTGTTTTGTACTAACACCCTACTCAGGCTTCCATTAGACATTAGTACACAAGAATACATTCAATTGGTTACCGGAACAGGTCATAATGAGGCCCGAGACAAATTGAGTAATATAGCTAAGATCAATAATTCATGTTTATTATATGGAAATACATTGTGTGGTTTTTATAAACTTCTACATTTATTATTTTCTTTATTCCTTTATTTATATTCTTCCAAGTGTACAATCACTTTTTAATGTATGTTATTATTATTTTAGCCTTTACCACATTCCATCCATTATCATCTATTTATGTTGTCAACCTTCCACTTTATCTTTTCTTATAATGAATCATGTTTATTTATTTCTACAATTTTTCTTACTCTAGTATGTGGGAATAGTCTCCCTACGATTAAACCCTAGGCCCTCGCTCCTAGTCAAAAGCCTCTAGCATATATCAAGACCAAATTAAGGCTAGGTGGTGACCCAACTCGATTATTGTTAATATTAACCTAGATGTGGTGTGAAAAATTGGTATTATAAGGGTTACATCCCTATTATCATTTATTTAGGATATTGTAGATTGGAATATATAAAATTTGTTCTATCTAAGGATGTATATCAGATTGGTTTGTAGATAACACTTGTTTTAGTATGAATTATATGTATCCATGGGACATGGGATTGATGTTATTGGTTTTGGATGCTATAGTTCTGTATTATTTTCTCTTTTAGATAAATAGGTGTGGTGTGGATTTTATGAATTTTTTATGGATTCATGGCTTGCCTCCCATTTGTGAGTCATCAATGATAAATTTTGACTCTTGGATTGTAGAGATAAGATGAATTTGTCCATGAATCATATTTGGCACATAAGGATTACATGTTATATGTATGATAGTGTGTAATTTTTATGAATAATGAGGAAATTTTTTTAATGTGTCAATAATAACTTCAAAGATAATTTAAGATATTGGTTCTTGGTGGAAATATACTTAGTATAACAACCTTGTTTATGTTCACTTCTAATAAGAAATGTGGACTACATTGCGATGTGACATAATGATGGTGACATCAATATAGTCTTCTACATAGGAGGTGGAGTGAGCCTCAGTAGGTCAGAATATATGCTTGAAATTTCATTAGAAACATTGATTGGTCCAGAGGGGTATATTATTCTTTAGAGAAGGTTGTATAAGAGAACAATTTGGACCTAGGTAGATAATTCCCTTTTAGTAAACAATTTTTTGGAGTTTCAATTTCACATATTGATTACCAAAGAGTTATAACAAACAAAATATATTTTCCCATATATATCTATATGATAGTTTACATAACTAATATACATTTAGGGCTATCTTGTTAGATAATCATGTGTGGTACTGATAGGTACCAGAATGTTTTCAATGAATTGGAACCTTAAAGGGGTATTACCGTATATGGATTCCAAATGAGGATTAGTTCATTATCTTTTTTCTTTTTAACATCATGAATCCCTAGGCTGAACTCTCCTATGATAATAATAAAAAAGGATTCTAGGATTCCATAAATTCTAATGAAACTATAATCCTCTGTCAGCTAATTCATTATTAGTGAGGTTTATTAAAATGATTTTCCAATTAAAACTTATAGGATGTATTCCTCCAAAACATGTAATTGTAAACCTAAATAACATAACCCATAAATTGATGTTTTAACCACAGTAGGTCTATGTTATGATTGTATCCCATAGAGAGGGTTGACATGTGTGATGGATTACATGTAACGGATAAGGTGAGAACATGGATGTTTCTCAAACATTCTAATTAAAGGGGTTATTACCTATGTATGAATCCCCTATTTGTGGAAAGCGGTTGATGTGTGATACCATCATTCATGAGGCCCCATGAGTGGGTGTATGGGTATGTTAATGTTTTTCGTTGAGATGCGGGTATGGATAAAGCACCCTGAGTTGTGACATTGGTGAGAGGTTTGACCTTTTGAATAGGTGTAAGTACCTAGTGGACCTATAATGGGGATTATCTAATCTGTCTATATAGTTTTACTAGAGAATATTAGTTTTGAATAATACCATATTGAGTGGACATTTTCTTTGATAATGGGTTACCCAATAGAGGGGTTATCCCAAGGGTAGTGTCCCATAGGTATGGGAATTACTATAATGTTATTCCCTATATGAGATTGATGTATATGTGGTGATCGGTTTTATTTAATTGGCATGATGATGAATTTTGTTTTTTGAGAAAGAATGTATGGGTTCATTGTTATTTAGAAAGAGTTCAATGGGTAGTGACATTTGACTTTTTATCCCTATTGACTAGTGATTGTATGGTGAGATACATGGCTTGAGTTGGGTTGTATTCTAATGATCAGAATGCATTTATGTGGTGGATTAGAATGTTTATGAGGATTACATGCTTCAAACTATGAATGTACAACTATGATACTAAAATAATGTTGAGGTGTAGGCATCCATTGGGTAAATCATGCAATAGGGTAGGATTCTGTTTTCAGAGAGGAGTTTCCAGGGATCACCCAAAATGTCTAAAATAATATTCCATGGAGCATTATTAACTTATTTTTGGTTACATTCCTCTCAATAGATCATGATTTGGGAGGTGGATTGTGTGCAGGACTAGGATTCAGTTTTTGGGTGCAAGACTAGGAATGATGAATTTGAATGTGATTCTTGCAGGCATATTAAACCATGGATTGAGGTAAATTAATATATGTTCCCTATGATGAGGAATATAATGTATATTAATTGGGTTCCATGAGATGGATGACCTATGGTTTAACCTTGACACACACTATATAGAGACATGGTTTCTTCGGATAGAAAAATTATGGTTAAGACTATATTATGACCAGAATATCATGGAAATAGGGGAATTAATTAAAAAATACAGTCATATAGGGAATTAATCAAGGGTGGTGACGCCTAATGATTTTATACACAATGAATTTCATCGATGTTATTCCAGATGAATAAAAAATCAGTGTTTAAAAAAAAATGTTTATCGATAATGAGTTGTTTTTATCCATTCCAATTGTTATGTAAAAAAATATTATATGAATGGGACAATATGAAATGTCATTCATCATGGTCATGAGGTTAAATGGTTGATCATATGGTGGGGAGCAGGATGTTGGTAACTTGTATGTAACCCTCACCTATGAATGTTTATGGGGGTATGAGACCAATCATCGAATAGTCATTTTGGATTTCAAAAGTCATTAGATAAATGGACCTATGTATTTCTATTTTCCTAATTAAATTTGATATATATGTTTTTTTATGTTGTTTGTGGAGTTTGATAATGGTTATTGGGCATGGGGTGCTTGTGATGATCCGCTGAATTTTAATAGGGAATGATCTAGTATTTACACTATGGGATGACAAAAGAAATTTATATTTTATGGTTTATATATGATATTTCAGAAAAATTAATATGTGGGCCCATGTGAGTTTTTGAAAGATCATGGGGTACCTCATGGAGAAGGGGAACTTGGATTGGGAGTTGATAATACATCAGGGACTGTGGGAAAGTGATATTGGGATAGTTTAGTTATAAAAGGTTTGACTAAAATTCTCATTTTTAATTTGATATGGTTGATGACGATCCTCGTCATGAATACTATTGGGATGAGACAAGTGAATCTCAAAGTGTGGTTGTGGATTTTCAAGGAAAAAATATGATGATCGGGTTAATATTGGTCGATTATAATTAGGTCATTTTAGATCAGAATTGTTGGTCGGGAGACGCATCTCGTGTGTGATTTGACTTAGTAAGTCAAAGATCAGGAAGGGATATTGATTAATACGCTAGGGGAATGTTTTTATAGGATAATACAGTGGTGGAGGTTCCTTGCCTTGGAATTTTTCATTGAATGTAACATCATATGGGGTGGAGCACCAAAGGTTGAGTGATGAATGAGATAATTACATGGTTGTTTATTAAGATAGATAAGATCATACAAGTCCCATCTTGATGATTCAATGAAAATTATGAGTATTATCTTGGGTTTTTGTGCATTATGTGTGGTGTATCCGAACATTATCTTTGGGAGTGTGCTCAGAATTCTAAGGCATAACATGGTCGTTTGAGTAAGAAATCATGCCAATATATGTATGCTTATTTGGTTTTATTCCCCCAAATACTTCTTGTTGAAGAGAGTTATTTAGGTGGGGTGGTAGTAAGATACTATGTCCATACGAGTAGGGAATTTCAGGAAGAATATTCCATTATCAATTGATGAGTGATTATAATATTTATTAGGGGATTAAAATGGGATTTTGAATGTTGTAACGTATCAAAAAACTTATTTTAGAGGTGTTTTGAGTCCTAGAAAGTAGTCCATAGGTTCCGGGAGCATCTCAAGAGTTTGGGACCTATAATCGATGATTTTGGGAGGTGTAGGCGATGGTTCAATTCTGGTACTTGTTTGGTGCTCACAACATGGACAAACCATGTGACCTAAATTTTATATGTTAATGGATTCAAAAAAAATTTAAGATAGGGTAAACCATGTGAGTGATAGTAGTTCATTATAGAAATGTCTCATATTAAGTACCTGATCTGTTAAACAATATTCCATAATCATACGAGGTGGATGGGTGGGTGGTAGTGCCTAAAAAACTGTTGGTTCATGGTTTTTAAAGCCATGTTACAAACCATGCATCACATTAAAAGAGGGGTTTTACCATCTTCTTTTGTGGGTTTTAATAGGTATTCCCCCTCTTTTCTCTCTACCTCTCTTATGCAATACCCAGGTAGGGCCCTCCTCTTTTTAATTTTTTCTCCATCAATTTTGGGTGTTATTGGTGTCTTCCATCGGGGATTTAAGGTGTGTTTAAATATTTTTCTCTATATTTACCCATCTTTCATTTTCCCTAATTTTGGGTTCCTTGGTAAGGATTTTTATTCCTGAATCCACCAGATCCTGGTGGAATTAGGCACCAATGACGGGGCTTCTGGTCTTCCTAGGTATGGGGAATCTTGGGATGTTGTATGAACTTCAAATTTTTCCATTTCATAATGGTATATTCCATGATTAATTGTTAAATATTAAAAATTTACTTTTAATTGAATTTATAATTTTTTTGAAACCATTGGTTAGATATTTTTCCAGTAATGAGGTCACGTGTTCTTTTCAGAACATTTTTTGGTGGATTCAATGATTTCTTCAAGTGGGGGCTTCCAATGAGATGTTTCCTTTCAGGTATTTTGTATTAACTAATAAATTAATAATTTAATGTTGCATTTTTTGTTTTGTAATATTATTTGGATACACTATTTTAGTAAAGTTTTTAAAGGCTGATGCATCTTGGATAAGAAATTGGTAGGCTATGATGAGTTGGGGTGATCTTGGATGGAGTTTCCGAGTGCTTTTTATGAGTACACTAAAGCTTATTTGAGGAAGGTCATCTATTTTTCCTACACTTTAAGTGATTTCAATGTGGGAATGTGTTGTGTGATATTACTCAGGTTCTTACATGAATATGAGGGACCCTTATTTAAATTTATTTCCTAATTTAATTAATTAATCTATAGAAATAATTAGATTAAATGGTATTCAAATTAATATAGTGCCAAAATTTATACATAGAACATAGTTACAAAGGACATTAATCTCCTTTCGACTCTAACTCAACCCTTGACTTCTATGGGACATAAAAATATCCTACACCTTTGAATTAGGTTGAAATACAGCCTGATTAAGATCCCTAAAAATGGGAATGGTTGAGTGAGACCATATTCACCTAAACCTAGGCGACCTTATGAGAACCTTTAAGAGAATGGTGCATTGAACTAGTATGGTTGGTCATAGGGGTCATTTTAAGGTGAAAACTTTAGGTTCAAGCGTAGTGAAACATGTGATGGGTCAATCCCAACATTTCCTTTTTGTCTTGATCGATGATCGATATGAGATTTATATAATGATAAACATGGAGATCTATGGAATTGAATGAATGAATATAGACATGTGATAGATTTTAGGAAATAGAGAGAGGATCATTACATATTATTTATAATTAATTTAATTAGTTAATTAATTACCTCATTGGAATTGTTTCTTCATTGATGGATTTGAAAACTAATATTCATTGTATCATTGTTACCTTTTAGGAATCAAGAGTATATTTTCTCTTGAGGTGATCTATATGTGTTCCACAAATCCTTGAATGTCACACAATGAATCTTCAGGTGCTATCACCGTAGATCCAATCAGTTACACCATTAACATTGACCACCATGAGGACCTATTATAAATAGTTCTCCTTAAACTCTATTTATATATAGGAGAATGTTGGAGAAAAATTAATCTCCATTCTTTGGAGGATTCTTGAAGAAGTAAGATCTCATGTTTTTGAGTGGATTCTCAAAATACATTGTGCACAAGGAAAACAAATGGATAAAATCACTTATAAAATAATATAATTGAGATTACATATCACTAGGGTTAGGAATAAATAATTGAATAAGTTACCATGATTATTTATTTAATCTATGTAGAACCCGAGGTCAAATAATAATAATAATAATAATAATAATAATAATAATTATTATTATTATCATTGACACGCTCTTAATATGCGAATTAAAATAAATATAATTTAATCAAATGATTTTCAATATTTAGTATTTCTTTCTAGGCCTTTAATCATGGTTCAACATTACTTAAAAATATTTATGTGACCATGAACAATCACTTTTTATTTATTAAATAGATATCACTACATTATTTGCAAATAAATAAGTAAATATTATATTCAGTTGATAAAAAATAAATATTCATTAAATATTCTTTTTACCTTATATTCCCTCCAATAAGTAATGAAAAAATATATGCGATGAATAAAACATGAATAATTATTAAACCACATATGAAAAAAATATTTATTCAACTTGTAAAATAATATATAATAATTAAAATATTTAACTGAGATTATGGATACACTAAATGTGTGACCCTTTAGGCCTATTTTTTAGTTGCACAAGGTGAAGCATCCTAAATTACATGTTTATCATATATAAACACAACTAGGAACCCATAGAGAAATACGTTAATACCACAAAGACATAATACCTCATATGGATTCTAATAGTGTAATATAATACCTTTATCACGATATATCTATTCTAGAAGGTCACAAGCAATTTCCATCAACCTCTGTTCTCGATGTCGATTTCGTTGACTTCCAAAAAATTGACGTTTCCAACAAAAACACCATAGCCATTCATTTATTTGGGAAATAGAATTTCCATTAAAGGGTATTATGTATCAACTTCTATTAAATAACATAAGATAAAAATCATTTCTCTCTTAACTTATTAATTCAATATTACTCATGACACACCCAATGCATCCTAACCCCCGTGAACATCAGTTTCCAGAGTTTTCATAAATACATCAATGTAAAAGACTCCTAATACTAATAAATTATAATATTATATTCTATGGATAAATAAACATGTCTTTAGATAGGAAAATCCAATGAAACATATAAATTTTGATTTCCTTCTGGTGGTTCTCATTCTCAAAATATATTAAACATGATATTTCTAAGGGTGTACACTATGAGAAGGTGAACCAAAGCCCTATGAGTCTCTACCCATGATATCCTATATCATTGTTTTGTCAAGTGATATAATTTATATATATAATATATATTTAATAATATTTTCATAACACTTAAATATTCTCATAATAGCGTTGAACTGTTATAACCTTTTAGTGGGACAACAACTCTTAGAACATTTTCATGTACTATGTTATGAAGAATAAAAATAATAATGTGATAAATAGTTTATTAATATTAAAAAATATTAATATATGTTATGATAAATTACAATGAATATTTTTCTAGGGAACTAAATAAAACAGACTCCCACTGTCACTTGAGATAACTACAAACAACTTTTGGTACACTATCTATCACATGATACTCATGTGTCCATTGAGATAATACTTTAATTAAGGGGTCCAACATGTTATCTTCCATGGGTACTATTCTTACTACAACTTCAACCCTTTTATATGAATCCCTAAAGAGGTGGTACTTTTGGAGTATATTCTTTTATCCATTGGTGTGACCTTGTCTCATTTGAAAGTCCCACCTCTGAAGTATTATCAAAATACATTTTTTTACAGATATATAACATAAATCTGTTAAAAAAATTTAAACATATTTGTGGATTCCATTACTACATCATAAGATGCTATATACATGGACTCAACTATTAAATCAGAGAAAACTGGATTCTTTGAACAATTCCTACTCCTGACTCCTCCGTTGAGACAAAAAACATATCCTGACTATAACCTCTGATCATTATACTCTGTCCAAAAACTAGAATCAGTATAACACCTAATGAATATATCCTCATCTCCTCCCTAACCCAAGAACATATCCTTAGTTCTTCTTCTATGTATAAGGATAACCTTAATATCACACTAATGTTATTCTCTTGGATATTCTTGTTATCTTCCCATCATTCCCATTGCATAGGAAACATCATGTCCTGTACATTACATGGAACACATGATTGATCTCATGGTTGAAGTGTATATTATCTTACTCATTCTCTCAATCCCCTATTGAGTCTAAATAAATATTTTATTTGAAATTCTTATACCATGGGACACTTGAATGAATACTTCCTTGGATTGTTCTATACTAAATATCTTTAGTATCTGGTCAACATATATACTTTTAATTAGTCCCAGAAGCCTCTTGGATATATCTTGAATGATCTGGATCCCTATAATATAGGATGGTTTACCCATGTCCTTTTGGAAATACACTTTTTAACAATTCCTTTATATTCTATAATAATGATATGTCATTTCCAATAAGAAATATGTCATCCCAAGATACTAATAGGATAATGAACACATTCTCAATAAAACACATATAAATACACTTCCCATATTTCTTCTTAATGAAACCAAATTCCTTTATGGATTTATCAAATACAATGTTACATGACATAGATGCTTGCTTCAATCCCTAAATGGATCTCAGCAACTTGAAAATAATGATGAAATCACCTTGAGTCCTAAACCCTTCTGTTTTTTTATCATATAGACATATTCATAAATATTCCCATTAAGGAAATCCATTTTGACATCCATCATCCAAATTATATAGTCGTGGACTGATTCTATAGTAAGAATTATTCTGATTGATATTAACATGGAAGGTTTTAAAGAGGTTTCATCATAGACAATTCCATGAGGTTTTTAAAACCATTATGCACTAGAAATTCGTTATAGGTATTTACATTACCTTCCATGTATAGTTTTCTCTTGAATACCCATTTTTACCCAATGAGATTTACATCAATAGGTGTATCGACCAAAACCCAAAATTAGATCTCACTCATGGAATCCAATTTAGAATTCATGTATTATTTAAAACTTATAGCTTCTGAGCTCTTTACTGCCTCCTTGTTGGGGATAGGTTCATCATTTTCAACTGATAATGATTCTCTATATTCGATGACTAGAAAACCATATCTCTTTGGTCCTCTTACCTATCTTATGCTCCAATGTTGAACTTATATTTCTGGAACTACATTATCAATGGGGACTTGTGGAATCTATTCTTATACAAACACTTATGAATCTTGAGAATCATCATCATCGAAGTAAACATTTCACCTACTCTCCCTTTATAGGATATGATCCCTCTAAATAAATATATCCTGTTTGGTGATAGTAACTTTATAGTTCAAGGGGTTGTATAGGCATCATTCCTTTTTTTTCTCATTATACCCTATATAGATGCACTTTATGACTCATGGTCCATATTTTTTTCTAGATAAGGTCTTATAAAATTCCTCGCAACCCCATATATGTCTATGTGACAAAAATTGTTTCTTTCCACTCCATAACATAATGGGAATTCCATTTTCTATTTTAGTTGGTGCTCTGCGTAATGTGTATTCTCTAGTTTATAATGCATGTCCCCAAAGTATAATGAATGATCTACTTGAATCATCACCAATCATACAATGTCTATAAAGGTACAGTTACTCCTTTAAGGAATACCATTCCACAATGGTGTGAATGTTTGAGTTAGCTGAGAAAGGATCCCAAACTCATATATGATAACAATAAACTTTTGGTTTAGACATTCTCCACCTCAATCCAATTTAAGATTCCTGATCGTCTTTCCAAGATGATTCTCTACTTTATTAATGAATTATTTTAATTTCTCAAAGGACTCTGACTTATACATAATTAGTTGGATATAACTATATCAACTCAAGTAACTATTAAAATTAATGAAGAATATTTAACTCTAAATTCTATTAGAAATGATCCATAAAAAATAGCATGTACAAATCCAAGAATCTATTTGGCCTTTATCCCTATGCACTGAATGGCGGTTTGGTCATTTTTTCTTGTAAACAATCATGACATATTTCACATGGTTTTAACCCAAACGATTCTACATAAACATCTATAATTATATTTATTAAATGCTACTCATTTACCTGACTAATATTGTGATTCTACAGTTCATTGTTATATGATTCATGTGAACATGATTCATTGATAATTTCTAATACTTGGTGTTCATAATTCAATACATAAAGACCATTATTTAAATGGTCCCCCAATAACATATGTTTCCCTTATAAATTGGGAAAAATTATTTCCAAAAATTAAAAATAATTCCCTATGCATCTTGGAATGATATAGATATTATGGTCATGGTTGCTGTTGGAACATAATAATAATCTTTTAAAACCAAAACCATTATTGTTGGCAATGAATGGTGGTTGTCACCAATAGATAGGTTAGTCATCCATGGACTATAAGAAGCTCTCAGATCTAAATCTCTAGAAATATTTGGAAATATACATTATTACTACACATGGATACATGTGTGAACACCACAATTTGTATCTGATGCCCAATGTGTAGATATTTAAATATTACACTTGATAAATAATACACCTTTAGCATCACCTTTATTCTAGGTGAAATTCATCTTTCAGTGGCTTGGCTTGCCATATCAAAAACATACTACCTACAACTCCTTTCTTTGCCTCTAGATCATCCTCTTATAGGAAGGATGATGATCAGGATCTTTAGACTTTTTAAGAGTATTGAGACACTTTTCTTTGTTCTTCCATTTCTTGTTCACCATAAGGACATCTAGTTTATCACTACTCATTTTCATATCAACTTTTAGAGTCAATGTATGATGTTATGAAATAGAATTCTCATTATTTATCATACTGTAATTTATAATAAACTAGAAAAGGTCTTGTTGAGTAGACTCCCCATTCATGAAATCCATAAATTTGATTTCATGAACCCTTGCATCTCATTTTCACCAAGTCTTTCTTTGGAAGTCAACACTTGATGTGAAAAAAGCTATTTTAACCAATAAATTCAAGTAAGAATTACCCAATAATTGAAATCACCACAAAATGGGTTCGTCAACAATTTGAAATATGGTTTGATTTTAATGGAAGTAGTGGTAGGATATACCAACATAATATATATAATTGATGTATTTTATCCTTTATACAAAAATTCCCAATTATTTTCTTTATCTCCTTCCTATAAATATTTAGTGTTTTTATTATGTGATTAACAATTTCATAGATAATATTTATGCATAAACCAATTTAATTTACTTATATATTATATGCTCATTAATTTTATTAATTCATGTGATCATGAAATAACATCCAAAATAAAATATCCATTAATGGTGATAAAAATAAAATATAAAAATGTTGTGATCACGATCTTTTACTAATGGGTATATTATATAGCGGTTGATAAACTAAACATTAACCTAGTGGGGAAACTGATTAAGGTTTGTGTTACATTATTCCACATATCCACCTATGTGTGCCTTTTGGATTGGTTTTCCTTGGCACCAAAATTACCCTACCTCTACTATCTTGGGATCTCCGTCCATTATATATTTCATTACTCACACATTGATGAGGGTAAAAGAGTTTACATAAAATAATCCATGAGCATGTTGTCCCTTACATAATAGGTAGAGAGAAGTAACTCGAGCCAAAAGATTTATTTAATAATGAAATAAATGAAACCAACCCCAAAAAAGGTCTTGTCTATGCTAATGATCCTTCATATGCTTGAAATGAGTCACACATTTAAAAAATCTAGAATTCGATTATTAATTGTTCATATTTAAGATAACTTATACTCGTATCAATAAATTATATTCATTAATTTAGAAACTATTTTATGTTAATTATCGTCGGGATTTACTTGAGATTATTATTAATTATAATTTTAAAGAAATAAAATATTTTTTTTTGAAATAAACATTATACAAAAATAAACCATGAAGGCAACATTGTGAGTACCCATCCTAATCTACCCAACATGTAAAATAATCAAATATAGTTTACTATTTTGACTAATGTCATACACAACTTATCACGTACTTTTATGACATGTACTATCAGCTTAATGATAACTTGAATTGCATGATTTTTCGGTCATGTTTTTTGATTCAATGATCGTAGAGTAAAAACTAGAATATGAATCAAAAATTATATGAAGATATGAATATTGTGAATAAATTAATTAAAATTATATATAAAAATATTAATAGACACCACATGGTTCACCCTATATACTTAATGGCAACCCACAAGCACTTGTCAATAAGGTTTTCAAATTATAATAAATAATTTTTTAATCTATGTAATTTGGTTTAAGAACATGACATGTATAGGTGAGATACATAGCATGTACATCAATCACCGTGTATCCATGGATAACACATAGGGAACCAGTGTGTAAACCATGCCTAAAAACATGGTGTGTATAAGTTACTACACATGACGTTATCTACAAGTTACATGACCACCAATCATGTAGGTCATGCAGGTTAATACATGGTCAGTCAGTTACTTAGAGGGACTAAACAAAGTGTATGTGGGCTACACTATTTTTTCTCAGGATGACCATGTGACACCCTAAACTGGTAAATATATGGTGTAAGAAATAAATACACCTTCTGTCAGTAATTCACATTGTTTAAATTTATTTAGAAATAAATTTATGACTCATTGATGACAATTACATGGTGTGTAACTCCAATTGCTCATCATGTAATCCTATTTTATCTAGATAGAATCCTTGACACCTCCAGATAAGTTATTCAAAATTATTTCATTTATGAAATTAATTATATTTATTAGATCAATGAGAAAAGATGGAGAAATAATTAGATATCGCAATTAAATTAAAATAATGATTAAACATGGAATAAAAATTAATCACAAATGCATAAATCAATCAACAATATATAAATAATTGTAAATAACTATGTAACTACTCTGATACCACTTCTATATTCCAAGAACAATAGATGTATGTGATGGATCATTCTGAAATTTTATTTTTTTCAAGATCAATGATCAATCTCAGATTTACACAATAAAAAATGTGTGGATCCTTGAAATTGAATCAATGAAAATAAACAAGGGTTAAAATATGAGAACAAACAACAAGATCATAACATATTTTTCATAATTAATTTACGAAATTAAATAATGAACTTATTTGAATTCTTACTTCATTTATGGATTTGAAAAAATATTTTTGTTATACCAACATTTGTTGTAGGAATAAAGACTATATTTTATCTAGTGTTGATCAATACATGTTCTTAAAATCGTTTAACATCGCTATAGGAATATCTGAGTTCTAGCACAACATATCATATCACATGGGTCATTCACCTGTACTCATGATGATAACCTCTTATAAAGAATTATCCCTGATCTCTCTTGACATTAGGGTGAATTGTGGAGGGAGATCATTATCCATTCTTGGAAGCATTCTTGGAGAAAGTGTCCCTCTAGATATTGAATGGATTCTACCAATCCTTTTTGCTCAAGCAAAACCAATGAATTTGATCTCTAAGAAAATAATATAATTGGATTTATATATCACTACGGATAGAAATAAATAATTTCCAATTTCCCTTTATTATTTAGTTAATCCCTACAGAACCCCTTGTCAGATAATAATAATAATTATATTATATCTCAACCTGCACATAAATTTATAATTTAATTAAATATTCTCTAAAAAAATATTGAGTATTTATTATTTATCACACGAACATTAAAATCAGTCCACCATTACTCCCAAATATCTATTGGAACATGAATGATGAAAATTTATTTATTAAATAAATATCATTACATTATTCGATAAGGAAAAAAATTATATTCACTAAATTTCAATTAAATATTTATTAAATATTCCTCTCACATTATATTCTCTTGAATAAATGGTGAAGGATTGCGTGTGATAATAAAACATGAATAATTATTAAACTATATGTAGATATAATATTTATTCAACTATTTGAATAATATATAATAATAATAATATGTACCTGAGATTTAGGATACACTTAGTGGGTAACCCTCTAGGCCCCATTCTTAGTGGAATTAGGAGAAGCACCCTAAAGGACAAGGTTAGCATCTACAAACACGACAAGGAATCCATAGTGAAATAATTTATTTCTATAATGAAATAATACCTCATATGGAGTCTTACCGTGTAATTTAACCCCTTTATCATTATAACTCTAATCAAGCAGTTCGCATTCTGATACCATCAACCTATGTGCTTGACGCCTCTTTAGTTGAATTCTATGAAATTGAAATTTCCATTGAAACAACATTGATGTGGATTTTTTAGGCTATATCATTTCATCTAAGGTTCATGAGATATCAACTTTTGTTAAATAATATAAGGGACAAGTCCTTTCTCACATTATTCCTTAATGCAATATTACTCATGACACACCCAACATGTCCTACCCCTCCATGAACATGTATTTTCATGGTATTTTTCAATAAATAATTGTACATGACTCATAATACTCATTAATAATAATATTAATTTCTATGTATCAATACACATGTATATATAAAATAACATCCAGTGACACATATAAAAGTTGATTTCATACTGGTGGGTATCTTTCTCATAATATCCTACACTGGATATTAACAAGGGTGTACACCATGGAAAGGTGATTCAATTCCCTATGAGTATCCACACCTGATAGCCTGTATAATTTATTCCCCTAAAATTATTTCAACCATCTATTGAACATATATTTAAGAATAGTTTCATATCCCTTATAGGCTCTTATCATAGTAGGGAACATCCATGACCATTCAGCGTGATAACTACTGTTAGTACATTATGACATATTATGTTGCGTAAAAGAATATCATGACTTGATAATGAGTTTATTAATTTTCAAAACAATGAATACATTTTATCAACTAGTAAAAATAAGTTGGTTCTAGGGCACCAACTCCAAAAAAAATGAACCACCTAACTTCAGAAGTCCATAAGAATCATAATGTGTCAGGGGGTAAATCTTGGGGAATTCTTCCACTTATGATGGGATTATACCTGAGCTAGAACATGGATATGAAACCTATTTGGGTGCCCTGATTATGTTAAGACTCTAGAAAGGGATCATTATAAATGGTTAGTGATTCCAATTGATTTTATCTAAAGTATGGTTTGACCTGCATGACCACCAAGAATCGTAAAATAGTTGGATGGGTTGCAGAATTCATAAAACCCATAGACATTATGACTATTATTAGATTATTTAATCAGTAAAATTGTAATTGACTACACACATATAAATATTAAGATATGGTAGTGATTGGAGATCATTTCACCCTCAATCTCTTGTATGATCTGGTTCCCTATAACCACATGGATTAAAATTTTATAATAAGAGTGGTAGATAGACATAATTGATTCCCATTTTTAATTAGAAAAACGTATGTGTGTAGAAATATCCAAATACATATTTATACATATTCATCAGTATATATAGGAATATATGTATACATCAAGTTGGATTCTCTATAAACTGACATCCAACACTTCATTTACTAATTAATCATTTAAATGAATAATAATAAAATAATTAATGGTAATTAATTATTCAAATACCATGGATTCATATTATGTTTTGGATTGAAGATTCCATGTAAGAATTATTAAAATTCCTAGTGTTATGGGATTCCTCCCATCTTGGGGGAAATAGTGGAGGTTCTAAGTGTATATATAAAACCCCTTTTATTTAGTGTATCACCCATTATACCCATATTTATAGGATCCATGTGATTCTAGGGGTTTTTCTGTGGCTGTGTTTTCCCCAAGAACATGAATCATGAGATATATGCATAGTTGATGATGATCACATCGCACGATTCCTGGGAATCGCAATAAGATCATGTAGATTCAACCTAAATATGCTTCCTAGAGTTATCTTGGAAAAGGTTATTGAGCCAATGATTCGTGATGTTGAATTATGATATTAGATGAGGAGAGTTTTCAATAACATTTACTAAGGGTCATCTCCTTAGTAATACATTATTGTTTTCAATGTATTGAATTCTAACAGAATGGGACCAAGGAATTTGAAATAAGAATAGAATAATGAATGTCGTGACATTTTCAGTGTTCCACTATATACTCATGGATTGAGTGGCATTTCTAGGACACCTAGGATCCAACTCAATGCCTACATTATACAATGTATAGTTGATACTTGGAATTATATCTTATATTTAGTTCTGGTGATTATAGGTGATCCTCATGGATTAGTTGAGTATTCCCATGAATTTATTTTGTTTGAACAGAGATATTCTAATAATGAAAGAAGTAGTAATGGTGGGACCAAGGAAGCAATTAGGCCCTAGGTGTGACATTGGTTACTTTTTTTATTTTCTTCAATATATGTTATTATTATAATTTTAGTTTATTAGTTAAAATACACATACCCAACATATACTATCTATGTATGAGGCTATGTTATTGGTTCCCTAGTTATTTTTTTACTCGCACCCTACTAAGGACTCCATTGCATAGTGGTACTTTAGGAGGTGTTCACCTAGTTGTGCGTACAGATTGAGTTGAGGCCTGAGACTAATCAAGAATGATCGATCAAATGTGTACATAGATCTCAATATGTTGTTTGTATTGTTTTGGACATTATATCCATATGTATTTATTTTTTATTTCATTCCATTTTTTTGTCAGCCGAGTGGGTGATCAACGTTATATGTTAGTTACAGTTATTCAGGCCCTTTTTGTATTTAATTGATTCCCCCTAATAAATTTATTTAGAAATTAATTATAAATTATTTCTGGTGTAACTTGTATATTTATTTTTCTATTTTTCTTACTATGATATGAGGGCCTATACTCCCCATGGTTTCACTCTAGACCATCACTACTGGTGAGTAGGCTTAGGCATAAGGGGAGGAATTATTGAATCTATTTGTTAACCCGACCCAATTAATGAGTTACATGGGTAGGGAATGAAACTAATTTTAACACATTAAGCCTAGATTATTTTAATTGTGATGTTTATAAATTTTTATAAATGGGATTTGGATGGTTAATGTGTGTGATCATTTGAATTTTTATCTCTAGTAGAAGGTTTCTATTTATTTTTTGAATTTGGTTTTATTGGATAGTTGGGAATATGTTTTTTATAAATTTTAGATGGGGTTTAAATATAAAGGCTAGTTTAGAGGTTTTGGGTACCTAAAATGGGTCCTACCTTTATATTTCACAATGGTACCAACTGGTACTGGAAGAGGCCTAGGTACCCTAGGGGTTCCACTGAGTACCTGATGGGCTATTTTGGACATTTTCTATGGGTGGGGGTGGGTACGTTTGGTCTTTTCCCCTTTAACCCATTTATTCCCCTTTCTAATTATCCCAAAATATCAACTCCTCCTCCACCTATTAGATCTACCCATTTAATCTAAAATTTAATTAACATACTTACCCTCTTTGCCACATGATTGAAGGAAGATTAATGGGTTGTTTTATTGAGAAAATCAAAGGGTTTCTAGTTTAAATTCCTTTGAAACATGGTTAGATTCAATATAAACAATATTATTTTATTCTATCATAATTTAGGGATCATTTTATTGTAATTTTTCTCATTATTCATTAATATTTTGAGGGAAATTTATATAGGAGATATCAATGACCATTGTGGATTTCAAATGACCAATTAATGAATTGGTATGTGGTATCAAATCCCTGAGTGGTTCTCATGATATTCCTATAAAATGGTTCTATTTTGTTTTGAAATATTATTAAAAACCCCACCTCATATTTTTTGAAATATTGATAGATGCTTCTACAATTATGTTCTCATATAACGGATTAAATGTTGTCTACGTAAATTCAGTAGGATCTGTGAAATTAAAGATTTTCTCTTTTAAAATCACTGTGACCATTAATATACTGGTTATACATTGAACACTCTTAGTGGCTCTTGAATAATTTTAAGGAATCCCTCTTGATTACTGAATTAGTAAACCCTAACTAGGTTATATTATAGAATCAAATTTTCTATTTTTGTAAGGATTATACATTGATATTAATCTTTGCTGAAATGGATCCCTTGGAGATTAATTAGTCTCAAAACATCTTGAGGTAAAAAATTCCCAAGTACAGACCTCCTCATATTGTTAAATATTTAAATCAAGTTCCCATCCTTCAAAATTGAACATCATCTATATTATGAGTCACCTATTCTGAAATACAAAAAAATTATTTGAAATATAAATAAAGGCACTAATCCTTTCATTAAGATAGTGATTCAATAATAATGTGATAGATGGGTTTACAAGGTGGGAGTATGTGATTCAACCAAAAATTATTTATGGATTTTTTATTTATCATTCACTAAAACATAAAAAACATTATGGTTTTTATAAAGATAATGGTAGTTTTTCTAAAATGTCTATTTGAAAATGGACTGTTTCAATAAAAAATTCTAAATATTTTGCCCTTTATTATCATGTTTCTTAATTTAAATACTCACTAAAATATGTTTTATAAGGAATAAACCCCCTATATTTTTAAGTTTGTTTACATTAATAAATTTTAGTTATGCGATGTTTTATGTAGTATGTATTTAATATGTGGTGGGAAAATAGAATAGGGTCTATAAAAATATATAAATATATCAAATAACCATATATCAATTTATTCGCTGAGTATTTTATGATTTAATTCACATGTTATCCGTAGAACTACAAACTATACAGATTAGTGTATAACCATTTTATATTCAAAAATAATTTATGAAAAATAATATAATGAAATACCCCCACCTACAATAGTATCATTGTTGTATGAATATGGTTTCGGGGTGTTAACTGATATAGTTCAAATTGAATTTTACCAGCATGATTGGTAGTTTTACTATTATAACCACTTACATGACATATTTACAACTTAATGACCTATTTATATGTCATGTTTATTTCTATAATCCTTCAATGCTAACATGATTTTATATAATCTATTTCAGTATATGACTTATTTTTCTTATAATCAAACTAATTTTTTTTCTAAAATTCATGAGTCATGGTATCATTATTATATTGTATTGTTCATGTATACACAATAATATTGTACATATATCACTAACATATTATATTTTTTATGTTCACTAATACTGTATGGATGATAGATTAAATAATGGATCATGTATCTTGTATCTCATGGTCATTACTCTAATTTTAAGAATGTGTGGATATCAAAGATAATATATTTTCTTGTTATAAACGACATTAGGAGGTTCATGAGATAAAGATATATATGCACATGAGGGAAAATATATTGAATTATTTTTTTAACATAGTTTCATATGGAAATATAATTCCTTAACAAATTAAATGGTTGGTATAAAATATTTCACACAATCATTACACCCATTTCCATTTTCCATCAAACGAGCTACTAGATTACTCTAACTGGATCATCTTCATTTATATTCTCATCATAAGAAACATGGAGCCTAAAATCATTATACACATCTAATAATATTTTGGGGTGTATATTATTAAATGTATCAGCTCTTCATAGATACTAATGTTTCCTCTCAAAGGGTTTCATTTAGTTTCACAACCCATATTTATTGAAGAGGTTCCAAGCAGGTAGTACTAGAATAGATCATCCTAGTATAAGGAATTATCAAAAAGAGCTAGTATTGACTTATGATTTTTGTTACTATTGATCTAATTCAATATATTGTATATTAATTAGAAAAATATTTTATTTATTATTTATTTAAACATATATACATGATTATGAACACACCTATTATATCCATATTCTGTTGAGACATTGTTTGTGGTTCCCTATTATGTATTTCATGCTCTCACCATTTTTGCAGCCCTCAATGAACAAGAACCATAATCATTATAGATTTATAGGTAATTATTTTTTCACTAATATATAATAGATCATTCTAGATTGAGTTTTTACATTTTAATTAGTGTGGGATTAGTATCCCCCATAGGGTTGTCCCAATTAGAGATCATTATTGGTAGAGTTTTCCCCATATCATTTTTCCCTTTTGGTGACATTGTCGTATTAAAAAATTATCATTTGCTTTACCTTATGTTGATTTCATTAAGATTATTTTCTTGTTATTTTGTTTGTATGAAGCCATGTGGAGTGTTATAACTGAATTTCATATATCATTTTTCACATGTTTCCTTTTTGGAGCCATATTCTTATCTTTTTTTATTATGGAACACTTTATTTGGGGATGAGTGAGGTGAAGTTTCATATAAAATCTAGGTCTAACATACATATTTAATTAGAGTGGGTAAATCCATCCTTGAACTCTTTATCAAGAACCATGAAATTATTTTCATCCCCTCATGATTGAGGAGTACTTATGGGGTAGTAGTGTAGGTGACTCAGGTGATGTGCATAGACATAACAAATCTTTATTGTGTTGATAATTTGAGGTCATCTGGAATGAATTACATAGAGGTTTAATAAATACATAGGATAGTAGAAAAATTATAATTAACCCAAAAAAATGAATCAAGAATGTCTTTACGGTAGAAAAACATATCACCATGGGGCATTATAACACTTATTAGGCACTATAGGTTTCAGTGAGGCTTCTATTTTGTTATTTAATACCAGATAAAATGAAATACAATAAATACATATAGGAATGTAGTCAAAGTTTCTCTATATTATTGTTGAAGAATCGCAATACGAATCAATAGGTTGGAATCTATTAGAGTTCAATCCTTACCCTATACATTCCTGTCATTTTTATACCCCCATCACAATCAACATATATTTATGTTAACTGAAATTTTGTTAATATATATATATATATTGGTGATGATTACATCAATAAGAAATAATAGTAGATTACTTTATTTGAGATATGAATGATTATTTACATGGTATTTAGTAACTTATATTTAATGGTTTATCTAAAAATGAATTATTTTTTCCTATACACTCTCTACCAAGAATTATAATTACCCATAATTTATAGTTATCTACTAAGAATTACCATGTTTTTTCCTATGTGGCATCCTAAGATACCCTTAGAGGGGAGGGGTGAATAATGGTATGAATTTTTTATCTTGTCACATATGATCTATTCACTACATATAAGACTATATTTTTTCATGTAATATATTGAAATATTTTAAGAAATATTGTTAGAGCTAAACGCTGAGATGATAAATGATTCCAAGTCTGAGTGATGCAATAATTAGTTTTAAAAAATATTAAATATATTTTATATCACAAAAATGCAGTTTTTGAGAACTAATTAAATATATCATTAATAGAGTCTACAATAAAAAATGAAAGACAAAGTCTGAATCAGTAATATAGGGTTTACAATCAGTTCAAACTAATGATGGTCAATGTTGGATGTTCCAATGAGGGATCCATTTGCAGATGTGTCTAAATTAAAATAAATAATTTAATTATTTATTTTAATTAAAATGATATAAATATGATCCTCTATAAATATTTCATGATTAAAATTTTCAATGGTTAGGTCTATAACCTTTGGCTGTTTAATAGAGTAGTTTTGATGAATTTCATTGGCTGATCGAGATCTGACAATGCTCAGTGATCCGATCAAGGTGAATCGATGTATACCAAACACAATTTATCTTACCCATTATTGGAGAATGTTTTCATCACTAACAATTAATCCTATTTTTAGTTAGGTCTCATCAATTTTGGTTTGTTTCACCATTGATTAAATCTTTGAATCATGGATTGGGATCTACTATTGATTATGAATATTTTAACCCATCGCATGATCACTATTGAATGAATAGCTTGTTTATTCCCTTTTTATATTTTCTCATCATGTTTTCTTCCCAATTATCCAGGATTACAATTTTTTCATAAAATCATCGAAAAAATTGATGGACCTTTTTTCTTGTTCCTTTCTCCCATAGTTCTTCACCTTCTTCATCGTTGGCCTATGGGTTCTTGGGTCAACATTTTTGGGTGGGTCTGAGCGTGATCGGACCCTCGGATTCATGGTGGATACATTTATGATGAAAAAATATGTGTTTAAAAATAGTTCATGATAGATTATGGGTTGTGATGATGGATTCAAGGACCATAGGTCCAAGGAGAAAAAATAGATAGCATAAGAGGCGTGTGAAACATGCTATGGGTTTCCTACGGAAGATCATATTTCAATTTCTGTCCAATTGAGGGCTATAATCGAGGGTTGTCAGTGATTACCATAAATGTTCAAGTAATCAAAAGGAGGATTTGGTAATGGGAGAGAATATCTAGTGAAAACGTGAAGGAATTAGAGTTTCTATGAAAAACATGACTACAAGATGTGTAGTGTGATGAACACATGAAATGTAATCCCACCAACCTATATTTGAGAGGGTTTTATAGAACATAAGGATCCCACGTCATGTGGATGGGCCACATTCCATGTTACCCTCCTTAGGAATCTAGGATGTGTACATGTTTTAAATGAATTAGACTCCATGTGGGTGGAAACCTGTTGAACTCCTACAGTACATGGGAATGGAATGAGGTACATGGGAATGACTAGATAAATGAACAGGTACATGAGAATGGACTAAGGTAAACAGAAATGACCAGGAGATCACAAGAAGGCCCCAGTCACCTTAGGAATATAGTGTGACTACATTAAACATCATATAATAATATATGGACATCATAGATATGTGCTTTAATGGATATGGACCATATTCTAGGTGAGGTTACATGCTATGTGACCCCTTATAAACAACATGTAATTTTTTCTGAATCAAAAACCTCTTGTATCTTTTTTTTATGAATCTGATTTTTGTTTCTGAGTGACCTATAACAAGTGTTTTTTCTTGTATCTTTTTAATTGTCTCATGTAGAATTAGACAATATTTTGAGAACAAAAATTCTTTATGAAATTCTTGATGAATATAGTGATTAGGAAGGATCATTAGTCAATGTAGACCCTCCCCTATCACACTGGGGAACATGTTCTCAATCCATTGAGATGATACTCTACTGTTATACTAGGGAAAGTGCCCCATATTCTTTGTGTAGATATAGAGGAATCACTCTTCCATCGTACCAGGGCATAGGTTTTCTAGCCAAAGAGTCAATACTCCCTTATCATACTAGGAAATGGGTCCCCCAAACATATTTTTCATATAAAGATATGGAGCATTCCTATCACACATGGGTGTGGGTCCTCTATCCATTTAAATGATACTCCCTTGTTGTAATGGGAATGGGTCCTCTATAGTCATTGTATTGATACCTAGTGTAACAGCCCTATCACACTAGGTAATGTGTTATCTATCATTATAGATGATAATATTATATAATAATGGGTCATTTGTCTTCCATACCAATTGTATATTGATAGAGGTGGAACTTCCATGGTGTAACAGTTCATTGGTCCTCTATCCATGGATGCGATACTCCGTTTTCACATCAGGACATGGGTTCTCAATACTAATTGTACAAAAATAGTGGAAGAACTCCACTATCACACCAGGGTGTGGGTCCTCTATCTGGGAATATGGTATTCTCCTATCTCACCAAGTCACTGGTCCTCCATATGACTTATTTGGATATACACAAGAGATGTTGGGACTCATTAAAGGATCATTTAAACTATATCTAGACCAATTTTTTTGGTCTGGGACATAAGTTTGAGATCCTATTTCTCCCTCTTCTAGATTTCATTTATGAGAATTTATATCTTTGTTGTTCTTTTTCCTTCCTTCTTACATTGGGTTGAGATAACTACTTCTATAGTGTTACATCGTTATCGCTCATCAGTTTTTGGGGAGTCCTAGTGTGTTTATGCATACTCACCCATACATGGGATTTCCCTGAAAGATTCATGTCTTCTGAAAATTATGGATATATCAATGGTTATTTAAGAAGACATTAGGGATACATGGGGAAATATACCACTTATGGTGATTGGAATTAGTGATCAAGAGCTTGTTACTGCATGAATTTTATTTTTGATAAGTTTTCAGGTAGGGAAATATTTTCTGGTTGGGCTCTATTTCTCCCTTTACTTTTCAAATTTCACTATGGAACTATATTATATTACCTAGAGTATATTACATGCATGATTCTCTAGATGTTACTCACATGTATATTTAATCATGTAAGCTTATTTATTGATATATATGGGTGTGTGTATTGGTGATTTAGAAAATTCCACCAATTTTAGTTATTCATTTTGGCACCAGTAGCAAGTCCCTATCCTATGGAGGTGGACATGGGGTAGTTTTGGATTGGCCTTTCACCATCCATTTGGGGTGTGGTGAGTTGGGTCATAAAAATTTGGTGTAACTATTGGTTCAACCTTGGTAAAGTGTTTATATTTTTCCCATAATTAGGTTTGGTAGGAAATTTAGGGAAATGTTCTCAATGTGTCTTTAGTTCATATCATAGGCCCATGAACCCAGTTTTGGTGACGCGGCCTACATATCTATTCACCATAACTCTAAATACATGTTTTTTGACTTGACATATTAAGACGTTGATTGGAAGGAACATTGTTATATTAATTATATAGGTTTGATACCATTGAGATTCCTTATCGAGTCATCTCACTATATATATCTTCTCACATGCTTGAGGTATCTCTTTATTAATTTTCAAGATTTCATCATGAATACATACAAGAAGGTAACTAATTTTTGAAGTATAAATATGATATGATGAGTGACGGGGCCTCGGATTAGATTACAGATACCGAGATCTTTCCTCCAAGTGGATAGGTAGTAGAACCCCACCCATTGAGAAGAATATTATATTAGTAGTGGAGGATGAGGATGTGTGTATGTATAATTCACTTCCTGATTCCCAGCGCTAGAGGCCATTGAGGTTCCGCGGTGAGCTAAATCAGATAGAAAAAGATGATTGTCTTGAATCGATGATCAATGTTTTCAATGTTTTTATACCCCTATAAAAAGAATGGTTTTAGTATCATCCATGTTTTTCCACAGAGATTTTGGATGTTGGAGGTGTTTAGTCATAAAAATTCAAGTGGAATCAATACGCTCATGGTCCAACATCCAGGAGTTATTTTTGAGTAGTACAACCCCTCATTGTTATGTTCAATTAAAATTTAGGGGCTATTATAGCTATAGTAGAGAGATATGATAGTTTATGACTATGTCAAAAGGTTCACTATATTTATGTTGTACTCCCTTAACATGATTCAGTATGGTGGCTTTTGGGCATAAAAGTTTGATCTGGGTCAATACAAAGGCGTCAGTTCCAGTGTGGTACTCTTGTGTATTCCCACATTTTCTAGAGTGAGCAAGAAATATGTAGTGATAAATTGATTCCTATATGAGGGAAAAAACTACTATAGTTGTCACTAGGTATTCTACGGTGGAGTTGTATGTAGAAGCTAGAAGATGAGAGATTTCAAGGAACATAATGAATACCCATATTCGAACTCAGGCTTATAGTCATGTGGATCAGGGATAACATAGAATAATATAACATCCAGGATATGGAAAATTATATGAATTTGATATTAATGTTATCCTGGAATATGATTTCTTGGCCCATCATGTTGTGGAGGGAAGGTAGTAACCATATGAACCATCATGGAAGTGGTAGCATTGTGATTAAGTTTCTCGTAGGTATAGAAAAAGAGATCCCCAGGGAGGTGTGTTTTGTAGATGAGTAGGTGGGGTTCCCAAAGGAGGAGAAACTAGTTGTGTATGATGATATTATCTCCTTTCACCACCACCACCATGTGTCCAACATCATGTTTATAGAGTTGGCGTTTAGGGTCATGGGTAGCTACAGGCTATGCAGGCTAATGACCCGGTAGCTCGTGAGATGATGGGAAGTAAGGTTTTTGTTTATTATATTCTATTTTATTTCTATTAGAAATAGGTGTAAGTCATTCCTTCATCACATTACTCCTTGGGTGAGAGATGGATCTCCCATTTGAGGCATTATCCCAACAACACTGAAATGAGGTTCCTATAGGGAATGCTTTTTTGTTATCACTTATCTACCTATATTGTGAGTTATAACTTGGTGGAGATAGTTTCTTATGGAACCTATTAGTTATCATTAAGAGACCATATAAATTAATAATATTTATGTATTGTTCTTCAATATTATGATCCCAAATTTATTATCACCATAGACAAGTTAGATGCCTTCAAATTGATGAAACAATTTTTACCTTTTAGGGTGAGACAGATTTCATTGTGGCGTGACTGGGTCTTTCAAGAAAAAAAAACTAAAAACCATCACTAATTAATTTGTGAGTTTATCCCTTGATGAATTGGTATCCTCATCAATCATGTTTTCATCAATCACGGTGGATTATATGGATATCTTCTATATGGATTTTGGGAGGACTATCTACGAAGAGGTGGATAGAGTATGGTACTGACTTACACCATGATACCACTCTAATATATTCTATGGAATATCAGATATCACCTACCAAGATCTAGGATCTAAGGGTATATTTATATGAAAATTGAAATATGGGTTTTACCAGACCCAGTGCTTCCACCATGGTTGTTTCGGTTTTGTTTGTGAAAAGGGTAGATATGAGATTATGGGTTTTTATTGATTATCATCGCCTGAACCAGGGCATGAAAAAGTAAAATTACCTCGTACTGAGGATTTATGACCTATTTAATTAGTTTTTAGGATTGATATGGTTCTATATTGTCGATCTTAGGCCATGAAACCACTTTTTTAGGGTTTTTCATGATGATATTCTAAAGCTGAAATTCCGATGTCTCTAAAGACACTTTGAGTTCTCGAAGATGTCTTTAGGTGTGATGAATTACCCTACCATGTTTATGGATCTGATGAATTTTATATCCCATCCCTACATGGGATTATATTTTGAATTATTCTTATATTACATACTTATATACTCTATGTTAGAGGAGGAGAATGCAGAGCACCTGGGGATGGTCCCAGAGTTGCTTCAGGAGAACCAGATTTATGGTATGATATTAGATTTCCTATTTTGGATCAATGTGGTTCACTTTGAAGGTCAATTAATTTTTTAGAATTGATTATATATGGACCTGGGGAAGATCTATTCATTGATTTATTGGGAGAAAAATTGTATTGTGTCAAATGTGTGGTGTTTTCTTGGCTTAAAGGGGTTCTATAGAATGTTTTTGACAGTCTAGACAATGATTTCATCCCCTTTTATCAATGTAAATTGGAAAGGGAATATATTTACCTATTCTGAGTAGTGTTATATGATCCTTGTGGAGTTGAAGCTGAGGATGACAAGTGATCTTGATTTTAGAATTCGTGAGAAGGGCATGGAGTATGTAGTATATTGCAATGCATTTAGAGCTAGGAATAGTTACATGCTGATGAAAAGGAAGTAACTTATCACATATGGGTAGAGGAACCCAATACCTGATGTGAATAAATACATGACTCATGACCAAGATTTAGAAGTATTGCTCTTCACTTTGAGGATGTGGAGGAACTATCTTATATGATAGTGTTTTTTTGTTTACTCAAATATAACAGTCTCATGAATGTATTCACACAAAGATATATGAAAATAAGATAGAGTCTCTGGTTAGAGATCCTATAGAAAAATGTCTTTGAGATAGTCTATACTCCATAGAAGGGAAAATGGTAGAAGATTCCTTAAATAGGAAATCTCTTTCTCAATTTTTGGAGGAAGCATCTGAGTAGTTGGATTCCTTGCTGCTGACCCTAGTGGAGGAGAAGGGTGAAACATAACATTAGAAGATGTTGTTTACTCTTTCATTTCATCATAATGTGATGGAGGTTCATTAGGGATATGTTTACTATGATTCCCTACAAGACCATATATCCTTAGAAGAATCACATGATTTATTCTAGAAATGAGGTAATCATGTCATCCATTTCCTTGGATGGATGGTGGTTCTCATTGTGATACGAGAGGTGGTGATGAAGGGGTTTCACACTTCTATTCTTTCTGTACATCCCAATGCAGGGAATATGTATAGGGAGAAAATTTTAGTAGAGTGTTTGGGGATGTTATACATGCAGGATATTATACAGCTCTATGGGGTACATCAAGGATTTCTTCCAAATGTGATGCACGATTTACGTCACTATTGTTGATAGGACTATAGGAGGAATTCATGATCTGGTTAAGGATGAGTATAGATATTCACACCCATATGGATGGGAAGAATTAGAATATTTTCTAGGAATTGAAGGATATGCTGATTAATTTCTTGTTATACTTTGGTTGAAACTGATAGGATCCTTTAGAACATGAGCCTCAACCTAGTTGGTGAGGACTCTTAAGTGCATCTAGGCGACCCGGGTTCGAATCTAGGTGGAGACATAATTTCCATGTTACTATAGAAGTACTGTAGCAGTAAATGTGAAGTACGGTAGCAGTAACTGTAGTGGGAAATGTAGAAGGCACTGTTTTTCACTGTAGCAGCTAGGAATTTTCCCCCGTTTGGGCCTTCAGGCCACCCAAGCCTTCGAGCCAGTAAGGCCTTTGGGCCACATTAAGTGTAGATGAAAACCAAACAACCTACAAGGAATAAGCTATATAGGATGATGATCGATGAGCTTTCGCCACAACAGAAGCTACATGGATTGCAAGAATGAGAGGGTATGGAACCTGCCATCGGGACAAGCTAGTGCATGCATGGGATAACCTTGCTGAATATCCATGTGAAGGTGGAGATCTGATTCACGATTCAGATTCTAGGGAGGAGGAGTTCCAATTAGTTAGTCTGTGTTGTATGTAATGGTTGAATCCTATGAGTAGTGAATTCCTATAAGGCCTACGGTCTATATAATACTTACGCCTACATGCCATGTAAGGGTTCCACCTCACCCCTTGAAAGGTGGATTATCAATGAGTCAATAAAAAAATGAAGTCCTTTGGGCCATTGGATGAGATGATCCCTTACCTTGGGTAGATTTGTGTTATAATAATAAATATCACTCTACTATCACCATATAACTTTTCGAGGAATAAGATGGAAGACCCTCCAAGTCGCCTTTATGATGGAATATGATTAGTGATTAATCTCTTGTGGGGACATATATGATTAATATGATGATGGAGATGGTCCAGGTGAACCATTATTGGGTGATTAAAGTTCAGAGATAGTAGAAATCATATATATATTAGCATCGTATTTTTTTGGAGTTCATGTAGGGTGAAAAAATTTCCTAGAGATTATCCCCATGACATGGATTTTTGAAATTTTACTAGGGATGCATGCTATCCCTAAGGTTAGTCCATCCATTCTAGATTCTGTAGAGGGTTAGTGATATTTCTTAGCACCTTTTTTTACCCCCTCAATTAGAGCGACTGGAAGATGCAATCCATGAGTCAGAATTGAATAGATAAATACATGATCCTACGGAAATTATTATATTGGGTGAGCTAGAAATAAAGGACAAAGGTCCCATCATAGATTAATCAGTGGACACTATGGATCGGATGGTGAGGGTCCTACATGGATAGTCCATTACCTTGGTTAATGTGTTTTGGCAATGTGTGAGAAAGTAGAAGAGATACTCATAGCGGGAGAGCCATATTTGTGCTTAGTATCCCAACTATTTTGATAGTTTGTACTTATTTGGGACAAAAATAATTGAGTGAGGGAATAATATAGGGTCTTTTTCCATTATAATAATTTTAAATACATTATGAATTATTTTAAGTGAGGCACTAAGATGACACATGATTCCTTGTCTTTATAAGATATAAATTATCTTTATAAAAATATTAAATATATTTTATATCATACCAACTTAGATTTTAATATATAATAAAATTTATCCAGTACAGAGTCTCAAATCATATATCTAAGACCACTTTTTAATTTTGATCATGGGTTATACCAACGACATGACCGTTGGCGCCAGACGTTCAGATGAGGCTTGCATTGGAGGGTCCGTTTAAATTAAAATAAATGATTAGTATGTTTATATTATTTATAATGAATTATATATAATCCTATATAAAAATTACATTATGATATTTCACCAGGTTTAGTCTCATTACATCATGAGGTTTTATATAGGTGCTCTTATGGCCTTCATTGGTAGATCGACATCAGAGGATGCTCAGTGATCAGAACAAGGTGAATTGATATAATGGGAATGTAGTAGTTCTCCCCAATCACTAAAGAACACATTACTCACAAATTATTGATATAATATTGATTTAGGTCTCCTAAACTATTTTCTTAACCTTCGAATAAATCAATGAATAATTTATTGTAATATTATTCTAATTCAGTATTTTCACACCCAATACATGAGCCCCATTGAATGAATAATTTTTTAATTCGATTATTATATTTTTATGTCATTAATTCACTCTAATTATAGTTTCTTATGAAATTAATTTCCAAGAAATCTTGTAAAAAAATTAATTCACCTTCTTTATATTGATTTTCTACCACCATTATTTGGGTTCTCCATTGTTTTCCTATAGGGTCACAGTTTGACATTTTTTGTGGGTCTAAGAGCAATCATAACCACAAAATCATAGTGGATGCACTTATGATGAATTAATGAGTATTTTCAGAGATATATAGGAATCGATTCTAGGTATTTATGATGGATTCAAGGTGTTGTGATTTTAGATGAGAAAGTAGTACGAGATGAATGATATCCAAACTATAGGTTTCCTATGAATGATCGGATTTCGATTTCTGGAAAATGGAGGGAACGAATAGATTACTAGAATAGATTACCAGCATGTTTTGGTGGTCAAATAGAATATTAGTTGGATGGAGAGAAGATATATAAAATGATATAAGGAAAGGTCATTTATGTGAAAAATGTGATTACACTATATGTAGTATAATTAACACATTCCATATAGCCCCTCCCCACTGCGATTGATAGGGTCTTGCGGAATATGAGGATCAAACAAGGTGTGGTTTGGCCACACACCATGTAACCCTCTTTAGGATGCTAAGTCATGTAGAAACATCAAACACCAAGGATTCCATGTGGAAGGAAAACTAGTGTACTTTGGGAGTACATGAGCACACCCTGAGGTACACAAGAACAACCTGGTACCCAAAGATCACTAGATACATGGACCATTATACATTCATGACTTGTGGTTAAAAGACATGTCCAAGAGAACATGAAAAGACCCCATCAAACAAGACACTCTGTTTGACCGCACTACATGCCATGTACTACTACAAGGCCATCCAAGCCATGTGCTAGTAGGGATATGGTTTGGAAGCCAGGTGAGATCACATGCTATGTTATCCCACATACATGTCCTAAACATATTCCTAAAAATTATACATCTTGTATATCTTTCATTTTATCAATGATTTTGGTCTGGAAGTATCATATCATTAGTTTTTTTCTACGTATAACATGATGGTAGACATCATTGTGGCTTTTGAGATATGATGTGAGATGTTCCAATAAAGATGATTCTTTAGGTGATGCTCGATGATGATAGTGATTAGGGAGGATCATCATATTGAGGTTCACTCCTCTATCAGACAAGGGAATGAGTCCTCTATCCACAAAGATGGTAACCCCCAATCATACAGGGGTGATGGTCCTCCGTACTCATTTTATAGTTCTAGAGGAAACACTCCCCTATTATACTAGTCTAAGAGTCTTATAAACACATATATAGTACTCACATATTGTACTAGGGTATGGGTCCTACATACTTGTTGAACTGATACAGAGGTGGAACTCCCCAATCAGAACATTGAGTGGGACCTCTGTCAATGGATACAGTACACCCCTATCATACTAGGGAGTGAATCCTCCATACTCATTCTATAGATACAAATTCAGAAATCCCCTATTACATTAGGGTGTATGCCCTCTATCCATTAGAATGATACTCCCCTAGCATACCAAGGCATGATCCCTCAATACTCACTATATAGATATAGAGGCAGTACTCCCTTATCAAACCAAGGTAGGGGCACTCTATCCATGGAGATAGTACTCTCTTATTGTACCATGATGTTGGTCCTTCAAACTCATTGTACATATATTAAGGTGGATCTCCCATATCCCGCCAAGGCATGGGTCTTTTTCCACAGACATGATATTCAACTTTCACACTAGGGTGTGGGTCCTCCATAAGACTTATTTGGAAACAAATGTGAGATTTTGGTCATCTTTTATGGACCTTTGGAATTTTAGATAACCTCATCATCCAGAGCTGGGCTATATGATGGATATCACTATTCTCTCTTATCTTGGTGTATTTAAATAGCTTATATATCTTCAATGTTGGATTTATTTCCCTCATTCTTTTGGTTGGGATGAATAATGCTACCTTGTCCAATTTTTCTCCATCTTTAGTTTTTGGGGTTTCCTATCATTTATTATATAGATGACTAATAGATTGGTGGTGATTTCAGATAATTGTAAGGACAATCTAGTGCATAGACTACATATGATGGTTGACCATAGAGATCTAGATCTAGATTCTACAATTTTTTTCTTTTCTAGTTGTTGTTAGGTTGTGATATCTTTTTTTGTTAGGAATTTATTTTTCCCTTTACTTTTCAAAAGGCACTATCATATTATATTATATTCTCTAGAGGTTATTACATGTTTTCTTTATTCTATATATGTTATTATCTTTTATTTTTATTCCTATGAAGTTTTTTCAAAACGATTGTAGGGTGAATTTGTATTTTTACTTTAGGAAAGTCCTATCATTTTAGTTACTCCTTTTAATAGTTGTTGATAGATATTAGAAATTGGTGTTGAGCTTGGGGTAGTTGCGGCTCATCCTTTCTCTAGATAGGTGTTCCCCAAAAGCTTTGGTCGTGACCCCACATTTGGTAAGAGATCATTAAAAATTTGATATTTAGTGGTAAATTAACCAAAATCACAAATTCAAAAAAAATAGGTCATAAAAATTCTAATTCGATAACAACTATGGTATTTTACAAGGAGCATAAATATGATATTTTCCGGTTTTTCTAAACCCACTAATATTTATAGGTTTTTTTTGGATTACAATTTTTAGAAAGGGTCACTCCATGATAGACTTATTTCTATTATAATTTCATATATGGAATATCACATTATATCACTGAAAACACTTTTGATTACTCCTACATTATGAATTTCATTAGAAGTATGTATTCTTGGATTATCAATTGATAGTTAACCCCCAATGTTTTATGAAAACATGTCTTGATATGAACTATGAAATGTTGAATCTGATGATCCAATGATTTCCAAAAGCCCATTAAAAATCCTTAAAAATATGCAGGTATGATTATTTTGTAATATACTCATCTAAAAACTTCTCTATATATATTTTACTTTTCATATTATAGTCTATGTACTTCACTTCACACATCTCTTATGTGTACACCCTTAATGAATCTCCTTTTCACACTTCCCTTCATGTGGATTCTTCATTGAATGCTTTATGGTACAACACCTAATGAACTTACACTTTATGAGCCTCCTAATGATACTCCCTTCATGAATGGACTCACAAAAACACACTATGTGTTACTTCCACTATCATAACGCGCCTCACAAAAATCCACTTCATGGACTGCCTCATGATACTCCCTTTATGAACTATATCTCAAAACTACCCTCTATGAAATGCTTCAAGGTAAGGCACTGTGAATTATTACCTTTCACCTACTATGAATTTTGAAAAAGTTGGCCTCAAAAACTCCTATACATCAGAAACAAGTCTTCCTCTCATATGGATCTGAAAAATGTGATGAAACTTTAGACCATTCTCTAACTTTTCATATTTTTTTAGGAAATGGTTACTGAGGAATTTACAGGATAAACACCAACTAAAATATCACTAACCACCATATTATAGTAAATACATTCACATAGAATATCTCCATGAACAAATCATAAAAATATGTGGTTGGTATTGAAATAATTCTACCCACTCATGAATGATTTCTTCTTTTTAATGGGTTATTGAATGTTTTCTTCCTCCTATGTAAGTAATCTTCTACAAACCTCCTTCACAAGATGTCTATCATGAACCTCCTACATGATACATCTATTGAAAACCACATTCAGGAGTTATATTACATGAATCAACTAATTTGTCCTTATATCACTAAAATAATACCTGGTCATTTAAATGCTACATGATCATTCTCCTTGTGATCATTCTCCCTTTATTCTAAAAAAATCAGGAAACTTCACCAAATCCTGTAATCTTATCCTAAAATTTAACATTTACTCTAAACATATAAAGACATAAAGAATATATAATATGTAAAAATATTTTTTCTTCATAATATATATATTTATATTATTCAAGGGTGGTTACTATATTTACTATAACTATATTAAAAACAAACACAATGTCAAATTATGGCTTGAATCACCATGGTAACAATATTCAACCCATTGGATTTTTTCGTAATCGGATGTGAAACTCAATTACACTCATCGAAATTGATTTCACTAGATGATAATATAATATAACATATATTACTATACTTCAGTGTGAAAAAATTTCAATGTTGAAAATAAGAGACTTTGAAATTATTCCATATCTCATGTCGAGTCTCTGATTCCAGAACTCCCAAAATATTGAAGATAATTTAAAATACATTCATTGTGTATCATATCTCACCTAATATATTATATCATTTACTCCATCTAGATGATAAAATTTCCATAGTAAAAAATATGATATGAAACATTGTTATTTTTCATGTTTTCTATTTAATTTAACCAATCATTCCACCTCCAGGTTAATAAACACAAAAACAGTTGAATGAAACAAAAATGAATAAATTATAAATAATTATATTTAAATGGGAATATATGAGATATTATTACCTTCTCAATATGAGGGATTTTATTGGACACTAGTATTCAACTAATTTTCCACAAAATGTTGAAGTGGCTAATGAATTAAACATGAAATCATCCACTTATTTGTTAGTGTTGACATAGTCTTCTTTGATAATTATAGACTCTACATTTTATTTCATAAAGTGATATCTAATCTCAATATACATGGTATACATGTCGTACGGGATTTTTCATGAGATCAATCACACTATTATTAGTTTAAAAAATTATCATCGAATGTTTTAATTCTTAATTTATATCATCTAATTTTTTTTCATCAATGGAAGTTGAGTGAAAACATTAGTTACTGAAAATAATTATTCTACATTTTTTCTCAACGAAGTACTTTCATTCCCTTTTATCTTATAACATACACATTTATTTTTAATGAAGGGTACCCCACCACTTACAGAATTTTTATTTGAAACATTTTTAGCCCATCCCGCACTAAAAAACAAAACTAACACATGATTTTTTCCAAAAAAAAAATCAAGAGTACATTGGATGTCCCCCATGATACATTTAACTACAACGATATGAATGTACTTCATATTAATTTGAAAATAGGCCATTAGAAAAGTACATAAAAAATATCTAACATTGTTTTAGTAAACATAAATGCTTTCAATTGTCTTCTAATAAATTTTGGGATCCATACATTTCCCATCCTCATGCTTCTCGAACTTGTTCCCAATTGAAATCATAGATGAAATGGGTTTAGAATCATATATGTAAATTTAATTATACAATTCAATTGTAGACATCATGAGAGAAAAATGTGTATCTCTCACTCTAAACTACTTTAATCCCCATAAAATAAGTGATTTCACCAATCATAGAAATTTCATATTTATAACTTCTGATATTTGTGAATTCATTGATTGTATTTTACCTATGTCCTTTAAATATGATGTTATCCACATAGAAATGTATTATCAAATTGTCTTCATAGAATTATTTCCTATAAATATAATGATCAAAACCACTCTTATTTAATTATAGATTCCCTAAGAATGAATCAGTAAAGTATACCATGATTTTAGTGTCTACTTTAGACCACATAATTCCTTATTCAAGATAAAAACATCAGTTTAAAGGTTTCTAATTGGGAATCCCACTATATATTCAATAATTTTTTTAAAGAAAACCATTCAGCAGTGATATTCAAACATCCATTTGATAAATCTTGAATGCTCTTTGAATTTTCATTTCAATGCGGATTGACATCAACTATGGATGTACCAATGGCGGAGGTGTTTCTTCAACATAATCTCCTTAAAATTATGTATATCCTTTAAAAAATACACAATATTAACTTCATATCATGTTTCAATGATATCCAAATTTTTTTGTTGAATATATTTATTGTTTTTATCATATTTTTATGTTTGGGATTATTTACTGCATCTCAAGTTTTATTTTATTTTTTTGGCATTTTTCCATTTTGTTATTCATGGAACTACCATTATTCATCCTTTTACACTAATTAAAATGTTGTTTGTTCCACCATTTATAGTAGAGAAATATTAACTATATTCATCATCCATATTACATGTGTTAGATAATCTTATTTCTAAATATATTAGATGGATCAAATTATGATTTCCAATTTATCCTTTGAGTCATTGGCTAGAATCTTTCAACAATTGTATCATCCTTGGATTAAAACGCATAATATTAATTATTTTGGGAACATTGTACAACAACCTTAACTACACAAACATCATCATCTACATCAAAACAAATCATCAAATCATGATGATCTTGGAATCTTATAATCTTTCGTAATATTGAATTTGAAAATAATACTATAAAAAATTATTTCATCCTACTAATGAAGAATTTATAGGCCCTACTATAAGTATTAATTCCTATAAGAACTCATTCATATGATACATCTATATACTCTCCATAAATACATTATTTATTTCAAACGTATCATATTCTTTGGATAACCTAAACATGATTATGTAATGGTTTCCTTCTATGAAACATTTCATGGAATGTCCCATCTTCTCTTAGTCTAAGAACCACCTAATTTTATATGTAAACTACATATTTTACTACATCTTTCCCTTAGTAGAGACAGAAAAATTATTTAAGGAGAAATGTTTTTCTATATTCTTCACCTACGTAATTCTTCATTAAAAGACTATTCTATACACAGGATATCATATTAAAAATACCTCATGATTAATTTTGTTCTTCTCAAGGATATCATTAAATTCATTAGACATTTATTTTGTTTTAATTTATGAAAATTAAATTTTTATTTTCTATCTAGTATCATTTTTTACTCTCCTACGACACATATTCATTCAATATATGACTTATACATTCCACTTTATGAACACAACAATGACTATTTTTCTGGATTCATCATTAAAGAAGATGAAATAAATCTCTTCACATATTCTTAATTGATTCACTAGAAAAATAAAATCTACATTAACCATATCAATTAGGTTAGATTTCCTTTTTTCTTACATTGCATTAAATTTTAGGTTATTTTTCCTGAAATACACGCCATACATGTCTATTCATGGTTTAAATTCATATTATTAATATCCATTATAAAATTCAACTTGGATAAGTTCTACATACAATCTTGGTGAATGTGGTATAATATTCATTTACAAAAGTGTTTTTCCTCCACCACTGTTAGAAGACACATCTTATCTTTTCTATCCACCTGTTACAAATTTATATTTATTCTATATCCCTTCATTAGATATTTCTTAACATTTTGTATAATTAAAAAATGTTTTGGATGAAGGTAACAATAATTCATGAGTCACATAGTTGACTGACAAAAAATATGTTGTGTCACAGTCCATATGCATAGAGAGTTTCACCTTCTAAAACTCTTTACCTACCAATCTCGTATTTCTACTTCCTCTAATTTCCAAAGAAATTTCATTTAAAAAATGTGCTATTACATTTACCATTCCATTTAAAATTTTTAGTAGGTTTGTATTTCATGTCAGAAGGTATGATCATTCATTATAAAGAATCCAACTTATATTATTCTATGTCGATTTAGGAGAAATCATGACTAGTTTTTCCTTCACTCCCATATCCTTTTACTTCTAAATGATCCTAGTTGAGTTGAGGAATAATTTTACCTTTTATATTTCACTTTTTCATAGGTGGTATAGTTATATTAATCTTCTTCTTCCAATAAAGAGTAGATAGTTTTCAATTAAACATTGCAATATTTATTTTAATTAATTTTCCATTGACGGATATAGTGGTAATTACCACTTATTCCTTTTCTATAATATTTATATGTATATCCAAGATTAGAAAAATAAAAAAATATCTATATAAATAATTTCTTCTTTGAGATTAAGGATATGTAATTCTATTATTTTTTAGGATTTGAGTATTTTGAATTTTATTTTTCTAATCACCTCTTCAAGGTAAAACATTTCAAGGCTATAAAATCCAAATATTTGAAATTTCATAATCAGAAATAACATATCTCTATCATTCATCCACATCCCACCATATTTTGTAAATATTCTAAGCTATTGGATAATCCATGAATATTTATAATTTTTTCTTTCTCTCGTATTTCTTATGATATGACCTATATTTTTCTATGAAACTAATAGAGTAGTGTTGAAACCAAATAACTAAACTTCTAAATTTGAATTATGAATAACGTCCTAACATGGATGACAAAAAATTGGTTCTCTAATGCAATTTGACATAGGGACTCAAGTGAACCACTCCAAAAGATAAAAGTTTCTTCCAATAACTGAGAGACTATGGTGTGTCTGTACAGAGACAATTCTCTCATTTCAGAGTAACAAATTGTGAAAATAGGTTGATATCATCACAAGTAGAAAATTAATTGAGTAATGAAGAAGTAAATAAACAATAATAAATGAAATAAAAAATGAAATTTTTGAAGGATCTAATGGCCATGTCATACATAAAATAATGATCACCCACTCCATCAACCACATATACATGATTACATAAAGGATATAAAAATTAAAGTATATGTCACTACTTCTAAATCTAATATGAACCACATACACAGCCACAAATACACCATAAAGATAGTCTAGCCTAGTCAGAAGAATCAACATGAGGAACTCTACTAGATCATGAACCAATGGGCATCACTTTAACCATATAACAATAATTATCAACATGAAATCATACATAAGCTCTTTAAGAAAACTAAGGTGTACATACGTGGGTGGGAACAAAATATCAGTAATCCACCCTCAATGGTGACCCTATAATCTCCTATAATAAGACCATGTTCATGAAATATCCTTTGCCTGGAAAAGAATTAAATATAATAATAAAGATAATAAAATAAATAAATAATCCATTTATTGAACATTGGGTCTCTGGTCTCGAAAGACCATACCTTCTTCAGCCCATGACATAAGTGTGTCTGAGAAATTCTCCCTCATGTATTTATATATATATATCTTTTTATATATAACTATAAATATATGAATATATATATATATGATTAAGGCCGTAAATAACATGATTCAACCATAATTGGTACTTGGGTACGTAACGTCGATCGTCTGGTCATCCTATGAATAAGGCATTGAGATGGATGTCATACCACTCAAGGCATGTATAATTAAGTCAATCACTAGGTTCATAATACTAATTGACAACAATTTCATCAGTCGGGGCCAGAATGTAGTTGAATAAGTTTTATCGGCACAGAAGGATACATGTAATAACTGGGTGTTCGCCATTACTATACTCCAATCACTATAAAAGTGTATTATAATTACAATTCAGAAGCCTTATAAATTAGGCAATGAGTTGGATTTCCAACCACTCAATCCACATTTAATATAGTCTAACGTCATATTCATAGGTCTTGGTTCACTAAAAATCCAAACACTACAACTGAAATGATCCCTAAGGGAAATGATCCTTCGGTGATATGAGTAATATTCATATTGAATATAGTAGTCGAAAGAGATTCAATAACTAACTCACTAGCACCATTCCTAGATATCTTTTGGAAGTGAAATAATAATTCATCCACATAACCCTAGGGAGTTTCTTAGGAATCAAAAGAGGATATCAAAATCAATCCTCAAGGATGAAAATAGCTTCCAAATCACGAGGGAAGTTCACCCACACAAAAACCTATAGTAATCCTCTAGATCCAACTTAATAGAAATTCCCATGGTGATATCAGGTAGAGGGGTTATCCAAGGAACATGGAATCCACCTCTAAAAATCCTTAAAAAACGAGGAACCCCAATGAATAATGGGTACTCCTATAATAGTATAAGTCAATAAGAAATATCATTATGTGGACTCAGTATGTATGTATTTTAGTCTCTACCATTGCATCATATCACCTCAGGCCCATTGGTTGACAACCAAGAAGTACCTCTAGCAGACCCACAATACATCCAATCACATAAGGATCATAGACTGATTACAAGGACATACCTATGGAAACAATATCTTTCTCAATAAAGAAAAACTATGAGCGAAGATTAAATAGTTAGGGTGGGAAAATGCCTAAACCCATCACCACATCCATAGCCTATCTGGATCCCATGTTCTATACGAGTTCAATGGTGAAAATAGCTACCATATCTTCCCAAGCCCAATGTAATAGCTCAGGATGAATAATAAAAGAGGGAAACCACCCAGTTCCTCGTGTCTAACACCAAACATGCATCCTATATTTGATCCTTAATGTTTATAAATAACAAAAAGTTCCCCTTTTGGAATCTTATATGTCATCACATTGAAAGATGCATCCTACATGGTACCCTTAAACATGGTATACATAAAAAGGGTAATCACACACAATTTATTGAGAAAGAGTAATCAAGGTATATGATACTTATAAAGGATTCCCTAGAACCACATGTATGTGATGACATCCCATAGGTGACCCTTGGAAATAGTATGCTAATAGAGGAATTATACACAGAATCCAATAGTTTAAATAAAATAAATACTCTTGGACTAAAAGAAAAATTCTTTTAATACAATTCATTAGATATGGATCATGGTCCACCTTTGATTAGGGGTCTCACTCTCAATAGATAGCTGGATTCAATTCCTAGAAGAAGAATAATTCCTTTAAGTAAAAATCTTGGAACCCCTCCTTAGACTCCTTAAATAACCTCAAGGTTTTTAACATTATGATATATTTATAAGGATACTAAAAATGGGCTACTCATGTATCCAATTATTAATTTTGGGAATATAATAGGAAAACCCCAAGAAAGGGTGGAAAGGGAGGAGCACACTACGTGTATACTTGACTACAAAGTGTGTACCCTCAACGCCTCACCATGGAATGTACTTCAGCCAAACATGGAATGTAAAACCCATGTATATGGCATGTATAAAATTATCAAAGTGTTTACCCTATATGGGGTACCTGAACATGAACCTCAGATTCCCTAGCTATCTATTCTTCTGGTCTATGTAGTTCTACACACCGTACATCCCACACAGGGTCTAGCTATGTACTTTACACAACAAAGTTCCCCAACATGGGTTTTAGGGATATGTATTCAACTACATGTCTGGGTACAAGTAAAGAAATTTTATACCCTATACATGAAATGTACATATAGAAATATTACATTACATTAATGGGAAGAACATACAATGTGTGTTCCTCAACTATATGTTGTGTGATCGGGATTTTCGAAGAGAAAACCTTCCCAATTATGTCAAAACCACTTTTTTTCTCCCCAAAGGCAATAGGTTGACCCTCAATGGGATCTAATCTGTAATTATATGGCCTTAAAACATGAAATTAGTAAAAATAAATGGATCTTTGGAATAGAGATAAATATAAAATACCTCTATGTGAAAGAGGCCAAAGCTTCACACTAATTCACGTGCCACCGCTAACACACGATGTTCGGGATCCTCCCAATCTCTATAGAGGAACATCTCGTACTCTTTAATTATTTATTTATATACTTCCCCTCTCCTATATCGATCATAAATAATGATTTCAATTGGGGGAATATATGAGAATATTGAGGAGAAAAGGGAGAAAATAAAAAATAAAATTTGAAAAAAATGGAAAAATAAAGAAAAATAAAATGAGGTTCATGGATGACCCCAACACCCGACTGGAGTTTATTCCTTTCCTAAGAACCCCCACCCCAAAAACACCATTCTAGACTCAACAAGAGATATAATATCAATAAGATTCTTTGTTAAAAATATATATCCAAAATAACATTTTGAAACAAATTATTATGCAATTAGTTAAAACTTAAATATTAATTATTCCAAAAAAAATTCAAATGACTCATAATACTACCACACTATTTTCCAACGGTAAACACTATATTTTGGGACCAACAGAGTTTTCAGAAAAATTATCTATGATAATCTCATAGGGATAATTATAATTTTAACCCTTATAAACATACGAAATAAAAATTCAAATTTCTACTCAAATTTCAATTCTAAAAAACAATTCCTCAAAATCTCCCCAACATAACCCTTATCATCCCTGAGAATCCTTGGTTGTAAAACACATTCATTCTTTCATCCCAAGTATCTAAAAACAATGATATATTGACCATCCAATTACTGATCTCATAGCATTGAAAACTCTTCCATCCTAAGAGATGTTAAAATTTGATCGATCTAATTCTCCCCACCATTGGAGTATCCATATAATAGCTCTGCAACTGATCTCTAAGATCAAAGACCCATACTCCATCCATTACCAGACACAATAACTAAAGTGGCTAGAATTTCTCAAATATGTGTGCCAACATGGAAGCCTCAAAACATCATCCTTTCCCACTTTTCAAGAATGATTTCTATGGTGGACACCAAATTTCAATACAGAACAAGGGTCACCACCCTCGAAAAGGAAAAAGGTTCACTCCCCGCCATATGGATTACCTTTCACCACTACTAAACTATTCCCTCAATAAGATCCTTCAACAAACCAATATTGATATTAAAAAAAGAATGATTTATAACTGATGATCTCTCAGAACACTAAAGATGATGTTTATATATAGGTAATTATCATATCTCACTAGAAATACACTAATATTCCCTAAATAGGTGTGAATATATCTCATATAGAAGCACATACCATTATATCAGTACTTTACCAGGATTCAGTTACTCAGTCATGCCACATCATCCCATCCATCCTTGATGTATCTTCTACCATATAGGGAAGTTCCTAACATTTTCACAACTAATGGAAAATAATTATCACAGTATTTATTTGAAACAATTTATCCTAAGCTCTATCACAACCACCCACCTAAGTGAAATTAATATAGTATCTTGTTTTACTGAAATGTAGACTCATCACCCAAATAATGCTGCTACATTTAATCAATCACAAGGAAATATTGACAATAATATGTTGCACATTAGTGCATTAAACTATATTCTCTTTTGAAAACCCTCTTAAAAATTGCACCCCTTACACGTTCAAAGATTATTTCCACACTTTTCCATCAATAAGTATCATGTTTTTCTAAAATCTAAGCATAAACCATGAAATTACCAGTAAAATTGGCCAGGAACCAGATTGGTCCTACCCATTGAAACCATCCTCAAAACAGAATCACCCAAAAAGGCATCATACAACCCATATCAGAAAACCTAATCATCTATTTCAAATCATCAAAATCAAAATCATAAAACCAAGATTATTTCATGAAAATTCATTCATAACCCCAGTCCAACCACACTCATGGGTTTCCCCTGGTGAAACTCAATTTCATTCTACAAGGTTCGGAGTCAAAACATAGGGAAACTATATCTCCCATGAATCCCATACAAACAAGTCTCACAAATGTTAACTACATCTTACCACTAATACTAAATGTCAAAACTCTCTCCTATGTCACAAATTGTAGGCATCATTCACACACCCTCCCAAATACAAGACATATAATGCACAAGTCAACCCTTTCTTAGGGTGGTAATGAAAACATCAACCTAAAAGGGTAAAAACATCATGAATTGGTCTAATAGGGAAATTATCTTATCTAGTCTTCCCCATAATAGGTTATCTCTTAGAGTATAATGATTTAAATTTAGGAAGAATGATGAACTGGCACCCACGGGGAATCTACACACAATAATACCCACTTTTGATTTCTAGTTCTTTATAAATACCTATGTATCTATTGATCTGATATAGATCTAGGAAGATAACTATTAACAAATAAATCAAATGTGAAATTTTTACTAGATTTTCCAACAGTACATAGAATAAATCACCAAAAATATCTTTGTCTTATCACGATCCTTGTTTGGTTATGTAAAATTCCATTCCAACGGATATAGGGAAAACCATAGAGGTTGTTAATGACATAATAAATTTACAAAAAAAGAAATAATTCCCTAAAAGAGGTCCAAAATATGTTAATCATGTTCCCTAAATACATATTATGGTCACTGCACCACCTTTACATGAGGAATGAGTTATTAGCCTCATTATCAAACACCTTGTTGTAGATCCCCATGGAATTTTTTCAAAAGGAAAAATAAGAAAATTTGGCCCATTTTAGTATAATGATACTAAGAACATATATAGGAAAAAAATATTTACGTTGTTGCTAAAACATTAAATACTTCACCTCTGTTGTCATTAAAATCACACACTACCAGGCCTTAACATGTGGACCCTACATTCAATATATTTTATATGATATGCCCATTTCCTTTTACAATCATGATTAAAAATTAATCACTAGACACTATCCAATATATGAGAGCTAAAAATATATAATAAATCATAAATTCACATCACATGCATTTCTACTATCGAAAAATTCATAAACAAATATAACATCTCATATTAAGAATAACAATCCCATCACCCTGGAAACATGGACTAATTACTAGAATGAGTGTTCTCAATGCACCACTCCAATATCCATCATTTTTTTATAAATTCCCAACTATCTTGTACACCATATTCGAAATAGTAAAACAATAGGAAAGGAAATCCTCAAATATCACTTTGTAACATCCTAGCCGTAATGCCAAAAAATGTTACTCAAAGATAGTTTTCCATAAGGCCTCAACCATAACTCTCTATAGGATAGACGTCATTAACTAGAAGAAAAGGGCCTAATGTGGGTTCATCGATTGTAATATCTTATATTTTCTATTTATTATTTATGGATTTTATATTGATTATTTTTTAGACTAGGTGTGAAGACAACCTATGTTTTTGAGGCCTATTGTGATCGAAATAAATGATTTAAATGTATTATATATATTTTATATCACATGCAAAATTTTTTCTCAAAATGTGGAATAAAATATAAACAGATTCCAATATCATAATGGGGAGTGCACTATTGAGTTCAGAATGATAGGTTTACCCTAGGAACTACTTAACATTAGTCGACATCGGTTTCTTGATGAAAATTCTCTCTAGGGGTAGAAATCAATAAAATAATTGAATATATTATTTTAATTCATTTAATTGATGTAGTGATTATTATGTATTTAATTATACTACTATAGAAAAATAATAGTGGTTTTTTCATAACCTTGGATCAATTGGATATATTCAAAGATAACATTGGAGTAATTCTATTAGGAAAATGATGATGAGATCATGGATAAACGATCGACGCTCCTCAAATTCGATAGATTTATCCTATGACAATGACGTTGTAATCGTTCTTTGTGAGCAAATGTTCTAAATCAAGGTAGGGTGTGTGTTTTATTTAGAGTTCAACCCCATTATTCATACCTATTATGAACGAAAATCAATCAAGGAATAGATTGATATTCACTTCATTTATTATGTAGGATGGGTTTGTTTCTGCAGGGATATTCTCTTTAGGAGTGGTTTACGTGTTTATTTCGCCGTTATTCATCACAATTAAAATTAATCAAGGATAAATAAATACATATAAGTATTCTTCCTATTTTTTCATGTTTTTTTAGTTTTCTCCCACCTTTCATCATTCATCATTGGAATTTTCCACTTGGACCATGGTTCGAAGCTTCACTAATGAATCCATTGTTGCACTCACGTTTCGTGGGTCAAGTATTTCAGATTTTAGATCTACACTCAGTTAGATGAAATAATGGTGAGATGATGTTAACATATAATGAATCAGACTGGTTTGGAAACCCCCAATGTAAGACCCCAAAATTTCAATGTACAACTTTTTATATTATATCATTCATTACATGCATCACCAAGCACGTAAGAGAATATAATTTCCTGATACTCTAATATATATTAACTATTTTATATTTATTCAATACATGATATTTCTTTTAATGAAAAAAAACTGATTTATCCTATATATAACTCAAGAGAGACTTTCCTAGATAGCTTGTGTTACATACAATAGCGTCCTTCCTCGATAACTTTCATTACCCGCCATACTGAGTTTCACCAAATAACAATGTTTTATTAAAAATTATTAGTTATTATAATATAATACAACCTAGACATTATGTTCGAATTTATAAATTTTATTAAATAACATATGAAAATTTATGTCTTATATAAATATAAAATGAATTCATGGGTTACCAAATAATGTGTAATGAATATAAGAACTAATTAGATATAATAAGAAATATTACTACTTTTTTGCATCCAAAGGTTTTTTATCTTAATAAACATGAATAATTATAGTTAGTTAATGATTTTTATTAAATTTATATTTATATATTCAATAAAATATTTTTTTATTAATCCATTAGGTTTGATAGGCATAATATAAGAACAAAACTAATTTTACACATAAACCCCTATATTTTTATAAAGGTAATTTTACCACCTTTTAATAGAGAACCCATTTTAGATATTATTTTCCATACATTAATTTATTTAATACATAAAAAAATTATATTTTAACATGAAACATAAGAATTATGCTAGAGTTATTTTTTGATATTTTTCTAAAACAGATATTTTTTTAATAAATAGTTAAAAATTCTAAATTTTAGTTCAAAACAACTTTTTCATCTAACAAATTTATAATGATTAATTATAAATTTAATTAGTTTTAATGTTAAATTAGATAATATTTATTATCAATTTATAAAATTTATTTCTTTGGAATCATTTTCACTTTGAAATTATTTATAAAAAAAATTGAAAACATTCAGACCTTTTTACCATAAAAACCTGCATTGTTGCCCCGCTTATAGGATGAATTTTAAATTATTTTATGCCACTTATATGATTGGAATTTGGAAAAATTGATTCCATATTTGGAATAATCATAACGTATAATGACTAATAATACCAAATTTTGTTTTGACAAAAAATATTAGTGAATGTAAATAAAATTAGTTATAATTATTAAAGTAAAATTAAACTTCATAATGGATTAAAACATTATGTTAGGGGGCCAAATGACCTCTCCAATTGAACAAAACCCATTTTATTTACATAAAATTTAAATTACCCTTATATTCATGATTTTTTTAATACTTTTCTTTAGGTAAAAATAATGGTCACATGTATATTCTTTTCAAAAATATCAAGTGAGTCCTTTTCATCCATTATAAACAACCACCACCACTCCACATAACTCACTCCATTCAAAAAACATAGGTTTGGAAAAGATATTCCCATATAGATTACGAAAATCCCTCCAATAGACCTTAGAGCCTCCCTTTGGGAATAAATCCTTCCATGGGCGCCTTTTGGTACAAACCAAATGCAGATATAGGATTAAGAGGTGACATGTTCTCCCAAGATTTTTAGTTTTTTTCTAATATCTAACCCCTCATATATTCTTATTCTATTCTTAAAAAACTAGTATAAAAATATACTAGTATGTTTTTACGATAAGGTTTCTACCTATAATAACACATACTTCCATCTAATGGGAACCAAACATACGATTTCTGTTTATAGGGAACTACTGCCTCAAGAAATGATAAATGTTCGTTTTTCCTTTACAACCTATCATGGTGGCCACTAGGATGTACAATATATTTATAAATGTTAAATATGATATTTATTATATTTTTTATTCTTATCTTATTTTTCTTTAGAACATAACTTTCTGTTTTCCATCTTCTGTACATATAATAATTTTGTTTGGGGAAGTGTGGACTATCTCCCCCTCAAAGCAATGTGACTCATTCATTCCATATATATAACTTATAAATGACGGTTTGAATAAAACTATGTAGAATTATTATCATATATTTGATTCTGGAATTATAATCTACATATTTAAAATTTATTTTTCATTTTTTTAATACGTCATAGAAATGAAAGTATCATTCATGCGTACGTACGACCTACCATCTCCATGAATAGTGCACATCATTTCTAATACCCAAATATAATGGACTACTATAAATACATATATAATGAATATATATAATAACTAAATCATGTTTTACATTATATATATGATTAAATCATGATCTAATTAATAGGAACAACATTTCATATGTCAAAACATACTCGAGAAAACATGGAAATTAACACCCAAAATGGTTAAAATAATGAAGGAGTGTTAAAAAAACAACAAAATATTTTAAGAAGATAATTTTGATATTATTAACATGAGTTTAGTTATGGTATAATATATTAAAATATTTTAAACCACTATACATTATTATAAAAAAGACACTACAAAACATAGGTTAATGTAAGGGGATTTCATATCAAATAACATTCCATTAAGACTGGTTTATTATTATAAGTAAATTCAAATTTATTTGGTTTATATAATAAAATTCTTCTGATATATAATGAATAAAATTATTATTATGATATTATAAGTTTAATTTAATGTCATAACATTTTTCATATAATGATTCAGATTTTTCAAATTGGTATGGGACACTTTGGAATGATTAAAGATTATTATCCTCACGATTTTTCTTAATTAATATCTATGAAATAGCACCTCCTTATATGATTGTTAAATTTATCATGTAAAAATAAATTTGTAGTAATAATTTTTCATTAAATATTACCTTGAATATCCATTTTCTCAAACAATGAATATTATTATTTCGAAAACTATATATCATTTTACATACAATGTTCACTTTGATAGTAATTCAATTGACAAGAAATTATTGATAAATCCGGATCTTCTATCAATAAAGATACATTTTCATAAGGTACATTGTTTATTATAAATATGAGTAATGGATTATACATTCAACACATGGGACATGGAATGTGTTTGTAAATCCCTACCAGTTGAGGAACTTTATATGCAATCCCCTTGAGCATCAGTATTCTCATGAGGCAAATTAATTGGAAAAGTAATTTGAATTTTCTCTTAATGGTAAAGGTATCTTGTTCCTAGGAAACATGATGTACAATAATGGGGAATTTCCAATATTGATAATTCTATTATTATCTATCCATGATATTTTGCATCAAAATTTCTATGGATGCATTTCATTTTTAGTTTATTGATTTAATGGCATGTGTTTTCAATTTCATACTTTGCCCTACTGATATCACCTTGTCAAGTTATTTGAATGGAATGCGTTATCATTTATTTACCTTTAAATGATAATTTATTCATATTTACTCATTTTTTATTTATTTTTATTTACCCTTACTATGCATTTGAGGGAACCCATATTATGTTTCAATTCACTAGGTTAAGAAGAAGAAATCATTAAAATTGCATTCAAGGATGATGTTTATTTTATTTCATTTTGTAGCATGTTTATAATTATCAATTTCCTAATGTATTATGGGTATCATATATGTAATATGGGTTTCCAAGACTTCTAAACTAATTGTCCTTTCTTTATTTGTTTCTTTGTAGTCATGCTAATGTAAAAAAAGACTTCACCGACTCTAGGATTCTGGTGTTGCAGCGCTACAATTGGTATCAAAAAAAGTTTAGTAGAAACATTGGGAACTAAATTTAATAAACAATAGGTAGATAATATTTCCCTAAGATTGAATTTTAGGATATGTATCGAATAAAATCCTACTGATTTGGTATGGTAGAGATTATGTGTGTCTTCTTAGAAAAACATCCTTCTTTGGATACTACAAGTGGACATGGATTTGGCACATATGTACCAAGGAGTAATAACACTATCAATGTGTTCTGAGCTTGAATAGAACCAAAATAGAACATGAAAACATGCCTTAATATGCACCTTGATTTACATTCTTTGGGGATATGTTTAGGATCAGTCCAATTTTCTTTACCAACAGTTATAAAGTATTTTAATATATAATGACAATGAATGAACTACATTGATCCCAAGGAATTTCAGTCTGAATACAATTTTTTTATTTATAAATACTATAATTTATGTTATAGATAAACCATAGAATAAAAAGGGCCTATATTGAAATAAATGGATGATGAATTTATGTATTTGGATTTTACCAAAACCCATAGTTAAAAGGATATTCAGTGATTAACCATTTGTCTAAGATGTCTATAATATTTATTTTCTAAATTATATTAATATGGTTTTAAAAAAGTACAAACTATAAGAATAGTGACAACTAATTAAATCTAGAGAGGTTGTGAGTCTTGAACCCATGTCTGAATGATGATAATGGTTTCACTCCAATCATTGGCCTATCCAATCTCCAAGTTAATTTTTCATTTTTTTAGTTAAAAGATTTGTTGAATAAATGTTAATGATGAAACAATAGTATCACTATTGAGTATTATATATTAATATATTGACTATATTTGTTTTGGAATACCGTTAAAGACAAATAGTTTACTTGTCACTCTTTATAGGCCTTACAAAACTTTAATGGTATATTTTAGATCTTTAAAAATATAAAAATCATTATTGTTAATTTTGTTTCTTGGATTAAAGGGATGAATTAAAATTTGTTCGAAGAACAAACAGAATTTATAATTTATAATATGAAATTGAAACCTATAAATTAATAATATTTCATTATAATCATGGTCAGTACAATAATTACCCAACATTAGCAAAATGACTTAAAAATAAAATAATATCCAAATTTCATAATTTCTGTGGAATCGATGACCTTGTAAATCATCACATATTTATGGCATTGAGGGCCTCACCATTCTATTGATTATTCATCTGCTTGTGATTGATTAACTTAATCACTCCCCAATGATATTTATAATTTCCCTCCAAGTATGTATCATTAATTTTTATAAATTTTCTTCTACTTATAGACCTAGTTAACAATTAGTCCATGTTACCTTTGTACTTCACATTCAATCTTTTCTAGAGGATGTTTTGTAAACCTTTCTAATGATGTGGTATTTCAACATAGGAAACATCAAAAATATAAATCCAAGATCAAGTATAAATTGTGAGGTTGAAATTTAATTAAGGTGTGGGAAATGTCACAACACAAAATTCTAATGTACAACTCTGTATTCGATAGTAGACATGACTTGCATCACCAAGTGCGTAAGGGAATAGAATATCTCAAGACTCTAATATATATTTAATATTTTAAATATATTAAATACCATATATAGCTTGTAATGAACAAAAAACAGAGTTAGCTTTTTTTACACACAAGAGACACCTTCCTCAAAATCTTGTCTTAAATGAAATATTGACCATCCTCGATAACTTGTGTTACATATAAGACCAAGTATCATCAAATAATAATGTATTATTAGAATACTATTATTTAATGATATATGATATAACCTAGAAATTATGTTTTTAGTTATGAATAGTATTAACTAACTTATAAAAATTTATGGTTTATATAAAAAATTAATTCATAGGTCCCAAATTATTTTGAAAGGAAATTGAGAACCAATTGGATATAATAAGAAATATCATTATTTTTATGCTTCCAAAAGAGTTGTATCTTAATAAACACAAATTACTAAAATTAGTCAATTATTTTGTTGAAATATATATATTATATATTCAATAAAAATATTTTTTATACTAATACATCTGTTTTAATTGGAATAAGATAAGAACAAATCCAATTTTACACATAAAAACCTATATATTTAAAAAGGTAGTTTTACCATCATTTAATGGAGAACGCATTTTAACTATGAATTTGTACACAGTAATTGATTTAATATGTCAAAATAAACTTAATATTTGAAAATTAATCATATTAATTAGGTTATAGTGATTTTTTTATATTTTATTGAAACATTTCATTTTTTAAGGAATAGTTAAAAATACAAATTATTACTTCAAAACTACTTTTTAATCTAATTTATTTATATGGTAAAATTATAATTTTATTTTTTTTAGTGTTTAATTCAATATTTTTTTAATAATTAATATAAATTATTTCATTTTAAACATATTCTCTTTGTAATTAATTATAATAACACAGATAACTTTCAGATATTTTTACTTTATAAACCCGCATTGTCATCTCTCTAGTGGGAAAAATTATAAATTAATTTCTGACACTTATATTTTTTGAATTATGAAAAAATTAAATACATATTTTTAGTCATCATTATTTATTATTTCAATTAAGAAAAACTTTATTTTGGTCCAAAATGATAAGTGAATGTAAATAAAATTACTTATAATTATTAAGGTAAAATTAAACTTAATAGAGGACTAAACCTTTAATTAGAGGGCCCTAGTGACCAAAAAACATGTATAAACCCCATTTAACGGCCATAATTCTGCCATTATCCATCAATTATTGAGTTTTGTTTGTTTTCGAAGACTTTTTTAGGTAAAAACATGGGGACACATAATTTCCTCTCACAAATACAAAGTGAGTCATTTTCCTCGCTAATAAAAAGCCACAACCTCTCCCCATTCCTCACACCTCTCAAACCATTTATGTTCATCCATTTTGATCTCATATATCTTCCCAAAATCCCTATTATATACATTTAATCCTCCCTTTGTGTAGAAATCCTTCCAAAGAGGCCTTCTAGTACAAACTAAAAGTAGTTACCCGATTAAGAGGAAACATCTTTTCTCCATATTTTTAGTTTTATTTCCATTATCAACCATTAATATCTTATTATTATATTATTTATTAAAAAATATTATCTTCAATGTACTATGATGTTATTATTATATTGTTTCTACCAATACTTACACACACTTCCATGTAATGAGTAACAAAAACACTCTTTCTATGTATGGTGACATACTGCATCATGAAATGATGATTGTTCATTTTTCCTTTACCACCTATCGTGGTTGACATTATGATGGAAAATTTATTTATAAATTTTATTTATGATATTTATAATGACTTCATGCTTATGAAATTTTTATTTAGAACATACCTTTTTTATTTCCATCTTGATTAAATATGATAATTTTGTTTGAGGAAGTGCGAACTACTGCCCCTCCAAGTGATGTGACTAGTTCATACTATACATGGAACATATAAAGTATGGCTTTAATAAACATGAGAAACCTATATAACATAGATATGATACTTTAATTATAATATACATATTTATAACTTAGTTTCCTTTCTTTTAATACAAAAAATAAAAGAATGTAGCGTTAATGTGTACGTATGGCCTACCGTCTCCATAAACGGTGCACATCATTTGTAATCTCCAAATATAATGCAATAAAATAAATACATAAATAAATAATATATATTAATAAATTTATGGTTTAAATTATATATATGAATAAATCGTCATTTAATTAATAAGAATAACAAATCCAAATTCAAAACATAGTTGAGAAAACTAGGCAATTAACACCCAAAATAGGAAAAATAATGAATGATTGTTAACAAATGGGTAATAAAATATTGTAATAATTTAATATATGATATTATTAACATTATTTTTTATAAGTTAGCAACATATTTTAATCCACTATACTAGATCATAAATACCACACAACAAAAGGAAGTTAAAAGTATTGGGATTTCATCATAATTTATAATCTATTGAGACTTATTTGTTATTAAGTGACAATTCTCTTTTATATGGTGTATATACTGTCTTTTTTATGTTATATTATTAATAACATTATTCTCATGATATTATATGTTTAATTTAATGACATACCTCTCTTGATATAATGATTTAAATATTTCAATGTCATATGAGACGTTGTAATTTTTATAGATTGATCTCATCAAGAATATTCTTAATTATTATCTATGGAATCTCACTTTCATATGTGATTGTTTACATTATCTTGAAATAATGACTTTATTTTAATATTTTTTCATTTCAAATTACCTTGAATATACATATTCACACACAATGGATATTATTATTTCATAAACTATATATCATTTTACATATGGTGTCCACAAAGATAGTTATTCGATTAACTTGTAATTATGGATAAATTCATATCATAAATTAAATTCAGATACATTTCGATAAGGAATATTATTTATTCAATATATGAAGAATTATTTAGTCATAAAATACATTCGTTGGGTACCTTTTATGGAAGCCCTATGGGTTGGGGATAGGTTAATGCAATCCCCTCGATGCAGCAGTAGTCTTATGAGATGAATTAGTTGGCCAAATAGTATAAACTCTTTCTTAAGGATAAATATATCAAGTTCCTAGGAGACATGAAGACTAATAATTAATCATTTACTTTATAGATAACTCTGTTATTATTTATCCATGATATTTTGTGAGGAAATGTCTATGGATACATTCCATTTTTAGTTCATTAATTTAATGGTATGTGTTTTTATTTTCTTACCTTTCCATATTGATATTTCCTTGTCTAGTTATTTGAATGGAATGTGATATCATTCATTTAAATTTCCATGTTAACATATTCCAATTGATTCATTATTTATTCAAATTTATTTAACCTTACTTATCCTTTGAGATAAAACTTATTATGATTCCATTACACATGTTATAAAAGTGAAATATTTGAATAAACGTTCAAGGATGAAGTTTATTTCACTTTATTATGTATCATTTTTAATATTAAATTTCCCAATATATTATGGGTATCAAGTATGTAATCTGGATTTCAATTATGGATAAAATAATAGGTCATTTGGGTTTTGATTCATTATAAATATTCAAATGTAATAAATTAATGCACATACTCGGGGATTCTATTGTCAGGATGCTACACCCAACTTTGAGTGGGATGCACGAATGTGGAACAAGATGGCCATAATCCATTTTATTAATTTATTTAGATCTCGTATTCTGGAAGCGACCATGGAAGGATTTGGCTGAGGCAGGTCCATGTTTTTAGTGGGATTGGATCCAGATTTATAGGTGATGGGAGTGTGGGCACGAGTGGGAGGAAGAAGAAGGGTTTCTAAAAAATACATTACACAAGGTGTGTAATACCCTTTGAATTACTCAGAATGTACTCTGTAAAGTGAAAATAAATGAGTTGGAGTACACAAGTTTCCTACCCGGTGAGTACTCCCCCATATGACATGGCATATACCATGTACACAGGCTACCCAAAGTACTGGTACACAAGCACGAGTACCTGTTCTGACATCGTATACTATCAAATGGATAGAGTACATGGGAGGGGTTCAAAGATATTGGAACATGGTGTGTAACCCCTCTTACACAATGTGTATTATGTTAAACTTTTATTTTATCTCTTTTCCTCCTTATCTTAGACAAATTTTGTTAAGGTTTGTTCCCCATATCCTCTCCCTGATGGTTCTTATGAAATCAGTTCCTAATCCTAGGACAATGATTCCCTTCAACCAGACATCTTGGATAGAGTCCATGGAAAACCACAATGAGGCCTAGAGTGGGATACATTATTCATCTCTATAACTTTGGTGTAGTTTTTAGTATTTACATGACCAACACTAAGCATGCATTGATCCTCTACATAGAGGGTTAATCAGGATTGAGTTTCTGGTTATCACCCAATGGAATTGGTAGTGATTCTCATATAGGTATTATATTCTATTGGAAATATAATCATATTATTTCTCATGAAAAGTCCCAAAGAACGTTCCTCTCAGATAGATGTCATCAGTGATATCAAACTTAGGAGAATATTCTCCCAGATGAGTGCTTCATGGATCCTTTGAATTGGAATCATTTTGCTGGTATACTATGGTAGTGATTTACCTTTATGCTACATGTATTTTTTTATTATATTTGAAAATTACTATATTATGTATTGTATAAATATATATATATATATATAAAGATGAATGTATTTTGTTTATTGTATTATTTATGGTTTTGGTGGGTCCTATAGAGTATTTTTATACTCACCCACGCGCTGTCTTTTCTGCATGTGTCCAATCTTGTGTAGATGATTAACCATTAAATAGATTCCTAGATGGTCCTGGAAGAGATAGTGATTAGTGATACCAGACAAATAGAGGTGTGTTGATTTGGTTTTCTGACATTAATACCCTTTTCAGGTTTTTCTCATGTTTCAGACTCATTATGGTGGGATTATATTGGGCCATGTTTACTTTCTTTTACTTCATGCCAAAATCCTATTATGATATTTTGATTTATGCATTAATGGTTGTTCTGTTTTTACATTTAATCATATTATAATCTTGGTTATGTGCGCATGTGTACAAGTACTTAGGATAAGGCTTCACATTTTTCTTATATTCCTACTCGGTGCTACTCACCAGCCCCTAGCCAATTGGTGGTGGGTTTGGACTATCTCAGAATAGGCCACACTGGTACAAGTCTGGAAATAGAGGTATCATAGCTAGTGGGTTCTACCTTAAGACTGAGAGTCTATGATCTCGGTTTTGGGAAGCCATGTTAAGTGTTTCATGTTTTACTTTTAGACCAATGACTCTAGTTATGGTACGAAGAATGCAATATCCATAACCTATAAATCTAATAACGTATTGTTCTATATGGTACCTAATAAAATTTGATTAAGCGAATAAAATTCTAAATTACTCACATAGGAATGGGTTGTGTTTCCATGTCCTTCTTGAGTTAGCTCTTTAGATATAATCATTGACTATGGTACCTATTTTTTACTTTCTGGATTCCAACACGATTTATACTAGGTATGATTCAAAATGATGATTGTACGGAAGATCCCCGTAATGATGAGGTGTTGATTCAGGGACCGGTTCCTTAGATGTTACCTGAAGGTGGTGCACTGGCCATACCACCTGTATATCATCCTGTGGTACCTCCAGTACCATAGGATGAGGTGCGTAAGCTGAGGACACTTCTTGAGTTTAGAGATAGAGAACCCTCATATTCTGAGGTGAGACTAAACCATTGGGGGCTGAGGAATGACTTGAGGTGATGACCCATGCATTCTATCTAGTCTGGACACCATCATATCATATGGTGGACCTAGCAGTAAGCCTTCTTCCTGGACCATTAGGGAGATGATGGGGTTTAGTGACCCGGATTTATGATGAGGTTAATCTTTTATGGATGGAGTTCTAAATCCTTTTCAAAGAGTATTTCTCACTAGCTAAGCTATGGATAATCATATCATGGAGCTTATGAATCTCTATTTGGGAAGCATGATAGTGGATGAGTATTGATCGATGTTTAAAAACTTCTCAGGGTACTCGATAGATATGGTTTGATATCAGTTCTTTAAGGATAGAACCATCAATCATGTTTTTCATTGAGATAACTAATCCATTTTAATCCCTCAGTACATTCCTACCTATATTGGGGTGCTAGAGTGAGATTTGGCGGTTGATATTTTCCTGGATGAGAAGATATAGTTAGAGGTTGTCCACAGTGGGAATGTGGGATTAGAGACCTTCACAGCAGGGAACTGACATCAGTCTCAAAGACTGGGATATGTGAGACATTTTAGGTGGAGGTCCCAGGATATAGGATCTGCAGTTCAAGGCTCATAGGTTGGGTCCAATAATCCCATAGAGAGGTGGTGTTACTCGTGTGATAGTATGGGACAACTCATCTGATATTTTCTGACCCTCCATGCAGCTGATAGGGAAACCATAGATGGACTGTTGGGGTAGAGGAAGTGGTAGGTGCATGAAGGATTTCCAAGTGGTGGACATGGTAGAGGATCCCGGAGGGAAGTAAGAGGTGGTCGACTCTATGACTTGTTACTAACACCAACCCCTGGTGGTCCAAGCCTGGCTCAGGGAGCGAGATAGTGGAGGGGATAGTTGCAAGTGATCAAATTTTTTGACTGAGAGGCTCCGAGAAGGATTTGAGGTATGATCTATGTCTTTTATACATTATATGTAGTACTAATAGACACATGTTCTAGTCAATAATTCTCTCCACATATCTTGTTCGAGAATTATAGATTCTGGTTGAACCATTGACTCAACCCTTAGGATTAGAGACTCCTAATGGAGAAGATATAGTGATCAGACCCTTATGAAGGAATTCAGACCTGGAACATTGTGTTTAGATTTTCAGTTGGGATATCTGGTTACTAGCAATGAATCCTTATGACATTGTTCTTGGAATGGATTGGTTGTCTATAGTCCATTCCAAGAATTATTGTTTTAGCATAATGGTGTGTTGTTCCCCTAATGAATGATCCAGTTTTTAATTTTTCGATGAAAAGGAAACCCAGGAAGCATATGATGGAATCGCTCATAGGAGGGTGTAGCAGTGTACTCATTTGTTGGTTAGCCTAACGCTTGGAGCAGTGGATGTTATGAGTTTCTAGATTCCAATAGTTGTGGAAGAGTATGAGGATGTCTTCCTCAAATATGTTCTTGGTTTACCTTCCCACAGTGAGTTATACTTCTACATTGCTCTAAACATTAAGACGACATCATTATATTCAACATCATATTAGATGGATCCCATGTAGATTCATGTGATGAGGGTGAAATTAGAGTGTTAGTAGAGTAAGGTAATTGTTAGACATAATGTTGGACCCTGGGTAGCCCCATGATTATTTATTAAAAAATAATGTGGAAGCTTGAGGTTGTTTATATACTTCTAGTGATTGAATCTGGGGATCATAAAAAACAAGTATCCACTATTGAGGATTGATTACCACTGTGATTAGTTGAGAGGTGTGTGATGGTTCTTGAAGGTTCTCCTCAGGTAAGGCTATCACCATATGTTAGTACTGGATAAAGATATACTGAATACAACATTAAAATGTCGCTATAGTCACTATTATATGTGGGGATGCCCTTTGTCATGATGAACGCCCTAGCTGTGTTCAAGGGACTCATGAACTGGATATTCCACCCTTAGACTGTTTTGCGGTAGTATTCATTGATGATATCCTTTTTTTTAATATGCATATAAGGAGGACCACATGACACTATTGAGTATGGTTCTAGATATACTCTAGAGCACCAATTTTACAGAAATTTATAAAAGTTTATTTTCTTGATACATGAGATCCAGTTTATCAGACATATTATATCAGTGGATGGAGTGTCAGTGGACCCATCCATGGTTGTAGCATTGTTATCGTCGCATCAAATGAAGAGTGTGAAAGAGGTGTGTAGATTTCTTATGTTGGCATGAAATGGATGAATATTAATACTTATTTTATCGAGTATATCATCCTATATATGTATTTAACTAAATAGTGGTATCCTTTCTCATGGATAGAGAGGTGCCAACTTACTTTTCAGTAATTGAGAAAGAGTTTGATGAGTTCTTTATTCATGAGATTTCTAGAGGTGGGTCTTGATTACGTTGTGTTCTGTGATTCATCAAGAACTGGTCTCTATTGTGTTCTTATGTAGAGTAAATTAATGATTTACAATGTTTCACCTTTGTTGAGACCACATGAGTAGAACTACGCAACTGAAGATCTTGAGCTAGCATCAATAGTCTTTTCTTTAAGATGTTGTGACACTAACTGATGGGTGAGAAGTTTTTCATAAACTAAGACCATAAGAGTCTAAAGATTTTTTTTCTCTTAGAAATATCTCAACATGAGAGATAGCATATGGATAGAGTTCCCCCTAGATTGTGCCTTTGAATTTTTTTGTATTCATGGGAAGGGGAATGAGGTAGAAGGTTCTCTCTACAAGAGATCTTATTCATAGTTTCTGAACGAGGTGTTAGAGATGTTGGCCTTGTTATGGTTATCCATTATCGACGGTGATAGAGAAGCTTACCTCCAGTTGATGGTTGTTACCCCTCTACTCTTACCGTGAGTTCGGGAGGAACAAATTTGGGATACCGACTATGAGACCCTACGTGCTCAGATATACATAAGGAATTACTTTGATTTATATTCTACAGATAGGGAGTACATTGTTATATCAAGAGGAATAAAAATTGTACTAGTGACATTATGGTAGGAGGTTGTGAGAGAATTTCATACATACCATTTGGCGGTACATCTTGGTGTAGAAAATTTGTACCAGGACCATTGAGGTTAGTTCTGGTGTCCAGGAATGAAGAAAGTAGTTGTAGGGTTTGTCCCTCGATGCCTTACGTGTCAACAAGTGATGGATGAGAACCAAGTTCAAGTGGATTTGGATAAACACCTTGAGGTTTTAGAATGGAAGTGGGATTAGATATATATGGAAATCGTAATGAGCTCACCATGTAAGTCCTATGGACACTATGCCATATGGATGAATGTATAACAACTCACAAAGTCAGTCCACTTCATAGTTATGTGAGAGAAGAGTTATTCGTGAGCATATGGTTTTTCTACGCTCATGTGATATTCTAACTCAATGGAGTTTCATTGACGATTGTTTCTGACATTGATGCTTTATTTTCATCATTATTTTAGAAGTAATTACAAGAGTCTTTTGGGGCTCAGTTATGCATGAGAACAACATTTCACCCCCAAAATGATGGAAAGACTAAGAAGACTATTCATGTAAGAGAGGACATGATAAGAGATTACATGTTGGACTTTGCCGTAGTTGGGAGGATCACCTACCACTAGTGTATTTTTTGTACAATAACATCTACCATTCCACCATTGATATGTAACTATTCAAGGATTTGTAAGGGCGAACCTATAAGACACCACTTTGCTGGACTGACCCAGGAGGGTTAGCACTCATGTGCCTTAAATTGGTGCGAGATATAAAAGAGAAGGTGAATGTCATCCAGAATTGTATGTAGACTCCATAGATATATCATAAGTATTATACTGACAGTAGACCTAGGCCTTTGGAGATTGAAGAAGGAGACCACGAGTTCTTAGGGGTTTCAAATAGACGTGGATTATAAAGATTAAACTAGGGAAAAAATATATCTCTAAGGTTCATCATCCCTTTCCAGATATTTTGTATTGTTTGGGAGGTGGTGTACCACTTAACTCTAACTCTACAGTTAGATAGGGTGTCAGATTCCTTACACATGTCGCAGGTCAGGATATACATGAAAGACCCATTGCGTGTTATCGACTAGAGAGAGCTGGATATCAGAGATGGAGTGACCTTTTCTAAGTACCTAGAGGAGATTTTGGATTGGCATGTGAGTATCCTTTTTGGTTTATCAATTACTTTGGTGCATGTCTAATGTAATAATGTGAATACATGGGAGAGAACATGGGGGTGGGAGGCTCAAATTCCTTCTTTGTAGCAACATCTTTTTAGTAGATCATTTTTTTGAATTTTTTTGACATAAATCCTCAATGTGGGTAGAATTTAATGTCTTATATTTTCTATGTATTGTTTTTGGACGTTATAAAGAATATTTTCAAGAAACTTTTTGATGAAAACATGGGATTCTGGGGCCTAGTGTTCCTAAAATAAATGTTTGAAATATATTAAATATATTAAATAGATAATGAATGCAGTTTTCCTTAAAAAGTGGAATAAAATTTTAATGCATTCCTAGATTAGAAATCCAAAGATACTGTTGAGTTCAGAATGAGAGTTTTACCCTAGGAATTGCTTAACATTAGTCAAAATGGGTCGTCTGTTGAAAATTCGTTGTGGGCGCAGAATGAATAAAATAATTATATAAATTATTTTAAATCATATTGTTGAGACATCGAATTTTATTTATTTAAATAGAATTTTATGGTAAAATTCAAGGGTTATTCACATATAACACATACATTGAATAAATAATATAAATAATAAAAATTGAAGGAGTAGTTGATGAAATGGGTGGAATTTTAGGGACTCGACAATAATAAAACCAAAAACCAAGAACATAAGTAACCATGAAACAACAAATCGTAAGAACCATAATAAATACTGAGGAAGAAATAGAGTAGATGGAAGTTGGATTTTCCACTAAAGAAAACTGATTTTCCCCATCATCCAGAGCCTTGAGAGAACCCTAGTTAGTAAGAGAGAGAAGAAAGGGAAGAAGGAACACATGTCACTACATCTAATAGAAAGAACCAACAAATCCATAAAATAAAAAAATTTAAATAAATTTTAAAACACTTTTAAATAATTAAACCAATTAATCCATATTTAATTCAAGTTTCCTTAATTTATTAATATCCTATTTCCCAATATATCCTTAGTAAACCCTTGATCAATAGGGCTCACATATCTCTCATCATCCACCAGGACCACAAGCATGGAAAATACCCATTTTCCTATTTTTTCATCAATCATATTCATCTAACATGATTAAATACCAAGAAAAAATAAAAAAAGTTATATAACACAATCAAAACAACGTGAAAGAATGTGTAAACATCCTACCTATAACCCCATGAGAATATTCACATGAAAAAGTCATTATTTCAGGTTGATTCCACCATAATTCAATGAAATAATCTTTTAATTCCTAATTAAAACACAATTTAATCAATGAATTAGTGAAAATAATTGAGGACAATTAAATTAGGTGAGTAACTAACCTAATTTATAAAACAAAGACTCTAAATCAATCATAAAATATTGAAAAAAATAATGGTAAGGTGAATAAAAATGGGTATTCCCCCTGTATCTTAGATGAATAAACCAAAGAACCCAAATGGGGTGTTTTATAATAGAACCTCAAATGAAAATTTTACCATCCATTTAAAAAACATAGTTCTAGGTCATACTATGTACTCGAAGTATCTTAAACAGCCATCTAGTGGCCCTAACCAGGGGACTCGCTCCTAGGTTCCTCGAAGGGGTACTCAGTGTCCTGAGACCAAGTACCCAATGGCTCCTTACAACCATCCTCCAATTTTATTTTTCATAAAGTCTCAAATTTCATTCTGTCTCTTTCCTTCAATAAATTACTCTTATGAATATCCTCATAAAGGGTTAAAATTTCTTCATTAATATTATACCATGATTGTATTTGAAAAACCCAATCACTCATGGTTCCACTACTAAAGGAACCTAAAATTTCTACAACTTTATCAACACATATTAGTGTGGGTCATTACTGGGCCTTTAAAATAATTTTCCCATTTTTAGGGGTTTACATCATCTCAAATTCAATAGTCTATATAAACCCAAAAAACATTCTATATTTAATATTTAGGTCATGCAGTGAGAATATGTGTTTCTATAAGTTATGGAAAGTATAAGGTACGAACCACTCACCCAAAATGTTCAAATGATAGAATCACAATTAATACACCACTATTTAAATCCATTATTTTGGAAATAAGTAGTTTTAACAATGAATCTGTAGCTACCTAGACCCCTAGGAGTCTACTTCTGGATCCCACACAAACACTTCACCTAGAATTTTTTTTGAAACATCACAATCAATATATTATCCTTACCAAAATCATGTATCATCAGGATCAATCTATTCATTGATCTCTCTTTAATCTCTTAATTGTATATTTTATATTGATTATACAACTAAAAATTCTCCCATTTAATTATTATATCTATCATATGCAATTTTAATTTGGACAAGTCTTAAATGAACCTTTTTTTGTATCCTACAAATCGTATGAAACTATTAATATAAAAATAGTTCTTTTTTCATTCAAAATAACCCATAGCCATATCATTTTTAAGGTCCACAATTATACATGCCTCATATATCGGGTTCCTTAAGAAAATAATCTCTGTGTTCTAGAAATAATACTTCAAGATTATAGTATATAATCAAGGATATCTTTATGTACTTAAAAAATATGAGGACTTCAAACATAGTCCAACCATGTCTATGAGTACACCAACTTGTCCTAAAAATATAATAGTGAGTAAATCTAGATATAAAGAAATGAATAAATTTATTAGGTCTATAAAAACTATTGCAATGTTTATCCAAATGAAAAGAAAACTGATAAACTCATATTGAAAACATATTTGCTTAAAAGTATTACGATGAACATTATTTATCATTTCCACCAACTAGTAGAACTCTAATCTCAAATTGATTATAGAGAACCTCTTAGCTACTTAGAGATGATCAAAAAAGTATTCTATATATGAAAAATATACTAGTATTTTAGCATCACTTGGTTCACCCTCCGATGATCAAGGATATACGTATTGTCACAAAAAATATAAGAGGGGTACTCGAGGGAATGAATCCATTTATCAATAGGTACACTAGGAAAATAATAATCTCAATTTTACCAATAGAATACATCCCAAGTCAAGGTATTTATATGGAAATCAAAAATGGAATTAGATTTATTGCAATGATATGGACCACTCTAGTCCATTACATTGATGAAATTTAGTGTTTGAGGTGTTCTGGGAGGTCAAGGTGACTTATTCCCAACACTTTTCCAAATTTCTAGCTAATGAACATTGTTTCCAGAATTGTAGGATAGTTCTTACAGTAGGTTATTTCCAATAATAGGATATTTCCAACAGCAAGCTATTTCCAACAACATGCTATTTCTAAATGCAGGCTCTTTCCAACAACATGCTCTTTCCAATAGCAAGCTATTTCGAACAGTAGGCTTTTTTCCTTTTCCAAATTTCTAGATTTTTCCAGTTTCACCGATTTAACGCTTTCTATGACAAAAAATGAATCAAAATCCTTGTTTCATGATATTTATGTCTAATTTAAAGCCCATAACTCCATTATTAATTTTCCTAAGGCTCATGATGTCTTTAAAAAGTCAAAACATGTGGTTTAGGGTGATATGATTTTAATGGTAAATCAATTTTATCTTTAACCATTGCTCCATTAAATATTTTAAAGGGATGATATATCTTCCTCCCTTTTTATTAATCTATGTTCTATGGTGTGAGATGCTAGAACCTTTCCTTCATTCCCATAGGAGTTATGCGGTCAAACATTCCTCCATGGATTCATTCCCTTTGAATTTTACTTGCTGTATGTGCACCTTCTATTTTTTATGCGACCATGTAGTATCAATCAATATCAATATAAGGTACGATATATCATCATTGTTTTTGTGTTCTTATCCTTGTGTTTATCCTTTCCCTTTTATGGAATGTTATCTCCATGTTACTAGTGGAATTTTCTTTGGTGTTGGCTAGTTTGGTGGTGTCTCTACATCCTCGGGTGGATACAGTCTTCCAAGAGAGGTGATCGTGATCTGTTTTGTTAGTTTGTTCAAAGGGCATCAGAAACATTTTAAGGTAGAGGATTCATTACTTCTCTATTCTTTTATGTAAAAATGTAGAGTTAGAAGGATTTACACCACTGGATCACAATGGAACTGACATAATAAACATTTCAATCGTATAAATAAACTTATATCGATCATATGTTATTACCTCTTATTATTCTAGATAGTGTGATTTATATGCCTTCCTTGTTTAACTTTTTTACCTTGAAGGAAATTGGTAAAAATAATAAAGCTGAAAATTAATATATAATTGATAGGATAAAGATAAAGAGGCATGTAAATGAACTTGGTTGTCATTGTTGTTGTTTTAATTTTATTTTAATCAAATTGATGCAGTAAGTGTCTTTAATAAATTTGTTATAGCTATGATAGAATGCCGTTTATGATACATATAGTTTAACCCTAAAAACAGTATATAGCTTAATTGTAGATTTACTAAAGAACTGGCTATTTGATAAAAAAGATAATTCCTCTTAGGGTTCTGCGTTTCCCTATTTCATCTAAAGGGAAAGAGCCTTATGCTTGGAACTTTGAGAGATTATTGTATTTGAAGGTTGGATTCCTTGTTTAAGTTCCATGAGACCAATTGATTTGATGTTTGTTTTCTTACTATATGTGTTGTGATGTGATATTGGAGGGCTTTTGTGACATGTGTCGGTAGGGGGATTATTGGTTGTGGCAGAAGTTGATTCATAAGGTGGAAAGATGCATCAGTTTAGGCATTTGGGTGTCGGGGAGGACACCAGAGATGATGGTACGGGTTTGATGTGAATGTTTGCGTGCTTATTGTTTCTTGTTGGTTGTTTATCATCTTAACCTTCCCTAGTACTCAAGGCAGTTGGTTTGGTTACCCTCCTTCCAAAAGGGGCAAAGACGTGCGGGGTATGACATGTGCTTTCCATGTTTAGCTTCCTCAGGGAGGATCAGTCTATGGTATTTCTATAGGTGGAAAAGACACGATGGGTAGTTCATTTACTCACCATGTAGATCCCCCTTGTGTTTAGTATCTTAGAATGTTTTTCTATAATGCCTGGGAGTATAGGAACGTAATAGTGTTGTTAAAAGATGATTGAATAAATGATGTCAACCCATGGGGTTGGATCTTATTGGGACACAATGCTGAGGTTGCAATTTAATGGAATAGTGTACATTGGGTGCAATTCTAATGAATATAATGTGAAAATTGTTAATAGTTAATTTATGTTTTAATAATAAATGAATGTAAATTTTAACTGATAAAAAGGGAATGAATGAATGTAATCAAGCTCATTAAATGGTTGTGTGCTTATAGGATACCTAGTCTTAGAAGTGGTAGTCAAGAGTCCTAGAAACATTAGCGATAGTTGAGTCTAAGACTAGGTTATTCCCATAGTTTGGTTGTGAGCTATAGTATATTCTGTACTTTTTTGTATTTATATATGCTAATCCAACCCATCAGTTAGGGAAACTAAAAACCCAAGGATTTTGAGCCATAGAGGGTGTTTTCCCCAACATTACAGTGGGAGGATGGATGGCTGACTAACCCCCTTTGGACTCACTCTCTTCTCTTGGTAGTTACTTGAGATGGTAGGCACAATGGTTATTTTCCCCCTTATATGTGTGTAGAGGGCTGTAATGGATTGTGGTTATTCATAGACATATATTTTGGATATAGTTTTCTATGGATTACTATAGGTGTAACATGTATAGGTTGGGATGGATTGGGGATCCCCACTTGGTGTGTGGGCTGTAATGGATTGAGGTATAATTCCCAATGTGTGATACACATTATGCGAGCTCTGGTGGCTCCTAGAAACTACCTGGTTACATTTCTAATGTGGAAAATATTGTTTTGTTGTACGAGGTGCATGTTGTGGTGATTCGCCCAGGTGTCTGCGGGCAAGCCATTTTAGAGAGAGATTCATAGGATGTACAATGTTGGGGAAAAGAGACAAACTATCGGGAAAGTGGTAGCAAGGTACCCTTGATATTATTTATTATATTATATACTCTTGTATGTGATACATGGTGAGAGTATCCATGGTGAGGATGGGAACTTTGTATACCTGTTTAGGTGAAAAGTTGGATTCACTTGTTCTTCACCATGCTTTAGCATGTTATCTTTTCATTTCACAAGGGGATCTATGGAGGATACTACTGAGTGTACTATTACACTCACCCTATCTATATAAACCATTTTACAGGTCAGATGGAGCATTATGGTGATCATACAGGTTACTACTAGCTTTGGGTTGTAGGAGCTGTTTGGGCTTTTAGGTTGCTGTCATTTTTACTTTGTTTTCGTACTTATAGTTTTTTCATTTAGTTGTAGTAGTTTTTTATGACATTAGATATATGTACTTGGGGTTTTCTTTTATATTGTTATCTGATTTGGATTTGGTTGGTCTCTATATTATCTCTCTCTTTCGAATGTATTCTATTAAGAGGGTAATGCCTCCCATTTGTGTGTTTACTATACCCTCGGTGCTAGTCGCAAACACTTGGCCTACTGGAGGCGGACTTGGGAGGTCATTTTCTATCATCTCAGATTTCTGGCCCATGAGGGGTACACCTTGTGGGGAGGGGGTCATTATAAAGTGATTTAAGTGGTCTTCATGAGGGATCAGAAAGAGTTTGGTGTTAGGCACATGTGAGGTTGCATGGGTTGTTAGGGAAACAATGTTAGTCTTATTTAGAATGTGATGTAAACACTGGAGACCATCTGATGCATAGGCGTTTAGGTTCCTCTATGTTCTGATTCACGAAACATTAAGTTTACAATGGCTACTAAAAAATGGGATACTAGTTTCAGGGTAGAGACCAAGGAAAGTATCATGCATCATTCTTATTTGTGCCTATGTATGAATGGGTAGACCTTGGGATTGGTTAAGATAAAATGAATAAAATAAAACAATTAACTAATTAATGTATAGTCATCCATATTCTAGTTTTAGGAGCTCTAACTCATGTTTTACATCCCTGCCAGGTTTTTACAGAAGATGTCTGGCATGTTATGCCAGCAGATCACCGTAGGGTAGAGGTTGACGATGATGACACATGGAGTGGGACACTCTGGGAGATTCATGACAAGAGTTTCTAGTAGTATGAGGGCTCTGTTTCAGATGAATTCATTGAAGATTGGTTTGATGAGGTCGAGATAGGATATAATTCGATCAATACTCGGAAAAAGAAATGTGCGTCTTCAGTTGTGACGATGTTGTATTGAGAAGAAAGGAAGTGGTGGATCTTGTTCCTCGTGGATCACAAGGAGTTAGAGATCTCATGGGAGGAGTTCCAAGAAATGTTTAGAGTAGATTTTATTTCTTCGACCATGAAGGCATCCAGTCGCCAGAAACTTCTTACACTTCGATAGGGGAGCTCCAGTGTGTGAGATTTTGGAATCTGTTTCAGGAACCTTATATGATATACATTTGACCTATTTCCAGATGAGGAGGACAGGGCGGGGCAATTCAAGGGGGCTTTGCATCCAGAGATCTAGGATAAGGATATCCTCTTTATGATGATCACATATACTGAGGTGCTGGTGAGAAAAGAGGTTTTTGAGAGAACATTTGTACAAAAAGAGATCTTCATGAGAGGGGATTCGTCATGATTCCTCATGAAGCAGATCTGTGGTCTGGGGTTGCCAGTTTTTAGGGCAGAAGGGTTTTGATTTAGATGGAGGTAGGTCCCAACCCTCAACTTCTCGTTTCATTGGGGGCAGCATAACTTCGGCCTATGCTAAGTGATCACGCACTTGTTTTTCTTGTGGAAGGTGAGGTCATCAGCGGCAAGTGTTCCTGACCTTTCAGAGCAGTCATCGTGTACTAGGTGTTCCACTCCGGGTTCCTCCATTTAGGTAGTTCCAACCAAGGTAGTAGCAGCAAGTTACATTATCTTTGGGTCAACAGAGAGAAGATGGTGCAGGAAGAAGAAATCCCCAAGATGCTCCACGTCCTCAGAGAGTAGAGCATGACCATGGAGGTGGTTTTCATTAGGGTCATATTGGTTGTGGAGGAGGGTGCAGTCAGCTTCACACTTTAGAATTTCCAGAACTAGGTGATCCAAACGTCATTTGAGGAACCAATTGCTTGTTCTCTACTTGGGTGTATGACTTGTTTGATTCAAGAGTGACACACTCCTTCATATCACCTGCCCGTTTCCATGATTAGGGACATGAGGTTGAGATTCTTTCAGTGCCCTTGGTGTTGACTAAGCCAGTTAGAGGTTGAGCTATCTTATTTGAAGTATGTAGAGACTATGAGCTAGTGTCAGGGAAACACCTCTCATGGGGTCATTTCCTATGTTTATAGATAAAACCATATGATGTCATCCTCAGCATGGATTGGTTGTTTTGGGTGTAGGATATCATGGATTTCTTTTGGAGGTAGGTGGTGTTCTTTGATGCATATGTAGATGCAGTGGTGTTTCTTGGTGAGCAAGATGCTCGGATGGGTCATAGGTATGTTCAATCCTTACCATCCATGATGGGTGAGATGATGCAGAGTTCTTCAGAGGTTCAATAGTAAGATTTTTCTAAGGTCATAAAAGAGTACCCTGATGTTTTTCCAAAAGAGGTTGTAGCATTACCCCCTCAACGAGAGATTGAGTTTGAGATAGAGCTACTATCAGGAGAATTTACTATCTCTGTGTCTCTATATAGGATGTTACCTTATGAGTTACTAGAGCCACGTATACATCTTAATGGTATGTTACAGTGCGGTTTTGTTCTACTGAGTGTGTCACCGTGGGGTGCACCGGTTTTGTTCTTGAAGAATGCTAATGGCAGTTTGTGGTTGTCTAATGATTATCACCGATTAAACAAAGTGACAATGAATAATCGTTGTCTCCTTCCATGGATTGATGATTTATTTGATCAACTAAAGGGTGAAATTTGTTTCTCAAAGATTGACTTGTAGTCAGGATATCATCAGATGCGTGTGAAGGATGAGGATATCCCGAATACTGCATTCTATTTTCGTCATGGGCATTACTAGTCCATTGTAATGTTGTTTGGTGTGATGAATGTTCTGGATATGTTGATGGGATTTATGAACATTGTGTTCCATGTGTTCCTAGATACGTTCGTGGTGGTTTTCATCGACAAAATCCTTGTGTAATCCACATCTAAGGAGGAGCATGAAGTGAATCAACACGCTGTTTTGGGAGTTCATCATCAACATCAGCTATTTGGGATGTTTTCAAAGTGTAAATTTTCGACTTGAGAAGTCCATTTCTTAGGTAATGATGTGTCAAATTAGGTAGTATCTTTGGATCCATCGAAGATATAAGCATTTGTGTCTTGGGAAACACCCAATATAGTGGAATAGGTGAAAATATTCCATGGTCTTATGGGCTACTACAGGAGGTTCATAGCCGATTTCCCATGGGTTGTGACTCCTCTGACGACATTTACTAGGAAGGATCAAGAGTTCATGTGGATTTATTTGTGTCAGTTAGAATATTAGTATCTCAAGCAGATGATACTAAGTTCCCTAGTTCTTTGTCTTCCACTAGAGGGAGCTCAGTTTGATGATTTCTATGATGCTTCACATTTGGGGTTAGGATGTGTTCTGATTCTGCAGGGATCAGTTGTTTCTTTGGGTCTCAGTAGTTGAGTCCCCATGAATTTAACTACATGACCCATGATCTTGAGTTGGTAGTTGTGGTGTTTTCTTTGAAGTTGTGGAGACATTACCCCATTGGTGAGCGCTTTGTGGTTTTCACCGGTCATTTGAGCCTAAGGTATGTTTTCTCCCAATGTGACTTAAAATTGTGATAACGTTGGTGGATGGACTTATTACCAGAATACATCTTCAAAATATCATATACACTTAGGAAGGGGAATGTTGTAGCTGATGCACAGAGCCAGGAGTCATGTAGTGATGTAGTCCGTGAATCATGGGATTCCTAGAGATTAATGGAACAACTGTTAGCATTACATCAAGACATGGAAGATGTTGAGGGAAGAGGTTGTATTTTTTATATGAAGGTGTAGTTATCTCTAGTTCAATATGTGGAAGAGTCCCAATTGAGGGATCTAGAGGTGGAGGTCTGGATAGAATGAATTTTTTTGTGGTGATGCCTCTGATGGTTGGTCTAATGATGAACAACACCGAGTGTTGTATCACAGAAGGATTTTCGTTCCTTTGGAGATGCCTGATATGGTACTTAGAGAGTTCCATAGTTCACCTTTAGTGGTATATCCTAGCAGGACAATGATGTACTGAGCCTTGAGGAGTCAGTTTTGGTGGCCCGGGTTGAAGGATGCAGTTTTGGAGTTTGTGTCTCGATGTTTGGTCTTCCAGAAGGTCATTGCTAAGCACCGTGTCCCTTGTGGTTTGCTCCAGCTTTAATATATTCCTTTGTGGAAGTGGGAGGAAAAATCAATGGAATTTTTTAATAGTTTGCCACGAGCCATGGGAGGACATTATGCTATTTGGGTGATAGTGTAACATTTAACAAACTCATCCCACTTTATAGTAATAAAGGAGTCGAGCTCAGTGGATGTTTTGTCAAGGTAGTATCTAGAGGAGATAGTGAGACTCCACAGAGTCCCAAGGGTGATTATTTTTTTATCATGATCCAAATTTTTCCTCTAGGGTGTGGATAAGTCTCCATCATGCTTTTGGTTCTCAGCTATGGCTTAGCATTGCTTTTCATCTACAGACGGATGGTCAGACAGAGAAGACTATCTAGACTCTTGAAGAAATGTTATGCTCTTGATTCTAGGATTATGGAGGTTTGGGGATGAGGTAATTACCCTTGGTGGTGTTCACTTACAACAATAGTTTTCACACCACCATCGGTATGGTTCCTTCTGAAGCCTTGTATGGCCGACCGTGACATTCTCTGTTGTTCTGGACTGTGGTCAGAGAGTCAGTAATTCTCAGACCAGAACTAGTGCATAATATAACACAGGTGGTTCTAGAGATTCATGAGAGGATGAAGAAAGAACATAATCTCCAGAAATCATATTATTATAAAGGGAGTGGACCTTTGGTGTTAGATGTTGGGGATCACCTGTTTCTTATGGTGACTCCCCGTCGTGGAAAGTGAATGTTTGTTCATGGGAGTAATCTTTCTCTCCAGTTTGTTAGGCCTTTCATGGTGTTGGCTCATGTTGACGTCTTGGTTTATCGAGTGTCACTTACCCTACTGATGAGATGGATACATGATGTTTTCCATGTATCACAACTCCATTGTTATCTTCATGGTGACTCACACATCATCAATTGGCGTGAGATCCATATTAATGATGATGAGACCTTCGAGGAGTGGATAGTAGAGATCTAGTACTGGAAAGAGAAGGTGTTACATGGGAATTCTATTTCCTTGGGTCATGTCTTGGGGGACATGATGACATAGAAGAGGGTACTTTGGAGCATGAGTCCCAGATGCGTGTATTGTACCCATAGATATTTTAAGTTTTTTTTGTGTGGATTTTTTCATTGATGCTTTATTTTTTTGTACCTTTTATGGGATGTTATGCTTGAATTTTTTGGATAGGGAATGATTTTTTCAATTTTCTCAGATGTCAATGTTTTTCCCCATCTTTTGAACAACATCGGGTGGATTTCCCCAGAGGGGTATCTTACGGGGTGCTTATTCAAACCCCTCTTTTATTCTAGGTTGTTTTTAATTCTCAAGGACTAGAATATTTTGAGAGGTATCTAATGTAATGTCTCAAACCTCTTTGGTCCATTACATTTCTGAAATCTGGTGTTTGAGGTGTTCTGGGAGGTCAAGGTGACTTATTCCAAACACTTTCCCAAATTTATAGTTCATAAATAGTGTTTCTACAACAGTAGGGTATTTCCCACAACAGGTTATTTACAATAGGAGGCTATTTCCAACATCAGGATTTTCCAACAGCAGGCTGTTTCCAACAGCGGTCTATTTCCAACATCAGGCTATTTCCAATAGTTGTCGATTTCTAACATCATCCTTTTTTCCTTTTCCGAATTTCCATATTTTTCCAGTTTCACTAATATAACGTTTTCTTGGATGAATAATGCATTAAAGGCCTTGTTTTAAGGTATTTAAGGCTAATTCAATGCCCATAACTCCTATATTAATTTTCCTAAGGCTTGGGAATTATTTACTTGGTCAAACCATGTGGTTTAATGTGATCCTCATTTAATGTAAATTCCCACATATCTTAAACCGCTGCTCTGTTAAATCATCTAAATGGACGAGATATCTTCCTCCCTTGTTCTACCTCCTTGTTTTCTGGTGTGAGACGCTTGAACCATTATTTCCACCCCGTAGGAGTTGTGTGATCAAACATCCCTCCTTGGATTGGTTCCCCGTGAATTTATTCTTACTGCATATGCACCCTCAATTTTTTAGGCAACGAAGCAGTATTGATATATCTTCGATATAAGTTATGATATATCGTTATTGATTTGGCTTCATATCCTTCTATTTCTTCGGTACCTTTTAGAGAATGTTATCTCAATGTTCTTATTGGACTTTTCATGGGTGTGGGACAGTGTGGTGGTGTCTTTGCATCCTCAGGTGGATGTCATCCCCCAAGAGAGGTGATCGTGATCTATTTTGTTAGTCTGTTCAAAGAGCATCATAAACCTTTTTATGTAGGGGATTCATTTCTTCTCCATTCTTTTATGTTAAAATATAGATTTAGAATGTTTTAGAACACTGTACCACAATGGAATTAATATAATAAACATTTGAATAAGATAAATAAATTGATATCAATCGTATGTTATTGCCTCTAGTTTTTATTGATTGTGTGATATCTATACTTGTCTTGTTTATCTTTTTGGGATTGATGGATATTGGTAAATAATATAAAGTCCAAAAATTAATTGATAATAGTTTGGATAAAGATAAAGAGGCATGTAGATGAATATGGTAGTTATTTTTGTTGTAATTTGATGTTAATCAAATTTAGGTAGTAAGCATCTTTAATCAAATTGTGATTGCTCTGATAGAATTATGTTTAGGTTTCCCATAATTGGAACCTACAAATAATAAATTATTTAATTATAGATGGATTAATGAACTGGTGTTTTGATAAAAAGATAATGCCTCATAGGTTTATGAGTTACCCCCTTGCTTGTAAAGGCAAAGTGCCTTATGCTTGGAGCTGCGAGAGCTCATTGTGTTTGAAGGATGGATGCATTGTTTTTGGTCCAAGATCCCAATTGATACGATGTTTTTTTCCAAATGCAAGTCTTGCAATATGAACCTAAAAGGATTTTGTGATATGTGGGGGCAGCGAGGCCTATTGGTTGTGGCATCAGCTGATTCCAAGATTGGCAAGATGCATCGGTTTATGCATGTGGGTGTCAGGAAGGACACTGGAGATGATGGAATGGGTTGGATTTGAATATTTTGATTCTTTCTATTTCTTGTTGGCTTTTTATCTTACTTAACTTCCCCACTGCTCAAGGAAGCTATTTTGGCTACCCTCTTTCCAAAATGGGAAAAGGCGTGTGGGGTATGCCACGTGCTTTTCGTGTTTGTCTTACTGAGAGGGGATGTGTCTATTCTCATGCTATAGGTGGAAAAGACTCGATGAGTAGTTCATCTACTCACCACGATGAGACCCCTTGTGATTAGTAGAACATATTATTTTTATAGAATGACTGGGAATATGGGATAATAATGATGTTTTCAATAAATAATTTAATAAACGATGTTATCCCATCGAGTTGGAGCTTGCTGGGATGCAATGCTAAGGTTTCAATTTAAAGAAATAGTGGAATTTGGGTATTATACAAATGAATTATAATGTGGAAATTGTTAATAGTTAATTAATGTTTAAAGAATTAATGAACATAAAGTGAAACTGATAAAAATGGAATGAAGGAATGTAATCATGTTCTTTAAATGGTTGTTTTCTTATAGGATACCTAGTCTTAGAAGTGGCAGTCGGGAGTCTGGGAGACATTACCTGCTGTTGAGTCTAAAACTAGGTTATGCACATAGTGTGATTGTGATCTATAGTATATTATATATGTATTGTGTTCCTATATACTAATCCACCCCGTTATTTAGGGAAACAGACACCCCAGGGATTCTGAGCCTTGGGGGTATTTCCCAATGATTCAAGTGGGAGGATGAATGGATGACTACCCCCATTAGCCCCAATCTCTTCTCATGGTAGTTTATTTTGATAGTAGAAACGGCTGTTAGTTTTCCCCAGATATGTGTGTAGAGGGATGTAATGGCTTGAGGTTATTCACACACACATATTTTGGATATTGTTTCTTATATAATACTATAGGTGAAACGTGTATAAGTTGTGATTTTTTGAGGATCCTTATTCAATGTGTTGGTTATAATGGATTGAGGTATAATGATCGACGTAAGATACATGTTATGTGATCTATGATGGATCCCATAAAAAACCTCATTACTTTTCATATATGGGCATTGTAGTTTTGTTAAAAGTGGGACATGTTATGGTCCTTCGTCTAGGTGTTAGTGGGAAAGCATTTCTGAGAGAGATGCTTATGACGTGTGACGTTGGGGAAAACAACAAATTAGTGGGGAAGTGGTGGAGGGGTACCCTTTATATTCTTTATTATATAATATACTCTTGTATGTGATACTTTTTTAGAGTAGACATGGTGAGGCTAGGAACATAGTATACATGTTTAAGTGAATAGTTAGTTTAACTTGTTGTTCATTGTGCTTTAATTTGTTCTCTTTGCTTTGCACAAGAGGTTGTAGGGGGGATCCTACTGAGTATATTTTTATACTCACCCTATCTATATAAACTAATTTACATGTCACTTGGATCATGTTGGTGATCAGGCTGGTTACTACTAGCTTGGGGTTTTAGGAGCTATTCAGACTTTTTGGTTGTTGTCATTTTAACATTGTTTTAGTACTTGCAGTTTTTCTGTTCAGTTGTAGTATTTTTGTATGAAATTATATATGTATATTTGGGTTTTTCATTTATATTGTTTTCTGAGTTGGAATTGGTTGGTGTATATCTTATCTTTATCTTTCTCATGCATTCTCTTAAGAGGGTAAGGCCTTCCATTTGTGTGTTTACTATACCCTCGGTGCTAGTCGCTAACTCATGGCCTACTGGAGGCGGGACTCATGGGTCATTATCTCTATTCTACCATTTATGGCCTATGAGGGGTACACATTATGTGTAAGGGTTTGTTACATTGATCATGAACTCATACTCTCTTTTTGGGGGAATCATTTAGAAGTCCTCTGTAAAATCCTTCACAAAATTGTTGCTAGTAAGACAAAAAATATGTTGTCTCACATCCTCCTATCCCTTAAAATAAATCCTAAAAACTATGTTGTAATCATATCTATATATCTAGGGATAGGTCCCAAATAACATGATTTCAAATACCACTCCTTGGAAAATGGTATAGTAATTACCATGAACCAACAGGAAAGAAACTCATTGTCAATGGTAGTTGATGGGTGAATGATAACGATCCACCAAATCTATCCCAAGGAGTCCATTAAAACAATACATATCCAACAAGAAGAAATAAAATTATTTCACATGATTTTTTATAATGATATAATAACATATAGTCTTTATTATACCATTTAATCACACACCAATGGGTGTATCAATAGGTATCTCTCCGAATAAATATTCCACCACTATATTTTGGTAATCAAATAACTAAGTGTGTATAAAAAACTATGATACACTTGTATTTATTAAATATTATTATTTTGGGGATGTAACAAAATTCATGCCTCAAACAGTTGATGACCCCTTATTATGATCATGATGAGTCTACTTGATAACATACAACTAGATTGAGCTTAGGCCTATGCACTAGCCTCCTAGCGACCAAATGCTCTAAGGAATAATACTATGTCTACTTTTCTAGTGGGGTCTAAATATACCTCAATTACCTAATCAAATGGGAGATCCCTAATTACTACATTGTGTTAGTTTCCCTTTTCCAACACTTGATATTTGAGAGAAACCATCACCACACCTACAACATGGTAGAGGAAAACACAATAAAATGGTCTAGATGTCCAATATACCCATATGTGAGAGAAATTTGAGGTATTTAGTGGCACTTTAATAAAACATTCCCAACTCTATAAATATTGTAAAACACATGAGTATTCTCCCACATTGGGGAATAGATAAGTCGCGGTTCTGGGTGATGTGCTTGCATCTACATTGAAAATAATCAATATATCCTGACTTTCTATTAACATAATAGAAACTCCCATATCCCCCATATAAACTAGAATTCACTAATAGATAACTCCTTACTAGGTTACTATTACATAGGAAATCATCGTTTACTATCTCAATAAATTAATTCATGTATAAATTGTTCATGTGAACCTATATCGAATGGCTTAGTCTATACTCAAAATGATGAACCCACATAATTTCATATACCTACAGTATGGGTATGAAATGGACTAAGACTATGAAGTATGTAGAACATTTAATCAAATAAATTTTACCGAGATCAATATAAAAAAACCCCCATAATCTATTATACCTCATTGTATTGAAAAAAACTTCTTGAAAATGAAGCATTAAAATTATTCCATGTTTGGCCCTGCTATTGGTCTGGCTACACAAATACATCCAATGAGCACTCAACTAGACCACATAGCATATTCAATACAAATTCAACAGCTGATTGGGGAACCTCCCAATCTCGTAAAATATTCTTTGTAAAGTATTGAGCTAATACTCAATAATATGCGGTCTAATGTTACCCATAACGATATGTGGATGTTCTATCTAAAAATTTCTGGTCACATGTGATTAGGAAGGTTCTGATCTGTGAGACTCATATCCCATTGACTAGGTAACATTATGTGAACTCTATCATATTTTTTGATCAAAAGGATATCTCAGTGTAATATGTGTATCTGACTCCAGTACTTGTGGGTTATTCTCATATCTTCTTTCATGATGCCAGTTTTTCGGGTTATCATGGTGAGCATATAACATACATGTTAAACACATGGCCCAGACACATCTATCATATATTTTTTGTTTTTTATTTTTGTAAAAATACTGTCAGGAATCATGTCTCGGTACTATTTACGCATACACAAGGATGTAATGGTCTTATCGAAACCCATATATTTCAATCCAAAATATTACATCTTATTTGATGGATATTATTTTCAAAATATTATGATCCACAGCAGAATGGTAAAAGTTTAGTGTCTTTAGAAACTCACATATATAAACAAAAGGTGTTTTAATGATCTAAATAGTGTCCCACTCATTTCATCATATCTAGAACCCTTATTAGACATATCATACACAAAAATGTTTTTTATATCATGGGGAAAACAAATTATAATAAAGGGTGAAGCCATATGCTATATAAGGGTAAACGTAAGAGATATCAATCAATGATTAAACCTAAGTATATTCATTTGAGAATATAAAAATAACCAAACTAAGTCATACCCAATCAATAAATAACATTAATCATGAGTCCTGGCATATTATTTTTTTATAACGGAAGGAAAAATTTAGATGTATGTCGAATCATCAATAATAAACCATGAGTCAGGAGAGCATATCATAAAAATAGGAAAGTGTCTTAATCATAATCTTATTTCATATTGAACATGTATAAATAGAAACTAATTTAATAATTAATATATGTACATAAAATCAGGTCATTTAATAAACAAAAGGATATGAAACCTGGTTGATGCATAGACTCATGGACATGAAACCTAGTCTGTGCATAATCTTATATACAATAAACTAGGTATATATATTTTTCTATGAACATTAAATAAGGATCACACATAACATACTTATCTAATGATTTATCCATGTTTAAAAAACTTATTAGAGGGATAAAATGGCCCCACTCATCGCATAATCATAATCTATTCATATGTATGCTATATGATTATGAATGTTTTTTGACATTTCATATTAACATAACCTATGGAAAAGAAAATTAGTTTAATATATATTTAAAAATCCGAAAAATAAACCATAAAATGATAAAGTAAAGATGGTATGGTAGAATCACATCCCTTGGAAAACTCAAGTAATATAAATGGATGTCATCATAAATGAAAAGGAATCTTTAAATATCACTTGGATCATTTCTGGAGGAAAATGGAATTTTCATTTGGTAATAACGTATTTAAAACCATAAAATTTAAAAAAATATAGAGTAAAATAATTCTTAGAAAAGAAACATAGAAACCCATAAAGTAATTTTTAAAATAAATAATGACTATGATGGTGAGAGAATAAGTTCATCTTGTATATGTTAAAAGAGATAATTACATTCACAAACTCATTAAAAGTTAAAAATTAATATTTTGAAAAAAAATATTAGAATGATTAATTTTTAAACCTTTTTAAATAATATCAATTGTTGGGAAAATAAACGTTTCAAAAAAATATGGAATATATATGAACTTTTATAATATTAATTTGAATATCACAGACATGGAATAAAAATTTCATCATCCAAATATTAAATATGAAAATATTTTCTATAAAAGTATTTACTTGGTAATTTTTTGTAAAAAAAGGGGAAAATATAAGTAATATGAAAATACTCTAGAACATACTATAGGAAATGAAAAATAATTTTGTTTTAATAGATAAGTTTCATATAGTTTCCCTCGAATGAAATTCATGTATAATCAATACTGATTAAAATTAGATTGATACATAAATATATTTCAACAAGCTTCATATTTAATTATATTCATTAAAATTCCCCATATAATTAATATATATTTCCTAAATATATATTCCTTAAACATATTCATACATATCATATCAGAAAATATTTAATTATAACATCTTATCACCCATTTAACACCAATTCTTTATTAAAATAATTTTTTTGTGTTATAATTGGTTTGTTTTACTTGTATGTTTGGTTAGATTGTTTTAGTACTTGGAAATTTTTAATAATCTAATACTATAATTAAAATTAATCATGAAATAAGTATCATATTTATTCATCAAATACAATTTTATAATTATTCATATAATTTGGTGACAAAAAATTACAGACATCAATTCATGGAGATGGTAGTCTGTACATACACACGAGTGATGTTTCCAATTTTATATTGTAGGAATAAAAGAATGGTAAATGATAAATAAAATTTATAGAATAATTTTTTCATAAGTATCATAAAAATTTATTTAATATATTCTTATTTATATTTATGTAATGAAAAAATAAAAAATACAATCACTTTATAGTGGTGGTAATCTATATGTACACACAAGTAACATTATCATTTTTCAAAAGACTAAAAGGTAATAAGGAAGGTAATATATTTTAACAAAAGTAGGTTTCTAGTAAGGATCTATTCACTGTACACAAGAATTATGTATAAGATATACTTAATCAACACTTATTTGGTCTATTACCCCTTGGGGAAACTATTCAAAAACCACATCAACTTGTAGTATCCATATGAGGATTTATTATTCAGAAAAAACATAATCTCTACCATACCCCAACATTATTATTCTATCTAATACTTAGTATTACCCAATGTTTTTTAATAATTTATTCTAACCCTATTATCCAATGATTAAAAAAACCTTATACCGACTATAGAAACCCATATATTTTTTATATAAATATTACATTTGATTTGATGTATTTTTAGATTATAACATTATGATCCATGCCAGAACCATAGTTTTTTACTATCTTTGGAAACATGGATACATAAACATATGGTATATAAAAGATCTACATCATCTCCCTTGTATTTCATCACATATATTACCCTTCTTATACATACCATACAAAAATTTGTTCTTCATATCCTAGGGAAAGGGTAACATAATAAATGGTGAGATTAGATTTTCATAAAGGGTAAACATTGGAATAATAAATCAATGATTAAATGTGATCATAAGGGTATAATAACATTATCATAACCCAATGATGTTATACCCAATCAATTAAATAACTTTATTCATGAGAAATAGGATACATATTTTTTAGATTTGTATGAGTTTCTAATCATCAATAATCAATAATGAGTCATGAGAGTATATCATAATCATAGAAAATTAGGAAAAAAAAATATTATAGAATTTTGAACTTGTATAAATTTATATGGGTTCACTAATGAAGCTAAGGAAATTAAATGTGGTCCTCACATAAACATATGCACATGAGACCACGTCTTTTCATAAACTTCTAGACATCAAACCTGGTCCATGCACAATCATATGTACATGAAACCAAGTCCACACATCTTTTTATGAATAATAAATATAGTCAAGGCGAACCATAGTTATCTCACAAGTTTTCCATTTTCAGCTAATAAATTAGAGTTTTATAATAGACCCCCCAATCACATAATAAATATCCATTCATTTGTACGACACAAGATCATGAAGATATTTAACAAGTCATCATGACATAACCCATGGAAAAGAAATTGATCTTCATAAATATTTCATTATCATGAATGTAAACCATCTAGTTAAAAATTTGGAATGATTTTATTGAACCATATCTATAGTGAAATATATGTGTCATCAAAAAAAAATTCATCAATGAAAAGAGCCTTTTAAAGATCACTTGGAACATTTATTATGGAAAATTCACATTTCATTTTCAAATAATTAATTAAAATTAAAATATTTCCAAAATATTACTGGAAAATATTATTTTAAAGTAACCATGGAAACATATAAATTAATATTCAAAGTAAAGAAAGATCATAATGATGGGAAAATCTACTCATGTCATATATAATAAAAGAAAACATTTCTTTAACAATTATGTAAAAAATTAAAAAATGACTGGTTCATGTTTTGAGAAACATTTATTTTTAACAAATCATACATAAAGTCAAATATAGTGAAAATTATTATTTTAAAAAAATTCTTGTATAATTAATCACTTTCAAAAAAAATTATATGCATTGTCAAGGAAGAAAATGTTTTTCAACCAAAGTGAAAATAGAGATTAATTTTTATTTAAAATATTTCGGTCTTCATTTTAAGGAACAAAGATAGAAAATGGTACTAATCCATAAAAAATCAAATTAAAAATTGGGGAAGAAACCTAAATTGTGGTTATTGGAAAATTATTTATGAATTTTCATTAATGTAAATTTAAGCATAAACATTCCCGATTCAAATGAGATCTAAATATAAATCCCCTATATCAAATATTATCGTCCTCACATGAATGAAAACATCCTAATTAATATATATATACATTTTATAAATATAATATATTACATTATTTGGCCATATCATACAAAATATGGTTTACTTATAATAAATGATCACTTGTTTTTTAACACATGTTTATTAAAATCATTGGTCTATGTGATAAATACCCCATTTTCTTTGTTTGTTTTGGTTAGATGGTATCAAAACATGAACATTGTTTAGGGTTTCATCAACTGTAGAACATTAATCAATAAATAATTATAATATTTATTAATCATTTAAACTTTTATAATTATTCTTATTAATCACTGAGGAAAAAGTAATTACATCACATAATAAAGATGATTGTATATACGCACACAGGAGAGATGTTTCCACTTTTTGATGGTTGGGATGATGGAAAGATAAATAAATATTAAAATTTATTGATTTATTATTATATCATATATGTCATAAACATTCATCAAATATATCCTTATTAACATTGTTTAAATGAAAAATCAAAAAATTAATCTTATCGCTTCATGGAAGTGATAGTTCACACAAGCACACCTATGGTGTTATCATTTTTCAATGGGTGGATAGATGAGAATGATTATAAAAAAAATAATTATAGTGGTAGAATAATTTAATAAATATATTTTAAAAACATCGAATCCATCATAATAACAATACATGAATTTGGGTAATGGATAATGAATGATATAACAATGTGGAGGGAGTATTTCACATATTTTCACGAGAAGACATCTATTTCTAGTAGTGTAACTAAGGTAGCGGGATTTGGTAGTGACATTTACCAAACAAGATATTCAACCAAGACAGTTCCTTTCTCACATTCATCGAAGTGATTCTTGATCTCTCCCAAAAAAGGGTCTCTGAGAGTATCCAGTTGGAAGATTCTGCTAACCAACACATTTTCAAAGGTTCCTCATTAGGCATATTCAAAACCAAATCCTATAATAATATGATTTTTGTGTCGCATACTGGTGACCTATCGGTTATATTCCATTGTATAAAATAAATTTTGTCCAAATCTAACTTCCCGGTATGGAGGATCTAGCACCAAGTGATCCATATTGATGAGGTGGTAAATGGTAAGGGTATTCACATTGCTTCTAAATGTTATGGTTTCATCATCCAAAAGGGGAAGACCAATTCAAATCTACTTTTCCAATGTGAGTGAATATATTATCTATGGATAGACCCAGGATAGTTCATGGAAAGTATGAGGAGGCCTAGATCCTTTTTAGATCTTTTTAGCAATGGTTCATGGGCCTTGTAGGGAATAAGCCTAAGGAGACTACTTTCAATGTCCTTAATGTAGGGGTTGTTAGTGTCAATGGAAGTATTGAGATCAACCAAGACACTCTAAACATTCCTAGTCTAGACTATCACTTCTAGTGATGCCCATGTGTCTTGTTTCAAATCTCTTGAGTCTTCTCATGTTAAAGAATAAGAGTCACATTCTCATAGGTTGTTCGTTTCCATAAGGTCTTCATCCATCCTTTCCAGACCCCCATAGTTGTGTCATGAGGTATGGATGAGTTTATAAAATGTATGGGGTGGCCTAAATACTTCATATATTTTTCTCAGAAATGGTTTATGGGTGTTTTAGAGAATAAGATTTATGAGACTGCTTGAACGGTCTTTCATGTAGGGGATTGTTGGTGTCAAGGGATGGCCTGAAATCAATCATGACACTCTGGACATTCCCAGTCTAGCCTAGAAATGATGTTGATGTCTATGTGTCTTATTTAAAATCTCTTGTGTCTTATCAATAAAAAAATAAGAGTCTCATTCTCTCAGATGGTTCGTTTTTATAAGGTCTTTATATATCCTGACCAAACCCCCAAATTTGTGTCATTGGGTCTGTTAGTCTCCTCTCCTCTATGGCATCGATCTCAACCCAGGGAGAGAATTCATCTATATGGAGCATGATGGGGGAGGTGTTTTTAAATTTTTATAGTTTGGTGTTGCGTGCCTTAATCTTTTACTATGTAGGCAATGATTCGTTAAGAGAAGAGACTATGTCCATGGTCAATGGTCTTGAGATTTTCCACTCTAGGAATACCAAGATCTTCGGTGGAGATGGACTTGAAAATATTATGGAGCTCTCCCAAAGGAATTATTTTTCTACTCCATATCATGTCACACACTTGAATCATAGGTGAAAGTCTCCAAAATCCACTGACACAGATCTTATAAATATTCGTAATGAAGGTAACCATGTGTCTAACATCTTGGACTCCTTGGATTTCTTGGATTCCACATCGATGGGGTTTCCTAATATTGGTTTGCTTCCCCTAGGAGGTGTGGTAATTATTATCAAGGATTCCCTCAGACCCTATTTTTTGGCCCCATGATGTAATTCCCCTCATCTCTCCTTATTAATATAATTTGTAATTATGTAGTATAATTAAAAAAATTAAGTGACAGTCATGTAATTTTTCAAAACATTAAAATAATACAAAATAAAAATCATGGAAAAGTTCTTCAAATTGGTTTAATTTAAATATAAATATGATTTAGGATCAATATAAACTCATCTAATAAAATTTATATAATATTTATGTCTTTTTAGAAATTTTATCTTTAATTAAACCTCACTTCAACCCTTTTTTATCCTTAACCATGGTAACACATTTATCAATCATCAAGGTTTATAAATTTACTTCTATTATAATAATTGACAGAGAAATTGTAAAATTATAAAATTTAGACAATATTCTATCTCCCTTGTCTGGCTTCTATTTTTTTTATTTTTAAATAATTTAATAAATTAATATATAACTTAAAATATCATTAATGTAATTTTGGGAATATTCATTTAATTGGTCTTTAATGTTTTGAATAACATAATTTATTTAGAATATAGAACCTCTCACTATAAATTATAAATTAAAATTAGCCACAAATTCTATTTCATAACACAATTCAACCAAAATTTATTTATTTTATATATTTTTATATTTCATTTGAAAATTTTTATACTGCTTGAACAAAAACATTGTGGGAATTGAATTATAATTTAAAGTAATTATTCAAAAAATAAAATAAAAAAACACTAATAACAAAATTTAATATTAAAAAATAATTTTTAAACTACCATATCCTCTTTTTATCCCCATGATAAAATATTATATTTTTTAAAATAATTTTTTTTATTTTTTATTTTTCAATACATAAAATGATATATAAGTCATTAACAAAGAAATATGTAACAGAATTGACTTAAATTAAAATATTGGATGTGGTAGCTCGAGAACCACCACTAAAATAGATGAAAGTATTTTTTTTATTGTTATTCTATAGCCTTATCCCATAGTTTTTACTTTGTATTACCTATTTTACCCTTACATTGGAGGAAACTATTTACCATCATTTATATTAAAAATGAAAAAAGGGAGAATATTTCACACAATTATGAAATGCATTTTAAAAATTTGGATTCAACATTTTGAAATTAAATTTCAATAATTGACAGAATTAATTTTAATACAAATCTATAAAATGTAATAATTCATTAACAAAAAATGTGTTTTTTGCTTAAAATTTAACTATTATCGACATCTTGATTATTAATGATTCGAATGGAATTTTTTATATTATTCAGAAATAAAATGGATAAAATCATACTTTGAAACCAATTCAATCATATAATGGGATTTTAAAATTAATTTATTTAAGACAAGTCATTTTAAAAATCGATATTTATCGTTATTCATAGAAAAATCAAACGTTTCAGAAAAATCCAATAATTTCACCCATGTTAATTTTTAAACGATGGTTTAAAATCTTATTTTAAATTTAAAAAATAAAATATATTAATGTTTTTGAAATTTATTTTAATATTTTATCCTAAAAAGTTTGAAAATTCATTTTTTGGATGAAAATGTATTTTTGATACATAAAATTGATTTACTGAAATTTGAGTACATATTTCCTAATAATTAATTAAAAACATATATTGAGTTATAAAATTATAAATATATTTCATAATGTTTTACTCATATCCATTCTAAAAAATTCAACCACTAATTCATAATAATCACATTTAATAATAATATTTCAATAGTTTGCCGCAATTCACTAAACGCTCAATGTGGTATTTTAAGAAAGCTACCGAGCATATTATCATTTTATAATAAATTATTATGGAGTTATAAGTTTCATTAAAATTGAGAACTTTCTATCCTTTCATGCCATATCATAGGAATTAATCAATAATACATCTAAGATTCACATTATTTACTAATAGGTAATCATAAAAAAGTATCTTTAAAAAAAATAGTTATGTAGATTGACACTAATATTTTTCAGATGGAAATGTTGTATAAAATAATATTGAAATTTTAAAAACATTAACCCTCATTTTATACAATTTAATATTTACAAGAAATTATATTAATGTCATATGAATTCTATGTAACAAATATTATTCAAAATCATTGGATCTATTTTCACCCTAGACTAAGAGTAACCCAATAAATCATAAATAACACACCATATTATTGAAAATAACCCCATCATAACATATATAAACTAAGAACACAAATGTCATCCATATAATATAAAAGTATAGTAGTATAAGAGGTAGTTATTATAAAGCCTAGGAACCATACCAAGTTATAAACACATCCTATCTCTGACGACCATATACCAAATACTATAAAAAATCAAAACACCACTCAACTAAAACATTATAATTATCTAAACCTATTCACATGAACAGTAACCACATCAATGATTTAAAAACACCTCAATCTCAACTAAAATTTTTACAGAGTTTTACACCATAATATGAATTAGTAATGATGTACTTCATGGAACAGAGAATCTTCATTTATTTAGTTCATCTAGAACTAATCTTCCATGAGAAATGGATTTTCCCATTCCATATATATTACACGATGGTAGTGGAGTCACATTCTAGTCATAGATTTCAATAATCATATTGTCTTACCATTTCAAACATATTTACCTTTCCAATAAATTTATCATCGAGTGATATAGTAGTATTGAATGGTCCCTAAATGAATCCCATGGAAAAAATATTATAATTTCAAAAAATAGATCCAAATATTGAAGGAACAAGATTTCTTGTTGATCCTCTATCCATACGAATTTGATCTATCAAGATAACAGTGGGATATGAAATACAATAAATCATCTAAATGGATGTTATAAATTACCTACAATACCATATATTTTAGAACATAAATATCATGAAAATAATTGTTACAACAACCCATTTGAATTTTGTTTTCATTTGTGATAGAAAAATGATTTTATAAAGTTCTGACTATATAATGAAGGGATTATGGTGGTGAAAAGGGTTATTTTGGATATGTGAAATAATATGGGCATCATTTTCACATGCCACGAGGAATAAATTATGTAACTAAATTAATAAATAAATAATTAAAAAGGATGAAACATGATCTTATACAAATATTTTTTACATAATATTCATTTTGAAGAGGTTTGAGATAGGTTTCCAAATAAAGTCAGTGGTGAAAAAATATATGAAAAGATGATTAATTTCTTTTACATGCTGATTTCAAAGAATAATCTTGGAATAATGATAAATTACAATGCACTAAAAGAAATTATATGTTAGAGGGTAGGAGTTCATGAACCTCCTGGACAGTATGAACCTAGAAGGAAATACTTAGCTATTAAAAAATTATCCAAACCAGTAATTTACATTCCCAGCTAATGGGTTTTAATAGTGTAGTATAGAGGTAAGAATACCATTAGGTATGGGATCCCAAATTAATATGTTATCTCCACTAATAAAATCTTATTTCAACACACACTCTTAATATCAATAGGAATCATAACCAATGTAGTTTCTATTTGTTATATAATAGATACATTAATATCAATAAAAATAAAAATATTAATTAGATCAATAATAGTTGTACCAATCCAGTAGTCCATATAAAATTTATTTGAGGAATTACGACTGAATATTCAGTTGGAGTGCTTTGAAATATTGGAGAAATATTCCTTGAAATAAGGACATATAGAAGAATTAATATAGTATTAATTTTAATATTTGAGCCTATATAATAAACTGGATCTAATAATTACATGTGACTTAGATTTCCCATTTTCCTCTACAAAAAATTTTCAAATAAATATTGATTAAATTTGGTACATTTTTTAATTACAATAACTCCATGGTCAATAAGTAGACTACAATGCCTCCATTCAAGGTCAATATGCCTTATTTGAAGAATACCCACACTCTAGATAAAATTGGTTATATACTTATTGATATTTTTAAGTACATAAGCTGGCCAATTTAAGATTGTGAAAGAAGAAAAAATTTGAAATAATTAATTCTTTCATAAAGGATACCCTACCAGCCCTGGATATACCTTTACCTTTCTAAGAAGCCAATTTTTTATTACTGTGACAAAAATGTTTGGTGAAACAAAATGCATGGGGTCTTCCCCAAAACAGTTTATTAATATGATATGTAAAAGGAATGATAACTTCTCTAATTCCAATCTCATTAATAATGTACACTATTCTTGCTAGAGGAAACTTCGTTCTAAATTATATGAACTATTTTTCAAACTCAACTCTTTAATTGAAACAATTTCATATTGAAGAAGAAAATATTTGATATTTTTATGTTTCTTATTATCCACACGAGTGAAATGAATGTATTTATTATCATTAAATAAATTATTTGATGTAAATAAACCTCTAGTAGCTCTGATCAGTTTAATTTTGTGATTCTACGACAAATGGAGAAGAATTATTTTTAGTTAGTCCTCTAAAATAGATGAAAATATAGAGAATATATGATCACCTTGTATATTTCCTTTAAAAAATGTGAAATAACCCCTTAGATATCCATCAACAAGAACATAGAAATGAGAACTATAGAAGAGTATACTAATAAAATTTATAAATGTCTCCTACAAACAAAAATTGAGGAGGACCTAGAAAATAAATCACCAATCCATTATATCAAATGTTTTTTTAACATCATGTTTCAATGAAATGTTGCCTCCTATAGTGGTTTAACTAAAAACATTATGAAATATATCGGTAGTTATGAGATAGTACTGTAATGTTCTTCCATTAATGAAACTATAATAATTTGATGAATCAATCCTATTGGAAATATTCGAGTGAATATTATGTGTAAGTGTACCAGTAATTATATGTATCATGTTAACAAGATCCATAGATCAAAAGAGGTAAATTTTATTAGAACTAGCCATGTGGGGTATGAGGGAAATAATTTGAGTATTGATTCACTGAGTGATATGACCACCGTTAAAAAAATTGTTAAGTCTAAAAATATCATATTTAATAACCTCCCACAGTATATGAAAATAGTGATTAGTGATACTATCTAGACTTAGAGAGCTTTAAAAATTATGTTTAAATATATCTTTCTTGACATCAAAGAGAGAATGGATTGATCTACAACTAGAATATTCCTCATGAATGAAAAATAATGGGAATTAAATCCATGTGGGATTTATTCCATTAGAGAAATTATTATATAAGGAGACAACATGCTAAAAATGTTCTATTAAGTTTTCAATGAAAACACCAACATCATTAAGAATAACTAAATGCCAAATTATTTTCTAAAATCTATAATGAGATTTAAAAATTCTGAAATTTCTATACCCTTCCTCAATCCATTTAACATTAAAAACCTCCATGTGCATGTATTACCTTGTATTTAAAATACTACTTATCTCATGGGAAACAACCATTTATTGTTCAATAACTATGTAATGGTCACAACATTTGTTATTATGTTGTATGATATGTAAATTGGATTAAAGATGAATAATTTTATATTCATGAGAAGTAAAAAATCTCTAATCCATCTTTTCTTCTTCCTTTTGAATAATTTAAGTTTTAGAACAGAAACCAAGGGATAATCTCTATAATTGAAACAAATCCATATTGCATAAACTATATTTTTTAAATTAGGATGTAATATCTAAGAACTTTTTATGATAAACAAGAATGAAGGTTTCACATATCCAATAAAAATATAAAATAAAATTGGATGATGATCTGAGTTAATTATATAAAGTATAATACATGTAATTTGCGATAAAACATAAAGTTAATCTCTTCTAAAAATCATCTTGTCTACCATGAAAGGCATAATTTTTACGACGATTTCAATACCTTATGTATTTGGAACCCAATAAATTGACATAAAATAGATTTTAACATACAATTTATGATATGAATTCTCTAATAGCAGTAGTATCATTATCCACATGAATCTTCTCATCAAGGATGATAATCGTATTTAATTATCCATGTATATCCCATGATCTATTGATTTACCTATTCAAGGACATAAATTTTTTAATGCTTAATGTCATGTGATGAAGACCCTACATTAAGTAGATTAATTTCATGAGAAAATAACTCCCATAGAATTATCCAAAAGTGTGGACATTTTGTTGTAGTATAGGTATGTGGATATTTAACCATATGATGTAAGCGTTTTCTTTCGTGAGATCATGTAAAAAATGTAAAAAACAATATTTAGTATTCAAATTAGGATCATTGTCCATGAGGTGAATAATTAGATTGGTTTTAGTTTTTCATTAATTTGTGGGTGGGCCTTATATATGGGATCTTGGAATCACTATGTATCCTACAAGGATATTAATCTAGTCCCACATAGTTCTAATAGGAATTAAATGTATTAATATCAATCATATATATGGAGTGGTATGAATTTTTGCATGACCTAGTGTAGTTATTATAAATTTCTAGTGCAATTGTCCATTTAGAAAGACATGACATGAAAGGGGAATACTTGAAAACTAGGACAACAACACTCTTTCTCATCATTGGTTCTAATAATAACAAACACTAATGGATCCAATGTATATTAAAATATTTCCTTTGAGGGGTAAATTCCATTTAACTATGAAAATAATGGTGTTGATCCATGTTCATGTGAAGTTCTTTCATAGATATGGTTCTCATATAAGTACACTATTCATGAAAATTCTATCCACCCTAAATATTATACGGTCCTGTAGAATGGGTAATATGTTGGGTTGTTTAATTTTATGAGAGAAGGAATAAAATATACTATAGTTTTTGGTAATACAATGAGGGCCTTTATATGGGTTCTTTGATATGATCTTGATCATGTGAAAAATTAGATAGATTTTTCTTAGATATAAACCCCTAAAGGGAAAACAAAAAATAATAAAGGGGTCCAAACACCTAGATGAAGTGGGGGTTTTGATTTGAATTTTTGATTGAGTCTTAGATAGGTGATCTGAGAATCAGTACATATCCTAATGTATTAGAAATCAATTGACATAGAGTTTTTATAATCCCATTCAACATAGATCATCCTACTATTAAGAATAAAAATATTGGGTTTTCATGTTGATATGGGGCCATCACAAAAGATCAATATGGATGTGGTGTCTCAAAAACTAACGTTGGAAAGGATAATTTTTTTTGTTGATAAACATTGTGGTCAAGTCTTAGATATAAAATTTTATCATCAGCATATTTCCTAAAGTAGTAGGAATCAATCCACACATAGTTATTATGTGACCCTTTTTCATAGACCAAGTTCGTTTTCATGAAAAATTGATTGGGATTTAACCTTGATGTAGGGCTATCTTGGAATCTCAAAGTAGATGGGAATTCCAAAACACTAAGTTAAAAATGGATTATTTATTATTGAAGAAATTTTTGGTTGGGTACCCTATATGAGATCATGAAATCACTACATATCCTGAAGTAGTAGTAATCAGGACACATATATATTTTATAATTCTCTTCTATATAGATCTAGGACAAGTGTAGTATAAATAGATTGGGTTTTTACATTGATAAATGGCCATCATGGATGATTAAAGTGAATGGGGTTCATAAAACAATAATGTAGAAGTGGGATCATTTTCATTGATTATAATTGTAGTTTTACCTCAAATAGGATATCATAACCTCTCTCTTAATCCTATATGAATAGGAATCAAGCCAAATATTGTTCTTAGAATATGGTGAGCTAGTATTTGTGGTAAGGAAGGGAAGGGAACAAATCATTAATTAGATTAAGGTCCTATTTCCATGATAATGTTATGGATATGTTTAAGATTAAGTCTGTGGTTGGTTCCAGTTATCCGGATGTCACTAGATATCCTTAAATAATTTCCATCAAGCCACACTTAGTTTATTTAGTAAGTGAATTTTAAACAGATGGGGTATATGTTTCAATTAAATATTATAAAAACTTAGCTATTATATAAATATATTAATAAATAATAGGTAGGACACTCTATGATTTTTAAGGTCTTGTAAGATGGAAATTGTGTTTCATATTTTAATGTTTTTCAAAAGGGTCAAATTCTCTCCCTAGTCTAAAATATTAGTCATCTCTATTTACATAATGAGTTAAATTAACCAAAAAATCTATACTCACATGAGTTTTACTCATTCTAAGAAACAAGTTTTTATTGGAGGATTTTATATGATTCAAAATATAGACTTCTAGGGGGATGTATTAACCATGAAGTTTAAAATCATTTATAGAGAAAATTGGTTTCCTGATATTTAGGTTCACACAACTAGGAAAAAATGTATGAGTCAAGGGGTCCACTATGAATTGATGGAAAATCCAATCCATATTATGGGACAAAACCTCATTCGTAATTTTATTCCATATTTTATTGTTTAGGGTATATATTTGGAAGAAACATCATAAATTATAAGGAAATAATACTTGGAATATATTATAGAAATATGGGGGTGCTATGAAGATATGGATCAAATGATAGAATTTCAAGTAGTGTAGGGTGGAACACTCTAATTATTTTATGGAATTTTAGGTTGGAAAATATACATGTAGTTTAAATTCATGTAGTTTGAAGGTAAATGGTATTTTTAGTTTATGGTCATGTTTCTAATAATTTTTCTATATAGTTTAATATAATGTGTATAGGACATATTATGATGTATTTTAAGGTCTTCCAACATGGAATATGATGTTATGTATTTTAATGGCATATATCATGGATCTGTGATGGTTATGAAAAATATGTTTTTAGAAACCTTTTATTGGTTAGAGATGTGATTCACTCACCATTCATTGTGATTAGGGAATATGATCTGTTGGAGTAGACCTTGAGTATAGTGTAAGGTCCCTCACATTTTAGTTTGATCTTTGGATTCTTAATAAAATGAATCATCATTGTTTTGTGAACCAATACTACCTCCCCCCATAGGAATGAACAGAGTAAAAATTTATTATTGGAATATCATGTGCCTTTTTTCTGATGGACCTCTAGTCAATTTAGGGTGTTCAATTTTTTCTCTTCAGGACCCTCAAACTCATGTAGCAATTGTTGGGAATATTCATCTGAAAAATATGATTTTTGTTAGTAAAATAATGTGAGGGTAGTAGGACCATGATGGTTATAACTACCTATATCCTTGAAATGAGTGAATTGGGGGTCTCTGGTGTAGTAGCTAGGGTCATATAATTCTTTCCCGTATCAACTATCTTCTAATTTATAGTGGAAAAAGTTTTTTAAAATTCCAATATTTTTCTATTAGTTACTAAATGATTGTAGGATGACTTGTTAGAATATATTTTCCTCTAGGTACAGTTTCTTGAACTCGTAATTATAGAATTTGGTTCCATTTTACCTTGATATAGTGTGAGGGACATCGTGTGAGGTAATTATTTAACCTGAAAAGGTTGGTAATGGATATTAATCCGACTTTTTGATGGGTATAACCTCTTTCCATTTGGATAAAATGTTGGTGGTAGAATGTATGAACATGAATTTCATAATAATAGATTATGGATATATCCCCATGACATCAATTTTATATAAAATAAACTTATATTAGTTTTTGTTAGTATGTAGAAAATCAGGGGGCAATGGATGCTTCGGGTTGTAACTAATACACAAAAATGCCGATAGAATCTACTGATCACTTACACTTCAATTGTGAGTGGGGTAGGTTTCTATGGATCTTGTTTTGAAAATTCACTAGTTTGGATGAAAAGTTCTATACTATCGAGAATTTCCTCTAATGGTAGATTGAAGGGGTGGATAGATGCAATATGGAGCGAAGGGCCCACAATGTGATCCTCACTGTATGATTCTAGATCTTATGGTCCTATAGAAGTGGATTATGGTACCATAAACTCTTCTATTCGGATACTTGTATCATTTTGAAAACATGTAACTTAATCCCTGATTTATGTAGGCTATGTAATGATTTGGAAAACAATCCCTCCCTCTATCACTAACTTCATTCTCATTCCCCCTATAAACTATCCAATTTCATGTGGTTCATGGGTTAGATGAAGACCTCCCATGGTGGGGTTAAAATTCAACATTAATGGATCTTGTGGAATGGGTCTGATGTCTGGTGGTGGAATGATGAGAGATTTCAGAGGATCGGTTTTGGAGACTATCTCAGCTTGCTTCGGGTGTTGAGATTATCTTCTCACAAGGGTCCATGCCATGTTAATATGCCTCCTCTTATGTAACCAGAGACACCTTCTAGTTATAGATATTGAGATATATTCTTCTATAGCCTACATTGTTTTTCAGTTTCCTACTCCTTGTAACATTGGATATCTTATTAGGAGATGAAAGGGCCTCATGAACAATCAGATTACTATGCATCATACTAGGCATGACGGTAATATGGTGGAAAACTTCATTTCCTCTACAACATCTTAGAATGATCCCCTTCTTACCTTTTACATCCTAGGTTCCTTCCCTATTAAAGTTATTCTTTTTGTTTAGGAAGATTCCATTGGACTGCATTATTTTAGCACAACTTAATTCTTTTTGGGTTTTGTATTCTTTTCATCCTTTTTTCATTTTATTAAATAAAAAGTGTGTTTGTGGTGGTTAGTGGGGTGATGGATGAAATTAACATGTACCTCAAAATCATGGAACCTTATGGATAATTTTTAGAAATCCTGAGTCATTTATTTAGAAAAATAATAACGTCTTATGATCTAATGGGATAAATCAATCCTTAACTAGAGAGGGCTACAAGAGTCATAATAGAATTCTTATATTCCAGTGATGGTATCCCTTACTTAGATCCATCTGAGTATAATTTCCTAAAAAAATTACTTTTTGGGAACCCGTTGAGAATCAGGGTCACCATAGAGGGTGAATTTCACTATTCAATGATGAATATATATTGTCCTATATAGATACACTAAAAGGATCACATCTCAAAAATAATACACTTCTAGGGACATCAATTCATTAGAATCATTAGTTGAAGATAATATATGATAATATTTCTATGTGGTATCATTGAATATAGTAATCCATTCAAGATGGTTTTCTATGAAAGGGGAGACCATCATATGACTTACTATATGGATGAATGTCTCATCCTAGTCCTGGTCTTCCCATGAGGTACTAAAGTTATCTTGAGAATCATAGTTGTCATTATGTGAACATAGAATATGTGTTAAACTTAGTTATAAAGGTAAATCCAATATAATTTTTTTGACATAATCATGTTAATGTGTTATTGATTTTATCATAATGGAATACTCAAAATTTATTTGTTGGATTACTAGCTTTGAATCGTCTTCATTACCATAGTGATCCACTAGTAACTGATAATGTTTCTAAAAGTCCGTGATGAGTCCCTATTACTCTACTTAATTTTTGAATCATCCATCAGATTGTAAGATATAATAGTTCTAAATTGTATTGGATGGGGAGATGGAAAAAATTCTATTTAAGAGTTGATAGGTTTTTTTTCATCCTTTTAGAAGTACCGTCATAGTATATATATCATTCCTTTGATGTATCCTATATAGAGAAAATCTCCTCAACTGGGAGATACATACATAATGGTATGATCTCAAGGGTAGTATGTTCTAAAGAAATTGTTATATATTTTTTCCTTTTACTACCTTTTTGGGAACAAATTTTGATTTCTAACTATTACAATATTACTTCACATCATGTTAGATGTTTTTTCAATTCTAGGAAGATGAGTATTTATTTGAGTGTATCAACATGAGAGACCAAATGAATATAATTATTTCAAAGATGGTGATTCTAACTCCACACAACAAAGATAAACCCAAAAATAGTTCTTCATAATGTTATAATATTGAGTCTTGATGTCCAAGATAATCCATATGAGATAGTAAAAACTATTTTCTTTTCCCACATATTTATTCAATGCCTGGAGCATTCCAATTGAATGCTTCGGATTTTCCGAATATAGGATAAGAAAATTACATTTAGATGGTCACATTAGGACTGGTATTTTGAGGATTTAATTATTGAGTAAATCAATGGATTGAGTTATTTATTGAGGTCATCAAAGGATCTCAATTAGTCCTCCTCCCATGGGAAATACAATTATTCTTTTTTAATCTTTGTAAGGGATGGAATTTATTAGTGATATTGGAGATGATGTGCATGATATAAGACAAATTATCCAAATTTCTCCCAATTCCTTCTTATTTTAGGGTAGATTAATATTAATAATTTCCTAAATATTCTCATGTTTTACCTCATTTTCATGATTTCATATCTTGAAGATGATAATGTTTCCTTATTTTACTCAAAACAAATAGTTTAGGGGACCTTTTTAAACTATGTTGCTGAATATTAGAAAATATTTCCTCAAGGAAAAAAAATTATCATAGAGTTGTTAGAATTTTTCTATGAGGTCATCGGAATAACATTCCATAGTTATCCCCCAAAGAATTGAAAATAAGATTCATACTGTTTTGATATATAAGACCTTCATTCTATAAGATGTATGGAGTTACATTACTAAACCAATCCCCCTATGAAAACCTATATGTAACTAATTACTCTTCACATGGGACCCTTCAGATATGGTTGTAGCATGATTTTACATCCATGATGGAGAGGGATTCAATTTTAGTTGTCCTATTGGTCATCAATTCACTGATCTTGACTAGGAATTCAACTTCTAGGTAACACCTGTTGAGGTCTCCAAAGTCAATACAATCTTATATAATACCACTCCACTTCTTGATATGAATTATATTTTCTAAACACTTTATATTATAAACTTCTCGAATGAAGTATTCTTGGATGAATTTTTCAATCACAACATCTTATTTGACCAAAAGGGCAAGATTCATTCTCGACAAGGCATCCTTGCATCTATGGTGGTCATCTTGGAATCCTAGATTATGGGTGGACAACTTAGGATCCTATACCAAAAGATTGACATAGTATTAGAAGAATTAATACATATATCATTTTGAGAAAGAAATATACTATTCAATTAGCTCAGATGCTATAAAAAATCAGTGGGAGTCGGTCTCAGATTTTATTTAGTAAAAAATAAGACACTGGCTTGAGTTCATCGATGGTGGTGTATATTGATTCCTAAAATAATAGTACTATATGTCTATGATCATATTCCACCTCTTGTTCCACATTAATATTAATTGGACTAGAAAATTAAGGGGTATTTATATCAAGAATATGATACTTGGACATATAAAAATCCCATGGATAGTAAGGTGGTGTCCTCGAATCTCATGGGTGTTGATGGTATGAGGTAATTTTAATTATTATCTAGCTATTTGGAGCTATCATTTTTTCTTAATAATGACGAAATGATCTCTTAGAGTATTGGAGACAAAGATAGGGTGTCATTAAAATGGGAATTCTCATTCTCAAATCCATTTTCACCTGATTGAAAATGAAATTCATCTGAAAAAAATGTCCTTATATGAAATATATTTCACTTTATTAATAGGTGAAGTTAAGTACTTACATCCTATAGACTCCTTGGATTTTGATTTATTTTCTCGATTCAGTTAATTGGAAACACAGATTGTCCATTGATAATGATCCATGGATTTGCTGGAGAATTTCTTAAACTGTTGGTAGATTCAACCCGAATATCATCTCATATTATCAATTATTTTCCATTTATCTTGTAAAATACTACCATATAATACTAGGAGTGATATGATTAAAATGTGGAACCATTTATAAATAATAATATAAGATTAACCATGATGGGATACATCAATCATTGATGATGTAATTAAAGTGTCATTGTATTCCTAGGGAGCTATATTCTTCCTAATAGAACATTAAATGTTTTTTCCATAAAAATTATAATTAATTTTGTTTCAGAAATAGGATCCCAAAAATTGGAATTTATTTTTATTCTTTAAATAGAATTCTACTCAGTTTTCCCATACCCTTGAATGGACCATTTTTAGGGAAACATATCATCCCCACTATAACCCAAGTGTGAGAGGGTATGTACTTTGAGAAGATTTATCTCAGCAGTAGTATTAATAAAATCATGGTGAATTTTAATATTATCAATATTTATTGAAATATAATGGTTTTTTATGGTATCTAGTGTGATGGATTCCCAATCTCCCACAATAATGGAGATCACAATGTAATATTTTACTGAGTTTGTCTTTTCATGATACACTAAGATCATACCAACTTCACCCATGATATCTTGAAGGATCTAAAGGGAATTTACACGAGCTTCCCTAATATCATCTAAGATTATATGTGCATCTAGGATTGTGATTTTTCTCAAGATGATGGCCAAATTCATTAATATATAATTCATTTTAAACAATGGATTGAAATTCCCAATGTAAGGTTATTCTATAGCCCGAAAAAGCTGAGGATGAGGTGTTTAGTGATGATGATACATGATCATAATTAAAAAAGAAGTGAATATACTTTTTCTAGTATATTTGGTTGAGTTATCCAACCTATATTCCTATACTGATTAAACATTTATACAGTTACCAAATGATATTCCATGATAATTGTATTTGAGAGGCTCTTGGCGGATTGAAGGGGGTCTTGGTGTTCCTGTTGCGATCTCTAAAGTCACATGATTTTTATTTTTTTGTATATATAGATTTATAAGAGATATTAGTTTAATTTTTCTATATAATATGGCCATTTACCCCTCTGTTCTATAATATTCTATGGCCTCTTCCCCTGCTCCTCAGTTATGAGAGAGGAAAAGATGTTTTGAATCATATTATTTGTTACAGAAGATGTCTACCATGTGAATGGAATTAATAGAGTTACAAAGTTATTCTTAAACAAATGAGGGTTATTTTGGATGGGGAGACATATATAAGGATGTTTTATTGGATCGTTCATGTCCTCCCCAGGATGGTGTAAGAAACTCAATGAGCTTCTTGGCCATTTCAGGTGTATTTAAATATCCTTTCTATTGTATAATATTTTTCTTACATTATTTACACCTCAATCCAGAGGATTGAGTAAACAACCTAACATTGAATGATGAAAGAATAATTATTTCCATGACTTTTTGATTTAGAAATTCATTATGATCTTCATTAGATTCATTTAATATCATTAAATTCAAGACTTCTTGATAGTTCTCTTCTTCCACTAGTAAGGCGACAGAGGAATTTGACACCAATGTCAGAGGCTTTACCAATGTAAATTTTCTAGAATAGAAAATTTCTTGAGGAAATAGTTAAATATAATGTAATATTAAATGCTATGGACCAATATCCAATGGAATGGGAAATATTTAGGATAATGGTTGAGGCTAATCTCTTAATATTTCTTGGCATTCAATATCTCGATGAGATTATTTTACATGTATGTGGTTGGGTGAATTATAAAACTAGTATTTTATAAGTTTTAGGATTTATTTCTCAGGACATCATATTGTTGGAAAGGTCTCTCTTTTCATGCATTTTGATGAAGGTGGTTTTCTACTATTATAATTCTATATAAGGAACTATATTTTATTGATTTTTTTGGTAAAAACAAAATTTGTAGATACTTGTAAAATTGATACAATATCTATAAAATATTTAATAGATCTACTTTTCTAGTCCATATTCATTGACCAGGACTTGGAATTAATTCATAGAATAAAATAAAATATGTGTCTTTTGATGGATATAAACTCTTCGAGTCGCACTGGATACTTTTGCAGGATTAAAAATGTTTTCAAATCATCCCTAATATTTTATACTCAAATATATAGTTGTTTCTTCTAAGGGATATTCATATAGATAGATTTTTCCAAAACTTTTAACCTGATAATTAATTTCAACACACTATCATTTTCACATAATTTATAATTTGAGAGGTCAAAGACTGTCTTCCTCCCTAGTGTAGGGTTGAATTTGTAGAGGATCTAAGGGAAATGGTATTTTTAGTCCATAATGGATCCATATATATAATTTATATTACAAAAAATTCCTCTAGGGTGTTCAAAAAATATTTGAGTGACACATACTCTTATTGGTCAAGTGTTCCCATCATAGGGCCATACGAGGATAAAAATGGCTAAAATGATGTTTTATACTTCTTTTTCCATTGGGGGTTGGGAGGTGGGATTTGAAATTTTTGGTGGAGGAACATAATACACACATTTGGGAAATATCTTCCCCTTTGACTACCCTGGGTAATTTCATCCTTCTCTATAATCTATTAGATAAGTAAGAGGCTCAATGGAGTTGATGATATCTAGAGTTAATATCATTTGAGATGATCCATGAACATGTGTAGTGGGTGATGTTTAATGTTTTAAATCCTCATATAAAGCCTACAGACATCAATTTTGGTCTTGGTAGGGTGAATTATATCATATAAGGGTGGATTTGTTCTTGTGGCAGGAGGATCTTGGTTATTCCCAACCACTGAGCTCAAATTAATTATTTTTTCATATCTAGAGCTATATATATGATTAATTTCAATTCTTATCAAATGGGTAAAAACATATTATTGAATGGGTTCTATATGTTGATAATAATACCCCTATACATATATATTTCACTCAATATAAATATTTCCATAAAACAACCCATAATTGTTCCTTTTTGAAATCATTTATCTTAGCTTTATATAACAATAGTTTTTATTTTATGAATATAATTTGAAATTTTCTAGGTTGATATTGGGATATAGCCATGTAAATTACACTATATAATAAATGAAAATTAATAGTTGGTAAAAAATGAGCATTTATAGCTACTATGTTTTCAAATTTTCCCTAATGTTAGGTGCACAAACTTTATTTATGTGTTTTAGTGTGCCCCGAGCCCTAGAAAATTCATAATGCCCCTCTATGTATGCATCTCACACTATATTCTTCAAATTATTCGAACGAAACCCATTCACTAATTAATATCATATAGTTTATATTAAATCTTAAATACTTTATGAATAATATTATAGGTCATTATCTCTTATTCCCCCTCAAGAGGAATATCAAGATCCCAATTTGTATTCTCTCTCTTAAAAAACTGATTCAGCTTACAAAGTCTATAGGGATTAATCCATTCCACTGAGAGTTACAATAGAAATGACATTTAGATTGAAATAATGAGGTAATATTTAATCATATTTACAAATAATTCCAAAAATGATAGGGGTACATCACATTATAGAAGAAATGTTTGGGGTACTAGTTGTTATATGTCAGCAAATAGTCTGGAAAAGACTAATATTCTTGGGGGATGAAGATTATGGGTAAAATTGAATCTATTCATATGGGACGTGGATTAATTAATTCTCCATCCTCCATCACTTTTTCATTCTATGTATTTCATGATATTAGTGGCAGTGGTGGTGGTAACAATTCTTCCATCCATATGGGTGAAGCTTATCCTTGTTGGCTTTGATATTCCCCACCATTTCAGTTCCCAAGATGTGGGATGCTTACACTCGATAATGGGCTTGGTGTCGTTTATAATAAAAATTTGAGCTTCCCAGCACTTAGGGTTTACCTGTGGTGGGGGACATCATCTTTTATAATTTATATTCTTGTTCTTTTATTAGAGAATCTTGGTGTAGGAAGCAATAAATGAATCCTTCAATTTGGTCATGAAACTTCTACACCATAGATCATGTAGGATATTTTTATATTAACCGACTAGTATATAGATAATTTGGGATGATGAAAGATCTGAAAACAGTTACATTTTATGATGGAATCTATAGAGACTCTAATGAACAAGTAATGAAGTCTAATTCTCCCCATCATGTCATATGAAAATAAGATGGGATATCAATGGTTATTTTATCTATTACCATTATATTTTTGAGAAAATATTGGTATAGGTTCTTTTAGAATTTATTTTTTCATGGATTCTGAGATAATAAGAAACTTGAAAATTCAATATGGTGATATAGAGTTTTTATCGCCTTGATAAGGTTGGTGTACTAATAATATAGAAACTTATTATCCTTCAACTAAATGAGAGTATTCCATGGATTCTATAAAATTAAATGAATTCACTTTTATATTAATACATCTAGGATGATATATTGGGGGGTTTAAAATCGGCCATAAAATGACCGAGAGATTATCCAAGACCAACTATCTCCATATTTCCATGCCATATTCCTAATCTCAAAGAGGAAAATCTTCCACTCAATCTATATTTTAACACCCAAATATTTTAAATTTATTTCACTTGAAATTTATATAATGTATTAGATTGTGTTTTTTCTAAAACCCCTATGACTAAAGGAAAAATGATACAATATACCTTTTTCACCTACCCATTATATTGAAGGATACTAATAGGATTGACCAAATTTTGAAATAAATGAATAATGGATTAGAATGAAAAAATGCATTTGTAAGAACCCAGTTTTAATAAAATCATTTATTGGTTAAAAGAATTATTTTTAAAAGAAATTAATTTCTCTACATGTTATGTATTTTTATCTAAATATATTATATTAATCACTATTGAGATATTATTTCAATGAAATATATTGAAAATTTATATGAATAAATGAATAATCATCCGAATATTAGTTATAAAAATCTTAGGAGGGAAGATAAAATCATTTAAAGAAAAGAATAATTATTTCTAAATAAATAATATATACTTGTTAAATATTTTTTTATAAATAAATAATTAATTATTAACGGGTTTGATAAAATTTATATAATATATATTCAATAAAAATTTATACAATTATTTAATCGTGGTTATTAACAACGGAATATAAATAAGGTCATTTTAGGAATAAAGTTGGTTTTTATTTCCCTTTGTGCACATATATCATAATTAGTTTATAACACTCTTAGAAATTTCATTTAATGAATATTATATAATTTTTGAAATCCTTATATCAAAATGAACTTATGGTGAAATTTTGGAATTTCTTAGAATTTTTTAATTTTTTATTGAACAACGATAAATTCATATTTTATAGAAAACCATCATTACCATCATTATATTTACATAATACCTTAATTTTTTTGGATTTTACATTTTATTTAGTTATTTATTATTAAAAATAGTCTAATTAATTTCATGTTGATTTAAATTTTCATGAATTTTTTCAAAGAAAATTTCTATACATTAAAATAAATTTATATAGAAAACCATTTTTCAACACATTTTTCAAATTCATTTTTATTATAAATTCATACACTATTATAAGATGAATTTTAACAAAATTATATCTATATTTTGATGAATAATTTCCAAATTGTTCATGGTTCTACTTTTATTTTTATGAACAGTAACTTTAGTAAAAAATGGATGTTACCCCAGTATGATTTAAAATCTGTTAAAATGGTTAAAAAATTGATAAGGGATAGAATGACATAAAAAAATTCATAAATCCTATTGTGTGGTTTTATTTATACACTATATCATATAAATTCCTGATATGAATAATTTTAGATATATGTTTTGGAGTAGGACATTAATATATTTTTTCTTTTGTAAACCTCCAATTGTGCCATCTCCCTCACATATAAAAGAACACAAACTCTCCTATATTATCCACACATAAAGATATTATTATAGCTTATAAATACCGAATAAAATAAATTAATAGATCCCTTCCCTTAATTTTGGAACTCTAGTATTCTATAAGACTAATCTTTCAAGTCTTATGGTGTAAGAAAAAGGAGGTTTCTCAAAGAAGAGGTATAAATTTTGAAGAACCTCTTTCAGTTTTATTTCCACTAAAAAATTATCTTGACCTAATGCATACATTATAACATGAATAATCTAATATCATAAAAATACTATAATATTATTATAATTAGTTTTTAAAACTTTTCCTCATCCATTCCATCAATGGTGAAATGAAAGTATCACTCATGCATATGTGTGGACTAATGCCTCTACGTATCGATATGATTTATTTTTCATCACCAAATCAAATAGTTATATAAATGGTTTTATTTAATTAATATATATTAAATTTATGATATAATTTTTAATTTTAATTTTAATATATTATTTATCGTTCTTTTCTTCATTTTTAAATGATAAAATCGTCATCCAGGAAAATGTATTAACTACCTTCTCCATGCTGAGTGTAATTATTTTTCTATATATACATTTTAGGAATATTTATCAATATTTATATAAATAATATTTATGATATATGTATCATGATTAATATTTTTTATATGATTCAACCTTGAAAAATATTCTTTTAGTATAATTTCAAAACCAAAACATACATGAAAAATGATACAATTAACACCAAAAAATGAAATTTTAAAAAACAATTTTTATTAAATGTGTATTGAAATGATATAAGTGGATCATATATAATATTATTATATTTATATGGTTATTTTATATATGTTTAATACATTTAAATTTATTATACATGATTTAAGAGACATTATAATTCAATTCAAACTTGACATAAGGATTGTGCTATAATAAAATATAAATGACATAATGTAATAAATTGCAGAATTATTATTTTCATTTATTGAATAAAGTCTCAATATTAAAGAACATTTTAAATATAAATATATTTAAATTTTTGTAACACATCACATAACACCTTTGTGTTGTAAATATCGTGTATCATTAAAAATATAATTTACTCAGTTATAAACTTTAAATACCCTAGTAAATGATCATAGTGTACCAAACATTTATTTCAGTTTTATTTTCATTTATTTTAAATTAAAATTCTTTCCAATTACTATTATGGTGTCACAAATAACCCATATTAGAAATATTTTATAAAATAATTCAAACATTATTCTTTTATCTCATACGTAAATCCAATCAACAACCAACTTATCCATGACCATGTTGGTAATAAATATATAATATAAATAACAACATAGATAATATATATCCATTTCATTATATTGGTCATATTATACTTAAAACATGATAGTAATTTGAAAAATACTATTTTAGAAAAATTTATGTTTTTATGAATACACTAACCATCGATGTAATTTTTTATAATATCTTTGAAAAGTCAAAATTAATTTCTTCTCAACTCCTTTTTTTTAGTTCACTTCATAAGGGATCTTAGTTATCTCTTTTTTTATCTTTGGTAAACATTCTATATGATCTAAATAAAAATTCTAATTAAAAATCCATCCATATGTAACCCATGTAAGGTAACCCCCCTTAATCATTTTCTATATTCATCAACTCTACATGTGATTAGGAATTATCCCTTTTTTCTAGAATAACTCCCCATATATTCTCACTAATTGTCAAAAAAATTAATGGATTGAATGAGGTAAAATAAAACCATAAACATATATGGATTTTAAATGATAACATGCTAAGAATAATAGTCTGAAGCATAGAAACACATTTGTTTTCAAGGGGTTTGTCATGATATTCATTACCTTACTCAATTTTAATCATACTCAAAATTGATATCACTATGTTGAATCTTCTTCATAATTAAATAGAATTTTATATAAATATGTTTTAACCTTTGTTATTTCACTGAATTATTTAACTGGATCATTTCATCTAGGTTGTAGCAACAAATAATCAATGAATATGAGGCATCCACTCTAATTTCTTAAAACTATTACATTATCCAAATCATTTGAGTTGTAAACTGAGAAACAAAATTATAATTATATTAAATTGTAATTAAAGTAATTTTGTACTAATTATTAGAGTTATAATAAATTCATCTTCCATTAATAAAGAATACCCCATTAGAATTATATTTAGTGTCTTCAATGTCACCTACTGAATAAATAATGGGGAAATCCTAGAGATGTAATGATTCATCATTTTTACACCATAATCTATACACTTGTGTTATTTAAACATATAAAAAGATAAGATATAACTCATTTATGTTTTTTTTGAAATTAATTAAATACTATAATAATAAATTGTTCATTTAATGATGGATTCATTAAGTAATGTAAACATCCAATCAACCTTACAACCTCCTTCTTATCAGAACTCATTTTTTACCTATCCATGGAAAAATTATCTCCAATATTACAAGAAATAGATACCACACATGTCTCTTCCATTCAAAATAATTTTAAAAACTCTTGTGATTTTTTTTCATATGAATGAAATGGAAAATATGATCAATAAACCACTTGAAAAACAAAAAAATAAAACACCTATCATTTTCATTTCATATTGTTTCTAAATTTAGTAAAAAAATATTTTAGAATTAAATTTAGTGTATTTTTAGTAAAAAGTATTTTATTAACATACAAAATAATAGATATTAATATTTATTTTTTAATTAGAATATAAATCAATATATACCATTAACATTTTTGACAATTTTAGTATTTAATAATCTTTCCAACTTCTAATACCATGTAATATACTAAATTTTATATGATAACAAAGCCATATTTTGTGAATAATTTACATGTACGTTTTTGTGTTTGAAAAAATTATTTTTGAAATACATGTATTTATTATGTATTTATGGAATGTTAAAAGATCTGTAAATAATTTGGGATATTCTATGAAATATCTTTAGAGTTAGATGTTTAGTTAGTATGATATTCTGGGGTCCGTAGAGCATTGATATCAATAAAATAAAAAATTTAAACGTATCATTTTATGTGTGAACATTTTATTCTATTAAAATGAAATAAAACATAAATGGTGACTCATATGAGAAATCTAAGATGGACATTAAGTTTGGGATGAAGTTTCTATATAACTGTGACGTAATATTTGTGTGCATCAGGCATTTAGATACATTGCACGTAATGATAATTTCGTTAATATATTTATTCTGTATTTTTTGAAAATAATACAATATCTCCTGAATGGTGTCTGGGATTGAAATTATAATACTTCCATTAGGTCTGAAATACGAGTATTACCCTAGGAGTGACATAACATTTGTGTGCATTGGGTGATTAGTTAAATTTCACGTAATGGTAGTAATCATTGATATATAAATAATTTTTTTGAATCCTAGAAATATTAATAATAATTTTATTATTATTATTATTATTAGTATGGAATTCAAAAATTATGATATAACTATATAATTTGTAATTGTTTTATTGTAGAAATAATGCATGGGAAAAGTATTAATGTTGATATTATTATTTATTCTATGAAAATATTTTTGTGCATTTAATATTAATTTATTAACTTCGATGGGTATTTATGGAAATTTTTTATAAAATTTTAATGGTGCACATCATTAGAGATATTAAATAATAATAATAATAAAATATAGTTTTTGTAGTTATTAATATTAATATGAGAAAATAATACTGTTTTTTATAAATATAAAGTGTTTATATATGAAATAAATATATTTGTATATATATACATTTGCGGCTGTATATATGTATACATCGATCTGTATATATATAATAGGTATATAAATGTGGGTTAAATATATACATTAATATATTTACATGTTTTGGAGTATATATGCATATAATGATGTGTGTGTGAGTGTGTGTATAGACGTGTATATTTAAGAGTTAAAGATGTGTGTGTGTGTGTGTGTATGTATTTGTTCCGGTGTGCATATATATATATATGCGGTTGTATTTTCATGTGTATGTAGATATGTATATAAATGAACAAATTTTAATAAATATTTTTAATGAAAGATTAAATTTATTTAAGAGGATGAAATAAATAAATAAATATTTGAATTAATGGTCACATGTACGGTGAATCAGGGATGGGGAATTTAAGAAATGTGCATGGAATTAATTTTACATATAATTAATGGTATTAAATATAATTATATAAAATCAGAAAATGTAATAGTTTAATGTTGAATGGGGAGGAACATGAATGGTTTCTTGTATAAGAGGGATCTATCCACCCAGCCTCATGCCTCTGTCTTCCATTATCTCTTTTTTATTTGTTTTATTTGTTTTATTATTTATCCAAAATTATCTCTTCAATATCTCAAATGATATTGATCATTTTGATGTGTCAATGATATCATTGGGTTCATATCGATGAGTATAATTATAACCATATTTTTTTCTCTGAAGGTAGTTTTGTTTTTGTGGTGCAATTATATTTGGACATCAACCATTTTTTTCAATCATCATTACACCTAAGATGAAATTTCATGACATTAGAGCTTGATTTATATGGGTTATTGATATATTTTTCATGTGTGTGTATATCCTAGTGTGAAGCCAATGTGTAGTATGTATTTAACATTGTTTGATGTTTTATACAAGTTATTGAAATGATTTTTTGCATGAATGTGTAGCTTGTGAGACCTATGTTCGATTCTTGATCACATAGCGTGTGTATGTGTGAACATGAATTGTACTTGTGTTTCTTGAATATGGTTTTTAGATGAGTAAACATCAGGTTTTTTGTGATATTTATATTATTTATTATTTAAAGGTTTTCATGTATTGTTATGTCTCTTTAGTTGATATTGGTGGTTCTATATGAACGATCCCTTTCTATGTGGGTTGTATAAAATATTTATTTGCACGTACAAGATATATCCCATCCAAGGGATGTGAAGAATGTGTTTTATGAAAAATTAGATCATAGAGGGGGATGGGTTAGGGATGGATTGGGACATTCCAACATGGATCATCTAGAAGCATATTGGTTTCTCCCAGTATAGTTTTAAAGTAGGTAGAGATTGTCCCTGATGACCTGGTATGTGTTTGGTACTTGTGTGATATATAGTTTTTATATCTATACACTATTTATTTCAATGGAATGTACTTAATAATTAATTAATTGATGTTATGGGCCATTGGTGGTGTCATACTGGGTCCTATACTCACACCATGTACTGTCATTTCGGTGCACTTGTAGACTTCATGACTAGAGACCTGACAAAGGGAAAAACCCATATGGTGGATAGTTGAGTAGGTGGAGTTGGAGGGTGTGGTTTTTACTAGATGGAAATAAGGAAGGATGTCTACTATTGCCATTATTTTCATGATTTACCTATACTTAAGATCATTTTTTTATTACCAAACATGTATGGATTATTTAGTATTTCAGGCATATTAATCTAATTATTCATTTATTTTGTTGTTATTACTTATTATATGAACTCTTATAGATGTTATATTATCTACATGGATCCACATGAGACTCTCGTTTCTAGTTGGAACCCTATTGAATACGGGGATGTATGCCTATGGTCATATGATATTCTGGTTTGGACTGAGTGGTTTGGGTCGAGATAATAAAAAATGTAATCTGATGATCTTGATTCACTAACTTGTCTTTTATCTTTTCCTTGATTTGGGAAAGCATTGATAGGAGAAAAAAAGGTTGGGAATTGGGCATGGGGACTATTTTAGTGTTTGATTAGCACTGAAAATGGATGTCTAAGTTTCTATAAAATGTGGAAATTATGGTCAATTGTTTCCATTGGTTAAATTCATCTTGAGTGAAGCATATGATAATTATTTTCAGATTTATGGTATTTCATGTGCATTCAAGCATCATGTTAGGTACGTAAATTAAAATTTCATATATATATTTATATATTGTTTTCATTATATAAGGCCCATATAATTAAATTTCTATCGAGATTATGATATGTGTCTTGTGTATTATTTCTACAATTCTTTGATTTGGTCATATTGTATTATATACATGAGTGTATATATGTGGGTGTGACTAATGTGTAGATGTTGGTAATGTAGTCTTAAGACTTGAATAAGAAATTATTATTTTCTGTGTTACTTTGAGTGAGATCAAATGGAATTAGAATGTTTTGTTTGAAAACACATTTGGTGGAGTTAAAATTGTTTTAATTAAAATTTATTGAATTAATCAATTTTAATTTTATTATAGGAACTCATATGGAGTGGAGTAGAGTTTCCATGATCCCAAATTCTTCTCAAGGATTAGAAGAATTATGTTGGGAATAATTATAATATCTTCAATTTTAAATGATAACAAAAATCTATTTTCTTTATAATTTACATTTATTTTTTGTGTTTGAAAATTTTAGTTTTACTATACATGTATTTATTATGGATTTATGAAATTATAAAAAAAATTAACACTTTTGAAAAAATTATGGAATATTTCTAGAGTAAGACGCTCATTTTTAATGAGATATTAGTGTTTGTAGAGCCTCGATATTGTTAAAATAAAATGTTTAAATATATTATAATAAGTGTGTGTGTGGTTATTTTCAAAGAAATGAAATTACTCTCAAATAAATTTTTATAAGAAATATAATACCACCATTAGATCCATGATGTGGGGTTTTCCCCTGGTGAGACAGTAAATTTGAATGGGTAATTTATTTACAACACACATAATGTTAATTTATTTGATATTTTTATATATTTTCTAAAAATAAGGGAATATCTCTTGAATGGTGTCTTGTATGGTAAATTTGAGACGACCATTAGGTCAAGAATATGTGTAATACCCTATTTGCAACATAACATTTGTGCATGCCTAGTGATTAGTTAAATTTCACATACCGATAACAATAATTTCTATATAAATATTTTGTTGGAAAGCAAGAAATAATAATAAAAATTTTGTTATTTTTTTTATGTCCTTGTCAAATATGAAAATATAACATTTCAATTAATAATTGTGTTATGGTGGATGTAATGAGTGGAAAATTAATAACGATGATATTATTATTTGTTCTAAAAAAATGTTTTTTGTGTGGTTAAAATTAATATATAAATGATTATCAATATTTTATGGTTTCTGATTTTCAAATGTCAATTGTGGAAAAATTGTGAAAATTTTAATAATAATATTATTATTAAATTATTGTTATTGTTATTATTATTATTAATTTTCGAAAATAATATTGTAGTTTACATATATAATGTATATATATGGAAAAAATATGTATTTATATATATGTGTGTGTGTATATTTATAATTGTTTATATAAAATGGTTAAATATATATCTGTGTGTGTGTGTTTGTGTGTTTGTGTGTGTGGGTTTGTGTGTGTGTATATATGTGTGGGTGTAAATATTTATATATGTAGGAATATATATATTTTTGTGTGTGTATGAATGACTTTTAATATATATATTTAAGGAATGACTATATTTATTTAATAAAATGAAATAAATAAAAAATGTATTTAAATTAAGGGGGTGTTTTAAATTAAATTAGGGATAATAAATTCATGAACTGTGCATGGATTTATCTATACATATAATTAATGGTATTAATTTGAATAAAATAAAATGGGAATGGATAATAATTTAAAGTTTAATGGGGAGTAACTCGAACAATTGCACGTATAGAAGGGATTTCTCCATCCCACATCATGCATCTCTCTTCTATCCTGTCTCTTTTATTTATTTTTTATTGTTATAATTATTTATTCAAACTTATCCTTCCAATATATTGTGAAATGTTGATCATATTATTCAATTACAGTGTTGTTTGGTTTGTCTTTATGAGTATAATTTTTATCATTGTTTTTTCTGATTGAAGTGTGGTTTTGGGGGTTCCGTTAGATCCAGACGTCAACCCGTACCGTCAATCATCATTTCAAATAAGGTAGTTATTCATTGACACTAACATGTGATTTATATAGGTTATTGACCTGATTTTGGGTGTGTGTGAATCATAGTGTGAAACCAATATGTATGAAGTCCTTAAATTAGATACCTGTTTTATACAGGTTATTAACATGTTTTTTTGGTATGCATGTATAGACCATGAGACCTTTGTTTGATGATTTTTCACATGAGGTATGTGTGTAACCATGACTTTTAATTTTGTTTCATGCATACAGTTTTTCTATATGATTATTCTACTTTTTTGATGTGATATTAATTATCTATATTGAATACATGTTTTCATGAATTATTTTTCCTTTGTAGCTGTTTCATGTAGTGCTTTATGGACTATCTCATTCTAGGAGGGATATGTGAAATATTTATCAAAATGTACATGGAAAATCCCTTTAAAATTATATGTTAAAATTGTTTTTGTGAAATATCACATTTAAAAGGGAGATGTGTCAGACGTGGTTGGTTACATTCCCAGCAACATTGTGCTGAAGCTTGTATGGTTCTACCAGTGTGGTACTGATGTATGTATAGCCAGTCCATGGAGACCTCCCATGTATTTGGTACTTGTGTTATATATTTCATTCAAATTAATACCTTGTTTATGTCCAAGGAATATAATAGTATATTAAATGAACTAATGTTAATGGTCATTGGTGTTGTCCTACGAGTCTTATACAAACACCCTACTAGAGAAATTTCAGTGTTCCGGTAGACTTCAGGACTATAGACCCTATAACACCCCAACCCTAGTTACCCAGAGTCGGTGAATTATTAAGTATCATTTCCATGATCACAAAAGATCTAGTCTTGAAAGACCGATTAGTTTTGTAGCCTTGGAAACACTAGATACATTCATAAGTCTTACATTACATGTTAAAATGAAAAACTAAAAAACATTGTTTCCATAGACCACACTCATATCCCCTCATACTATCCCTATAGGCCAGTCCTAAAATACATCTTCACATCCTGGGAAAAATAAAACATAGAAAGGGGTGATCTCAGATTCTCAAAAAGGAATACAATATAGCAGAAATTTTCATAAATAAGCACAAACATTTAAGACAATGTATAACTAAAACAAAAGACCTTTAAACTTGAACATCATAATAATATAGAAAAAATAAAATTAAGTAATTCCATTTACATATTTACATGGATATTCTACTCATCGAGTAATCAAATGAAATATCAATAGCCACTTTCATAATGATGGAATGCATAATGCCAGACTATCATAACTATATAGTCAATGCCTTATGCCAAGAATACAAATAATATTTTTTCAAGGCCTTGATCCAAGACACTAGTTTATCTCATGAGACCTACTGATACCTCGAGCATCTATAGCGGGATCCAACCGTTACATAATAAGTCAAATTCATTCCTCATATAAAAAGGCATAAATGAAACATAAACATTCGTATTAGAAATAGCTTACGAAATGTCATTACTTTATCCATAAACAATGAATGGTATAAAAATAACACATCCACAATCAAACATATCAAAAAACCTTCAATACAATACGGGAGTTTTTTATCATAATAAATCAACATCAAATAAACTTAAAATCCATCAAAGGATGTTGATATAGATGAAATCAAAACTTTTTTTTGGAGAAATATCTCTTAATATTTGAAATCATTTAAAAGTCGTGTAATTATAAAAGAATATAGTTATATTTGAAAATATTCTTATAATCTTGTAAGGGAAGCTTTGATGATGTCATAATGGCAAAAAATAGCTACACCCGCCGTATAATATTAAAAAAGACATTCTTACCTTAATTCTGTTGAAAAGGTTATAAAGGACCTTGTTTTAAAAACAATGGAAATATTACATTATAAACATCTTATAAAAGTAAAACAAGCGTATAAATTACATTAACCCATAGTCTATAAAATATTAAAAAAAATTGGAATACATTTTTAAGAATCATGGATGTGGATGATAAAGAGATCCCAGTAGATAATTACGTATAAAAAACCTCAGATAATAAAGAGATTGTGAAATTAACCATTACCTTGTACTTTTCCTTGGTCAAGGGTAGGTTAACCTCCTGTATAATGTTGAAATAATTTTTATTAAAATATACAAGAATCATATACCTTAATATGATATCATATATGATCTTTCAACATTGCTTTGTTAATAATATCTTAGTATTATCGTCATTTTGGGTGTTAACAGATTCATTTTCCTTTATATTCTTTGTTATGTGAGTCATATTTTTTATGGATGGGATGTATATTATTCATATCCAGACTGATATGAAGTCTTTAAACATTATTTTTAATCATCAAATGAAAATTATTCTTGAATGGATACGATGGGGAATGAATCTCATCGCGTTCATGGAGACGGTAATCCGTACATACGCACAAGCAACAATATCAATCTTATGATATTAAATTAATATATAGATGGATGTTATATCATATATAATGAATCCTTTTCATGTTATATATATTATTTACATAAATTACATATCATTATTATACCCATCCAAATAATAATGTATTGAATAACAATTACACCATGACATGGAGATGGTAAGCCGTACGTACACACGTATGGTGACATGTCATTCAAAGGATGGATAGAATAATGAATTTGGATGTAAAAAATTTATAAAAACATAAAATTATTTAGAATATACTGTATTTATTATTTTATAATGGAAAAAACAAAGGAAACGGAAGTGGAAGAAGAATGGAACTTGAAAGAGGTGGTGAGATATTTTCATCTTTTTCGGGTTCTTCTTTGTGATTTGATCAAAAGGGATCCATAGGTTGGCTTTCTGACTAAAGGAAGGCCTCTAGGATGAATGGAGTGCAGTTTAGAGGGTATTTGGGAAGAGGTTGATAGATCCAAATGGCTTTTATGGAGTGAATTAGAGAGAAGGGGGAGTGCCCTCTTATAAGAGGGGTGAGGGGCACCTTAGGAAAAGCTAGAAATATTATTTTACAATAAAATAATTTTCAGTTTCTAATGGCTCAAAAATGGATTATGTAAAGGATATGGTGTGTAGGAGTCGAAAACCCTTCATTCAATACGTTCTAGACTGGTTTGGGTCACTATATTAACTTTGTCTTTTAGATTTAACACTTAGTTATGTAGTTTGACATTTACCATGTCTCTTTGTATTTTTATATTATATGGTTAATAATCTTACTATATACATCCAAGAAAACCCCAAGTGGTACATTAATGATACACCTATTATTATATAAGTAATTTTGCTAAAACTTAGATTTTTAGGAATAGAATATCAATTAATAATATAATATTGGTTTTAACCACTCTTTTATGTATATTTTGACACTATTTTGTATTTTGTTTTTTCTAAATTTATAACATTATAATTATTTTGAAACAAATTCATCTAAAAAACCCTAATATGTCATAGACACATTTAAATTTATTTTAATTCATATAAGGTCTCAAATTACATTTATTTGGATAATTATAATATCAATTATTTTAATAATTCATAAACTAGGTAATTACTGCATCATCATTTTTTCATAACTAAATTAAATTATTTCATGTCTAAGAATTATAAATAAAATAAAATTATTTATAAAATAGTTTTATCTTTCTAAATAATATTTATAGTCGAATTTATCTTTTGTTTATCCCTATAGTTAAAATGTTTTAGTTATTAAACATCGATTTTAACTCTTTTAACACATCTTTAAATAAGATAATAATGAATGACCTAATCTAATCTAAGTGGACCAAAAGGTTAATATTTTATTCCTACGGTTGTATATGGTCGAATTATAATTATCCAATAGAATTAGGACATGTTTTAGGGTAATAATAATATCCTTTTTACCCTTAATGACCCTATTTACTTTTAACCGTGGTAAATAAAAGTAAAAAGTTATTATTCACCAAAAATTAATTTTATCTTATTAAACCAGATTTTACTATTTGATATTAAATATGTCTCTTGTATTTTCAAAATTCAACTCATAGAAGAGGAAAAATTATGTTTTATGTGAATTTGCACATTCACCTAGGAGGTGGGTAAAAGACGGTGAAAATTTCAATAAACTTTTTATATATCTAAAATTATTATAAACTGACTCCAATGAATTACATTGAATTTATATATGTATTATGTATCTATTTATACCTAAAAAATTTAAATAAAATAAATTATTATTTAAATAAAAATTCGGCTTCAAACTATAACTCAGTGTTTTTCACTATTCATAAAAAATTTAATGTTTTCAGAAAAATACAAAAAAAATACCATAAGATGATTTCGATATTCCGTATCCAAAAATGATATCCATTTTGAATGTTAAAATTTATAAAATTAAAAAAAGTGGGTATTACTATTCATAACGGCTATTTTGATTTGTTGTGGTGTGTTAGAACTCGAAGTGTCGTAAAACACACACTATTGTATTATTAAAAGAGAAGTTTACCATGGAAGCTTGGGGTTTTACATTCTCCCCTCCTTCAAATAATTTCGTCCTAGAAATTTCTAAAATATTACTAAAAAAAATACTCAGGTGGTTCTTCGTCATATGTTCCTCGGGTTCCCACGTTTCCTCTTCCATCATATGGTTCCTCCGTAAAACTATTAAGAGACAAGTCATGCTATTTCACAACACATGTTCTCTTGCATCAATAACCTTGACATGATCCTCGCAATAAGACAGATCGGGTTCCAGTTATAATTCTTCATAGGTGAGTACACGCGTTGGGCCAGGTGTGTATTATTTCAACAGTGATACGTGGAACACATCGTGGACTTTGGAGAGACTTGGTGGCATTGCCAAACGGTAAGCTACAACCCCAATTAGTTCTAGAATTTCGAAAGGTCCGATGTACCTTGGACTCAATTTACCCTTCTTACCGAAACGTATAGAAACCTTTCATGGTGATACCTTCAATAAAACATGATCTCCTACCTGAAATTCCAAGTCCTTACTTCAGTTATCATCATGGATCTTCTATCTACCTTGAGCTACCTTGATGTGTTTGGGATTACCTTTACCTTTTCCATCGTTTCCTCTACTAGTTCTGGGCCTTCGAGTTTTCTTTCACCAACATCATCCCAACTAGTTGGTGGGTGACATCTCCTTCCGTATAAAACTTCATATGGTGCCATATGAATTTTTGAATGGAAGCTATTGTTATAGGAAAATTATACTAGAGGTAAATATTGATCCCACGTAACTTGAAAGTCAAGTGAGCATGATCTGATCATGTCTTATAAGGTTTGAATTGTCCATTCTGATTGTCCATCAGTTTTGCAGTGGCAGGCAGTGCTCAAATAAAGTTCAGTATCCAAGGCTTTCTGAATACTTTTCCTGAATCGTGATGTAAAACGGGGATCACAATCAGAAACAATCGATATTGGTGCTCCATTATGTCTTACAACATAATTAATATATAGTCTTACTAGATGTTAATGTGGTAAATCTTCTCTTATAGCAAGAAAATGTGCCGACTTCATAAGATGATCAACAGTGACCCATATTGAACCATTCCTTCTAAGAGTTGTTGGATGTCCCATGACAAAGTCCATCATAATATTATCCCATTTCCACTTAGGTATGGGAAGAGGTTGCATGACTCCTCCAGGCTGTTTCCTTCAAGCTTTTACTAGTTTAAAAACCATACATCTTGACACAAAATCCGGAATATCTCTCATCAGGTTGTCCCTCAAAAAATGTTCCTTCAAATATTTATACATCTTGGTGCTCCTAGGGTGTATAGAGAAATTGGAACTATGAGAATCATCCAACAATTCTATTTCTAGAGCAAGTATATCGGGAACACAAAGTCTCTTACCAAATTTCAAAATTCCATCTTCATACACAAAGTCACTCAATATCCCATCATTCACTAATTTAATATTCTTTTGAAACTCATCATCATCGGTCTGAGAACTCTTTATCCTCTATAGTAAAGATGGTTTGGAAAAAATTTGAAAAAGTATTGATGTTTCAACTTCCATTGTTATTCCCATATCCATATTTACTAGATCCATGTATGTAGGATCCTTTTAACGCTCATCTTGTTCAAAACTCCATGATCTTTTCTGCTCAAAGAATCTTCCACCTTATTTGCCTTCCCCGGGTAGTAGTATATATTGCAATCATAATACTTGAGTTGTTAAAGCCATCACCTTTGCCTCATGTTGAGTTATTTTTGTGAGAAAATATACTTCAAACTCTTGTGATTAGTATAAATCTCACATTTTTCCCCATATAGATAGTATCTCCAAATCTTCAAGGAAACTATTACAGCAGCTAACTCAAGATCATTAGTAGGATAGTTTTTCTCATTAATTTTCAGCTGCGTGATGGATAGGCAATAACCTTATCATTCTGCATAAGGACACAACCAAGTCCTTTCTTCAATGCATCACTACAAATAACGAACCCATCATTCCCTGATGATAGTGTCAAGATAGGATCATTGAAAAATATTCTCCTCAATTATTCAAAGAATACTTCACACTCTTTTTTACAAACAAATTTAACACCTTTTCGTGTGAGATTTGTTAATGGGTTAGCCAACCGGGCAAAATTCTGGACGAAACATTGATAATAACCTGCAAAACCAATAAAACTGTGTACCCCGATTATACTTGTTGGTGCTGCCCATTGTTGGATTTCCTTGGTCTTATAAGGATCAACAAAGATTCTATCCTTAGAGACAATATGGCCAAGAAATGAAATCTCCTAAAGCCATAATTCACACTTGCTAAAATTCCTATATAATTCATGTCTTCAAAGAGTCTTCAGGATAATGCGCAAGTGATTTTCATGATCTTTTTAGCTTTTAGAGTATACCAAGATATCATCAATAAAAACCAGTACAAATTTATCAAGATATTCCTTGAAAACATTGTTCATTAGATCCATGAAGACAGAAGGCGAATTAGTCAATCCAAAATGCATTACTGTAAACTCGTAATGCTCATTCTGGGTTTGAAGTGCTGACTTCGGAATGTATTCCTTATTCACACACAACTGATGGTATCCAGATTGAAGGTAAATCTTTGAAAATTATTGATCTCCATGCTTTGGTCAAATAAATCATCAATGTGTGGTAGGGGATACTTGTTCTTTATTGTTATAGCATTGATATCCCTGTAGTCAATGCACAACCTCATAGATCCATCTTTCTTATTAACAAAAAGGACAGGGGATCCACATAGAGAAACACTAGGGAGAATAAATCCCTTATTTCTCAGTTCATCTAGTTGTTTCTTTAGTTACACTAATTCCATAGTGGCCATTCTATAAGGTGTATTTGATATGGTCCTTGAACCAGGAATTAAATCAATGGAAAACTAAATTTATCATTCTAGAGGATGTCCAGGTAAATCTTCTGGAAACACATCAAGATATACTTTCACAATAGGTACATCCTATATTTGAACATTCATTTCCTCACCCATAGTAATTTAATTTTCATCCTCCCCAATAATTGAATTTAGTTGAGCTACTGAGGGTGGATCTAGATAATAATTAGGTGGTGATGATTCTGCTCTAAAGATAAGGTGTTCTTTATCATCATCATCATAAATCATATCCTCCTTCTTCGAACAATAAATTTTCACATCATGGTCAGAAAGCTAATCCATACCATGGATTATATCAAATTCAGTCATGGGTATGATGATTATATCATTAGATAAAGAGAATTTATATTCCCTAATGGGAACTGATTCACAAAACTTTGTTGCGATGATACTTCCCTCAAGAGTTTTGACTGAAAACTCCATTGTTAAATCAAATTGTAAATATCTAATTTACTTAGAAAATAGGGAATATATGAAACAATGAGATGATCTAGAATCAAATAAATCATTTTCTAAAAGTGAGGAAACCATTAAATTACCTGCCACCACATATTTCAGAGCTTCTACCTTAGCAGTAGTGATAGTGTAAGCTTGGCCTTGATCCCTTAGCCTTTTCTGAGGTATGTTCCTCTGATGCTTAGGAAATTCATTCGCATAATTCAACCTTTCTCTACAATTGTATCATTCAACATAGAAAACCTCTTTCTTCCCCTTCCAATCACGAGCTTGGTGGACTTTTTCAACACACTTGTAAGAGACTCCCATTCCCTTCAGGCAAGTACCAGGGTGTTTCTTCCCACATTTACCGCAGGATGGATATTCAACTTTTCCCTTTTTACCCTTATTTCCATTTCCCAAGTGTTCAGCAGATCTCTTATTATCTTTCTTTGCTATAAAGTCGTAAGACATAGATAATTATTTTTCTATCTTGATAGCACATGAGACAATATCTTCGAATGACGAGAAGGATTGTGAGACTAATGCTCGATTGAGAAATGGTTTCAACCCATAAAATAAATGATCAATCTTACTTCTTAGATTATGTATATAACCTGCTGCATGCATTGCTAACCTTGTAAAGTTATCTTCATTCTTTGAAATATTCTTATCCTCCTTTTGCCTCAGACTCAGAAATTATCTTTCCATATCTTCTCGATGGTCACGAGGAAAGTAATTTTATAAGAAAATTTCTTTAAAATCCGGCCATTACATATTTTATACTTCATCATATTCCTTTGTGTTTAGAATCAATGACCACCGTTGATCTGAATCTCCAGTGAGGCGGTAAACAGCCATGAAAACTTTTTCCCTTTCACTACTCCCCTAGGCGTGAAATATTTTCTCCAAAGAATTTCTCCATTGACCAGATACTAATGGATTTGCACCCCCATTGAATATTGATGGTTGTTTCCTCGTGAAGCGGTATAACATTGATCCTCTGCAATGTGGATCAGGGTGCACCATACGAGTAAGGTTATTATTCATAACCTATGTGTGTTTTCCTAGTATGGTGATAAGCTGATCAGCACCGGTTGTATCACCAGCTCCACTATAATTATCTTGAATAGGAGGTCAATCCCTACATGGAGTGTGTGCATTGATACAGTTTCCATTCCTTCCACTAGGTTCTATTTCTAAACAATTTCATACACTATATTAGTTTATGAATTGAAATACATAAATCCAAACTTGTAAAACATATAACATAAATTGACCAGTTTATGGATATAATCCTAAATCATAAAAAAAAATTCTTTGAGGAAGTATATACACATAAACCCTTCATAATGGTTAGTAAAGAAAATGATAATTATCCAAATCATATCCCCTGGGAGTGTCGTAACCAATAGTATAATAAGGCCCGTTGTTGTGCACCAGTTCCCATTAGAGTCTAGCTCAAAACGGTGTTTTCGGGTATTTCCACTAGTTACATCTGTGTCAGAGTCGCCTCTACCTGCTCATACCCAGACATGGATGTATTTCATAGAAAACTCAAAAAATCTCTACAAAACCGAAATTCAAGAAAGTTATTCTATACAAATCCTCAATGTCTATCTTAGGGTAATGTGCTCTAAACAGAGTTTATCTAAATCTAGTTTCCAAGGTTTGTAATCAACTTCCTATGATTCCAACCGTAACACCCCGACCCTAGTTACACAGAGTCGGTGCAATATTACGTATCCGTGGCCTGATTACAAAAGATCATGTCTCGAAATACATAATAGTTTAGTAGCCTTAGAAACATTAGATATATTTCTATGTCTTACATTACATGATAAAATGGAAAACTAAAACAACATTATTTCCATAGACCACACTCATATCCCCTCAGACTATCCTTGCAGGTGTGTCATAAAATAATTATTCACATCATGGGAAAAATTAAACATAGATAGGGGTGATCTCAGATGCTCAGTAAGGATAAAAATATAGTGGAAACATTAATAAATAATCATAAAAATTTAATTCAATGTATAACTAAAACAAAACCCTTTTAAACTTGATATTCAGCATAATATGGAAACAATAAAATGAAATGATGCCATTTACTTATTCAAATGTATATTCTACTAGTCTAATAATCACATGAAATATCAATAGACACTTAAATAATGATGGAATGCATAATGCCAGACTATCATAACCACATAGTCAAGGCCTTATGCCAAGAAAATCAACAAGATTTTGTCATGGCCTTCTGCCAAGACACTAGTTTGTCTAATGAGACCTACCGATGCATCGAGGAGATATTTTGGGCTCCACCCGTCACATAATAAGTCCAATGCATTCCTCATCTGAAAAGGATTAAACATAAAATAAACATTCGTATTAAAACTAGCATATGAAATGTCAATACTTTATCTATAAACCATGAATGGTATAAAAATAACACATCCACAGTCAAACATATCACAAAACTTTCAATACAATATCTATGTTTTTTATCATAATAAATCAACTTCAAATAATCTTAAAATCCATCAAAGGATGTTGACATAGATGATATCAAAACCTTTTTTAGAGAAAAATATATTCCTATTTAAAATCATTTAAAAGTCACGTAATTATAAAAGAAAACATTTATATTTTAAAATATTCTTATAATATTGTAAGGGAAGCATTGATGATGTCATAATGGTAGAAAATATCCGCACCCTTTGTATAAGTTAAAAAAATAAATTCTTACCTTAATTTTTTTGAAAAGTTTATACATGACCTTGTTTGGAAAACGACAGAAAGATTCCATTATAAACATCTTAGAAAAGTCAAAAAAGGGTATAAATGGATTCAACCCATATTCTATAAAATAGTAAAAATGTTTTGGAATAAATTTTTAAGAATCATGGATGTGGATGATAAAGAGATCCCAGTAGATAATTACGTATAAACAACCTCAGATAATAATGAGATTGTGAAATTAACCATTACCTTGTACTTTTCCTTGGTCGAGGGTAGTTTAACCTTCTGTATAATGGTGAAATAATTGTTATTAAATTATATAAGAATAATATACATTAATATGATATCATCTATGATCTTTCAACATTTTTTTGTAAATAATATCTTATTATTATCGTCGTTTTGGGTGTTAACATATTCTTTTTCTTTTATATTCATTGTTATGTGAGTAATATTTGTTATGGATGTGATGTATCGTATTCATATAAAAAATTATATCAAGTCTTTAAACATTATTTTTAATAATCAAATGAAAATTAGTCTTGAATGGATACAATGGGGATTGAATCTTATCTCGTTCATGGAGACTGTAATCCGTACGTATGCACGAGCGACAATATCATTTTTTTGATATTAAATTAATATAAAAATGGATGGTATATCATATACACAGAATTCTGATCATGTTATATATATTATTTAAATCAATTACACATCATTGTTATACCCATCCAAATAATAATGTATTGAATAACAATTACACCACGACGTGGAAACGGTAAGCCGTATGTACGCATGTATGGTGAAATGTCATTCAAAGGATGGATAGAATAAGGAATTTGGTTGTACCATATTTATAATAACATCACAGTATATTGAATATACTGGATTTATTATTTTATAATGGAAAAAACAAAGAAAAAGGAAGTGGAAGAAGAATGGAACATGAAAGAGGTGGTGAGATATTTACCTCTTCTTCGGGTTCTTCCTTTTCATTTGATAAAAAGGGCTCCTTATGATGGAATTATGACTAAAGGAAGGCCTCAAGGATTAAGGGAAGACAATTGAGAGGGTATTTTGGAAGAGTTTGTCTGAGCCAAATGCCTTTGAAGGTGTGAATTAGTGAGAAGGGGGAGTGCCCTTTTATAAGAGGTGTGAGGGGTACCTTAGGAAAAGCTAGAAATATTATTTTATACTAAAATAATTTCCAGTTTCTAATGGCACAAAAATAGATTATTTAAAGGATCAGTTGGGGATATTTCTAAAACCACTCATCCAATATGTTTTAGCTAGTTTTGGGTTACTATATTAACATAATAATTTAGATTTAAATCTTAGTTAAATAGTTTGACATTTACCATGTCTCTTTGTATTTTTATATTATATAGTTAATAAACATACTATATACTTTCAATCAAACCCCAAGTGGTTTATTAATGATACAACTATCATTATATAATTCGTTTGGCCGATCATTAGATTTTTATGAATAGAATATCAATTAATAATATAATATTTGTTTTATAAAATCTTTTGTGTGCATCAGGCATTTAGATACATTGCATGTAATGATAATTTCGTTGATATATTTATTCTATATTTTATGAAAATAATACAATATCTCCTGAATGTTGTATAGGATTGAAATTCTAAGACTTCAATTTGGTCTGAAATATGTTTATTACCCTAGGAGTGACATAACATTTGTGTGCATCAGGTGATTAGTTAAATTTCACGTAAGGGTAGTAATAATTGATATATAAATAATTTGTTCGAATCCTAGAAATATTATTAATAATTTTATTATTATTATTATTATTATTATTATTATTATTATTATGGAATTCAAAAATTATGATATAACTATATAATTTGTAATTGTGTCATTTTAGAAATAATTCATGGGAAAAGTATTAACGTTGATATTATTATTTATTATATGAAAATGTTTTTGTGCATTTAATATTAATTTATTAACTACTATGGGTTTTTAGGGAATTTTTTTATAAAATTTTGAAGGTGCAAATAATTAGAGATATTGAATAATAATAATAATAAAATATACTTTTTGTAGTTATTAATATTAATATGAGAAAATAATGCTGTTTTTTAAAAATATAAAGTGTTTATATATGAAATAAATATATTTGTATATATATACATTTGCGGGTGTATATATGTATACATTGATCTGTATATATATAACATGTATATAAACGTGGGTTACATATATACTCTAATATATTTACATGTTTTGGAGTATATATGCATATAATGATGTGTGTGTGAGTGTGTGTATAAACGTGTATATTTAAGAGTTAAAGATGTGTGTGTGTGTGTGTGTGTTTGTTCCGGTATATATATATGTATATATATATACATATATGTGGGTGTATTTTCATGTGTATGTAGATATGTATATAAGTGAACAAATTTTAATAAATATTTTTAATGAAGGATTAAATTTATTTAAGAGGATGAAATAAATAAATAAATATTTGTATTAATGGTACCCTGTATGGTGAATCAGGGATGAGGAATTTATGAAATGTGCATGGAATTAATTTTACATATAATTAATGGTATTAAATATAATTATATAAAATCGGAAAATATAATAATTTAATGTTGAATGGGGAGGCACATGAATTGTTTCTTGTATAAGTGGGATCTATCCACCCAGCATCATGCCTCCGTCTTCCATTATCTCTTTTTTATTTATTTTATTTGTTTTATTATTTATCCAAAATTATCTCTTCAATATCTCAAATGATATTGATCATTTTGATGTGTCAATGATATCGTTGGGTTCATATCAACGAGTATAATTATAAGCATATTTTTTTCTCCGAAGGTAGTTTGGTTTTTTGGTGCAATTATATTTGGACATCAACCCTTTTTTTCAATCATCATTACACCTAAGGATGAAATTTCATTACATTAGAGCATGATTTATATGGGTTATTGATATATTTGTTCATGTGCATGTATATCCTAGTGTGAAGCCAATGTGTAGTATGTCTTTAACATTTTTTTATGTTTTATACAAGTTATTAAAATTATTTTTTGCATGAATGTGTAGCTTGTGAGACCTATGTTCAACTCTTGATCACATAGCGTGTGAATGTGTGAACATGAATTGTACTTGTGTTTCTTGAATATGGTTTTTAGATGAGTAAACATCAGGTTTTTTGTGATATTTGTATTCTTTATTACTTAAAAGTTTTCATGTATTATTATGTCTCTTTAGTTGATATTGGTGGTTCTATATGAACGATCCCCTTCTAAGTGGGTTGTGTGAAATATTGATTGGAACGTAAATGATATATCCCATCCAAGGGATGTGAATAATGTGTTGTATGAAAAATTAGATCATAGAGAGGGATGTGTTAGGCATGGATTGGGACATTCCAACCTGAATAATCTAGAAGCATATTGGTTTCTCCCAGTATAGTTTTAAAGTAGGTAGAGATTGTCCCTGATGACCTGGTATGTGTTGGTACTTGTGTGATATATAATTTTTATATATATACACTATTTATTCCCATGAAATGTACTTAATAATTAATGAATTGATGTTATGGGCCATTGGTGGAGCCATACTGGGTCCTATACTCACACCATGTATGGTCATTTCGGTCAACTTGTAGACTTCAGGACTTGAGACCTGACAAAGGGAAAAATCCATATGGTGAATAGTTCAGTATGTGGAGTTGGAGGGTGTGGTAGTTACTAGATAAAGATAAGTAAGGATGTCTACTATTGCCTTTGTTTTCAAGATTTACTTATACTTCAGATCATTTGTTTATTATCAAACTTGTATGGATTATTTAGTTTTTCAGCCATATTAATCTAATTATTCATTTATTATGTTGTTATTACTTATTATATGAACTCTGATAGATGGTATATTCTCCACATGGATCCACATGAGACTCTCGTTTCTAGTTGGAACCCTATTGAATATGGGGATGTATTCCTATGGTCGTATAATATTTTTGTTTGGACTGAGTGGTTTGGGTCGAGATATAGAAAAATGGAATCTGATGATCTTGATTCACTAACTTGTCTTTTATCTTTTCCTTGATTTGGTAAAGCATTGATAGGAGAAAAAAAGGTTGGGAATTGGGCATGGGGACTATTTTAGTGTTTGATTAGCACTGAAAATAGATGTCTATGTTTCTATAAATTGCGGAAATTATGGTCTATTGTTTCCATTGGTTAAATTCATCTTGAGTGAAGCATATGATAATTATTTTCATATTTATGGTATTTCATGTGCATTCAAGCATCATGTTAGGTACGTAAATTAAAATTTCATATATATATTTATATATTGATTTCATTATATAAGTCCCAGATAATTAAATTTCTATAGAAATTATGATATGTGTCTTGTGTATTATTTCTATCATTCATTGATTTGGTCATATTGTATTATATACATGAGTGTATATATGTGGGTGTGAATAATGTGTTGATGTTGGTAATATAGTCTTAAGACATGAATAAGAAATTATTATTTTCTGTGTTACTTTGAGTGGGATCAAATGGAATTAGAATGCTTTGTTTGAAAACACATGTGGTGGAGTTAAAATTGTTTTAATTTAAATTTATTGAATTAATCAATTGTAATTTTATTATAGGAACTCATATGGAGGGGAGTAGAGTTTCCATGATCTCAAATTGTTCTCAACGATCAGAATAATTATGTTGGGAATATTTATAATATCTTCAATTTTAAATGATAACAAAAACCACTTTTCTTTATAATTTACATGTATTTTTTGTGTTTGAAAAATTTAGATTTACTATACATGTATTTATCATGGATTTATGAAATTATAAAAAAAACTAACAATTTTGAAAAATTTATGGAATATTTATAGAGTAGGAAACTCATTTTTAATGAGATATTAGTTTTTGTAGAGCCTCGATATTGTTAAAATAAAATGTTTAAATATATTATAATAAGTGTGTGTGTGGTTATTTTCAAAGAAATGAAATTACTCTCAAACAGTTTTTTATAAGAAATATAATACCGCCATTAGATCCATGATGTGGGGTTTTCCCCTGGTGAGACAGTAAATTTGAATGGGTAATTTATTTACAACACACGTAATGTTAATTTATTGGATATTTTTTTATATTTTTTAAAAATAAGGGAATATCTCTCGAATGGAGTCTTGTATGGTTAATTTGAGACCACCATTAGGTCAAGAATATGTGTATAACCTTTTTTTCAACATAACATTTGTGCATGCCTGGTGATTAGTAAAATTTCACGTAAAGATGACAATAACTTCTATATAAATATTTTGTTGGAAACCAAGAAATAATAATAAAAATTTTGTTATTATTATTATTTTAATGTCCTAGTAAAAAATGAAAATATAACATTTCAATTAATAATTGTGTTATGGTGGATGTAATGAGTGGAAAATTAATAATAATGATATTATTATTTGTTTTAAAAAAATGTTTCTTGTGTGGTTATTATTAATTTATAAATGATTATCGATATTTTATGGTTTCTAATTTTAAAATGTAAATTGTGGAAAAATTGTGCAAATTTTAAATAATAATAATATTATTAAATTATTGTTATTGTTATTATTATTATTAATTTTCGAAAATAATATTTTAGTTTACATATATAATGTATATATATGGAAAAAATGTATATATACATTTATACATGTGCAGGTTTATATATGTATATACATATGTGTGTGTGTGTATATAACATGTATATATATATATATCAGTTCAATATATATGAAAATATAGAAACATTGTCCGAAGAATATATGTATATATAGATGTGTGTATATATTTATAAATGTTCATATAAAATGGTTAAATATATATCTGTGTGTGTGTGTTTGTGTGTGTGTGTGTGGGTTTGTGTGTGTGTATATATGTGTGGGTGTAAATATTTATATATTCAGGGATTTATATTTTATTGTGTGTGAATGAATGAATTTTAATATATATATTTAATGAATGACTATATTTATTTAATAAAATGAAATAAATAAAAAATGTATTTAAATTAAGGGGGTATTTTACATTAAATTAGGGATGATAAATTCATGAACTATGCATGGATTTAACTATACATATAATTAATGATATTAATTTGAATAAAATAAAATGGTAATGGATAATAATATAATGTTTAATGGGGAGTAACTCGAACAATTTCACGTATAAGAGGGATTTCTCCATCCCGCATCATGCCTCTCTCTTCTATCCTCTCTCTTTTATTTATTTTTTATTGTTATAATTATTTATTCAAACTTATCTTTCCAATATATTGTTAAATGTTGATCATATTGATTCAATTACAGTGTTGTTTGGTTTGTCTTTATGAGTATAAATTTTAACATTGTTTTTTTTTCTAAAGGAAGGGTGGTTTTGGGGGTTCCATTAGATCCAGACGTCAACCCATACCATCAATCATCATTTCACATAAGGTAGTTATTAATTGACACTAACATGTGATTTATATATTTTATTGACCTGATTTTGGCTGTGTGTGAATCATAGTGTGACACCAATTTGTATGAAGTCCTTAAATTTGTTGCATGTTTTATACGGGTTATTAACATGCTTTTTTGGTATGCGTGTATAGACCATGAGACCTTTGTTTGATGTTTTTTCACATGAGGTATGTGTGTAACCATGAATTTTAATTTTGTTTTATGCATACAGTTTTTCTATATGATTATTCTAATTTTTTGATGTGATATTAATTATCCATATTGAATACATGTTTTCATGATTTATTTTACCATTGTAGTTGTTTCATGTGGTGCGTTATGGACTATCTCATTCTAGGAGGGATGTGTGTGATATTGATCAGAATGTACATGGAAAATCCCTTTAAAATTATATGTTAAAATGGTTTTTGTGAAATATCCCATTTAAAAGGGAGATGTGTCAGGCGTGGTTGGTTACATTCCCAGCAACATTGTGCCGAAGCATATATGGTTCTACCAGTATAGTAATGATGTATATATAGCCAGTCCATGAAGACCTCCCATGTATTTGGTACTTGTGTTATATATTTCATTAAAATTAATACCTTTTTTATGTACAAGGAATATAATAGTATATTGAATGAACTAATGTTAAGGGTAACTGGTGTTGTCCTACGAGCCTTATACAAACACCCTACTAGAGAAATTTCAGTGTTCTGGTAGACTTCAAGACTATAGACCCTATAACGCCCCATCCCCAGTTACCTAGAGTCAGTGAATTGTTAAGTATCATTGCAATGATCACAAAAGATCTAGTCTTGAATGACCGATTAGTTTAGTAGCCTTGGAAACACTAGAAACATTCATAAGTCTTACATTACATGATAAAATGAAAAACTACAAAAACATTGTTTCCATAGACCACACTCATATCCCCTCATACTATCCCTATAGGTCAGTCATAAAATACATCTTCACATCCTAGGAAAAATAAAACATAGAAAGGGGTGATCTCAGATTCTCAGTAAGGATAACAATATAGAAGAAATTTTCATAAATAAGCATAAACATTAAAGACAATGTATAACTAAAACAAAAGACATTTAAACTTGAACTTTTGAATAATATGGAAAAAATAAAATTAAATAATTTCATTTACTTATTCACGTGTATATTCTACTCATCTTATAATCAAATGAAATATCAATAGCCAGTTTCATAATGATGGAATGCAAAATTCCAGATTATCATAACCAAATAGTCAAGTCCTTATGCCAAGAATACAAATAATATTTTTTCAAGGCCTTGATCCAAGACACTAGTTTGTCTCATGAGACCTACTGATTCCTCGAGGATCTATAGCGGGATCCACCCGTTACATAATAAGTCCAATTCATTCCTCATATAAAAGGCTTAAATGTTACATAAACATTCGTATTAAAACTAGCTTAAGAAATGTCAATACATTATCCATAAACCATGAATGGTATAAAAATAACACATCCACAGTCAAACATATCACAAAACCTTCAATACAATATGGGAGTTTTTTTATCATTATAAGTCAACATCAAATAAACATAAAATCCATCAAAAGATGTTGATATAGATGAAATCAAAACCTTTTTAGTGAAATATCTATTACTATTTGAAATCATTTAAAAGTCATGTAATTTTAAAAGAAAATAGTTATATTTGAAAATATTCTTATAAACATGTAATGGAAGCTTTGATGATGTCATAAGGTCAAAAAATAGCTACACCCGCCATATAAGTTTAAAAAATACATTCTTACCTTAAGTTTGTCGAAAAGGTTATAAAGGACCTTGTTTTGAAAATAACGGAAATATTCCATTATAAACATCTTATAAAAGTGAAAAAATGGTATAAATGACTTTAACCCATAGTATATAAAATATTAAAAAAAAATTGGAATACATTTTTAAGAATCATGGATGTGGATGATAAAGAGATCCTAGTAGATAATTACATATAAACAACCTCAGATAATAAAGAGATTGTGAAATTAACCATTACCTTGTACTTTTACTTGGTCTAGGGTAGGTTAACCTACTGTATAATGGTGAAATAATTGTTATTAAAATATAAAAGAATCATATACCTTAATATGATATCATATATGAACTTTCAACATTGCTTTGTTAATAATATCTTCGTATTATCGTCGTTATGGGTGTTAACAGATTCATTTTCCTTTATATTATTTGTTATGTGAGTCATATTTGTTATGGATGGGATGTATCTTATTCATATCAATAATGATATGAAGTCTTTAAACATTATTTTTAATCATCAAATGAAAATTGGTCTTGAATGGATACGATGGGGAATGAATCTCATCACGTTCATGGAGACGGTAATCCGTAAGTACGCACGAGCAACAATATCATTTTTTTGAAATTAAATTAATATATAGTTGGATGTTATATAATATATAAATAATCCTTTTCATGTAACATTTATTATTTACATCAATTACATATCATTATTATACCCATCCAAATAATAATGTATTGAATAACAATTACACCATGACATGGAGACGGTAAGTCGTACGTACGCATATATAGTGACATGTCATTCAAAGGATGGATAGAATAATGAATTTGGTTGTACCATATTTATAATAACATAACAGTATATAGAATATACTGGATTTATTATTTTATAATGGAAACAACAAAGAAAATTGATGTGGAAGATGAAAGGAACTTGAAAGAGGTGGTGAGATATTTAGCTTTTTTCAGGTTCTTCTTTTTGATTTGATCAAAAGGGCTCCATAAGTTGGATTTCTGGCTAAAGGAATGCCTCTATGATGAAGGGAGTACAGTTGAGAGGGTATTTGGTCAGATTTTGATAGATCCAAATGGCTTTTATGGAGTGAATTAGAGAGAAGGGGGAGTGCCCTCTTATAAGAGGGGTGAGGGGCACCTTAGGAAAAGCTAGAAATATTATTTTACAATAAAATAATTTTCGGTTTCTAATGGCTCAAAAATGGATTGTGTAAAGGATAAGGTGTGTAGGAGTCGAAAACCCTTCATTCAATATGTTCTAGACTGGTTTGGGTCACTATATTAACATTATCTTTTAAATTTAACTCTTAGTTAAGTAGTTTGACATTTACCATGTCTCTTTGTATTTTTATATTATATGGTTAATAATATTACTATATACTTCCAAGAAAACCCCAAGTGGTACATTAATGATACACCTATCATTATATAAGTAATTTGGATAAGCCTTAGATTTTTAGGAATAGAATATCAATTAATAATATAATATTAATTTTAAACACCCTTTTATGTCTATTTTGACACTATTTTGTATTCTGTTTTTTCTAAATTTATAACATTATTATTACTTTGAAAAAAAATTCATCTAACCAACACTAATATGTCATAGAAACCTCTAAAATTAGTGTAATTCATATAATGTCTCAAATTACAATTATTTCGATATTTATAATATCAATTAGTTTAATATTTCATAAACTAGGTAATTACTGCATCATCATTATTTCATAAATAAATTAAATTATTTAATGTCTAAAAATTATAAATAAAATATAATTATTTATAAAATAGTTTTATCTTTCTAATTAATATTTATAGTCTAATTTATCTTTTGTTTATCCCTATAGTAAAAATGTTTTAGTTATTAAACATTGATTTTAACTCTTTTAACACATCTTTAAATAAAATAATAATAAATGACCTAATCTAATCCAGGTGTACCGAAAGGTTAATATTTTATTTCTAAGGTTGTTTTTGGTCGAATTATACTTATCCAATAGAATTAGGACATGTTTTAGGGTAATAATAATATCATTTTTACCCATAATTACCCTATTTACTTTTAACCGTGGTAAATAAAATTAAAAAGTTATTATTCACCAAAAAATAATTTTATCTTATTGAACCACATTTTACTATTTGATATTGACTTTGTCTCTCGGATTTTCAAAATTCAACTTATAGAAGAGGTAAAATAATGTTTTATGTTAATTGGAAAATTCACCTAGGAGGTGGGTAAAAGACGGTGAAAAGTTCAATAAAATTTTTATATATCTAAAATTATTATAAACTGACTCCAATGAATTACATTGAATTTATATAGGTATTATGTATCTATTTTGACCTAAAATAAATTTAAATAAAATAAATAATTATTTAAACAAAAATTTGGTTTCAAACTATAACTTAGTGTTTTTCACTATTCATAAAAAATTGAATGTTTTCAGAAAAATACAAAAAAATTACCATAAGCTGATTTCAATATTCCGAATGCAAAAATGATATCCATTTTGAAAGATAAAATTTTTAAAATTACAAAAAGTGGGTATTACTATTCATAATGGCTAGATTGATTTGTTGTGGTGTGTTAGAACTCGATGTGGCGTAAAACACACGCTACGGTATTATTAAAAGAGATGTTTACCATGGAAGCTTGGGTTATTACATTCTCCCCTCCTTAAAATAATTTCGTGCTAGAAATTTCTAGAATATTACTACAAAAAAAGACTCAGGTGGTTCTTTGTCATAAGTTCCTCGGGTTCCCACGTTTCCTCTTCCATCATATGGTTCCTCCGTAGAACTTTTACCAGACAAGTGATTCTATTTCTCAGCTCTTGTTCTCTTGTATCAAGAACCTTGACATGCTCTTCACAATAAGACAGATCATGTTCCAGTTCTAATTCTTCATAGGTGAGTATACGCATTGGGTCAGGCATGTATTTTCTCAATAGTGATACGTGGAACACATCGTGGACTTTGGAGAGACTTGGTGGCATTTCCAAACGGTAAGCTACAACCCCAATTTGTTATAGAATTTCGAAAGGTCTGATGTACCTTGGACTCAATTTACCGTTCTTACCGAAATGTATAAAAACCTTTCATGGTGATACCTTCAAGAAAACATGATCTCCTACATGAAATTCCATGTCCTTCCTTCACTTATCATCATGGCTCTTCTGTCTAATTTTAGCTGCCTTGATGTGTTTTAGATTACCTTCAACTTTTCCATCGTTTCCTCCACCAGTTCTAGGCCTACAAGTTTTCTTTCACCAACATCATCCCAACTAATTTGTGGGTGAAATCTCCTTCCGTATAAAACTTCATATGGTGCCATCTGAATACTTGAATGGAAGCTATTGTTGTAGGAAAATTCTACCAGAGGTAAATATAGATCCCATGTAACTTGAAAATCAATTGAGAATGTTCTGATCATGTCTTATAAGGTTTGAATTGTCCGTTCTGATTGTCCATCAGTTTGGGGGTGGTAGGCAGTGCTCAAATGAAGTTCAGTATCTAGGGATTTCGGAATACTTTTCCTGAATCGTGATGTAAAACGGGGATCATAATCAGAAACAATCCATAGTTGTGCTCTATTAAGTCTGAAAATATCAATAATATATAGTCTTACTAGATGTTCAAGTGGTAAATCTTCTCTTATAGCAAGAAACTTTGCCGACTTGGTAAGACGATCAACAATGACCCATATTGAATCATTCTTTCTAGGAGTCTTTCGTAGTCCCATGACAAAGTCCATCGTAATATTATCCCATTTCCAATCAGTTATGGGAATAGGTTGCATGACTCCTCCTGGCCATTGCCTTCAAGCTTTTACTAGTTGAAAAGCCATACGTCTTGACAAAAAATCAGGAATACCTCTCTTCAGGTTGTCCCAAAAAAAATGTTCCTTCAAATCTCAATACGTCTCGGTGCTTCTAGATTGTATAGAGAAATTGGAACTATGAGTATCATCCAACTATTCTGTTTTTAGAGCCAGTATATCGGGAACACAAAGTCTCTTACCAAATTTTAAAATTCCATCTTCATACACAATGTCACTCAATATCCCATCATTCACAACTTTAATCTTCTTTTGAAACTCATCATCATCAGTTTGAGAACTCTTTATCCTTTATAGTAAAGATGGTTTGGAAACCATTTGAAAAAGTATTGATGTTTCAACTTCCCTGGTTATTCCCATATCCATATTTACGAGATCCATGTATATAGGATCCTTTTAGCGCTCATCATGTTCAAAACTCCATGATCATTTCTCCTCAAAGAATCTTCCACCTTATTCGTCTTCCCCAGGTAGTGTATATTGCAATAATAATCCTTGAGTAGTTCAACCCATCACCTTTGCCTCATGTTGAGTTATTTTTGTGAGAAAATATACTTCAAACTCTTGTGATCAGTAAAAATCTCACATTTTTCACCATATAGATAGTCTCTCAAAATATTCAAAGAAAATATTACACTAGCTAACTCAAGATCATGAGTAGGATAGTTTTTCTCATTAATTTTCAGCTGTGTGATGCATAGGTAATAACCTTATCATTTTTCAAAGGGACACAACCAAGTCCTTTCTTCGATGCATCACTATAAATAACGAACCCATCATTCCCTGATGATAGAGTCAAGATAGGATCATTGACTAATATTCTCCTCAATTATTTAAATATTTCTTCACACCATTTTTTTAAAACAAATTTAATCCCTTTTCATGTGAGCTTTGTTAATGGGTTAGCCAACCGGGCAAAATTCTGGACGAAACGTTGATAATAACCTGCAAAACTAATAAAACGGTGTACCCCGATTATACTTTTTGGTGTTGTCCATTCTTTTATTTCCTTGTTTATATAAGGATCAACAAAGATTTTATCCTTAGAAAAAATATGGCCAAGAAAAGAAATCTCCTGAAGCCAGAATTCACACTTACTAAACATCCCATATAATTCATGTCTTCTAAGAGTCTTCAGGATAATGCGCAAGTGATTTTCATGATCTTTTTAGCTTTTAGAGTATACCAAGATATCATCAATAAATACCAATACAAATTTATCGAGATATACCTTGAAAACTTTGTTCATTAGATCCATGAAGACAGAATGTGCATTAGTCAATCCAAAAGGCATTACTGTAAAATCGTAATGCTCGTTCCTGGTTCGAAATGCTGTCTTTGGAATGTCTTCCTTATTCACACATAACTGATGGTATCTAGATTGAAGGTCAATATTTGAAAATTATTGAACTCCATGCAGTTGGTCAAATAAATCATCATTGTGAGGTAGGGTATACTTGTTCTGTATTGTTATAGCATTGATCTCCCTGTAGTCAATGCACAACCTCATAGATCCATCTTTCTTATTATCAAAAAGAACAGGGGATCCACAAGGAGAAACACTAGGGAGAATAAATCCCTTATTAATCAATTCCTCTAGTTTTTTCTTTAGTTGCACTAATTCCAGAGTTGCCATTGTATAAGGTGTATTTGATATGGGCCTTGAACCAGGAATTAAATCAATGGAAAAGTAAATTTATCGTTCTAGAGGATGTCCAGGTAAATCCTCTGGAAACACATCAACATATACTTTCACAATATGTACGTCCCCTATTTGAACATTCATTTCCTCACCCAAAGTTATTTCATTTTCTTCCTCCCCAATAATTGAATTTAGTTGAGCTACTGAGGGCGGATCTAGATAATAATTAGGTGGTGATGATTCTGTTCTAATGATAAGGTGTTCTTTATCATCATCATGATAAATCGTAACCTCCTTTTTCGAACAATAAACTTTCACATCATGGTCAGAAAGATAATCCATACCAAGGATTATATCAAATTCAGTCATGGGTATGATGATGAGATCATTAGATTAAGAGAATTTATATGTCCTAATGGGAAACTGATTCACAAAACTTTGTTGCAATGATACTTCCCTTAAGAGTTTTGACTGAAAACTCCGTTGTTAAATCAAATTGGAAATATCTAATTTACTTAGCAAACAGGGAAGATTTGAAACAATGAGATGATCTAGAATCAAATAAAGCATTTTATAAATGTGAGGAAACCATTAAATTACCTGCCACCACGTCTTTCGGAGCTTCTACCTCAGCAGTGGTGATAACTTAATCTTGGCCTTGATCCCTTAGCCTTTTCTGAGGTATGTTCCCCTGACTCTCAGGAAATTAATTCGCATAATTCAACCTTTCTCTACAATTGTATAATTCAACATCGAAAACCTATTTCTTCCCCTTGAAATCACGAGATTGGTGGACTTTTTAACCACACTTGTAATAGACTCCCATTCCCTTCAGGCAAGTACTATGGTGTTTCTTCCCACATTTACCGCAGGTTAGATATTCAACTTTTCCCTTTTTACCCTTATTTCTATTTCTAGAGCATTCAGCAGATCTCTTATTCTCTTCCTTTTCTTTAAAGTCGTAAGACTTAGATAATTATTTTTCTATCTTGATTGCACATGAGACAATATCTTCGTATGACGAGAAGGATTGTGAGACTAATGCTCGATTGAGAAATTGTTTTAACCCATCCAATAAATGATCAATCTTACTTCTTGGATTATGTATATAACCTGCTGTATGCCTTGCTAACCTAGTAAAGTTAGCTTCATACTTTGCAACATTCTCATCCTCCTTTTGTCTCAGACTCAGAAATTGCCTTTCCATATCTGCTCGATGGTCACGAGGAAAGTATTTTTATATGAAAATTTATTTAAAATCTGGACATTACATATTTTACACTTCATCATATTCCATTGTGTTTTGAATCAATGACCACCATTGATCTGAATCTCCAGTGAGGCGGTAAACAGCCATGAAAACTTTTTCCCTTTCACTACTCCCCAAGGAGTGAAATATTTTCTCTAAGGAATTTATCCATTGATCATCTACTAATGGTTTTGCACCCCCATTGAATTTTGATGGTTATTTCCTCATGAAGCGGTCTAACATTGATCTTCTACGATGTGGATTAGGTTTAACCATATGGGTAAGGTTATTTTTCATAACCTATGTGAGTTTTCCCGGTATGGTGATAAGCTAATCAGCACCGGTTGTATCAACAGCTCCACTATAATTATCTTGAATATGAGGGAAATCCCTACATGGAGTGTGTGCATTGATATAGTTTCCATTCCTTCCACTAGGTTCCATTTCTAATCAATGGAATACACGATATTAGTTTATGAGTTTCAATACATAAATCCAAACTTGTAAAACACATAACATAAATTGAACAGTTTATGGATATAATCCTAAATCATAAAAAAATTCTTTGAGTAAGTATATACTCATAAAACCTTCATAATGGTTAGTAAAGAAAATGATAATTATCCTAATCATATCCCCTGGGAGTGTCAAAAAAAATAGTACAACAAGGCCCGTTGTTGTGCACCAGTTCCTATTCGAGTCTAGCTCAAAGCGGTGTTTTCGGGTTTTCCCCTAGTTACATCTGTGACAAAGTCACCTCTACCTGCTCATACCCAGACATTGATGTATTTCTTAGAAAACTCACAAAATCTCTACAAAACAAAAATTCAAGAAAGATCTTCTATACTATTCCTCAATGTCTATCTTAGGATAATGTGCTCTAATCAGAGTTTATCTAAATCTAGTTTCCAAGGCTTGTACTCAACTTTCTATGATTCCAACTGTAACACCTCGACCCCAGTTACACAGATTCGGTGGATTATTACGTATTCGTGGACTGATCACAAAAGATCATGTCTCGAAATACATATTATTTTAGTAGCCTTGGAAACACTAGATACATTTCTAAGTCTTACATTACATGATAAAATGGAAAACTAAAACAACATTATTTCTATATAACACACTCATATCCCCTCAGACTATCCTTGCAGGTGAGTCATAAAATAATTCTTCACATCATGGGAGAAATGAAACATAGATAGGGGTGATATCAGATTCTCAGTAAGGATAACAATATAATGGAAACGTTAATAAATAAGCATAAAAATTTTATTCAATTTATAACTAAAAAAACCCTTTTAAACATCATCTTCAGTATAATATGGTAAAAATAAAATGAAATGATGCCATTTACATATTCAAATGGATATTCTACTAGTCGAATAATCACATGAAATATCAATATACACTTTTCTAATGATGAAATGCATAATGCCAGACTATCATAACCACATAGTCAAGGACTTATGCCAAGACAACAAACAAGATTTTGTCATGGCCTTGTTCCAAGACACTAGTTTGTCTCATAAGACCTACCGATGCATCGAGGAGCTGTTGAGGGCTCCACCGTTCACATAATAAGTCCAATACATTCCTCATATGAAAAGGATTAAACATAACATAAACATTCGTATTAAAACTAGCATATGAAATGTCAATACATTTTCAATAAACCATGAATGGTATAAAAATAACACATCCACAGTCAAACATATCACAAAACCTTCAATAAAATATAGAAGTTTTGAATCATAATAAATCAACTTCAAATAAACTTAAAATCCATCAAAGGATGTTGACATAGATGATATCAAAACCTTTTTTAGGGAAACATATCTTCCTATTTAAAATCATTTAAAAGACATGTAATTATAAATGAAAACATTTATATTTGAAAATATTATTATAATATTGTAAGGGAGGCTTTTATGATTTCATAATGGTATAAAATATCTGCACACGTTGTATAAGTTAAAAAAAAGACATTCTTACATTAATTTTGTCGAAAAGTTTATACATGACCTGGTTTGGAAAACGACAGAAAGATTACATTTTAAACATCTTATAAAAGTAAAAAAAGGGTATAAATGGATTTAACCCATATTCTATAAAATAGTAAAAAAAATTGTAATAAATTTTTAAGAATCATGGATGTGGATGATAAAGAGATCCCAGTAGATAATTACGTATAAACAACCTCAGATAATAATGCGATTGTGAAATTAACCATTACCTTGTACTTTTACTTGGTCGAGGGTAGGTTAACCTTATGTATAATGGTGAAATAATTTTTATTAAATTATAAAAGAATAATATACAATAATATGATATCATATATGATCCTTCAACATTGCTTTGTTAATAATATCTTATTATTATCGTCATTTTTGGTGTAAACATATTCTTTTTCTTTTATATTCCTTTTTATGTGCGTCATATTTGTTATGGATGTGATGTATCTTATTCATATCCAAAATGATATCAAGTCTTTAAACATTATTTTTAATAATCAAATGAAAATCAGTCTTGAATGGATAAAATGGGGAATGAATCTCATCGCGTTCATGGAGACGGTAATCCATACGTACGCACGAGCGACAATATCATTCTTTTGATATTAAATTAATATAAAACTGGATGTTATATCATATAAAAATAATTATTATCATGTTATATATATTATTTACATCAATTACACATCATTGGTATGCCCATAAAAATAATAATGTATTGAATAACAATTACACAACGACGTGGAGACGGTAAGCCGTATGTATGCACCTATGGTGACATGTCATTCAAAGGATGGATAGAAAAATGAATTTGGTTGTACCATATTTATAATAACATCACAGTATATATAAGATACTGGATTTATTATTTTATAATGGAAACAACAATGAAAAAGGAAGTGGAAGAAGAAAGGAACTTGAAAGAGGTGGTGAGATATTTACCTCTTCTTCGGGTTCTTCCTTTTGATTTGATAAAAATGGCTCCTTAGGATGTATTTATGACTAAAGTAAGGCCTCAAGGATGAAGAGAAGACAGTTGAGAGGTTATTTGGGAAGAGGTTGTCTGAGCCAAATATCTTTTAAGGTGTGAATTAGAGAGATGGGGGAGTGCCCTTTTATAAGAGGTGTGAGGTGCACCTTAGGAAACATGAGAAATATTATTTTATAATAAAATAATTTCTGGTTTCTAATGCCGAAAAAATAGATTATTTAAAGGATAAGTTGAGGATATTTCTAAAACCACTCAACCAATTGGTTTTAGATAGTTTTGGGTTACTATATTAACTTAATAATTTAGATTTAACTCTTAGTTTAATAGATTGACATTTACCATGTCTCTTTGTATTTTTATATTATATGGTTAATAAACATACTATATAATTTCAATCAAACCCAAAGTTGTTTATTAATGATAAAAATATCATTATATAAGTATTTTGGCCGAACATTAGATTTTTATGAATAGAATATCAATTAATAATATAATATTTCTTTTATAAACTCTTTTATGTCAATTTTGACACTATTTGGTATTTTGTTTTTCCTAAATTAATAACCGAATTATTACTTCGAAAAAAATTTATATAATCAACCCTAATATTTCATATGAATCTCAAAAATTAGTGTAATTCATAAAAAGTCTCAAATTACATTTATTTGGATATTTATAATATCAATTATCGTAATATTTCATTAACTAAGTAATTACTGCATCATCATTGTGTCATAAAGAAATTTAATTATTTAGTGTCTTAAAAATATAAATAAACTAACATTATGTAGAAATTTTTTTTCCTTTCTAATTAATATTTGTAGTCGAATTTATCTTATGTTTAGCCCTATATTTAAAATGTTTTAGTAATTAAACATTGATTTTAACTCTTTTAACTCTTCATTAAATAAAATAAAAATAAATGTTATAATCTAATAAAAGTTGACCAAAGAGGTTCATATTTTATTCCTAAGGTTGTTTTTGGTCGAATTATACTTATACAATAGAATTATGACATGTGTTAGGTTAATAATAATATCATTTTTACCCTTAATTCCCCTATTTACTTTTAACTGAGGTAAATAAAAGCAACATGTTACTATCCACCAAAAATTATGTTTATCTTATTGAACCAAATTTTACACTTTGATATTAACCGTGGCTCTAGGATTTTTGAAATTCAACTCACAGAAGAAGTAAAATTATGTTTTATGTGAATTTTCAAATTCTCCTAGGAGGTGGGTAAAAGGCGGTGAAAAGATCAACAAAATTATTATATATCTAAAATTATTATAAACCGAATCCAATGAATTACACTGAACATATATAGGTATTATGTATCTATTTTGAGCTATAATAAATTTAAATTAAAAAAATTATTATTTAAATAAAAATTTGGTTTTAAACTATAACTTAGTGTTTTTCACTATTCATCAAAAATTGAAAGTTTTCAGAAAAATACCAAAAATTCACCCTAAGGTAATTTCATTATTTTGAATCCAAAAATGACGTACATTTTGATAGATAAATTTTTTAAAATTTCAAAAAATGGGTATTACTATTCATAACGGCTAGTTTGATTGGTTGTGGTGTGTTAGAACTAGAAGTTGCGTACAACACACGCTACTGTATTATTAAAAGAGTAGTGTACTGTGGAAGCTTGGGGTGTAACATTATCCCCTCATTCAAATAATTTTGTCCTCAAAATTTCTTGAATTTTACTGCATTAGAAGACTCGGGTGGTTCTTCATCATAAGTTTTTCGGGTTACCACATCGCCTCTTCCATCTTATGGTTCCTCCATAGAACTTTTACCAGATGAGTCATCCGGTTTCTCAGCAGTCGTTCTCTTGCATCAAGAACCATGACAGGCTCTTCGCAATGAAACTAATCAGGTTCCAGTTCTAATTCCTCATAGGTGATTACATTCGTTGGTTCAGGCGTGTATTTTCTCAATAGTGATACGTGGAACACATCGTGGATTTTGGAGAGTCTTGGCGGCATTTCCAAATAGTAAACTACAACCCAAATTCATTATATAATTTCGAAAGGGCTGATGTACCTTGGTCTCAATTTACCATTCTCACCGAAATGTATAACACCCTTCTATGGTGATACCTTCAAGAAAACATGATCTCCTACCTGAAATTCCAAATCCTTTCTTTGGTTATCATCACAGCTCTTCTATCTACATTGAGCTACCTTGATGTGGTTTTGGATTACCTTCACATTTTCCATCGTTTCCTCCACCAGTTCTGGGCCTATGAGTTTTCTTTCACTAACATCGTCCCAACAGGTTGGTTTTTGACATCTCTTTCCATATAACACATCATATGGTGCCATATTAATACTAGAATGGAAGATATTGTTATATGAAAATTATACCAGAGGTAAATATTGATCCCACATACCTTGAAAGTCAAGTGAGCATGATCTCAACTTTTATTCTAGGGTTTGAATTGTCCATTCTGATTGTCCATCTGTTTGGGGGTGGTAGGCGGTGCTCAAACGAAGTTCAGTATTCAGGGATTTCTGAAGACTTTTCCAGAATTTTGATGCAAAACGAGGGTCATGATCAGAAAAAATTGATAGTGGTACTCCAGGAAGTCTTAAGACTTCATTAATATGTAGTCTTTCTAAATGATCAAGTGGTTAATCTTCTCTTATAGTATGAAAATGTGCGGACTTGTTAAGACGATCATCAATGACACATATTGCATCGTTCCTTCTAGCATTCTTTGGTAGTCCCATGACAAATTCCATCGTAATATTATCCCATTTCCACTTAGGTATGGGAAGAGTTTTCAGGACTCTTCTTGGTTGTTGCCTTCCATATATCACTGGTTGACAAACCATAGATCTTGACACAAAATCAGCAATATCCCTCTTCATGTTGTCCCACCAAAAAAGTTTCTTCAAATCTCTATACATCATGGTGCTCCCAAGGTGTATAGGGAAATTGGAACTATGAGCATCATCCAACAATTCCCTTTTTAGATCCAGTATATCGGGAACACAATGTCTCTTCCAAAATTTCAAAATTCCATTTTCATACACAATTTCACTCAATCTCCCATCATTCACAGCTTTAATCTTCTTTTGAAACTCATCATCATCAGTCTAAGAACTATTTATCCTTTCTAGTAAAGATGGTTTGGAAAACATTTGAAAATTTATTGATGTTTCACCTTCCCTGGTTATTCCCATATCCATCTTTACTATATCCATGTATATAGGATCGTTTTCAACTCTCATCTTGTTCAAAACTCCATGATTTTTTCTGCTCAAAGAATCTGCCACCATATTTTCCTTCCCCAGGTGGTAGTGTATAGTCAATAATTATCCTTGAGTAGTTAAAGCCATCACCTTTACCTCATTTTGAGTTCTTTTTGTGAGAAAATATACTTCAAACTCTTGTGATCAGTACAAATCTCACATTTTTCAGCATAGAGATAGTGTCTCCAAATATTCAAATAAAAGATTAAGTTTCTAACTAAATATCATGAGTAGGATAGTTTTTCTCATGAATTTTCAGCTGTAGTGATGCATAGGCAATGACCCTATCATTCTGCATAAGGACACAACCAAGTCCTTTCTTTGATGCATCACTATAAATAACAACCCCGTCATTCCCTGATGGTAGATTAAAGATAGGATCATTGACTAATATTCTCTTCTATTATTCAAAGCATTATTCGCACTCCTTTTTCCATACAAATTCAACCCCTTTTGTGTGAGCATTGTTAATGGTTTATCCAACCAGGAAATATTTTGGACGAAACATCGATAATAACCTGCTAAACCAATAAAACCACATACCTCGGTTATATTTGTTGTTGCTTTCCATTATTTTTTCCATGGTCATAGAGGGATCAATAGAGATTCCATTCTTAGAGACAATATGGCCAAGAAAAGAAATCTCTTGAATCCAGAATTCACACTTGCTAAACATCACATATAATTCCTGTCTTCTAAGAGTCTTTAGGATAATCCGCAAGTGATTTTCTTGATATTTGTAGCTTTTGGAGTATACCAAGACATCATCAATAAATACCCCTACAAAATTATCGACTTATTCCTTGAAAAATATGTTCATTAGATCCATGAAGAGAGATGGTTCATTAGTCAATCCAAAAGGCATTACTATGAACTCATAATGCCCGTACCTGGTTAGAAATGTTGTCTTCAGAATGTCTTCCTTATTCACACACAATTGAAGTTATCCATATCGAAGGTCAATCTTTTAAAAGTATTGACCTCCATCCATTTTTTCAAATAAATCATCAATTCAAGGTAGGGGTTACTTGTTCTTTATTTTTATAGCACTGTTCTCTTTATAGTCAATGTACAACCTCATAGATCCATATTTCTTCTTTACAAAAAGAACATGGGCTCCTCTTGATGAGACGCTAGGGAGAATAAATCCTTTATTACTCAATTAATCTAGTTGTTTCTTTAGTTCCACTAATTCCACAGTGGCTATTCTATAAGGGGTCTTCAATATGGGCCTTGAACTAGGAATTAAATCAATAGAAAACTAAATTTTTCATTCTGGAGGATGTAGAGGTAAATCTTTTGGAAACACATCAACATATTCTTTCACAATAGGTACATCCTCTATTTGAACATTCCATTCCTCACCCACAGTTTTTTCATTCTCTTCTTCCCTAATAATTGAATTTAGTTGAGCTACTAAAGGTGGATCTAGATAAGAATTAGATGGTGACGATTTTTCTCTAATGATAAGGTGTTCTTTATCATCATCATCAAAAATCGTAACCTCCTTCTTCTTAAAATAAATTTTCACATCATGGTCAAAAATCCAATCTATACTGAGGATTACATCAAATTCATTCATGGTAATGACGATGATATCAGAAGATAAAGAACATTGATATGCCCTAATGTGAACTGATTCACAAAACATTGTTGCGATGATACATTCCTTTGGAGTTTTGACTGGAAACTCCCTTGTTAAATCAAATTGGAAATATCTAATTTTCCTAGAAAACTGGGAATATTTGAAATAATGTAATGATCTAGAATTAAATAAAGAATTTTCTAATCTTGAGGAAACCATTAAATTACCTTCCACCGTGTCTTTCAGAGCTTCTACCTCAGCATTAGTGATAGCATAAGCTTGGCCTTGATCCCTTGGCCTTTTCTGAGGTAAGTTCCCTAAATTTTAGGAAATTTATTCACATTATGTGCCCTTTCTCTACAATTGTAGAATTATAAATCAACAACCTTTTTCTTCCCTTTGAAATCAAGAGCATGGTGGCCTTTTTAACCACACTTATAATAGACTCTCATTCCCTTCATGCAAGTACCAGGGTGTTTCTTTCCACATTTACCGCATGGTGGATATTCAAATTTTCCCATTTTCCCCTTATTTCAATTTCCATATTGTTCAGCAGAACACTTATTCTATTGATTTGCTTTCATGTTGTAAGTCTTAGAGAATTCTTTTTCTGTCTTGATAGCACAGGATACAATATCTTCGTATGAAGAGAAATATTGTGAGACTAATGATCGACAGAGAAATGGTTTAAACCCATCAATTAAATGATCAATCTTACTTCTTGGGTTACGTATATAATCTGATGCATGCCTCGCTAACCATGTAAAGTTAGGTTCATACGTTGTGACATTCTTATCCTCCATTTTCCTTAGACTCAGTAATTATATTTCTATATCTGCTCGATGGGAATGAGGAAGGTATTTTTCTAAGAAAATTTATTTAAACTCCCTCCATTCCATATTTGATACTTCATAATCTTCCTTTGTGTTTTTTGAATCAATGACCACCATTGATCAGCATCTCTAGTGAGGCATTAAACATCAATGAAAACTTTTTCCCTTTCACGACTCCCCAAGGAGTGGAATATTTTCTCTAAGGAATTTATCCATTTCTCATCTACTAATGGATTTGTACCCCCAATTAATGTTGGTGGTTGTTGCATCACGAAGCGGTCTAACATTGATCCTCTGTGATGTAGATCTGGGTGCTCCATACGGGTATGGTTATTAATCACAACCTGTGTGAGTTGTTCCAGTATGGTGATAAGCTGATCAACACCAGTTGTATCACCACCTCCACTATAATTATCTTGAATAGGAGATAAATACCAACATAAAGTGCATGCATTGATACTATTTTCATTTCTTCTACTAGGCACCATTTCTAAACAATGGAATACACAAGATTAGTTTATGAATCGCAATACATAAATCCAAACTTGTAAAATACTTAACATAAATTTAACAGTTTATTGACATAATCCATAATCATAAAAAAAAATTCTTTAAGGAAGTTTGAACTCATAAACCCGTCATAATGGTTTGTAAAGAATATGATAATTATCCTAAGAATATCCCCAGGGAGTGTCATAACCCAGAGTGCACCAAGGCCAGTTCTCATGCACTAGTTCTCATTCATGTCTAGCTCAAAGCAGTGTTTTTAGGTTTTACCCCTAGGTACATCTATGCTAGATCCACCTATAGCTGTTCGTATCTATACAGGGATGTATTTCTTGGAAAACTTACAAAATCTCTACAATACTAAAATTCTAGGAATTTCTTCTATTCTAATCCTCAAAGTCTATCTTAGGGTAATGTGCTCTAATCAGAGTTTATCAAAATCTAGTTTCCAAGGTTTCCACTCAGCATCCTCTGACACTAAATGTAACACCCTAATCCTAGTTACCCAGAGTCATTGCATTATTACGTATCATTGTTATAATAACAAAATATCAAGTCTTGAAAGACCGATTAGTTTAGTATCTTTGGAAACACTAGAACCATTCTTCAGTCTTACATTACAAGATAAAATGAAAAAATACAACAACGTAATTTCCATAGACCATACTCATATCCCTTAGACTATCCTTGATGTTTAGCCTTAAAATAATTGTTCACATCCTGGGAAAAGTAAAACATAGAAAGGGGTGAGATCAGATGCTCAGTAAGGATAAAAATATAGCAGAAACTATCATAAATAAGAACAAACATTTAAGGAAATGTATAACTAAAACAAAATCATTTGAAACCAGAACATCAGAATAATATTGAAAAAATAAAATGAAAAAATAAAATTTAATAATTAACATGGATATTCTACTAGTATAATAATCAAATGCAATATCAATAGCCAGTTTCATAAGGATGGAATGCATAATTCCAGACTATCATAACCACATAGTCAAGGCCTTGTGCCAAGACTACTAATAAGATTTTGTCAAGGCCTTGTGCCAAGACACTATTTTGTCTCATGATACCTACCGATGCATCAAAGAGCTATAGCGGGCTCCACCCATCACATAATAAGTCCAATTCATTCCATATATGAAAAGGCTTAAACATAACTTAAACATCTCTATTAAAACTAGAATATGAAATGTCAATACATTATCCATAAACCATGAATTCTCTAAAAATAACACATCCATATTTAGACATATCACAAAACCTTAAATACAATATGGAAGTTTTGTATCATAATAAATCAACTTCAAGTAAACTTAAAATCCATCAAAGGGCATTGACATAGATTAAATCAAAACCTTTTTTTATAGAAATATATCTTCCTATTTAAAATCATTTAAAAGTCACGTAATTGTAAGGGAAATTATTTATATTTGAATATATTATTATAAGTTTTTATGGGACATTTTTATGATGTTATAACGGCAGAAAATAGACGCACCCGCCATATATGTTAAAAAAAAGGCATTCTTACCTTAATTTTGTCGAAAAGGTTATACAAGACCTTGTTTGGAAAACGACAGAAAGATTCCTTTATAAAAATCATATTAAAGTAAAATAATGGTAGAAATGAATTTAACCCATATTCTATAAAATAGTAAAAATATTTTGGAATACATTTTTAAGAATCATGGATGTGGGTGATAAAGAGATTCCGGTAGATAATTAAGTATAGACAACCTTGGATAATAAAGAGATTGTGAAATTAACCCTTAACTTGTACTTTTCCTTGGTTAAGGGTAGGTTGACCTCAAGTATATTGGTGAAATAATTGTTATTGAATTATACAAGAATCATATACATTAATATTATATCACATAGGATCTTTCAACATTGCTTTGTTAAAAAATCATAGTATTATCGTCGTTTGGGTGTTAACGGATTGGTTTTCCTTTATATTCTTTGTTATGTGAGTCATATTTGTTATGGATGGGATGTATATTATTCATATACAAAATGATATCAAGTATTTAAAGATTATTTTTAATCATAAAATGAAAATTAGTCTTGAATGGATGCGATGGGGAATGAATCTCATTGCGTTCATGGAGACGGTAATTCGTACATAGGCACGAGTGACAATATCATTCTTTTGATATTAAAATAACATTAAATTGGATGGAATATCATATATAAAGAATACTTATCATGTTATATATATTATTTAAATCAATTACACATCATTATTATACCCATACAAATAATAATGTATTGAATAACAATTACACCACGACGTGGAGACGGTAAGTCGTACGTACACACGTATGGTGACTTTTCATTCAATGGATGGATAGAAAAATGAATTTGGCTGTACCATATTAATAATAACATCAAATTATATATAATATACGAGATTTATTTTTTTATAATGGAAAAAACAAATAAAAAGGATGTGGAAGAAAAAAGGAACTTGAAAGAGGTGGTGAGATATTTTCCCCTTCTTCAAGTTCTTCCTTTTTATTTTATCAAAAGGGCACATTATGTTGGATTTATGACTAAAGTAAGGCCTCCAAAATTAAGGGAGGACAGTTTAGAGGGTATTTGGGTAGATTTTGGATGAGGAAAATGGCTTTGAAGGTGTCAATTAGAGAGAGGAAAGAGTGCCCTTTTATAAGTGGGGTGAGGGGCACATTAGGAGAGGCTAGAAATATTATTTTATAATAAAATAATTTTCAGTTTCTAATGGATCAAAAATATATTATTTAAAGGATTAGGTGGGTATGTATCGAAAACCACTCAACCAATAGGTTTTAGACAGCTTTGGGTCACTATGTTAACATTATCTTTTAGATTTAACTCTTAGTCAAATAGTTTGACATTTACCATGTCTCTTTGTATTTTTATATTATATGGTTAATAAACATACTATATACTTCTAAGTGAACCCCAAGTGATTCATTAATGATACACCTATCTTTATATAAGTCATTTGGCTGAACCTTAGATTTTTAGGAATTGAATATCAATTAATAATATAATATTTGTTTTAAAAACACTTTTATGTCAATTTTGACAGTATTTGGTATTTTGTTTTTTCAAAATTTATAACAGCATTATTACTTCGAAAAAAATTCATCTAGCCAACCATAATATGACTTATTAACCTAAAAAATTAGTGTAATTCATAAAAAGTCTCAAATAACTTTGATTTGGATATTTATAATATCTATTATTTTAATATGTCATTAACTAGGTAATTAATGAATCATTATTGTGTCATAAATAAATTAAATTATTTAATGTCTAAAAAATATAAATAAAATACCATTATTTAAGAAATATTTGTATCTTTCTAATTAATACTTATAGTTGAATTTATCTTCTGTTTATCCCTACATTACAAATGTTTTTGTTATTAAACATTGATTTTAACTCTTTTAACTCTTCTATAAATAAAATAATAATAAATGTCCTAATCAAATCCAAGTGGACCAAAGAGGTTCATATTTTATTTCTAAGGTTGTGTTTGGACTAATTATACTTATCCAATAGTATTAGGACATGTGTTAGAGTAATGATAATATCATATTTATCCATAATTACCCTATTTACTTTTAACCATGGTAAATAAAAGTAAAAAGTTACTATTCACAAAAAACTATTTTTATCTTATTGAACCACATTTTACTCCTTGATATTAACCGTGTCTCTAGGATTTTCAAAATTCAACTCACTTAAGCAGTAAAATTATGTTTTCTGTGAATTTGCAAATTCTCCTAGGAGGTGGGTAAAAGACTGTGAAAAGTTCAATAAAATTTTTAAATATCTAAAATTATTATAAACTGACTCTAATGAATTAAATTGAACTTTTATAAGTATTATGTATCTATTTTAACCTAAAACAAATTTAAAAAAATAAATAATTATTTAAATAAAAATTTGGTTTCAAACTATAACTCAGTGTTTTTCACTATTCATCAAAAATTGATAGTTTTCAGAAAAATACCAAAAATTCATCCTAAGCTCATTTCAATATTCTGAATCCAAAAATGAAGTCCATTTTGAAAGATAATATTTATAAAATTTCAAAAAGTCGGTACGTTGACGCTCCTTTTTCGTCACAGAGTCTAAACGACTAAAAAAGGGGAATACCTTAGTATAAAGTGATTCATCCTTTGAAGAAACATAAAACATTGACAAAGGCATGAACAAGGATTTTCTCCAGCATGGGCCACGTAGGTTTCATCATGGTCGCACAGGTATACCTGCACGTCACATATTGGGCGCGCAGGTGACCTGCGCGCCCTATTTCATTTTCACACGGGGTCTTTATTAGCCTATAAATACCCCTTGTGGGCCCCCTATTTCAAGGATAAAAATTTCCAAAAGCCAGATTTAAGCTCCCAGTGCCCTAGTCTCTTCTGGAAGTCTTCCAAACTTTTATAAGGTAGTTTTTTAACTAGAATGGAAGATCTAAACAGGGGAAACAAGGCCTAAGTGTTGAAATTAATTAACACCTGCGCGCCTAGGTGTTTAAACCCTTAAAGGAAGTAGACACACCTGTGCACCGCCTTATCCATTCACCAGAACCTGCTCTCTACTCTTTTGGAAGCCACTAGGGATACTACTAGTGGCTTGAGCCAAGCCTCGCCCAAGTATTGTCCTATGGGTTGACTATCGCAAAGGTACATATGTGTCGCGGAGGTATACCAGCATGACCAGGACTTGCGCGCCCACGCAGGACCTGTGCGCCAACTTCTTTTTGGGTGCCCCTCCTACCTATTCACCTCTCTTATTCAAATACACCTCTCCTATTCAAGATTCATCTTTCAAAACCCTATTCAAATCCAGTTTTGGCATGGTTCCCTTGTTGGCCTCCTTGTCTGAAAGGAATTCTGTGGAATATCTCTTAAAACCAAGTGATTTACATATCTTTATGTCACTATGGTTAGAGATTTAATTCATTCAACCTCATCCTTTAAGATGAGAGGATCTTTAACCTGGGCCTCCTTTTCAGGAGTAAGCCCCAGTCCAAGTTCTCTTAACCTGGGAATCTTCTTTAGGAGTAAGCCCCAAGTCGCCAATTCATGGGCCTCCTTCTCAGGAATGAGCCCCAGTTATCAAGTTCCCTTAATTATGGGAATACTCCTATGAAGTATGTCATAAGATAAAAAGTCCCTTTAACCAGGGCCTCCTTTTCAGGAGTATGCCCCAGTCCAAGTTCTATTATCCCGGGCATCCTCCTTATGAGTAAGTCCCAAGTCCTCTATTCATGGGCCTCCTTCTCAGGAAAAATCCCCAGTTATCAAGTCCCCTTTATTTTGGGCATCCTCTTTAGGAGTAAGTCCCATGTTCCGAATTACGGGTGTCTTCCTCAGGATTAATCCCCGAGTTCCAAATTCCCTTAACCTCGGCCTCCTCCTTAGGAGTAAGCCCCAGTTCTCAAGTCCCTTAACCTGGGCCTCTTTCTCATGAATAAGCCCCAATTATAATTTCTCTTAACCAATTTTAATTTATTTTGATTTGGACTTCCTTCTCATGAATAAAACCCAAATCATAACACCCCTCCAATTTGGGGAACCTTCTCAGGATTTATTCCTAAGTTAATCATCCGAATTTCCATAAAGCACATATACCATTATGGACCTTGTTCCCGGGTTTCTTCCCTAAAGTAAATCCTAATTTTAATCTATCTGGGCAGTCATACAGACATAATCCCCACATCATTTCTTATTATTTCATCTTTCATGGCACAATCATCTTGTTTTACCAATACCTCGTGTTTCTCACACCGATCATGAATCACGTGAGCTTAGAGAATAAAAGTAATTCTGACATCTTTCTTTGAGCTATCAATCGTTCATAAACCTCATACATCTTTACTCAAACTATGTGGGTTCTGATTCTTTCTCTAAACAAGGATATGTAGGTAGCCCATCTGCGGGTTCAATCCCAACTATGAAATAATAAATGTCCTTCTGAATGTCAATAAACATCAAGTGCCCCGCTGAGTGGCTTTAAAACCCGAATGGTTATCATAATGACCAAGATATGTCTATATAATGTGTCAAAGGATACCATTGAAAAAGAATATCTAACAAATACAGATGATTATCTATCGATGAAGAACCTCGAATAAATATAAAAGATTCTCTAAATATCATACATACTAATCATTGATTATCAGATCTAAAGTAACCCTCATTTTCATTCTTGGTAATTTAATAAGGATTCACGAACATAACGAAAATCTATAAAGAGAGTCCCAGAGTAGACAATAATTCCCCCCAAAAGGTGTGATGAGTCCGACCTCCCATCCTCTCGACCAATGAAAATTCTAAATCCTCATCAGTTCACAACTAATAAAGAACCTACCTTTGGAAAGTAGGTCCAAATTGATATAGAATCATTGGATGTTTCCAGTTCTACAAACAAAGCTGTTAGAAACCACTTGGAATGTTTGAACCTTAAACAATTGAGGTCATCCCCATTTCTATAGGAAAAAAAAATGGTGAACCCAACATGAATCCTTAACCAAGTTAAAGTGATGTTTTACTTATTTGTTTGGCCCCTATTTAAACTCAATGAGAGGGCCAACAAAATAGTCAATAACATCTGTACGCATCCAAAAGATGTAGTGGCTGAACTTATCTTGATTATGTATGTTATATCAAACATGGACTCTTTTCCAAGATCTTCTGCGTTACAGAAATGGCTTCTCTTAAGTTCACACATGTGAATACCTCTACTGTGAATGCCTCTACTGCTACTCCTGCTGGATCGTCGTCCGCTCTGAGGAAGACATCACCTACTCAGCGTCTTCTATGATGGGTATCAAATGCGCTGGTTAAGGAATACTGTGAAACGGTACTATTCTGACTATGTAGGCCGCTCGGCAGGCCCTTCAAGTCAATAATTCACCATGGTTGTCCGGACAGTGATGAACAACGATCAAGAAGCAGGTGGTACCAACCACCATCTCCAACCATTTCTGGTCGTTATCCACAGAACACAATCACCAGTCCATCCCATATTTCTGGGGAGGTGAATGAGAAGGTAACTGAAGGTCTAAATTCATGGAGACAGGAGTCCTTCCCGAGGGCTCCAATCAACAATCACCGCCAGACTCGTGCGGCAGTGCGCCCTCAACATGATGAGGGTATCATATCCAGGCATTCAGCTCAGGTTCCTCGAACCCAATCAGGAAAGACGAACCGACAGAGGTGAAATCCGGTCAATAGTGAGCAGGTTCTTATCTCTGCCATTTCTGGAGAACTCCACCAACCTATCTTGGTGGAAAGCAACGAGCGGTCACACACACCCGACCGTTTTAATTCCGCTGTCCAGCAGACTCGTTTGGAAGCAACACACCAATCCCGACAGGCAATTCCGGTGGAGTACTATAGATAGGAACATACACCTATTTATAAATCATCAGCTAGTCAGCAGGCTCGTCTGACTACATACGATGAATCCCTCCAACCCAATGTGTTGAAAATAGGTAGACATGCACATACACCAGTTTACACTCATCAATCCTGGCAGCTGCCTCGTCTGTCAATATTGAAGGAAGTTTATCAACCACGTTCGGTGGAGTGCAATCAACCGGTGCATACACATGTTTGTATTGACCAAGCCTACCAACAGTCTCATTTGTTAGAACCCAGAGAAGTCAATTAGAAAGTCCCAATGACCAACATGAGACATACTCAACTCTCTGCCCCCACACATGAGTACTGTTAGAAATCACTAATAGGAAAAGGAGGACTGGAGCAGGAATACACACCTACTCCAAGCATGGAATGGATGTATATCCCCATTCCGGCAGCTGAAGTCACCAAGCATATTCTGTTAATGGTGAAATAGCAGAAGTAACTCCCATCAAATATTCTTGAGGCCTATCAGAATATTATAATAGCTTCAGCAGCATCATAGGGAATGAAATGGAAATCTATCCCTACCAATAGAGTTACACATCAACATATCACTCCAGAACAGACACACACCTCTGTTCTAGTACAAGATGGTTGTGGGGAATACTCCCCCATGTCATACGGACAACCAAGTCAGGCACTGACACATGATTTGAGTGTAGATAATCAGCCTAACCAGGTCATTTCTCTTGAGCAGGCACATTCACCTGCACATAATAACCACTTTCATCAACAATTGGTTCCCAATGTGAGTTAGAAGGTGTCTAAGAAGAAGACGCGCCCAACACAGTCAAGATATCAAGAGCCAATTTTTAATAAGGCCTTGATTGATTCTGGAGTTATTGAAGCCCTCAGACAATTATCTGTTGGAGTTCAAGATTCTCCTCCCACATTTCCCAATAGTGGGAACATTAATTCTGAAGGTGTTCATCATACACTTCCCTATGAAGTCTCTCTTCATGAAAATTCTGTCGATCTCAAAGTTTCATCTTTAGATTAGAGACACAAAAACCCTCTGTGTGGCCAGAAGAACAAGGTGAAAAATGTTTCATCTTTTTCTGTAACCCACCATAGCGGTCCTCGCCATGATGATGAATTTTTCTGTGAATATCTTCTCCACAATAGTAATTCACATTTCCTGGAAAATGATCCAATGGACAATGTAGTGATGAGAAAGCCCTCTTATCTTGAGGCACATGTAAATGTGAGGCGAGTCATGTCTGATGCTTTACCACTAGCAGGTGAAATACTTTCTCAATATGAAGATAGCCCAGGGTGTAGGTCATTCTCCGAACCAGCCCTGGATCGTTCATCTTCTAGTTTGATCAGTGAATTCTCTACCAATCTTGTTGAATCCGATGAAGCAACAAGGAAGCACCAGCTCTGGTCTAATCAGGTAGAAGAATCTTCATTGAATGATAAAGAGGAAGTGATGAATATGAGAAAAAAACTGGAAAATGGGAAGTTCCAGTCATGTTTTGGCCTCTAGCTAAATCTCATTATGAGATTCCAGAGATGTTGATGGAATATGGAATTCATAATATTCGTATCAACATGTAGAAAAATCATTATCAGTTGAAAAAGAAAATATTATCTTATGATGAATATGAATATCATGCCAAGATAATAGAAAGGTTACAATGCAAAATTGACTTGGAATCTCTCTCAGTTTCTCGATATCTGACGGCTGAAAAGCAGCAGAGAGCCCTTCAGCGTTCATGACTTGGTCCAGTAAGAAGATTTTTCTAGTTAATTGTCAATGTCGTATCTGGTATTCATATTTGGGGATGGGGTGTTCATGGAGCACTATATTTAATTGTACACTACAGTCAACAAATCCCACTGAAAATGGTCTCTATCAATGTTATGGCCCATGGTTGGTCATAAACAATTGGCTTTTTTTGTAATCAAAGGCTCGCTCAAGAACAGGCCTCTAGTAGTTCTTCTCAGAGTCAAGAATACAGTGGACAAGTTGTTGAATTACTCCTATATCAAGAAAATGAGAATATTTAACAGTCTTCTCATTTAGATCCTGCACATCATCAAGTAACAGATGCGTCATAAATCATCAAATGGTCTTTTGAGCCGGGTGATAAGAGTGGTTGTAGGTTGATGCATCTAACCAATTTCTGGACTAAAGTCCGCAAGATCAGGATCGCTTTCAAGAATGTCTCAGATATAGTAGCTCAAAAACCACCCCATAATGCCATATTGAGGACTTTTTTAACCCAACCCATAGAATCAACGAATAGGATTCAAGGAGTTGAACAGGAACAGAAGAAACAGCCCCAGTCCGCAGGACTGGGGACTTTTTCAAATCCTCAATCTCTTCCTCAGAGAATGTCAGTCTTCTCTCGATTAGGGAAGAATCCACAAGAGGAACATAGATCCGAATTATCAGGAGATTCCCTCCAAATTATGGTTCTTTAAGAAGTTCTTGAAGGATCAAATCGTCAAAAGAAAATGTATCATCAAGGACATGGAAGAAGACAATATCACAAAAATGTCGATAGAAGGGATGCAAAGCGCTATGCATCAATTAATGTCATCAATGCCATTGTTTCTGATCATCCATAAGATGAGGCTCACTCAGAGGAATCAGATGATGAGGTTCCGGCTCCAGAAATTGTACGCACAGACCCAAATGAAGAAGGTGTGTGTACACGAAATCAAAAACATACCCAGAATCTGGGTTTTCCTTCAAATAACCAACATCACCCTCTCTGAAAGACGTATAACAAGGGAAATGAAAGAATCAGGTTACATACCATTCCTCTAGAGAAGGAAAATCACTCTCACTAGAGAAAATATTCATACAACAAGAGGATGAAATGAAGGAATTGAGGAGGTTGAATGCAGAACTATTTCAAGGTAGTCTTCCTCCTAAGCGTGCTGGAGTCAGTTAGCCAAGGGAATTTGTTGCAGCTACTGAGATGGATCAAGAATATTCTCTTTTATAAGTACACCCTCACTGGTCTAATCCTATGGGTCAGGTGCAAAAACAACTAGTGGTGTTATCACTAGTTGCAGTACCAGCCACCACATCTGTCCAAGCTCCAGTTATTTCACCTGCTCAGGTCCAAGCTCAACCGGATGTTTCTCAAAATTTAATAACTACTATTTAGTCATTAATAGCTCGGTTGGAAACTATGGAGGGAAAATTTTCTCAAATTCAACCTGAAAAGAGAGATAACCTTGAATGGTTTGATGCAATTCCTCCCCCATCAAAATTTTCAAGTACCACATTCCCGATAATTAATGGTTCGGGATACCCAGAGGAACACTTAACACATTTATTTCTCATTACAATCCTATTATGGGAACCCCTCAGCAATAGGAAGCAGTTAAGCTCAGGTGTTTTGTATAGTCATTACAAGGGCCTACTTTTTTCGGGTACAAAATCTTGCAATCACGGTCAATTACCTGATTGGAGGATCTCCGTCAATGATTCCTTCATAAATTCAGCTCAACTTTTCCAAAGACAACATTTTTTGATCTTACAAATTTTATGCAATGGCAGAATTAAAGGGTTTCATATTTCATTGCTCGCTGAAAGGGATTAACATTTTCCCTATGCTTAGCACTCCCTCAAGAGTAATTGTTGCCAATGTGTGTGGCAAATCTGTGTGATAAGTTACACACACCGTTGATCCCTGTGAAATACACAGGAGGGTTTTGAGACCTTAATTCGATCGCTCAGCAGATTGAAGACTCTCTTATGAAGACTAATGATAAAACTCGTGTAATTCCATCAGCTCCAGGAAGGGGAATGTGTAAAGCAGAGACTGCTACAGTTACGCTTAAACAAGCACCTGTACCTGCTTCTACTTCAAAACCTTCATCTTATCAAAGGACTCCACCTCCTGAGTTTCAACAACAGAGGATGTTTTGTCAATATGATCAATGTGATCAAAGAATGAAACAATTTGACGAGTTAAAGAGAAAAGTTTATTCTTTCTGAAATGAAAAAGTTCCTGGTTACTTCATTTTGGCTCTCGAAATTAATTTGGTTCAATTGCCAAGGCCCAAAAGGCCGAACAAGGAAGGAGATGAAGAACATCCCAACTATTTCCCATTTCATCAGATGTTGGGGCATCCCATTATGGAGTGTTTTATCTTCAAATACCTCCTTCAAAAAATGGTGGACTTGGGACAAGTCAAATTGAATGGTTCTTCGGCTCAGGTAGCATGTGTTACTGCTACAGATCCAGAGGAAGAAGGTGAGTGGCAAGAAGTCAATGTCAAAAATGCACAGAAATATGATGATTAGATGGTCAGAAAAACGATCAACCGAACTCATTCAATTTTTCGAATGTAATTAAATAAACCAATTGTGTCTTCTTCTATGAATTCCACACAAAAAAATTCTTCAACAAAAGAAAAATCCCCAAAGGGGCGACATAATTCAAAGAAATAAGATCAATCAGAAGAAGATTAAATCGTGTCAAAGCCCAAGTTGTCTTTGACTATGGAAGATTTTATTCCACCTATGTCGAAGCCACGGGCACTACCCCACCAAATGTCACAGCTTAAACTGGCTAATCAGGCAGAGTCTTCATCAGATGAAGAATTAGTCTTTGTTTCTATTAACATGATTCACTTAATAGATCCTTATTCCGGTCTCAATTTCGATTTTGATGAGCCTGAGTTCCCGGTTTCAAACAGAGGAATCGGAGGGAGTACCAGAGGCCTGGGATACAGAGGAAGACATGCATATCCCAGAATCCACTATTCCAATTCTACCACTGCCAGAACTGTGTATGCAGTAGAAAGTCGTGGCAAAGCCCTTCAGCAGGCTCAACAAGAATAAGAAAATTCTTCCACCAATAGGAGATTCAGTCCTAGAACAGTTATTCTGGAGGAGCGGTTGGAGGTTACACCTTCATTATCTCAGCAAGTAAATAGACCTATTCGGTCTAATCTTCCAAATCCAGGAGTATTTCTGACTCATACCCCGATACAGGAAGTATGTACATCCAAAGCATCAACTTCTAAGGAACCTGTGAAACTTCCTGTTCCAGTTGGGAAACACAGACCTTTGGATCAAAAATATGATGTCATGAAGCATTTTCCCAATTAACGGCCAAGTTATCAATTTTGGATGCCTTGAATTTATCAAAGGATCTTCGGGAGGCACTCATTGAGGCTTTGTCAAGGCCTCAAGAATTTGAAACTGAAATTGTTGCAGCTGAAGTCTACCATGTAGAGAATGGTCAGGCAGAATGCCATGCAGTGATATCATTTACAGATAAAGATGAATATTATGTCGTGCATGGACATATTAGATCTTTGTATTTATCTGTAAAGGTCAATGGTGTAGACATCCTAAGAGCATTCATTGATAATGGTTCAGGAGTCAACCTCATCCCCATTCGTACACTTCATCGATTGGGCCACATGAAATCTGATTTATCTCTTTCTACATTGTTGTTACAAGGATACGATAAAAATGAACAAGAACCACTGGGTGAGATTACACACAGAGCTCAGTTTGGAGACCTTGTATCCAATTCATATTTCATGGTTTTTGATCACTATACAGCCTTTAATATTTTTCTTGGAATACCTTGGTTACATCAACATGAAGCTATCCCTTCATCATACCACCAATGTCTCAAATATTGTTTCAATGGTCAAATTGGCACATTTTATGGTGATAAGACCCCCTTCAAAACATGTGAATCTCAATACATTGAGGTGGGATTTTATCCCATGAAGGGTAAAGAGAAATCCACACCAAGGTTGGTTACCAAAGTTAATTCTCCCTATGGTTTGGAAAAGATTCCAGTAAACCCATTCACATATATGAGTACAAATTATGTGTTTCCTATAAGTCAAATTGATAGGATAGACCCGAATCCTAATACTATTATGAAAACTTCCCTAATGTCAATTACGGCAATCAAGACAAACAGCTTGGGTGAATGTGGTGATTCACCAAGCAATGATGAAAGCTCAAATGGAGATGTCTTTATTCCTCCACTAAAATCCAGCAAGTTTATACTTCGCCAACCAGGCCAGAAGAAGTTATAGAAATGTCAGAGGTGAATGATGATGTCGATTCTCAATCCATCATCTCCACTTTATTACCCAAGAAAGACCATTCATCATCAATAGGGTCAGAACTGGAAGCCTCTTCTTCAAGATGTTCAAATTTCAACATCTCAGTTGATCCTGGAAATTCTGCTTCATCATTTACAATGAAAGTCGAAACAGAAGAAATAACACATGTTGAAGAAGGAGAGGAAGACCTCAGGGTTGCTCCTCCAGCATTTGAAGATGGTATCTGTACCACTGTGGATGAACTCAGAGAAATAAATCTGGGTAGAAAATAAGATCCACGTCCCAAATTAATTAGTGTGGCCATGAATCTTGAAGAGAAAGAAATGTATATTTAATTTTTGATGCAAAATCGAGATATATTTTCTTGGAACTATAAAAAAATTCCAGGCCCTGATCCTGATAGTTTCTACTCATCATTTGGGTTTTCCAGAAGAACATTGATGATTCAAGCAAGACATAAAAAGAACACAGCCAACTTATGATTCCAAAATTGAAGCTGAAGTGGATAAGATTATCAAAGAAAACTTCTTCAGAGAAGTTCAATATCCCAAATGGTTGGATAATATTGTCCCTGTGAAAAATAATAACAGAAAAATTAGAGTTTTCATTAATTTCAGTGATCTTAATCGGCATTTTCAAAAGGATGATTTTCCAGTTCCGATCACAGAACTCTTAATTGATGTAATAGATGGGTATGAAGAACTTTCCTTCATAGATGGATATTATGGGTATAATGAAATCCGAATGGCTCCAGAAGATGAAGAATCTACAGCCTTCAGAGCCCCTCAGGGTGTGTTTTTCTATCGGGTAATGCCCTTTGTCTTGAAGAATGTAGGAGCAACATATCATTGTGCCATGTATCGTATCTTCAAACCCTTTTTAAGGAAGTTTGTTGAATGTTATGTGGATGATTTGGTGAATAAATCCAGGCAACCTTCTAATCACTTGGATGATTTGGATGTCATATTACACAAACTTTGACAACACAATTAAAAGATGAACCCCTTAAAATGTGCTTTTGGTGTAACCTCATGGAAATTTCTTGGCTTTGTTGTACGCCATTGTGGTATCGAAGTCGATCCTGAGAAGAAAACGTCAATCCTTGGTATGTCACCTCCTAGAAATTTAAAATAATTGAGAGGACTTCAAGGACACTTAGCCTATATATGGCGTTTTATCGCCAATTTTGCAGGCAAAAGTTTACCCTTCACCAAATTGATGATGAAGGGAGTTACTTACCAGTGGACTGAAGAATGTCAAGAAGAATTCGATATTCTCCAGAAATATCTCTTGAGTCCACCGGTATTAATTCCACATGTTGAAGAAAGGCCACTTATTCTTTATGTGACAGCTTTAGAGCGATCATTGGGTGCCTTCCTTTCCCAGAAGAATGATGCTCAGAATGAAAACATCCTCTACTATCTAAGTCGGACTATGATTGAAGGAGAAATCAGATATTCATGTATTGAGAAGTGCTTCCTAGAATTAATATTTGTAGTTCAGAAGTTGAGACACTACCTGCAACATCTTGAGGTCCAATTGGTATCTCGTAATAACCTACTCAAATTTGTCCTTAGTCGTCCAATGATTACAGGACGTCTGGAAAGTTGGGTCCAGTATGTGTCTCAAAAGGAAATAATGATCCATGATCTGGCCAATTTCCTTGATGAATATACTTCAGTAGAAGATACATATTTATATATTGAACTTCCTGATAAAGAATTCTTCTCTATTCATGATAATCTTCAAACATGGGAAATGTAATTTGATGGTGCTTCCAGAAGTCCAACAGGGAAGAAAATGGATGATACTAAATTCAACAATGTTGGGTTAGGAATTGTGCTCATTTCCCCAGAAAAGGCAGTGCTACCTTATTCCTTATTATTTTGGGAAGGCTGTACAAATAATGAACCAGAATACCATGCTCTCATCGCAGGATTGGATTTGGCCCTTCAAGCAAAAGTGAATCACTTAAAGGTGAAAGGTGATTCAGACCTGGTAATCAAACAAGTCAATGGGGATTATTCTATCATAAAATGAGAGTTAATCCCTGTGTGTGATTACATTAGAGAGTTAATGGTGTAATTTCATACAGAATCAACATTTTCTTATGTCCTGCGGTCACAAAATGCTCAAGATGATGCACTGGCTAATATAGCCATAGCTCTGGCAGATCCAAATCAGGACGAGAAAATCATCAATATTTCCCAACATCGTACAATTTGACCTTTTGTTCAATCCAAAATAGAGAAAATCAACGAAATGAGTCCCATTTCTGAACCATATGGTCATACTACAGGATGGATGACACCTATCAGAGAATACCTTCAAAATGGAACACTTCCACCTGATGGAGCTGGGAAAGAAAAAATTTGGCGACGTGTGGTCAATTTTAATCTTTATGACAACCCCGATATTCTAGAAAACATTCTCTATAAAAGAGGTTTTGATGAGGTTCTTTTTAGATGCATTGATGGTGACGAGACAATGGATATCATGAAAGAAGTGCATGAAGGAGTATGTGGTGCCCATCAGTATGGACATAGACTTTATGATCAAATTTGAAGGCTTGTATACTTTTGGTCTTCAATGATAAAAGATTGTGTTGATTTCATGAAGAAGTTTCATTCTTTCCAAGTATGTGCCAACATCATTCATCAACCTCCATATTTGTTTAATAAAGTTAAATACTCGTGGCCCTTTGCCACATGGGGAATGGATGTGGTTGGACCTTACCCTTCAGCTACAACCAAGCAGTTTATGTATATTCTTACTGATACTGACTTCTTTACCAAATGGGCAGAGGCAATACCTCTCAAAGAAGCTAGTTCTAAAATCATTGTTAGCTTCATCAAGTCTAACATCATTACCAGATTTGGTGTCCCTCATACCATATTGATGGACAATGGCACCAAATTCTGTTCAGCCGAGGTAAAGAGGTTGTATCAAGAATACAACATCAAATCCAACCATTCATCTTGGTATCATGCAGCGGCCAATGGCCATATATAAGACTTCAATGAGTCTCTTTCAAATATACTACAAAAGATGGTGGATAATGATAATAATTCATGTCCTGATAAACTCTTTCATGCTTTATGGGATTATCGAACCACCACCCATACTGCAACGCGGTCAACTCCATATTCATTGGAATATGGAACAGAAGTAGTCTTTCCCATTGAAGTTAAATTACCTTCGCTCAAAGTAGCCATTTGTGATCAGTCATCTACAGATGAACAATATCAAAAGCGATTGGATGAATTGGAACGATTAGATGAGAAAAGATTGTGCACCATGAACCACTTGGAAGTCTATCAGAATTGAATAGTACGAGCTTTCAACAAAAAAGTTCATCTTCGTTCATTAATTCTAGGAGAATTGGTATTGGTTATCGTAACTCCAATGATACCAGGAAAGAAACCTCCCAAAAATGAACCAAAATGGTAAGGACCTTACTCAATACATAAGCTCTACTCTAATAGAGCTTATTCATTAATCTCAATGGATGGAGAACTCATCACGACTCCAACCAATTCCAGATTTCTGAAGAAGTATTTTGTGTAACACAATGTCCCTTTCTTATAACATGATTTTAAACTGTGTTGTCCTTGATGCAAGACTTTAAACTGCACAGTCCCCAAAGTCCTTGCTGCAAGACATTAAACCACATAATCTTATCTTATGTCCTAGCTACATGATGTTAAACGGTACAACACCCCAATGTACAACATGACATTAAACTGTGAAAAAATCCCGAATACGTCCAACATGACATTAAAATATGTCCCCATTTTTCCTTGCTGTAAGACTTTAAACTGCATAGTCCCTTACGTCCAGCAAGACATTAAACTGCATAACCATCGGTCCATGCATATGTCCTTAAACTATTCGCACTTTCGTCTAACATGACGTTAAACTGTATTGTCCATGTTCATCCGACATGATGTTAAACTGTGATGTCCTAGCTACATGATGCAAAATTGTACAACACCTATCCTTGTTATATGACATTAAACAATACACCCACTCTTTATTCCTTTTTGCACGACATTAATCTGCACAGTCCCTTATATGTCCTACATGACATTAAACTGTGCATTATTAGGGTTGTTGCTACCTCTTGTTTCTCACACCGAGTATGACTCATGTGGGCTTAGAGTAAACTTCAACCATAACATCCTCTCTTGGCCTCTAACCATGCATAAGTCCCACCACCATTTTTTTGTCATTGTTCTCAAAAAACAACTTGATCACCAATTCATTTTTTCAATTGAACTACGTGGACTTTGATCCTTGCCTTCTAGGATGGGTACGTAGGAAACCTCCCGAGGTTCAAGCTAAAAACCAATATATTCTCATCGGTTCACCTCCATCTCATATGATGTTGATTCGTGAAGCCACCCCCAGAATAAATATCTTCATATTGGTTTACTTTTGTCCATGCTATATGACATTAAACTTTACAACACTTTTGTCCTGTACGACAATAAACTACAACATTCTTTGACCCCCTCACCTGAGAGGGAATCATTATTTACACTGTTCTCTAATCATGTTATATTCCAAGACTATGTGCATACATGGAAATGAACTAACATTTTATCATGGGTCAAAGCATCATTGCACTAAAGTCCCCTTTAACCCTTCACTTGTACGAAAAAAATCTGTATAGAGGGTATTTCAAGAACTATGTGCAGGTTGATTCCCATCCTTATGGGATACATAACAACGTTCAAGTTTCCCTCGAACCCAGCCCCATGTTTTTGGGCCTAACCCCAAATTCCACTTTTTGTCCCTTGGCTGAAAAGTCCCCCTGTGAAAACATTAATGTGGTATGAAAACCCTGGTCTTCATTCACATCACGTTTATAAAACACAAACTGTGTATTCATTATTATGGTCCGAGAACTATGACCCTAAACTTAGATCTTCCACACTTTCATTACACATGACATTAAACTATATTTCAAGAACTACGTATGGCTTGATTCCCATACTTATTGGATATGTAGTGAGGTTCATCATTTCAATTCAGGAACCAGCCACAACATGATCATTGTTAGCATTGGTCTATGTATCTCTTTAATGCATTGGAAAACACTAATTTTCATGTGTCATACTCATAACCTTAAATAATTCCAGATCTTCATAACCCTTTTCTTTACTTATGGTCACAAAATGTCCTATACCTGAGAGTTCTTTTGCCTGACTATGCAGCACATGCCCTTAGACAGCCTTATATAAATAGTCTACATAACAGACCTGTCAGCAAAAAGATGACATTATTTGACTATGTAGTCAATGCCCTTAAGTTTCCCTACATAATTCAACCCCTAATGGGTTTTTAAATAATGGTAACTTCATTCTTGGGAATAAAACCTATTTTTCCCTCAGTTGTCTTAACGACAATATGTAGTGATCCGCAAAAATATCCATCCATAACATATTTGTCCCATATTATTTTTCATGATCTGAATGTATTCAAGTTTATCATTTATATTTCCCTTCCCTACGTTTGGGTAAGACCTTCAAAAAAGTGACATTCATCCAGTTCTTAGACAATATTGATTAGAAATATCTTCTCCATATTCAAGTACCTCTCTCTATATAGCAGACTCTATGCTTTAAAAAATTTGAATCTCCATAAACATTCACTTGCTTTTTAGCAGTAGAAAAATAAATTTTGAGGGTTCTTTTTCCTATCTATGAAACATGTGCCCTTAGGCGGCCTTGCAGAAGTAGTCTGCATAACAGACCTATCAACCAAAAGATGCTATTATTTGAATATGCAGCCAATTCCCTTAAGCGGCCTTGCATAATTCAACCCCAAATAGTTTTGTTAAATAATGGTAAATTCACTCTTAGGAAATACATATTCTAATGCATCTTAGTCCTTTTTCTTATCATTCCTCAGATTCGAAATTTCTTAAGTCATAGTTTACATATTTTCCCTCATACGTGAGTGTGGTAATATGTTTTCAGTTTAATTATCAAGGAATTGAGTCAATTTTAATCCATTTGGTCAAAGATAATTCGACCTTAAACATTAGCATATTTATTTCCAACGTGCATGGATTTAAACTACCCACAAAAGACATGGAAACTATGAACAAAATTAACATCCCAGCTCACTAAACATACATTATGTATGATTTTAGGTAATATTGAGCAATGAAAAGATTCAATGTTTGTAGGGTTATTTACAATAATCCTTGAAAAAATCATACTATGCTTACTAGGACCATTGGCATAGGTAAAAATTTAAAGCATATAGAAAAAGAAAATTCATGCACAAATGATTGAAGGTGAATGTGTTTTTCATTGATGTAGAAGAGTTAGAAGGACGTCCACAGACTGAAGTCTCTTCTCTTTTTCAGGAATTAAAAAATACTTTCAACATAACTCTTCATTTGATTTACAAAATCCCGAGCTTCATCAGTAGCCTCCAGGAATTCATTCATTAAACTGGATACAATAAGAGATACAGTGATACCAGCCCCACTATGAACAATTGTAAAAGGATGTTCTTGAGTGTGGTTTGAGAAAATTTTCTGCTTATCAAACAGTGATACTGTTTCTGTCCAAGAGACTTGGAATATTGATACATGGATTTGAGAATGGAGCATTGGAAGTAAAGAGCCATTTGGAGAGAGTACTCTTTTCAGATATAGTTCTAATACCATCACAATATTCTATCCACCAACCGGTAGCAAAAAACATTTCACCCCATGGGTTTTCCATTTTCATATCTGCAAGGAAATGGCATGGAAGAAAAATTTGAAAGTTCACACCATTGTTGTTGCTCTTAATGCACAACATAACCAAAATAAAGGATTCACAGTGCAGCTTTATCTTAGGAAGATAATAATTTCCATCAGGAACGTTGACTCCTTGAAGATGACCATGGTTATACGGAGGCAGGTAAATGCTCTGGGGGAAATTAAGATGATATTTCTTCAAGTACTTATCCAAATCTGGGAGAGTGCTGTCGTATATCTCATAGTAATCATTGCCATCAATATTCATCATATTATCAATCCATTTTCTAGCCAGTTCATCAGCTATTCCGATTATTATAGGAGCCATTTAATCTACACAAAGGTTGAGTAATTAACTCTTAAGTGAGTTGATTTTTCATAAAATTTCTGAATAAAAGTAAAAAATGGCTAAGGCATTAAGGCACAGAAGTCCAATTTTGGCACACAGGTATAACTGTGTCGCGCAGGTTTTTGGTGCATAGGTATCACCGTGTAGGTCAAAATACCTCTGGAGGAGCGCGACATGGAAAAAAGAAATGAACCGTGAAAATCAGCCACATGCGTGAAAAAAGCAACCTGCGCGGTGAGAGCGGAAATGTTTGAGATCCGGGTTCTTTGCGCGAGAATGGCCGCTTATTTATTGGCCAAGCCGCACCCTGTGCACCTCTCATCTACGTGGCAGTATCTGAGTGCTCAGAACCTGCACTCCACCTTTTCTTTGGTTTTCTTTTTTACCTCAGAGTTACATCCTCCTTCCATTCAGATTCTTCTCGAAGGGGGGGACTTTCGTTAAATCTTCCTTTTCTTCACAGAGTCTAAACGACTTAAATGGTGAATATCGTAGCATTAAGTGATTCATCCTTTGAAGAGACATCAGAAATTGAAAAAGGCATGACCAAGGATTTGCTTCATTATGGGTCGTGCATGTTTCATCATGGTCGCGCAGGTATACCTGCGCGACACATATCGGGTGCACAGGTGACCTGCGCGCCCTAAATGATTTTCGCTAGGGGTCTTCAGTAGCCTATAAATACCCCTTTTGGGCCCCCCATTTCAAGGATGAAAAATTCCAAAATCTAGATTAAAGCTCCCGACGCCCTAGTCTCTTCTAGAAGTCTTCCAAACACATCTAAGGTAATTTCTTACCTAGAAAGGAAGATCTAAATAGGGAAAACAAGGCCTAAGTGTTGAAATTCATCAACACCTATGCCCCTAGGTGTTTAAACCCTTAAGGGAAGTAGACACAACTGTGCACCGCCTAATCCCTTCACCAAAACCTACGCGCCTCTCTTTTGGAAGCCCCTAGGGATAATACTAAGGGCTTGATCCAAGACTCTCCCAAGTATTGTTCTATGGGTTGACTATCGCGCAGGTACCTATGTGTCGCACAGGAATAAATGCCCGACTAGGACCTGTGCACCCATGCAGGACCTGCAGTCCTACTTCTTTTTGGGTGCCCCTCTTGCCTATTCACCTCTATTATTTAAATCCACCTCTCCCATTCAAGATTCAGCTTTCAAAACCCTCTACAAAGAAATTTTTGGCATGGTTCCCTTGTTGGACTCCGTGTATGAAATAAATTCTGTGGAATATCTCTTAAAACCTAGTGATTTACAAATATTTATGTCACTAAGGTTAGATATTTCATTCATTCAACCTCATCCTTTAATATGCGAGGATATTTTACCTGGGACTCCTTTTTAGGAGTATGCCCCAGTCCATGTTTTCTAAACCTGGGTATCTTCCTTAGGAGTAAGCCCCAAGTCCCCTATTCATGGGCCTCCTTCTCAAGAATAATCCCTAGTTATAAAGTTCCCTTAATTATGGGCATCCTCTTCCGGAGTAAGCCACAAGTTCCAAATTCCCTTTAACCCAGGTCTCCTTTTCAGGAGTATGCCCCAGTCCAAGTTCTCTTAATGTGGGCATCCTTCTTAGGAGTAAGCCCCAAGTCCTTTATTCATCAGCCTCCTTCTCAGGAATTATCCCCAGTTATCAAGTTCCCTTAATTTTGGGAAGCCTCTTTAGGAGTAATCCCCAAGTTCCTAAATATTGGCATCTTCCTCAGGAATAAGCCCCAAGTTCCAAATTCCCTTAACCTGGGCCTCCTCTTTAGTTGTAAGCCCCAGTCGTAATTCCCTTTAACCTGGGACTCCTCCTTAAGAGTAATCCCCAGTTCTCAAGTCCTTTAACTTGGGCCTCCTTCTCATAAATAAGCCCCAGTCATAATTTCTCTTAACCAGACTTAATTTGTTTTGATTTGGACTTCCTTCTCAGGAATAAAACACATACCATAAGACCCCTCTAATTTGGGCATCCTTCTCAGGATTATGTCCTATGTTAAGTATCCAAATTTCAATAAAGCACATAGACCTTTATGGACCTTGTTTCCAGGTTTCTTTCCTGATGTAAATCCTAATCTTCATCTATCTGGGAAGTCGTACATACATAACCCCCACATCATTTCTTATGATTGCATCTTTCATGGCACAATCGTCTGGTTTTACCAATACCTCTTGTTTCTCACATCGATAATTACTCACGTGATCTTAGAGCGTAAAAGTAATTATGAAATCTTTCTTTGATCCATCAATCATGCATAAACCTCCTACTTCTTTACACGAACTACATGGGTTATGATTCCTTATCTAAACAAGGATACGTAGGTAGCCCATCTATGGGTAGAATCCCAACTCTGAAATAATCCAGATCTTTCTGAATGATAATAAACTTCAAGTGCCCCGCTGAGTGGCTTTAAAACCAGTATGGTTATCACAATGACCAATATATTTTAATATAATGTGTCGAAAGATACCATTTACTAAGAATCTCTTACAAATACAGATGATTATCTATCGATGATGAACCTGGAATACATATAAAAGATTCTCTAAATCTCATACATACTAATCATTGATTGTCATATCTAAAGGAAAGATAATTTTCATACTTGGTAATTTAATAAGGATTCATGAACATAACTTAAATATATAAAGAGAGTCCCAAAGTAGACAATAATTCCCCCCAAAAAGGTGTGATGAGTCCGACCTCCCATCCTCTTGACCAGTGAAAATTCTTATTCCTAATCAGTTCACAACTAATAAAGCACCTACCTTTGTAAAGTAGGTCCAAATGGATATAGAATCATTGGATGATTCTGATTCTACGAAAAAACCCATAAGAAACTGCTTGGAATGTTTGAACCTTAAACAATCGATTTCATCCCCATTTCTATAGGAAATAGGGTATTACTATTTATAATGGCTAGTTTGATTAGTTGTGGTGTGTTAGAACTCAAAGTTGCGTACAATACATGCTACTATATTATTCAAAGAGAAGCGTACCGTGGAATCTTGGGGTGTTACAGACCCAATGAACGATGAAGGCCATGTGGTAGATGGTTGAGAAAGAGGATCTAGTGGATATTGTTGTTTCTAGATTTTTTTCAGGCATGACGTCTTTTTCGGACTATACTTATTATCTTTACATATACCAAGGATCATTTTTTTATTATTAAACATGCATTTCATATTTTGTTTTTGAACATGTTATTGTGATTATTCATTTATTATATTGTTATTATTCAATATATTCACTCTGATAGGGGGTGGAGTCTCCCCATGATTCCACTTGAGACCCTAACTACTATTTGGAACATTTTGTTGTATGAGGAGGTGTTCTTGAAGTCATGTGGAATTTTGGAATGGAACAGGTGGTTTTGGTTGAGATGCTACATACAAACCTTGAAATTTTTTGATCCCATAAATACTATTCTTTAACATTCACGAGCATGAACTATGATATCCAAGAATTATTCCCTTTATTTATTAATTATACACATCTTCAAGATATCCATTTTAGAATATTGAGTTAACAACCATTTTAAAAAACATAGAGTTTATTTGGAAATAAATATCAGGAATATTTCCAATTTTTTCAATAATTTATTTCAAAAAAATTATATAATCAATATAAATAACCTCATATTTATTCTATCACTTATAAAATATATTAGTTTTTTCTGTGATACTGCCCCTTTCATATTATGTTTATTTCTAAGAGTCTATTTTACGTTAATCATCTTTTTTTACTCGGGATATGTAAATAATCCCATGTATCACTATTCTATATTTAATTAAGTTATTTGTTCTATAAATATTATCTACTCATTATATTTATAACCAAATTTCATACATTAAAATCTATCATTTGAAAATAGGCTTCGGTGGTTGGAGTTTTTAAAATTTATTTTTCATTGGAAACCTTGGTAATATCTACAATGATATTTTGGGGATCCACACATTTTCTAAATATTGATAACTATATATATATATATATATTTCAACGCATTCTAAGTTCATTATCCTTTTGAATAATCATGGTAAATAAGATAACATGTTGTGATAATTTAATTTTTGTCATAATGATCATCACTTCCTCTTGAAGAGCCCTCAATCTCTCTACCAAACATCCAACTATTTTAAAAATTGCCATGATCCTCCATAAAAATAACATAATAGTTGTTAATTAAATTTTTTAAATTTTTTTTCAACCCGCTCAGAGGTAATTATTTAGGGTGTAAATGCAAGAAAAATTCCACCATATTTCCTCTTATCAATTTTTCCAAAAAATGATCCATCTATTTTTATATAATTTGGGATATCAAACACCTACATGATCGTAAATTTTTTATTATTTTTCCAACACAACTCATATGGTTTATTCACCAAACTTGTTTATTGTAAACATATACTGATAGTGTTAAAAATAATTATTTTATCTTTATTTAAAAAACACATTTAGGACCCATGATTTTAATAACATGTTTCTTATAAAGACCTCCATGTTTCATCTCTTTATCTATGTTAATTATTTTTTATGGAATATATAGATTTCCAAATTAATTTTTCATTACATGTTTTACAAGATTTGATTTAAAATATATATTTAGGTTCTTAGATCGACTTTTGAACTAAAATCTAGTGACAAAGTACCCCTTTTAATTTTTTTAAAACTGATACAAAAAATTTAAACAGCTAAAAATAATTATATTTACTCACTATAAAATAAAAATAATACCTATGACTAAAATAATCAATAAAATTGATATAATTATTATATTCCTTGGATTATTTCATACCCACCATACCAAAAACATCCAAATGCACATGTTCAAGTGGCCCATTGTTTATCACATTGAAGATCTAATGGACTAGGTTCAATATTTTTCATTCTAGCTAAAAATTAAAAATAGAGCTTTTTTATTATTTTAAATATGGTTTTCCACTCATGAGATAATAATTTAGAATTATACTCTTTTTTTGAAAACATGAAAAAAAATTCAATACCATAGCTCCTTTTAAACATTCATACTCAAAAATATGAATTAAAATCATTTTTTATTTAAAATAAATTTATATTCTTCCCCTATAATTTCATAATGAATGAAAAATACATTAATAATATATTGACACAATCATTCTTATAAAAATTTACATCATTCCAAATATTTAAAAGTTTTGATACTGAGGCGACCCATGATAAAAATATCATTATTTTATGACATTTCAATATTTTTTATATTACATAGCAAAAATAATCTCACAATCCCAAGAACTGAAGGTTTAGTGTCTTGGAGGATCTTCTAAATAAATCATAGAATAACCCCTTATATACTTCCCATAAGTTATACACATCTTCATAACCTAGATAATGGTAAAATATAAAAAGGGTGAAATGAAATACCTAGTAAGGGAAATGTCATCAATATTTGATTAAGGGATTTGTTATAAACATGCGAGAAAACATGATCAAGGGAAAAATAACTTATCATAAATAAAATGGAAGAAATATACTTGTCCACGAGTCATAATAGGATAACATGTAATCTAAAATAACCCAACTTATACGATGGTCTTATATTAAATTTTTTTTATATAATTATCTTGATCCATGGTACATAACATTAGCATAGAAATGAAGAAAAATCATAAGCATAATAAATCATAACATTTGGAACATTACTATTTGAATCTTGTATATTAAAAGACTTGTTATCATGTATAACCACACCATGTAATTTCTAAATCCTTCTAAAATAGATAACTGTATGGTATTCATGCCCAGTCACGTTAACATAGTTAATCTTACCACTTCTATTCTAAATAATGAGAATGTAGATAACCAAATCATGCCAGGGCTCAAAATCATTATCGGATGAGTTATAAAACATTATGGAATGAATAATAAGGAAATATATGACCCAAATCATTTAAAACATATATACTTTTGACATTTGAAATGATTCATTTATCATATCATAAGGAACTCATGAAAATAAAATAGATTTCATAAAACTTCTAAATAGTTTCGTATAAAATGAGTTCTAGATTTAGATCATTTGAAACATAAATTATAATCAACTAAATGGAGTATATAACAAAAGAATTCATATGGTGATTCATAAAACATGAATCAATAGGAGATAGATCCTTTGGAGGTAAAGAGGGAAATGAGAGAAAATTTGAAAAAAGGTCTTTAGAGAACATTTTATTACATCATAGCAAAGTGAAAATATTATGAGCCACATTTGAAAAAAAAAATTACAGTATTTTTAGTAAATACCTAATAATTATTCTTTTAACAATAAATCATAATAAGTATTCATTTAAAAAATAAATAATGTTTTTTAAAAGAATTTTTATAGTTGAAAATAAATTATATGGCACTGAAAGGAAAAAATTTCAATATTTGATATACATTAAATAAAAACCACAATGAATTAAATAGTGATAAAAAATAAATTTTTAAAGAGATAAATATAAATTTTAATATCATTAGAAATAATAAAAATTTCCCTTTTTTTAAAATTAAAATGGATCATTGATGGGAAGAGTAAATATGGACATGGATCAAAAATAATTCATTTGGAGGGGATGATAATTATTCTTAACATCATAAAATGTTATGAAAGAAGAAAATAATCATAGAACGTGTATTGGATGTGAAAATATGATTCTACATAATATTATGAGTGAAGGAAACATAATATCATTATACGATTAATGAAAACAATCATGAATACCCATAGTAAAATCAAAATAATTATGACCCAATAAAAATTTGAGTTAAGAAAACCCCTTACCATTACACTTGACATCCAAAAAACTGATTTGACCTCATGTATAACAAAAATAATAAACCTAATATACCATTTTTAAACACTATTCATATTTATTACCATTTCTAATCATTAATTATATTCACTGATTTTATGTTCAATAGTATATTAATGTTAATTTTTTATTATTACAAGTTAGTAATTTCAATCATTTCGCATATGTTTTATATTGGTGATATAAAACCCCATTAGTTTACAAAAATATAATAATTACTATATTATAATATATATTTAAATTATTTTTTTAAGGATCCATGCATCCCTATTTTCATTTGATTGAAATTATGGTCATTGTTGGCGAGAACTAAATCCATGACTAGCTTGTTTCCAGTAATTTACTGATATCAGTAGATTAAATGATAAGGATTATAAATTTATTATATATATTCATAACCATATTAATGATATATATTACACCTTAATATCATATATATTCACCAAAAGATATTTTAACCATTAATGAAGGTTAGTGAAGAAAAATATAACATTTCACTCCATGGAAGCGATAGTCCACAGGTACTCATAGATGATGTTTTATTAATAGAATAAAGAGATGTTAAAAATCGAATTATAATTTCAGAATACTAATAATGTTATAAAAACATATTTATTCATTAAATTAAACCTTTAACCATCCACATAATGTGATCACGAAAATTAGAACACATCACTCCAAGGAAGTGGTAGTCTGCACATACGCATGGATGACATTTTCATTTTTTAAAGGGAAGGGAAGAAGAGAATAATTTTTCAGATAATATAAAAAAAATTAGTATAATAATTAAATTTATTTAATTATTTTATTATGGTATAATCTAATTTTTGGTAGAAGAAGAATACTTAAATAATTAATAATGAAAATGAGTGATTGAGAATTTTTACCCTACTCCTTCGAATAAATCCTTTGAAAATAGTATTAAGATTTATAGGGTTTTATTATTGAGAATACCATAAGCTATATGATATTTCTAGGAGTGTAGTGTGGGGATCTAGGAATATTTTTTCTTAACTAAGGAGCAATGGGTGTGAGGATAAGTGGCGTGGGGAAGTGGTCATTTTATAAGGGAGTGGAGAAGTTCTTGTGTAATAAAAGGATCACTATTCTAAGAGACTATATCCAAAATTAAAAACTAATGTATATGGGATGAGATTAGGTAACTAAGTCCCCAAAACCGTCATTTTGATTTTTTACATGCTTTACGTCTTTTACCAATAATTTTATCACATTTACAATTTTAAATTTTTTGTCATAATTTAGTTTTACCTAAGTAATTTATTTTTGTACCTAAACAGAAAGTTCTTATTAAATTATTCAAAAATATTGATTCCATATATTAATTTAATTATATTTGATAATATTTTGACAAGTTCTATCAGTTAATTTAAAAACAATCAATGTATAACACCTTCAAAACAATTTTAGTGATAAATATAACTTCTGTTATAAAATGTAATATATAAATTTGAAAACATAATATTTTTAACTATATAGTTTTACTTGTAAAATTCATATATTTTCAAAAGAAAATTATTCATAAATTTTTATTTTATTGTTATATTCTAATGGTCTCATAAAATTACTTGTATTTATTAAAAAAATATTTTTTAGTACTCCCCCACTAAAAATATCTTCAAAAAAATTAAAAAAATACATCCTAAGAAAATATATTAATGATAAATCAAAAATAAATTTAATTTTTTCAAATTCATATTCTATAATTGGGTACATAACTTTTATATTGAAACATATATTTAAAATAGTTTTATTGAAAATTAATTTTCCAAATATTAAATTATCTTGTTTTTATTTCATATAAATTTCATATTAAATTAGTGTCAATATATTATTAACATAAAAAAATATATTTTAAACATTTCATCATTATATGCATAGTTTCTTGAAAAGAAAACTAATAGCGGATACTTTTTTTAATTACTTTTTTAATTATAAATGATCTTATTTTTATTTTGTATTCTATTTTAATTTAATTATTTCATAAGTATTAATAGTGAGATTTATTTTTATTTATATATATATTCCACAATGTGGTTAACATTGTTTACATTCTCATATTCAATGACTGATTTATGAAAGTTATTTTCAAGTTAATAGAACGTGGGATTACTATTTTTTGATTAGTGTTGTTAATGAAATAAGATACCTAACGTATTGTTTATTTTAAAGATAAATATTCACCAAAATAGTAGTTTGTTACATTAAAACCCCATTAAAAGATTTTATCCCTTGAAATTTTATCTATGGGATTAAAACAATTTCAAATGTTTTATTATTATTACATCCTTAGGTTCCCATGTCACTTCATAAAACTTATGATTCGACCATAAACATTTGACTAAATGGATGGTCCCATTCCATAAAACATTATCTATTTGATTAAGGATCTTTGTTAGTCATTCCTCATATGAGATATCATTTTGTAGATTTATGGAATTTGGAATTTTGGTCTTGTGATGGTTCTGGTTTGTACCTCCTCAAAAGAGATATATGGGACACATTATGTACTTGGAAGAGGTTTGGAGGAATTTATATGAAATATGTAATAGTCCATATATGATTAAATTGAGATAATTTTGTCAAATATTTATGGTAAAAATAACTACTATCCACTATAAATCATGAAGAGTGTAATTTTTATCTTGATTTTTAAATTAATAAGAGGAATAAGAAATTACATAATTTGTAATGTCTCCAAAATAGTACTACCTAAAGTTACAGTATTGGTGGGATGCATGACCTCTTTCATGCCTACCTATATGCCAAATGAAGTGACTAATTACGAGGGAGTATAAAACATAGTGGAGAGACTATATCCTCTGGTAAAGAGTACCATGAGAGAATAAATATAATAGAAGAGTATATGTAACAACGGAAAAATATGAATAATTTAATAGGGAACCAAAGATGGGAAAGGAAAACTGAATAAATCAAAATAACAATAGTATGATGTAATGAAATTTTGGATATAACTAAATGAAATTATGAGATTCATACAAATAAAACATAAGAATAATCAAATGATGTATCCAAAGAACACATTTTTGAACCCCATGTTGGTCTCATCATCAAGATACAGCCCTTCTAGCAATCCACAATTCTACAACACAGTCCCTTTCCCTTATCCAAACCTGCATCCATAAAAATTGTATGTGAACCAAATTGAAGGCCATCCTGGGTGAGAGTACAACTGAGTAGGTAAAAACCACCATGTCTAATAAATACAGTCTGATAAATATAGTTCAGGAAATATTGTGATAAATATTTTATTAATTTAATAAATCAATTCTCTGTATAATGTAAACCCACTAATCCCACATGATCTGGTTTAAAATCCATGGTTATTCAAACCTTCTTCAACACCCATCCATGTGTATCTAGATAATGGTGAATCATTATACATTACCATAGATAAACTCACCAATGTAATATTATCCCATATAGGATGAACGACACAAACATGACTTTGTCAAATGGCCTCCTCTAACATGCTATCCCTAATCTCACACCCTAGAATATATAGATAGTGCATCTGGACCTCAGACACCCAATAATGATACACTATTTCCTTGAAAATCATGTAACTGTGTTCATATTCCTCATTTGGTAAAATATTCATGAACTATTCTCCCCCAAATCAATAAAAAATAGGAGTCATATCAAGAAACATTCATCATTCCAATAAGTATCCTATACATAGGAATTAATCTCAATTGATGCCACTTAATCCCAAAATCTATTAAATAAATTTAGAAGGAAAAAATTAAACATATTAAAAATATAACCACATATCACAATGATAAATTCATCTAATTATAATTTGGATTTCCAGTTTTGTTTTATAAGTACTGGTTTCCAATAATCATCATGAATATATGAAAACTATTTCAATTATTCATTAATCATAATGTCATTAACTTATATATTAACCAAATTTATCCGAGGAAATTCCACCTTAGTAAATGAAAATAATTACATGTTGTACACATTCATAAAATTATGCACACAATTAATCAATTTTTTCACACTATCTTAGGTATCTAATATTAATTTTCCATTTCTCAACAATGTCCAATGATAGAACACCTAATGGGTAGTCGCTGGTCTCAGTATCCATGACTATGGACCCAATGGAATTTAATAGATGAAAAAAGGACAAAGGATTAATATTTAAAATGTTTTATCCAATTGATTTGGTTGAGCATGTGTTGTTTATTACGATCTCACATATTTAAAAAACTATGGATAATTAAATCAGTTTAGGGGATAATATTTAGACAACCCACCTTAATCTGGAAATAAAATAAATGTTACCAATAGATTACACTAATAAAGAAAAATATAAATTAACATCACAATGTAAAACCTAGATCGCACACATATATATCAAAACATGATTCACCAATGGTCAAGAGAAAAATAGAACAGAGGATAAAAACAATATAAATAACTTGCTAGAGATTAAGCACTAGAACAAGATGTTCATATAAGAAGGAATCACTCCAAAATCACCTGGATTCTCCCTAGGATTCAATTGAGAAGGATTCACCATGAATGAAAAAAATTCAAATATGTAGTTTTGGTTGAAACTGCTAATCCAGGGATATTAATGACATGAATGAATTTCACAATGTGAATTTCTATGTTTATAATATATGTTGAAATATAAATAACCTTAGGTTAAAATACCCTCAATTGAATTTTTCAGGAAATGAATTAGTTTTTTTTGGAACGTAAATGTTTTAAACTCTAAAATAGTTCATGTATTATTCATGAGGACATGTTCACATTGTGTAACCCATTCACGATGTGAAATTTTCCTACAGATTAATCACTATGAAAATTTTCTAAAAAATAGAGCCACCTCTAAATATTTCCAAACCAATGGATAATCCTCTAACTACATTGAACCTTTTATCTCAAAACACCATCAATGAAAAAAATAAATAATAGAAATTTATGTCATTTTTCTAGGAAAAATCTCTCCATACTCAATAGAAACTCAACCACTATGGTTTGATGAACAAAATATAACCCAACTAAAATAGGATTAATCAAACCTCAAGAAGGAAATACCTGGAAAGAGTAAGGTTCATACAACCTCCCCATCATATAATATATCATCCAATTGCTTCTATAAAAATCACTATGGGGTCGTAGTAAATAGTTTTTCCCACTATGATTGCATATTAGATGATCTATCCCAGGTATCCTCTTGAAAATGATCTTGAAGTCGTTAGAATTGTACTAGAAGTATATTCATTCAATGGATATACTTCTCAGAATTTTCCAGAATCCATAAGAGATTATCCCCAAATGAAGCATCTGCACCAATATTTATTTCATCAATGTTTCCTAAATTAGAAGGGTCTCAATGAAATCTCATAAACTACGATTTGTGAAACATGATGTACATGGAATTGAAGCATTGGGGAATGAACAATCATTATAACACTTTACTAACTCTTGCCACTATCTCAAATGACCCTATAAACATGGGTTTTATCATCCCCTATTTCTGGATACACATTTTCCTTAACCGTGGTGAATCTCAATGGAAAAATGATGACCCACCAAAAACTCCTAATGTATTCCCCACTAGTTAGGTTAACATTTTTTCATACTCTAAATTTTTACCATCTGCTTCCAGATCAATAAAACCTACTCTGACATCTCCTACACAATACTAGTTCCATTAATAATTGACTCACATGCCTCTATCTAAAAAATAAGGTAATGAAACTTTCCATTAAGACCAATTCTTTGAATATTTTTTTATAGAAAAACTCCATGACTTCCAAATTCAGCCTTACTGAACCACTAAAATCCAAAACACAATATGTTAACATTTCCATATAAATCATAATATTCCTCCTAGATTAGTTGTCAGTTTGATGATGGTGTGTATTAAAAAAATAACATATGACCCCAAGGCCTAAAATAAACTATTCCAAAACCAATAATTGAAATGAGGATCGTGATAAGAAATAATGCTCTTAAAAAATCCAATGCAAATGAACAACTGAAAGCACGTGAAGACTAATGAGACCATCTCTGGTGAAGGTATCCCTAATTTAAAAATACTAGGATACCTTCATAAGTCGATCTAAAATCACCCATATTGCATCATTATTTATATATTACCAAGGTAAGATTATAAAAAAAATCCATAGTGACTTCATCCCAATACCACATTGGAATGGGATGTGGCCACCACAGCTCGGTAGGTGTCCCATGATCAGGCTTAACCTACTAATGGGTGAAAAATCTCTCCCTGAATCCCTATACATATTTATTCATTCCCAGCCATCAATATATTATATGGAGGTAATGTTACATATTTTTTATACCTTTTTTTACCACTCTTCAATAAACATGAGACTCTCTCATCACATCTTTAAACAAGGCCTTATAAACCCATAGTTTTCCATGGATAAGAAGAACATCCCCACTACCAGGAGTCCATCTAAGTGGAGGCTCCATGTAATATAATATTTCCCTTAGATCTAATACATTTGGATCATATAACTTCTCAATATTTATCTATTAAGAAGAAAGGGTAAAACAAATGTCAAAGTTAGAGCTACTCAACCCTGAGACACCTGAACATATAGATGTGTATCTGCTAAGAGTTCCATTATATGCAATTAAATACAGGACTCCCCCACTACCACATTCTACATCTTCCAACTCAACGTATCAAAAATTAAGTTTCTCTTTCTGACTGTATAAGCTAGATATAATTCTAAATAACGTGATACTACACATAACTCATATGTTGAAGGATCATGTCTAGCAGAGAGAAGATTTACCTGAGGCTCTTATGGTTCATGTACACCTCAAACCTCTCAACCAAAAGATATTGTCTCTAAAATCTCAATTCATGTACCACCATAAATAGATTCAGTTCATGAGTAGGATAATTCCTCTCATTTGGCCTCTGATTTCAAGATCCATTGGAAACTACATAGTCCTCCTACATTGGAACTAATCTAAGTCTGACTCTATATGTGTCGTAATATAATAAATACTCCTTACTAGGATTAAATAAGGTAAGTATTAGTGTAGATCTCATCCATCTCTTAAACATATGGACTTCTCTTTTATAGGCATATGGCCATATAAGCCTCACCACATTCAAGGTTACCCAAACATAAGTGTTTGTAAATGGGAGTAGTCTTGGATAAAGAACATGTTATAACTTTCTAAACCTAGAGAAATATGAATCTAAAATAAATTTTTTAATACTCACAAGATACAATGAATGAAATATTCCCTATTTCCAATGTCACTCTATCTTATAATAAGACATGGTCTATGGATTTAATTCTATGAATCCAAAAAACTACATTTGGATAGCATGGAAAAAAGATAATTCTCTCTTAATGTACTCAATAATATTTCAATATGATGGGCATACTCATATGATGGCTGGGAGTATACTAAGATGTTTTTGATGAAAAAAAACAAACTAATAATCCATGAAAATATTAATTATCCGATTCATCAAATTCATAAGTACCTGTGGGGATTTTGAAAGACCATACAACGTCACTATGAACTCATTCATGCCATTTAAGTTATTAAAATTAGTTTGGGGTATGACTGATGTTCTATCCATCAACTGCTAGTACCATGACCACAAGTTGATTTGGTGAATATCTTATCCCCTCTAAGTTGGTTAAAGAAAACATTAATACATGAAATGTGATACCAGTTCATAAACATCAGCTGGTTCAATCATAAATTGGTCACACACAAACATAGAGTCTCATTATCCTTCTTGGAAAACGAATGGGAAGATCCCATAGTGATGTTCTGGGATATATGAAACTTTTATCTTCTATATAATACAACAGAAAATTCAACTAATGACGATATTATTGTGTTATCCTACATAGTGGGATGAGAACTGGCTCTACTCCTGACACAAACATGATCATGAACTTGATCTCCTTCTCAAGTGGTAAGCCATAGAACTCCATAAGAATGTTATCTTATAAAAATTCTACCAATAGAGGAAAATTATCATACGGAATTTCACTATTACTTAAGGAAATACCATATTTTCAAGATATTATATAATCTTATATACATTGAATTTGTCCATCATGAAAAATATCAATATCCCACTCCCCTTGGTAAAAACAGTTTCATCCTTCCAAATATAGAATGATAACTCTCATCGGGTAACATATGAAGAGATCCTAGAAAGGAACAAACTAAAACTTACCTAGAAACAAACCATAACATATCAATTACATAAAAAATGTTCCCATATTAAATGGTAACTACCAATTTCGAGAGAATGGTTCTTGTAGTGCTTGATACCCTTTGAACGCACTACCAATAGGGTTTCAATAGTCATGAACCCATTAAATTTCACCATAGACAAAACAAAACCATTTGAAAAGGGAGAATATTGTATGTAGTGTTATTATAAATAAAGGTAGATAATGAATGATTCATACCTATAATGGTATAATGTCTTGTATCAAAAGCAATCAAAGTAATATTCATAGAATGTAGTTAACATTCCCCTTTCCTTAGGATCTAGTATGATTCCCCTATGTTTATCTTTCTTTGTGGTACTACTGCTCCTACACTATGTCACCACATCACCAAACCTATCCTAAAAATCTAGTGGAACTCTTGATACCAGTATTACGAGGGGTAGTAGTGTCTTTCCCATACATATGTGCTTATCCTTATCCCCTTCCATTTCTTTAATGTGGAAGGATTCTACAGAACATATGACGCTAACCCAACCTTCCACAGATCTAAAACTCTACTATGGGGTGAGAACATAGTGGGAAATTTAGGCCCTGTTTTCCAAACTAAAATTACTTCATGGAACCATGGTCCAAAGTTGAATATACACCCCTAACACTACCTTTCCGAGTATATCATAAATGATAACTATCATAGAGGTGGTTCATTCCACTACAAGAAGAGTTCTTGAATTACCTTTTAAAAACATTTTAGCCACCACTCAAGGACTTTTATAGATTATATTTAATTATGAGATCCTAATTCATCACAAAATAACTTATTCTCAAGTGAAACACATTCACCTATAACCATATTACATAGTGAAGACCATTATTAAAATGTGTCATCTTAGATATCTCATCAGCTACTAAGGATTTAGTCTAGAACTTTGTACTGGTGAAGAGTTTGGTAGAGTCTTTCACTAAGAATATCTACTATTTCATGTGGGAAAAATTAGGATAATTATAATTCCTAATGTCTCGGGATATAAGTTGGTGAAATTTTTTTCATCAAATTACATTGTGGATAACTCCCATTACTAATGCCCGGATTGATCCAAAATTTCGAACCAATTCATTAAAGGTCAAAATGAATGTATAAAAAAACATGATCCTCAAATCTATGAGTGTCTTAATGTTCCGGGATATAGTGACCTAGGATTAACATACATTAAAATTACATCATTTTAGATGCATATTCAATACATTACACAAATACATTACCTTGGACCATAATAGTTTAGTTTCATCGGAAACATGGAAAAATAATAATCAATCCTAGTGAATGATCTTAAAAATATCCCATAATGATCACCACCTTTATTACTTCATCCTAAAACCCTTTTTGATAACTTTGGGAAAGGAAACAGATGAAATGTGTGTGCTAAAATGCTCAGTAATGTAGACAAGGGAGATATGTGTCTATAATCTTTGGGGTAGGAGAAAATGGTCATGAAAATATAAGATCATACCATGGATATCAAAGATCGTATTCATGAATCATGAAAAAATGTATAAATGTTAATAATACATGAATTATAAGGAAATAAAAAAAATAATACATGAATTCATAACATGAGAATAAAATACAGAATTTTGGCAGAAAAATAATCCTATATTATTGCGAACAATTATAAGTAAAAGTAGGTTCACTCATTAGGCTGTGAACATGATATTAGGACCTCACATAATCATAGGACATGAAAAAGGTCCATTTATAACATTGTGAATATGTAATAAGGTTCACACATTGTATTCAAGGCATCGATACAAAGGCCATCTTAGTAGTATAGGTTCACTACCCATACCATCATTGTAGTCATAGTTCACTCCCACGACCATCTTAGTAGCATGAGTTCACTCCTCATACTATCTTGGTAGTCATGGTTTATTCCCATTATCATATTGGTAGCATGAGTTCACTCCTCATACCGTCTTCAAATTCATTGGTCACTACCATTTCTATCTCAGTCTATCTCTCAAAATATAAATCTTTACCCAATGCATTGGGGAGAGATATAGGTCCCACCCATCACATAATGAAATCATAGAAACTTGTGCCAAAAAATTATAAAAAACATTATCATAACCCATGAAATGAATGGGTTTAATAAACAAGAAATCCTGTAATAACATGTAGAAAATGATACAGGTTTCATAATCATTTCATTAAAATCATAACCTGGGAAAGAGGAATGGATTTCATAAACATATAACCCGTGATAAATAAATGGATTTCATAAACATATCACCCGTGAGAGAGAAAATGTGCTCATAAAGGCCATAAAATTAAGCATAACCAAATAATTTAATGAACATGAATTGAGCATTTAGATCATTTCCTAGGAAGGTATGAGTAACATAAAAAAATCGATATTATATGGAAAAATAATTTGGGAATGTCTTTCAAAGAATTTTATTGAGAAAAATAATTTTTCTTCTTTGAAAAAGGATTTGTAATAAATTAATACATTCTAATACCATTTTCTTTTAAACAACATTTAAAAATTATAAAGAAAACATAAAATCATTTTGAAAACCTTTTTCCTTGAAAATATATAATAGAAGCTTGAAAAGTTTTTTTAAAACCTTTATCATTGAAAACATTTCCAATAACGTAAAAAAGAATTCTTGAAAACGTTTTGAAAACCATTTCATTAAAAATAAATATGATGAATTATAAAGAAATATTTAAATTTTTTGAAATTTATTTTTGAAAATATTTTTATAATTAATATTAAATTCCTTAAAAAAATTTGAAATCCATTTCATTGAACGTAATTTGTAAACATATAAATTAGGATTTAAAAAAATTATAAAATTTTCTTGGAGTAGAATTTGAAAAACATATTAATAATGATTTAGATCATTTTGAAAATCCTTTTTTTGGAAAAATTATAAAATAATCCTTAAATAATTCTTGAAAACATGGTTTCTGAAATAAAATAGGTTACTAACCAAAGAGAGCGATGTTGTCAGATTTTTCCAAAAAACATTTTCTTAATTATCAATACTACCAAATAATTGTAATATGGTAATAATAAATTGATATATATTGAATAAACAGAGGATAAGGAATCTCATGAGTGTTCTTGAGATATGCTTCCCAATATTTCATCAATGTAAGAAGAATCATTAAAAATCTCGACAAATGATTGTATTGTTTCAATAAACTCTTATCACATGGAAACATGGGATCATAAACTCCATGTAAGAAAAATAAATTACATGAATTTTAATATATCTTTAAAATAAGTATACTCATGTTATAACATTTAAAATTTAAGTATATACACCTCGAATAAGAATTTTGGTGGATAAAAAAACATGAGTCTTCAACAAGGAAAATTGAGACAAAACTATTTTACAGATTTCATAACTTTTGAAAAATAATATTCATGAAGTAAATATCTTATAATGGAAAAGTGAATACCTGTAAATTTAATAATAAGTTACATGTAATACCATAATGTTTTGTACATATACCACATAAAATGAACGTGTGGTGAATATATCATGTATCTCATGAAAATAAAAAGTGAGATGGAAGCTCCTTACCTTGTGTCTTGACTCTCGACGTACTCATTCAAACAACCTGTACAATAAATAATAATTTATTATACATGTTTTACATAGCCTTATTCTAATATCTAATAATATATATGGTTTTATGATGACATTATATTACTTAATGGTTAACCATCCAATGTTAAGGTTTCACTTTGGGTAATATTATCTTTATTTTCATGTGTCTTAATTTTGTTATATTGTTAGTCCTTATACATATATCATGATTTAAAAATGTAAAAAATGATATAAATATCATATATATAAATTATATTTATATTAATATAATATATAAAATATATAAGTATGAAATCTAAGACACTGTTCACCGGGATGGTAGTCGTACATACGAATGAACACTATTTCCGTTTAATTGTCATGTTGAGAAATAGTCAGTAAAATACTTATATGTATATATATATATATATCATTATTAAAATAGATTTATTATATCATATATATAATATATATTCACAGAAAAAATACTTAATACAAATCTGTGTAGGCTATAAACTAATCATTTCTCTTTGTAGGGGCGATCGTCCACACTTCCTCAAATGAAATTAATATATTTACATAACATGGAATGAATAAAGATATGTTCTATATAAAATTTAAAGGGAAATAAATTCATTATAAATATAATACCTATCATATATATAAATATATTTTCTATCATAATGACCACCATGATTGGGGGTAATGAAAAAAATGAACAATCATTATTTTGTGAGGTAATAGTTCACCATACACAGAAATGGTTTTTTTTGTTACCCATTAGATTGAGGTGTGTATAATTGTAGGTTGGACCATTTACAAAAAAAATCATAAAATATTTATTATATAGGATATGTTATATAATAACAGAAAAAATACATTTTTTGGGGTGGAGGAGGAAATAATAGAAAGGACTTTTGGGAATATATTACATCTTAATCGGGTAACGCCTCTAGGTTTGAGAAAAAATGATTCCTTGGATTTCCATAAGACCTAGGGAAGTATTATATAAGTAATATAGTGATTTTGGAAAGTTCTTTGGGAAATAGTTTTTATGACAATTATTGGTTTGAGAGTTATGAGGAAGTGGGAGTGGTGGTGGCCTTTTATAGGGAAGGAAAAGGACTTACTTGAAATTTTTAGAGAAAATTTATGTGTACACATATTCTTACCTAAATAAGTCATAAAAACTATCAAAAATAAATAAAGGATGGTTTATGGATGCTTTGTGGACATAAAATGTGTGTTATTAAAGTTTCCAGGTCATTTTGGCACTTAATTTTAATGTTTAGTCTCTAGCTAAGCTTAACAAGGCCTTAATTTCTGTGATTAATTTTAATCACTTCTACTAATCATTTCGGTCAAAAATTAAAATTTTCTTTTTAGAATAAAAATATTATTATTAATAAAATGGCGTATGTATTATTTTTTATATTCTATTCACCAAAGCAAAAAATTTATGATTAATGCTAAACCTATAGATAGAATGAAATAACGGGGTTTTAAAGTATAAAGAAGTTCAAAAGTTTAGTATGTTTTTTATATTAAATTTTAAATATAAATTGATTTTAGTGACCTAAGTAGTATTAATATATTTAATATTGATCTAATGTGACATTTATACAATTTAATATCATTTAAAATCAATAATTGATGAAACAAATAATGCACTTTTAACTATAAAACAGTATTTTTTACTATTCATAAAAAATTGCAGTTTCTCAATAATATCCAAAAAAATTATCCCTAGGTGAATTTTGATTTTCTGAATTAAAAAATTTATTTTATTTTAACAACTTCAATTTATAAATTTTTCAATAATTAATTTTATTATTTTTCACACGAGGATATTAAAAGCTGTTTATTTGAAAAAATAGTATTTTTAAGCATATAATGACATTACCAAAAATTTAATCATTAATTATAATTATTTATTATTGATGTTCAACCATTATAAGAAAAATTTTAAAATTAGTTATCACTATTCATTTTACTATGTTTAATTGGTAGGTTATAATTTTTTTGATTAAAAAATAATAACCATAAAATTATTTTTCATAGAATCATCAGTTTTTCATGTATCATACCCCAAGTTGATGTTGCATGTAATTTTTGTTGAGTTAGTGTTGTGTGTGGCAGATTCCAAGTCAGTGTTACATGTAGTGTTATTCAAGTTGGTTATGTGTGTAGCGCAAGCTATGTTTTTGTTGCGTGTAGCACAATACATGATGGGGTCGTGTGTGAAAGAAATGTTTCACTTAGTGTTTCAATATATACATATATAACTATTTATAGTTTCATGTGAAATATAAAATATATAAAAGATAAAATAATATAAATTTTTTTACAAAATATCATGGTGTTACATTTAACCCCCCAAAAAATGAATTTCTCCTACAAAATCATTTGGGTTATCAATTCTTTAATACTAGAATGTTTTGTTCCTACCATCTCACTTTGTAGAAATGAATCCTAAAACGTTTGTTAAAAATGGAATGTTGGAACCATAATGGTTACCCAATGTTACTCATAATGAGATTCCCACATAGGAGAACATTGGTGGGAAGTGAAAACATGGACATGGAAGATAAATATTACCATCATGTTTTAATGGAGGGTGATAGAGAATAAGGTCAGAAGAATGTTAACAATCAGAAGTCCATAAATCCTTGATTAAAAAATGGAGTTTCTTATTCATCAGAAAGGAAGGTAATATGACAAAGGTTTTTGTTTCAAGATCATATTTCATAATGTTGAATAATATTCATGAGAAAGATAAACTTTAAGGATTTCAAAAAAATCCAACCCTTTACTATTTCATGATCTAATTCACCCCTTTCTCTAAAAAGGGAATGTGGATATTACATTCATGAAGTACTAAATGATAATGCGATCCATTATATTCCATTCAATTTGTCATCAGTTTTCATCAACCCAATGTTTTTTGAATGGGTTATGGAATATTCATAAATCCTAAAATGGAGAGATATCACAATAATCTGACTAATTTAATCTCATTTTTAACTTCAACATTCTATAAATGGTAACCCTGATAATCCTTCGGAAAGATGAAAATTAAAATCTTAGGAAATAATGTAAAGAAATCAGCTTAACATTGATCCCTGATATATCATTATGTACCACTTGGTTGTCACATTCCATACATGTGAATTCCCTCCTCCAATATTATATTTAGACACGGTAACATACTTAATTACTATAAATCCTTTCTGAAATCATGAATTTTTCCTTATTCAAAAGTATATTGGATCTATTCATCAAGAAAATAAATGTTCTAATCTTTATCCTTGATGACATATAACAAATTTTCAATTTTCAAATTTGTACCTTCCAATTATATATTCATAACCCACATATGTTTACCCATACATAATTATCTAAACACAAATAAAATATTAAGGGTTACCTTCCCTTAATCAAAATATCACCTTTTCATCAAATAACATTTCAGTCCATCGAGAATATTCAAAAAAAAATTTAAATACTAAGGGAAAACATATGAAGAAAAATCCTTGCATATTTCGTCATCCATAATATTTTGAAACCAAACACATAAAAACATCAATTACATTATCCTTAATCCATTAAAAATGTAGCCTCATCCTATTTCATAATAACACTTTCCTTTCACATATCATCGATATTCTCTTTATTATCTACAATGTAACCATTTTCAAAACACTTTGCTGATTTTCTTCAGGATATTTCCTCTATGAACATTGAATTTCATAATGACCATTCATTACACATTTAAAACACCCAACATTCTATGATGACATAGGGAGGTAAATATTATCATCTATTTCATTAACCAAACTCTTCATTTTTCCCATGCAATCACTTAATTTGTGTTACTCTTTTCAAAAGTTAGAAAATTTTATTTTTCATCTATGATATTTTCTTAAGTGATTCTTTAGACACACTTAACACTAAGGAAATGTAATAATCTTTCCACCATGGTATCCATTACTCTATCTCTCAGGGAACTCCATCTTTCTCTTCCTTGGGGAATTTGGGAGTAGGTTAAGGTATATGTTGTTAACCATGTTCCTTGGAAAATTATTAGACATGATCACAACATCATTCACTCTAGTGATCATCAAAATTGACTTCTCATCTGAAAATATTCCATCCTAATCAACATTTAACTAGTTCCTTACATTTACCACCATTAAATAAAACTAGAATAATTTTTTGAGAATTATTTATCTTAGTAGAGAACCACATACTAATAAAATTATTTACTTATGCGATTTCTAAATCATGACATGTTCCTTAATATAAGACGCCCAAGGACTACCATAGGTTATTCAAAGAAAACTTATATCTAAATCATTCATGATGGTTCATGAACAGTTTGTGAATTTCCAATGAATATCCCCAGAGAGCGTCAAAAAGGTGTGTAATAACGCCCGCTATTGTGTATTAGATTACACTGAGATTGGTCTAGAACATCTTTATAGTGTTGCTACTCCTAGGAAGATCTATTCTAGATCCACATAAAATTATAGTATCTAGACTGTGATGTATTTCTAGGAAACCACTAACTTTATCCTTTACCACAATTCTTGGACATTTTTCTAAATTTTTACTTGTCCTTATAGTTTTCCTTAGAGACATCCCTTGATATATCCTTCGAAATATACCTCAAGATCTCATTAAATTTTTTGAATCCTAGTTTCCAATGGTTTATTATACCTTTCCTTTGATACCAACTATAGAAACTCAGGTTAACATAAATGTATATTACATTATTTTTTTGATGAATATTCAGCACATTTCAAAAATACATTCTCGAGGACTGTGATAGTTTAGTGTTTTTGGAAAAAGGATCTTCTATCCTGCTGAAAGATCTTCAACATCACCAATAATGATCTACCCCTTTAGTAGTTATACCTAAAACCTTTCTTCATAGCTCGGGGAAAGTAAAAATAGGATAGCAACGACCTCAATTTCTCAGTAAGTAAAACATGGGATATATTTAAGTATAATCATAAGTGTATGTGGATATAATCATGAAAATAGGAGATCATACCTGCATATAAAAGATCATATACATGAATCAGGGAATAAATATTGATAGTTCATAAGACATAAATCATAAATAAAAAATAACATTATCTATAAAAGTGTAACACATGAATAAAACATGGAATTGTTGTAGTCACTTAAAGATATAATATTGTGGAATTTTATAAGTAGAAACATGTTCACTCATTGGGTTAAGGACATGAGATTAGGACCTTACATAAACTTATAGACATTGAACTAGGTCCAAACATAACATTTTGAAAAGTAATCAGCTTCATGAATAGTATTAAAGGAATCACATACATGGACATCTTGGTTGCATGGGTTTACTCCACATACAATATTGGTTGTCATTGTTCACTAACATGTACATCATAATAGAATGAGTTTCCTCCTTATACCATCTTGGTAGTCATGATTCACTCTAATTGTTATTGTAGTAGCATGAGTTCACTCCTCATACCATCCCGATAGTCATCGTTCACTTCCAGGGTCATCTTACTCTATCACATGAGATAAAAATTGTTAACTAACTCACTATAGAGAGAAATATGTCCCACCAATCTCATAATGAAGTCGTACATACATGTGCTATGAAATCATAAAAATAAATATCATAACCCATGAAATGAAATGGGTTTAATAAATAAGAAATCATAACATAACTTCTGGAATAAGATACAAGTTTCATAATCATTTCATCAAAATCAAAACCCGTGAAAGAGAAATCAATTTCATAAACATATAACCCTTGAAATATAAATAGATTTCATAAAAATATAACCCATGATAGAGAATTGGGTCTCATAAAGACCATGCCATTAAAAATAATCAAATATATGAAATAATATGAATGCAATTTTTAAGATCATTTATAATGAATGATTGAGTAACTTGAACAAATGTCATTTTAGAGTGAATTTTATTTTTGAATGTCTTTCAAAAACGTTTCTTGAGGAAAATATAATTTATTTTTTGAAAAGTAATTTTTATTACATAAAAACATTTGAAAATAATTTTATTATAAAATACCTCAAAAATTATATAGAATACATGATAGAATTTTAAAAACATTTTTCCTTGACTCCCTAAAAAATAATATTGAAAAAAATTTAGAAAATTTTTTCTTTGAATGAAATTTGGAAAACTTATAATGATTTCATGAAATTGTTTTGAAAAACATTAATTTTAAAATAACATTAAAAACCTGTAAACAAATATTTACAATGTCTTGAAAACCATTTCATTGAAAATACTTTTAAAACTTATAAATAAATATTTAAAACATTTTCAAAAACCATTTTGTTGAAAATAATTAAAAAACAGAATGAAATAAATCATTAAAACATTTTTAATGAAAAAATATTAAAATTTATTGAAAAAAGTTTTGAAAACATTTTTTAGAACATGTTTTGTTTGAAAAAAAACAAATTTCAGATAGAAGAGAGATATGGTCCGATATTTCATAAAAACAATATATAAATTTTCATAAGTAACAAAGAGTGGAATTATAGAACTAATACATGTATATATATTGAATAAATAAGGGATAATGAAACTCATAATCTTTCTTGAGACATGGTTCACAAGATTTCATCAAATAAAGTATAATCATTAATAATCTCAAAAAATAATGAAACTGTTTCAATAATGTCATATCATTCAGTAATAAGGGATCATACCCTCCATGAAAGATAAGAAATCCAAATGAAGCATAATGTCTCATGAAAATATGTATATTCATTTTATAACATGTAAAATCCAATTATATACACCACGGTGAAGAATTTAGGTTTATAACAAAACATGATTTTGAACGATGGAAAATTGAGGTAAAACTATTAAACAGATTTCATATCTTTTGTAAATGAATCCATATGAAATAAATATCATAAAATGGATATGTTAATACACATAAATATACTTATAAGATACATGGAATACCAATATGGTAATTACATCCACCATACAAAAGGTAAGAGTGGCCAACATAGCCTGTATCTCATGGAAATAAAAAGGGAGATGAAATCCCCTTACCTTGTGTCTTAACTCTTTCCATATGCATTCAAACCACCAATATAATAAATATAAAATTATTATAAATTTTTGAAAGAACCATTTTATTATATCTAATACCATATATTGTTTTATTATTACCTTATATTACCAGCTTGTTTACCATCCTATGTTAAGGTTTAAGTTCGGGTAATATTATATTTTTACATATATGTCTTAATTTTGTAATGTCATTATTAATTATTATTCATTAATTATTTTATAATGTAAAAAATTATTGAAAAATAATTTATAAAAAATATATGTTTATTTTAACAGTATATATAATATATAAGTATGAAAATGAATACATCGTTCATATAGATGGTAGGTCGTACGTACACATGAACACTATTTCTATTAAATTGACGTGTAAAAAGAAACAAAGTAAAATAAATATATTTATATATTTATAATTATTAATGAATCTTTATGATATCATATATATAAATTATATTAATTAAATCCATCCTTAATACAAATCCATGCAGCGTATGAATGAATCATATCCCTTCGAGGGGTCGGTAGTCCACACCTCCTCAATGAAAATTATCATATTTACAAAAGATGGAAAGCATAAAGGTATTTTATATATCATATATAAACATATTTTTAAACATAATATTCACCATGATATGTGTTAATAGAAAAATTAACAATCATCTTATAATGTGATATAGTTCTTCATACACAAAAACATTATGTTCGTTATCTATTAGATGAAGATGTGTGAATGTTTCGGTCAAAACATTTAAATAAAAAAAATACTAGTATATTTAGGAAATTTTTTATATATATAATAATATAATTAATATATTTGGAGGGTTAGACATGGAAAATGAAATAATAAACTTGAGAGAATGCATTACATCTTGATCGGGTAACTCTTTTTGGTTTGTGCCAAAAGGGTCACTTGGATTGCCTTTATCCTAGTAGAAGGATTATAGTAGGAAGAGAGGGATTATGTGAAGATTATTGGGATTTTCGTGGAAGAAATTAAGAGGTTTGAAATGTGTGAGGAAGTGGGAGTTGTGGTGACATTTTATAGTGAATGAAAACAACTAACTTGGAATTTTTAAAAACAAGTTAGGTGTACACATGTTCTTACCCCAAAACAAGTCATAAAAAACCATTAAAAATCTACAATGGAAGGTCTATGAACTATATGGGGATATAAAATAGGTTATTTATAGGTGGATAGAACATTTGGATTCATAATATTAAGGTTTTGTCCTTAATTTAACTTAATTTGTCCTTAATCGGTGTGATTAATTTTAATCACTTTTACTATCAATTTGGGTAAAAATTTAACATGCTCTTATTAGAATCTAAATATTATACTAAATAAAATTTTTTATGTCATTTTTTTTAAATTTAAATCAGATAAGTTTCAAAATTAATATTAATGCAAATCCTTTAGACGAGATTAAATAACATGTTTTTATATTAGATAGAAGTTCAAAAGGTTAGTATGATTTTATATTCAATTTTAATGTAAAATTGATTATAATGACCTAAAGTTTAATAATAGATGTAAAAATTATCTAATTTTTCCCAAGATAAAATTTATAATATCATTTAAAATTAATAATTTAAAAAACCAAATGTGGCTTTTACTAAAAAGTATTATTTCACTATTTATGAAAAAATGATTTTTCTCAGAAAAATTCCAAAAATTCACCTTAGGAAAATTTCAATATTCTGAATTATGAAATGATTTAAAAAACAAAATTAATAAAAGAGAAAAGAAAAGTATTATTTTACATAGAATGATATTAAATGAATATTAATTGAAGAAATAGTATTTTTAAACATATAATGAAATTATTAAAATTCATATCATTCGTTATAAATACATTTTATTTCTATAAAACCATTATAATGTTTTTTTGAAAAGTAGTTATCACTATTAATTTAATTTTTTTAATGGCTAGGTAATAGTTATATTGATTAAATAATTATAACAATAAAATGATGCTTTTTAAAAGCATTGATGTTGTGTGTAATGTTCGCCAAGTTGATGTTTCTTGTAATGTTCTCTATGTTCATGTGGCCTATAACACAATTGAAGTATATGTTATGTGTAGTGTAATTCAATTAAATGTTTTGTGAAGAGAAATCCAAGTTGGTGTTGTGTGTAGAAAAACCCATGTTTGTGTTGCGTGTGAAATGAATGTTAGACTTAGTGTTTTAATATATAGAAATATAAAAATATTTTCAGTGTCATGTCAAATGAATAAAATAAAAAGTATAAAATATTGGAATTTTCTTTTACAAAATCGCATTGTGTTTCACAGAATATCCTATACAATGAATCCATCCAAAACTCAATTAAATAACCCCCAACCCCCCATTAAACTTTGGTGGATAATGTAGCTATAAATCTCTCATTAACTCAAACATCAAAGGCATGGTGTAAAAATTATCCCTTTTTCTTGATCTCATGACCCTCACAAAGCTAATATGGATTTGATTAACAATATAATTCTTAGGACCAATAAGAATCTATGGTTCCGCTTCATTAGGAGTGCACTAATTGCCTCTCTCACGACACTCAAATTGAATATGGTGAGGGAACATTTTCATTATAAGATAATCACAGTCCTTAGAACACAAAGTAACAATAAGTTCAGCCTAAAAAGGTGCAAAATAGGGAAACACCATCACAAGGTCTCTATATTAATGTATTAACAAGTTAGTTTACATGAAATAATTATTTAATTCATTACATATATCATGTATATCAGGGGTTTTCATTTCACAGTACAAACAATAAAATATATCACACGTAATAAATATGTCCCTACCATGAACAATTCATATCAATATATATCCCTATGTTCCTCTTATGATGCATGCATGATCATATCATGCCATACTGGTCCACTAGTATAACTCTAAAGAAAAATTAATATCAAAAAACATGTGAATCACCCAAAGTGAAATAATATCAACTGTAACAAGTGAACATCATGAAAAATAATCCATTACCTAGGAACAAAGATTATTGCATATACGTGGGTTAGATACTCCCATTCAGAATCTCAGTACCATGTCCTATAACATCCTAGTATTCATTAATAATTTCCCAAATAGTAACGAAATAGAAAAAGGAAACTTGATCCACTGATAACACTTTGTAATTACCCCAACCTGGATCTCCCTCATGTGATCAAGCTTGGCCTCTATGTGACCTTAGGCATGGATCCTAGTACACCAAAGGATTTCAACTAATATTGATGGTGTAAGGAATATAGTGGATAGATTTTACCCTATGTTAAAGTGTTTCAATGAGAGTGGAAAATTAATAGCAGTGTCATGGAAATAATAGGAAAAATATGAATAATTTTAGTGGAAACCAAAGATGAAAAATGAACTGAATAAATCCAAATAACAATATTATGTGTAATTACATGATTAGTTGTACTAAATGATGTTATGAGGGACATAAATATATATTACATGTAGAATATAATAAATACTCCAAATACTCTAGTTTCAAACCCCATGTCAATCTCATCTACAGGTTCCAACCCATCCCGTAGGCTACAAATCAAAAAAAGGGTCCCTTACCCTTATCCAAACCTGTATCCATATTATATTTTTGGGAACCAAATGGTTTCCCATATAGGGTATGAAAACAACTCAGTATGTTTGACACAACTATATCGTAACAATACTTTATATTAAATATATTGCATGAAATATTTTAAAAAATATATTTTTAATTTGACAGATTAATACTATGAATAACATAAACTTTTTGAATCTTGAGATCAAAGGTGACACCCAAGGTCAGTCAAACCGACTTTGGTTCCCTGCTGAGTATCTCTAGAAAAAGTTAGATCCTCCCAGATTTGGACTCATCACATGATTGATGGAATATTCTTCCTCCATGGATGAATTCCATAAACATCACATTAATAAATGGTCTCTTTCTACATGATATCAATAGTCTCACCCTTAGGCATCCATATATAATGCAACTGGTCCTCATACACCCCATAAAAATACACTCCTTACATGGTCATCATGTACCAATGTCCCTATACCTTGTAATGTATGAAATCATTCACCATGACCTCAAGCATCATCATTAGTTAGGTGGTGTATCCACACAAATTCAACTCTCCAATAAGCATCTTGACACCAGTGCTCTAATATCAACTAACCTAGTCTATACACGGTCAATGTATGTAACACCTTTCAAGTGGTTTTATGTCTCAATTTCTATTCCTATGAACCTAATTAGATCCTTCTAAAAGACTAAAAAAATAATTTATTTATATTTTTCAGGTTTTATTAGATTGATTAGGTTGAGAATGTGGTGTGCTTATAGATTCACAAAAATTTCACAATATTTTCTTAAGTAATTCAGAATAAAATTGAATTGATTTATAATAGAAAAATTAATATAGTGATCAAAGAGATCCTATTATAGGTAAATCCAATGGAGAATTAAGGAAATTGTGATCCCAAGGGAAAAACCTAGATCACACACCTCCAAATAAAAACTTGATTCAATGGAGATCAAGATATAAAAAACGGTAATGTAGAAAATAAGAGAAATGAGAATACTAAAGAAAAGGAAAACATTTTAGATTAAATTCTAGACCGATATGTCTATATAGTAAGGAATCACTCCATAATCACCTGAAGTCATTCTAGTATTCTAGAGAGAAATAAGCATAATGAATACAATTAATTAAATCACAAAACATGGGTTAAACCCGTTGATCTCTATATATTCACAATGTGAACATTTTCATGATGTGAATTTGCTAATTTATAAGATATGCAGAAAAAATAAATCATCTTAGATTAAAACAACCTTACTCAACCATTTGATTATGTGAACTAGTTTAATGGATTGTAAATGTTTCACTCTTTGAACTAGATCATAGCATGTTTCTTGGCGTCGTATTAATGTCATGTAACCCATTCACAATTTGAAATTTTACATCAAATAGATCACGTCATATATTCTTCAAAAAAACCCCAAAAAACCATTAAAATTTTCTAAACAAACATAGAACCCTCATATTTTTTCAATCCATCTATACTCAGACACCATTAATTCAAAAAATCATACATCTCTGAACGTTATTTCATTTTCCCCTGAAATATATCTCCATCATCAAATGAAACCCAACCGCAAATATTCAATGAACAAATGAAAAAACAACTAAAAGAGATTCCACCAAAACTCAATATAGACATACCAAGAAAAGGAAAGTATGTTTCCTCTTTTTTCTAATAAGTACACACGCTAATCCCTTATTTAAAGCATCAATGTTTTTTCTATCCATTCTCTACTATAGTGTCATGTAAGAACAAGTATAGTGACCAATATCCTCTTATTCCCCATGATGCATTCCTCACATTCTTATAACGAAATAATATTCCCTCCCTTCCATTTCAATTAGGTTAGATGATTCGAAAATAATGTGAAATTTATCAAAAATTATTGGTAGTATCTAGTTCATCTAAGAAAAAATAATATTTCTATAACTATGTTGGTATCAACTTCATTTTGATCAATTCTATATTCAATGGATCTAGAAGTATACACTATATTAGGATTAAATGAACCATGAAAGATATTTTTTTGTAACTAGGATTCATAGTTACTAGACTTGGAAGATAATTAATCTTTTTGAGGGTTTTAGAAAAATATTCAAATACTCACCATGTTCTTACATTATCTTAAAATATATAATATAATCATAAATAATGATAAAAATAAAAATCAAGGCAATATCTAAACAATCTCTTCACCAGGACAATAAAGATAATAAGGGAATCATTATGTACAAATAGAATCACTATGGATTCATAGTAACTATATATTTTATGGATGGATATCATGGATATATATTCCCTTTTCACCCTTTGTTAATTATATGTAGATCAATGTTCAATATTCGAAAAATATATGTCTCCTCATAACTGATCAAACCAATCATAAATAAAGATTATATGATATTTTTCTAAATCATCATCTTGTAAAGTTCACAATAGTCAATAAATATACCAATTGATCCATCCTTATTCATAGATAAGTGAATTATTACAACCCATATTGAATTACATAGGTATTTAACAACCCTATCCTTGTTTTATTAGAGTTACTTTTTCAATTATTCTTATTCATTTAAATCCATCATATACTGAGTATTTTATATTAGTATAACATCATGTATGAGTTCATTGTAAACTCAGACTAATGATATTGGGAAAGACTATAATATTTATCAAAAAATTAAATTAAATTTTATTATGATAGGTATATATTTGATTAAGATTTATTATACAACTATTTGATCCAAATCCCCCCCGAGTAATTGGTTATTACGGCCCATGTAATGGAAGTAGTTTATATACAAGCTTCACAGTCATACTTGTACGAATATAAGATCATGGGATGATTTGGTATTTTGAATATTATTTGTAAATCAAAAGATTAATATGGGATATATACATATATATATTTTAAGATTTATAATCTATTTCTAAATGACATCACATTGAACCAAATGAAGAACTATAAGATTTTAAGGATGAACTATCCCAAAAACATCTATCATATATGATTGGTTAACATGAGTCAAAATAATCATGTGGCCAATATTTTTCACCAACAATTTAGTATCAAATAATTGTTTTCGTGATTTAATGTATTTATAAAATGTTACATATATATAAGAGTGGGTAGGATGAATATAAAATAAAACATTTTTAGTCTTAGAGTGAAAGATAATTATACCTTTCACCACTTCATGTATTTATCCTACTTTTATATCTATGATTATATTGGATTATCATTGTTCCATTTTATTAATAGGTTGTTATGCCATATTTTTTATATTATTCTCTAGATTATGGAACTTATTTTCATTATTTATAAAATCGCCACATTTGATGAATTGATTTATGGGCCTTGTATTAGATTGAAAATACTTCCCCCCCCTTTAAATGAAATCCACTTGATCCATGATAGATAAAAAAATAGTTATGACTTCCCATCCCATAGTGTAAATTTTTACGATTTCTTTTCAAGAAATTTATTTGGTATTACTCCCACATTTTGGGATCTTAGGAAACTATAATTATTTTATTTAATGATATATTTAATTTGAGGTTATATGAAACCCCATATTCCTTTTCATATCTCTTGAATAATGAGTATCAATTATTAATTTCTAAAATAAGTTCACAAAGATATGTTTTCCAATAGATACCAAAGTACATTATGATTAATTCCATTAAAGACTACATTTTAGGCCACTAAAGAATCAATTTATATTACATTCATGATTCATAATAGTACTTTAGGGATTCCATGTAGGCCTTATGGAGTTAGACTCATAAATTCTAATGGATTTATCCTCCTTTCTTTTCATCTTTATAAATTATTACTCTATTTTCATGTGAATATTTCATTTAAAATAATTTTTGAAGATTATTTTCTTGAACTCTTCACATCCCATAATTTCAATTTCTTCTTCCAAATGTGTTTTATTTATAAGTTTCCTATAGTTCAGATTCCCCATTCTGATAATAAACTTCAAAAACAATATTTTCATGATCCAAGCACTATAGAATATAGAAAAACTTCTCTAGTGAGTTATTCCACAAAAAAGTAATTATTGTGTCCATGGAAACAATAATGGAGGGTGGTTATTGAAGAATAAAGTATACGAGTTAAATCTTCTTCTTCCTTATGAACATGGGAGATCAACATGGGTTTCATTATTATTCTGATATTTGGAGAATGTAGAAAAAATATCCAAAGACTTTATAATCCAACTCCCTTCCCATTTGGTTATATATTTGCACAATGAATGGATTTCATGTCACATACATTATTAACAAAATTCTTCCTTCCTCTATCCATTATATAAATAAAGTAATGTCAAGGGTAATAATTATTAAACTGATATTCTTATAAAGAGGAAAATATTTACAAGAATTGAATAAATAATAATTGATTTCAATACGCCGACATATAAATTTTTAGGTTTTATGCTTGTTTATACAATGTCTATATTCTATTGGGTTAAAAAACTAAACAATTTTTACTTCTAAAATTCTTTAAAATGGGTTGTAAAAAAATCTGAATAACTAAGGAATATCTGACAGTAGTTTCAAATCAGGTATGCAGTTAGGCCTCATTATCAAGCACTAGGTCATGATTACGTTAATATTCAACCATCCTTTTCTGTGTTATTATCCCTATGTGAACCAGTGTCAGATACTGCATCCACTTTTTGTATCTGAAATGGATATCATTCATTGGAGAACACTCACTCAATACCATAGAAAATTTTTTAGATGTTATCCTATATTTATAATTATCCCTAGTATTTGGCACAAAAGTTTTTTCATCACAATCCGTAAAATAAATAAATTAATCTCCACAATAAACATTTTTTCCACAAAAACAACTACACCTATCTCTAAAAATAAATAAAACATTCCCTGATATAGAATTATGGGGCCCTAGAGAAACATATAATTATCATAAAACATTTTAATATGTTTTAAATTACATCTCACAATCCATTGAACCAATGTTTTAGTCTCTTTTGGGAACAGCTACATAAGACACTTATTCTATAATACCTTTGAACAATTATCCATAATCAAATCACACATGAATCCTAAGTTGAATTTTTATATATATACTCATCATCACAAACATGAGAATGGTAAGAAAAAAAATGTAAGATCAAATGATTAATAAGTTAAACTCTCAACAAATTTTTATCAAAGGATAGATTATAAGCATGTGAGAATACCTGATCAGAGGATAAATATTTTATTAAAAATAACCTAGAAGAACAATAGTTATCCATAATTCATAATAGTTGAACACATAATCTAAATTTATTAAACATATACCATGCCCTATGAGTATGAAATATTATGTAAATGTCTTCATATTTGGTTCATAATATAGACTTACAAATGAGACATATTCATAAGTATATGAAATCATAGAATTTTAAACATAGAAAACTGCATCATGTCCACACTTTGTTTTTTGTGCATAAATAAATACATCATATCCATACAAAGTCCTTCGAATATAACTGACCATTTCATGTCCTAACTATATCATGTTAACATAGCTAACTACATCTTTTCTGTGATCATTCCTATGAACATAACTACTGACATTGCATCCATGCTTGACATCATTATCTCAATAGTTATAAAACCTTAATAAATGATTTGAAAATCAATATACGACCCCACTCATATAATCCATAATTATTTTTTACATTTCTAATCAACCATTCACCGTTTTATAAGGAACTCATGGAATTGGAATTGGTTTGATAACATTTCCAATTGGTATTGAATAAAATGACATAATTTTTTAGATCGGTTCATACGAGAACATCAATCTTAAAAAATTGGAATTTATTAAAATATTTTATATAGTGATCAATAAAAGATGACCCTAATTGGGGATAGATCATTTAGAAATAAAATTGAAAACATAACACAAAATAAGAAAACTGTTCTTCAAAAAACAATTCATATCATCATCATAAAGAGCTCAATCTTTGTGAAACATAAGAAAATATAAATTTTGAGAATTTTTTCATGAATAATTATGTAAATATTATTTATTAAGAAATATAGAACAAATTAAAAATAAAAAATTATTTTTTAACATAAATTGGAGCAGATGTTAAAAATATTCAATCGTTATTGAAAAAACAATTCAATATTAAAAATTCATTTATTGAAATAATCATCGTAAAAAGACTAACAGATCTTAATTTTTAGGAGAGTTAAAGATGAATTTATATATCACCTAAATATATATATATATATATATATATATATATTAAATTATGACATTTTCAAGAAGAGTGAATATGGAATTGGAAAATAAAGAGACTGTTTGGGGAGGATGGGAATTATTCTTACAGGCACCAAAATTTTTAAAGAACAAAATCCATCAAATAATTTATATTTTAGGTGAAACTAAAATTATAAAAAAATACTAATGTAAATATAATATCATAAAAGGATACAAGAAAACAATATTTAAAAAAATATGCAATTTGGAATAATAATGAACAAAGAAAATAATATTATTGAATATAACCCTTTAACAGTACTCTCGACATCCAAAAAAGTGATTTAACCTATTTTTTCGTGAACATTAACATTTTAAAAAAATATTTCATGTAATTACTCAAATATATGAAAATTTATATAGATTAATTATAATCATTCATTATGCATTCATTATAGGATGTTAGTAGTTTCAATCATTTCACATATGTTTTATAATTGAGGTGTCAGAACCCACTCATTGATACCAAGTTCTACATTACTATAACAAAACAATATATTTAAATAATGTTATATTATTTATTTATTCATCCAAATGTTCATTTTATGGAAATTATAGACAACCTTGGTAAGAAAGGAATCCATGATGATCTTATTTCTAGTAATTAAATGATATCAATATATTACATTATAAAAATAGTTAATTTTTGTGTTATTATTCAAGAACCATATTCATGAAATATATAAATCCTTAATACTATATATATTAATAAGAATTAAATTAGAATCATCCATGTAGAAAGTGATGAAAAATTGAAAACATCACTCTATGGAGGTGGTAGTCTGTATGTACAAACAAATGATGTGTTTGTTTTTCATAGAATTGAAATAACATATAAATTGTTATCTAATTTAAAAATTTGAATAATATTAAAAATATAAAATTTATTCATTAAATAATATTTTTTTCACAAAACATGTAATGTGGTAAAGAAAAAAACACATCACACTGTGGAGGCGGTTGTCTGCACATACACATAGTCAATTATTTTATCATTATAAAGATAAATGAGGAAGATAAATAATAATTATTACATAAATATAATAAAATTTCAATATAAAAATGAGAATAGTTTGGGTATAATATGATGTTATAATATACTTTGAGGTATAAGATGAGGATGTAAATAATTTGGATTGAAGAGGAGTGATTAGTAATATTTACCTTAATCCTTTGAAAAAAACATTTATAATTAGATTTATCCTCTGATGGGTGGTATTCGGATATGATAAAAACCTATAATTGATATATATGATTCTTTTTCGGGGATTCAGTTATTTTTTTCTAAATTAAGGGTCTTTGTTTGGAGGAGAAGTGGTTATGTGGAGGGATACTTTTATAAGTGAAAAGAGTGGAATTTTTGTAATAAATGGTCCACTATTAAAATAATGAGTCTTTGAAAGTGGACAATCACATAGTGGAGATACATGTTGGTCAGAAAATACCTTAATCACACATTTGGAGACATTTTTTTCCACATTTTTGATGTTTTTTATCCTTTTTTACCCCTTTAATAATTTTAACGCGTACCGTGGTAACTAATTTTATATTTTATAATTTTATTAGAATATATTTAATCAATTATGGGTCATTATGATGTCCTAATACACATATTATATATATATATCATATTCAATTATCACCAAAAAATTTGAATTTCTCCGAAAAGTATAAAAAATTCACCGTTATATAATTTCAATATGATGATTCAAAAAATAATATTTATTTTTATAAAAATAACTCTCAAAATAGGATAATTTAAATTTTAAAATGAAACTACACATTTATTGAAATATCATTTTATTTTTTAAAACTCATGAGTTCTTCAAAATTAATGCCTTATTTGAAGTCTCTTATTACACAAAAATAAAATTACATTTTGTTGAATTGAAATCTAATTTTCATAAAAAAAAATATTTACAATTTTGTAAATTCAAATAATTATAGAATAAATATGATCATTATTTCATAGAGAATAAAATATTAGTATTCATGTTGTTAGGGAGAGACACATAACTCTTTATTTCAACCACGGACACCCTAAAGGTAAGGTGTGTGACTGTGATATTTTTTGGGGTACATCCATGAAATTGGTTTTTTATCTGATCTCATTGGGCTTGATATTCTCCCATAAATTGTATTGATCTAGATTTAGTTTTCAAATCATGGATTGGTATTAGTCAAGAGAAAATCCCAAAGATGATATCTACCTCATAAGTACTGATAAATAGGCTTTACAAGGCATGATCCTGCTGGTCGAAGCCATCACATAATTTGTCTATGCCAATTAGATTTTTCATAACCATTAATATATAATATTCATAAGATCACTGTTAAAGGGTTATATTTTCCATTTTTATGATTTTTAATTGTTTTTTTAATATTATATAACTTATAGAGGCCCTAGATTTCCAAATTAGTGCATCTTTTTTCCATAACAATATAATATAAATATGAAATTTAATTTATTCCCATTAATAATTTAAATTATAGATGTTCATTTCATTAAATTATTCCACCCCTTTAATAATTTCACCGTAAAAATTTTAATTTCATATAATAGAATAGATTAAGGTACTTATGTTTCACCACATATTCTTGTTAAGAAGTTGATTCATCAATATTTTGGAACCCCCACAACACTTTTACCCAGTGAGTTATCCTATTTCATAGAACATTTTCTTGAAATTCTAATATTTTCAAATGTTTCTCCTTAAATAACAAATCATTATAAAATTTTACTACCTTTGGATTTATTACATGTGATGGGTCTGGTATTTACATTCTTGAGAGGGATATATGGAACACATGACATACTTGAGAGAGTTTAGGTTAGAGTTCTAGTAGAATTTCCATATCTCCAAGGTTATCGAGGATATAAAAGGGGCAAAAGAATATTGTATTAAGTTTTTCCTTAATAAAAAACCTAATAACAATATTCCATTGAGATATTCAAAGTAACTCTTTTCCAGTGGCCTCAAACTCTAAGTCTAATTGATGATTTTTTGAAAATATTTTTTATTGACAATGTATGGATTAATATGAAAATGAATGGTTTGACAATTCTATATCATATTTGGGTTATTACCATGTCCCATCAGCTTCCACTCTCCAACATCATACCCACATGTCATATTCTAATAGTTATTCCCATACAGAACTTCAAAGATATCAATTCAAAGGCTCGAATTGAAACAGTTGTTACATTAGAACACCACTAGGGGAAGTTGTTGAACCCAATCTTCTTGGAAATCCATTAAACATGATATTGGAGGAATTGGGCATGTAGAGAAAGCAACAAATAAGTGTGATTTTATGAAATTTATACCAAATATCGACGTAATCTAGTCAATGTCAGTGAAACGATTCCTGGTTAAAGACGAGAATCTCGCATGAAGTGTTTTAATCACAAAATATAATCGTAAAATACTTAGTTTTGATCTGAAGCCACACACGAAGCCTGCTCATATTTGGAGATCACTGGTCAAATAATCCAAATCATAATTCCTATATATCATCCACACATTCTTCTAGAAATATGTGGGAGCACCGATCATTGTAATCCGGGTTCTAGAGTGGAGATACGATGACACCTTCAACACTCTGACGATCACCGTATTTCTCTGCTTGTGATGCCTGAGATAGAGCTCCATCGGAGCTTATTGGATATGGATCCTCTCTCTATAGGATGTGGCAGAGAGAATAGGAGAGCGATTTAGTGAATAGTACATGGAAAACTCATGTCCTCCTCTATTTATAGAGTGAATTGAAATTACCAGGAATTTTTAGACCAGCCCCCAGACAATTAACCATGCTATATAAAAAATATTTTGAATACTACAAAGAATCAATAATATTATTTTTTATAATTATAACTCTAGTTTAAAAAATATATTATGTGATAATATCTGAGCCATTAACTCGACTAGTAATCCTGTAAATATTAATTGATCCTTGAATATATTAATATTCGTGAAAATAATATTTTCCCTGAATTTACTTAAAACAAAAAAAAATATAATTAATAAATAAATTCAATTACCATTATTCATAACATGGGTAATATGAATTTATTTATTTCATTGGTGATCATTTATCCTTGATGAAATCTATGACCCCAGTGGTGGGGCCCACCATGTCCAAAACTCATATTCAACAGAATAGGGATGATTCTCCAATAAGTTGTTATGTGTAATCCTCTAGGACCTTATCTCGATAGGAGTGAAAATTATTCACAGACCAATAGTAGGATCTAGATACCCATCATGGCTCTTGAAGAGATAAGGATTGTCACAGCAGCGACAAACAAACAATGGACACATACAGTGCAATATAATTTCTTTGTCAATAATATCTCAAAAAGCAAGGCAAACACACGTGTCACCTCTCTTTTCATGCTTTATATTTTGTTGATCCAACTGGATGGATTTACCCTCAACTACCATGGCCATGGTATTATGAATGTACTACCATTTTTATCAACATGGCATGTGATATATTACTTCTATGACCCGGAAGTGACAAATTATTTCTTTACCATTCAACCTATGTAATACCATCAATGACGCACCAAACAAAAAAATACCACAACAAAATTTCAACATCATAGTTTTCATTTTGCATCAATGTACGCAAACAAATGACATATAATGAAAATGAACTCATGTCATGAAACCATTACACATGATCGTAGATAGGAACAACCAATGACAATTGAAACATGTGATGTTCCTATTGGTGGGTCTTTCCCTGTGATGTCACTACTAGAGATTACAAAGTTCCAACTTCAAGAGAAGAAGTCTCAATGATTATAATCCCCCAACACCTGATATTCAAACATCTACTATGTCCAATTAGTAAGATGTATCTAGACCATTGAACATATATATAAGATTAATGTCATAGTATCTCAATTTTCCCATTACAGCATGGGATCATCTATAACCTCTTGACACAATAATTAATCTATGGACATTACCATTATATAGGGGATGAAATAACATCAACACTATAATGGTAATAATACATTATGTATAACTAAATATACACATGATATGTTAATCAAAAGAATAATATAGTTGGGTCTAGGGCACCCACTGTTTTAAGACTCACACTTTCTCTAGATCCAACTTGCTAACAGAACTTGTTATCTACTCACATGATAAATATCATGTTTTATTGACTAATGGGTTTAGCTACTGGGTCCAACATGGTTCCGCCGCGCGGTTGTTCTACTATAGTGTCCTCATCTCCTTGAGTAAAACTTCTCAAGAGATGGTATCCCCGAATATATACCTCTTGTCCAATGTCATAAAATGACATCTTGGCTAGTAATAATATAATAATTGACGTTATGATAATTTTTTACCTACTATACGGGATTCCAAGAACTCGAAAAAATTGTTGTGTTTAACTTCTTCTTAAATTCCTTAGAAGTAGCAACGTACTCGGTCTTTGTTGGCATGGCTACCACTAGCTTATATGGACTTATCTCACTCATCACCTAATCCAAACTAAGATACTAGATCACATTTATCTATTTAAGACAAGTTTTATGCTCGAATCTTAGAATAATTTATTCTCCACCTACCGTGTAAATATCTTTTTGTACTTGTAAAAGTACAAATGAATTGTTTTTTCTAAACCACTTGTAATGCTCCTGGATATAACTAATATTTTTTGACTATGAAGTTTACCTTGGGAATATCAATTATTTTATATATCATGGAATACATGATTGATCCCTCACTTTGATGTATGGAATTGAACACACCATGTTCATCTCATTCCACTTCCCAAACATGTCAACTTGGAGAGATTATGCCATGTGAAATAGGCAACAATTCATCTCTTGAATTGCACTAAGATGTATTTTTCAAAACTATGTCACTATATGTTTGATTGACTAGGTCCAAGGAACCTTTAGATCCACTTTAGTAGATCACGTTCCCTTGAACATAGGAAAATGCATTAAGTCAATCACTGAAGAATAAATTTAATCCTAGTCTTAGCTAATCTTGATAACCAATTGTTTTTCCATTTGTTTCCGAACGTATTTTACTAGGAAAACCAATGGATCTCCCACTAACCTCTCGTAGACACATGGAAAACATTTGTTTCAAATGTATATTCCATGATCTTGTTTTTTACTTCAATCCTAAAATATATTTTAGTAAATTGAACCCTTTATTAGCATTCTGTGATGTGACCATCCTTTTCAAATTGTGTCGTATATTCCCCATCCCTGATTTGTTGTCATGAAATCAAATTCTCAATAATATGATCATGGAAATGAACAATGACAAGTAACATTCTAATATATTTTGGCATAATGGCTTGGTCAAACCAATCCAGCCTTATACTACTAGAAAATGGGCCTATACCCACAGTTGTTTTTCAAAACCATGGGTAAAGGGTACCCCTATACCCATGGTTTCGAAAACCCTAGGTATAGGGATAATATGGGTACCTATACCCATGATTTCCGAAACCTGTGGGTATAGGTCACATATACCCATGGTTTTGGACAAAACCGTGGGTATAGTTTATTTTTAAAGACCTATACCCACGGTTTTATAAAATCGTGGGTATAGGTGTTTCTTTTTTAAAGACGTATACCCACGGTTTTGCAAAACCGTGGGTATAGAGTTTTTTTGGAAGACCTATACCCAAGGTTCTTCAAATCCATGGGTATTGGGGTATATTTTTTGATGATCTATACCCACGGTTATAGAGAACCGTGGGAATAGATTTCCCACCATAAGGCGGTTAAAAATTAAACAGGAAAACAAAAAAAATTTGTCTGGATGATGATTTGGATTAATATAATTTGGCGGATATAAATACTAAATAAGAAAATAATTGTAGCTTACTCGGTTAGGTGGTCGTTTGTCATATGTAGTGGTCCTGGGGTCAAATATCGCTATCATTTTTTTTATAATAAATAAGTAATATTAATTTAATTAGACTAATATATATATATATTTTACAAAAAGTTATGTATATTTCTTGGTTCGACGCATCTTCTCCATTCGGCAGGTCACTGGTTCATGACCCAGCGTCTTCTATTTTTGATTCTTAGTGCGCCAAAATTTAGATACACAATGTTGATAATATATTTAGACAGATATATCTATATATATTAAAGATGTTGTTGGCTCGGTTGGTAGTGAAGGATGAAATGTTGCATGGCGCATCATGTAGTCAAGTCTCAACAGACTCTATTTTTGAAGATTAAATCCCCACAGTTTGAGAACCGTGGGGTCAACACTGTGTCAGCGTGTTCATGGGCCTTCCACGTTGTGGCAATCCTGTACCCACAGTTTTCATAAAACCATGGGTATAGGTGGACCTCCCTATCCCGACGCCTTTCCATCCCACAGTTCCCAAAACCGGGGGTATATCCTATACCCACGGTTTTGGGGGTTATACCCACGGTTTTGAATCAGGGGTTTAGGGTTGTTTTCCAGTAGTTTTATTGGTACCACACTTATACCATCCATGTATCAACTGATTTGAATACAAACCACATTATTGAAATATATAGCCTCCATTTTTCTTTGATACATGGAATCTATTAATGAAATTTTAGTTGGTCTTGTCATTCTTAAATAATTTCCACATACTGCATAATTGTAAGAAATATTATTCACAATGAATAATTGATCACTGACCATAGTGAATACAAAAACCATCACCATGGTTTTATCCTTCCTAAGTAGTATGTGTCTCTCGAACATGATTTTTTCCACGTGCACTAGAGTAACTACATCCTATTACAACTATTTTTGCATCTGAAGCATTGACTAAGCTCATATCAATCTTGCTCCCACTATCTCTAACAGATAAGTACACCCTTTTATAGAATAGTAATATATCACTTGACTACATATTTTCTATCTAATAAATTTGTGTAACATCTGAAGCACTAGTTAGGATAAGTACATTAGATGCACATTTTGTTTATTCCTGATGAAAGTTTGTTTATGTCCAATATCTTTGCATCAAAATGAAAGTCCTTGTGACATGATAGATTTACATCATACTATGACTCCAATGATATTTTTTTTTTATAGTTGGCATATGGTTGTGGGATATCATTGTTATTTGAAAATCATTTCATGATATATAATGAAGTTTGTTGCATGTTGTAACATTGATACTACATACATCATAATTCTAGTGTATGAAATGTTCGTTTAGGAATTACTACACACTTCATTTTGTTGATCAATGCTAACATGTAAGAATTCATAATTTATTCTCTTTTATTAATATCAATTTCATGATGTAGATAAGGTAATGTTTGTTTAGGAATTACTCCACAAAACATTAGAATGATTTTTAATTTCATTTTTAGGATATACATTAACATTCCAGCTAGAAGAAACTCATATCTTTTGATCATGAATTTACTTAGATTTACCATTCCTTACATAAAGGAATATTGTGAAGTAAATATATACCTCTATCCTTGCCTTGAAATAGTTCATACTAACATGATGAACTAATTTTTAATTATTCGTGAAATACCATTATTACTAAATGTTTCATTTTACAAACTAAAGACGTCTATAATACCAATTCTGTTATGTTGTGTCGAGCATAAATACCATACTGGGGTATTTTTCTTGACAACTACTTTTAGTTTTACACTGACAAAGAATTATCTTTCCACAATTGGGTATAAGTCTTAAATTTCATTTTCATCACTCATTGCCTATGATTCATGTATCACTGAACTAATGATTCAATATTATATACAACAAACATCATTCATTCCCGAACCAGGAATAATGTCTCCTTGTGTCGAAGGACACATGAGATTAATGTTTTGGTTATACATAATTATAGTTCTTCATGAAATTTTAACATGGAAATTAAGAAGTCGTGCACTTATCACCATTGGCCTAGGTATCACCCTTTCTCAGCCACATGGAGAATACACCTGACTTCTATTGAGGTTTCTATACTTACTTGGTTTCCGTATTAGAATACACATATTTCACAATAATACTATATTTAATACCAAATTATTAATACTAAATCATTACAATTGATGAATATTTTTGAAGAAGAATCAGGAAACTTACATCTTAATTCATTTTATTGATTTTAAACATCCGTAGATTTATTTAATAATATAAAATTAAAAAAAACATTGTTAATACCACATTAATTGATGGAAGTTGTGAATGTTTCTTTGGTATTACTTTCCTTTTGGCCTTTTAACCTTGTCTTTAAATTTATTTTCCATAGGAATTAAAGATAAAACTGCATATGAAATTCTTATTCACTTAGAGATCCTTAGATAAGTTGGTAAAAAAAGTTACCCAATACTTGTTCATTTTTTAACATAAAACGAAACATGAGTAACACTGTGAATCTTATATTAGAATAGGATGTATTGAAAGATCATAACATTACATTCAATTTACAAAGATCCAGTGTAACAATTTACCTATCTGTATCAATACTTCATATTCTCCATGAAAACCTCTTAGAGATGAGACTAATTATTATACCATCGATATCCAGTGTAGTGACTACAAATAACATCAGACGTTGATGAGATCATAAAAAAATAACAGTAATATGCTTTGTACAGTACCTTCTTGAGAGTAATTTCACTCTTGCTTCTTGAGGTGACATAACATGTTTTGGGGATACTGGCACATTGAGTGTCATGTATCATAGTACTATGCGCAAACACTCATACTATTCTTGGATACTCATGTCGAAATAGCCATTTACTTTTTTGAGTATATATCACAATTTTTAAAGTTGTGGTATATCTTTAAATTTTTTTCTACAATAAATTTTTTTATAATATTAGTACTTTTTCCCTGGATTACAATTTTAGAAATTTTGACAAATTAATTAAATCATTAAATGTCTCCCAATTTTTTATCCAATTATAGAACCCCTCTGTACTAGAATTGGAATACTCAATCACTAGTGTATTCTAGTGGAAAGGATCCTCGAACCATCTATCATAGTCTACATGCTATGGCTATGCCACTACATGGAGAGTTTAAGGAAGGATTTTGGCGGGCCAACCGCATGACCTCATGGTCCCATGATATGTTGAGTGAAGTCCGAACTTATAAAAGCAGAACGTGATTTAATCAATGATTTCCTCTAAAATTATAGAAAGGTATATATGGAAAATACTTACTAGAAATTTTGTTATGTCAAACCATCACTCTTATATGGACTCCCCAGTAGTAGTAGGTACCCCCATCTATGGCATGACGGGCACATCAAATAGTGAGTTTTGTCCAAATTTTATTGATCGAAGGATGTAATGACTTAATATATCTTTGAGGGTTTTATTATTTTTAATGTGATGAAAGAAAGATTTTTATATGTTTATATGCATGTACTATGTGGTTGCACTCATAACATGCCATGAAAGAAATAGATAACTCCATCGTGTCCCATGTTAATTTTATCAAGAATGCTTGTTTATTATTATATTTTACCATGCATTAACTACTCATTCAAAAAAATAATAAACAATGAAAAACAAAATTATGACCAGATTGTTACTCCCTGACCTGAGTTACCTAGAATCAGTGCATTATTTTAATATATTGGCATGATTACAAGGAATCAAGTCCAGAAGGACTGATCAGTTTTGTAGTCTTGGAAAATAGATTACATATATGAATGTTACATTATAATTTCTAAAATAAAAAAACATAAATATTCCTCTGAGATAACCATTATTACCCTATCTTAACCCTGTATGTCAATCATACTATACTTCTTTGCATCCTGAAAAAAAACATAAGAAATGGTGAGCTTAGATACTCTATATGGATAACAATATAGTGGAAACTATCATAAATATGAATAAAAATATAAGGAAATATATAAGGATAAAACACAAGAATTTTAAACATAAAATTCAACATAATATGAAAATGATAAATCAAAAAATTCCATTTACTTATTTACATGGATATTCTACTAGTTGAATAATTACATGTAAAATCAATAGATAATTTAATAATTATTGAATGAATAATGCTGGACATCATAACCACATATTTAAGGCCTCGTTCGAAGACTACAAATAAGATTTTTTCAAGGCATTGTGGCAAGAAAGTAGTTTGTCTCCTGAGACATACCAATACATAGAGGAGCTATAGTATGCTCCTCCAACCACTTACTAAATCCAATTCATTCTCCATATGAAAATGTTGAAACATAACATAAAAATTCATATTAAAACTAGCATATAAATTGTCAATACTTTAACCATAAACCGTGAATGACATAAAAATAGCACATCCACAGTCAAACATATGAATAATCATTCAAAATAGTATGGAATATTTTATTACAATAAATAAACCTTAATAAATAATAATATCTAGTAAAGGATGTTGACATAGTTGAAAAAGATTTTTAAAACTAATTGGGTGAAATATCCATTTTTTTGAAATCATTTAAATGTCACGCATTTATAAAGGAATTATTTGAAAAGTGTTTTTTGAATCAAAGTTTCCCATGCCACATTGAAACTTTTGAAAGGAATTAAAATTTTAAAAAACCCTTTTCATATAAATAAATCCTTAGATCATTTTTAAAACATGGACATTGATTAAAAGAATTAGAAAAATAAATCATTAAAACATTTAAAATGATGATCTTGATAAATATCCTCTTCCAGAAAACCGTAAAATGTTAATTATGAAAACATTTTTATGAAACATGGACATGGATGATAAAAATGTCTTAGTAAATAATTACACATAAACAATCTCAAGTAATAATGAGATTGAGGAATTAACCCTTACCTTGTACTTACATTTGGTCGAGGGTACGTTTAACCTCATTTGTAATTAACATAGTATGTTATTATATTATAACAAAACCATATTAATATTTATAATTTCATACATTATTCATTTATGGTTTTATACTACCCATTTAATAATAATTTCTATGTTAAAATATTAATTTTGGGTAGTAATCGCTTTCTCTACCGTACATGTTTTAACTTGTTATTCATGGTCGTATGACTTATATCATGATTTAACTACTTATAGAATATAAAAATATTATTTATGTATCATATATATTCAAAATAGAAATATGTATTACAGATATATATATGAAATGGAAAACCCCGTTTATGGAGACGGTAGGCTGTACGTATGCATAAACGTTGTTTCAGTTTTCATATTATATTTCACGGAAGTAAGTGATTGAGATATATGTAAATACAAACATATATATACCCAGTAGAATTATTATATCATATATTTCATACTTATTAATAATATATATTTTTATAATCATCGTTGAATAGTGAATGTGGAAAGGAATCTCATCGCATCGTGAAGACGATAAGCCGTACGTACGCATGAGTGACATTATCATTCTATTGATGGATAAATCATATGTAATTGGATGGTATATTTCATATAAATAGTAAATAACATGTTATATTTATTATTTAATTCAATTACACACATTATTACACCCATCCAAGTAATGAAGTGTTAAATAACAAACTATACCACGAGGTGGAGACTCTAAGCCATACATACACATGTATGGTGACTTTGTCATTCATAAGATGTGTAGAATAATGAATATTGTTTTTCCATGTTTATATTAACATCTATTTATGTAGATTTTACTTTACTTATTATTTTAGTATGGAAAAATCAAAGAAAGAGGATGTGGATGAAGAAAATAACATGGAATTAGGTTATGATGTAATTACCTCTTCTTCGGGTTCTTCCTTTTGATTTGATCAAAAGGGATCCTTTGGCGGGATTCTAATCGATGTATAGCCTCCAGGTTTAACTAAGGTTACTTGGTAGTGTATTTTAGTAGGTTTTGGCTGGTAAAATGGCTTCGGAGGTGTGATTTTGAGTGAAGGGGAAATACCCTTTTATAAGAGAGGCGAGGGTCACATTAGGAATATTTTGGAATATTATTCTATTATTAAATATCTTCAATTTATAATTTCACCAAATGGATTTATTTCAAGGGTAAATTGGTTATGGGTCAAAATCCTCTCTACCAATAGGTTTTATTCAGGTTTAGGTCACCCTATTAACCTTATCTTTTAGATTTAACTCTTAGTGAAATAGTTTAACTTTAACAATGTCTTCTTATTTTTTTATATTACATGGTTAACAAACGTTCTATAAAATGCAAAGAGAACCTCAATTTTTTCATTAATGACATATATATCATTATATAAGTCATATGGTCGATCCTTATATTTTTAGGAATATTATATCATTTAATAATATTGTATCTGTTTTAAAAACAGATTTATATCAATTTGGAAACAATTTAGTATTTGGTTTTTGGAAGTCATAAAAAATTATTACTTCATAAAAATACATTAAGTCAATAATAAAATGTTATATTAACCTAGAAAATTCATGAGATGCATACAAAGTCTCAATTTATATTTATTTTTATATTTATAATATCAATTATTTTTATCTTTATTTAATAATATAATTACTGCATCATCATTGTGTCATAATAAAATTTAAATATTTAATATCTAAATTTTATAAATAAAATAAAATGATGTAGTAAATACCTTTATTTTTATAATGAATATTTTTAGTTGAATTTATCTTATGTATAACCCAATTTTAAAAAAGCATTAGTTATTAAACATTGAATTTAACACTTTTAACAATTCTTTAAATAAAATAATAATAAAACTCCTAATCTAATCCATGTGAACCTTAAGGATCATATTTTCTTACTAAGGTTGATTTTTGACGAAGTAAACTTAACCAATAAATTAGAACATGTGATGTGGTAATATTAATATTATTTTTACCTTCAATAACCTTATTTATCTTTAACCGTGGTAAATAAAATTTAAAAGTAACTACTCACCAAAATTTATTTTTATCCAATTGAACCAAATTTTACTTAATAATGTCTACCGTGTCTCTGAGAGTTTTTAAATTCAATTCACAGAAATGGTAAAATTATGTTTTATGCAAATTTGTAAGTGTGCCTAGAAGGTAGGTAAATGTGCCTAGAAGGTGGGTAAAAAGATGTTACAATGGTTCAATAATTTTTTTTATATAATATTATTATAAAATGACCCCAATTGCTTAAATTGTACTAATATATATATTATGTATCTATTTTTTGAAAAAAAATTAATTAAAAAAAATTATTTAAATGATAAATTCGGTTTTTGGGTATTATGTAGTATTTTCACTATTCATCAAAAAATGAAATGTTTCAGAAAAATACCAAAAATTAACCCTAAGATAAATCTTATATTCCAAATTAAAAAATGATGTCTATTTTAGCAAATTAAAATCATATAAGTTTCCTTAATTAATGTAAAATTAATTCCCGTTGTCAAAACCCGAAAGCGGGTTTTTGAGAAGTAAAAACTATCAAAAGATTGATATGTGTTTATGTCTAATTTAAATGTAAAATTACATCCAATGACCAAAATTAGATTATATGATAAAAGTATACTTTAAACCCATTCAAATGTATAATTTAACGATATAAATTATTTTTATTAATTTTTTTTAAATTTAAATTTAGTATTTCCCTTGTTCATCAAAATATGAAATTTACCAAAAAAACACAAAAAATTTATCCAAACTAAAATTTTATGTCCCTATTTTAAATAATAATTATATTTTTTCAAATTAAACATATAAAAGTGTCAAATATTGGATTTATGAATGGTTCTCCATTAAAAGGTGGCAAATTTGTATTTTTTTTGAAAAACACATATTTTATATAAAAAATTGGATTTATTCTTATATTATGTCTAAAAACACGTAATAGGGATTTTAAAATTATATGGAGTATATAAAAATAAAAATTCAATAAATAATATTTATTACCGATTTTGAAATGACAAGTTTAGTAAGTCATGGTGTGCACAAAATTGTTGTAGTGTGTGGCACAAGATATTGAATTACTTTAAATAGATAATGTATTATGAAATCATGGGGTGTGACACTCTCCCATGGTTCAATAAATTGTGTCCACACAAGTTGAAATTTTTTGTCAAAAATAAATGGTTGAAAATAGAAAATACCTTTGCGGAAACCCCACATTAGAAATAGGGTTACTAAAAATTAGTCATAATAAGAGGGAAGTGGAAATGAAAAACTCACCACCAAATTATGGTTTCTCATAGGAGAACATTGGTGGAAATTATAGGCACATAATTGGAGGAAAATGTAAATATTTATAGGGGTGATAAATGTCGTCAATCAGAAAAATGTAAACAATAAAAGGAAATATTTGGGGCCTTAAAGCCATAAATCTATGATGTTTTAAAATATTATCAGTTTAACAAAACATAATGTATTAGGATGACACATTTTTTTAGATACTTTATTTTTTTTTGATGATGATGGATTAATTTTCTATCAATATAAAAACTCAAGAAAACAAACATGATTTCATTACCTATCTTAATCATAATCTCATCATTTTGTTGCGCTTAAATCTATTTTCACTTCATCCCTTAAACTAGGAAATGAATGTTTAAAAATGAATTTTTATGCCTAATGTGAATTTTTTTAATCATAAGGTCCCCAAGTATTTCATTAATCTTCTATATGTTTACTGAAATCCATATGCTTAGGTAAAATTATCAAATAAATTATACTTAAACCTCATAAATAATATCAAGTTCTCAAAATACTCAATTCCAACCATTAGATTTATCTAAAAATACTTATGTCCAAACTCACAGTCTAAAAATTTATATTGGAGGTAAACAAAATGAAGTTATATTTTTTCAACATAATAACATGTGAATACCTTCATCGTGTATTTTCTTAAAACATGGTAACACCCTGAATTACCATAAAACTATATTGAATACATTCATGCTCCCTTATTCCTTATATAATACCATATATACTCCTTATATCCAAAAATTCTGAATACTCCAACAATAATGGAATAAACAAAACATTAACCACTTCTAAGGTAAACAAAAATATCCAATATAATGTATCCAATCCACCCATATCTTATTCCAAAATCACTACCTCAGTATCAGGACCATATAATGGTTTATCATTTCTATAACCATGTATTTTCCAAAAATATTAACTAAATGTTGAGTCACTTTTATTAGTACCTTATAATCTCAAATCCTCAATTAAATAGTACTGTAGTAAAATCCTTATTTATTTCCATAAATAATATAACTAATACGTAGATGAAACAAAACTCAAATGACATAATTCATTAATAAAATTAAAAGAACACTAATTATTTATCTTCATCTAGGGTAGTATCATAACATGATTATTATCCAATAGCATCATTTGCGGTATACTATGATGATTGGGACATTGATTCATGTAGTGTCCCAAATCATTGCAGATGAATCATTGTACGTCTAAAACCTTTTTATTACCCTTACAATCACATACTTGGTACGCTTTTCCCCTATACTTGTAACAAAATCCAATTCATTCAAGCATTTACCAAGGTGATTATTTCCACAATTATCTCATATGGTAAAATCCTTCTTTCCCTTCTTCCCTTTATCCATGCTTCTCTCTACCATCCTTTTCTTCTCAAGATTCCCTTCAAAGCCATAGGACTCAGATAAGTCTTTACTTATGTTATTAACACATGATACCATTTCTTTATATGATGAGAATATGAGGGAGACTATTTCCATTCTAAATTTTGGTTTAATTCCAAGAAATATCGGATCTTTATCACTCTTTGGATCATGCATTTTTCTGGTGTTCACATTCCTTCTACTAGACACCATTTCTAAACAATTTCATACACTAGTATAGTTTATGAATCACAATGCATAATTAAAAAATTGTAAAATTCCTGAAATTAATTGAATAGATTATGAATATAATCCATAATCATAGAAAAATGTTTTCTTTGAGGAGGTATTTACTCATAAATCCTTCATAATGGATTGTAATTAAATGTGAATTATCCTAAGCATACCCTATGAGTTTTATAACCAAGAGTTCCATAAGTCCCATTGTCGTGTACTAGGATACCCTGGGTCAATTCTAAAACTCCTTGTCGAAGTTTTAAATACTAGGTACATCAGTTCCGAAGCCACCTCAACCTGCTCGTATCCAAACAAGGATGTATTTTTTGGAAAATTCAAAAAATCACAACATTACCAAAATTATAGGAAGTTCTTCTATACTAATCCTCAAAGACAATATTTGGGTAACGTTTCAAAATCAATGTTTATCTTAATATATTTCCAAATTTGTTTTTAATGTTCCTCTGATACCAACTGTAATGCCCCGATCGTAGTTACCTAGAGTCGGTGCATTATTTTAATACATTGGCAGGATTACAAGGAGTCAAGTCTCGGAGGACTGATCAGTTTAGCTATCTTGGAAAATAGATTACATATATTAATGTTAGATTAGAATTTATAAAATAAAACACAACATAAATAATTCTTTGAGAATTCCATTATTACCCAAGGATAACCCTACAGGTAAATCATAATTTACTTCTTCGAATCCTAGGAAAAATAAATCATAAGAAAGGGGTGAGCTCAGATGCTCAGTGAGGATAAAAATATAGTGGAAACTATCATAAATAAGAATAATCATTTAAAGCAATGTATATGGATAAAATACAAGACATTGAAACTTAAACTTCATGATAATATTAAGAAGATAAATCAAATAATTTGATTTACTTATTTACATATATATTCTACTAGGTGAATAATGACATTTAAAATCAATAGTTAATTTCATATTGATGGAATGCATAATGTCGTACATCATAACCACATAGTCAAGGCCTCGTGCAAAGACTACAATTAAGATTTTTTCAAGGACTTATGCGAAGACACTAGATTGTCTTATGAGACCAACTGATGCATCAAAGAGCTATAGCAGGCTACACCCATCACTTACTAAGTCCAATGGATTCCTCATGTGAAAATGTTGAAACATTACATTAACATTCGTATTCAAACTATCCTATAATATTTGAATAATTTAACCATAAACCATAAATGGTATAAAAATAGCACATCCACAATCAAACATATCATAACTCATTAAACACTATATGAAAGATTGTATTATAATATATATACCTTAATCAAGAATAATATCCATTAAAGAATGTTGAAATTGTTGAAAATGATCAGTAAAACTCTTTGAGAGAAATATACATTTTATGGGAAATCATTTAATAGTCACGCATATATAAAGGAATTCATAAAAAATATATTTTTGAATCAAAGTGTCACATACTGATTTGAAACTTCTGAAAGAAATTAACATTTTAAAACAATCATGTCCATAAAAATAATCCTTAAAATTATTTTTAAAATATGGACATTAATTAAAATATTTCGAAAAATAAACCATTAAAACATTTAAAATGTTGATCTTGATAAAGAGTCCCTTCCACAGAACCTTAAAATACACATTTTGAAAACATTTTTACAAAACATGGACATGGATGATAACAATTCCCTAGTAAATACTTATACATAAACAATCTCAGGTATTAATGTCATTGAGGAATTAACCCTTACCTTGTACTTTCCTTTGGTCGAGGGTACGTTTATCCTCCAGTATAATTACAATAGTATTTTATTAAATTATACCAAAACCATATAAATATTTATGATATCATACATTATTCATTTATGTATTTAATATACCAATTTAAAAAAAATTCTATTTTAAAATAATATTTGAGGTAGTAATCGCTTTCTCTATCGTACATGTTTTAACTTGTTATTCCTGATTGTATAACTTATATCATGATTTAATTATTTCTAGAATATAAAAAATTATTTATGTTGTGTATATATTCCAAATAAAAATATGTATAATATATAGATAAATGAAATGGAAAACACCATTTATGGAGACGATAGGACATACGAGCACATAAAAATTGTTTCTGTTTTCATATGGTATAGAACAGAAGTAAGTGAATGAAATATATGTAAAAACACACACACATATATATATTTCCAGTATAATTATTATTTCATATATTTCATACTTATTAATACTATATATATTTATAATCATCATTGAATGGTGAAAGTAGAAACGAATCACATCGCATTGTGGAGACGGTAAGCAGTACGTACGCACGAGCGACGATATCATTCCACTGATTGTAAAATCATATGTAATTGGATGGTATATTATATATAAAGAATAAGTAACATGATATATTATTTTTTTAAATCAATTATATGCATTATTATACCAATCCAAAAAATGAAGTGTTGAATAACAAACAAAACCACGCCGTGGAGACAGTAAGCCGTACATGTGCACATATGGTGACTATTTCATTCATAGGATAGAAATATTAATGAATAGGGTTGTACCATATTTATAATAACATATAATTATGTATATTTAAATATATTTGTTATTTTATTATGGAAAAAAATCAATGAAATAGTATGTGGAAGAAGAAAAGATATTCGAAAGAAGTGATGATGTAATTACCTCTTCTTCAGGTTCTTCTTTTTGATTTGATAAAAATGGCTCCATAGGATGACTTCTGATGAAAGTAATGTCTATAGGATTATGTGGGGGTATTTGGGAGGATAATTTAGAAGGGGTTTTCCAAGACAAATGGATTTGGTGGTGTGATATTTATAGAAGGGGAACTACCCTTTTATAACTGAGTTGAGGGTCACTTTAGGAAAAGCTTGAAATATTATTTAAAAAATAATAATTTTCAGTTTATAAGGGATCCAAATGGATTCTTTTCAAGACTAGGGTGGGTATTGAACTAATTCCTCTCAACCAATAGGTTTTAGACATGTTTAGTTCATCATATTAACCTTATCGTTTAGATTTGACTCTTAGTTAAATAGTTTATCTTTTGCAATGTCTTCTTCTATTTTTAAATTTCATGGTTAATAAACATTCTATAAAATGCCAAGTGAATATTAGATGGTTAATTAATGACATTTATATCACTATATAAGTCCTTTTTCTGATCCTTATATATTTAGGAATTATATTTCATTTAATAATATAGTATTTTTTTTAAAATCTCATTTATGTCAATTTTGACACTATTTAGTATTTGGTTTTGGTGAAATTCAAAAAAACATGATTACTTCACAAAAAATACATTAAATCAACCCTAAAATTTCATATTAACCTATAAAATTCGTGTAATGCATCCAAATTATCAATTTAAATTTATTTTTATATTTATATTAGCAATTATTTTAATTATTCATTAATATGGTAATTACTGCATCATCATTATGTCATAAATAATTTTAATTATATAATGTCTTAAAATTATAAATAAAATACCATGAAATATGAAATATTGTTAGATTAAAAATGAATATTTATAGTCGAATTTATCTTTTTTATATCCCTATATTAAAAATGGTGTATTTATTAAACATTGAATTTAAGACTTTTAACTCTTCTTTAAATAAAATAATAATAATTGTCCTAATATAATCCATGTAGACCAAAAGGACCATATTTTATTCTTAAGGTTGTCTTCGGTTGAAATATAAAAATACAATAGAATTAGGACATGTTTTGGAGTAATATTAATATTATTTTTAAATTTAATTACCTTATTTACTTTTATTAGTGGTAAATAAAATTCATAAGATATTATTCACCAAAAATTACTTTCATCCTATTGAACCACATTTTACTTACTAATTTCAACTATGTCTCTTGGATTTTTAAAATTCAATTAAAAAAATCATTAAAATTATGTTTTATACAAATTTTCACATGTGCCAAAAAGTGGGTAAATGTGTATAGAAGGTGGGTAAAAAGACGTTAAAATGGATCAATAAATTTTTTTTATATCTAATATTATTGTTAAATGACTTAAATGAATTAAATTGTACTAATATATGTGTTATGTATCTATTTTAAGATAAATTTGTAATTAAAAATAATTATTTAAATGAAAAAGCCGGTTTTTATGTACTATGTAGTATTTTTCCCTATTCATCAAAAATTGAATGTTTTCAGAATATTTATAAAATTTCACCCTAAGATAATTCTAATATTCCGAATTAAAAAATGATGTTTATATTAACAAATTCAAAACAAAGAGGTCACATTAATTAATTTAAAAATAAATCTCGTTGTCAAAACCAGAAAGCGGGTTTTTGAGAAGTAAAAACTATCAAAAGATTGATATGTGTTTATGTCCAATTTAAATGAAAAATTACATCCAATAACCAACATTAGATTAAATGATAAAAATATAATGTAGTTATACATCAGAAACATTCAAATGTATAATTTAACAATATAAATTATTTCGAATAAAATTTTTATTTTCGATTAAAATTTAGTATTTTTCAATATTCATCAAAATATGAAAGTTATCAGAAAAACACCAAATATTTATCCAAAATAAATTATTATGTCCCGATTATAATGAATAAGTTTATTTCTTAAAATTGAATATATAAAAGTGTTAAATAATGGATTAAAAAAGGGTTCTCCATTAAAAGGGGTGAAGTTGCATTTTTTTTGAAAATCACTTCTTTTATAAAAAAAATTGGTTTTGTTCTTATATTATGTCTAAAAACACATAATATGGATGTTAAAATTAAATGGATTATATAAAATTCAAAATGATATTAATAATATTCCTAAAAGCTTTTGAAATGGTGAGTTTGGTAAGTTGTGGTGTGCTCGAACTAGGTGTAGCATGTGGTGCAAGCTATTTAATTTCTTTAAAGAGAAAATGTATTATGAAATCCTGGGGTGTGACAGAGATCATGAGCTAGTACTAATGGTTGATCTGTTGAGTGAATAATAGACCAGACATGAAACTAGGGGTAATACCTTGAGGTGTGTGGCTTGTAATAGCAATGCATACACACCCAATGCATCCAACTCTTGTCTGGTGCATCGCCGTCACTTGGTGTGATGCGCGTGACACCTCATCTCTTTATTATAAAATAATACTCGCATCTAGGAGAGGGTGTATCAGTGAATAAAGAAAAAAATTTGAGAATGGTCATGCATGCCCTTATACCTATAATGACATAGGGACGAAACACAAATCATCTTTTATTAATTAAACTAGTTATTACAATACCATGAAGTGATTAAATAAATGAATTAAATATGTAATAAAAAACCAGACATTCATTGTTCAGTCTCCAGCTCATGATCAACATATATGAATTCAAATCACATATATTAAGAAAATGCATAATTACACATTATACTTGCATTAAAACAATCTCTAGGGCATATAATTTAAAAAAAATTCATTCTAATTTTCTATCCAATATTTAAGTTGTTCGATCTCATTTAATTAACTCATTTTAAAAAAAAAGATAATTTAATTAATTACCGAATTAAATTACTTTATGCGTCATGAACTATTAAACTAAAAAAATAATATTTAATAAATTTATTTCTCATATGTAATTAAATTAAAATTTCTATTTAAATTTTGAGCAAATTTAAATTAATACAGGCCTCCAAAACATCGGACAAGGAATGTGGGGGTCGAGTCAGACCCATGCAAGTCCATCCCATGTCATTCCAACCTATTGAGATGAAAGCACTGCCAGGAAGGTTCACACACACCAGTGAAGCTTCCCTGCAATGTGGCTACCGAAGGAGCCCAGGGAAGCTCATGTCACCATCCGCTGGTAGGACATGCCTCTAGGTTGAGGAGGTCGGGGTAGGGATGACCTTGGTTAGTCGAGGCAGATGGCGGCTGGTCCATCCAGTAGAGGGAGGCCCGCATGGGTGGTGAGCTGCGACCAAGCAGGAGGCCGGAGCTCCAAATAGAACAGGTTGTGTTGGGATTGCGTAGGAGGGGAGATTGGTCCATTCTGGGTGCATTAGTAAATGATTATCCAGAGGATCTTGTGGGGAACCACACCACTGCATGGAGGAGGAATTTACCATTGGGTAAAAGAGGGAAGTGCATCCTGGTCTCGTCGGTGGCGGGGCAACAAAATGGGTTGGATGGGTAGCGGTGCCACCTACTTGAGGGGTGTCCAAGGAGGGAACCATCGTGGATGAGGCCAGAGTCGGGCCGGTGCACCGCATGGTGGAGGCCGGATCCGATGGTGCATGGTTGCGCAGCACTAACATGCAGCTGGTGCGGGCAGTCGTGGAACGACACATGGAAGGATTGTTGGGGGGGGGGCTCAGCCCCTTAAAAAATTTACCTACCATTTTTTTTCTTTTTCCTTTTATTATTTTCGAACATCAACCCAAACACCCTTCATTTGTTTCATCCCTGACCTATTTTTTAGGTATCCTTAAGGTGGAAAAATCACACCCCAATCAATTTTTCTAAGCAAAAAATTTCTATATCTACATTCATACTTGAAAATTAAAATTATTCTAAAAATAAAATATTAAAATAATGAAAATATTATAAAAATAAAATTAATATTATTATAAAACTAATATTATTATAATAAAAATATAAAAATAATTATTATTCATAAACCTCACCGAAAAATACAACTCCGGTGACCAGTATCTCGCCAGAATTCTAATTCACCAGAAATAAAATCAAAAACTAAATTTGTTATGAAATCAAAACATATATGAAAATATACATGTTCATTGTTTTAGTACCTATAAAATGAATTTAATCAGATTTCAAAACATCGAATGGTTACATATTGGCCAGCTGATGCCCGATTTTGGTTCTTTATGTGGCGTTAAAACCATAATGACACCCTCTTCATAGCTAAATGCAATTTTAATTCCTTCATGGGCTTAGAATTTCACACATTTTATCATATAACACTTGAAGGAACCGAGCATACTACAGAATCCCCAAATAGATTGGATTTTAATATATTACCGCTGACAATCGACATTATCTTGTTGGTTCCAGAAAAACGATTCCTGGTTAGAGATGAGGATATCGCGTGACGGTTTTAAGGCAAAAAATAAAACCAAAAAATACATGTGTTTAGATCTGAATCCACACACGATGTCTGCTCATCTTTAGTGATCACTACTTAAGGAATGTGAATCTGAATTCCTCTAAATCGTCTGTATGCACTTCACGAAATCTGCGGGCGCACTTATCATCGTAATTTGGAGCTAGAGCGGAGATACGACGACTCCTTCAATACTCTGAAGATCACCACATCACTTTTCTTTCAATTCCTGGGAGAGAGCGCCATCTGAGCTCCATGGATCTATAACCACTCTCTATGATGTGGGAGAGAGACGAGGAGAGTGTGTCAGTTAATATTACAATGAAAACTCCTCTCTTCTAGTATTTATTAAGTGAAATGAAATTCACTGGAAATGTCGGCCCCACCCCAAAACAATTAATCACTCTGTATAAATAATATTTTGACAACTAAACGAAGTCATAAATATTATACATTTTTATTATCACTTAATTGTGACAAATATATTACGTGATAATACCTGAGCCATTAACTCGGCTCATACTTCTAAAAATATTAATTGAACCTTGAATATATTAATATTCATTCAAATAATATTTTTCAGGTGTTTACATAAATATTATAAATAAAATTGATAATAAAATTCTTTACCCATTATTCATAACTTGAATAAAAGAATTTTTTTTATTGAATTGGTGATCTTTTAACCATGGAAAAATCCCAGACCCCAGTGGTGGGACCAACTATATCCAAAACTCATATTCAATTAAATAGGGCAGAATCTCGAATATGATATTCTATGTGACCCTCTAGGACCTTATCTCAAAATCAGTTAATTGTATTCACAAACCAATAGTGGGATATAATAACCCATAATGTCCCCTTAAGAGAAAAGGATTGACATAGCAGCGACAACCATCCTACGAACATGTACTGTGTAATATAATATCTTCATCATAAATATCTCATAAAGAATGAAACACACGTGGGTCATTTCTCTTTTCTTTGTTTATATTTTTTGATCCAAATGGATGAATTTACCCTCAACTTCCATGGCCATAGTGTTATGAAGCTACTACCATCCTTATCAATATGGCCGAAGATATATTAATTCGATAACCTGGAAGAAAAAAAATTCTTTCAAGAACATTAAACCAATGCCATCCCATCAATGATGCACCCAACGCAAACTACCTCACCACGATTTCAACATCATGGTTTTCATATTGCATCAAATTACATGATCAAATGACATACACAAGTAATGATCTCATGTAAGGAGACCATTTCAATGATCGTTGATAGAAACAATCAATGGCACCAGAAACATGTAGTGTTCATATTGGTAGGGATATCCTCATGATCCCACAACTAGATATCCCCAAGTTAGAACATAATGAGAAAATGACTCAATGCTTATGATCCCCTAACATCGAATAGTCATACATATGTTGTGTCCCATCAGTAATATTTTTCTAGATCAAAGAACATATATTTAATATTAATGTCATAGTATCTTAAGGTACTCATTATAGTCTGGGATCGACTATAACCTCACGACAAAATAATTAATCTATTAACATTACCATTTTATAGTGTATGAAGAAATATCTACACTGTAATGGTAAGAATACATCATGTATAACTAAATGTACACATGATATGGTAATCAAAAGCACAACATTATTGGGTATTGGGAACAGACTATTTGAATAGATCTCAATATGTATTTTAGGTGTTTCAATAGTCATTTTTGACTCACCATCTGTGTAAGGGTGATAAGTGGTTCTGAAGGTCAGGTATGTATACAATTGTTTCTAAAGGCTTCTCCAAAACCTCTAGGTACACCTCATATCTTGATCTGATACAATACAGTTTGGAACTCTTGCTAGTCTTACCAATTATCTTATATATATATATGTTAGATGGTCAAGAGATAAATATTCATGGATAAAAATTAATAATATTTCCATTTTGAGGTGATCAACCACCACACATTTCTGTACTAGTATGAGGAATGGTTTTATCATACCCTTAGACTCCATCCATTTAGCCATGAATTTATAGAATACTAATCCTTGTGATACAAACTTCAGAATATATCTCTTTGTGTTATCCCATAGAATATTTTTCTTGAAATCTCTATACATCTTAATTTTTCCTAGATTAATAGAGAAGGATGAGCTATTAAAATCATCCAAAAGTTAAATTTTGAGTCTAGGATTTGATGGGACACATATCTATGTTCCAAACCATATAACTCTATATTCAGAAATACTTATCACTAGAATATCCACTATATTTATATATAGAAAATTATCATCTTTTGAGTCTCCTTGATTTTCTTGAAAATTTATCGCAACATACTGATATATTGGGATTTTTTACATATTTTTTTCATATTTTTTACAATTTTCATTTCATGAAAAATTAAAAATAGTTTTTATATAAAATCACGACATTGGGTTTTCTTACACAACACGTATGATTAGGATTGGATTATGCTTCATGAAACCCCATGTTTCTATGAAAAATCATTTTATAATTATTATTATTTAAAAGGGATAGTTATAACCTAGTTGTTAAACACAGTAATAACTAATATTAAATTATTTTTTCTAATGGTTTTACATAAATAAAATAAAATTAATATGGAAAATATGTAGTCTTTATATGATTAAAAATACAATTTTCTCAAATGAACAACTTTACATGTTTTTTTTGGGGAAAAAATTAATTTTAGACACAATTAGAAATTTAATTTGGTAAAAAGACTTCAATTTTTAATTCATAATATTGAAATTTTCTGAAGGAAAAGTTTTGGAATTTTCTTAGCAACATCATTTTTTATGAATAATGAAAAATAATGTATACTAGTTAAAAAATAGCTTTCCTTTTTAATAAATATGAATATTAATATATTTTTTGATTTTATAATAAAATTCATAATTGTTAAATTATATATATATTAACTCAATATTGGTCATTGGAATAATTTTTATATGGAAATTGGTAATAAAAACTTATTGATCTATTTACCGTTTTTACATTAAAATCCACTTTCTCACCACTTCTGCAGGGTTAATATTAAAATTAAATATCACACTTATATGATTTAAATTTTGAAAACTCTACACAAAAGTTTGTAATTAGTATGATATTTTTTTATAGTACAATGAACATAATTTTTATACCAAAACCACTACATAAAGTGATTAAAATTAATCACAAAAATTAAGGTAAAATTAACATTAATTAGGGCCTAATCTTTAATCTTTAGGTCCAAAATGACATAGAAACTTGTAAAAAATACATTATATTACCATGTTTAAACTACATCACTTAATGGTTTCAATTTTATGATTTATTGGGATACTATTCAATAAAATTTCCTTATTTCATAAGTTATGAATAGAAAATGACAAAAAGGGAACTTTCCTCACCTTTAACATTTATAAAACATTGAGATATGAAAAAAAGAACATATTTACAATTATACATATCATTTATGAAATTAGATGAGTTATTATTTTCATAATCAATTATCAATAATTTTTCGATATTATTTACTTATTTAAAATTCATAAGAAATGCTTGTGTAGTGATTATATAGTTAATAATTAACTAAAATAAATGATACTATAAATATTTATAGTGAATAAATGGGATAAATTATTGTCATTAATTAATTTTTTAGATAAATATATCATGTTAAAATGTTTTTACCATAATATATTTGGATTCCAATATTTTTTTTGAAATTAAATAAATTACAATTGGACAAATAATGTCAAAATTGACATTAATGTTATCCTAAGATAAATGATATTTAATTAAATTTTTTAAAATTAATTTAATCCTTCATTATTACAAGTTATTTTTTTTGAGTTAGTAAATATTATATATAGTCCATTAATGGACCAACATAATATTTTATAATTAAAATATTGACCCAATGATAGTAAAAACTTTGTTAGCATAGTCCCAAAAAAGCAATGTTTTTTTCCATTATATGCACTTTTTTTAAAAAGTATATTTCAACACAGATGTAATTTTTTTTTATAAATTATATATAATAAATATAACTAAGTGGGTTTAGTTTTTCTAATGAATCCCACATTAATTTATTATTAATGGTTAAATTACATAGGTTAGAATACAAGACACATTAACAAAAACCAAAATGATATAATTTGGGAAAAAAAGATGTTACAGAAAAAAATTATAACAATTGACTTCTTTTTTTGCATCATGTTGATTTTTGTCTACCATGATTCACTTTTACACTATTATTTTTCCATTTTAGAAGAACACTAATTAAGTAGACCTCCATTTAGGGTATTCCTTTTGGTATTTACAAGAGTGACACTCATCCACTATAAAAAGGCCTCCACCCATCTCCCTTCTTCACAGCATTAAATATATATAGGATCAGAAAGCATCTGCCAAATATACTTCCCATCATCTAACTATTTTTCCTTCAAACCGTAATTTTCATATAAATCAATCCAATGAATCCCTTTGGTGAAAACAAAATGGAGTTTCCTAGAGAAGAGGTAACATCGTTTCTCAATCTCATTTCTTTTATTCTCTTTCTCCACCCATCAATACTACATATTCAATGATTATGTAATATAAAAATAATAAAAAATATATTCATATGTTATTATAATTATTTTTATACATAAAATTGCACACACTTCCATCTAATTGGTAACTGATATATTGTTTATGTAAACGAAAAACTATGGCCTTGCGAAACGATGATTGCTCATTTTGGATTTACAACATTTTATGGTTGGGAATTATGATGGAAAATATGATTTATAGATGAAATATATGATACATTCTATTTATTTAGGCATATTTAATTATTTTTAAACACATATCTTTATACTTTCCATTTTGTGTAAATACGATATGTTTGTTTGAGGATGTGTGGACTACCTCCCCCTCAAAGCAATGTGATTAATTTACACACTACATGAAATGTATTAAGGAAGTGTTTAGTAAAATAAAATAATATATATCACATAATAATTTTACAGTAATGAATATACATACATTTATATGTAAATATAATTTTCTTTATTTCTTTTAAAAAAATAATAAAATGAAACCATCGTTCATGCATACACATGACCTACCGTCTCGATGAATGGTGTATTTCATTTATACTTATATATTATATAGATTATTATATATACATATAATGAATATAATTTATATTTATATCATTTTTTACATTCTTGAAATCATGATATACGTACACGGCCCACATATATGACACATTAAGACACTTTCAAAGAACAAACTGGATATTACCCAAAGTGAAACGTTAACATAGAATCGGTAACTAGAAGGTAATATAAATCCATAATCAAACCATATATAGTATTATTTATAATAATAGGGTTAAATTTTGGATTTATTTTAAACATATATTTATATATATGATGTCTGTACAAGTACGATGAGTGTCAAGAGACAAGGTATGGGAATTTCATCTCACTTTTTACTTTAACAATATAAATTCTTTATTCATCACCCATTCCATTTTTGTGGTGTGTATACTACCCATGGATGTACTATAAAATTATTATAATTGAATTTAGTACTATTTAAATAACCATTACATGATATTTATTTCATGGGGTTAATGTTTCAAAATCATTCAAATCATTATGATAGTATTGTCTCAACTTGTTTTTTGAGACACATGTTTTGTTATCCACCAACAATCTTTTTTAAGGTGTATATACTTCTATTTGACATGTTATACAATGAATATAATTATTCTAATTGCATTTTAAAATTCATTTAATTTATGTTTTATATATGGAGAGTATTATCCCATGTTACCAAGAGGTAAATGTTTCTTGATACAATAACTTCACTTTTCGAGATTTTTTATGTTTATAATTCCTTAATTTTTTATGTTATATCCATCTCTCGAGAACATTAATTATGTTTTTTATCCTATGGCTATTAATGATATATTAAATTTTAGTACCAATTTCCCACTCCTTTTTAGATAATATATTTAAGAATTGTTTTTAACAAGATCCGACTTTATCTCTCTATTCAGCTAGAGATTTGTGTTCCATAAAGACAATGATACATTAAAATGGTTTTAAAAAGGATTTAAATTTTTACTTATATGTTATTAAATCATTTTTTACTATTTTTTTCAAAAAACTTTAATTATTTATTTTTAGGTTTTTTAATTTTTTTTATTCAAATTATTTTCTATATTTTTTTACGATTTCCTTGTATGTTTTAAAAGTATTTTTAATGAAAAAGCTTCCAAACATTTTCTAGATTTATTTTTATGTTTTTATTTTATTTTCAATGAAATCAATTTCAAAATGTTGTTAATATTTTTATATGTTTTGAAATTATTTTCAATGAAATTATTTTCAAAATGATTTCCAAATTTTCTTATATGTTTTCAATGTATTTTCAAAGAAATAGTTTTCAAAAATATATCATGTTTTTATTATATGTTTTTAAATTATTTTCAGTGAAATGGTTTTAAAAACGTTTAAATTATTTATTTATATGTTTTCACAATATTTTTTATGAAATGTTTTCAATTTTTTTTTAATATTTCTTTTAAAGTTGTCCAATTATTTTCAAAGAAATAGTTTTCAAAGAAATGAAGCATTATTTATATGTTGTAAAATTATTTTTAACAAATCGGTTTTGAAAACTTTTTCAATATTTTTTTATAATATTTAAAATTAATTTCAATGAAATGGTTTTCAAATAATTTTCAATATTTAATTATAATTTTTCAAAATGTTTTCAAAGGGAATAGTTTCCAAAAATATTTTCAAAGCTACTTTTATTATTTTTCATGTTTATTTTCATGAAAATGGTTTCAAAAAGTTTTTTATGTTTAAAAAAAATTCTAAATAAGAAAAGATATTTCCCCCCATGAAAGGTTTTTAATAGACAATTAAAAATCATTTCACAGCCAAAATGTCATCTGTTGGGGTCACTCATGCCTTTCTAGGGAAATGATTCAATGTCTCTATCCTTATTCATTCTATGAATGGTTTTTGTTTCGATGTAATTAATTTTATGAAACTAATTTCTTTTTGATGGATTATATTATTTTGATCCCAAATTATTTTCATGGTTTATTTTTTTGATGAAATGAAAATGAAACCTATATATTTTTATGTTGGTTAGGATATGATTACATGTTTATATTACACACCCATTTAATGGGTTATGAAATGATTTTTAATGATCCAATGTAACATGTATGTATGATTTCACAATGATAAGAATGGGACCTATATCTCCCTCTAATGAATTGGGTAAATATTTATATGTCATGATATAACATAATATTATTTTGGGAGTGCTCCTTAACTACTAAGATGACGATGGGAGTGAACCATGACTAACATAATGGTATGAGCAATGAACTCATGCTTCCCTGATGGCCATGCGAGTGAAACATAAATATAAATATGTTATAGGTAGTGAACACTTTCTACTAAGATGGCCTCAATTTCAATTCCATGACTACTATAGAATTCATTTTATGTGCTTATGTGTCTTCCGCAATTACATTCCTTAGGCTTATGTTATACATTCATGTATTATGTTCTTTATTTAGTTATGATTCATGTCATATTAACAATCAAAATTTGTTCCATGATTCATGTTTATAATCTTATGATACACAAGGTATGATATTCTAATGTTACGATCACATACTCAAACCATTATGCTCATGTTTGTGCTTACAAGTATCCCTTATTTACCATTATTGAGCATCTAAACTCGCACCATTTTATGTTTCCATTCCTAGGTTATAAATATGTGTATTATTTAAGATTTGTATAAGAAGAGTTCTAGTCATAAATACCATATTTGGAGATAATGTAGTTTAATTATATACCAGGGTTTATGTATACTTGTTTCTAATGTTAATAAACTAATATGGTGTTTGGGTGTTTGTTTGTATAATGTTTTAAGTATACAAAAAAAGATATGTAATGTTTTTTTATGTTAAGACTAGTTTGTAATAATTGGCACCAAATAAAATGTTTAGTTGACCTTTAAAATCTTAGGTGAGAAAACATTATTGAGAACCCTGAATACATGTATAAGAATAGGTATAAGGATAAGGAAAAATATAGGAAAGTGTCCTGGATTTTTAGTAAAGGATAGAATAAGTGGTTTCCAAGTAATGAATCATTGTCTATGTATTACCTGGGTATGTGGATCTATCACATATGTTCCATATAGTAACATATAATACAAGGTTTGTTCGGGATGACTCGGTGTAACTTGTTATATAATATGGAGCTATAATTCATAGCTAGTTTGACACTCCTAGGGGATATGCATTGGAAATTCACGAACACTTCATGAACCATCATGAAGGATTTAAAATTATGTTGTATATTAATAACCTAAGAAAAACCTATAGTTTCATAGATTAATGAAGGATTCATGATTTAGAAAAACTACAAGTAATTATTTTCTTTTGTTATGTAATTTTCTATAATGATAATGTTGCTCACACTATACATTCTGGTTTCAATCAATGGTGAGAACTAAAAGGAACATGGTTAACATTGAATGTTTCAGATTTGGATGTTATGGGCATCATGAATATAAATTTCCCAAGTGGAAATAGAATAAAAAATTAAAATTGTGTAATGAGTGTTAGTTATACTTTTGAAGATAAAGAGAATGCAAAATACATGTCAAAGTTATGTGATATTCTTCTAGTACTGTTTACATTAAGCATAAGAAGGATGAATATATTAAGGTTGAGGAACCATAAAACATGATTCATATTTCATATTCATGGAAAGAGTTATTAAGTTTTAATTATATGAACCCTATGTAATGGTTTAAAAATAAAGGTGGATGAAGGGAGTATTTATGTTTTGGAATTAAAAGATTTAGTTATATGAATCATAAAATATATAATAATCTTTCTGTATAATTTTTAATTAAGGATTTAAATGAATATTTTCAATGGTGATGAAGACGTGGAAATGTGATATTAGATTTTGGGATGATACCCCTTAATATGATAAATATGTTGAGAAAATAGTTTTTATCTTGCATAATGTGATGACTGATTTGGATAATGTAAGTTTTATAAAACTAATTACCTGGGATATGATTATTGATTTTTTAAAAGAGTGGTCTAAGTCATCATGTTTGATGTTTAAAACAGCATAAAATTTGGGGAATATATCCAGTAACCTAAGGAATAAGTAGGAATTTAGGTATTCCAAATGGATTTATGGTAATTCGGGTTATTACAATGTTTTAAGAGGATTTATGATAAGGATATTCAAATTTATGGAATGTAACAATAATGATATACTTTGTGATAAATGTGGGTTCAATGTTAATTTAATTTCATGACTTTAGTTTAAATTTTTTCCATTTTCATCTTTTAGTGTTGTTATAAGGTTAATCATTTATGGAAATATTTTGTTACACTTTGGATGAAGTTTGTGAGATTAATGAATTCTCATGTCACATTATGATTTATTCATATTGGAAAATCTATTTTAACAACTTTATTTTGTTTATAACTAATGATTGATGGGATGTCATATCATAGATTTCATGATTTATTAGTGCTTTAAGAGTGAAAAAAAATTCTTATTCCTCTTCAAATAAAGATGTGAAGTGGATCAAGGAACAACAAAGGGTGATTTTTCCAAGAAATCATTCAAGTATATCTCATCATGAAAGTGTTTCAACATTATGAAAATGATCGAAAAATAAAAAGATATCTGAATAAAATCGTTTTTGTTGAAATGATAGACTTATAAATCAACACATATTTATAAAATTGAGTCATTTATCCTTTATTTGATAATTTAATTTTTTATAATTTATATCTTCAATCACTCCCTTTAAATATTAATGTTTTTCTTCCATATCCATGTTTTCAATTCCCACAAATATTATCATATGAGAAAATGTAGTTAAATGTTATGTTGGTAACCAATACGGTTTTGACATTCCCATTTTAAAAGAATTTTTAGTATTCATTTTTACTATGTGGTGTTTCTTTGAATGGTGTAATCACGTGTTGGACCTTTGAAAACTCAGACAAATTTCAATGGTGAAATTTATTTTAATGGGGTAGAATGTAACACATAGATGTTCATTTTTTTCAAATTAATTTAATATTTATGATATTTTTAATTTCATTAAATACTAAACATATAGTTTTTCATATTTTAAGACGCTATGATTGGTTTTCATACATTGTATGCAAGACGTAGATTTTCTTGAACTACAAGCAACACAGAGTTTCTATAAAACATCATTTTATTATGATATTTATTTCTACAAGATAGTTATAACCTATCCATTATACATAGTAATATTATTTGTAATAACTATTTTTCAAATATTTTATATAATGGTTTTATATAAATAAATCTTATTGATTACAGATAATATAATCTATGTATATGTTTTAAAATAATATTTTCCAAAATGAACTGTTTTCATATCCTTCTATAAAAATCAATAAAATTAATTTTAGGCACATTTAGAAATTTAATTTTAATTAATAAACTACAATTTGGAAATTAGAATGTCGAAATTATCAAAGGATTTTTTACTTTTATGAGAAACATATTTTTTTGAATAGTGAAGAAAAATTTATTTCTGTTTAAAACTGAATTTCTATTTAAATATTAATTATTATTAATTTTTATATGTATTTGGTTATAAATGTGACAATAGATCAATTATGTATATATTAAACCAATTTAGCACATTGGAATCATTTTTATATGTAAATTGGTTATAAAAACATTTTGAAAATTTTAATGTTTTTACTTTAAAAACTTGTTTTCTCTCCATGTGTAGAGATTAGCGTTAAAATTAATTTTCCATCATTTGGGATTTGAATTTTTAAAAATGGGCATACAAGATTTTAATAAATATTATAAATTTATTCTAGTAAGATCATCATAATTTTGTACAAAAAATAATATTGAATGTGATTAAAATTAATCACAAATATGAAGGTAAAATTAATATTATTTGGGAAGTAAACATTTATCATAAGGGATAAAATGTCCTAAACCCCCATAAAAATCCTTTATATGCTCATATTTAGACTCTCTATATTAATGGTTAAAATTTTCTGATTTATTTGGATACTATTAAAAAAGAGTTCCCTATTTCATAAGTTATGTAAGGAAAATGACAAAAAATATCATTCCCCACCTCTAACATTTATTAAGCATTGAGATATAAAAAACCAGATATTTCAAGTTATACATTTCATTTTAGAAATTAAATTAATTGTTTTTTTCCATTATGAAATATAAATAGATTTTAGATATTATTTAGTTTCATAAAATGATTATGCAATTCCAATGTAGTGATTATTTTGTTATTAATTAACAAAAATAAATTATATTCCAAATATTACAAGTGAAGTAAATTCATTGAATTTTTGTCATTATTTATTATATTATATAAATTGAACATATTATATAATTTTTAACTTAATATATATTCATTACAATTTTTCTTTATATTTATAAAATAAAAATTAAATAAATAATATCAAAATTGAAAAAACTATTATTTAAAAATAAATAAGATTTTATTAAATTAATTTAAATTAATAAAAAAAATATACCAAGATATTTCTAAGTGTTATAAATAATAAATTTGGTTCATTATTGTGGATATTGAACTTTTATAATTAAAATATATACCAATTGGTAATTAAAAAATTGTTAGAATAGTCTCCGTTAAAGCACTTTTTGTGCTTTACATGCACTTCTTTTTCAATTTATTTCTAAAAAAGATGGTATTTTTTAATTTTTTAATTTTATATCATAATTATGATTTATTGGGTATATTTTTTCTAGTAAATATAAATTTATGTTATTCCCAATGGTTATATAAATTCTGTTATAATACTAGAAACATTAATAAAAACAAAAAATGAAAACATTTTGGAATCATAGAAGATAAGGATCAAAATTTAAACAAGTACATATTTTTTTGGTGTATATTTTTTTACCATGATTCTACTCTAGAACATTATTTTTCACATTGGAGGAAATTTAGTTAATTTATCACTCCCATTATTGTATTTGTTTTGGTATTTATAAGAGTGGCACTCCTCCTCCGCTATAAAAGGGAATCAGGTCCTCAAACTTCTTCACACCTCTAAAACCACATATGTTAATAAAGTATGTACCCAATACACTTCCCCAAATCCATACCTTTTTCTTTTAATCCTATATTTTTGATGAAAAAAATCCAAGTAATCCCATTGGGGGAAACGAAGTGGAGTTACCCAAAAAAAAAGGCGACATCCTCCCTCAATATCATTTTTTATTTTCTTTATTCGCCCAAATAAATCTATGTATTCCATGATTATAAATTATAAATTGTATCCTCAATATAAATAATTTTCATTATACTAATGTTTCAACAAAAAAATACACACACTTCAATATAATGGGTAACAAACATACTGTTTATGTGTGTGATGAACTATATCCTCACAAAACAATGATTGTTCATTTTTTCATTACCACCTTTCATGGATGGGATTTATGATTAACACTGTATTTGTATATGATATATAAGATACATATTATATATTTAATATAATTTAATTCTTCTAAAACCCATATCGTTATACTTTACATTTCTTAAAAATACAATAATTTTGTTTGGGGAAGTGTGGATACCGCCCCCTCAAAGTGATGTGATTCGTTCACAGACTACATGGAATGTATTAAGGTTGATTTTATTGAAATTAAATTATATATATGAAATAATAATTATACTTTAATGATATTATATACATATATACATATATTTCATTTTCCTTCTTTCTTTTAATATGACAATAAAACAAAAACAACATTCATGCACACTTACGACCTACCGCCTCTTTGAATGATGTATTTTATTTTATAATTAAATACTATAACAATTATATTAAGAAATATATGGTGAATTGAAATTATAATTATATACTATATTAAATTCTTGAAATCATTTTATAAGTATTAATAACAGATAATAAAATATTAAGGCACATGCGAAGAACAAAGAAGATATTACTCGAATTGAGAACATTACATATAATTGTTGACAAGTGGGTAATATAAAGTGATAATCAGGCCATATAGGATGTTATACATAAAAATATTTTTATTTTTTATATTTATAATAAAAATATATTTGTTATTCCTAAATTTTCGATGATGATGATGAGTGCCAAGACCCAAGGTAATGAATTTTCATCACACTTTTTATGTCCATGTGATACAGGATTTATTCAGCACTCAATCCTTTTCTATGGAGAATATACTAACCATGGATGTATAATATTATTATTATACATAAATTTATGTTTATTTACATCAATTATATGATATTTAATTCATGGGGTTAATGTTTCAAAATCTACCAAATCGGAAAGATAGTTTGGTCTAAATTTTCCATCTTTGAGACAAATTTTTTTCTATGCTACTACATTGTTTTTAGAGGTGTATTGACATCCATTTCACACATCATATCTTGAATCTATGTATATTAATTATATTTTAAAAATAATTTAATTTTTATTAACAATATGGATTTTATATCCCATATTAACAATTGGTAAGAATTTATTGAAACGATCACAAGACTTTTCAAGATTGTTAATATTTTCACTTACATTGATGAAATATTATGATCAATCTCTCAAGAAAACTCATGAATTTTAATCCACTCTGGTTATTTATGATATTATAAAGTTTTAGTTCCATTTTTTCTATATTATTTTACTTAATATATATACTAATTTGTTTTGAAGAAGACCCAAATTTATCCCTCTATTCGGTTGAAAATTTTCATTCCTTCAAAACCATGTTATTTAAAAATTAGTTTCAAAACATTTTCAACCTTTCTTTATAAGTATTGAAATTATATTAATTTTTTTTTTATTTTTTATTGATATATTTATAATTCTTCAAATTATTTCCATATAAATGGTTTTCAAAACGTTTTCTATCTTCCTTTATTCTTTTACAAAGTAATTTCAATGAAATGGTTTTCCAAATGTTTTCAAAATTTCATTATTAGTTTTCAAAGTAATTTCAATGAATGGTTTTAGAAAATATTTTCAATATTTATTTATATTTTATCAATGTATTTTCATTGAAATATTTTTCTAATTATTTCCAATTTTTATTTCTATGTTTTCAAAGTATTATCAAAGAAATTTTTTTAAAAAAAATTATCGATTTCTTTATATGTTTTCAATGTATTTTCAAGGAAATAGTTTTCATAATGTTTTTTTACTTATTAATACGTTTTCAATGTATTTGAAAAAAAAAATTCATAAAATTTTCATGATTTTTTATACGTTTTCAAATTATTTTCACGTAAATGGTTTTCAAAACATTTTTAAGATTTAATTATAAGTTTTCAAATTATTTTAAAGGAAATGGTTTTCGAAAAATTTTCAAGATTTATTTATATGATTTAAATGTACATGAAAAGAATTTTTTTTCAAAAAAATTTCATTATTTCATTGTAAATTTTCATATTATTTTTAAACAAATTTTTATCAAAATGTGTTCACGTTTTCGTTATAAGTTTTCAATGTATTTTCTATGAATTGGTTTTCAAAACATTTTCAATATTCTATTATATTGTATCATGAATTTATCAATGTAAATGGTTTTAAAAATGTTTTCAAAGAATCCTTTATATGTTTTCATGTTTATGTTGCAGAAAATGATTTTCAAAAGGTTTTATGTTTTAAAAAACATGTTACAAATAAAAAAGGATATATCTTAAAAAATGTTTCTCAATGATCTTTGAAAATTATTTTCCACTTAATATGATATCTATAGGTGTTACTTGTTCCTTTTTTGGAAAATGATTTAATGTTTACATCCAAATTATTTCACTGAATGGTTTATGATTTTATGGAATTATTTTTAGGAATCACGTTTCTCTTTCACGTGTTATGTTCATTTTAAACCATCTTCTTTTCATGGGTTATGTTTTTGGTGAAATGATTATGATACCTTTATCTTTTTCAATAGTTATGATATGATTACATGTTTATGATACCCATTTCATTTTGTGGGTTATGATATGATTTTTCATGATCGTGTGGAACATGTATGTATGGTTACACTATGATATGGGTGGGATCTATAAATATCTCTAATGAATTATGTATATATTTATATCTCATGAGATAGACTAAGATGGTCTTGGGAGTAAACCTTGACTACTATAATGGCCATGGGAGGGATCCATGACTATCATGATGGTATGAGGAGTGAACTCATGCTACTAAAAAAAACATGGGAGTGAACCATGACTTCAAATATGGTATGGTGAGTGAACTGATGCTACTAAGAAAGGCTTGGAAACAATTCCTTGAATACTATGAAAATCATTTTATTTGATTCTGGGATTTCCACTATTCAATATCTTATTCTTATGTTGTTCATTCATGAGTTATGCTCATTCTATCCTTATGATTCATGTCTTATGAACTTCCATGTTTTATGACATCATTCTTGTTTATAATCATATGATATGTAGGGCATGGTCTTCAAATGTAACGATCACATCCTCATACCCCTATTCTCATGTTTATGCTTACATGTCTCCCTTTTTTACCCATACTGAGCATCTAATCCCACCCCTTTTTATATAACCTTTACCAATTTATGAAGATATTTGTTAAGTATTATGTGTCCACGAAGGTTTATAGTCATGATGAACCTAGTAGGAGATAATTTAGTTCCATTATGTACATATGTTTATGTTTCCATGATTCCAAAGGCACTAGACTAATACTTTATTTGGGAGTCAACTTGTATAATGTTTTAATCATTCGGAAAACGATATGTAATGTCTATATATGACAATAATGGGTTGTTATAAGGGTTCTTGAGTAGTTACTTTAGAAATGTAGGATAAATATCCATATATTATTCCCATATGTATCCTTTTCATGTTTAGGAAGATTGGATACTATGAAAACTTCATCATGGATAGAGTTTCAAGGTCATTTCTACTTACAGTATATACCACTATGTTTTATTTCCATTTATAGTAATGGATTAATCAATCATAATACTTGATTAGTGTTATCATCCTTAATTTGGGAATATAATACTCATTTTATATGAATACATAATTGAGTATTTTATGGTCTATATATATATATATATGAAACTTCTCCCCATAGATATAATCCAACCATACAATTAATTTGAATATCTCTAGAGCCAATTGTAGATCATGAGCTGGGTAGTTCTACCCATGGGTCTCTAGTTTGCGGAAGGAATATGCTACCAGGTTGTCATTTTTCATGAGTACATAACCCTCTCTCTATTTAAAGGCATCATTATAGATTAAAAATCACTCCCCACTAGTGGGTAATGTTAGAACATGTTATGTGATCAAACTATTATTCATATCTTCAAAAATCCTCACATTCATCATTCTAGACAAACTTTAGTCCATTACAAGATATCTTGGTTATTGGGATTAAAACTAATGGAAGGTTTCCCACAATTTAGGATAGTAATTAGCTAATCGACAGAATCTATGGATTCCCATCAATGATTTCGGAACAGTCCACCCTTCAATTATCTAATTTTTTTAAGAATCCAAAGATATCACTTTCTTGGTGATGAAATTCCCAAATAAAGTTACTTTCTACTACCATAACTCACACTTTTTGTGATTTCCATATGTATTTTATTTTTAAAAGGTCCTCAATATATTATTCAATTATTCCTCATGATCCTCAATATATTTGGATATATTATAATATCATCAATAAAGACTACCAGAAAAATTCAAGGTAATATATAATGACTCAATTAATTAGAACCATGATGATTTTTATGACATTTGTGAGTCCTAATTGCATCACTATGAACTCATAGTGATTTTACCTTGTGTGGAAATAAGTCTTGAGGATATCCTCTTTCTTTTCCTATACAAGATAATATCCAGACTGATGATCTATCTTATTGAAATATTAGTATCCACATATATATTTAAAATAAGTTATCAATCCAGGTTAGAGGATACATTTTTATCATTATCTTGTTGAGATCATGATAATATATTAAATGGTGAATTGACCCATCCTTCATCATGATGAAGATGACTTTTGTACCCCATGGTGAAACATGTAGGCATATAAACCCTTTATCTGAATTATCTTATAATTATTTCTTTAGAACATCGAGTTCAAAAAAGGCCATTGAACATCGAGTCTTGGATATTGGAAGAGCTCTAGGTATATTTTCAAATGATAATGAAACTTCATATCTAGGTGGAAGAATAAGAAATTATTTAGAAAAACCATTAGTGTATTCCTTTAAAATGGGAATGTCATAAAGGAAGATCCGTTCATTAATCATAATAATTTGGTGTAGATATTATTTATCTTATGAAAATGATATCCATTCCTGAGATTTTGGTTATATATAAGAATCATCTTCTACCAATAACTTATAAATAAATTGGGAGGGGGGGTATTTGTGATATGGAGGGTGACTTTATTCTCTCAAAAATATATATTATATCTTCATAAGGAGATCCATTCCATATCAAAAAATTTCATCTAATTATACTTAAGGGAGTATCAAAAGGTTCACTGGGAATTTAAAACCATAAATATTTCTAGGTGAGTTATATACATGGGATGAAATAATTTCCCCATTTATTATTTTCATAGATATCTCTACATCAATTCTATATGGTGGTGACTGAATAGTTATACTAAACATGCAAGATATGAAATAATGTGTAGATCTATAATCAAAATGATTATTTTCTATTCTTGAATGAATAACTAGAATACTTGTAACAACTTAATTTCCAGGACCCACCTATGTGGTTTGATGGAATATACTCTCCCTTGCTTCCTTGGAGGTTATGAGTGTTGATTGACTTTGATAACCCTTATCTTAGGTAAGTGGTTAACAAAGTATACTTGTTATATAGTGTAACATCCCCTTACATTACACTCACTCAAGTGGCCAAATTAGGTTGGTTGTTTGACATCATGTGCACCTCCCCTTATTTAAGAGGATACAAACTAGCAATGGGGGTGTGGAGAACATAGTGGAGAGACTATACCCACTGGTATATAGTTACAATACCAATGGAAAAAATATTACAATATTAGAAAAATAGAAATGAATAAATAATATAATTATATGATAACAAAAGAATAAAGTATTAAAATAATAAACCATGTAATATCAAGATAGAATATGTCGAAATTTAAAACTGAATGTTGTATAGATAAAATACCATGATGACATAAATAAAATAAAAGGACCTTGGTCCTTTACACCATGTTAGACCTATCTCCAAGATCTAATCCGTCTATAAACAATGAATAAACCACAAGGTCCATTTCTCCTATGAAAACCTGCATCAATGTAATAAACTCAGGTACAACATGGTGGCCTGAATAAAGTGTGAGTAAATCATAGCTAGTTAGAACCACCCTATCAAAAAAAAACATAGTCTGATAATAATAGTATACAACAAATTGATAGTCTAGTGAATTAATTAATCAATTAATATGATACAATTGTAAAAATACATTGGCTTAATGCTTGAATATCTCTAATAATATTCCAAAACCAAGCTAACCATAACTATAAACGCATGGAATAATCACATAACGAAGTAAATCCATAGAGGTATTACATAATAACCAGGAAAATCCCTCTATACAATGACTCTTGAATCACTATAAAAACCCCATTATATAAGTATTTTAACATCATCAAGAAAAGACCTATATATAATTATTTAATCATTAATAGGAAAATTCCCATATACAATAATTTAGACTTCCCCAATAAAAACCATTTATCTATGAATTTAATTATTACAAAGAAATCCCTATATATAAGCATTTCAGCATCCCTGAGCATAACCCTTTCTATAAGAGATCCATCATAAAAAAGAACACAAGCCATAATAACAAGAATACTATAACATAACATCATAACCCATAATAGTCAATTTATAAAATAACTATTCATATTTGAATTACTTATTATTTCATTAAATTATATCATAATCCATTATCATTCCTGTGTGCACACCAATTTTATATCAAATCATCTCTAGTGATTTTAATAGTCATGTAATCCATTTTAAAATGTGACTCTATCATAAGAAATCAACTATGGTATCATTTCATGCTCAATCATATTTTAATTCAACAGTTGGTTTGTTATTAACCAATTTCGTCCCATCCTTCAGTTATCCACAAGCTATGTATTAACACGAGAGGATTTAAAAGGATCTAATGAGTAGTCTAAAAACAAGATTT